>OX458998.1:17719592-19005217 GCA_949774965.1 Diarsia brunnea
TTAAGGATCCACTATGTATATTTATATTTTTCTTTTTTGTTGAGCGGTACACCACTCGTTAAATAAGCCATTGTGTCGAGCGGTTATTAAACTCGTAAAATAAGCCTTATTATTGTATATAGATAATATTGTTTTTTAATACTTGAACTACTTGTGACTCGAAGGCTTATATATCCTTTGAATCCTTGATTCGCCTTGACCCTTGACTACTAAAGCTTGAAGGCTTTTCTTAGGCACTTTTGCCCTTGAACCTTGGTCTGCTTTTCTTAAGCAGGAAAACTTTGTAAATACTTATTTTCTTGTAATTTTTTTTTTTTATTATTCGGGTTTTAAAAGAGGTGCGGGTTACGACACCTAATTAAAATAAATAAGCCTTCGTAAACCATAAAAAATAATTCCTTGTGGAGTGCGCGTCATTGATTGTGAACCGTATCTCCTAAGTATGTTGGTGATGTATGATTGAGGTCTGAAAGGTAGTTTGATGAAAGGTGTATGAAAGAGCAAGGTTTTATTTATAACATCAAAATTTTCTAAGTTGTTAATTTTCTGGGGTATGGGGACTTACTGTATCACTGTAAATATTCATTTAATTTAATTTTCACTAGTTTATGTTCTCTTATTGTTGCTCTCTTTTAATGCTGAATAAGAAAATTTTTTTCATTGTATTCAAAAATTTTCCGGGGTTTTCGGGGTAATGTAATGTTTGTGTTTTCTATATGGGTTTTTATTTTTAATTCGCTGCTGGAGTTAGGAGTAGGTAGTATAGGTAATTGATACCTCATTGTACATCGTTATAAATTGATTTTATTTTTAATGTTCTAGAACAAAAGCTCGAAATTTAAAAATGTCAGGATGACTGGGAACCGGGTCGTCAGAGCCAGTCTACGCCAGGGCTCGGTACGGAAAACATCTCAGCTACGAAGCTTACTATTTTTTTGAGCAATATAATTATAACTTCATTACGGTGGTCTGCGTCGTGAAGAAAAGTGCCCGAGTGACGACGTTCCTCGGCCCTCCTCCTCGATCCTCCTCTTCGGGTCTCCTCTTCGGCACTCCTGACGTCCGCCGGCTACTGCTACAGCCGGAGGGACGTTACCTTGATCCTCGCGCCTCTTCTGCGTCTGATGGAAGCTGAAGATTGACGGCAGGCTTCAACCGGCCCCTTTGCGAGCTCAACGACTGGAAGGCCTGACCTGAGGCTTTCCATCTGAGAAACCCCTGGACTTCCGTATCTAAGGACCTTCACCCCGGTTTCCCTGATTTTGTATAGTATTTTCAATTAGAATTCTCCAGCATCCGGTAGGTAGGGCCTGATAGATATTTTAGGTTTAATTGTTTTTATTTTCTTATCTATACTAATATTATAAAGCTGAAGAGTTTGTTTGTTTGTTTGTTTGTTTGTTTGAACGGGGTAAACTCGGGGACTACTGGTTGGAATTGAAAAATTCTTTTAGTGTTGAATAGTCCATTTATCGAGGAAGGCTTTAGGCTATATAACATCACGCCACAATCAATAGGAGCGGAGCATTAATGAAAAATGTTGCAAAAACGGGAAAAGATATTCCTTTTTGAGAGCTTCCGTTGCGTGCGCTGCGAAAACGGTTTAAGTTACGTAAATATCATGTATGAAAGAATTGTTTCTCTTTAAAAGTTCTAAAAAAAAGTCCGCAACAGCATATGTTTATCTTTTACGATTGACTCACTGTAACCATTTTTTTATATTAAAATGTTAGGTTAAAAAGAATTATATTTTGCGAAGCTTATTTGACACATATGGTATTAATCTATATCTAAATAAATGTGTTTGCTAGCACGGAAATTTAATATAGAATATTTGTGCCCTTTACTCTATACAGTTTAAACAAATATCTTAGAAGATATCGCAATATAAAAATATACGGGCGACAAAATAATTAGCGCGTGGCAGTCATTCGGTCCGGTGCGGTAGGTACGAGTACGTGGGGATTCTGGCCTCTGGGGGCTCCGGAGAAAATCAAATTCAAAATATTTACTGCACCATAATGTTTACAAGTACAAGGTGTTACTGTATATTAAACAGTAAGAGATACCTATAGTAATTGTTACTTTAATAATATAGTCGAAGTCAATCTAAACTAATAGGTATTTCATAGAGGAAAGGTAAGATTTTTTGTTTGTTACGAGTACGATATAGCTCAATTTAATAAGTTGGATAGTCGATTTATTTAGAAAGGTTATAAGCTATATTATGTGTTGCAGACGAAGTTGCGTGGGTCAGCTAGTATTAAATAACTGTTTACCTTTTCCCTTTTTCTCTTAAACTGTGCTCTCCTCCTAGGTAGGAAAGTGTTTATTGTGGCCTTACATTTATCAGGCTCCCCCTGTTAAATGTAACGTTACACATTCTCTTTCTCTTTCTCTTTCTCTTTCCCATTCTCTTTCTCTTCCACTCTCTCATTCTCTTTCTCATTCTCTTTCTCATTCTCATTCTCTTTCTCTTTCTCTTTCTCTTTCTCTTTCTCATTCCCATTCTCTTTCTCTTTCTCATTCTCTTTCTCATTCTCTTTCTCATTCTCTTTCTCATTCTCTTTCTCATTCTCTTTCTCATTCTCTTTCTCATTCTCTTTCTCATTCTCTTTCTCATTCTCTTTCTCATTCTCTTTCTCATTCTCTTTCTCATTCTCTTTCTCATTCTCTTTCTCATTCTCTTTCTCATTCTCTTTCTCATTCTCTTTCTCATTCTCTTTCTCATTCTCTTTCTCATTCTCTTTCTCATTCTCTTTCTCATTCTCTTTCTCATTCTCTTTCTCATTCTCTTTCTCATTCTCTTTCTCATTCTCTTTCTCATTCTCTTTCTCATTCTCTTTCTCATTCTCTTTCTCATTCTCTTTCTCATTCTCTTTCTCATTCTCTTTCTCATTCTCTTTCTCATTCTCTTTCTCATTCTCTTTCTCATTCTCTTTCTCATTCTCTTTCTCATTCTCTTTCTCATTCTCTTTCTCATTCTCTTTCTCATTCTCTTTCTCATTCTCTTTCTCATTCTCTTTCTCATTCTCTTTCTCATTCTCTTTCTCATTCTCTTTCTCATTCTCTTTCTCATTCTCTTTCTCATTCTCTTTCTCATTCTCTTTCATAATTATTGAATATTGAATAGCAGAATTAAATAAATAGAGTTATGTTGTTTTCCTACAACTTTGTTAGTTATGTGAAAGAATTTTTAAGTTGGGAAAAAATTCAACAACTTATGTTGTTTAATTTATTTGACATTCAACTTATACGCACTTTGTAATGTTGATTCTTTAACTTCATGCAAACCTAAAAGCTAAATTTACTAACAGCACCGTCCATGTATATGTCGCCGCGAGAGTGTCTATCTGCTGGGATCATTAGTCAATCTAATTAATAACCAGCTTATAATAATACCTTAGCTTAGTTTTTTATAATAATTGATGAACCTGCCATCTCTGAGATATTTGTACAGTTATTACGGGATTGATATTGAAAGACAGGAGCGACAGTGCCATCTGTTAGCTTTTGTGTTAACTACTACAGAGATGGTTTGTAATTGAATGGTCGACGTCTCGAATAATGATTTATTAAACAGAGTTCTTTAACTAGAACTATAGTTAAAATTAAGATCAGCTAATTGATTATGAATTTTGGGATTTTAATGATTGCTCACTTGAAATTAGGCTGTATAAGAGACGTCATTGCACATTGTTGTGAAGATGGCGGCGAATACGATTTTAATGGTCAATAACTCAATTTATAATCTGAAACCACGACTAAATCACTTTCTTTATGTAATTATAAACTAAAAAGTCATAAGATTATTTTGTAGAGCAATTTATTAGTAGAAAACCCGTTCTTTGTATTAAATCCTTTAATTAGCCGGAAATGGCGTAAATAACATTCTGTTGTAAAAAGTAATGAACCTATTAATTAGACATTAAATTAATAACGCCTTCGCATTAATATTGGTATTGTTTTATTGTTAAATAATTATTACAATCAATTGTGAATTAGTTTAGTATTGTTTATTGGTTTTAACTGATTAAGTAATTAATAACAATACTGAGTGCGTTGTACTTCCGCTAGACGGACTAGAGACGCGTGTGACGAAAGATGGACGCACATTATGTCGCGTTTAGCAAATAATGTAAATAAAAGTGGTTTTTGATGTGATTAATATTAATAAGTGCAAACGAGAATTGTAACATGATTTAAATGGAGTTTCTTCAACCCATTCTTCTCCATAGTAACAATGATTTATGTGAATGGGTCTCAACCTCTGAAAAGTTTATAAGTGCCTGTAAATGGACTATTGTAAATAAACGTTTGGTGTTTGAGTCAAGTATTGTGTGTGATTTCAACTACCCATTTACCCATCTGCCACGAAGAGGAATCTAAGGCGAAGACAATATGGCGGAGGCCATTGATATTTAGGAGCAGCGTTTCTCAAGTGGTTTTCCCGCCGTTACATATATTATATATACAGGGTGGTGCCGACAATACGACAATAAATGAAACCACTGGTAGTTCTAGTCCAAAGGAACATTATTAAACTATCAGTGCCAGTGGTTTCATTTATTGTCGTATCGTCGGAACCACCCTGTATTTTAATCTTGTAATTTCGTCAAAACACACCAGTATCTATACAAATCCTTTGGTGATTATTGTAATTTTAATACCCGATATCCTAATAGTTTTCCCTTGCCAAACATAAAAAACTGATCTGTTTAGAAGAAATTGTTACCCTATGTCAATTAAATTATTTAACAAATTACCTAGTGAACTATAAGACCTTAGATCTATTCCTTTATTCCGGAAAAAACTGTACGCCTGGTTAGTCAATAAATGTTTCTACACGACCCAGGAATACCTTAGATAAAAGAATAGAAAATTAGTGTAGCGCCTTACAATGTTCCTATCAGTGCAATAATAACTAGTAAAAATGTAAATGTGTACCTATGTATTTGATAGGTACCCAATTCATTATTTTTATAAACTTTTATTTTAAGTTTTGCGTACCAGAAATGGTTTATATGAGGATCTTTTTTGTTGTATTATATAATGCATTATGTATCATTTACTCATATTATGCGAATAAATTATTTGATTTGAACGGAAAGACAGCACATGTAAAGTAATAAGGTATGGGGCCAGTTAGCTCTCTTATGATACGGAACTATTAAAAGGGATGCAACAATTGGGTAGAATAAAAACAATAGAACAATCAATTTTCCATTGTTTAATATGGTTTTGTTTTCGTAATAAATATCCAAGTCGTAGAGTCCACATTGTATAAACATAATCATAGGTCAACGTTTTGTTCAATGGCTTCCAAAAGAATTATCTCGAAGAGTTCGTTGATCTCATCCTGAAAAAAAAACCATTTTAATAATTTTATATAGAACCTTATCAACAAAATCAGAAACATACGACTATTTTGTAAGATTGGATGTAGCGTGTAATCTTTGGAATTACTGATCCAATCCGGAAAATTCTTTCAATAATGGGAAGTAACATTACGAGTATCTTCGAGTATGTGTAATGTAATCTGTAATTTATTCTAATTTTACACACCTATTACAGTAAGCACCACCTAATTGATGACATTGCAGCCTTTCATTTTTTTTTTGGGGGGCGGTTGGGAAATCATCAAATAACCCCTCCCGCTCAGAGCAGAAGAAGCTCTGGGCAGAGCGAAAGGGAGTGTCAGACTTCTACTGACTAAAAACCACCCATGTTCCTTCTTAGCCCTTGCGCCGAGGCCGCGGTATCTCTTTCGAACAACCCGCAGCCCCGACGGGATGATATTGCAGCCTTGAGTTGGCATAGCGTAGTATGAATAGCCTAACAGATGGTGATAGGGTAGGACAGCTAAGTCGTGGGCCTCTAATTCGAATTCGACACGCAATGATTAACACTTGCTTCGGTGAAGAAAAACATCGTTATAGAAACTCATGCCTGAGGGATGTTTCTCGACGGCGTGTAAAGCCATTAAGTCAGAGACCCATGAAAGGCATGAAAAACTTTGACACCACGTTAGGGCTTACCACACAAACAAGAAGTACGGAGTTTCAAGAGATTAACAACCAGCTAAAGCTGGCTTATACATATACTTATTTAAAGCGCTTAATTATGGCGTCATATACCATGCCACTGTAAACTGATTTATTTTAAAATAACTTACGCTGAATTCCTCCAGAACCTCTGGAATTGTGTTGGCGATAAAATCATTGATTTCATGAGAATAGTTGTCACCCTGGATGGCGAGCCTTATGTTGGACTGTAATTTAAAAGAATTACAAATTAATCAAAAGTATCTCGATGATCCATTATGTATAGCGCGATGGCCTTAAAGCTAGGTCACCTACAGAAATATCCTATATTGTTGTGAATGGTATTCTGATATGTCCGCTTTGCGCTTGTAGTTTATCGACCAAAGTATATGCTAGCCACTTATGAGCACATTAAAAAGCAGCAAAACAAAGCTCTTGATAACTGTCCTAGAAAGCAATCGAATGAAGTTGGCAACATCGCATTAAATTGTCAAATATTTCTTTGTTTTTAATGTAAAATTAATTTACTATTGCAATCAATTGCAGACCATAATCAACCAGAATTTTCTTTTCTGCAACTATAAAACAAAACCACTGGCTGTAGAAAGCAACTGAAAACCTTCCAAATTCCTGTTTTTACTCCTACAAAAACAACAATAGCCATACATTCCAGTAATTCCATTGCAATTCATAACCAAAACTGTGGTGTTTATAGGGCGATATACTAAAGTTTGTTTTTAATTGATTTATATTTATCAAAATAGCTAAATGTCTGACAGTCATTTGCGACCTTGCCATCTTTCCGAATCACAGTCTTGAGGAACTTACGGCAATGCGTCCAAGATTGAAGTCAACAGTGACACCGGAGACCGTAGTACCAGAGATGATTCCGACACTGACTCGAACCTGTCCTACGATGACAGTGTTACGGATGTCCACTCTGGAACGAAAGAAAGTCATCAATTGAATGTTGGTTGATTGGTCGCATGCGAATGCGACTCACTTCATAATTACATTAATGTTCGACCGCATACGCCGTCAGTAAAGTAAGACAATACACTGACGTTGATACAGCATAGTTAGTCTACTTTAGTTATTTTCACAGCGTTATGTCCTACGGTATTCTGCTGTGGGGCAAAGCTGCTGATATTCAAAATATATTTGTTCTCCAGAAGCGAGCGGATCGTGCAATTTATCAGCTGGGTGCCCGAGTTTCTCTTAGAGATATTTTTAAGGAGATTGGTATTCTCACAGTTGCTTCTCAGTTCATCTTTGCCAACGTTTTATATATAATATTAGATAAAATATCCACCTGTACACTAAAAAAGTACCTAAACTAAAAAATAAAAAAACAAGTCAAACGAATTCAGCGATGAATGGGAGTAAGGTCCCGTAAATGTATTCGAAAATGGAAAACTGAAAACTAAAACTTTTATTGCAGTCGGGGGACCTGTAAAGAATTGTTCCACCGAACTGTCCCCCGACTGCAATAAAAGTTTTAGTTTTCAGTTTTCCATTTTCGAATACATTTACGGGACCTTACTCCCATTCATCGCTGAATTCGTTTGACTTGTTTTTTTATTTTTTAGTTTAGGTACTTTTTGTCATGGCAGGCGTGTTTTTTAATTTTTTTAATTATTTATTTTTTATTTCATATCTTTTAGTGATATATCGGTATTTTGACCTATAACCAATCATTTAAGCCATAAGACGTCCACTGCTGGACATAGGCCTCCCCCAGAAGGGGGAAAATGTGTTTTTTTTCATTTCTCAGGATTCCGGTCGGCAAAATCGGAACCCTAATAATATGTACATTTTGTTTTCCGTCTGTCTGTCCGTATGCCTATCCGTCAATCAAGACCCTGTTCCTCAGGAACGTGTGAAATGATCTGAATGGCTTAATTGCGTAATTTATACCTACAAACATTTTTCATTTCATGTAGGTATCTATTTGTAAACAATTTACGCTGAATTTAATATATACATGCAATTTACATACACTGATAAGAACTTTGAATATATTGTTAACATTCTAAGAAATTCAAGTGTAGTGCCAAACAGTTTTAAGTATAGTAGGTACCAAAAAACTTTTACAGATCCCTTGGTGCGTGGGTTCAACTCGCACGGTTATTTTAAACTATTGTTTTATAACACACGTCATGATTTATTCATTTGTGTTAGTAATGAATTTCAAGTTGAATCTCGCAGTCAGATTTGTCCATACCAAAATCTACCCTGATCTTCTTTTTCTACTCTTTAAGGGGAGATTTTGAAAATTCTATTATTGCAAATATTATTATTTCTTTAAATTAATATTTTTGCCATGTTTCAAGTAAATTGATTCACGCATACTGACTTTTCATACAAACTTAAAAACCATTTAGGTGCCGTCGTAGATGGATTTGGGAGTTGTAACCTAGCCAGTTTTATTTCTTTCATTACAGAGAATCTATTGATATGTAGCTTATTCGTATCGGATCCCGGGTTTAAAATGTCACTATATCATTTGTTGAGTAGTATTACTAGTAAACAATAGATATTGAATACTACTGTGGTATATTTTTGTAATCTACTTAATAAGTTCTAGACGATGATTATATTTTTCATTGAAATTTCAATAAAAAAAAATTAAAAGTTCTTTTTATTTCTAAACCATGGCCACCCTATTATGTTTTTTGATATTTTATCTAGCCTATGTTACCCGGGGTGACGCAATGAATCTAACGATACCACATACATCAAAATCGGTTCAGACGTTTAGAAGTTATGGTGGAATAAAGAAACTCACAAACAAACATACATACATACATACATACATACATGAACGCTAAAAACATAACACTCTTTTTTTTGGGGCAGTCGTGTAAAAACAGTGATATTCACAACTTTAACACTAGAAATAAACATAAACTACGCGCTCCTTTTCACCAGCTTCACAAAGTTCATAATTCATTCGTAGAGCTCTACGGTATAACATTTTATAACAAACTACCATCTTCTTTTCTAGACTTGTCATTTAATTCGTTTAAAGCCAAAGTAAAATCTAATCTTTTATTTAAAAGCTTACTATTCCATTAACGACTACTTAAATGATAAGAATAGTTGGTCAGCGTAATGTAATGTAATAGTTGAACACTAGACAATGTTTGTTATAATTATAAGTTCTTTCTCCAAAATTTGTTTACTGATAATAAGTTATGTCTTTTTTTTTTTTTTTTATTATTATATGCTTTTTTATTATTGATTTGTGTCTGTAGTCAATCGTAATATTAACTTACACCTTACTATTGTATCGAGTCTGGTTCTTCTAACCTAACAGACAGAAGTGGTTGTTCTGTTGTTGGAAGAAGGAGTTTGTTCCGCCACTTCTTCTTTCCACTTAAAACACTAGAAAGTGTCGAAGGGTGGGTGTTTTGGGGGACTGTCTCTTGTAAATAAGTAAAGTAAATTTTTACGTCCGATAAGTGCTGATTATCAGTCTAGTTTGAATAAATAGCAAAATAATAAGCTACATAAAGAGGTAAAAAATGCGAACTCATATAATGTTTTCAAAACTAAACTAAAGAATCTAAATTTTTCATTCTAAATTTAATGATCATACGTTATTTTAAACAAACTTGCCCTTCTGCAGCGTTACTTTGCTGTGGCACCGTGTTGGCTTGAAAAAAATTGCAACATTTGTGCTTCTTGGATGTTTTAGCAAAATGTAATTTTATGTACTTACTATGTTTTGTGTATTAATGATTTTGCTTTGAAGAAAAATATTACCTACTTATAGCTAGGGTGCTGGCGAACAAAAAATCTATATGATTTGCTCGTGTGGCAGACTTTATTAATAGCGTTAATTATACGATAAGAAATATTAAGAGCCGCGTCTGCCACCATGGTAGCGCTGCGTTGTCAATTGACAGCCCTTTAAAAATGTAAAAAAAAATAGGTATCCTATATCATTTGCTCGTGTCTGCCTCTAAGGCTGATGTTTAGGAACCTTGTCAAAATGAAAAAAATCGAAAAGGCAGACGTCTAGGACTCTAACTTTTGAAGTTATGAATTTTTAAAGATTTTTTTATGATTTAAAAAAAATATATGAAATGCACGCTTGGCAGACTTGCAGTGTTCGTTTAAAAACCCTGTAAACAACCTCAGAAAAATAGTCTGCCACCATCGTAGCGCTGCGTTTTCAATTAAAAGCGCTTCAAAAATGTCGTCAAAAAAAACGGTGCTATATCATTTGCTCGTGTCTGCCTCTTTGACCGTTGTTCATATTGCTTATAAAAAAGAGAACATGAATGAGGCAGACACCCAGGCCACTGATATTCCGAAGGCAGACCATTTGAATATATTTTTTTTTTAGTCTTTGTTTAATGATTCCAGTGTGTAAGCGCTGGTTTAATATCTTGAAAAGCGAAATGCGCGTTAGCAAAACGTGCGATTCAAAGTACCCTGTGTGTACTATGCCCAAGGCTTTGAAACCACGGGTTTTTTGTACGTTCGCACACAGTAACTAAAGATGACACTACCATCGAAACATAAGACGCTAGTGTAGGGCGGTCGGTCTCGTCGCAGCTGCACACATGCATACATACGTATTTGTATTATGTACACAGATTTTTAAACATGTTTGGGAACACCTCTTAGCTGCCTCGGCTTGTTTGAATTATTATTTTGTTTTTGAATCATCGTTTTTGACGTTACTGTAGACACTTTTACTGTGCACATCTTGCTACATCGTTCTCACATAATATACCATCTCAACATGAATGATGAAACCAAGGTTTTGTAACAATATTCTGATTTAAAAGAGTGGCCATAGAGTTTCTTGCCCGTTCTTCTCCATAGAGATCTCCGCTAGGGAATGGGCAACTACCTACAGTACATTCTAGTGGTGGGTCGTTGTCGAATTTTTGACGGACGAAACCCAAATGTTTTCCCGATGACGAAAACGGTTGCAGAAAACGGTCGTCGTTACAACTGGTGTCGTTCGTCAAACGACAGCATTGACAACTGGTAATACAGTCGCTATTGTACCTACACGACGAACGCGCAATCGACTACAATTTAGCGCGGAACGTTATGGATAAGGACAACGCACGACGACGCGACGATGACGAGTGACTTTATCAAGAAAGATAGTTGAATCATTGCGTTCTCGACTTTATTTTAATAGGCGTATAATAAAAAATCGTCAGTGACATATGTTTGTTTGTCTCGTTTTTTTTTTGCTACCGACTTCAGAAGTTGATTTTTCATCTGAAGTTTATTTTTCATTTTTTTTTTGTGTTTTTGAAGTCGGTTTTTTTTTAAAAAAGGTTTTTTATATTTTCCATTTTAAGTTGTAATAGGTATCCTATATAATTATTTACTATGCATTTAACATTTAACCAAGAAACCAAACCCTCAACCTTCAAGATTCCCTTATTATTGCTTTTATGTCCTAACTATTGAGGAGTAGTTGTACCTTCCATCATCAGCGCATCCACATGAGATTATGATTATCAGACGCAAATAAATGAACAGCTTTGGAAAATATATGGAAAACGTAACAAGTGCCTATAAAATTTGAGAGTTGTCCTCGATTTCCCTGGGATCCCATTATCAGATCCTGACTTGGTGACAATGGGACCATTTCGGGAGTATACTCTTTTGAATACAAAAAAAAAATTTGAAATCGACGGAGATATCCGCATTAATTAGCCGTAATACCCGCTTTTCCTCAAATTCGCAGACTTCAACGAGCTGTAATGGTTAAAGTCAGTAAGTAAAATGTCTGCCAATTTGTTTTTGTATTCAAGGGGTTCTAATAAATCGATTTGACCTAATTAAAGCTACGAGCAAATGATTTAGTAGAGCTTTTTTATTTTACATTTTTATATCTACCTCCTGTGATAATGCAGAGCCCTGGATGTCTGCCTCATAGATTTTCTTCGTTATCAAAATGGTATTGACCACTAACCCCAGAGGCAGACACGAGCAAATGATTTAGTACAGATTTTTTTTTCGACAGATTCAAAGCCCTGTAGCTAAAAAAGCAACATAGAACCTTAATTCCTTAAGAAAATTTTGTCGTATTGGTCCGAACTTTAATGCCTATCAATACGAAGTACGAGCAAATCATATACTTAAATGCTCGCCAGCTCCCTAGCTATTAGTTTGTATGTCAAAGTTTTATGTTTTACCATATTTTTAAGTTCCAAATTGTTCTCAAGTAAGTGAAATAATTGTAATTTCGTTTTGAGAAAATAAAATTCTTTAACCATAAATGACTTTTGATTTGACTGCTGAGCATGACGTCCTGGTTGTGATTCGAGCAAAACGTTATTGTGATTTTGATTTATTATTAGGAATTTCTAAGTTGCCTCGGTTGGGGCTCGCGATTACACGCGCGGGACACGGGACAAACATAACTGGTGAAATATGGGAGTCTAGTTCACAATTCCGACCGCCATGGCATACAGAAAATTTTAATATACCCCGATCTATCCTTATCGGATAGCGCTCTGGATTTGCCGATATCCTGGATAGCGAAGGACTGTCCTCCATTGCCCCATACACGACATCAGGAAGGTGAGCAGGGTTGCAACAATTTGATACAACTCTAGCACCCTCATGAGCCATGTAAGTGGCACCGAGTCATAGGCCTTCTTATAATCTATCCAACATGTCGACAGATTCTGATCCTTTCGGGAGCGGCGAACTTGTTGGCTAATGGCCATATCAATGAGGAGTAGCTCTTTAGAATGTTGATGGGGTTGCCACGCTTTTGAAGCGCATCAGGTATGTTTGCAGACGCTCAAGTGGATGGCTTTCAAGCGATATATCGCAAAAGAATAGCTTCTCTGATGCGCCGCATACGGGGCAGCCCCAAAAGGTTTCTGCAGCTCATTGTGGGCCGAATGGATGTAGATTGCATCTTCATGGAGCATTGGAAAAGTTTGCATGTGCGGGCAGTGTGGTCCTAATTTGTTTCCTTGTGTCTGTTTACTTTGTCCATTGTTTTTAATATTGTGTTATGTTTTATTTTTTCTATATATTATTACTATTTTAAAAATTGTATATGGATGATTATTATGCATAATTGTGATGTAATCTATCTGATATAAATAAATTGAATTGAATTGAATTTAGTACCACGGGACCCGTTCTTACATCCATTTTGAGATGCAGACATAACAGAATTTTCGTTAACATATTTATTTATTTTAGTTCTCAAAATGGAGGTAAGAACTTTATAGACCGTTGGAAGACACGTAATCGGTCTATAACTTTTCGGTTCCGCAGTTCTACCTGATTTATGGAGCAGGTGAGTTATTCCAGTCGTCAGGAACTGTGGCAGCGACCCTGACTCTAAGGCTGACTGGAATAGGGCTGCCAAGCAAGCATGCGATCTTGTGAACCATTTAAACCAGAAGTTGTGCAGTCCGTCCGGCCCTGGTGATTTCCAAATATGCAACGGACGAACTGCACAAGCTACATCTTGGGGGCTGATCGTTATTGCCCCCATTCCTGTTATTGGATCGCATTCTCGCTCGACCTCCCGATTCCATTCACCCTCGGAATGACTGACAGGTACCGACCAGATGTTACGCCAAAATGAACACATGCGGTTATCATCCGGTAGGCACGTGTCAGTCACACCTTGGTCCGCAGTCGCTCCCATGCCATGCTCTGTAAACCCACCTTTAATCGCTTTGGAAGGTGCGATTTAGAGTGTCCCGTTCCACCCGACGCTGATACCTACGAATACGGTTTGCCCATGCATACACTTTCTGCTTCCAGAAGTCGATGCACTCTGTGATATGGGACATGTAGTCTCGAGGACTGATATCAGTCCCCGCAAATGACCGCATCACAAAGCGCATCACTCGAGGGCGATTGTTGCCCTCCCGGAAGCAGATAAATTTGCTGATGAACGCTCTGGCCCCAGCAATGCGTCGTTCAATCCTGTACTGCCAAGCCGGTACGGATTATTATTATTAAGTAAATTGTCTGATGTCTTGACCACCATATCATTGATTACATTAAATTCCCACGTAATCTAATCTTCCTGATTCGTCAAACATGTTATTAGTACACTGAGATTACCAGCTAACAAATATTATGAAAGATAAGCTAATCATAAAAAAAAATAAGTATGACCGAATCACAGACAAATCAAAATAAATGCTATTTTTCATGTTGTTTCATCTAGTTCCGGCTCCCAAGCAATCAAGCATATAGAAACGTGCCAGTCCTTCAAACAGTTTTTTAAACATGAGTTATCATACTCCCATTGATATAAAAACTAAAGATACGGTCGTCCGAACATTTGCTCGCCGCGTTCGCCATACAGAGAATCGGTGTAGTCTGCTCGTTAATGTAACCTTGTATAAGCGGCGTGGTATTTTCGAGGTATAAAGAACATAAATAAAGCTTTTAATAAAATTTACGACCACACCCGAAGAGAGCCGATCGTGGAATAGTTCACTTCGGCTTAGGAAAGACCATGTTGGGACCACGTTCGAGGCGTCATTTTAACATGCCGTCCGCCCAGTCCTTACGCAGTAATATATAAGTCAATGCATACTCCTGTCTATTTATATCCCAATTTATTTGGGGTCTTGTTTGTGAAATTGATTCAAGCAATGAAGAACTAGTAAATATTTTTTTCTTTCTTTTCTTCTCAACGTAGGTATGTGTGTGCTAGTTTTAATGCTGATAATTGAACTGCCTAAAGCCTAATAAATTCTATGGATAGATTAAAACCTTTTTTTTTGTTAGGGAAGGTGTGAAATTATCAAATGACGAGCGCGGTAGGGACTGTCAGACTTCTACTGACTAAAAACCACCCATGTGCCTTTTTAGCCCTTCATTTCGAGGCCGCGGTATCTCTTCCGAACAACCCGCAGCCCCGACGGATATATTACAACCTTGAGGCTCCCTAATTTTTGTTATCAACACAAATAATCCGTACTTTTACCTCGAAATCAGAGTAATCCGGTCCGATATTTTTAATCTGTTGTTAATCGAATGTTTTATTGAAACAACATCAATCAAGTTTCGCAATAATGAAATAATCCGACATTGGGGTTTTATGTCGCCCCGTCGGGGCTGCGGGATATTGGAAAGATTTACCGCGACCTCGACACAAAGGGCTAAGAAGGAACATGGGTGGTTTTTAGTCAGTAGAAGTCTGACACTCCATTTCGCTCTGCCCAGATCGGGAGGGGTTATTTGATGATTTGCCACCCTCCTGGGTTATATGTCGCAAATTACTTTTTAATATCGTACCCGTCTGATTGTTAAATCTGGCATTTATAATTATTCATTCACTGAAAGTGCCAAAGTTGTCGCCAAATTTTGGGCCGACTCAGTGTAAATTGTCGCAAACACTCAATGAAAAAAAAATATTCATAATCTTGCCATCTGCCCGAGTATCCTTACTCGTAAGAGTCTTCGCGAGGGACGAGCCTTTTCCTAACTGTGTTGGGATTGACTTCCAGTAGAAACAGATTCAGCTGAATCGAAAAAGGCTCGGCAGATGATGATGAGTGTCTTTGTATAGCTCGATTGTCACATTTACAGTCGGTTGCTGTAGGTATATTGCTACTTGTATTGTATTATTTCTGTTCCCTTACCTGCCATCAGCTTGAGCAGTCAAAGAGTCTCCGAAGAGGGTAGCGTCTCCAGAAGCAACACCTGAAACGTTAAAGTAAAAACATCAGTTGTCTGTTCTCGTGATCAATCAGGCTGCTAAAAGGTGAGTTCCTGAAATGGCACCGCTCAGTCTAGCTCCGAGAGTAGAAAATCAAACGGCACGGTTTTTGAATTGGCTAGGGATGCGTTGAATTTCCAATGCTGAAAGCTGTAAATACAGTGCAACCCTTCGAAAGTGGACTTAGCTATGATATACTAACGGGCAGAGAAATGGAGGTGAGGCAGTACAAGAATGAAGTCCAGGCGTCTTAACACGACATTGAAGTTCAAATGTTCGATTACGATGTTACTCAGTCCAGTACTAAGAATGTCCTCCAGAATTGCAGCTGCGTTGAAGATACTGGGAATGATAAAAATATTATTACCGATAGCTATTGCCCCGCAATATAAGTTGCACCGATAGGCAGAAGGCAGTAGCGAAGATGAAAGGGAAAAGGTCCTTTTAACGCATTCAAAACTAAACTCAAGCAGTACGTCATTGACAACACAAAATTATTAAGCTAACGTTCTATTATATATCATAAATGCATAATATTAAGCTAGTCTTTCAAACCAACATGTCAACATCTTACCTACCTACATTAAGATAACAAAACTGTTAGTTACTGGACTACATCTTACCTTAGTTAAGTATTTATTCGTTAGGTGAACAATGTATGTTCTTTTAGAATAAATAAAGAATCTTTGAACCCAAAGAAAGAATGGATTGAAGACAGAAAATATGTTTATAACAAAAAAGAAGAAATGAAAATTTTCGTACGAAACCAAAATAGGCCTGTATCTCAGTTAATGGAATACTTATAATGGCCGTGTGAGTGCGAGCCTATTTATGTTGTTATTAATAAGCTTTATTCAGGTTCGACGACACCTTGCTAGTTATTTATGTTAAATTCTTACTGTGAGAATTCGCTTCACTTGTCAACATTAGTTACGTAGTTCATTTTTAACAGTAGCCTAAATATGAATCTAAATTCTCAAAGCTCTTATTGAGCTGGTACATTTTATAAAGAAAAGCATGCAATCAAAACATTACTTACTTAGGCACAGGAAGTTCGTAGTCATAATGTTCTTTCGCGATGTGGAAGGGATCTAATCCTTCATCTTTGATGGCTTGGCTGATCTCCTGGATGCCTGCTGCGACGTTAGCCTCAATCGGGCCGGAAATAATAAATCTGGAGTTCCTGTTTGCCGCTTTACCTAAACATTTGCTTAAATAGCTTGTTAATTTGTCAATGGCTGAATTTTTACCCAGACAAGTTAATTTGAAAGGAAATTTTCACAAATTTCTGGGATTACTGTGCTTTTTCTAAATTAAATGTTACGCAATTTTTTAAACTTTCGGGCGAACGTCGGCCGCTGTCGCGACACGCTCGCTTCGCTTGCTCGCATTCGTGGGATAACGGTCACTATTCTAACTTAACCTGACTTAAAATCTTATCAGTTTTTACTGTTCTAACCTAAATTAACCTAACATCTATAGAACCCAAATGATTCACCAACAATAGAGGGGATCTAATCCTAAGGTACTAACTACCACTTTCATCAAACGGTGCATTTAGCGCAATAATTAATTCATTAAAATTAATTGATCAATTTACTAAGTTTGGTGATTAATTTACCAAATTTTGAGATCAATTTACTAAATTTGGAGATCAATACTAAATGATGGTGATCAATTTACTAAATTTGGAGATCATTTACTAAATTTTGGTGATCAATTTACTAAATTTGGTGATCAATACTAAATTATGGTGAACAATTTACTAAATTTGGAGATCAATTTTCTAAATTTTGGTGATCAATTTACTAAATTTGGTGATCAAAAATGATGGCGAAGCATGACTAACCTGATCCGATCGAGGGCTCCGGGACAAAAGAAGCACAGGCTCCCGCGACGAGCAGAGTGAAAGCAAGTATGTTCCTCATTCTGGTTTATCTGCTGTTATGGAACAATATAATAATATTTTTTGTCTCTTATAGCATCGCATTGGATCTAATCTGTAATGTTGTTATAATGAGTGGTAAATAAATACATAAATAAATAAAAATATGTTTGTATGGATTATTGCCACTGAGGTTTAAAGTCCCTATTAGGTGTATGAAAATCAAGGTCTTGAGTAAACACGATAAAAAGATATTGGCAAATTTAGATTCTCGCGAAAACTTGTAAGTTCGAAAATTAAGAATGGAATTTTCTTCACTTGTTCTGTAAAACCTTGCACTTAACCTTAAACTTAAAAATCTGGGTCAGGCGGAAGTACCTACCCTATAAGTTTTGGGTGGATAACCTATTATGGTAGTTCCCGTTGACCTGGAATCACGAAATTTGGCAAAAAACAAGGTCTTCAGCACACTTTATTTGTGCTGAAGACCTTGCTTTTTACCGATTGCAAAAGGAAAATTCGAAAAATAAAAGTAGAAAACTAAAGTAGTAGTGGCATCTGCCTAGCCTTTTCCCAACTATGTTGGGGTCGGCTTCCAGTCTAACCGGATGCAGCTGAATACCAGTATTTTACATGGAGCGACTGCCTATCAGACCTCCACAACCCAGTTAATAATAGGTAATACGATACCCTATGTTCATGTTTTAATAAATATGAACTGAGAATACCAATATTTTTAGAAAATTATATTAAATTTCTCGGCGCTGCTTCCGCAACTAAAATCGCATGGGAGCGCTTCAGATGAACCCCTTTTCTCAAATTCAGGGGAGTAAATTGTAAACCAAACCCATGAAAGGTACTTACTAGAAAAAGTAATAATTAAAATGTTTACTTACCTAATGTAAAATTTTGCAATATGTCATTAATTTCGATACCGTATTTACATTAAAATATTCAAACTGGCCATTAACAAAACAAACAAAGTGCATTGCACTGACCCTGAGGTTGTACACTGCCTGTGTCAGCGTAAACCGGTTTTTTCCAGTCTCGCCGCGTACGCGACAAGCGGCCGGTGGTCACGCACACATGCCATGCCCCACGTGCTTGTAGTAGTGCAACCGTTTCGCGAGGTTCTACAAAGCTGATACTTTATTCTATATTTCTACTCTTGTGACGGGAACTACGCGATTGAAACCGCATGACGTCCGCTCGTAATGGATAATCATGGAAGATATTCCGTAAGTGACAGTATAAGTACATGCTGTTTATATTGGATACATTGGATACATTGTTGCTTCACATGTGTATATTACGGGCACAATACGAGAAAATATGATACAAAACCCACACTCCACTTTTTATAGAAAAAAAAATTAGGTACACACTGAAACTAGCTTACCTTTCAGAGAATCAAGTGATACTGGCACAAAAACACCCAGATTTAAAACTATGATTTATTTTACTAATGAATATATAAAAAATACTTAAGATAAAACCTAGATTGTCAAGTAAGTCGTTAATCCTTATTAACGGTGTGCGTACTGATTGGAAAGGATTAATTAATTAATCCCTGAATAAATTGTTCAAAAATTACTATTTCAAATCGCACACGTGGTTGATTAAAATGTTGTCAAATACATATTTAACACTAGCTTTTGCCCGCGGCTTCGGCCGCGTGGATGTCGGAAATATCAAAAATGACAATTTCCATACAAATTTTCATCCCCTGAATTTTGAAAAATTTAATCCTCAGTCAAAATCAAAAGTAATTTATTCAAACTTTGCTGATAATCAGCAGTTTTCGAACGTCAAAATGTATTAACAAAAGACAGTCCCCCAAAACGCCCATCATTCGATACTTCCTAGTGTATCAGTTGGGAAGAATTGGCGGAACAAACTCCCCAGCAACACAATTCTGTCTGTTAGGTTAGAACAGGGATCACCAATTAGTTTCTCAAGGAGTCCGGTTTGTTAAATAAATTACCATCGCGGTCCGTTTCTACCTTTCTACTTGAGTTTATTAAATGAGCAAAACAAGGAAGTTTTTTTTAAATATCAATGCGAAAAATGATTTTTTACCCTTGAATTATTTGTCTGTTGTCGAATTGATGGCAACAAAGATAAAGCGCGGGATATATTTTATTGACTTACGGACTCAATAATAACAGTTACTGTTTACAAGGTCCGCAACAAAATAGGTCGGCGGTCCGGACTCGAACCGCGGTCCGCCATTTTGTGACCCCTGGGTTAGGAGAACCAGACTCAATACAATAGTGAGGTGTAAGTTAATATTACGATTTAGGTACTACAGTCAGCTTTGCATTTTATATAATACAGGGTGTAAACGAACCCTTCACGCATCCGTCAACCAAGCATTCTGTACATCAAACTAAGTACCCCAACGCAAAAATTTTTGCTGGGAAATGACTTTTTTTTTTGGGGTCAAAAATCACATTTTACGGTAAAACTCAAAGTAGCACTCCTAAAACATTGTGCTAGTGGATGCTTTGAATAATAAACGGGTCATGGAGGTAATTTAAGTAAACTTAAAACCTGAAATACTAGTATTTACAAAAATAGCTGTGAAAAATTTGGAACTTTAACCCCCAATATCTCCGTAACTAGGAGGTTCCCAGGTATGGTCTAGAACAAAAAAATGATCGCAGTGGTGGGGAGAACAAATGCCCTTCGTTTGCGTTAAGGGTACTTTTACACCCTATATACAGACAGATTATAAGAGATCTTATTAAGGACTAGCTGTTGCCCAACACCTTCATCCATGTGATATTATTACGAAAATATAAATTCCCTATTTGAATCTGATTTTGTTAACAATTTTAAGGGTTTTCATTCTTTTGCACGGAACACTAATTAATGTTTAGTTCTAAGTTACCTACTCCTTATAACATCAGCTATGCATTATGTGTGCGTGTATTTATGCAAGTAAAAGCCCCGTGAAAATTAATCTACCCGTTTCAGAGATTAGTCGAAACAAATAGACAGATAGACCGAAAGACAAACAAAAAAAAAAGCTTTTTTGTTGTAAGCAAAAACCTGTTATTTTGACATTCCAAACAGACATTTCAATTATATTTATTTGTATAAATGTTAAGATTCAAAGTGTGGAATCCAGGTCGACCGTCGATGGACTATTTTGCTGGCAGTCCATGTAAAATACTCCAAAGTATTTGGAATCAGGATAATTTTCAATTTTCGATATCTGGAAAATTGCTTTGAAAATAACAAGGTACAAAGAAATATTCATGCATTGTTACGTTTTATTCGATGAAAGAATAAAATATATAATATTATATTTATTTTCATTGTAATCCTAAAAATCTAATTCTGCTGTGCCTTTATATACTCATTCATGTTATCCATCAAGATAATTCCCAGGAGCTCATTGATTTCAGACTGAAAGAGAAAATAAAAGATTTTAATTATAATTACTGTACAGTTGATTTAAACTCGGAGCTCGTGGCTTAATAATAACTGCCACTTCGTTCGATCTTTCGCTACCTAGGTTGGTCTGTGGATGGGTGACCGCCCATTACATACCGAGTTTCCTCCGTGCCTCGGAAAGCACGTTAAGCTGTTGGTCCCGGCTGCCATATATAGATCTTTGGCAGTCGTTACAGGTAGTCAGTGACCAGAAAGTCTGACAGCCAGTCTTACCAAAGGGTATCGTATTACCTAGTATTAATTGGGTTGTGGAGGTAGGCAAAAAAACAGGTATTCAGCTGCATCCGGTGAGACTGGAAGCCGACCCCAACATAGTTGGGAAAAAGGCTAGGCAGATGATGATGATGATTCAAACTCTACTGCTGAGCATAAGGTACTGGGTTCGATTCGAGTGTTTTCCGTCAGAATTTTCTCAGAAGCAGTCCCGGAATCTGGTTTTTTTGCCCAGTTGATGGCAATAGGCTCGGCCCTCCATTACTTGGGACTTAAACATAATTGGCGAAACGTGGGTAGTTACACTTTTTCCTAAACATTCAGAGATGACAAATGTGATGACATAATTGGTCGACTTTCCACCAACAAAGAAACAATCCTTATAGAATTTAGAACACGTGTTTTGGTGTTATCAGTAAAGCCGTTAATGTTATTGTTACAAATAAAATCATTAATTTCACATCACGCCTGTTTTTCCTAAGGCTTAGGTAGAGATGATGTAAAGTACCTCCAAATCCCGTCGGGGCTGCGGGTTGTTCGAAAGGGATACCGCAGCCCCGGCACAAGGGCTAAGAAGGAACATGGGTGGTTTTTAGTCAGTAGAAGTCTGACACTCCCTTCCGGTCTGCCCAAGAGCGGGAGGGGTTATTTGATGATTTCCCACCCCCCAAAAAAAAAAAGTACCTCCAAATGCCAGTTAACGTGAATGCGATAAGGTAACCCGTGAAATTCGAATTTTCTTACTATACTTTCTTTATAATAGGTATTACTTCCTTGAAAGCCTTTTTCATCAAATAGTTACTCATCGAAGTAATATAAACTGAGAGGGTTGTATTGGTGATTTTAATAATTATGTAAAGTCACATTTGTTACGGTCGCAAATCCCATTTTATTTCACATACAACCTGATACTGATTGGCAAATTGCAAAAATACAAAAAAAATATATCGCGGGCTACTTTGAAGGTTTCACCTTAAGTGCTACATAACATAACATTCTACATAACGGGGCAACACTTCTCGGCTGTAACTAATAAATTCTTGGTGAAAAATATCAATAACAATTTACCAAGGGTATCGAAACCCAAGTCCTTATGCCACTAGGCCAACGAGTGTCAGTCATTCGATAAGTCTACATTACGACTCTTTTGCCCACGGAGTTATACAGAAGTGTACAATTATTGAAATATAGCCCATTCCTCTCCTAGAGAAGAGGCCTGAGTCCCTGCAGTGGGAACGTCTACCACGCGTGCCCGGTGCTGGTTGGTAGATGTCACATGTCTTCGAATTTTAGGTTCTAAGACATGCCGGTTTCCTCATGATGTTTTCCTTCACCGTTTAGAGAGCAGTGGTGATGAAATAAATTACACAAAGTAATGCGACTGCCTGGGTTCGAGTCCACGACTTACTGTTCGTAAGTAGGAGCCGTCACCTCTGAGTCCTCGCTGCTCTCAACCTTTTTTTTTTTTTTTTTTTGGGACAAGCCCGCCACACTATTCCCAAACCACTGTAACTTCTGTAAGCCAGAATCAACAGTGGCGACCACAAGAAAAGCGCCGAGACAATGAAGCCCGACGAAGTCCCAGAGAAACGATTAAACTGTCTTGGATCCCGCAACGAAATTAATCAGAAAATAATAGCAGAGGAGTAGGAAAAAACATAATTTCCACTTCCCTCCGTATCAGCAGGAGACAGAACAGAACAAGGCCAATAGGCACACAGGGACGTATACAACTGGGATAAGCCCAGTTGCCTAGCACCACGGATATTATTGTCATTAATATTACTGGGTCCTAAGTTGTGAGCTGTTATATTTGATTCCAATAATAGGTATGACAAAAATGCTTGAACGCACGGAAATTTGTTCTAGTTTCTACAAGGTCCGTATAGTAAATAACTCCGGATGTAACCTGTACATTATCCAACATAATATTACGTTCATTCTGCCAAAGACTACACTCCCATAAAATATGATGTGCGGATTGTTCATTTTCGCAGTCAGATGTAGAACATTGACAAAAAGGCGAGGCAACAAGCTTGAAGGAAAATAATTTACTTTTAAAGTTACCATGACCTGTGAGAAATTGGGCAACACAGTGATCCACCTCCAGCCATGTCCTGGCCAGCCGCTCACGAACGGATGGAAAGAACTGGTGGAGGTGTCGGCCTTTGATGGAATTATCCCACCTACATTGCCATTCAGACAAAAGTTCCTCCCAGACGTCAGTCTGTGGTTTTAGTAATCTAGCTATTTTAGCACGGTCACGTTGCATTAAAAAAAGTCTGCGTCCGCGGTCTCTCGTGCGCAGTAGTACATTGAAGCACGGCGCTGCACTTCAAGATCGACTGGAAGTACCCCTGCCAGTACCGGTAAGGCTTCAGTACTAACCGTCCTATACGCTTTACACAAGAAAATCAAGGCCAACCGCTGGCTTTGAAGTAATTTACGTCGTACCGCTCCTATAGTGGCCCTATCGGCCCATACTGGTGCCCCGTAGCACATACACCCCAAGTAAGTAGCCCCATAGATAGTCTTTAGAGTTAAAAATGACAAACCCCACGTAGATTTGGATATTCTCGTTAAGGCATAAAAGTTCTTTTTAGCTTTTTCACCGACGGTTTTTATGTGTTCAATGAATGAAAAATTCTTCTCTAAGACAAACCCAAGGTAGCACACGGACTGCTTCCTTTTAACGGGAACGTTATTAAATTTAATACTAGGCCATGATTTAAGATTACCTTTTAAAAGAAGTTGATAAGTTTTGTGCGGTGCAAAGGTCAGACGGTTACGATCACCCCACTGGGATATTAATTTTAGGCAAGTGTCAGCCAAATTTTCGAGTCCAGCCCGAGTACTTGACTGAATGAGCAGCAGGCCGTCGTCCGCGTAACCGGTTAATGAACAGCCACATGGAAGTGGAATCGCGAGGAAGTCATCGAAGCCTACGTTCCATACATACGGACCCATAACCGAACCCTGAGGACATCCCATGGTAAGGGACTTTGACATAGAATGATGTCCGAGTTTGAGTTTCGCGGAACCATTTAAGAAGTACGAGTAAACAAGATTGTATATGTTTTTAGGGCAACCACGAATTTTCAGTTTTAGGAGTAGCATCGGCCACCATGCGTTATCAAAAGCCCCAGAAATATCTAGAAAGATCCCAACTACGTATTTGTGTTCGGATGTATTGACAATTTTCCTGACAGAAAGTGCCGCGTCTACGGTAGATTTTCCCACGGTAAAACCGAATTGGTTGTTGTGAAATTTTGGCCCGTCTGGTAGTAAACGTGGAACGATAAGGCGCTCCAGGAGTTTCCCCAAAGATGGTAGTAGTGTTATAGGGCGATAAGACTTAGGGTCGTCCGGTGGCTTGTCGCTGCTTTTCGGAATTATTCGTATGAAGCCGCGTCGCCATACACGAGGAAAGACGCCTTCTGCAATACAACTGTTGTATACCCTTAAAATTGCGTCGGCCGCTGTTTTACATGCTTCTATTATCATCCGATTCGATATTTTATCTTCACCTGACGATTTGTTAAGTGGTAGCTTCCTGACAACGTTAATAAATTCGTCAATAGATGGAAGGTCTGACGCTGGTGATTCAGGTGGCACAGCCGCCCATGCCCTGATCTGCTGGTGGTAGTCATTATCATTATCAGGCAAATCATCAGGTATCAAAGTATTTAATAGAACTTCGGTTGTCTCCTCAATACCGGTGGTGTGTTTGTTGTTTACTTTAATGTTTTCGACGAACGCAAGGTCTACTGATCGGTTTGCTTTGAACTCGTGATACAAAGGAGACCACGGACCTTCTTTATCTAATTTTTCTACTATTTTCCGAAGTAAATTACCTTTAAATTTTTCTACCGATGCTCTGTAGCGGGACTTGGCAACTCTAAACGCATTTAAAGCAGAGGTAAGTGGGTCTCCGGTGACCATTCGTTTTTTAACCTTATTTAAATGTCTACGCGCTCGGCGATAACTTTTACGTTGTTCAATTAAGTAATCACACCACCAATCACATCTACGTATATTGGTCATAGATCCGCGACCAATGGCGATGTCAGCACAGTAAGTGAAGGTGTCTGACATAATTTCAGCACTTTCTTCAGCTGACAGCCCGTCTCGAGTGAAGTCTTTGGTGTGAGATGCAAAAAGTAAGCTAAAAAATTCCCAATTTGCGCCTTTACATTTATACCTAAAGTTACCAATGATGCTCTCAACCTGTCAAGTACTGTGTGACATTGACAACTTACGCTGTACTCCTTGAAAGTCTCCGGCACAGTTGAGTTAAAGAATATGTTAACTTTCTCCGAACGATCCTTATCCTGGACGACTAGTTTTACGTCAGACTGTGAAGGAGAAACAAAATAATTAAATATAATATGTTTATTTTATCATCTAATCAGCATTGGCTTATAATGTTCCCAATGCTGGAATACAGGCCTCCTCTCTATTTGAGGTCTGTGAGAGGAAGTAAGCTATAATCCACCACGCTGGCCCAGAGCGGATTGGCCATTTTATATTCTAAGAAGCAAATAATAGGGTAGCTAATAAAAAAAATCTAATTAGTCCGTCAGACAGATTTCCAAAAAATATTGGACACGTATTTTTCTTTTTTCACGTTAACAAACAATGAAGATGATACAGTGCTTTGAAAACTCGTGTGACGTCATATTCTAAGACATAAGTATGACATTTTTACCGGAGTGACGTCACAACTCCGCACTCAAACCTTTGACGCGTTTTATCTTCGTCAATTTTTATTGATTTGATAAAACAAAAAATACGTATCCAATATTTTTCGATAATCTAACAGACAGACTAATTAGAATCATATTTTTTTAGTCAGTTAACATCCTATTGCATTTCCTATATCCAGCTGTAGGTTTTATTGAAGTCAATTGTTTTCTCACCAACCCACACCCACGGCTTTAGCGTAATGGATTATGGATCGTTCCCTCTTACAGCGACGATACCTGCATCTCGGGAATCACGCTGACATTTCCTTCCAATTTCACCAAATTTTGCTGAAAATTAATTCTAGATAGCCAGGATTATGAGACCAATGCCATACTGGCAATATCCGTTATTTTACGCCCAACGTTTTAAAAGCTTATACGAAAATACCCATGTTCTGCCTTCTTAGCCCTTCATGTCGAGGCCGCGGTATCTCTTGCGAACAACCCGCAGCCCCGACGGGAATATATTAAACCTTACATCGATTCCTTCCAGAGTGAAATTGATGTTTGTATTCTTGACAGTGATGTCTTTGGGGAGTCCAATATTGAAGTCGATCTGGCCTACGAAGCGCATGCGTTGGATCTCGACCCTGAATAGAAGAAGATTTCCCATCAAAATGTATTTTATTGCAATTGTTTCCCTTAATGTACAGTATTGTAAAAACTATGGTCTTACTTCCCAGAGGAATTAATTTTGAATGTTTTGCCGAAAACAGTTGTCTCCGTTGAAGCAGCACCTGCAAGGGAACCGACCGATGGATGAGCAAATAGGATTACATTTTTTTTGCAATTTTACACGATTCTAACAAATTTATCAACATTTTAAAAGGCGCACAAATTTTCCATTTATCCCAGATGCGCAAAGAAACACAGGTATTACATGATAGAATGATATATACATAGATACATACGAATGATAGAAGAAACAGAGGTATTATTTATGATATTATATGCTCAGTGTCATAAAAATATTCATCTTTTACACATTTGTTTGAATTAAAACATAGCAAGAAAGAAAAAATGTGTCAATCAACCGGTTATGATATTTTCATGTTATTAAAAATTATTATTTTGCTTACCAATACTGCCATCGATAAGAGGGAATTCAATGTCAAAGTTGAGACGGGATGAGATGATGCTGTAACTGGCGCTGTGCAACACAATATTGCTCATGCCATTGCTCAACAGCTCTTCAATGAAATAGGCGTGGTTGAAGATCCTGGTGGGAAAATGCGACATATTATTTACACAATTTGTGGGACAATGTTTGATGAAATTCTGTCCCCAATATCAATGACAGACGAGTAAAAAATACTTGGATTGATAAAAGCTACTAAAAAGGTGTCAATCGTGTTGAAAATGGCTGTAGAAAAAATATAGTTCAATAGTGTGCTAGAATGTACAGCCACGAGCACTAAGATACACACTTACCAATATTCGAGAACGTTTTTCCCGAGTAATAACGATGAACAATGCAACTTATATAAAAAAACCTACCTATTACATAATATAGGTGGTAGGCTATACTAAAAAAAACGATTCTGTTTAGTCCGTCAGTTAGATAATCGAAAAATATTGGATAAGTGTTTTTTGTTTTATCAAATTAATAAAAATTAACGAAAATAAAACGTGTCAAAGATGGGCTTGTGGCGTTACTTTCTGGTAAAAATTGTAGCACGCTGTGACGTCACGAGTTTTCGAAGCACTATATCGTCGTAATTTTTTGTTTACGTTAAAATGGAAAAAAATGTGTCCAATATTCTGACGGACTAATTAGTTTTGTTTTGTCAACTATCCTATTGTACGGGATCCAAAATGTTTATAGCTACATACACTCACAATTATTTAAAAAATACATTTTTGTTATATACATAACATTTGATTTGTATATTGTATTATAGTCTGTATTACAGATTTGAAAAATAGCAGTAAGTAATAGGTACTCACACAGGTACAGGTAGTGTGTAATTCCGTTCTTTATTCTCGATGTAGAAGGGATCCAAACCAGCTTCCTTGATAGAAAGGCTCACATCCTCAATGGTGTTTCTAATGTAGCTGCTCACGGACCGCTCACTATTGAAGTCAACTGTAAAGACCGAATGTGCATTGTATCTTATCTGCTTCTTCTTGTTGCCTCATCAACTTAGAATACTGTTTTCTTAGTGTCTGATGGATCAAACTTGGTATCAATTTAGCGCATGAAAAGCTACGTATAAGGTCTGCGATAGTATGAACGTCCCAGAAGACTGCTACTACTGATAGGTTAAAGATGGAAGGTAATGCAGACGGAATATACCCTGTATACAATAAACGTGATTTGTCTAGTCATCGACAATATGGCGCTAGCTTTCAACTGACTGTTTTCAATCGCCAGATCGGTCAAAAATTAGAAACAACGCAGAAACTACATTTATACCAGTATTTCATTTATATCAATATCTTTTAGTCACATGCAATCTACTATATTGGACTTTAATATAGAAATAAAATTGATCAACTAACTTTCATTCGCATCAAATTGACGAAGAGCATTAACGCCTATGATGAAAAAGGCGACAGCAATGACGGACTTCATTTTGATTCTTATAAGTAAATCTGCAATAAAAAATGATCAAAATATTCTAGTTAAAACCTTCCTATAAACACAATCAAAAACGAATACTATGTCAATTTTTCATAGTTATAGACCAAAGATAAATTCCAAGCCAGAAAAAAGCAATGAAAACTGACACAGAACTAGGAATTCAAAATGTTCACTAACTTACCTGACAAACTGTAAAGTTTCAATGAAGTGCAGGACAGATTCGCTTAGTTTAAATATCGATCAGAATCAATTAACGCCTAATTAATGTGTAATGTTGACACATGGTGGTAGCAACCATTGACATACTTAGGTACCTACAATGAGGATTTTTGTTTGACAAATCAATGTGTTGGTTGGTAGAAAATCAAAGAGCAATAAACTCATTACGGATGAGGTCAATATTGTCTTACAGTCAGAAACAGTTCCTCTAAGTAGGTCGTAGCCAGGAATTTCGTCACGAGGGTTTATCCCAAATAAAAGATAAATTGAAAAACGACATTATATCAACCATCCCTGGATGATGGACCTATACAAAATGATCATGGGTGCCTACAAGATTATTTCGGAGGGGCCTGCTGCATCTTCAGTTTCCCGAAAAGACCTTGTACTCCACCAGGAATGTATTAGGTTTTCGTTTGTTGGAGTCGATTCATGCAGGGAGTAATTTTCTCGAAATGAATATCAATCGAAAAATATCAGAATTTAAGAGCGAGCGTAGCAAGCTCAAGTACATTTAGCTCGCCCCCATGATTGTTGCTGTCGACAATTTATCAAACAGTAATTCTTTTGTGTCTTTAAAATGTGATGAAACTATACCATTCATATAACTTTTGACAAACAAACTGGGAACGGAATACTTAAAAACGTTTTACGATACAAAAATTGTTTATTCACTTAAAAACATAAATTTAGCCATAATATCACTGTGAGTAATCCCTTTTCCTAATACAATTACTGTAAAATTCTTCACAAATTTTCTTTAATGATGTCGTATAGAACGATCTCCAGAAGCTGGTTGATTTCTCTCTGAAATGAAGAAAAATACATAGTTACTAGATAGTTAGATACTCCACCTACAAACACGACATACGCAAACAAGGCTAAAAAAAAGAAACAATAATATTTATGGTAATTTATATAATATAAAATATATGTAGCGCCACTATTACACTATTAGGTTTTGGGTTCGATTCCCAGATAGTTCAAAGTGTTATTGGGTTTTTTCCGTCAGGAATTTAACATTAGTAACCATGGAGTCATGGAGAGAGCAGTGGTGGCTCAGTGGTAGCGGCCCCGACTAACGAACAGTGAGTCGTGGGTTCGAACCCAGTCAGGCGCATTACTTTGTGTAATTTATTCCATCACCACTGCTCCCAACACGGTGAAGGAAAACATCGTGAGGAAACCGGCATGTCTTAGAACCAAAAAATTCGAAGACATGTGTCATCTAACAATCCACACTGGGCCCGCGTGGTGGATCAAATCCCATCCCTCTCCTGGAGAGGAGGCCTGAGTCTCTGCAGTGGGAACATTATAAGCTGATGATGATGATGATGATGAACCATGGAGACTGGATGTGACCGATTCATGGCAATAGGCTCTTCCACTATTACATGGCACTTAACCCAACCGTTCGTGGATTGCAGGCGTGATGTCATAATATTAGAAAGGTATAAATTCTTCAAAATTATGATTACTGCTTCTCTCTAAAACTAATTTGAACGATCTCAAAATTTGTAATGGGTATCTAAATCAAAAACATGTTGTACTTACATAATGTTCCTTGATGGTTCTAGGAAGGAAGTTTTCAAAGAAATCATTGAAATCATCGGACACATCCTCGCCCATGACTACGACTTTGGCATCAGACTGGAACAAAAAGTGATAGAATTTTTCATCTGCATTTATTCAGGAGATCCTACTTGCTAATGAGGGAATATTGTATACAGTACTAAACTGGGTTGTGAAGGTCTGACAGGTAATCGCTCAGCATACAACCCAGACAGTACTCGGTAATTGGCCACTGACTATCCGTAACGACTGTCAAAGATCTACAAGTGACAGTTGGGACGGAGGAAACTCGGTAAGTAAAGGGTGGTCACCCTTCCACAGACCAACCTAGGCCTAACCTGAGTATTGACCCGAGTGGCTGTTATTATTTAGCCACAAGGGCCTAATGTAACTGTCGAGGCTGCGGGTTGTCCGCAAGGGATACCGAGGCCTCGACATGAAGGGCGAAGAAGGAACATGGGTGGTTTTTAGACAGTAGAAGTCTGACACTCTCTTTCGCTCTACCCAAGAGCGGGAGGGGTTATTTGCTGATTTCCCAACACCCAAAAAAAAAAGGGCCCAATGTAAGACACAGACAAATAGAATAAATTTAAAAGCTTACGTTTATATCTCCCAGCGTGAACTCGGCAGAGACCCAACGTAGAGAAACTCCAGTAATGAGACCAACGTAGACTTTGACCGTGCCTCTCACGCGGATGCTCACGACGTCAATTCTGGAAAGGACAATAAAATAATATATAGTGCAAGTTATAATAGAATATATAATATCACATTTGGATCGCAAAACTGTTTAAATGCTCGTATCATCAGCATCGGCCTACCCTTTTCCCAACTATGTTTTTCAGCCTAACCGAATGCAGCTGGATTTTACATGGAATGCCTATCTGACGACCCAGTTAGTACTGGTCCCTGACAGCCGGGACCAATGGCTTAACGTGCTATCCGAGGCACAGAGGTAGCTCGGTATGTATGTCTCAAAAATGTAATAAATGTATAGCAGATACACAATTTTGATAATAACTTTGACTATATACGAACGACGAATGAACTCGAACTCGTCTTCGACTTACGAACTTTTACTTTATACGAAAGAATTCCAATGGAAGAATTATTTATATCACTTAAACATTACTTACTTTCCAGAAGCTGAAGCATCGAGTTTGTTGCTGAATATTTCACCATCAGCCCTAGCAGAGCCTGAAACAGTTAAAGAATAATGGTAATTTTTGAGTCAACAATAAAATCTTTCCTTATATCATTAAACTCAAGAGATATATACCTTCATCTACTACAAAATCTTAAAGGCTACATAAATATGTTTGTTAGTTAAATGTATTACCACGTTGGATTATATTGTAATATGAAGAACAGGGTGTAAAGTTAGAAAACAGATCCTCCAACCAGACGGATATTAGTCTTAATACAGCTGTGAAAGTACTGTAGCCCATTCCAAAGCTAAGATCTCTATAGAGAAGAACGGGCAAATAACTCCAGGGACACTCTTTTAAATCAGAATATTGCTATAAAAACTTGGATAGACCATTCTTGTTCATCATGGATTTATGACAAATTAACAAAAACGTGTGACTTCATGGGACCTAAAGATAGTGTAATGATCCAGAAAACTTACCAGCAGAAAAGCTAATGAGAGGCAGCTCAAGATCATATCTGAGGCGGGATCTGACGACACTGTAGCTCATCCTATGGATCCTGATATTGCTGAGACCAGTGCTGAGTATGTCCTCAATAATGGCTTCATAGTTGAAGAGACTGCAAATAAAATGTTAAATTATTATGATTACGAAATCAAGGTTTCTAAAATCTAATGCTTTAAAAATTATGCCGTCCAACCGTCCATAAATGGCAATAAAACCTATTCGCAAAGAAATTGATAGGCACTTAGAAATATTCTTTCTGAAAATATGAATGTAAAAAATAATCGAATTAGCTCAGTTTTCGAGGAGAAAAAAATCAAATACGAAACGTTGACCTCGCCAAAAATTTTGTAATTAATCGGTCTGAGCTGCAGTTTTTCCTATCGCACTTTATCAATTAAATTCTCAATTAAATTCTCAATTCAGTTCTCATTTAATTCTCAATTCTATTCTTAATTCAGTTCTTAATTCAATTCTCAATTCAATTCCATTCTGAATTCAATTCAATTCTCAATTCAATTCTCAATTCAATTCTCAATTCAATTCTCAATTTAATTCTCAATTCAATTCTCAATTCAATTCTCAATTCAATTCTCAATTCAATTCTCAATTCAATTCTCAATTCAATTCTCAATTCAATTCTCAATTCAATTCTCAATTCAATTCTCAATTCAATTCTCAATTCAATTCTCAATTCAATTCTCAATTCAATTCTCAATTCAATTCTCAATTCAATTCTCAATTCAATTCTCAATTCAATTCTCAATTCAATTCTCAATTCAATTCTCAATTCAATTCTCAATTCAATTCTCAATTCCATTCTCAATTCAATTCTCAATTCTTTATGGCGTACCATAATGTATACAGTTGGTAGGGAAAAGTTACATCAGTCTCAATTATAGACCCTGTCGGGCACAGCATAGCTCAAAAGTAGGAGAGAGAAGGAGGAACGCTCGGCGTTTAATAAGTCAAATTACGAGAATACAAGACATGTTTAAGGTCGGGCTTGACACAGCGCGGCAGCGTGACGGTAATAGTTTCTTTAAATACCTATTTTTCAAATTCCTCTCAGGCTCACTTCCCTCTTAGGTCTATTTTTCGTAATTTTTGATTTTTTTAGTTCGGAACTTAAAACGGTAATCATCATCATCATCAGCCTTTAATGTTCCCTGGCGAGACTCAGGCCTCCTCTCTAGGAGAGGGATGGGCCCATCCACCACGCAGGCCCAGTGCGGGTTGGTAGATGTCACAATGCATGTCTTCGATTTCGTTGGTTCAAAGGTTTTCTGACGATGGTTTCCTTCATTCTCAATTTGTTGTGAAAGCAGCGGTGATGATATAAATTACACAAAATAATGCGCTTGCTTGGGCACCCACGATTTACTGTTCGTAAGTCGGGGCCGACACCACTGGGCACAAAGATTATTAACTGGTTTCTTACACGGGCACTGGTAGTTCGTAGCTAGAGCTCTCCTTCTCGATGTAATATGGGTCTAGTCCAGCATCCTTGATAGCTTGGCTCGCCTCACGAATAGCACTTTCTATTTGTCCGGTTACAAAGCGCTCGTCCGAAAAGAGATCTGAAATTATTTTATTTAAATTATCATTTCTTTTATCATATTTTACTAATATCATATTTTTAACTAGGCCTCAAATTAGTCCTCCTGACCATTTGCGGCGGCCAATCTTATCGGTATCGATGCTAAGATTGACCCATCGGCGCAGACAGATTTATAGTGCACAAGTTTGTCCTAAATAAAACAAATTAATTGGATTGTTATTCTTCTAATTCTGTATTTGACATCTGATGTTTTTTTTTTTTTTTTATCGTATATCTCTATCTGGTTCATAATAAAAAAAAAAATATTAATTTAAATTATTTTTGGATTCAAAGTAAGGAAGTTGAGTGGCAGGAAAATAAGTAACACTTACTTGGGTCGAGTGCAGCACTGATGCCTGCGATGAAGCATACGAAAACAATGAAGACCTTCATTTTTATTTTGGTTTATTTTGTGCTGGAAAAAACATTTGAATCAGTAATCATTGGAACATCTTTAAACAATACAAGCCAGCCCAGTGTGAATCCGGTGATGGTTCCATACCATCGTAGTTGGGGTGCCCCCTTTGATTTTTAATTGATGAATACGGATCATGAGGTACAACCCGCTGACACACGGACGGACGGACGGACGGACGAACGAATAGTGGAGGCTTAGTAATAGGGTCCCGTTAATCTTCGGAACGGAATCCTAAAAATTTACCATCATAACGTCCAAATTGACGTTTATTTGGCTGACATAATTAATCACTACTTGTGTTTTCTATCATACGTATTATTAGCTATTATTTTCTTGAGTTATAATATTTTGTCCCGGTTGATGCCAATAAGCTCGCCTACATGGGACTTATACATAACTGTGTGGGTGTATTAAAGGGTTCACCTCTGACTAACCCTTCGGGGATTGCAGGCGTGATGTTATGTATGATATGCTATATGTCTTACCTTACAATACTTCAGAGCTAGAATGACACAAATTAATTTAAAATTATCGTTTTTATACTATTCAGAAAACAATTTGATCCTAATCAATTATCAAATTACATATTGCCTCATCTTACTGATGATATCTAGGATATTATCGTTTGGGGCGTATGTTAACAATATCGGTACGAAACGCGTGTGTTCAAACCATTTAAAGATACTAACAAACTCGTGCTACTGGGCGGAAAATTGCAATTTAATACAAAACGATAGATCATACAACAGGACGAGCCAAGGCAAGATCGGTCAATGTGGCGACCCTTGGGGGAGCCCTATGTCGATGAGTGGACAACTTTCGCCTGAAATGATGATGATGATGATAAGACAGGGATGGAAGCCGTCTATTCAAACCACCAAAATAAGGATATTGTTAAAAAAATAATAATATGAACGAATACATATTACAACACAAAATCAGCTAACGAAACTGCCGTACTCAGAGATATTTAATTATTACTTAAGCCGTCCCTTATTATTATATATTCCCTTATACAGACTGACAGACTGACAGACTGATAGACCGACAGACCGACAGACTGACAGACTGACAGACTGACAGACTGACAGACTGACAGACTGACAGACTGACAGACTGACAGACTGACAGACTGACAGACTGACAGACTGACAGACTGACAGACTGACAGACTGACAGACTGACAGACTGACAGACTGACAGACTGACAGACTGACAGACTGACAGACTGACAGACTGACAGACTGACAGACTGACAGACTGACAGACTGACAGACTGACAGACTGACAGACTGACAGACTGACAGACTGACAGACTGACAGACTGACAGACTGACAGACTGACAGACTGACAGACTGACAGACTGACAGACTGACAGACTGACAGACTGACAGACTGACAGACTGACAGACTGACAGACTGACAGACTGACAGACTGACAGACCGACAGACTGACAGACCGACAGACTGACAGACCGACAGACTGACAGACCGACAGACTGACAGACCGACAGACTGACAGACTGACAGACTGACAGACCGACAGACCGACAGACTGACAGACTGACAGACTGACAGACTGACAGACCGACAGACCGACAGACCGACAGACCGACAGACTGACAGACTGACAGACTGACAGACTGACAGACTGACAGACTGACAGACTGACAGACTGACAGACTGACAGACTGACAGACTGACAGACTGACAGACTGACAGACTGACAGACTGACAGACTGACAGACTGACAGACTGACAGACTGACAGACTGACAGACTGACAGACTGACAGACTGACAGACTGACAGACTGACAGACTGACAGACTGACAGACTGACAGACTGACCGACTTAGACAGAGCTTAGACGTAATGGACGCTGTGTTAAAATTTTGTCCATCTATTTTAATGACGGCGTCTGTTTTAAACGGCGATTGAACTGCTGCGCTCAATCACTCAGCCACTGCGCCCACTGCTGTCGTATTATTAGGCATATCTCTGCCTAACCCTTCGGGGATTAGAGGCGTGATGTTATGTTATGTCACGTTGCAGGAAACAACGATTTTTTACAAGCTTTTTCCTGTATAAAGTAAAGAGATAACTTTATCTCTACTTTATCGCTCGTTTCATCATCTTCCTGCCCTTATCTCAATTGTCAAGTTGCTACAGGTACTCACTGGCTCGAAAGTCTGACAATCAATCTTACCATATTACGCATAGGTACCTACCTTTTTTTATGGTGGAAAATCATCAAATGACACCTCCCGCTCCCGCACTCGCAGAGCGGTAGGGAGTGTCAGATTTCCAATGACTAAAAACCACCTATGTTCCTTCTTAGCCATTTGTGTCTGAGGCCACGGTATCACTATCGAACAACCCGCAGCCCCGACGGGACGCATAGGTACCTGGGTTATGGAGGTCAGATAGGCAGTCGCTCCATATAAATACTGGTTTTCAGCTGCATCTGGTTAGACTGGAACTCGACCTCAACATAGTTGAGAAAAGGCTAGGCAGATGATTGATTGTGGCTACACCTAAGTCTAGCCGACTAAATGTAAGTTCATCACACCCATATTTTGTACCGTATACCTATTAGCTTATAACGATTCCACTGCGATCAACTTTCCCGCTTATCCCAGTAATTTTGTTACACAGGCCTTTGTAAAAAGTTTTGGGCTGAAATCTACACCAAATTCGAGAAGACGTCACGTCATGTCTTCTATTTTTTTGTTCTAGTGCATAAATGCATCATTATCATAATTAGTCAGTTATCAGAATGGCAATTAAAATTGATACCGATCTTAAAGACGGGATGCAGATAACTTTATTTTCAGAACACGTACTTTATACGCACAGATAAACTAGTAAATTTTGCTGCATATAAAGTTCTGATTTTTATCAGTTTTAAATTGCATGTTTGAAAAGGATTATTTAATTAATCTCTATTTAATGATTTATATTTTCCTTCTCAAAATACTATTTCTTAGAATCAAGCAAGTTTCCGATCGAAAGATTATCAAGTATTGAACGTTTTTAGATTTAATTAAGGATATTTAGGGGAAACGGAATAGTCTGATTTAAAATAAAAAAATCTAACAGTTGGAGTAGGTAGGTATATGATATTCTGTAAATAAATAAAGTTAATATATTTTATTCGACAGTAAAATCTTGTTAGATTATTTAGATTTGGGACTCCAACAATCTAATTCCGCTGTGCCTTCAAATACTCGTTCATCTAATCCATTAGTGTAATTCCCAGGAGCTCGTTGATTTTAGACTGAAAAAAAAAGGAAATTTAAAAAATCTACAATCAATTATTATTTCTTTTTCAAAAATATCAGCGGTAGATAACAGAAAAGGCCTTTGCTGGTTCGTGTTGCAATGCAAAGCAATTGCACTATCTTTGAAAACAATTGCAGCTTAGCCCATAAGGCTACCTGTCCACTGAAGCGGAGCGAGGCTGCGGAGCGGAGAAACAGAGGAATATTAACCAATAGGATTGCACACTGAAACAGAGGACAGATTTTATGTAATCCTATTGGTCAATATTTCACTGTTTCTCCGCTCCGCAGCCTCGCTCCGCTTCAGTGGACAGGCACTGTACTGAACAGTAGAAGTCTGACACTCCCTACAGGGAGTGTCCAAGAGATTGTTCGCAAGAGATACCGCGGCCTCGACATGAAGGGCTAAAAAGGAACATGGGTGGTTTTTAGTCAGTAGAAGTCTGACACTTCCTTCCGCTCTGCCCAAGAGCGGGAGGGGTTATTTGATGATTTTCCACCCGGAAAAAAAAAATAAAAAAAGGTAATTTGATGTCGTATTACCCAATATTAGCTGGGTTGTGGAGGTCAGATGGGCAGTTGATCCATGTAAAGTACTGGTATAGAGCTGCATTCGGTTAGACTGAACCGCCGACCTCAACATAGTTGGGAAAAAGCTAGGCAGATGATGATGAGAAATTAAGTTGACTTAAACAGAAGGTTACATAGTATTATTTGCCAGTACCAAACTAGATGTTCTATTCAAAATAGTTTCTGTTGTAACCAACCAAATATTTATTTTAATTTGGACAAAGAAAAATATGTAAGAACATAAACTTACTTCAATTCCTTCCATAGTGAACTTGATCTTAGTGCTCCTTACAGAGATGCCCTTTTGTGAGGCTAACATTGAAGCGGATCTGGCCTACGAAGCGCATGCGTTGAATCTCAACCTTGGATAGAAAAATAAAGTCAAAGTCAAAGCATTTATTTCAATTAAACCATTACTGGTACTTTTGAATGTCAGAAGAACAATTCATAAAACTAAACTACGAGTGCAATACGTCATCCCGAAAGCCACCACGCCGAACCACACGCCGCCGAATGCCCGCAACAACGAACACTGCGAGCACGAAAGCACGCAGCGACGCACACCGCAACAACGAATGCACGAGACTCCAAATCACGGAACAACGAATGCACGCCACAACGCGCAACCGCCACCCCGCGACCCGGAGCCCCGCGCACCCACCGCCACGGCACGAGCCGCCGCGCGCCCCCGCACCCACAGCACTCCCCGCCGCCGCCATCCGGCGACGCGCAACCCGACGCAGCAACCCCCGGGACGACGCATTGCACTCCTAAGCTACAGTCACAGTCACAAGGCATAATAACTTGTGAAAGTACTGTAGTTGCCCATTCCCTAGCGTAGATATCTATGGAGAAGAACGGGCAAGAAACTCCATGGACACTCTTTTAAATTAGAATATTGTTACAAAATCTTGGTACATTATATCATTCATGTTGAGATGGTATATTATGTGAGAACGATGTAGCAAGATGTGCACGATAAGTGTCCTCTGTAAAGTCAAAAACGACGATTCAAAGATAAAAAAATAATTCAAACAAGCCGTGGCAGCTAAGAGGTGACCAGTCACAACTGACAGCACCCGTTCACGAGCATGACGCATGGATCAGCACCATTCCACTCAACCATTTTGAAGGGAACGAAATGATCCGACACACCTGCCACCATCAGCGAGACATTTAAGTGAGCATGACACACTCTCAATTGCCAGGGCATATCCAAGTCAAATAAATAATAATTAAAAAAAAAATTAAAAAATGTAGGTTTCCAGAGAATGATAGCTTTTTAGTACATAGTACTCACACAATATGTGCTATGCGACTATATAATACTAAAGAGATTGAATTTATACATTGCAAAGATAGTTGTACAATCTTCTTCTTCTTTCTTCCTCCTATTTAATTAATTTAATAGGAGGAAGCCCTGTCCTTGTGGAGCAGGACCGGCATTAAGCCAAGCATTTTTATCAGCGATATAATCGTCCAACTTGTAATATGCTTGCTTGCATAGTGTGCGTTTGATGCATGATTTAAATTTCGTCTCATTCAGTTCAAGAATGCTTTGTGGAATTTTGTTATAGCATCTCAAACAGTACCCCATGAAAGATGAGTCTACTTTAGCGAGTCTGAAGCCTGGCTGAACTAACTGGTCCCTATTCCTAGTAACATAATTGTGTCTGTCCCCTCTTTTACTAAAAAGATGCAGATTTTTTCTCACGTACATTATGTTTTCGTAGATGTACTGACAATGCACCGTCATGATGTTAATGTTCTTAAACAGTTCCCTCAGAGAATCGCGCCTACGAAGACCATATATTGCTCTGATGGCTCTTTTTTGCAGAATAAAAATAGATTCAATGTCTGCAGCCCGTCCCCATAACAAAATGCCATAAGACATTATACTATGAAAGTAACTAAAATATACCAGCCTAGCGGTATCAGTAAACTGACGGATTTTTCTAATGGCATATGCTGCTGAACTTAGCCGCCCTGCAAGAGATGTTAAATGAGCACCCCATTGTAGCCGTGAATCAAGCGTAATCCCCAGGAAAACCGTTTTATCTACGAATTCTAGTAATAAATAAAAGAATAATCTTTCCTATTGTCAATATTTTCCTTTTTTTAATGGATTTTTTTAATTAGTTTTGTTTTTACTGGTAAGGGAGTCGTGATTAATGTTAGTCAGTAGTTTCTCATAAATTCTCACATAGTATATTAGTCACAACTACTAATATTTTAACACGGAGCAAGATTCAAACCCGATATTTCCGTGAATCGTCAGTTTCGACTTTCAGATAAGTCCTATCCCCGCCGGGGCTGCGGGTTGTTCGAAAGAGATACCGCGGCCTCGGCACAAGGGCTAAGAAGGAACATGGGTGGTTTTTAGTTAGTAAAAGTCTGACACTCCCTTCCGCTCTGCCCAAGAGCGGGAGGGGTTATTTCATGATTTCCCACCCTCAAAAAACGAAAAGAACTATTTCGTAACAGTATGCTTCGTGCATTTATCATTTATAGTAGGAATATTTAAACTGAACGAAGTCATTTGCAGCTTTGTAATTTTACACTCTCAATTTTTTCTCTAGTTTTTGCGTGAAAAATATTACTTTTTCTACTTTACAAGGTGGTAAATCTGTTCATCTACGTTTCTTAATGGTTGATTGAAAAAGTTGAGAAAAAAATCATTTTACGATACAAAAATTGTTTATTCACAACAATACTTAAATCTAAAACCTAACTGCCGCACTCAGAGAGCTTTAATGATTACTTAGGCCATCACTAAGTAAAGGTTTTGGCAGTTTTGTCATACAAAAGAATGTCAAATCTTTACCTAAGTGACGGCTTAAGTAATCATTAAATATCTCTGAGTACCGCAGTAAATGTAGCCTTAATGTCACTATGAGAAAATCTATCCATAAACAATATTTAATTACGGTTATAAACTTTACAAATTAGCCTCGATGATTTCCAGTAGAATTATCTCCAGAAGCTCGTTGATTTCTTTCTGTAATGAGAGACAAAAATACAAATCAACATTTTTCTAGAAAGTTACATAACACAAACAGTATTTAACTAACAGAAATGTGATACAAAAAAGACAATATATAGGCAGTAGATATTTAAGAAAAAAGCCCGTAGTTATTTTATCATCCGAAGTTTCGTATTATAATTGATTTTGTCAATGAAATCACTAGTATAATTCTTTGCAACCGTTCTTTGCATAATTTCTTTAACACACTGCTGTTCTTTTATGATTTTATTTACAAACTACAATATACAGAACTAAAATTACAATAAAATATATACAAGTATCAAAAAGAGAAGAATTACAGGGCGTCAAAAAACTCGTCCACACCGCTGTCAACAGGAAAAGTGCCCAGAAGGCTGGCAGCATTCCCACGTTAGATGGCAATGCTGATTCTTTAACCAAAGAACAGGCCAACCCTCTGGTCACGTAAAGGGTCGACCAACCGCTTGGCAATTTCTTTAAATATTAGGTGAGCACTCGGACCCCAAGGCAGTGTAATAGTAATAACTACTATTACACTTACTTATTACAAGTTTGTAATAGTAATAATCTTCTTTACTTTAATTTTTAAAAATTACACTAAAACGGAACAAAAACTTAAAACTGAAACATTTAAAATATACTTACATAATGATCTTTGATGGTTTTAGGAACGAAATCTCCGACGAAATCATTGAAGTCATCAGAATAGTCCTTACCCAGAATACCCACTTTTGCGTTAGACTGAAACAAAATGTGACACAATTAATCATCTGCACATCTTTTGGTTTAGACCGAACCGTCTAGAAACTTTCATAATCCAGTCAAATTAGTTAGTTCACCTTGGAATTTGAGATACCCATCTATGTTATATTGATCATAAATATAAATAGCGAAAAACACATAGGAAACGAGATATAAGCAAAAAAAAATTTTTTTTGGCGGGTGGAAAATCATCAAATAACCGCTCTTGGGCAGAGCGAAAGGGAGTGTCAGACTTCTACTGACTAAAAACCACCCATGTTCCTTCTTAGCCCTTCATATCGAGGCCGCGGTATCTATTGCGAACAATCCGCAGCCCCGACGGGACCCGCAACCCCGACGGGGGTTTTGTGACCTTAGATTCTACAAATAGACGCGGACACCCTACCATAAGTAGGTTTTAAGACAACTTTTAGGATGTAAAAATACAAGTATAATGTTTATACGAGTTTGTAGCTGGGTATCTCAAATTCAGAGATTCTTACCTAATTTTGGCTAATTTTGACTGAAAAGAAAGAAAAGAAAAAGTATTTATTGGTCTCACACAGGACAAGAAATCAATAATAAAAAATTGACAAAAAAAAAAACAAAAGGAGCACTTAAAAAATAAAACAGTATTAAAAATAAGTCCCGTACGAAGCCAAAAGGCCACTATCTCAGCATGGTGCTGCAACATTTTTGACAAATGTCACAGCGCTGGTATTCTGATATCCCAGGTGACGCCACGTTCACAGAAATAAAAATATAACAGAAACAATATGGTATGCGAGGATAAATAGGTACATAACTAATGTATTATAATTGACTGGAATATCAATACTGTTAGACTAATGAAGAAAGTTACTCTATTGCCAACGATCAGGATATTTTTTTTCTATAAGGCCTCGACATAAAGGGCTAAGAAGGAACATGGGAGGTTTTTAGTCAGTAGAAGTCTGACACTCCGTTTCGTTCTGCCCAAGAGCGGGAGGAGTTATTTGATGATTTTCCACCCGCCAAAAAGAAAAAGTGTTCAGCCTGACCAAAAGTTCTCCCGTTCTTTTCATATAGAAATATGAAAAGATTAAACATAAGAAAAAAGCTTACGTTAATATCTCCCAGCGTGAAGTCGGTAGAGATGCTGCGGATAGATATTCCGGATATGACGCCAACGTAGACACGGATCACACCTTTTACTCGAACACTCACGACGTCAATTCTAGAAAGAATAAAACAAAATAATTTATTATTTAGTTCTAACTATATTTTACTCATCATCATCTGCCTAGCATTTTCCAAACCTATCTTGAATACCAGTATTTTACATGGAGCGTCTGCCTATCTGACCTCCACAACCCAGTTAGTACCGGGTAATACGATACCATTTGATAAGACTGGTTGTCAGACTTTCGCGCCGCTTAAAACTGACTCCTATCTCTATTTACGAAACGCTTAAAATCACATTTGGATCACAGAACTGTCTAAACTTATTTATTTATTTATGTACACACAAAATACAAAAAAAGGATAAAAACATTAAAAAAATAGAAGAGCACAAAGGTACTGCCTATTTCATAAGAAATTTCTTCCAGCAGACCTGCGAGAGGAAAATTGGATGAGACATGAAGACACAGTGTGTAGAAAAGACAAACAGGAATTTTTAAATAGAATAAGTAACAAAAGCTAATTAAATAAAGATAAATACAAATATATACACACAAATAAATAAATTGAATAAGTAAAAATTTTGCATAACAGATAGCGAGACATTCGGTTATCGTTTTAATTGAGCTTGAAAAATTCATACAAAAGAATACATAGATGTTAATACAGTTTTAAGATTGAATAATTAACGTTACTTACTTCCCAGCCGCGTTAGCATTGAGTTTGTTGCTGAATACTACACCATCGGCCTTAGCAGAGGCTGAAATAGTAAACGAATAAAAGGGAATTTTCAAAAAAAAATATATCATTAGTTAGTTTCCATTCAAAAGGAAAGTTATATCTTATATTTTCAATCCCTACTATTATATCGATCGTATCCCAGTGTTACTAGATTTTTCCATTATTAACATCCGTCATTAGGAATTCTTCAGTAGCTGAGAGAGAGTTAGATTTTGAGCACGTTTGATGCCAACGAGCCTGACCCAAATCATAAGATGTAAACGGACCCTCAAAAAACCGTCATTCGGATGACGGTTTTTTGAGGATTTTTGAGGGGACTTAGTTCGATTTACATAATGCTTGGGCATTATGTAAATCTAACTAAGTAACTGTTACTGTTAGCCTGTGTCATCCCACTGCTGGACATAGGCCTCCCCCCATGACTTTCAATTTTACGATTCAGGGCCAATGTGGACCACTGGTCGTTGGTTCTGTCAAGCTCATCCCGCCATCTCCTACGAGGTCTACCACGTCGCCTTCTGGCTGTGTCAGGGTTCCACAACGTGGTTGTTTTGGCCCACAGCTCGTTGGGCATACGGCAGACATGGCCAGCCCAGCCCCACTTCAGCTTAGCGGTTACTAAGTAACCCTACGCTAAAATTATTGCTGGGAAACGACAATGTTTTGGGGGTGAAAAATCACATTTTACGGTAAAACTCGATGTAGGCGGTGTAGTCGTGGAAGTATTTAAAGCAAAGAAGGCTTTGTTACGAGTATTTTAAAACACTAGGTACACAATTTATAAAGATAGCTTACCAACAGAAAAGTGAATAAGAGGCAGCTCAATGTCAAAGTGGAGGCGTGACGTGATGACGCTGTAGCTGACCCTGTGAGTCTTGATATCGCTGAGACCAGTGCTCAGTAGGTACTCCACGATGGCGTCATAGTTAAATATACTGGAAGTAAAAATGAATTCTTAAAAAATATATAAAAAGAAAAAAATATATAGAGTTGGGTAAAAGTTATCACCAAAAAGAAATAGTGCATGTTGCTGAATGTAGCAGCCTGGTCTGGATTCGTGCCCGGTTGATGGCAATAGAATCATTAGAAGCTATGTTTAGGGTCCATGTAATTAGGGGCTATTACATGGAACCTAAACATAACTAGCGAAATGAGTGTACTTAATAAAACACACATTTCGGCAGTTACTTGGAGTACCTAGTAGTACACCTTTGCGTAACCCTTCGGGGGTTATAGACGTGATGTTATGTTATTAAATATTATCTGCTTCTGTTATGTAAATGAAGAGCTTTGATAATTGTATGGAAGATAAATGATACTTTGATGATAATTCTGAGAAGAAATCAATTCACTATAGAGCCTTAACCCAGGCCTGTTTTTATCATTGGTAATATTTTTATTAATTCATTCATTTATTTATTTATTAAGAATTTACTTTGTGTTGAACATTTCCTTTAAAAAAAAAAAGAAAAGAAATAACATGAAGAAACAAATACATTATTAAAATTGGAGTGAAATGTTTAGTTAAAGAATCAATTCATTTCAAATTATAAATGTCAGCAAATTAATACAAAGGCAGCAATTGAATACAATGTCTGATTAATAGCAGGTACAATGTCAAATACATTGTCTAATTATAAGAAGGTAAAATGTCAAAAACAATGTCAAATGTATAGCAGGTTTAATGTCAAATGCAATGTCCAATTATTAGCATAGCAGGTATAATGTCAGGTTCAATGTCAAAAATATTAAGTAAATAACTTCGATAAGGTCTTAGTAATGCACAGTGCAAGTCGAAATATAATTTAGAAATATTAAGGTAGTACCTATTTATTTATTTTGTCATTTGCCATAAATTCTGATACCGATTAAAAACATTTTTCCAACAAGAAGGCTTTTAATTTGGTTTTTAATGAGTGAGGGCTATAAATTAATCATTTTAAATTAGTTGGTAACCTATTAAATAACTCCACTGCTTGGTATCTGGAACAATGCTTAGTTATGTCAAATTTTGGTGTCATCTTGTGTTTAAATTCCTTCCTTCCTGTGCTTTCTCTTATCTTACGCTCCTCTTGTGATTCATACTCATGAATATACTTAGCAAAGTCATTCAGGATTACTAATATATATAAACTAGGTATAGGTACTGTTAAAAAGTTAAATTCTTTAAAGTGCTTTCTACACGAGTCTCTTTGTGAGATTCTAACTATAGTCCGTATGGCACGTCTCTGTAAAAAAGTTTAACTTCAATAAACGCTTTCTGACAGTTATAACTATAGCTGTTTCCCCAAAGCATTATGCTGTATCTTAATCTAGATTTTACCAGCGCGTAATATATAGCCTTGAGTTGCTTAATATCTAACTTAACTCTAAGGCTCCTGAGTGCATAACATGCTGATGTTATTGAAGAGTCAATAACAGCTAGCTCTGTTTCCAATTTTTTTTTATGAACTTAAAATGGTATGCATAAATGGTTTACTGGTCACTTACGCGGGTACTGGTAATTCATAGCTAGAGGTTTCCTTTTGGATGAAGAATGGGTCCAGTCCAGCGTCCTTGATGGCTTGGCTCGCATCTTCAATGGCGCTTTCTATTTGGCCGCTGATAAGACGCTCGTCCGAGAGAAATGAACCTTAAATTATTAATTACTATTTTTAGCATGTTTTTAACTGCAATTCAATCTAAACACTTGTTTTTATATATTCGAGGTCTTTGAATCTTAATTGAAGACCAAACTATAGCTAAGTCTTAAATTAAGATTTTAATATGTAATTTATTTTCAAAAATTATCAAATGCAATTTAAATAGATCTAATTTTATTTTATTTATTTTTCTAGTTAATTTCTATTGGTTATTTTAATTAAAAAAAGAATTGAAATTATGAATTATTTTTTTGAGTATTAATGAAGTTTATTTTTTTGAGTTTTAATGAAGTAAACTTTTTTGGTAAATTAACTCATACTTACTTGAGATAGGCTGGGGAATTGTTGTGGCACTGATGCCTGCGATGAGGAACGCAAAAGCAAGGACGACTTTCATTTTGATATTACTTTATTTTCTGCAAAAAAACACATTACATTGCTTATTAGTTACTCGATATAATCATAAAATTAATGGTTATTACAGACTTCAAAATGGAAGCTTAAGTTGACAAAAACTAACTTTGGAATTGTAATGAATTGGACCTATAAGGTGATAAAATAAAAAAATGTTAAACAAAAATAAAAAATACACCGTAATTTTCTTCCGTCTTACCTTGTTCTACTTCCGAAGTATAATACAATAGATTGTTTACAAAATTATCGTTTTTATACTTTTCGGAAGTAAATTAATCCTAATCATTGGCTTATCAAACCGTCTCATACTTATTATCTATATACTGTACTTAATTGTTTATTTGAGCCGTATATTTATAATGGTGGTGTAAATCTGGCACCTTCAAATTATTGATAAGAATGTAAACAAACTCGTACAGGCTGTTAGATTAAACGAGGGAGGTATATTAGTTCTCTTATGCACTAATCCAACAAGTTTTACCGAACGACCAACCTCGAAATATAAAAAAAATATATAGGGTGTAAAAGTACCCTTAACGCAAACGAAGGGCATAATAATATGTTCTCCCCACCACTGCGATCATTTTTTTGTTGTAGACCATACCTGGGAACCTCCTAGTTACGGAGATATTGGGGGTCAAAGTTCCAAATTTTTCACAGCTGTTTTTGTAAATACTAGTATTTCAGGTTTTAACTTTACTTAAATTATCTCCATGACCCGTTTACTATTCAAAGCATCCACTAGCACAATGTTTTAAGAGTGCTACTTTGAGTTTTACCGTAAAATGTGATTTTTGACCCCAAAAAAAAAGTCATTTCCCAGCAAAAATTTTTGCGTAGGGGTACTTGGTTTGATGTACATAATGCTTGGTTGTCGTATGCGTGAAGGGTTCGTTTACACCCTGTATGATCGCTAAGATTCGCTAACCCTAGATCGAAACAACTAGGAACCACGGGGAGGGCCTTAGCCTAGTATTGGGAAGACGTGGCCTAAAAGTAAGATTTGCACGTTGTAGAGAACAGCTGTTTTTTCCCGGAGTATCGATTACTTCATCATCTTCCTAACCTTATCCTAATTAATTTGAGGTCGTCGCATCAAATCTTATCAACTGGTATGTTATCATAAAATAATTACAATTGTTACAAACTTTATCATATTTACATACCTTATGCAGAAATCTATATTTAGAGAAAATACTGTAACTGAAGGATACACTAATTTTAATAAATAATAATTTTATTTAATCATTCGTATTTTCGTAGCGTGTAAGTACTAGCAAGGTGTGATCCAAACACCGTGGAGGTGTGTCCCGCTTGGGCGGAGCCCCTCCGTGTTCTCGTAGCGGCGATCGGCGGCGGCGACCTCTCGCGTCCGGCCCTGGTGCAAGCCATGGTCCGGAGCGAGGAGGAATGGGACGCCGTCGCCTCCTTCTGCGAAGCAGTGATGCTAGCAAAGGAGGTGGCGGAACGTGAGAGGGAGAGAACCTCTCGTCCCAGCCACCGCGGGAGGCGCTCCGGGCGTCGGGGGCCACGTGATGGCTTCCGGCCACCGTAGACGCGGGCCTGTGGACGGTGAGTGATGGGTAAGCTCGCCGTCCGTCCGTCTTATGACGGCGCGTTCGTGTCCCACGCGCGCCTCAAAGAGATGTCAGCAACATGGAAGGGGCCCGCAAGGGCCGACGCCCGTCGGGGCTGCGGGTTGTTCGCAGATACCGTGGCCTCGACATGAAGGGCTAAGAAGAAACATGGGTGGTTTTTAGTCAGTAGAAGTCTGACACTCCCTTTCGCTCTGCCCAAGAGCGGGAGGGATCATTTGATGATTTTCCACCCACCATAAAAAAAAAAGTGATCCAAACCATCATCTGCCTAGACTTTTCCCAACTTTGTCGAAGCCGGTTCCAGTTTGAGTATGGATATTTTACGTTGAACGGCTGCCTATCTGCCCTCCACAACCTAGTTAGCGGTGAGTACTGGGTAATACGATATCCCTTAGCAAGATTGGTTGTCAGAATTTCGGGCCTCTAACAACTGTCAAAGATCTAAAGATTACAGCAGGGTCCAATGCCTTAATGTGCTGTCCGAGGCACGGAGGAAACTCGGTATCAATGCTTTAATGGTACCTGGAAAAATATCAGGCATATTTTTTTTTTTTTTTGGGGGTTGGGAAATCATCAAATAACCCCTCCCGCTCTTAGGCAGAGCGAAAGGGAGTGTCAGACTTCTAATGACTAAAAACCACCCATGTTCCTTCTTAGCCCTTCATGTCGAGGCCGCGGTATCTCTTGCGAACAACCCGCAGCCCCGACGGGCGTCGGCCCTTGCGGGCCCCTTTCATGTTGCTGACATCTCTTTGAGGCGCGCGTGGAACACGAACGCACCGTCGACACGGCCTGTCGTCGTCATAAGACGGACGGACGGCGAGCTAGCCCATCACTCACCGTCCACAGGCCCGCGTCTACGGTGCCCGGAGCGCCTCCCGCGGCGGCTGGGACGAGAGGTTATCTCCCTCTCACGTTCTGCCACTTTTATATGTGCCTCTGACTTGACTTTACATCATCATTCTCAATTTATTTGGGGTCGGCGGAACGGTTCTTCTTCTTCGAAACTTCTCTATTAATCGCCATCACAGCAGTTACCTCCTTTCTAGCCATATCGTTCTTCACACAGCCCATCCATCGTTTCTTTGGTCTTCCTCTACTCTGATACTCATACTCTGACTGGACTATCACTGCTTAGTAATCATCATCATCATCATTTCAGCCAAAAGATGTCCACTGCTGGACATAGGACATTGACCGTTACTACTACTATGTTAATAAAACACTGTAGCTTGTAGCTTCTTTTTTAGCATCATCATAATTCTCCTACCCTAATCCCAATTCATTTTTGACGGCACGGTTGGCGTAGTAGCTCAAGCAGTTGACTGCTGTGCTACGTGTCGCGGGTTCGATCCCTGCACGGAACAAATATTTGTATGGCCTACAGATAGTTGTTTCGGATCTGGGTGTATTTGTGTATGTGAGTTTAAATGTTTGTGAACACACCCATGATACAGGAGAAATTCCTAGTGTGGGGCAACGTTTTCAAAAAAAAAAAAAACATAATTGATTGTCTTCTTACATCATGCTTCTTATTACCACTGCAGGGACTCAGAAGTCTTCTCTAGAAGAGGGATGGGCTATATGTGGTGGATACCACGAGAGCCCAAGTGCGCCCGTGAGCCACTAACTGTGATCTTGTAAACGTAATTCTAAAAATTTATAATCGGCTGTCAACTCGTTTAATTTTCACTAAAATCAAAACCTAGTGTGATAGAATCTCACAATAAATGTTCTCAAACCTCCAGCAAGTGTTGATCGCTGAATAAAGCTATTAGTAAATATTTTTAAAAGTGCCGTATCATAGTGCCAAACTCAATAGTGCAGGGAATCTTCGCGGTTGTGTGAATCACATAAAGGCTAAAGTCCTGCGAGTGCTCCACTGTCCCGGTGCTACCAACCTACCGACGAAGTTTTTGTGCGAAAGCGTTCCAGCGCCGTGAGTCGTACGCTGTGCGCTGCGGTGCATTGAGAAGTGGCGCCACCCCGACAACTCAGGGAACTATTTTTCTTTTTTAACTTTGCGCTTTCAATTAAAGTAAGATTTTTTTTTTTTCTTCTTAATTAATATGGCTGAATCAGAATCGTCGCCTTCAAAAGAGAATTCTGAAAGTACTGTGTCCCCCACAAAACCGGGAGGAAACGTAACCTCGCGTGCCAAAAAAAGAATGGCCCTGTCGTCACCACCGATTAGCAACTCTAGTATGTTGACTAAGGCTGATGTGCAAGGCATAGTAGAAGCAGTAATAAAAACGGCAATGACAGACATGCTTGCGCAATTAAATGCTAATATGAACTCAGAGCTTAAATCAATCAGGGAAGAATTGAAGGAAGTAAACGAGGCTATGTCTTTCATGAACAGTCAATATGAAACTGCTATTTTGGAAGCCAAGAAATCTGTGCAAACAATAAAGGATCTTGAAGCCAAAAATGAACGAATGTCCAACACCATTGTAAAACTCTCAAATCGCATAAACCAGATGGAACAACATGCCAGATCCAGCAATATTGAGATTCAAAGCGTTCCAGAGAACAAAGCAGAGAATGTCATCAGCCTGACAAAACAGCTGGGGTTGACTATAGGCTGCGCCATTGCGGATAATGATATTTTAAGCTGCACACGAATTGCCAAAGTAAACCGTGACTCTCCGAGGCCTCGATCAATCGTCACTCAATTTAGCTCCCCAAGACTCCGTGACCAGTTCTTGGCAGCTTCGATCGACTTCAATAAGAAAAACAGTCAGGACAAATTGAACTCTTCTCATATAGGATTGGCAGGGCCTAAAAAACCTATCTACGTAATGGAGCATCTGTCGGCGACCAACAAGGAAATCCACGCCGCAGCAAGAACCAAAGCTAGAGAATTAGGATTCCAATTTGTGTGGATCAGAAGCGGTCGTATTTTAATGCGTAAAGACGTTACATCGGAACATATGCTCATAAAAGATCTAGCAACTTTAGATAGGTTAAAATAAGTTTAACTTTATAGAAACTTTTTGTGCATGTTAATTGTATTAATTAATCCAGAATTCAACTTGTTTAATATTGAGATTTATTATCAAAATGTAAGAGGCCTGCGGACGAAAACGCACAATTTTTTATGTAAAATAGCAACATGTAACTACGATATTCTAATTCTGACAGAAACTTGGCTTAATAATAGTATATGTAATAAAGAACTGTTTGATAATAGGTACTTGGTTTATAGAAGAGACAGGGAAAGTTCAGGCTACCACTGTCATAAGGATGGTGGAGGTGTCTTGATTGCAGTATCTAAAAAACTAGTTTCAAAAAGATTACTTCATAGACAAAGTAATTGTGAGGATTTATGGGTGTCCGTAGAAATACCGTGCGAGCGCTCGAGACAACGCCGCCGTCTTGATCTTTGTGCAGTCTACCTGCCACCACCGGTCTCTAAATCAATGTTGGAACATTTTATTGGTAATTGTAATTCTTGCCAGGATAACCAAAATGCGTACACATGCATCGTGGGAGATTTTAACTTAAGAACTATAAACTGGAGTGACCTAAACAATCCTCTCAAAAATCAGCACATTAGTAGTCTCGATCAACTTCTTATTGATTTTACATCAGTTAATAATCTCCAACAATGCAATAATGTTACTAATAAAAATAGTAGACTACTGGATGTTGTATTGGTGGACGTTCCAGGTTGTTGCGTTAGTGAAGCGGCTCCTTTAAGTGTGATAGACCCTCACCATCCTCCATTAGATATACAAGTAACATTGACGGAGTCGTTAAAACTAAAATCTAATAACATTGTAAAAAGAAACTTCCATAGGGCCGACTATGAAGTAATAAACAAGCATTTAAAGGATAAGGACTGGGAAGAGTGTCTGAGATATTGCAGTAATGTTGACGATATGGTCGAAGTTTTCTACAGCATTATTGGATCAGCTGTCAATACTTTTGTACCTATCATCCGAAAGCAAAGTAGTAGTGTTCCAATATGGTTTGATAAGAAACTCCTCAATTTATTAAAAGAAAAAAATAAACTTCGAAGTAGGTACAAAAAGTACAAGAATCCTCTTGACAAGCTATCACTCAGATTAATCACTAAAAGATGTGATACTTACGCTAAAGAGTGTTACAATAGATACATTAAGAGCACTGAAGACTCTATTGCCAGAAGTCCTAAAATGTTTTGGTCATATATCAAGAATAAACGTGGTGGAGAAAGTTCATACCCAGCGTCAATGACTAACGGACCGATAACATCTTCGAATGGGGAAGGAATATGTGAGTTATTTGCTTTAAATTATAGCAGCATTTATAAAGAAGATACAACATCATCTTCAGGTCAAAACTATGTAGCCTCCGAATACCTGGAAGTAATAGCTACACTGTCAGACAGCATAACTTCCGTGGACATCACATATGAGAATGTTGAGGAAAAACTAAAAAGCCTTGATATTTCTAAGAGAGCAGGCCCAGATGAAATACCACCACTGTTTATTGCCAGATGTGCACCGAGCCTGGCTGTTCCTTTGACGAAGATTTACAACGCCTCAATCCGATCTGGTCAATTCCCTAAAGAGTGGAAAAAGGCGAAAGTAGTACCGGTCTACAAGAGTGGAGACCCATGTGACGTCAAGAACTATAGACCAATATCCATACTTTCGATTTTTGGTAAAATATTGGAGTCGTTGATTTGTCCACATATTCAAAGTTATTTTTCCAAGTTCTTAAGCGACCATCAGCACGGCTTTGTAAAGAACAGATCCACAAGTACAAATCTGGTGTCTTTTGTTGAAGCCTCATGCGAAGCCATGGATAAAGGTTTACAGGTTGACGCGGTTTATACGGATTTTAGCAAGGCGTTTGATAAGGTTTCGCATGAACTGCTTATCAAAAAACTAGCTACGTACGGCGTCACCGGTAGTCTTCTGAAGTGGTTTGTTTCTTATCTGGCTGGTCGGGAGTTTTATGTGGTTGTCAATGGGTATCGGTCAGGCAGTTATGCAATTGCCTCGGGTGTACCTCAAGGCTCTCATCTGGGTCCAGTATTATTCATCATTTATATTAATGACGTGGCATTGTGCTTCCACAATACTAGCATATTCCTTTTTGCAGACGACTTGAAAATTTCAAGACCCATTAGGTCTCAACAGGATGTAAACCTAATGCAAGATGATATCGACCGACTATCTGTATGGTGTTATCAAAATAAAATCTCGTTGAATATTTCGAAATGTAGCCACATAAAATTCACCAGGAAAGTAAATACAGTGAATTCAGCGTACCAAGTAAACGGAGTGAACTTAGGCGAGGTGGATGTGGTACGAGATTTGGGAGTTACTTTGGACTCTAAACTCACATTTATACCACATATTGAGAACATAATTAGTCGATCTCAACGAATGCTTGGATTTGTCATTCGCAATGGAAAGGTATTTCAACGCCCAGATACTAAATTACTTCTCTACAATAGCCTTATAAGGAGCATCCTGGAATACTGCAGTGTGATATGGAGGCCCCACTACGCAACCCACTCGATGCGGATAGAACGAGTCCAAAAAAGGTTTGTCCGATATCTAGGGTACTCAAAGGGAAGGCCATTTAAATATCTCTCCTACCTTGATAAACTAGGCTGCTACAAAATGAGTTCCCTGGAAGCTCGAAGGGAGTTATTGGATTTGAGATTTGCATATAAACTCCTCAACAACACCATTGACTGCCCACAATTGCTATACAAGTTCAACTTCAGGGTACCCCGTAGACCACCTCGCAGACCTATAACACCCTTAGCTCCACCTCTTCGCCGTACAGTGTTTGGAGCTAATTCACCTATACCCCGCATGTGCAAACTCGTAAACGAGCGTAGCGACCTGGTTGACGTCCACACAGATTCAATATTGACGTTTGTCAAATGTAATTAGTATTATAGTATCTAATATAATTATCTAGAATTTAAGTACATTATGTTTTTAGTCTCTATTCTTTCTTTTTTGGTTTTGTTTTTTTTTCGATTGTATCCCTTACAAGACAAGTGTTAGTAATAGTATTATGTCTTTAAATTAAGTCTAAAATTACAAAGAACATTGTGCATGTGGTGTTTGCCTATAATTGGTTGTGCAGTTAGATTTAAGACACTATTTTGTATAGTGTGTAGTAAGTATTCCTAAGATTAAAATATCTGTAACAACTGTTGGTGAACCTTAAATAAATAAATAAAATAAAAAAAAATAAAAAAGTGCGGATTGTTCGAATACTCTTCTTCCATACTCCTCTGTTACTCATCATCTCTGCAGTCACCTCCTTTCTAGCCATATCACCTTTCACACAGTCCATCCGTCTTTTCTTTGGAATTCCTCTACTCTTATAGCCATCTACATTCATATTCAACATTCTAGCTTCACTTGTAGAGTCAGTTATACTTTACTAAAATTGTGCAACTGTTTTAGTATTAATCAGGGACTGAATTACCCAAAAATTACGGTACCTTTAAATTTCGGTATGACGTCATACCTTTAAATAAGGGTTACCGAAATATTTCGATTCCGTTATTTTTTTCGGTTTTATTTTATTTTTATTTATTATTTTTTTAGCCGAATTTTGAGGTTGGAAATGCATACCGGTATATTTCGGTAGAAGTACCGTAACCGTTATAAATGTATCGATAGCGGTACCTAAACCTTAATAAATAGGGGTTTTCTTTGCGCACCGCCTCGCCACTTACACACACAACAAAGAGATAAGTAAAAGACTAGCAAACAAAATGTACAAAATACACAAGTTCTAACGTTTTCCACCGCCCACACGCGCGCCGCAGCCCGTCTCGCATGCATTTGGTATTCGGTACCGAAATCGTGTAAGGGTTAAATAATGGTTTAGCCCAACCTTTATTTATAAAGGTACCGGTATAGCTCAACCTTTATTTTAAACCGGTACCGGTATATTTTTGAGGTACCTTAACCTTTAACCGTAACCGCTTTCAGTCCCTGGTATCAATAACTTTGCCCGACCTAGGAATCAAACCCAGGACCTCAAGCTCAGCAGTTGCACTTGCGACCACTAGACTTATGGGCCTACCACACGATCAAGCTTCACTCACACGGTACATCGCGCGTGTGGTTGGTAAAACTGTATTACCATTACCAACCACACGCGCGATGTACCGTGTGCACCGTGTAATAGCGCAGGCAATACTGTGGTGAAGCCTTTGCGTGTGATTGGCCCATTACGAGACAGTAAGTTTTGTGAGGATAGTAAATAAAAAATCATCTATATACAAGCATTTATTTTTATAAGTAAACACAAACGTTGCAAACATTCAATAATGCAATCATAGCACTAATTTTATTTAACTTACTTGAATCGCTATTAGAATTGAAAAAAGGTAACTTTGAATGTAAAATAAGAACACGGAAAGTTTCTCGTAGGCCTCGAAGTCATACCTTCTACAGTTTTAGGCCATTCGTAATACATTGATTATTTTATTTTACATTTAACATTATAGCCAAGCGGAGTTTTAAGCGAAGTTATCGGTGTGTGAAGAGCAACGGAAATTTTACATTTATTTTTTTGAATTTTACAAAACACCAAGACAGATGGAAACTTCAAATAAACTTTTAAAAAATATCAATAATGTTTATTACACAAGAAAGTGGTTATGAAATTGTGTAAAGTCTCAGAGCTCCTCTATCACTAGGTGATAGAGACCTGTGGTACAAGAGCCAGTGCTCTATAAGTGTGAAAAATATTGTACGTACTGTTGAAATATTGTTAGAAATAAATTATTTATAAACTAAATTGCAACAGTAGATAGTCTAGTATGACGAGTAGCTTTCATGAATCCAAAAACAATAGACATAATTGCAAAAAATATCGTCTACTTGTGTTTTGTAAAATTCACTGCATATATTAAGGATTTCTAAGATCAGTTAGGAAAAGGATTAGAATATTACAATTTTTATCGTAAAAATAAGTATTTTATTGTCATAGCAATATTGTGTAGTGTCTTCAAAAATATTTTGGCGTTTTGGGGTTATATTGTGAGAAACACTCTTCATAGATTGTCGAACCGTTCAATTCTGTACCTAAAGCCTGGCCTGTTGCAGTCAGGAGCTGCTGGACGCTACTGAAAATGCCAAAATTGTCTGAATCAATTAAGATTGCCAATGACACCTTATGAAAACTACTTGATTTTCTCATCATTTCTATAAAGAAACTGTAACTTTGGTTGGTAGCAAGAGCAATGGAAAACAAACTGCATCATTAATGTCACACATCTGTGTTGCAATATGCTTACTGGAAATAATAAAACACCAGTTACAACTTCTACAAAATTCACATTTAAACCCCAAAATGCCCATCGCGAAATTGAAAAGCATCAATTTTGAACAAACCATAATCTTTATCATTCATAACGAATGTTTGAAATATAAATTTCTTATGTCAAAAGCATAATATAATCTGTATCGCAAAATTCAAACCTATATACCCTTTTCAGATTTCACAATCTCATTTGGCACTACGCGTCTGTCTTGAACAAGTAATACAAAAACAAATAAACAGTGCATCGAGAAATAACGCGAACTACAACTACCAGTATCACCTATGTATCAATATATATAAAAGTGAATAAGAGGCACTCTATAGGTTTATATACGCAGATCTAAAATAAGCGTAATCCGTGAAACATCGAACGTGGAACTAGAACATGAATTGTTACTATACATTATCTAACGTAGCGAATAAAGACACCGTCCATCCATTACAAAGACCGTAGCCTTTAGAAATAATACAACAGAAGCTCAAAATACTACGTAAAAATTACATTTAGCATCTATATCTCATAGGTATCGTCCTTCACAACAGGTTAATATTTTTTCGATATATACGAAATAGGCACCCGTCTGATCTGCCCTTTAAAAAAAAGAACCAAGGGCGACACGAGTCCCTACATAATACTAACACTCATTTATGTACATCAATGAAGTATCCGGTTGTCTAGTCGGCTGTCGCGAGAAAACTTACAGTATTGTACTAGTAATATTTGTTATCTTAAATCTCGAATTGTAAAGATTCATCTATCGTTCACCAATATTTGAAAGCTGAACCGCTGGCACTACGTTCTCTAATCTAGATGTATCGACCCTAAACGTAATGTACTAAGTTTTGTAATCTCTAATACATTCAGTATACTACTTTCTGTACATCTTCCATTCCTTTGGATTTCGTCTCGTGTCTTTAACTTTGGCTTCCATTAGTTTATAATATTGTAACATTATTATGAAATTTAGTCTTATTCAATTTTGTATCTATAGTTTCATTGGTTTTGTCATAAATATCATAATTGTTGCTCTGATTCGTTTTAAATCATTCTGTTTGACGATCCTCTTTATCCCCACCGATTGATTTACATCGAACCATTATAACACGTACAACTTTCTAATATTGGTCCGCTACAGAGTTGTGAAATGACCTAGCTTATATTAAACTTACTATCTAAGGCTATAATGAACTTAAATTTTTCTATGCCTTGCGTGATATGTATTGCGTTAGAGGCGATTTAAAGCTAACATTTTTAATCATTTTCTCATATCTACGCCTTCTTAGAACTCCGAAACACACCGCAGACTCAATTTAAATAACTTGCCCCTTAGCATTATGAAGACGAAGTTGACGACCAGGTCACACCACATGGCAGAAGTTCTTTAGCCTACAGAAGATATGTAGATAGGTACTTATACTATGACGAAATTACGACTACCAGTAATCTATAATTTGTTATTAACAAGTGATATGTAGTTGGAGAAATCACTCCTTTTAAAGTATAACATTAAAATTTAAACAATACGTTACATCGCTTACATTTAACTATTGAACTTAACAGATATCTAGACGAATATTAATGGACTCAGCAATTCAACACTCGAGGTGGCTTACAACTAAAATACTCTACATTATAAAAATAAGTTGATAAGAAAATATTCCAGAGATTCTTTGGCGGCAACTAATAATATTATACACGAACTAATGGCTTCTTCACTAATAAGATTCTGATAACTAAAGATGAAGAATCATCAAATGTTTGAATTCTAAATCTGCTGACAAATCACATAATATAAGCAATAGTAACAAGCTGGCCGAAATATCAATTAACAATCATATTAATCAAAATAAGATTCGCTATAACTTTCCAACTTTAGATATTATCATTCCACAGTTTATTACATTCAAATGTTCTAGAAATGTCACATTCCAATTCTCCTTTGAAGCATTTGACCACTATGATCAAAAAGTCCCAACAATTCTTTCAAACACTGAGAATCTTCTTAGCAAAGAAGTTATAGACGAAGCAAATAAATCGAAGAGGCTCGGAGACCACACAACAAACTCATATGATGTACTTGAAGAAGAAGGTCTTGGCCAGGCCCGTGGCGATGACAACGCCCACTCCGAAGACTTCGTACGGGACCTTCACGGGCGCAGCGCTGTTCGTGCAGTTCTTTGGGGGTTCTGGCTTATCTGAAATAATGAAGTTACAATAATTATTAAAAGAAAAACATCTTTTAACTTTCTAGTAAACATATTTAAAGCAGGATATTGAAATTCCAGTAAAACACCAACTATTGGTGCAACAGAAGTTAAGGAGAAAAAACTAACAAACTATCTTGAAAAAGCGGATAACGGTAGAGATGAGAAGTTTTACTATTAACATTGATAGAGGATAAGGTAAAAGAAAAGTGATTATATAATATGTACTTATGTTACCTATGTAGGCTTTATTAATTATAGTCATGATCTGCCTAGCCTTTTCCCAATTAACACAACTTCAAGTCTTGTTTGTTATTAATAAAAATGTAAATAAAACAAATAATAATCGAAGACATTGAACTGATAGATGTGAATTGTTTCTTATCTACTCGTATCTTAAACGCTGCACATAAATTTTATTAAGTCAATCAGACTGATTGTACCACTGTCACGATTATTTCAATTTGGCCTACTACACTATCAAGATCATAAGAATTTAATGTAATTAACGACGCTAAGAAAAACAATTCAAGAAAAGGAACAGGGCCTGCGAGGTACGGCGGAGAAAAGTAACAGGGCCTGTGAGGTAGGTATTTGAAGAAACTAATGTCGTTGCACTGCACAAGACCCGTAGAGTGCGTTAGGGACAGTAATTCCAGCTCACATCGATTATACCAATATTTTTTTGCCAAGATCGACGTTTCGTATTCCCCTTTTTTCTCCTCGAAAACTGAGCCGATTCTTTTTAACTTTAAAAGAGAAAGAGTTCTTTTTTTTCAAATTGACTAATTCGAAAACTTTTTAACATAAAAAAATTGATTCCCATGATCAATTTTTTTATGTTAAAAAGTTTTCGATTTTTTCTGGCAGTCCTCTTCTAACCACGGCCGTAAAAATAGGGCATATTTGTTAGTTTTGGAGGGTCATATTTTCTTTTCTTATTATTTGTTAAAAAAAAAGGAAAATACTGAGACGTGTCTACAATAGACCTTTACCAACTATCTAAGAGTATCGGATGGAACTGAATACCTGTATTTAACAAGGAACAATTCTCTATCTATCCTTCATAACCCTGTTAATCCAAAAATCATTTAAATTAAGTCAAGTAAGTCATACTTACTGGTTGCAGCCATCAATTGCGGCAGGTACTTTTGCCAAAAGGCGCACTCCTTGACGCGCAGCCCACGACCTATGGAGCTGGAGTTCACTGCAAGGGACAAGTACTCTCTCCCGGTCGCTGAGTGGACTGGCCAGTGGATCTTTGTCGATTCACCACTCGGATTAATAGACGGGTTACTGGAATAAGGAAAATGCGTAATTTAAAATGATGTTATCGATTTTTTGTGCATCGTTATTTCAATTACTGATGTTACTTTAATTCATAAAATATGCTTATAAGTCGGAAATTTCAAAGCCTTATCAATTATAGTAGATTGTTTAATAGGGATTAATAAAGATAATTTCTTACCCGCTTCTCGCGAAATTCGCCCAATATCTCATCAAACGTTTGCTAAACTCCACCTCCTCCGGAGAATAATTCTTCCCTGGATTCAAAGGCTCCCCAAATACATAGTTAATTTCATCGGCGTGCATCACTCCTGTCCAAGACGGCCAGGGGTTGTTCTTACTACGGTGCTTGTAATAATAAGTGAAGACATTGTTTCCAGTTTCTGCGTAACGATGCGCAAATTCATTGACTCCACAAGTAAAGTGGTAGTCTCCAACCATCTTGTCCAGAGCATTTCGGTTTCTAATCGGATCTTCTGGGTTCAACCAATCAGTGTACTCGTACACAATAGCTTGTCGTCCAACTTCATTGACATACGGGTTCAACTCTCTAACTGCCTGCAAATACTGTTCCTTACTTATTCCAACATTCTCCTCCTTAGGGAACAATTCAGTCAAGTAGTAAAGAATAAAGTAGTAACCTTCCTCTGTGTTTGATCCCATCAAAAGGTTGGTCTTCTTAAAGTTCTGGTGCACTAAGGATCGAGTAGGTAATTCGTCTAGGAACGAACCATCTATGATCGGAACGAAGGGGAATTCGCAAATGCCCAGAGTTCCCCATTCGTTGTTGACTAGTTCATCAGGACTCTTCTTCCTGAGGCACTCGATCATTGGCCCCACATCCGTTCTTGAGTGAGGACAGTGGACAGCTTCTGCTAAACGAATACCCCTCAATATGCTCTCTTCTCTTGATATAATAGCCCACGGAGCAGTAGCAGCTCCTGACTGCATTATCGCCTGAGAGAACATGTTTCTCGATAGAGGGGACAGTAAATGTAAGGATACTGATACAGCCCCAGCTGACTCTCCAAATAACGTTATATTGTGAGGATTTCCTCCGAAGTAAGCTATATTGTCTTTCACCCATTGCAATGCCATGAGCTGATCAAAAAGACCAGCATTGCCTGGAACGTCGGCAGTATCGAAGAACAGAAAACCGAGGGACGCAACCCTGTATTGCATGGAAACATAAACAACTTTCTCTTCTGAGACGAGTATTTTTGGATCATAAACATCTAGAGTAGCTGTTCCTGAGTAGAATCCGCCACCGAAGACCCAAAGCATGACGGCTGCATTTTTGGGTCGCGGTCTTGGCGTCACTATGTTTATGAAGAGACAGTCTTCCTGCATGTCTGTGTTGGGGTTCCACATCATCGCTCCTGGGAAATCACCGAAGACGGTATCTATAATTTGGACGCATGAGTGTGGCAGTGTCGTAGTATTCAGTATTTCATCACCCCAGCTCTCCGCCGGTCTGGGGTGTCTGAACCTCAAGTCACCTAGAGGTTTTTGAGCGTAAGGAATGCCAAACCACGCATCAACCTTCTTGCCGGTCGCGGCGGTCAACGTGATGCCCCGAACCCTTCCCTTCCTGGTGCGGACGACGAGCGGATCCTCGTCCTCTGGCCCGAGCGGTGGCTCGTCTGCCATCATTTCCTCGTCGGCCCGCTCATGGTTCGAGTAGAGCCTCTCATCATACTTGGCTCTTTTAGAAGAGGTTTCCGCGTCTTCAAACTTGGCGCGTTTGGAGGAGGTTTCGTGGTCTTCGAGTCGGGGTAGAATGGTGTCTAGTTCAGGGTTGTATCGGACGGCTTCGCCGTGTCCGCGGTAGGGCTGCGGCGGGGCCGGCGCGGGGAAGTGCGGGGCGTGGTCGGGCGCGTGGTGGCGCGCGCGGTGCTCGTGCGGGCCGGCGAGCGCGCCCGCCAGCGCCGTCAGCGCAGCCAACACCACGCGCATACCGCCGCTCCTCCCGCTCCCACTGACACCACCTGCAACACCAGCAAAGACCCAATATTAGAAACGAAAATATTTATTATATGTGCAATATCTTACTACAAAGTAAGTAAGTACTTAGATGACCACTTAGAACTGTTGATACATAATGAAAACATAACCTCACGTCACGCAACGAAATAAACGTATTATTATTATAATACGATGAAGATTAAGGTTAGTTGATAAAAAATTAAATGTTTTAGAAAGATAGTAAGTAAGTTTTTAATAATGATTTAAATAATTCAAGGTTAGATATTGTGGAATTCCCTGCTTCAAGGTTTGACCCTCGGTGGAAATTGACCTAATTTAATAATAATTAGTCAATCTTATTTGCCGAGAAAGATAAGCAATGCAATGCAATCTGGCTCGCGAGTTTGAGTGAGTACAGCAGTCATTCGGTCGATAGTCCTTTTGAACAATGGCCCAATATGACCCAATAGCCCCGACCAACACATGAGGAGGCTCTTGCTTGGCAGCTGGATGGATGTTTCACCATCTTCATCTTCCTGCCCATATCCCATTCTATTTTCCATTATGTTTGCCGACCCGACAATAGTTAGGAAAAAGCTAATTTATTTCACAAATTCAACCGACATAATTCAATATTGCAAATCGAACCTATTTCACTGTCTCCACCGTCAAACTCCGAAGAAAACATCCAGCATTGTGGAGAGCATCAAAGGATTTCAGAACCGACAACCTATGACAAATTAGTTCGCCGCACAATATCTCGGTACATTGGTAAAGGTACAATACTGTAAATACAAAACAAACACGTCATTCATCAACTGAACACAAAAGGACAACCTTTGGAGTTTTGAACGAGAAAATATTATATTTGGGTCTGGAAATGGGAGTAATTGGAAATTGTGAACCTTATTGCAGATGTAAGAGAATATATTGAAATAGGCTGGGAGCTGAAGTAGATCAGCGTTATCAGTCCACTGCTGGGACACGGAGTTCCCCTGCGCTGCGGGATGGGCTATAATCCACCGCTATTTATCTCCATATTCTTAACGAGTCGTATAGGAGCTCGTGGCTTAATAATAACTTTCACTCGGGTCGATCTTTAGATTAAGCCGCGCTTGCCAAGGTTGGTCGGTGGATGGGTGACCACCCATTACATACCGAATTTCCTCCGTGCCTCAGAAAGCACGTTAAGCTGTTGGTCCCAGCTGTCATCTAAACATCTTTGGCAGACGTTACAGGTAGTCAGTGACCTGAAAGTCTGACAACCAGTCTTACCAGAGGGTTTCGTATTACCTAGTATTAACTGGGTTGTGGAGGTCAGATAGGCTGTCGCTTCATGTAAAACACTGGTATTCAGCTGCATCCCGTTAGACTGGAAGCCGACCCCAACATAGTTGGGAAAAGGCTAGGCAGATGATGATGATTCTTAACGTGTCAATGGGATTCTATATTGCATCGGCCCAGAACAGAGCTAGACTGGCACTTTCGGTAGCGTCCACCTATTCCTGTACCGAACAAACTACAGAACATGATACTAAGTGCCTGATCATTTGTGGAACTGCACCATATTTACATTTCAGGGCAAAGTCATTAATGAATCTCCATTTTAACAGGTTGTCCTCGCTGCGAGCAACCAGGGTCCGAAGTCTGTTCAAAGACCTTCAGATCAGACATAACCACTCATGTCCAGGCGGGACCATTTTTATAACACTGACAGAATGTAACTTTGTCTAGGTCATTCATAGAATTCATAAAGTTCAGGTATTTTGAGCACTCTATATTGGACGCAGTCTATATTAGAACGTTGCATCAATCGATTCGTCTATTTCGGTTCGTACTTCCATACTGCAATAGATTTCGATATATTTTAACTGATAACTGAATAAATGTACAGATGGACTGAACATTTTAGGGTTTCTCCATAATATAACATCACGCTTGTTACCCCTTTAGAGTTAGACAGAGATACTTTAAGGTAGAAATAGGACGTTCACATTCCACCAGTTATATTTAAGTCCAGTGGCGTAGCGTGCCTTGGCGGGGCCCCGTATAAAAATTTGTTTGGGGGCCCTTATGAAGGGTAAAGATTTCTGACAAAAGAAAAAAATGTTTGCATAAAATTAAAATTTGTTCATCATAATTATCTGTCACTTTTTACAAACAATTCATGTTAAATATACACTCTCCTTGCCCTTTTTTTCGGCAAACTGATTAATATTTTATAGCTGATGATAATCACATTAGAACGCACACTTTACGCGGGAAAATTTGAAACTGCTTTTCTTGACTTTTGATACTTCTAAAATAAAATAAAAATGGGAAGTTTTATTAATTTTTGCTTACGCACGTCGGGGGCCCCCTGGCCCGGGGGCCGCCTGGCCCGGGGGCCCCGTATAATTTTATTAGTAGTAGCTACACACCTGTTTAAGTCCCCTGTTGTAGTGGGTTCCATTAGATTAGATAGATAGAAAATTCATTAAGTAAAAGAGATAGACAAAAAAAAAGAAATAAAGTGGTGTCAATTTACCTAACAAACATGTGCATATTATTTTTTTTTGTATACTTGCAAGTGATAATTCATAATTGTACAAAAACTTATTTCTCTTTTTTCTTTCTTCTTTTTTTCTTTTTCTTTGTTTATCTCTTTTACTTATATTCATGGTGCTATTTTCTTCGAAACTTTTCTATTGCACCGAACGTGGGGAGACTGTTATCCAGCGGTCATTATGCATGCAGATCTCACCTAATCCCATAAAATGTTTTACCAAATATTCATATTTATGCAATTTATACATTTGCATATTTTTTAGGGCGAATGAGTGTTGCTGAATCCTGCATCCAAACGTGCATTTACTTGCGGATTTAAAATGATGTACCTACTAAAAAGTAAATATTTTACATAACATTGAATGTCATGAATGGAAGGAGAAGATTTGCCGCTCCAACCGCAAAAAAAATTAAATTGATTGAGCATTGAATGTCATAAATTTCCGCTACGAACGCCTAATTCCATGTTGTTGTTGCCGCCTAATCCCGTAATTGTTATTTATTATTTGTTTTTTTCCTAATCAGGAATCCAATTGGTGATAAAAGCAAGTTAATTAAAGATAAACATCATTTCAGTTCAGTGCAATCCTATTGAACATAACAGAAGCATGAATGCTTGTGATAAAAATCGCAACACGTGTGAGATTTAATTAAACACTTTTTAATCAAGAGGAAAACTTTCTCCTATTTTTTCAAGTAATTCATACTAATGTTGTAAATTTGAAACAAGATTTCATTTCAATCTTTTTCCTACCAACTACCTACCTACCTACTACCTCCTATCCCACCTCCTACCCCACCTCCTACCCCACCTCCTACCCTACCTACCTACTACCCTATACCTACTTACTACCCTACCTACCTACTATCCTACCTACTTACTACCCTACCTACTACTCTATCTACTACCCTGCCTACCTATCTACCACTTTCTCACCTTTTAAACCTTCCCTGGACTTCCACGAATATTTTAACACTAAAATTAGCCAAATCGGTTCAGCCGTTCTCAAGTTTTAGCGAGACTAACGAACAGCAATTCATATTTATGTATAAAGATAGATTGATTACGGTCCTTCATTTGCTACAAGTGGTTAACTCCGAAACAGCAACAGGGATCATTATCACAATCTCATTATCATCTGCCCTTTTTTTTTTGGGGGGTGGGAAATCATCAAATAACCCCTCCCGCTCTTGGGCAGAGCGAGAGGGAGTGTCAGACTTCTACTGACTAAAAACCACCCATGTTCCTTTTTAGCCCTTCATGTCGAGGCCGCGGTATCCCTTGCGAACAACCCGCAGCCATCATCATCTCCCTATCCTCATCTTTCAACACTACAAACCCGAGCATTCCGTAATGCCGATTTTCCAAGGAAAAACCGAAGGCTTTAAATATGATCACTTCGTTGTTCGCCTGTCTGTCTGTTTTCAGGTAATGGTATAACCTAAACTTCGCAGTTTTTAATCCACTTCACAACGAAGCCATTATCAATAAATTTTCTACTATTAAAATTCACAACTCGATTTCTCTTTAAAATTAAAACACTCCATCAAATTTTAGTGAACAGCAAATATTTGTGTGTGGCTACAGAGGTATAATCCGGAAGTATTTGTACTGGTCTGTCAATACAAACAATCGAACATCCGCTGGCCGGCCGGGGGACCGTTGTGGACCATCGGGAGCCATCGAGAGCCATTGGGAGAAAGGGGGTTAATATTGGGGTAGCGTAGTACAGTCAGCATCAGAAGTAGATTAACACTATTAAAAGTTTCAAAACAGGTTTTTTAATAAAAACTTGTTAGAAATTACTCGTTACTAATAAGTTATTGAAAAGTAAGGAATGTTTTAAAGAATAATCTTCTGAAACTTTAAAAATAATAGTTGGAGTCCTGTACATCAAATAACTAAAATTCCGAAGTGTTAGGCTACTTCTGTTGCTGACCGTACAAGAGTTTACTTCATTACCTACTTAACTAGCGTGTAGTAATTAGTATTCGTTTCAGGACTCCGGTAACCAGTAAAAATGCTGAATGCCAACCTGCTTTCTTTTCTTTAGTTACTTTTAACCAAAGAATGAAAAATAAATTCTCGCAGCCACAACGTGTCAACTTTTTTTGTCCACCCTGTTATATTTATAAATATTTGTTTTTTTCTTTTTCATTTTTAATTTGTGTGCATGTCACGTACCAGCAATAAAAAAAAATCCTATCTTTCTTTGCTTATTGTGATTCTCTCCCTCGTTGCTCGATTTTATTTCATCTGTTTTGCCTTCTCTAAGTCAGTATTGTATTGCAATGCAGACCAGCCCTTTTTTTTGGGGGGGGGGGTGGGAAATCATCAAATAACCCCTCCCGCTCTTGGGCAGAGCGGACAGGAGTCTCAGACTTCTACTGACTAAAAAACCACCCATGTTCCTTCTTAGCCCTTTATGTCGAGGCCGCGGTATGTCTTGCGAACAACCCGCAGCCCCGACGGGATGCAGACCAGCCTACGAGTGAACACCATAATATCAGTCAGTCAGTTTTCAGTCTAACCATCCGGTTAAATTTTTGGGTCAAAAATCACATTTTACGGTAAAACTCAATGTAGCACTGTTAAAACATTGTGCTAGTGGATGCTTTGAATAGTAAACGGGTCATGGAGGTAATTTAAGTAAAGTTATAACCTGAAAAACTAGTATTTACAAAAACAGCTGTGAAAAAATTGTAAACTTTGACCCCCAATATCTCCGTAACTAGGAGGTTGCCAGGTATGGTCTAGAACAAAAAAATGATCGCAGTGGTGGGGAAAACAAGTCCCCTTCGTTTGCGTTAAGGGTACTTTTACACCTTATATAATGGTTCGCCACCCATCAACAAACCAACAAATCAAGTAAACGACAGAGTTGTCCAGGTTGCTACGTACTGGTTGGACAAAATCTAAGTCATCGATTCGAGAAGAAGATTATTCCAACTTTCAATTTTTTTCGCAAGCTCTTTCAATTTTTTTCGCAATCTCCTCAACCTCCACCAAAATAAATAGAACAGAGACTATTCGAATTATACTACCGTAAAACCATATTATGGTTGCTTCAGCGAGAGGAGCTTTGTGACAAATTCGCTGTAATATTGTAACTCCGGCCAATCAGCCACAAGTTTCCGTAGCATTCATTTGTTTCCCAACAATGGGCTCCCGGAACCCCTTTTGCCGTCAGAGCGCAAGTAACAACAGAATACAGGGCTGTGACGAGTTTCAAACGGGGTATAATATATTTTATACAATCATGTTTGAGCTAGATTAAATTATTTCAAATTAGCTTATTTCGCTTCGTCCTTCTCACGGGGTCATACCACCCCGGGATAAAAAGATATTTTATGTGCTAATACGGGTTATAGACTAACTGCCGCACTCAGAGAGCTTTAGTGATTACTTAGGTCATCACTTAGTAAAGGTTTTGACAGTTTTGCCATACAAAAGTATGTCAAATGTTTACAAAGTGACGGCCTAAGTAATCATTAAATATCTCTGAACACCGCAGTAAGTGTGTGCCAAATTTCATTTAAGTTTGTTCAGTCGTTTTTGCGCGAAATAATAATAAACTGCAAACTTAGTGACAATCTTCCATTCTTATAAACATTAGAATTTATAATAGTGATAGAGTAAGATTTAATAAGACAAATGGTGATAAGAACAAGACAAAGTAACATTCCATCAGCCATAATATGATGATGGAAAATTCTCAGCTGTCTCAGCTTTAAGTATTCTTTCAGTTTCAAAACTCAGCTTAAATCCTAGTTCAATGCGACGAACGACGAATTTGACGGCACGGTTGGCGCAGCAGTGGTTGACCGATTGGATTGCTGCGCTGCGTGTCGCAGGTTTGATCCCCGCACGGAACAAATATTTGTATGGCCTACAGATAGTTGTTTCGGGTCTGGGTATTTGTGTATGTGAGTTTAATGTTTGTGAACGCACCCACGATACAGGAGATATTGCTAGTGTGGGGCAACGTTTTTCTAAAAATAAAATTAAAAAAACTTGAGAGGTGTCAAGGAACACCCGGATGGAACGAAGTTATTGTTATTATTTTTTATTATGTAAAAAAAAAAAAAAAAAAAATAAAAAAAAAATAATAATAAATAAAAAAAGAAATGTAGAAATGAAAATATCTGGCTTGCTTTCTATAAGAGAGAGAGAGACAGACAGAGAAACATGCGACGCCGCACAGCTTACAATAGCTTACAATAGCAAAAAGTGTCGTGACAACTTTTTGTAAGAATTTTTTCCGTCTAGCCCCCTTTCACAACGCGCGATAAGGAACTTCGTTCCAAAAATAAATGCTTCTAACTGTCCAACATTCATACTCTAAACATATTTCTCATTCATACAACAAGATATCACCCATCGCAACCCGTCTCTCGGTCACTAGCACAATTTTAAGCATTCCATTATACATAGGATCGAATTCTCCTATAAATATTCTGGACTCTGTCGCCCTAGAGTCCTATTTAAGTCCACAAGGTCCAAAAATACCGAATATATCCGTGACCGGGCCGGGCGAGCCGCTTATGCAAATGTCCGCAGAATTAATTATTTAAACCGTTTTTCTTCAGTAATTGTATTAACATAATAACGTAGATGATGATTTGTTTCAATTAACACGCGTTCACGCTTATTCATTTATGAGTTAACTGGTTTTCGTCGGGTTATAATTAAAAGGGAACGTTTACGTGAAAAGTTACTCTTTGATTTTGAAACCAGCACCAATAATAATAGCTAGTGGCGTGCCTGTTAGAATGCAAAGTCTACTCGTATTCGATTCGACATCTGATTTTCCAAATTCATATGCTTATTGTATTATTACCACTTGGTTAGATAAACATCATGACCCACCATCATACCACTTTCTGGAGCCCTGACATAGCGAGGAAGCGTCGCGGTTGACCTCGTAAAGGATGGCGGGGCGATTTGGACAAAACCAACGACTAGTGGCCCACATTGGCCGTGGAGCCAAACAACTAGAAGTCATGGGGACAGCACTTTATTTAACAGCAGCATCACGCAGGCTAACAGTATCGGTATTTAACGCTAAGTCAGAACCTTATAAAAACTGTAAAACCAGTTTAGGCACTAACCACACGAAAAAGAAGAAGATCCCTTTGAGAAAAGGGATGTATACAAACTCGTCGGAGCTGCGGGTTGTTCGAAAGAGATATCACGGCCTCGACACAAAGGGCTAAGAAGGAACATGGGTGGTTTTTAGTCAGTAGAAATCTGACACTCCCTTTCGCTCTGCCCAGAGCGGGAGGGGTTATTTGATGATTCCCCAATCCCCAAAAAAAAAAAAGGGATGTATACAACGGGGCCCAGTTGCCGTTACCTTGTCTGTCAGTAAATGAACAAAGTTAAGATATTAAACCACTTTCTTCATAACTCAGCAAAGATACGTTCATGTTGAACTAAAGTTTAAGCAATTCGGATTAAGTTGTTCAAACATTTTCAATTCCAAAATATTGCAGTCATCATGCGACATTTAGTTTTATTGTAAAGGGTTTTGGTTGATTACTGTCTGGCTCGTTTCTTCTACTTAGTCATGATGGGAAGACTTCAGACATTTTAAATTTAACAAGAAAAGTCATTTATTAAAATTAGGCTGATCATCATTTTTTTATTTAACACTAGCTGATGCCCGCAGCTTCGCCGGCGTCCGTCAAATTATATACTAAAACCTTCCTCGAGAACCATTCTATCCATTGGTGAAAATAGCACGAAAATTTTTTGCAGCAGTTTTTGAGTTTATCGCGAACAGACAGACAAACGCGGCGGAGGACTTTGTTTTATAACATATAGTGATATTTATATTTGTTTTATTGTTTATATTTGGTTTTTACAGAATACAGAACAGGCCCTCACCACTTTCGAGTGTGTCAACCAGAGAATTCCTTTACAACGAAACTTGTCAGCACTAATCCCAAGCAGTTTTATTTCTTGGAGACATGCACATCATCATCTCATCATCATCAATTATGTTGGGGTCGACATCCAGTCAAACCGGATGCAGTTGAATACCAGTATTTTACATGGAGTGACTGCTTATTTGACCTGCACAACCAAGTTCCCTATCTGACCTCCACAACCAAGTTCCTACTGGGTAATACGATACTCCTTGATAGACTGGTTCTCAGACTTTCGGGCCATAGACTAACTGTTACGACTGTCAGAAATCTACAACTGACAGCCGGGACCAAAGGTTCGAACTTTCCGAGATGTGGAAGAAACTTGGTATACAAGAAGATTTTTTAGTCACCGTCCAAATTTTTTCTAGGCATTAGGTGATACCTAATGCCTAGAAAAAATTTGGACTGCATTCCACTTACACCATTTTTGAAAAAAAATCAAAACGTAAAATGTTCATATTAAATTATTTTCTCGAAAGAATTATCCGCTCTCCGTGAAACGTTAAAACTTTGTGATGTGATATCTCAATATTTTTGTATTGAGTGATACTAAAAGAAAAACACGTGTTCAATGATTTTCGCCAAAGATTAATACATCAGAATTTGACGGTGACTAAAAAATCATCTTGTATAATGGGTGCCGCAGATCAACCTAGACAAGCCCGATTTAAACTGAAGATTAATCCAAACAGCTACTATAACCACGAGCTCCTCCATACACACACACACATATCAAACCTAAAACCGAAAGACCAACCGTATCTAGGCAGGCCAACCAAAAAAACCTAAAAAGTAAAACCACCAAAGCGCACCATAAAAAACTCCCACCTTAAAGAAGTGCCAAGGCGACACCCAATCACAATTACGGCACCAATTAAGCCTCGCAAGGCCAAAGACGAAAGCGACTGATAGCAAAGACCTGTCGCATAGCCACCACTCACCTCCTGCTTTTGAATTGCAAATCGTCGGTATCTGCATCGCCGACCTTCGGTCACGCAAGCGCGCGATATCGCGAGCCGCGCTGTTATTTTCAAGAGAACTTCAGATTTTTTTTAAGCGTTTTTCTTGAAAGGTTGTTGCTAAGCTTTGTTGACACCTAATTTGGATAAACAGGTGATGATTAAAACTGTCAGACCAGTAGGCTTAGTGGCAATAGCTTTCAAAGCGCTTCGTGTTTCTGTAAGGTCTTCTTGGCGTTGCACATAGGAGGCTTCGGACAGGTCTTTTAACCACTGCAGTGGTCACAATCCGCACATGGGAGGAACCTCCCCAGGTGGGGTAGTCTTAGTGAAACAAAAATCCTACTCTCCCTTGTGTCCTCCCCAAAAACCGGTCGTCTAATGAAGGTTTGCCCACGAAAATAAAAACAAATGCAGATTTTGTCAGTCCAATACATTTCTTACTTTTCCTTCATTGTTTGAATGCTGTTAGAATTTCATTTATTCTAGATCCTCCAGTAATGAGCAAAGCATATTATCCTAGTCTAGTATCAGTTAGATACCAAACAAGTAATCGTTAATATATATGACTGATTAAAAGAGTCACGACTGCTATCGAAAACTCCACTATCCTCCGTACCTTGTGCAGTCAGACCTGCAGTAAAACTTCTTGACTGACTTGTCTCTCTACCACAGCATAACCCATTCTTCCAAAACTCCCTAAGAGAAAAGCCGTTTATTATTTCCAAATATTGTTTATCTAAAGTACGCCAAAAGATCCAAGCTTCATCAATCACTATCCTATATTTCAGCCATTATTTATCACCTGTCAAATCAACTTACAGTATACCTTCGCAAGAACATGTTCAATTTGATTACGGCACTCGTCTCATTTGAGCGGTATATTGTGAGAATATAGGAGAATATTCGACACGTTATACCCGCGATATCGCCGTCTTCAAAAGCGAGAAGCTCAAAACGAAATTTATAGGTGATTTTATACCCCAAGGGAGCCTATTACAGCCCGACCGGCCAGAGTAACAAGAACTCTTGAAGTGGGTTTTCCATGTATTTGGGTCAGCTCGGGGATAAAAAATGTTGGTTTTTCATTTTAATATTTGAGTTTCAGCTGTTGGAATTGTAGATTCTGAGAGAGCGATTGTGTTTCAGTTTAAAGGTGAGGTAGTGTTTTGATAGAAGTTATGGGTATGTGTGGTTTTGTGAGAGAGCGAATTAAAACAATGTTTTGAACTTTCGTGGTGTAGAAATGTAACTATGTTTAAATGGTGTTTAGGAAGCCTGCATAGCATATGCTGCTGATAGTGTTGACGTAAGGGCCGTAACTCGTAAGGTTACAGCATTTTCTTAACATAAAAAATAAACTACATTGACCATATCCTCCATCCTCGACTCAGCACGTATTGGAAGAAGATCTTTCTCTGTATACCAACCCAATTACGGCGAAGATAAATATAATTAAATAGACGAAAAAGACCACAGAAGTAATAACCTGAAGCAGAAAGAAGAAGAAAGAAAAACTGTTCACAAATAATGTTTTTCTTCATCACGACAGATCTCACGATGTAATATCTAAGACTCACCGAGAAAATACGAACCTAGAAAAAAATATACATATGTCACCCTACAGTCCTCTCGGTATATTCGTAGAGAATCCCGCCAAAGGCTGGGAACTTGCCATATATTTTCTGAGGACAAAATTACTACCGGGTGATGAGAGGCAATCGGTGGCTTCATAAATTTATAAAATGGCACCTTCACGGACCCCGCGAATTACGGCCGCGGAATATTTACGGCCGATTACATAGTTTAACGACGGTTTACTTCAAGTTTGAACGGTGGCCGTTAATAAGGGAATATCGGTTGGTTTAGAAGATGTGATGTTTTTTTTGTTTCTAGATTTGCGTCTAGGAGTTTTTCTCAGTTATTATCAACTATTTGAATGAATTGAATTAAATTGTTGATTCATATCGTGACCAGAGAGACCAAAAGACTTGCCTTTTGTTGGAAACCTGAGGACGTGAGTTGACTTGACCTGATGGTCAACCTTGTTTTTTGTGCCCAAATTACCAGCATTCCCGTTAAATCAGGATATTCAATCGGACGGTGTCATAGTATGGCCTTAGTGACAGACCAAAATATTATCGAGGTGTCAATTGTGTGTGAAAACTACTGATTTCTGATAATTGTATCCAGAAAGTGTTAATCGAAAGATTATCGACGGAAAACTAGACAAATGCCATAACACACAGTTAATCAATCATTTATATGTATGCTATTGAAAACATGGCGCATTTGCTAATTATTATTACAAGTTTTGTGATAAGGGTAATAAACGATAGTATGTTATCATAACATGGTATTCCCCACTACGTGATGCCCTTCACATGTTTAAAAGATAGATATCGCAATCAAAAAGAATTTCACAGTAGGTCACATAATAGTTGACTCGAATTGATTCAGTACTTAGCAAAGGCAGTTGTGCTTAGTGCTGAATCGAGCTGATCAGGGAATATCGAAGACATGCGTTCCGCAAAAATCCGAAATGTACTGAGCAACTCCGATCTTGATCCAGTGCTGGTAGATGGGTGAACAGGCTTTGCAGATCGGCACGTTCTGATTGAAAGCTGATTGGTAAGTAATAAAGATTAATGGTATTACCGAAGCAGCGCTGTGCTGCAGTGATATAGGGGGCCACAGCACTGTATCGTGCTGATAACTGCAGCTGTAACCTTCTTATCGCAGTCACGAGGTGCAACTTGCCAATTTTTTTGTTCCTTTGTTGTGTTTAATATATTTGCTGGGCTTTGTATGTTTATAATTTAGGTTGTTATCTTGTAAGCTGTCATGTCTTAGCGACAAAAAAAAAGTAATTGCTTCGGGTCGACTTTATTGCTCAATTAACAATGCCAAATCGGTTGACTCAACCGAAATAACTATTATAATGTAGCATCCACAAAACATAAGGACAACTATCAAACTAAGTCCCATCTCTACAATTTCAGCAATGGTGCGATCATATCAAGAAAATAGGTTAAACTCAGTTTAAAGTCCCAGTAAATGGAGCGCGGTGTAATCTGGCCCTAATAACCGCCCTAATGAGTTTTCATTCTTTCCTCATTTCCGTGGTTGAGAGTATTTCAGAGTCCCTGACTATCTAGGATAAACTGCAGAAATTGTTCTACGGGGGATAGAGACGGCTATATTCTTGGAAACGGAGTGAGTGAGATAGAAAAGGGTGCCGGATGGCTGAGATTCCTCAAATTCAAATGTCTTTTCCTGGAATGTGCGGTCTTGGAGTGTTTGTTAAATGGAATATTTCATGTCGTTCATTCTTAATGTAGTTTCTTGATAGTGTTTGGTCTCGCTTCTTAAGCGTGGAGTTGTAGTTTTAAACTTTTATGTGAGTCCTTGAATTTTATATGTTACTTTTGATGTTACATGTCTTCGTTTATGTTTTAAAAACCCTTACCTAAATAAATTTTTGCCGGTTTCTACATTTTGATAACGTTTACTAGAGAATCGGAAGACGCGTTATTTCAGCTAACCAATAAGAAACAACTCTTTATTTATGTATCTATTTATGTGCACACAGTATGACAACACAGAAAAATAACGTATAATATTTGAGTACCTACATGGGTTTTTGTTTTACGTGGTGTTAGAGCAAATGCGACAAAATTTACTATAGCAAAGGAAAATGATTAAAGTAGCTGTTCCTCACTTTCACATTATCATTCAGTTCTACTTTTGTCTAAAACTTGGATGATTTCACCCTAACATAGATCTGATACCGGAAGACGTTGCGTTGGAAGGCCTCCTACTAGGTAGACCGATGACCTGGTGAAGGTTGCGGGGATCCGCTGGATGCGCGACACACGGGACCGAGCAATGTGGCGACACTTAGGGGAGGCCCATGTCCAACAGTGGACGTCTTTCGGCTGAAATGATGATGATGATAAATCTGATAGACCTGATAAAGACCACGGGAATACGAGCATCACCGGACCGGGCAATGCTATGGTTTTTCGCATGCTATGATGATGATGACCTGAGCGATCTTATGAACCCACAGGAACTTCATTTCCTTTTCCCGACCCTCGCAACCATAACAATCTTTTCTAAACGTTGCTAACATTATCTCTGTTACATCCTAACCACTAGCCTAGCCTTTTCCCAACTGTGTTGGGGTCGGCTACCAGCCTAACTGGATGCAGCTAAATACCAGTATTTTACATGGAGCGACTGCCTATCTGACCTCCACAGCCCAGTTAATATTTGGTAATACAGTATTACCCTTTGGTAGGACTGGTTGTCAGACTTTCAGGTCACTTACTACCTGTGACGACTGTCAAAGATCTATATATGGCAGCCGGGAGCTGAAGGTGTTCGTGCTTTCCTAGGCATGGAGGAAACCCGGTACGCAATGGGTGGTCACCCATCCACAGACCAACCTAGGCAAGCGCGGCTTAACCTAAAGGTCGACCCGACTGGCAGTTATTACCAAGCCACGAGCTCTCTTCATGTAAACGGGCCATTACTTTGGTTTCACATAGTACACAGTACACAGTAGTTTAATCTATTCTCTCTGTTACGTGAACTGGGGTTATTTCGTCACAAGTTTCCGTGACAAAATATAAGGACACACAGCAGCGTTGTTATTAAAAACTTAGCTAGCGCTTTTTAAACATGAGACATGCCAAGCTGAGATAACGTAGCGTGAGCAAGAGCATCATGAGTAGGGTTGGGAAAACTATCGATGTTTTTAATTTATCTTTCTTTTTAGATTGGCACAGGTTGAGTTGATTTTTTATTGTTAATTAGACTGAGTTTTGTTGCTGTTAGATAGTATCACATTGTTCAAATTATGCTTTTTGTATAACGTAATTTTCAATAAGTAATTTTGCTTCTATATCCAGTATATTCAGCAACAGCCGAAAACAAAATCATCTCAGAAGGTGTACAAGGGTTCATTTATTGTATGTTTTGTTTATGTTTAATTTGATAAAATAATGAATTAATGTTATTTGTGTCTGTTGTTTGTTGTTGGGTGTTTGATTTTCTCTGTTCGTTTTTCTTTAGTAGGTACCTTTTGTTTGTTTCAGTGTGGAAAATCCTTATGAATGCCGTCCACCCTGGGGAGTGCAGACTCGAACTGGTTAAAACCACACCAGTGTTCCTTAGCACATCTGCGTCGGGAAGCAGCGGGATCTTTTTTTTTTCTTTTTTTAAAAAACGTTGCCGCACACTAGGAATTTCTCCAGTACCGTGGGTGCGTTCGCAAACATAAAAAGTTACATACACAAATACCCAGACCCGAAACAACTATCTGCAGGCCATACAAATATTTGTTCCGTGCGGGATCTAATGCCGCCTGACCTTTGCTCAGTATCCTACATTAACTCTACCAAGACCTACCACCTCCAATGTTGCAAAATTTATCGACAATGTGTCGCATCACTACGCTGCTACTCCATAAAGTCCCAGCACGCTTGCCTCCGTGCGCGCACATACGAACGACTTAATTATATTTTTCTCTGGCTATCCCGCACGACAAACATCGTGTTTGCCCTAATATATTATAAAAGTTATATACAAAGTACTGCAGTCTTGCTATGATCATTTTAGGGGATACTGGTTCCGATATTTTACTGATAGGGTTCCGTTGATGTCAATCTTAATTCTTTTGTGATGGAATAGTTCAATTATATCCTATCTCTCTAAACCAGGAATATTAATTCCAACTGCCTCATTGGTCTAGTGGTCGAAAGCGCGACTACTGAACTTGAGGTACTGGGTTCGATTCCCGGGTCGGGAAAAGTGATATTGAGTTTTTCCATCAGGATTTTTTCAGTAGCAACCACGGAGTCAGAATTTGTGCCCGTTTGGTAGTAATAGGCTCGTGCCCTATTGCATAATAAAGTTATTTATTTCGTTATCAACCGGATTTAACAGATACATTGTGGGTGCCTCTTTTTAACCGACTGTTAAAAAGGAGGAGGTACTCTATTCGTGTGTATTTTTTATTTATGTTTCCACCGATATCTCCGTCAATTGTGTACCGATTTTCAAAATTATTTTTGTATTCGAAACATGCTCTTCCATGGTGGTCCCATTGTCACCAAGAAAATGCGTAAATACCTGTGACACTATACCACTATCGGGAAAATATCTGGATGCTTCTCTTTAGTCTAGTAATCGAGGAACTTTCCTACGCTCTGTTGAGTACAAGAACGAAGTCAACCAGTAGTGCAAGTACGAACTTTGCATCGATAAGACATCGAGATCGTTATTGTTGTCAGTTTTATCGAGCTTGTTATCGAATTTGGAAGTACGTAACACGCGTTGACAAGATTTATCGTGGGCCGACTCGAGTCGATAAGGATCGACAGTCAAATAGCAACACTGAGGACGTCCAAAGACAAAACCACAGATTACTATATTAGTACTACGACAAAACATTTAAGGTGGGATTTCAGTGGCACGACTAATGTCCGAGAAATCTATAAAATCCTTTTTTTCATAGATGTTCGGCATTGTAAACAATGTTTAAGGGTTTATTTCAGAGAAACTACTAGTATTTACCAAAATTGCCGTTTATTTTAGTAAAAATACAGAAAATCCATCTTCTTAGCGTCGTCGTGTTTACCTTTGCCAAAAAAAATTGTCGTTGACACTGTTGACAGATGACATTACTTTCTAGTTTCTTGAGAAATATATAAATATCGTCGTGTTTAATCACAATAAAATTTTATTTTTAGCTTTTCAAACGACAATGAGCGTAGTTTGATGCATGTGTGTGAGTGAGCGCGTGTGTTTACTTGAAGAGCCGTAGTTTTGTGGCGTCAATATTAGCAAAGGCGGTGCGGTATCTACCTTTTTTTACTTGATCTGAGACCTATAGTAAAAAAACACTAGGTAGTTACCACGATATGGACAGGGAGTCCAGTGGATCGTGTCCTCCGTACGTCTACCTCTATTCCTTGAATTAAAATTACTGCCACTTCTCGAGTCACCCGAAAGAGACGAACAAAACAGTCCTCTGGAAGTTCCAGAGGATTGTTTGTATCTCTAAGACGTCGCCTCCGAATACGCATCACATTGTGATGATGCTGCCGTTCTTCTTCATCACCCAGCAATAAAAGTTCTAAATCCATTAAAAAAATAAGTAGTGTTCGATAGGCTTATCGCGCTTTTACAAGGTGTCGATAAATTATCGAGATCGACAGCGTAAATTGTCGATCTCAACTGTCAAAATGTCGTTTCGTACTTGCATTTTCGATAAAATCGTTTAAATTTTAGAGTATAACTACCGATCGTTATAATATTAGTTACATACTTGCGACATCGATTCGATTCGATAAAAGCTCATTTTATCGAGAATAACTGTCAGATTTATCGAATCGAGTGCTACGTACTTGCACTGCTGGTCTTAAATAGGGATGTTTACTGACTAAATAAAATATGATTCTAATTAGTCTGTCTGTTAGATTAGCGAAAAATATTGGATACATATTTTTTGTTTTATCAAATCAATAAAAATTGACGAAGATAAAACGCGTCAAAGATTTGAGAGGGTGTTGTGACGTCACACACCGGTAAAAAATGTCATACTAATGTCTTAGAATATGACGTCACACGGGTTTTCAAAGCACTGTATCGTCTTAATTGTTTGTTTACGTGAAAAAAGAAAAAAATGTGTTCAATATTTTTTGGAAATCTATCTGACGGACTAATTATATTTTTTAATTAACTACCCTATTATGAGCTCATGATGTTAATAAAGGGTTACCTGGCACTATCTCCGGGTCGCCATGACCGCTGCTAGCGGCGCGTGAGCAGCGTGCGTAACACCACTTCACATCCTATTCGTCACCACCTGGAACAAGCGTTAATAAATTTAATAAAAAATGGATAATAAAACTTAGACTGATGAGCATGAGGTCCTGGGTCCTATTCGTAGGTCGGGCAAAGTGTCATTGATTTACTTTCAAATCTGTTTCTTGCCATGATTTTGTTTTTTAACACACTTTTTAGTAAAAGGTTTTCGTATCATAGTGACAGCAGAACACTGACTCCTAAGTCACAGGATCTCCTAGTTTGGGAGTCAGGGTTACTCTATCTAGGTTAGGGTGAAATCATCCCAGTTTTAGACAAAAGTAGAACTGAATAATAATGTGAAAGTGAGGAACTGCTACTTGGGCTGCGGGTTGTTCGCAAGAGATACCGCGGCCTCGACATGAAGGGCTAAGAAGGAACATGGGTGGTTTTTAGTCAGTAGAAGTCTGACACTCCCTTTCGCTCTGCCCAAGAGCGGGAGGGGTTATTTGATGATTTCCCACCCCCCAAAAAAAAAAAAAAAAAAAGGGTTACTCTATCTGTATGACCTTTAATTCACTGAAATTCATGTGACCTAGTTTTTAAGCAATGTTGAAGGTTTTTGTATAAATAAAGATTTTTATTATTATTATACTGAGTTTTTTCATGGAATGGACATAATAAGCTTATAATTAATGTAATGAACACCTGTATGTAACCCATGCATCACAAATAAACGATTTGATTTGATTTGATTTTTTTCTGTCAGGAATTTCTCAGTAGCAGCCAGGAAGTTAGGATTTGTGCCCGGTTGGTGACAATAGACTCGCCCCCTATTTCATGAGACTTATACCTAACTGGCGAAATGTGAGTGTACTCATTAGTACACCCACATTTCGTTTGCCTAACCCATCGGGTACTACAGGCGTGAACTTATGTTAAAAGTTTGATGAAAATGTTAACCGCTGTCTGGATGTTGCACAACTTTTGGCAGGAAAGCTTTTTTGACACCAAAAAGCTGTCAAAATATTACGTTATTTTTTTTAAATCCATAGTGTCCATCGATTTACTGTCAAATGGTTCCATTTTACAAAACCATTACCATTAGACAGTTAATGAATGGACACTATGATAGCCACTGACATTTAAAAAGATACGCAATAGCCCTGCAGGATAGGCACTAACCGCAAGATAAAGAAAAGACCATGCTATACTCTGGATGTACACTTATTTTGCACTTATATCATAAATATACAAGAATAAAAATGACCTACAAAATCAGTGTCCCAACCCAGCGTCAAATCACGACATACTTGATTACCTAACCCTACCTTCCTCAGGGAATACTACAGATACCTGTTACTAAAATACTATACTTGTACCGGCTCGCCCCGTACTCTATACTACTATAGTAACAAGTACACACCGGCCTCAATCTTGTAGCACTTAACTGATTGCTTGCTGGACTCGACTGTACCCGTAGTAGGTACCGAACAAATGTATGCTCGTTGTATATCATTGTACTTTTTGCTGTTGATTTATTTTGTTGGCTGTAGATTTTCTTTTGTTTTTATGGGAGTGGTATAGTGAATGGGCAATTGCACGTGGTAGTTATCAATTAGACCCGTATGTATGTAATACTGTAAGAATTGCACAATAATAGCATCATCATCTGCCTAGCCTTTTCCCAACTATGTTGGGGTCGGCTTCCAGTCTAACCGGATGCAGCTGAATACCAGTATTTTACATGGAGCGACTGCCTATCTGACCTCCACAACCCAGTTAATACTTGGTAATACGATACTCTTTGGTAAGACTGGATGTCAGAATTTCAGGTCACTGACTACCTGTAACGACTGTCAAAAATCTATATATGGCAGCCGGGACCAACAGCTTAACGTGCTTTCCGATGCAAGGAGGAAACTCGGTATGTCGGGCGGGCACCCATCCACAGACCGACCTAGGCAAGCACAGCTTTACCTAAAGATCGACCCGAGTGGCAGTTCTTATTAAGCCACGAACAATAATAGCATATCAGTCGTAAACGGACCTTTGTCCAGTTAAACAATCTGTACGTTTAAAAATGATTGCTGGATAACGGTTTTTTTGGGTGAAAAATCGGTCGATGATAATTTAAATTGAATAGGCTCAAATATTGGCGACTAGTTTGGTAGTTTCAGTAGCCTGCTGTGATGTGCAAATAACAAGACAGACAAAACTCGATGTTGCCCCACGAACTATGGGGCACTATACCCCATAGTTCGTGGGGCAACACCACATTTACACTCCAGGTCAGAGCCATCAATGAATCTCCACCTGAACTGGTCTTTTCTCACTACGACAAGCCCAATATCGTTATAAAATTCAAGATTACATAGAGAATGAAACATTGATAGAAGATATTCTAATCTAAATAATGGTTATCTACACTCCATCTTGAAAAACGATAAGATTTGTATCGATTTTAATTATTTTATGATAACTGGCTAATTATGATGATGGAGCATGCACATACAGGAAACCGTTTTTACTCGAAATTCGATGATATGTGACGTCAACCCGAAATGCATAATACTCGCTATTATGACATGAACGAGTTACCGTTAGCCACAAGAAAAAAATAAATGTCAATAATTGCTCGAAGGTACGAAAAGGCACTTCGTGGATTGTGTTACTACTGTTAAACCCGCGATGGTTTGTGTAGTATGTTTATACCTCTAAAATTATTGTAACTATGTTATTGAATAATAAAAGTAAAAAAACTTTTTGCTTGACCGCTGTGTAGAAAACGGACTATTTCTTCCCAAATAAAGCCTTTATACCATTGGGCTTTTAGCATTGGGAACCTTGTAGACTAACTAAATAATTATTTTTATTTATTTATTATCATTTATATCAGATTAATAGCATCCATAGATTGTTAGTAAACTTAAAAACTATCTTAGTGCGCATCAGCAAACATTCCCGACGCACTGCAGAAGCTTGGCAGCCCCAGCAGCATCCTGAATGCATTGTTGTACTGGACTCCAAGAGCATTGATGGCTTTCTGCGTATAGCTTGTCCAGAAGCTACTCGTGTACAATGTTTGACAATATGCTTTAAAAAGCGTCACGTTAACTCCACACGTACAACGAGCAAACCTCCGCACAAGCATGTTGCATCGAACCGCCAATGCTCTTCGTTCCCTTTCCACATCAAGGTCATCTTTGATGTCCGCCGTAAAAATACCTACAAGCACACGTTTGTATCTGAGGAGCTCGTGGCAAAATAATAACAGACGCTCAGGTTCATTTTCAGAATAAGCTGTGTTTGCCTAGGTCGGTCGTTGGATGGGTGCCCACCGAGTATACACCGCTTTCCTCCGTACAGTCCTGACTGTCATTTATGGATCTTGATCCCGAAATTCGGGCAACTAGTCTTTTTTTTTAAATACGTTGCCGTCACTACGAATTTGTCCTGCCTGGTGCGTTTACAAAATTTAGCTCACATACAGTAAAAACAGACACAGAGCTTACAGCTTTACAGAGCTAGAATTAAAGCTTTTACGTTTTAAATGCTGACGAGTACTTTCTTTTTTTTTTTTGACAGGTGGAAAATCATCAAATAACTCCTCCCGCTCTTGGGCAGAGCAAAAAGGAGTGTCAGACTTCTACTGACTAAAAACCACCCATGTTCCTTCTTAGCCCTTTATTTCGAGGCCGCGGTATCTCTTGCGAACAACCCGCAGCCCCGACGGGACCCGCAGCCCCGACGGGATGCTGATGAGTACTTAGTTAAGAACTGGTGGTTATTACCCAGTATACACCGCTTTCCTCGCCAAAAGGTTTCACATTACCCAATATTATTTGTGTTGTGAAGGTTGATTTTAGAGATTGGAAGCCGACCCCAACATAGTTGGAAAAAGGCTAAGCAGATGTTGAGCACGAGTTTGTTAGTGTCCTTATCAATCCTTTGGGGGCACATGTTTCGTACTGATATTGAAAACACATGTCTCCAAGAAAAATAAGTAGGTACAAGATATTATCTGTAAGGAAAATATGTGGTAATATCAGTAAGATGAGAAAATTTGATAAACAACTAAAATAAATATAATTTGATCGATTAGGATCAAATTGCTTCTGAATTGTATAAAAACGATAATTTTACATCAATGTATATTATTCTTCTTTTGAAGTAAATCGAGGTAAGACATGGTGCTGAAAAAAATTTTTCATGGTATTTTTTCGTACAAGAGTAGCAATACACATCATTGTGATAAAGAAACACTAAGAAAATGAACAAATTGAAACTCTATTTATTGCCTACCTACAACCACCATATTTTGTTTAAGTTTACAATATTTACAATCTATAACTGATATAATATTAAAAGATAAAAACAGAAAATAATAAGAGGGCCTCAAATCTTCCGCATCGCTGTCAACACTGGCGGTTAAATGAAATCTTAAATTATTATTTGTAAAATTTAAAAAATCTTCTAATGACTTGAAATGTTTTTTGGCAGACTATAACCTAAAGTTGAAATGAAGGTTTTACTTGCGTTGGCGTTCCTCGTAGCTGGGATCAGTGCCTCAGCAATACCTTATATCCCAAGTAAGTAAAAAATAGTCTTCTTGAAGACTAGATAAATAAAAAAATCGACTTCAAAAATACAAAAAAGTGAAAAACACAAAAACTTAAAAACACAAAAAAGTGAAAAATAAACTTTTCAAGAAAAAGGAGCTTCTGAAGTCGGTGACATTTTTTTATAAAAAAACATCATATGTGCCTATAAAATCTGAGGGTTGCCCTCGATTTCCCTGGGATCCCATCATCAGATCCTGATTTGGTGACAATGGGACCACTCGGGAGTATACCTTTTCGAACACAATAATAATTTTGAAACTCGGTTCATTAATGACGGAGATATGCGATAACAAACATAGAAAAAAAACATAGAGACGAATTGAGAACATCCTCCTTTTTGGAAGTCGGTTAAAAACAGAGAAGAAACCGTAACAAACATACATTTATCTTCACAAACTTTCACATTTAAATATTAGTAGGATATTCATATTTAAATAATATACTTCATAATATTTAAGTATATATATAAGTCTTCTTGAGATTTTCTATCAGGAATTTCTCAGTAGCAGCCACTGAATTTTTATTTATGCCCAGTTGATGGCAATTGACTTACCTCCTAGTCATCATCATCATTTCAGCCATAAGACGTCCTCTGCTGGACATAGGCCTCCCCCAAAAAGGGTTGAATTGCCATAATCGCAACGCTTGGCAGGCGGGTTGGCGATCGCAGTATGGTTGTTACGAAGGCACAGTGAACGCTGCTGCCCATTCTCTGGTAAGTCCCTTAGTTGCCTCTTACGACACCCACGGGAAGATATGAGATGGTGCTATTCTTTACGTCCAACACCATACGGAACCCTATTACATGGCCGCTTATTACATGGGACTTAAACTTAACTAGCGAAATGTGTGTGTACTATTACACACACACCTCTGCCTAACCCTTCGGGGATTACAGGCGCGATGTTATGTTATGTTATAGGAGAAATAATAATTTCAGGCTTCTTTTCGGACGAGCGCGTCATTACTGACCAAGTAGAAAGCGCCATTGAAGATGTGAGCCAAGCCATCAGAGACGCTGGACTGGACCCATACCACATCGAGAGAGAAAGCCGTGGCTACCGGTTACCAGTACCCGCGTAAGTGATCAGTCATCATCATCATCATCACTATTATTTATACTGAAAACGGGATATTTACCATGTTTACTGATTGTTTCGAGTTCCCGATATTTCGGCGCTGTTACAAGCACCATGATCACGGATAAACTGAAGTCATTGCGGGTGGATGTTTATGAGCAGACAAATCGGTCTACCCTCTTTCTTGTTCGTTTTTTGCGTTCGGTACCACTACCATTGTCACTCACTACACGATTCTGTTCCCGACACACAAAACTCACTGTGTTACTGTGAGTATAAATAATAGTGCTAGTGACCATGTCAGTTTAAAATCTTATATCATCATCATCAGCCTATTAATGTTCCCACTGCTGGGACACAGGCCTCCTCTCTTTGAGAGGGAATGGACTATAGTCCGTACCTCAAAAGGAGACAACGGAACCCTTATAGGATCACTCGTATGTGTGTCTGTCTGTCCGTCCGACCATCCCCCCCCCTTATCTTGGAAACTACTGAGCCTAAAATTCTGAAAAAAAATACAGAAATTAGTTCAACACTTATAGATTACAGGAAAACCTATAAGAAATCTATGGTGCTAAATGTAATAATAACAGATTTGCCATGTTAATAACATGGAAAATCTGTCAATATCTACTACAATGATACGGAACCCTCCATGTGCAAGTCCGACTTGCACTTGGCCAGTTTTTTTAGTGTTTTTTTCGATAATAATTTATTTTACATTTTATTTTCAGCATCTTCAACTACGAAGCCGTCCTTGAGGATATTCTAAGCACTGGGCTCAGCAATATAGTTACTCACAATGTTGACTACAGCTTACTCAGACTCACCCTCTTAATTGATATTGAGCTGCCTCTTATTCAGTTTTCCGCTGGTAAGCTAATTTGCCATAATACGTATTAAGTAACCATACCGAGTTTCCTCTATACCACAAAAAGCACACTAAACCGTTGGTCCCAGCTGTCATTTGTAAACTTTTGACATTTGTAACCGGTAGTCACTGGCCCGAAATTCTGACAACTAGTTTTTCCAAACGGTATTTTAATCAATTATAACTGGATTGTGGAGGTCAGATACTCAGTCGCTACATGTAAAATACCGGTATTCAGCTCCATTCTGCATGTAAAATACTGGTTTTCAGTTGCAGAATGGAGGCCGACCCCAACATAGTTGGGAAAAGGCTAGGCTGATGATGACGTTTTACGTAACTAAACTATTAACGCAGTCTTTGTGATTGATGAAGATAAAATCTTCAAAAGGATATCATTTAGCATTGAAAATTAATAATTATTCTTGAACTTTTCAGCCTCTGCTAGGGCCAATGGTGAATTTCTCAGCAACAAAGTCGACTTTTCTGCCTCTGGAGCGTAAGTAACCATAATACAACATAACGCTTTGTAATCCTTGTAGGGTCAGCAGAGGCGTACTTAACAAGCACACCGACATATCGCTAGATATGTTTAAGACCCATGTAATAAGTATAGCATCATGCTGAGTGGCAACCTAGTTGTCGCAGTCACGACGTGCAACTGTCTTTATTTATTATCCCTGCTTTTTGTATTTTTTTATATCTGTTATGCGTTGTATGTGTATTTTTTTTTTGTATGCTCGTTATGTTTCTGCGACAAATAAATATTTTTTCTTTCTTTCTTTTCTTTTCTATCAATTGGACATAAATCCAGACTCCGTAGCTAATACTAAGAAATTCCTGATGAAAAACCCAAAACAGTTTCGCCGACCCGGAAATCTATGTGACCGCTAGACTAACAAGGCAGTCAAGTTTACTTTCGTATTAAAGTATACATTAATCAAGTCTGTAAACTATAATCAAAATTAAGAAACCACGGATGTTCTTGCCGGTTCTTTTCCGTGCGAAACGACCAACCCGAACCGTGCACCTTCATATTTCGACGTTTCTTAAGTGCCCGTGAAATAAAATATTTCGATTGATTATAATTATTAAGACACTTCTTTGATCCAAACGGGAATCCCCGTTCATAGACGTAATTTCCGTATTTCTTCTTTTTAGAATTGACGTCGTGAGTATTTTCGTGAAAGCCGAGATCCGTTTCAACAGTGTCATCGTGCCTTCTCTTCGCAGTGTCCACATCGACTTTACGCTGGGAGATATTAACGTAAGCTACATTCTTATATTTAATCTTGTTGTCTGTATTTCATAGAATCCGTCAGGTTATGCTGAAACCAGCCTTATATTCAAGTTGAACGGCGAGATGCCATTTAGAAAAGGAAACAAATAAGTTTACAAACGAAAAGATTTGAAATAAGATTCTTTAGGCTGTACATTTTTAAATAACGTTAAGAAGCATCAATGGAGGAAAATGTCGTGAGGAAGGTTTTGAATATGAATGTGGATGGATAAAAGATTAGAGGAAGATCAAAGAAACGATGGATGGACTGTATAGAGAATGATATGGTAAGAAAATAGGTGTCTCATGAGATGACGAGAAACAGAGAAGTGTGGAAGAAGAAGACATGCTGCGCCGACCCCAAATTAATTGCAATAAGGACAAGAGATTGATGATGTTAAGAAAATCTAAGGCAAATAAAATGGGAAAGAGGGGCTAACTCCTGACATACAGGTACACCTAGTTTAGGAGTCAGGGGCTTCAAACAAATTTCTGTAACCTATTATGTCAATAAAGAATTATTATTATTATTATAAAATATCTTATTGTTGCCAGTGTCTTGATCTCTATTATTAGTGGATACCTAAAGTCGCTTTTAATTATGACTGCTTCTTAGCGTGTCGATGACAATTCAAATTGAGTTGACACTGCCATCCGCTCCGCCCAGAGCGGGAGGAGTCATTTGATGATTTCACGCCCTCAAAAAAAAATAAAGGACAGAGCTATTTATGAATCTCCAATATTTTTATAATCAAATCAAAAACATTAAGATTTTTTACCCTGTATAGACTACTAGCGCCCATCTCTACAGAAGCAGGGTGGACATTTATTTTTAAACTTGTAATAAATATAGCCAATGTTAGTCATGGATCATTGTAAAAGTGAACGAACGATTTTTTGAAATCGGTAAAGTAGTTTTTGAGTTAATTCGTTACAAACATGCACAATTGCATAATTTCAATATTTCCTCTGTACCTCTAACATTAAGAAGAAGAAGAGGTGTAAAATGTCAGTTTAAAAGTTGTTTACATTAATATAAAATTAATTATTTTATCACTAATTGTTTCAGTCTGACGCCAGAGTGGTTTTCAAGGGCGAGGACCGGTCCGATGATTTCAATGATTTTGTTGGAGAATTTGTTCCTAACACTATCAAGGAACATTATGTAAGTATAATTGGTTTTTAAACTGGAAACACAGGGGATCTTTATTCAATAGTTTCTACTATACTCTTTAAGGTGAAAGCACCAGGGGCTGCGTGTTGTTAGGGCTGCAGGTTGTTCGAAAGAGATACCGCGGCCTCGGACACAAATGGCTAAGGAACATGGGTGGTTTTTAGTCAGCAGAAGTCTGACATTCATATGACTCAGTAAAACCATACTTGTTACGATCGAGAATCATATTATAATCAACATACAAACTGACACTGACCTCCATTATTGCAAGAAACGTAAAAAAATAATAATTTAGCGGGCTATCCTTAAGAATTGACAATCCCCGATTTGTTGGGCAGAGGTAAAGTCGAACAAGCTAATAAGTATATAGCCAGCTCACCTGTTTTTTTTTTTTTTTTTAAAACGTTGCCCCACACTAGGAATTTCTCCTGTGTCGTGGGTGCGTTTACAAACATTTAAACTTACATACACAAACACACCCAGACCCGGAACAACTATCTGTAGGCCATACAAATATTTGTTCCGTGCGAGGATCGAACCCGCGACACGCAGCGCAGCAGTCTAATCGCTTAGCCACTGCGCCAACCGTGCCGTCAACTACTTCAATCGTCGTTTCGTCGTCTTCTTCGTCATTTTACTTTTAAGATTATACAGATACATTTAGAGACTGATGCCAAACGATACAGCGTTTGACATCAGTCGCTTAATGCGAAACTCTATTAAAAACAAAATTGCGATCAATATTTTCAGTGTACTAGAATTATAAAAAACTCTACCTGTATACTTATTAGTTTGTTCGACTGTACATTCGCATTTCGCCAATTACGTTTTTAAGTCTCATGTAATAAAGGGCGAGCGTATTGCCATCAATCGGGCAGCAATACAGACTCCGTGGCTGCTAATAAGACCTTTTGTGACTGTTTGTTTAAAGTAGGTTCGTATATTAAAAAATATAATAATATATATTTTTTTTCTTATTACAGAGAGAAATCAACGAACTTCTGGAGATCATTATTTTTGACATAATCGAGGAGAATTTGTAAACGAATAAGACTTTGCAAGTAACTACCGAGAAATAATTGATAATTATACTCATTGTGATAATAAAGATAGATTTTGGTTTTTGTGTAAATAAACAATTTTTTATAACGTACTATTTTTTTTTGGTTTTTAACCTAATGTATTCAGCTTCGTTACACGTCTTTGCTTACTTTATTTTATTATATTTTTGATTGAAATATGGGTACTTATGTAATATCTAAGGTAAGTTTATCCATGTTTCAAAGACCTCAAAAAAAACTTTAAAAATAGACAAAACAAGGGTATTTAGAAAGGTCTTAATGATAACAGAATAGAATGATAAGACAACGGAAACTGATCCAAACGCCGACAAAAGTAATTAACACCAAAATTATCATAATCTCCTTGACACACTAATTATGATTGCGAACAACGCCATCTATCGCGTTGCCACAAAATTAACATGAACAAAGATCATTATTACAAAATTCAACCCTAAAATGGAATGAAAATAAATTCGTCATCTTAAACCCGACATCGATTGTACAAACTCCATGCTCTTTCAGTACTTAAGCGCTGAAAGCATTGTAAAGAGCTCTCTTCGGGAGTAGCTCTTGACTCTAAAACGCCAGAAAAGCTTTTAAACAAGAAAACCTAGAGTTGTACTAGTGGTGGCGATGATTCTGACGTCATTGGGATCGTCATCAAAAATAGAATCAATCTGTATTATTATTGTATCGGAGTCTGAATATGTGCCCGGTTGATGGCAATAGGCTCGCCTCTTATTACATCGAAATTAAATATAACTGTCAAAATGTGGGTGTACTATTAGGTACATCTCTGCCTAACCCTTCTGGGATTACAGGCGTGATATTATGTTATTGTGTTATTAAAATGTATCGTATACAAAGGGGATAATTACTATAAAAGGCGGGCAATGTTGATGGAACGTGTGGTAGAGCATTGCTTACTAGAAGCAATAATGCAGCTTCAATAGGAAAATAAACATTCACAACATGCCCTAAGGATTAAACAAAGATGAAAAATATTTTTATTTCTATATTGTCAGTGTTCCAAATTAATCTTAACATCTTAATTGACTCCAGATCAAGCACTTCACAGCACACACAGTTCACTTATTACGCGGTAACTTGCAAAACGCATATTTAAGCAATATCTTAAGGAAGCTAACCTCCTTTCTGTTACTCTTTACTTTAGAAAAAAAACTCAGTTTCGTCTCTATTATTTCTCAAATAAATAAGTAAATAAAAAACACGCCTGAATTTCCGGCGAAGAGGAAAATATAACAGTTAAACCCGTGGAGAGTCAGCATAGCATTTGAAATTTAGACGGACGAATGCGGAAAATGGGGCTTACCGTAAAAACATACGGGAGCGTATCATAACCGTGCCCGTGACGTTGGAAAATGATGAAAGTTGCAACAGAAAACTATAGCCAAAAAACAATGTAATATAGAATTGCGTAAGTATAAGAAAAAAACACTGAAAATATGTATGTGTAAAAAATAATATGACATGTGTGTGTCTGAAAATATGTGTGTTGTATATGTATGTGTTGCAATTTAAGAGCTAGGAAATACTCGTGTTTGCTTTTACTTTCTTTTCAACTGGCAATTGGCTTCATTGGCATACCCTTTTCCAAGAATAAGTACATCAATCCTATAATTTTGTAAAACAATCATTGAATAGTTTTAAAAATCAAAAATCTGAATAAAATCTGTCGTGGTTGATATGTTCATTCTGTAAGTATTCAACTTTATCAGTACAGCCGAATTTAGACCAATAAAAACAAGCAGAACCGCGGCGTCTCTGCCCCAATTTTATGCTCGAAGGTCTTCAGCCACTAGAGTGCAATTTGTCCAAGCCAGCCAGTCGAGTACCCTCGCCGCTGAAACTAAACTGAACTTGTAGTTTCGTGAACGAACCGGCTCCGGGTAGGGTTACCATTTCGAAATTTGAAACCTTACATAAACTGGACATTTGAAAGAAAACCTTCGGTAATATAACATTTAATTCCCTCTTTTGTAGTTTTTTTTTTAACTCTTTATAATAAAAAAAATCCCTTGAAGTAGTGAAGCCCAGTTAGGAGGGCTAAAACTTGGTCGTGTCCGGACACATCCGGACGGATGGTAACTCTACTTCGGATTTTTGCAATTTTTTTTTTAACTAGCTCAAAAGTACTCAGGTGATGAAAATATTCAACTGGCTTTTTGCAGTGGTAGAAATGGGTGCTGGACTTTTATAAAAATACGGCGGAATTTTTAGCATTTTCATTATCTTTTTGTTTTCGCCGCTGCATGTACTAACAAGCAATCAACAAGAAGCAATTGAATAGAATGTACCTAAATTTTATATCGTTTGTCCGATAATATTTTTTGTATTTCTAATAATCTTAAACAAAACAACCTATCGACACTGCTGAAATAATAAATATAAATTATGGATTACATGGCTAGTCGCTCCAATTAAAAAAATCTATTTAGCTGTGTTTGATTAGACTGGAAGCCAACCCCAACGGTGTTGGTGCCCGGAGTTTTATGACGGGGCTCCGGGTTGTTCGCAAGACATACCGCGGCCTCGACACAAAGGGCTAAGAAGGAATATGGGTGGTTTTTAGTCAGTAGAAGTCTGACACTCCCTTTCGCTCTGCCCAAGAGCGGGAGGGGTTATTTGATGATTTCCACCACCCAAAAAAAAAAAAAAGAGGTTTTATGCCACCCATATAAGCCTCTGACTTGCCTTGGCAAAACGAAGATAAAAATCCTAATAAAACGCACAAGACTTTGAAAAAAAATCGAAAACATGTAACATCCAGGCTCGTGTGGTGGAAAAAAAAATTAAGTAAGTAAATGAAAACAAAAAAAATATCAGGTCAAATAAATATTGTGTACGTCGATATATTTTACAGGAGAACCGCCCCAAATCGATTAAGAAAAAATCATCTTAAAGCGTGCATAAATCGTCCCCAAAACTCGACCCCTCAACAAAACATTAGCAGGCTCGTGCGAGTACGAAGTCCCACGAAGTTCGTGGCCTTGTACCCGTTCAAGGAGCAACCGGGCCGCTCAAGGACACACTTTGTTCGTGACCACACTCTATCGTTGCGAATGTTTGCGTTCTTCCAATGTGTACTTACACAGTCTAGTCAATAGATTGTAGTTGGGTGGATGGTTTTGTAAAAGTAATGCTTATTATGGGTAGCTGTAGGTTGGTTTTTGAAAATGCTGTTGTTTTGGAACAACTCTATTGCGAAGGAATTTTTAAATTATGTTCTTCCAATGTGTACTTACACAGTCTAGTCAATAGATTGTAGCTGATTGAGCTGTTTTGTAAAAGTACTGAGTTCAAAGTTAAAAGTACTCGTCGCTAAATACAAAAAAAAATCAAGAAAATCAAAATGAAAACATTTATTTCAAGTAGGCCAGTTACAAGCACTTTTGAATAGTCGAATAAATACTAAATAAACTAAGCTACAGTCCCAGTCACAAGGCATAATAACTGTGAGTGTACTGTAGTTGCCCATTCCAAAGCGTTGGTCTCATGAGAAGAACGGCAAGAAACTCCATGGAATTTTCGGCTGACCCAATTTAAATTGTCATCGACACGCTAAGAAGAGAAGATAGGTATTCGGAACCCAATCTGTGACCACTTTAGCCCAATTTTGGTGCAACATGCGGCAGATGTGGCCTGCTCAGTTCCATTTTTTTTTCTATTGGGAAGGAATTTTTAAATTATGTTTTTCCAATGTGTACTTACACAATTTAGTCAATAGATTGTAGCTGTAAGTTGCTTTTTGGAAAGTGATGGTAATGGTTCTGCTGTTGTTTTGTAACAACTCGATTTTGAAGGACTTATGTAATGTTTTTTTTTTGTTTTCTGCGCTGCTGGTCTTGATATTAAGAACATTGATTTAGGGAAAGCAATTTCTGATGTTTGTCCGTTTTCAAATTAAGAAAAATCTTTGGATAAGAACCTGATGTAGGGACTTTCCACCTTGAGATTTAAAAATTCTAAATATTTTATTTCTCATAGGTCTACATGAGCACTTATTAAACGTCGTTCGGGATTGTCTTTTCCTATGCAGAGGAACTGGCAACTCCAGTTTTTTTTTATCTAGTGCAATAAGAAGTGGTCTAACTGCATCTAGTAGGAAGGCCTAAAAAATTCTGATATTTTAATTTATAAATACTATTACGTCTCACACCCATAACATAATGTAAAGTTTCACTCATTCACCCAATTACTAGATTCCTTACAACCTGTAAAACATAACTAACAAACGGTAACATCCTGTATAACACAGCACGTCAGGTGTAACACCCTGTAGTACACGTGCGATCACTTGTCAGCTATTGATTTTGGGCCGCGCCCCCAACGGAACAAATACGGAGTTTTTACTTAACTGCGTAGCTCAGGTGCGGATATTGACTCCGCTTACATCTACAGGACGTACGTATAGGTGTATCCGTACACGTATATGTATGTATCTTGTATACATACGTCTCGTAAGAAATGTTATATCACGGTTGTATTGCTACATAATCGACAGAATTTGACAATTATTTCAGACTAGCTGATGCCCGCGGCTTCACCCGCGTGCTTATCGGTCAAATTATATACTAATAAAACCTTCCTCTTGGATCACTCTATCTATTAAAAAAAACCGCTTCAAAATCCGTTGCGTAGTTTTAAAGATTTAAGCATACATAGGGACGGACAGACAGCGACAGCGACTTTGTTTTATACTATGTAGTGAAACGTAAAGTTTAGAAATTTCACTTTTATTCCTATTATCATCAACCTATCCTTTTCCCAACTATGTTGAGTTGGGCTTCCAGTTTAACCGGATGCAACTGAATACCAGTATTTTCACATGGAGGTCGTCGTCACCGAGGCAAGCCCAAAAAACGCTGGTGTGACGATTTGGACTCATTCCTGACTGTTTAGCAAGAGAAGGCACAACCCCGAGAGAGTTGGAGGCCTATGCCCAGCAGTGGGACACAATAGGGTAACTAAAAAAATATTTAAATTGAGAATAAGTTGTTATAGTTTTCTTGCTTATCTTTCAAAACTTTATATATTTTATGTATGTATGTATTTATTCTAATATATTAGGTATATATAGGGAACCTCCTAGTTACGGAGATATTGGGGGTCAAAGTTCCAAATTTTTTACAGCTGTTTTTGTAAATACTAGTTTTTCAGGTTTTAACTTTACTTAAATTACCTCCATGACCCGTTTACTATTCAAAGCATCCACTAGCACAATGTTTTAAGAGTGCTACTTTGAGTTTTACCGTAAAATGTGATTTTTGACCCCAAAAAAAGTCATTTCCCAGCAAATTTTTTTGCGTAGGGGTACTTAGTTTGATGTACAGAATTCTTGGTTGATGGATGCGTGAAGGGTTCGTTCACACCCTGTAAATATAAATAAACACTAACGCTCTAACAAGCTCATTCGTGCTAGCCCTGTGAGACGAAAGTCATAGATAACCCTCCCTTACCAGCTCAATCAACACTTTATGCTATTCCCCTTGGAGCAAAACTTAGTGCTGCATATCCAGTAACGAGGAGAAACCCCCAAGGAGTTTGCACTCAACTTGTTCACTCATAAAGAGAAATCGGAAAATCTTTTGGAACTTCACTGTAGTATTTGTTTTGGACTTGTGTGTGAGCTTATTAGGAAACATAATCATCTATTTCTTTGCACCTACTGCCGACGGCATTATTCCTTTATTTTTTTGTTGGCGGGTGGAAAATCATCAAATAACCCCTCCCGCTCTTATGCAGAGCGAGTGTCAGACTTCTACTGACTAAAAACCACCCATGTTCCTTCTTAGCCCTTCATGTCGAGGCTGCGGTATCTCTTGCGAACAACCCGCAGCCCCGACGGGCGTCGACCCATGCGGGCCCCTTCCATGTTGCTGACATCTCTTTGAGGCGCGCGTGGAACACGAACGCGCCGTCGACACGGCCTGTCGTCGTCATAAGACGGACGGACGGCGAGCTAGCCCATCACTCACCGTCCACAGGCCCGCGTCTACGGTGGGCGGAAGCCATCACGTGGCCCCCGACGACGCCCGGAGCGCCTCCCGCGGTTGGCATTATTCCTTAAATTGGTTTATATTTTTTATATAATTTTTAAGATATTTGTGATTAATTCCAAATAAACTCATTTAATTTTTGTATTTTCGAATCACATTGATTACTCAAACTGCCAGACCATCGTCAGAACAACCTGAAGAAACCTTACTGGTAGGTAAAAACATACATACAGAAATACCTACATGAAAATTATAAACATCAATTCACTCATAGAATATTCATTTGATCACGTTACCACACACGCCGCCCCCAGAATAATGGCAGCGACACAAATCCATATTTCCCTCAGAAACAATAGCTCATCAATTATTAGTAGCCGTTTATTGTCCACACTGATTGATGGTAGTTTAGCAGTTATAACCATTGGTATTTTGTAATAGGTGTTTCTGTTACGGGTTTTAAGTGTAGTGTGAAGTATTGGTTATTATTTTTAAGGTTCATTATCGTCCTACTAATATTATAGATACTTAAGTCTGTGAGGATGTATGGGTGTTTGTTACTATTTCACGAAAAACTACTGACCGGATCTTTTTTTTTATTTGGAATGGGCTTGCTCTTGACCTCAAACTTGCCCTAAGGGCAGATATGAGGTCGACGATGGAACGAGCTTACCCAGAAGAAGCCTATTTACTCGCGACTTAAATGATTAGGGTTATATGAACTCGGGAAAACCGACGCAGGCAGGGAGTTCCAGTCCTTGGCTGTCGCATAATAAAGGACTTAGCAAACAGCTTCGTTCGAATGTGTGGAACATCGACTAGGTATGGGTGGATCGAATGAATTAAGAAAACTTTGTAACATAGGAGAAGGGCAAGAAGGTGATGATATTAATATAATATGACGCAGTGGCTGAGCGATTGGACTGCTGCGCTACGTGTCGCGGGTTCGATCCCCGCACGGAACAACCTACAGATATTTTTTTCTGGTCTGGGTGGTTGGTTGTGTATGTGAGTTTAAATGTTTGTGTACGCACCCACGATACAGGAGGAATTCCAAGTGTGGGGCAAAGTTTTTTTTTTTTTAAATAATAATAATGGCAATTGCGACAGCTTCGAAATATCGGGGGTTCATAATAAAGGATAGAAGATATCCCATATCCCCAGTATTAGTTTGTCTATGAAACCAGTGTTTTAAAACAGCGTTTGATATTAAGATAATCGAATAACCCCTTCATCTTTGTGTGAGGAGAAGCATTTGCCCTGCAGTGCGACAATTACTGCCCTGTGTTACAGTCCAATGGCTGAATTGATTGGTGGTCCATAATAATGACGGCTGGATTGGCTACATGGTTGACTAGTTGGCTGATTGGCTACCGTGCGAGGTAGCGATTGGTTACGACATTGTATGCATAGGATACAATAATGTATAGGTTGTATTGTATGGCTTATGGTACTGTATAGTAACAGTTGTTGTACGGAGAAATAATAGATTTTAATGACCTGGACTCAAATGCGAAAATCAAAACCAGAAAAATCTTGTTTAATTTCGTTAACGTACAGTGGAAGTGACAAACGGTTACCACGTAATTATTCAGAACATAATTCTAAGTTTTATTTACATGTAAAATGTGTAAAATTCCAAAGTAACATCAAAATTCTATTCATCAAATCAAAACGTTGAACCACACATGCCCCCGAAGGGTACAACAGAGATGCGGGCCTGTAGGCGGTGAGTGATGGGCTAACTCGCCGTCTGCCGTCCGTCTTATGACGACGACAGGCCGTGTCGACGGCGCGTTCGTGTTCCACGCGCGCCTCAAAGAGATGTCAGCAACATGGAAGGGGACCGCAAGGACCGACGCCCGTCGGGGCTGCGGGTTGTTCGCAAGAGATACCGCGGCCTCGACATAAAGGGCTAAGAAGGAACATGGGTAGTTTTTAATCAGTAGAAGTCTGACACTCCCTTTCGCTCTGCCCAAGAGCGGCAGGGGTTATTTGATGATTTTCCACCCGCCAAAAAAAAAAATGTACAACAGAGATTACCTATAGGCCCATAAGTATGTACCTATACACCCACTTTTCGCGTTCTTTATCCCTATAAGATGGGGAGAACCGGTTGCTCTAGTTCCTGGTGGAATTCTATTTAGATAATAATTCTATTAGGTAATAAGACCACATTTCAAGTACCATATTTTCATGCAAATTAAAGATGTAAATACATCGACCACAATTTAAAAACCATTACGAAATAAACCAGCGCCCTTTTGCGAGAAAAACACCATCTAATTCCTTACTAAACCCAGTACCTACTTTAATCCTACTAACGAGAAGAAATATGAAAAATAAAACAAGAGTTGTTCCAGGAAATTAAGGTACCGCCGTCGCTGGCTTTAACCGATCTCTTAGTTATTTACTGGCTAACACAGCTTACTGAAGTGTTTACATAAGTTTCCTGATCGAAGGAGGTTGCTCTAGTTAGGGGCAGCAAAGAGGTTTTGCTGTTCGTTTTTTTTTTTCTTTCCGTTCATTTTAAATTGCAGCCAGTTCGTGGTTCGAGAAAATAGGTGAGTTGAGATTTTTGCTTTTTCTTTTTTGTTGCAAAACTGGTTTTTTAATTAGGTGGACGTTTATATTACTGGTATTTTGTGTCGTAAATTAAATGGCAGACGCTTCATTAAATACTTAAATAGGTATAGTGATTATGTTTATGAGCTTAGGGGTGATTTTCACATTAAAATTAATGCAATCAGCACATCCAATCGCGTTTGCGAGCTACCTTAAGATTTCTCCTGTATCGTGGGTGCGTGTAACTCACATATTACCCTGTACAATTAATAGCATAACACCGAAAGCTCTGGAACGAGAATTAGATCTGCTGATCGTGATCACTTTCAAGTTCACCCAAATAGTTCATTCAAACAAGAAGTGACTAACTAACACGCAGTTTTTCATCAACATAATAATGTATAATTCTCATATTTATTTCTCGACTTCAACCAAAACATAAACAACAATTCGAGCACACTCATATCTTATTACTAAGAAAAACATGGCGGACCAATACCCTATTTTCCTAACCCAGACAAATAACAGAGTACACATGAATATTATTTACCTACAAACCCAATTTTTTGCCGACCAGACGGCAAACTGTGCCGTTTCTTTTACGTCAGGGCCTTACCACAACCTTCTTTTAGTAGAACTAGCTTCCAGCCGTGGCGTCGCCCTGATACATATACTTAATTGCTGTAAAGTTTCATCAACACTCGTTCACTAGTTTTTACGTGAAAACTGAAAGAGTAACGAGACTGCCGCATTAGTCTAGTGGTCGCAAGCGTAACTGCTGAGGTCTTGGGTTCGATTCCCGGGTCGGGAAAAGTGTTATTGGGTTTTTCCATTTTTTCAGTAGCAGTCAACAGAGAATTTGTGCCTGGATTTACGGTTGATGATAATAAGTTCGCCCCCTACACGGGGGCATAACATACCTGGCGAAATGTGGGTGTGCTACTGGGTACAGTTCTACCTAACCCTTCGGAGATTACAGGCGTGATGTTAGTAACAAACATAAATTCATCCATACCCACAAACTTTCACAAATTAAGAAGTAACAATTCTTCACTGTGAGAACTGTCACTCCAGTGCGGGGAAAAAGTGAAGCTATTCATGACATCTAGCTACATCTCTTTCTCACACTATACAGTTTAAAACATTACAGCCATAAGAGGTCATGGTAGACCACCTAAATCTAGCACACTTCATCAGTTGGCAAGAAACAAAAGATAAAGCTTGCCTTAATATATTCAGTGGAATACCACCCCTGGCCCGCACGCGACCTGTTGGGGGTGAAGCGAGGTTTTGGCTGGGCGGTACGAGGTTTTTGTGGAGCTGAGCGAGTTCTTGACAACGAGGACAGAGGTGTTAAAATACAGGCAAGTTTGACCCAGTGTGCCCTATGGTTGCGGCCCCGACTTACGAACAGTAAGTCGTGGATTCGAACCCAGTCAGGCGCATTACTTTGTGTAATTTATTTTATCACCATTGCTCTCAAAACGGTGAAGGAAAACATCGTGAGGAAACCGGCATGTCTTTGAACCAAAAAATTCGAAGATATGTGACATCTACCAACCCGCACTGGGCCCGCGTGGTGAATTATAGCCTATCCTTCGCCTAGAGAGGAGGCCTGAGTCCCTGCATTATAGGCTAATGATGATGATGATGAGGAATACCACCTTCCACCTTGTCACTGGTTTGGCAGAAGTTTTCTATCATGACCCAGTTATGTTTTAAGTTCCATGTAATAGAGGGCGAGCCTATTGCGAACAACCGGTTACTAATCCAGTTTTACATGGAGCGACTGCCTATCTGACCTCCACAACCCAGTTAATACTAGGTAATACGATACTCTTTGGTAAGACTGAATGTCAGAATTTCAGGGCACTGACTACCTGTAACGACTGTCAAAGATCTATATACGGTAGCCGGGACCAACAGCTTAACGTGCTTTCCGAGGCACGGAGGAAACTCGGTATGTCGGGCGGTCACCCATCCACAGACCGACCTAGGCAAGCACAGCTTTACCTAATGATCGACCCGAGTGGCAGTTCCTATTAAGCCACGAGCTCCTCTTTCAACTTCCAACAATTTAGTCAATACTATCAATAACCATACAATCATTATGGGTTCTCTACTTGATTTCGAAAGTTGATGATTCGGTTTTTATTATATCGACAATGTCTGACAACATTATCAAAATCAGCCTATTAATGTTCCCACTGCTGGGACACAGGCCTCGTCTCTTTTAGGAGGAATTGGGCTATAAGCTATTATAGATTATATATAGATTATCTACCACGCGGGCCTAGTGTGGATTGGTATTCTATGTCTATCCATCTATAGTATATATAAAAGGCAATGCTGACTGACTCAGGATCAACGCACAGTCCAAACTCTTTTTTTTTTTTTTGAGGGTGGGAAATCATCAAATAACCCCTCCCGCACTTGGGCAGAGCGGAAGGGAGTGTCAGACTTCTACCGACTAAAAACCACCCATGTTCCTACTTAGCCCTTGTGCCGGGGCCGCGGTATCTCTTTCGAACAACCCGCAGCCCCGACGGGAAGCCAAACCCTTGGGGTACAAACTTAAAACCCCCACATGTTCCTCTTATGACGTAGGCATCCACTAAGTAAAGATTTTTCAAAAATCAACCCCCAAGGGGCGAAAAAGGGGGGCAAGTTTTGTATGGAAAATCGTCATCGTCGTTTTAATATTTCTAACATACACGCAGGCGAAACCGCGGGCTAAAGCTAGTAGATTCATAAAACAAAACACTGTCATCAGTCGTAAAACACAGAAGTGTGTTAAATAAATAATTACTCGCCAACAACACTACTGGCTCGAGAGAGCTGGTCCCAAAGATCGTGTTCAAGAGGCATACCAAATAATATGGCGAGCGATATTTGTACGAGCCCGAATGTTACGGAACCATCTGAATAATATATAGTATCAACGTCACACGGAATGCTAAAGAGGTACCCGTATATTTGCAGGTTTCTAATAATCTTTATTTTGCACGAATAATACGGGTAGGGTGGAAAGTGTAAAAGTGACTTTCTGTTTTCGAAGCATTACGATTTCATGGGAAATCCGAATTCTGGTTTTTTCGATTACAATCATAGGTTAGAAAGAGAGATCGGAAATCAAATGTACTTTCTATTGATGAGTTGTTTGGAATTAAATAACATTATATAACATCACGCCCGTAATCCATGAAAGGCTAGGTAGAGTTGTACCTAATTTCCTAAAATAAATAAGTAATAATAACACCCACATTTCGACAGTTATGTTTAAGTACTGTAAAGTAAGTGACGTAATAGGGGCGAGCCTATTGCCATCATCCGGGTACAAATCTAGGCTCTGTGGTAGCTACTGATGAAAAACCCAACAACATTTTCCCTTAACCGGGAATCGAACCTAGGACTGAGGTGCTTGGCACTAGCACTTTCGGCCATCAACCAATGAGGCAGTCATTGATTGATTGAGGCGTTGATTGAGATTACAGACGAAATTAACTTAAATTTAAACCTATCATATGAAACCTTTGTTCTATACTTTTAAATCTTCGTGTCATAATTTCTGTGTTTATATCGGCAAGGTAACAAATAACAGTTTGAAGTACTTGCAGCGAGTCAAGCGGAACTGAGCTAGGAATGAACTGAAGCCGGCCACACCCCTCGGCGGCAATCGGAAAGTTTTTATAGCGGCAACCGTAGAAAAACATCTTATCAACACACCCTGAGGTTCTCTGTACAGGCGGTCACACAAGTGTTTTGTCAGTTTTGATTAAATATATTAGTGGGAATATTTTGTTCGGTATTAATGCATCAGAAAGAACCTTGAAAGGCAATGGTGCCTTTTTTTTATTCTGAATAAAGATTATTATTATATTTCATCATCTGCCTAGCCTTTTTCCCAACTATGTTAGGGTCGGCTTCCAGTCTAACCGGATGCAGCTGAATACCAGTATTTTACATGGAGTGACTGACTATCTGACCTCCACAACCCAGTTAATACTAGGTAATACGATACTCTTTGGTAAGACTGAATGTCAGAATTTCAGGTCACTGACTACCTGTTATATACGACTGCCAAAGATCTATATATGGCACCCGGGACCAACAGCTTAACGTGCTTTCCGAGGCACGGAGGAAACTCGGTATATCGGGCGGTCACCCATCCACAGACCGACCTAGGCAAGCACAGCTTTACCTAAAGATCGACCCGAGTGGCAGTTCTTATTAAGCCACGAGCTCCTTTATTATTATTATATTTACAAGGCTAATAAACGCTTCTGGAATCATTGTCAACTACTTTTCGTAACGTAATTTTAGAGTAAGCTTTCAGTTCATTCGGATGCAGCTGAATTCCAGTATTTTACATAAGAGTTGCCTATCTGGCAACCCAGTTAGTACTGAGTAATACAATACCTCTTGCTAACTGCCGCACTCAGAAAACTTTAATGATTACTTAGGCCATCACTAAGTAAAGCTTTTGACAGGTTTGTCATACAAAAGTATATCAAATCTTTACTAAGTGACGGTTTAAGTAATCATTAAATATCTCTGAGTACCGCACGCAGAGTGGTTGTCAGATTTTTGGGCTACCGACTACTTGTAAGAACGATCAAAGATATACAAATGCTGGCTGGGAACAACGGCTTTACGTGCTTTCATATAAGTAACGGGTCACCCATCCAGGGACCAACCTAGGCAAGCGCGGCTTAACCTGCAGATCGACCCGACCGGAGTACTATCCACTCAAAAGCATTTAATTATGAGCTTTATTTCCACACAGTCAAAATTATTTATTTAAAACACAGTCGAAACTGGAATAATTTTTGTCGCCGCCTCTACCACCTAATAAAGTACTCGAGCGGTTCCGAGGCGGGTGAGGTGGGGCCACCTCGTCCGACTAAATGTTACACTGACCTGATAACTTGCTACACTTGCCTCAAGTTTTTGTGTAGGAATAGCTAACTTTATTCAACTGTTTGTTTAAGTATATGGGCTTAGTGAAAACTGGGTGGAAGGGCATTTTCTGGTGGATAGAGAGAATTTGAATTTATATCCCCATTCTTGTTAGCGTGTCAAGGGCAAATTGGCCCAAAATTCACTTATACGAACTCCACTCTCGCTGATGCAGTCATAAGGTCGTCAAGTGTCGGCTGCGGGTTGTTCGAAAGAGAAACCGCGACCTCGGCGCAAGGGCTAAGAAGGAACCTAGGTGGTTTTTAGTCAGTAGAAGTCTGACACTCCCTTTCGCTGTGCCGAGAGCGGGAGGGGGTTATTTAATGATTTCCCACCACCCAAAAAAAAAAATGTCGTCAAGTGTGCATCATCAGTGTGTGTGTATCCCTTATAATAAATACAGCATGTTATACAGGCGCTAGTACTTACATCAACCTACTGCAATACGTCAAAGGTCTTTAATAGATTTTAAACTTTATCGCTAAAGCATTAGCTTCAAGGTTGATTAAAAAAATTTGGCAGTTTCAAGTAGTTTGATGTGGTGGCATCTGTACGTTGCGTCCACTACAAGATGTCCGGCCGCCGTGCTACTTAGAGATGGACTCGGAAAGAGTTATTATATACTAGCAGATGCCCTTGGCTTCGCCCGCGTGTATATCGGCTAATTTATTTATTATTTATTTAAACTTCATGCACAAACGTGGTACATAGGTGGACTTAATGCCACAAGGCATTCTCTACCAGTCAACATTAATCAAATTTATCACCATAGCGAATCACCAAAAAAAAAGCTATGTACTAAAACCTTAGTCCGTATTATATTTGAGCACTGCAGAGGATCACTACAGCATTTTGGTGATGCCAATTCAGTACGGATCGCATGTAGCGAATCAAATAACTTTTTGAATGCCATAATCATATTTTTACGAGCAATGTCTTCCGCATTGCGATATAAATGTCTAAATTATACAACAGACTGTCTCCTAAATTGTTTGCCTGGTTTATTTTATTAGAAGTTTCGGTATGAGGTAAACAATCATATAAAGGTGAAAATCCGTGGTATTGTTTTTGATAGAATATGTTCCACTTTGTCTTTTATGGATTTTCTGTGCATTGCTCCTTTCGTAGTTGTCATTTATTAGCCCTCGAAATATTTGGTTGATTCCCATAACATGTGGTTAATTTTTTCCATTTTGACCTTTCGTATCTCCGTAACCAGAAAATTCTCAGTTATAGTCTAGTACAACAAAATGACCGCAATGGCGGAAAGAACACGACACCCACAGCTCCGTTAAGAGTAGTGTCTATGGAGTTTTTTGCCGAACCTCCTTAAGGATCTACGCAGCTATAGTGCGAAACAGTCACAAAAAAGCACAATAATTTGTGAAAACAAATTATTGTGCTTTTTTGTGACTGTTTCGCTTTTTTACCCGACTACGGCGAAACCAAAAAGAAGGGTAATGATTTTGACAGTCTATGTATGTATGCTTGTATGTTCCACCATAGCGCCTAAACTACTGAACGGATTTTAATAAATTAGATGTCAATAGATTTGTAAGAACAGCCCAGGTGACATAGGCTATATAAATTTTATAAAAAAAAATATGACGGAATATAAATGTCAGATTCTAACCTCGAAAAAAATAAATTGAGATAGTCATCACAACGCGACAATGCTACTTCGGCTGTCCTGTACAAAAAATATATTATTATACTTGTTATTAAGTTATTTACTTAAATTAATTTTAGAATTATTTTCTTGTTTCTACTTTTAAGACCGCGTTTTTTTGTTTTTGACATTAAAAAGTGCCTAAAATGATCTAGAAATAAATGCTTTGAGTTTGCAGTTACTTAAAAGCACATAGATCTTAAAGACATTACAGCTATCAAAACCAGAAAAATATAATATGATATGACCTCTTTTACCGTCTTATTATACCAAACTGCAGTCCAACAGAAGCTAGAGCTTTAAACTCTTTAATGCGGGTCATGCTGGTGTGGCCAAGTTATAAAGCTCGTTCGCCTCGTTCCAAAATTTTACAATGCGATTAATAAAAATCAAATTAGAAAGGCCGAAGTGGGTCAGTTCAGAGAACACGTGGCCAGTAAACTAAGCACGAAACTAACTTCGTTAAAATTCTCTTCAATGTGGAGTTTAATGTGATTGTAGTTTCGGGAGCAGTTGTTAGATTTCATTGGTTTATATTTAAAGTTTAGGTACTTGTTAGTGAATTGCATGTGACTGATAGAGTGATGAATGTTGATGAATGGAGAGGGAGAGGTAGACCAAGGAAACGATGGATGGATTGTTTGAAGAATGCTATCGACAATCGACCCATCGCTGATTGAATGTGAGTATGGAGCCCCAACACAGGATATGCCACATCTTCTCTCCTGCCCGTCTTGTCCAACTTATTGCACGTTCAAAGACTTAAACGAGGCAAGCGAAAGAGCTGTCCAGGTTGCTACGTACTGGTTGGACAAAATTTGAGTTGTCGAATCGAAAAAGAGGAATGGTATGAAAGAAAAAAGATAGTAAATAATAGCGTGGGGGTTGACAGAGGAGAATGGAACCCCAAGTAACATGGGACAAAAGAAAATAACGGGTTGCGCCAACCCCAAGTAACATAGGACAGAAGAAAATAACGTGTTGCGCCAACCCCAAGTAACATGGGACAGAAGAAAATAACGGGTTGCGCCAACCCCAAGTAACATGGGACAGAAGAAAATAACGGGTTGCGCCAACCCCAAGTAACATCGGACAGAAGAAAATAACGGGTTGCGCCAACCCCAAGTAACATGGGACAGAAGAAAATAACGTGTTGCGTCAACCCCAAGTAACATGGGACAGTAGAAAATAACGTGTTGCGCCAACCCCAAGTAACATGGGACAGAAGAAAATAACGTGTTGCGCCAACCCCAAGTAACATGGGACAGAAGAAAATAACGTGTTGCGCCAACCCCAAGTTACATGGGACAGAAGAAAATAACGTGTTGCGCCTACCCCAAGTAACATGGGACAGCAGAAAGATGACACATACTTGTAAGTAGCCTAATTTTGTATTGTTCTGGTTAAAGTCCACAACACAACAGCAGACAAGTAAGGTCTATAATATGATCCTCCGCAGACGGGAACTTTTACCTACTACCTAATTTTCGATAAAAATCAATACTGAAAAGACACTAATCTTTCAGATTTCTGCAAACTATAAGTCAACTGCATTGCAACTTGCAAGAAGGTTAACTAAGGAAGGAAAAAAGTTCGTTGGTTTTTGTTTATACAGATTTAGATAAGCCTTTCCAAGCGTACCTCCCATCACTCATAGCGATCTTCGATCACCCAGCAATCACAAACACAATTCCAAATTCAAAACCAATCAAAACAGCCAACCTAACAATTAATCATTGACAAATAGCAGAGCTACCAACACTCCAAGTTTAAACTGTAAACAGTAACTTCGTTCTAGACAATGGCGCTGCAATAGATACGTCAGGCCGAGTCGGCCTCCGGAAATTGGCCCCAGAGAGGTTTGCCTTTGCCTCGCCGCTGCAAAGAGAATGTGTAGTTCGACTTTTGACCCATTGAACTAAAGAGTGAACCGTTTAAAAGGCAAAATGTAAACTTGCTTTGAGTATTTTTAGATTCGAACTATTTTTGGTTTTTGTGGTCTTTTATGCGCTTTTTCAGGCGCGATTTGTAGGAGTTGTATTAAGTTTAGTACTGCAGTATTTTCACGGGTTAGTAGCTACTGGGAACTTTGGGAACTATTATAATACTTATGGTACTTCACCAGGGGAAAAAGTTGTGTAAGCTAAATTTCTGCTTTATTGCATTGCATTCTGTATTTTGATATTAGATTGGTCTGGTGGTCGCATGAGCAGGGTTTAATGCCGCTGGGCAAAATGTTTTTCAGTCAGAAATTTCTCAAAAGCAACCACTACCGATCGTGTTGCGTTTCAATGGTGAATCTCGCCTTTATCATGTGTGAACAAACACTCATCATCTGCCTAGACTTTTCCCATCTATGTTAGAGTAGACATCCAGTCTAACAGGATAAAGCTGCATACCAGTATTTCTCTTTGACCGACTGGCTATCTAACCTTCACAACCCAGGTAGACCTGGTTCCGCAGGAGACATTTCGGGCGTCGGGGGCCACGTGACGGCTTCCGGCCACCGTAGACGCGGGCCTGTGGACGGTGAGTAATGGGCTAGCTCGCCGTCTGTCCGTCTTATGACGATGACAGGCCGTGTCGACGGCGCGTTCGTGTTCCACGCGCGCCTCGAGCAAAAGACGACGCGCCCGTCGGGGCTGCGGGTTGTTTGAAAGAGATACCGCGGCCTCGGCGCAAGGGTCATGGGTGGTATTTTTTTTTTAATAGTGTTTAATACGATACCCTTTTTCTTTTTTTGGTAGGTGGCTAATCTTCGAATAATCTCTCCCGCTCTTGGGCAGATCGAAAGGGAGTGACAGACTTCTACTGAATAAAAACCACCCATGTTCCTTTTTAGCCCTTGCGCCGACGCCGCGGTATCTATTGCGACAAACCCGCAGCCCCGACGGGATACGATACCCCCCTAGACTGGTAGGGACTGACCTGTAACGACCGTCAAACATAAAATATAACAAACGGCATCCGGGACCAGTGCTTTCCGAAGCATGAAGGGAACTCGGTATGTAATGAGTTTTTGTAATTATCCCGAGCGACAGTTATTATTTAGCCCCGAGCTCCTAAAATACTAGGACCAAGAAAAACTGATCTAAAGAGCAATTACCAGATACAAAGAAAACAAAACAATACCTGTCAAAAGTCATTAATAACATACGAACTATTAATTATCAAGTAATTTGGTAGTCATAAAAAAGCTGTGAATTACTCGTATTAACGTGAAAATGTTCATAATTTATAAATCGCACCTATCGTGGATCGCGTGATCTTTCATTTGGTAACAACTAACAATTTTTGTAATACCAATTCAGATTTCTGTCCTTAAACTAACTAAGACCCTATAAACCAAGCAATAAAGTTCTAAATCGATTGGCTTTTACAGCAGACAGAGTAGAAGTATTAGTAAAACACGATTTATTTCTACTCACAAACTTAGAAAGACCTTATTTTGTTAAAAGTAAAGTTGTAAATCGATTGGTTTTCACTGCAGACAGCGTAAATGTAATGTTGTATTAGTAAAACACTGTTTTTAGAGTTATTATTTTGTGTGTGTTATTTATCGAAAGTTGTAAATGATTGTAAACCCTTGCATGTTATGCGAGCATGAATATTAAATGTTAAAACTGTCTTTATTAAGCTTTTGTATAGTCGACCACGAAATGGCTTTACCACTTTTTTTAAAAGTAAACTGAGCTGAGGCGGTATAACTAGTCTTTTCTCAACGATGTTGGGAGAGAAGAAGAGATGCGTGTTTTGGGTCCAAACTTGGGACCTATACCTACACGACAACTCAACGGTCAGACTATCGGTCTATCGTAATATCTAGGCTATCGGTCCTTAACCCTTGGTAAGACTGGTACTAAATTAAAACGTCACTCACTTACTTTAAAAAATGTAACTTACTGCCGCACTCAGAGCGCTTTAATGATTACTTAGGCCATCACTTAGTAAAGGTTTTGACAGTATTGTCATACAAAAGTGTGTCAAATCTTTACTAAGTGACGGCATAAGTAATCATTGAATATCTCTGAGTACCGTAGTAAGTGCAAATTGCATTGCAGTGCAAGTAACATTAAGCAATAGGATGGTTAAGTTTTTACGAAGTCGGCTAAATATAAAAAAAAAGATCGAATTCAGCCTTAGGCTGGTTACTTAAGTTTTACGAAGTCGGCTATACTTATAAACAAAAAAAAAAAAGATCACCGGCGAATTGAGAACCTCCCTTTTTAAATCAAAAAGATCGCCGGCGAATTGAGAATCTCCCTTTTTAAGTCAAGTCGGTTAAAAAAGTGGAAAAATTTCGTGTTGCATTTTAAATTCCTGTATTACTTACGAAGCGCGGTATCGCACTTGTATTTCAAGAATGTATTGGAGATGAGTTAATCTAGATAGTAGACATATTAAAATGTTTTGAAATAATTATGCCCGAATGAAATAGTTCAAGTTTTTTACTATTAAACTATGAAATATTGAATTATACAAGGAGAATAGCGTTGTTTTGCTTGATGTTATTGACATTAGGGATAGACCAACGGAAACATAATTTGATGAAGACCGGTTCATCAATAGCAGTCAGCATGTTCTTCTCTTTAAAACTTTATTAATGCTTTATCTACAGAGGAGGCAACATTAAACTCTATTGACATGGAAATAGGAACCACACCCTTAAAAAAACACAGAGCATTAAAATAGAATAACGGTTCTTATTTGAAACTTTCTCGGATCAACCATTTTAAACAGCCACGACAAACCAAAAACATAGTATTTTCAATCGCTAATCTAGAATAAATATTGTCTTAAATCTATAGAAAATATTTCCAAAGAAAATATCACAGCAACACTCTACCTACTCAAATCATAACATCGCCAAAAAAAACTTAAAAAGATAAAAGGACATGAAAAGTAATCAAAACATCTCCATCATCTTATACTTGGGGAAAGTTAGTCAATTTAATATTAATATTCGTGGCGCGTAGAAGGACTTCCACCTTAATTGCTGAGCAGCCCAATGTGGGCTTAGCGCGATGATTTGTGGCTAAGAGCTGCCGAAACGAATACCCTGGTAATGAAACTCAGTAAATTGTGTGGATTGGGGCGTCGTTTTTGAGGACTAGGTGACCTTCAGTTCTTACTCGTGTAAGTGAAGTTTCAGAATGCTCCTTACAAGGTGTAAACGAACCCTTTACGAAGTTTGTATACGTTTGTCAGAATCTCCAGATACCATTGTATACAAAGTGTGAACTGAATCTTTACAAAGCCGTCAACTAAGCATTCTGTACATCAAATTAGAGAACGATATTTGTTTTTTTGTGATGATAATATCACGTTTTACGGTAGAACATGGTAGAACACAATGATGTATTCATTGCACTCGTATAGGTCGAGAAGGTATTCAAAGTAAAGTTATACCATTAAAAACTTTGACCTCCTAATATCTCCACAAGTAGAAGGTTCCCAGGTATGGTCCAAGATTAAATTCAATATGAACAGTTTAATATGAACATTAATACAACAGGGCCTAATACAAACGCAGAAGAAAATACACAACATCAATAAAAATAAACAAATGAACAGCACACCCTTAACGATACTCCCCAGTGCATAACACTGCAGTAGATCAATTCAGTTCGCAAACTATTACGTCAAATGCAACGAGAAGTAATCGGGTCAGTGATTCGCGCTGGCAACACGCCACAGTACCATGCAGTATGTTTACATGTGTGTGGCAACATGTTACATATGTGTGTGAACAATGTGAACATGTTACATGTGTTCCGTAATCTGATAAAGTGTCTTGGCAAGGTGTAACAGCTTTTTATTTTGAATTAAAATATGTTTGTAAGAATTCATAGGCCAAGTAACTGCCAAGTTTTTAGTTTCATGGTAGCTCACGAAATTTAAATTTTCTTAAGTATTTTTAGTAGGTATTTGCAGGTCAGATACGTTTTTTATTCTAACTGGTAAAATGGTGAAAATGGTAGCATACTCGTAAGTAGTTACTTTAGCATGACAATAGATACTAGGGTACCTAAATGTTAAAGGGTTTGTTTTTTTATAAAAATTAGGAGTATATGGCATTCATATTATTATATTATTAAAGCTTTAGATCATATACTGATAGAAGGTATAAACGGTGAAAGATGAAGAAAGAAAGAAAGAAAGAAAATATATTTATTTGGCACATAGGTACCACAAGTACACACAACAAAAAAATATAAAAAAAAAAACAAAAACTAAACAGTCCAGTTCAGCAAACTGCCGAGCAGCTAGAGCCCGACGCTGGTTTTCAACTGAACTGAGACTGAGACTTAAAATGTTACATAATATGGCAGTGAATTTAACCTAGAAGTTGATGGAGGATCTTGTATGAACTTTGACGTTTTACAACGACCTCATCAAAGGCCACTTACTACCGTTTCATTACTCGCAGTATGCGGCGAGAATGTAGACAGAACTAGGTAAAGAAGTTGGGTACACCTTCTCTACACCTAGTGGCTATCGAGCAGGTAGATATCCGCTTTCATTCTACATTCAATGTGGTGTCCGAGCGGTGGGACTCGCCGGTGTTGGAGAGGTGGAAGCATCTACATGCCAGTTCCTCATGGTGTACCTATTTATGAATGTAATACTTATTTAATTTAAATTGACAGACATTTTCTAAATTTTGACATTGTATTTTTTGACATAAATGAATTAAATTTTAATAACTAAATATTATTGTATTTTAATCTAATGTATTGTAATTTGTAATCGAATTTTATGCTTATGGGAAATTTCCTGAAATAAATGATTATTATTATTTAATGAAGTGGAAATTATGTTTTTCCTACTCCTCCGCTATTCCTTTCAGATTATTTTCGTTGCGGGATCCAAGACTGCTAAATTGTTTCTTTTAAATCAATTCGGGTATCAGCGCTTGTCTGGTGGTAGCCACTGTTGATTCTAGGTTTCAGTAGGGGCTTGTCCCAATTAACAAAATGTCATTCAATGGGATTAAATAAGCTTAGAGGGTTGTATTGATGATTGTAATTATCTTCTTCTTATCGTGTGGGCAGTAAGGTCTAACGACCCTAGTGTCGGAGTTTCTAAACCGTCTCAAAGGTCTCTGACATGGTTTGACAACCGCCATTTGGCGGCCGGGACCACCAGTTTCTACGTGCCTTCCGAAGCACGGAATCATCTTTTTATCAGACAATCAGGTGATTCAAGCCTGCAATGTTCTAGTCAAACTGGAGACATCTTGTCTAAGTATGCTTCCCGTCGACCACTGGGTCACAAGGCAAACGTTTAAACCACTCGACCTCGGAGGCAGTTTGTAATTGTTATAATTCTGTAAATACATACGTGATACGGTCGAAAATCTGGATCATTCTCATTAGTTCCGCCTGCAATTAGTTCCATGGAACTAGTGAGACTTTTTTTCTCAGTAGTTCCATGCACTTTGATAATGGAACAAATGAAACAAAACTTAATCGAACTCGTTTCACTAGTTCCACCGTAGTTATCCCATGGAACTAGTGAGATTTTTTTTTTCTCAATGGTTCCATGGTTCTTCTTAGTGGAACAAGTGAAACGAAAGTTAATCAACATCATTTTCATTTGTTCCACTTTCTAAGATAATTTCATGAAATATGAATAAAAGAATAAAACGAAAAAAACGAGTAAAATCAGTTAAACCGGTTATAGATACGCGTTTAACTGCCGTACTCAGAGAGCATTAATGATTACTTAGGTTATCACTTAGTAAAGGTGTTAACAGTTTTGTCATACAAAAGGATGTCAAATCTTTACTAAGTGACGGCTTAAGTAATCATTAAATATCTCTGAGTACCGCAGTTAGTCCTTCAACCAAAACCAACTGAAACTCAAAAACAAAACCGCATCGTCTATCAAAACGTATCTATACACCTACGACTACAAAGTTCCAACACATTTTCTGTATCCAATGCATCACAGTGACTCCCTGACCTTAGGTTTCAAAGTCGGCACGCCAACCGCGACTGCAGATAAGCCCGGATTCATTGTATACTGCATTATAACGGGCTAATAAAGTTTAACTTGGACTTTTGACCTCGTAATCTAGGTTATTTTCAGTTTTCGAGGCATAGATTTTGGGTGCAAGGTTAGGTTATGAATTGGTTTAGGTAGAGTTAATTGTTTGCCCGTTGCTGGGTGTCTGCGGGTTTATGGATTTGTGGCTTGTTTTAATATTATGATTTGTTTGTTCGAATTTGTTAAGTTTTTAAAATATATTTTAAAAAAACCGGATCAAACCGTGTGACACATTAATCCGCGGGTGTACTAAATATCGAAATAAGATTCTATGGGGTGCAACCTATTTAGATAGCAAGTAAAACAAAATACCCCGATTAAAAATTAGGAAAATGAGGAAACTAACATGGCAACACAGGAGCGCGGGTAAAGACACAATTGTCGCTTCATGTCTCTTCGTTAGTGAGGTGAAACATAAAAAATTGGCTACTTGACTACTGTTAAAAATACTACTACTAAAATATATACAATAGACAATGTATGCGGCATACAATAGTAGACCGCACTTTTGGCTACTAGAAAAACAAAAAGTATAAGGTTCTAATATTTTAAACTGACATGGTCACTAACAGATGGGATATTTACCATGTTCACTGTTTCGAATTCCCGATATTTCGGCGAGGTTGCAAGCCCGGCTTTCTTTCTACTTATGGTTCCGTACCTCAAAAGGAAAAAACAGAACCCTTATAGGATCACGTTACTTCAAAACTTACCTATAGATTAGAGGAAATGTTATTTTAGCACCATAGACTTCTAATAGGTATTAGACGTCTATGGTGCTAAAATAACATGGAAAATCTCTCAATATCTACTACCATGATACGGAACCCTTTATATGCAAGTCCGACTTGCACTTGGCCAGTTGTTTTTTTTATGTTAATGATAAGTATTAAGTTATTCTTTTCTGTAAGAAATTAAGAACACACGACCATTACCTAAGATAGTTCAATACAAGTAAATTTCACGATAGAGCTAAGTCACAACTAACGACAACTGCACATGAGACTTTAAAAACCCATTTCTAAGCTTGGCAACGTATCAGCTAACCCCATTACACGAAAAAACCTTATCCGTGAGTCACTTGCCAACCTTAACAAAAATATCTCCAAGAAAATGTAACAACTTAAATAATGTTGGTACCACAGATGTAGATATACACTAGAATCCCGATTATCCGGATCAATTAAAATCAGGGGTATTCCGGATACTCGAAAATCCGGATAATTGATTTCTAAGTAAAATGAAACAATATTAATAACTTTTTATTATAGATCAAAGTTTTCAACTAATTAGCTTCCACGACAGTAACCACATTATTATCATCTTTTCAGCCGAAAGACGTCCACAGCTGGACATAGGCCTCACCCAAGTGTCGCCACATTGACTGGTCCAATGCGTCTCGCATCCAGTGGATCCCCGCAACCTTTACCAGATCAACAACACAACAGCACACCAGTTACCTCGTTAAGTACCAAATACTTAAGCCGGACACGTGTTCTGGCGTTGTCTAAGTATTTCTATATCTGTGGTTGGTACAATTTATTTACTCGAAGGCAAACATATTGGCAGATGTTAGCAGAATGCATGTGTTGTGGCATGTTGCCAGTCACTCACTGACCCGGTAACTTCCCTTGCATTTGACGTAAAACTAAATGGATACTGCGGGATTGTTTACTGAGAACTTTGTGTTTAAATTCTAGGAAGATTTTGAAACGGATAAAATAATTGGTATCTTAATACTCGAAATAGTAGAACTGGATAATAACAGCACGTAATGTGGGTGTACTATTAGGTACACCTCTGCCTAACCCTTCGGGGATTACAGGCGTGATGTTATGTTATGTGTTTTTAGATTATAACAGCCGGTCGGATCAATCTTTTTATCAAACCGCTCTTGCCTAGGTGGGTTTTTGAATGTGTGACCACTCATTACATATCGAGTTTCCCCCGTGCCTCGGAAACATTACGCCAATTTTCTCGGCTGTCATTAGTAGATCTTGAACATGTAGTTAGTGATGATGTGTGATGTTGTGTGTGATGTGTGTGTGTGTGTGTGTCACTTCATATAAAATACTGGTTCTCAACTCAACTGCATCCGGCTAGCATGGCCAGAGATCGCGCATGATAGAAAGGTATGGAAGGAGAAAGGGGAGGCCTTTGCTCAGCAGTGGGATACACCACACACCCCACACACACACCACACACACACACACACACCACACACACACACTCCTTTTTTTCTGTTATTTTTTAGGTTCTTTTTATTTTTTGTTGTGTGCACTTGTGGCAAGTACTGAATAAATATGTTTTCTTTCTTTCTATGTAAGTTAGCAAAAAAACTGCATTCGGTTAGACTGGAAACCGGCTCCAACTTAGTTGGGAAACGGCTAGGTAGAAGGTGAATACTCAGAATAGTTACATCACTGATGAACGTTTAATTTTGTCTTTTTTATAATATTTTACTTCTCTTTGTATAGATTTTTTATTATCGATTGTTTGTGAATGTATGAACATTGTAGACTGCAGATTTCTAAATGCTTGTCAACTTTTTATGTTGTTTTATGTTTTTAGTATAGTAAGCAACGACTTATTGTCGGGCCTATGCTGTCCCCTCATACTTTAGTACAATGCTGTAACATAATAATATTGTAAAACCAAATAATTTTAAAAGCCATGGAGTTTCTTGCTGGTTCTTTTCCATAGAAACTGACCAACACGAACCGTGCACCTTTCTCGTGGTTTTATTAGTGCCCAGTGTAGGCTACACGACACAAAATAGTCGAGATTTTTTCTGATTAGTTAAACGGTAAATTCACACACTGCTATCAAAACAGTGGAGTAAAACATTCTGAGGTAACTGCCATATCCAAGAACCGAAAATTCTCCTAACAGCCTTGCTTGCGGCTCGGGTGTGAATTCCACTTCGACTGCAATAACAAACTTCCTCACTAATATCAAAATGTACTATCACAAAACTATTTCACAAATGTTTAACAACAACACCCGTCTTTCAACAGCATCCGAGCGTCTAAACATTCATGTACCAGTCTAAGACGAAGATCATACCGGAAGAACCGTCTATACAGGCAATAACTTAGACTGACAAACGGAGACGCTTTCACAGAGCAATTTAGGCAATAAAGATGTTATCATACTGCGTACGCGTTTCCTTATGACATTGATACAGGATGTGACATAATATGGTGTCAATTGAATGTAGTATTATCATTTGAATAATGATTTAGGTGTCTGGATTGCAAGAATCAAGTGAATATCCTGGATAAAGTTGGCACAAGAGCATGGAGCAGTCAAAAGGTATAGTAAGAAGACCAAGTCTTCCGTATTTGTGAGACGTATCCCTGAGAGCAGTGGTGGCCCAGTGGTGGCGGCCGCGACTTACGAACAGTGAGTCGTGGGTTCGAACTCAATCAGGCGCATTACTTTGTGTAATTTATTTCAAAACCACTGCTCTCAAAACGTTGAAGAAATACATCGTGAGGAAACCGGCATGTCTTAGAACCAAAAAAATTCGAAGACATGTGACATCTACCAACCCGCACTGGGCCCGCGTGGTGATAGGCCATCCCTCTCCTAGAGAGGAGGCCTGAGTCCCTGCAGTGGGAACATTATAGCAAATGTTTGTAAATACACAGGTTTTCTTCTTTCTTATCATTTGTAGATTACGGGCGTGATGTTACGGTATGTTCATTTGAAAATCGAATATAATATCTTAATTACTTGCAAAAGAGTACCTAAGTCACTTTCAAACGCATCTTGCCGTCTTAGAGAACAAGACAATAAAAATTATCATCAAATTATTTCCTCAAACTCCCACCGAAGAACAACACTCACCTGTTCCAAAACAAACAAACAGATACAACCGGTAAGAACCAGTTGTATCCAGTTCACAAATATAATTTAAGTTGCGCGAGTGTTCGGGAGAATTGACATGGCAATCATAGCCCCAACACACTGACATCCGTTTACAATTGACATCTTTATGACTGTACTACATGTTACTGCCGAGTGTGACTGTACCAATGTACCGGAGATATGCGACGACTACTCGTATGTTTTGACGAATTGTTGCAATTGAATATACTCGGTGGATGGAAGGGACTTCGGTAATTGGTGGCTCAAACTTGTGCCGTGAAATCAGCTACTCTACAATCTGCCATACTTTAGTAGATATTCAGCTTTGTCGCTGAAGGTTTATGGTTGATTCGGAAAATGTCATTATTTTCCACCCGCTAATGTTGAAATTTTTCATCAAATAATAAAGAATGTTGTTATTTCCGCAGAGTTTTCGTAAGTTTCCGTAGGTATATTTTACTTTCACGATATGTAGGTACGTTTTGAAAGACGGTTTTAAACTTTTCAAAGAAAAAATACCGCACCGTACCTGGAATCCTTCGAGTTACGGAGATAATGGAGCTCAAAGTTACAACTTTTTCAAATTTTAAAAATTATAAGTTTTAATGTTATAACTTTACTTAAAATACCTTCACGGCCCCGTACAATGCAATGCAATGCATCCATCAGCACAATGTATTGAGTGCGTTACAGTGAGTGCTACCATAAACTGTGAATAATCATCCAAAAAATAAGTTTAAAAACACCCAAAACGCTACTTAGTTTGATGTTTCGTGAAGAGTCCGTTTAGGTACACCTTGTATATGTACCTGGAAGATTGACTTTCAAAGATACATGAATATTTTTTCGTTTACATACTATACAAGAAGATTTTTTAGTCACCGTCCAAACTTTTTCTAGGCATTAGGTATCATTCACTAATGGCTTCCGGTCACCGTAGAAGCAGGCCTGTGGACGGTGAGTGATGGGCTAGCTCGCCGTCCGTCAGTCTTATGACGACGACAGGCCGTGTCGACGGCGCGTTCGTGTTCCACGCGCACCTCAAAGAGATGTCAGCAACATGGAAGGGCTGCGGGTTGTTCGCAAGAGATACCGCGGCCTCGACATGAAGGGCTAAGAAGGAACGTGGTTGGTTTTACTCAGTAGAAGTCTGACACTCCCTGTCGCACTGCCCAAGAGCGGGAGGGGTTATTAAAATTTGATGATTTTCCACCCGCCAAAAAAAATAAAAAAGGTATCATTCACTAAAACCATGTTTGAAAAAAATCGATACGTAAAATTTCCATATTTAATCATTTTCTCGAAAGAATTATCCGCTCTCCGTGAAACGTTAAAACTTTATGATGTGATACCTCAATATTTTTGTATTGAGTGATACTAAAAGAAAAAGCACGTATTCAATTATTTTTGCCAAAGAATAATATATCAAAATTTGGACGGTGACTAAAAAATCATCTTGTAATAGGTAACATCAAAGGATAACAGTGCAGAATCTAATTTACTTACCGATGCACGCGACGTTGCATCTACAATATAGTCTTAGAAACGTACGTCACACGCATTCACGTTTGCTAGACAAAGCAATTTTCGTCAAAGCATTGTTGGCGTTCAAAGCATGGTGGCCAATACATTGTCCCTCGCACAAAGTGATGTTTCTATGAACACAGTCGTGATTTTCAAAGCTGAATACAGGATCGTATTTCATTTAACGCTGGATGCAATGTAATTACTTTGAGGCTTTGACTGGTACCAATCAAAGGTATTCAGAGAACGGTACCAAAGCATTCAGGAACAAATACAGACGGCCACAGGCACAGGTGTATATGAGCTTTTGTCTGAATTAAACTGCATCAACCTAGCAGGTTGGTTGACAAAGTCGCACTTTGCGCAAGCTTTTATTTAACTTGCAATTGTACTCGAATATTTGTTAAGGTAAATTTTTGCAACTGAATTTTAACAGTTATTCCCAACCGATTAAGCTGGTTCTTAGCACACACGTTTAGTTTGGATGGCAGTGCATGTTTATCTTTGTGACGTCATTCTAAATCCAATATGGTGAACTTCCAAAAATGGTGAACCCAGAACCTCAAGCTCAGCGACCACTAGATCAACAACGCAGACAAGAAATTAGTCATCATCATCATCATTTCAGCCATAAGACGTCCACTGCTGGACATAAGCCTCCCCCAGAAGGGGGCAATTTGCCATAATCGCCACGCTTGGCAGGCGGGTTGGCGATCGCAGTATGGTTGTTACAAAGGCACAGAGAACGCTGCTGCCCATTCTCTGTTAAGTCCCTTAGTCGGGATGGTGCTATTCTTTGCGTCCGACACCATACGGAACGAAGAAATTTGTGCCGAAAAATAAATGAAGAAGGTGACAAGAAACTCGTTTTTATATTTACTCCTTTCCTATTTTTAAAGACATGGCTTAGTATAAATTTAATTACGTCTTTATTGCCCAAAATAAACATAATAAGATGATTATGAGATTAGACTCGATGGTTATTACTTCGTGTTTTTGAGCTTAAATTGGTAATTAAACTTTATTAGCGAGGATCCTCACCTTAATATTGTGGCGGTCTTAATTATTTCAAATACGGTAGCTGTACCGTATTCAAATACAGTGTGGTAATGTTTTGTATGTATGCTGAAATAAGTAGTTTATCCCGTGAATTCGTTTTAAAATAAACCTAAGGACACATGTGACATCTACCACCTACACTCAATCTTGCCTTTTATATTGACACTAACAGCTCTTGAACGAGGTTCAGGTGTGCTGATTGCGTTCAAAAGGAAGAAGACCAAAGAAACGACGCGACGAAAGGATTGTGTTATAGACTCGGGGCTGCGGGTTGTTCGAAGAGATACCGCGGTCTCGATTTAAAGGGCTAAGAAGGAACAGAGGTGGTTTTTAGTCGGTAGAAGTCTAAAGCTTCCTTCCACTCCGCCCAACGCAGGAAGTCATTTGAAGATTTCCTAACCTCCAAAAAAAAATGATTGTGTCAGGAATGATATGAAAGAAAGTGGTGTAAATGATAGAGCGACGGTTGAAAGTGGTGAATGGAAGAAAAAAACGTGTTGCCCCGTCTCCAAGTAGCAAGAGGCAAGGGCAGAAAGATCTGCAGGCTTTAAAGACCTCTTTTCTCAAATAACTTCAGACTAATGTTAGGCTCGAAGCAACAATGTTAGATTCTTCGATATTTTGTGTGGACTGTTGTAGGTCGGTTTTAATGAGAAATCCAAGCTTGGCACAGTCAAAACTATTTATTATAAATTTTACAGTACACAGTTTTCAAAGTTTAGTTCCATTCATCATCTGCCTAGCCTTTTTCCCAACTATGTTAGGGTCGGCTTCCAGTCTAACCGGATGCAGCTGATTCAGTATTTTACATGGAGCGACTGCCTATCTGACCTCCACAACCCAGTTAATACTAGGTAATACGATACTCTTTGGTAAGACTGGATGTCAGAATTTCAGGTCACTGACTACCTGTAACGACTGCCAAAAATCTATATATGGCAGCCGGGACCAATAGCTTAACGTGCTTTCCGAGAAACTCGGTATGTCGGGCGGTCACCCATCCACAGGCCGACCTAGGCAAGCACAGCTTTACCTAAAGATCGACCCGAGTGGCAGTACTTATTAAGCCACGAGCTCCTCCTCAAAGTTTAGTTCGATTGATAAACCTACTATTATTTACTTGATTAACTCATAAAACCATGATATTATGGCGACAAATTATCGGTATAACGTTCTCTTTTGGTTTAATAACAGTTTTCCGTGTTAAAAGGTTGTTAATAACAACCTCGTTTTAAAAGCATTTTGGTTATTTTAATTTTTAGTTATTTGTTTATTTAAGGTTCAGAGGGATGTTAATTATAGGGTTGCTATTGTAATAACGAGTTAGATTTTCTTGCTATAATTGGAAAACGAGCCAGCTTCACAGTTGCTCATGGATTTGAAAAAAAATCACCAAAGAAGACTACCACCACCACCACACCACCACCAACTAACCACCACCACCACTACCACTAACTAGGAGCTCGTGGCAAAATAATAACAGCCGCACCGGTAAGCCGTGCTTGCCGGGGTTAGTCCGTGGATGGCTGACCATCATTACCTACCAAGTTTCATCTGTGCCTCGGAAAGCACGTTAACCCGCTGATCCCGGCTGTATTCAGCAGCATCCAGTAAGACTGGAAGCCGACCCTAACATAGTTGGGAAAACGCTGAACAGATGATGATGTATGTATGTACAACAGGGATGTTTACTGACTAAAAAAATCATCATCTACCTAGCCTTTTCCCAACTATGTTGGGGTCGGCTTCCAGTCTAACCGGATGCAGCTGAATACCAGTATTTTACAAGGAGCGACTGCCTATCTGACCTCCACAACCCAGTTAAAACCTACTAGGTAATACGATACTCTTTGGTAAGACTGGATGTCAGAATTTCAGGTCACTGACTACCTGTAACGACTGCCAAAGATCTATATATGGCAGCCGGGACCAACAGCTTAACGTGCTTTCCGAGGCACGGAGGAAACTCAGTATGTTGGGCGGTCACCCATCCCCAGACTGACCTAGGCAAGCACAGCTTTACCTAAAGATCGGCCCGAGTGGCAGTTTTTATTAAGCGACGAGCTCCTCTAAAAAAATAATGATTCTAATTAGTCCGTCTGTTAGAACACCGAAAAATATTGGATACGTATTTTTTGTTTTATCAAATCAATAAAAATTGACGAAGATTGTGAGTGGGGGGGTTGTGACGTCACTCGCGGTCAAAAATGTCATACTAATTAATATCTTAGAATATGACGCCACAAGAGATTTCAAAGCACTGTATCGGATCATTCCCACTAGTTCTACTGCACAGTCCTACGATAGAACTAGTGGGATTTTTTTTCCCACTAGTTCTACGATTCAAGGTGGTACGAAATCGTAGAACTAGTGGGAACAAAATTCCCACTAGTTCTATCGTAGGACTGTGCAGTAGAACTAGTGGGAATGATCCACTGTATCGTCTTCATTGTTTGTTTACGGGAAAAAAGAAAAAAAATATGTGTCCAATATTTTTGGAAATCTATCTGACGGACTAATTAGTTTTTTTTTGTTAACTACCCTATTGTACAGATACAAAGTCATACGGTCTAGATCCTCGAGCCTAAAATTACAAACACACTAGAAAATGCAAGTTAGCTGGCTGTATACTTATTACCTTGTTCGACTTTACACTGAACGTCGATCTGGTTTCTTTCTATAAAGAAAAGAAAGAAAGAAAGAAAACATATTTATTTAGCACTTGCCACACAACAAACAATAAAAAATATAAAAGAAACTAAAAAAACTAAACTAAAAAAAAAATTATAAAATATATATATATCATCATCATTTCAGCCATAAGACGTCCACTGCTGGTCATAGGCCTCCCTGGGGGGGGATTTGCCGTAATCGCCACGCTTAGCAGGCGGGTTGGCGATCGCAGTATGGTTGTTACAAAGGCACAGAGAACGCTGCTGCCTATTCTCTTTAAGTCCCTTAGTCGCCTCTTACGACACCCACGGGAAGATATGGGATGGTGCTATTCTTTACGTCCGCAACCGTACGGAACATATATATATATATATATTTCTGTCCATTCCATGTCTTTACCCCGTCACTAAATATTCCACTTTTACCAATATAAATAATCGGAAGCGGCTTTTTGCGTCGGCACACGGACGGGCGCGGTCCAACTATAGCGCCGTGTGTTTGTCTATGATGGAGAACTAAACTAATATTGTTTGATTAAACAGACCTTGGATTGGAAATTCTAGACTTGAGTATAGATTTTTGGTGTGTATTGACTCGGTTTTGCTTTTTAGATTTATTTTTTTCTGATAAAATTAAACGATCAATTTACTATTTTTATGAGTCAGTCAAGCTTGACCATATACCAACACGGTTTTCATGAAAAATACCATTTTCTCGTTTCACCAGTGGATCCGAATTTGGCATTGTCTCAACTACAACTGGGACCAGCAGCTTAATGTCCTTTCCGAAACATGTAGAAAACTCACTATGTAACAGTACCCATCCATGGACCAACCTAGGTAAGTGCGGCTTAACCTAAAGATCGGCCTCAAACAGCTTTTGTGATGTAGCCACGAGCTTCTACCAAATATTATTACTCTTTAAAAAAAATACTAGGTTAATCTACCACTAACTTAGGCATACAAATGACGAATATGATACTCAACAAAGTTGCTCGTGTCACTTGTTTGACAAACTTACTGTCGCACTCAGAGACGTTTAATGAGATTACTTAAACCGTCACTTAATAAAGTTTTTACATACAAAACCTTTACTAAGTGACGGCCTAAGTAATCATTAAACGTATCCGTGCGGCAGTTAGCATTGATTTTCCATATTCTTGACTAAGTCAACTTTTGTACTTTCTGTTAGAATCTGACCGTCCACCGTTCGACTTTTCTAGAGAACTGCTGAAGACTTCAATGTTTCAAGCTGGACTAACGATATTATTATGTGCAATTGTGCATCTTACATACCATATGCATATTCTATGGGCTTCATACTTTCGATTGGTATAGAATTTATCTAATAATCAAACCGGTGAAATGTTTAAGAATTTTTTTTTTTGTAAATATTAATTAAACATACCTTGGACTAAAATTTGTTAGGCAACCCATATGCAATATATTTATTGACATATTAAATTAAATATAAAATACGTTTCATCAAATAAACATCTCAGTGAAGGTCGTTTTATATCGGGATCCTATACTAATAACACTACGTAGATAATCCCCAGAAGGTGGTCCGAGCTGATAGCATCCACCATAATATCACACCTTTTATCACCGACAAGTTAGACAGAGACGTGTTATTTTACACCCACATTCCGCCAGTTAAGTTTATATTATACTAGCTGTTGTCCGCGGCTTCGCCCGCACGGATGTCGGTCAAATTATATACTAAAACCTTCCTCTTGAATCACTCTATCTATTAAACTCTATCTAAGAAACCGCTTCAAAATCCGTTGCGAAGTTTTAAAGATTAAGCATACATAGGGACGGACAGACAGCGACAGCGACTTTGTTTTATACTATGTAGTGATATAAAAGGGGCGAACCGATAACGGTCAACTGGGCACTCGGCTGCTGAGTTTGTGAACGAAAACTCCAATGGAACCACGACGATAAGTAAAGCCAAGTCAGAGACCCATTTGGTGACATAAAAACTCTTTCTTATCGTGTAGTTGGGCACTAACCACGAAAAAGAAGATCTGGCATCATCAGCAGTACCTACTGCTGATGATTACGCTTGCGACCACTGAACCAAAGAGTTTATCAAGGCTTAGAAACCATCATGTCGGGGCTGCGCGTCCCGTCGAGGCTGCGGGTTGTTCGCAAGAGATACCGCGGCCTCGACATAAAGGGCTAAGTTTTTTGTCAGTAAAAGTTTCTCGCTCTGCCCAAGAGTGGGAGGGGTTATTTGATGATTTCCCACCACCAAAAAAAAAAATTTGCTTAAAAACCATAATAATTATTATGTTAGTCTATCCCATATCGTTAAACGTTTTGATTGTATGTGTTTGGGTGTTTAAAGTAAAGTTCAATCACGAATTTCTCATGAAATAACGATTGCAACTTTGAGATAATAATATGACCTTCTTTACCTTCTCATGTTTTGATAGTATGGTTTCCAAAATATTATTTCGTTGGTTTGGGAGCAGAACGTCAGAATCGCAAAATGCCAGACTAGCAAAACGACAGGTTCGCGAAAAGACAGATGAGCAAAACGACAGGTTCGCGAAAAGACAGATTAGCAAATTGACAGGTTCGCGAAATGACAGATTAGCAACATGACATGAAATCAGTAGGCGCACATCGCTTCTGAGTGTATACATATTGATCCTGTTGACTGTACAGGACTGTCAACAAACATTCTGAGGTAAGTTTAATTTGAAAAGTTTAGGGGTTGTGTGTTCATCTGTTTAGGATACGCCGATACGTTGCTGTGTTCCAAACATCTTCAATATATCTGAAAAAAACTGAACCCCTGTTGTTTAACCAGCCCATGTTGTTTAACTGTTTCTTTCAAGTATTACATACACAGGGTGTAAACGAACCCTTCACGAATCCGTCAACCAAGCATTCTGTACATCAAACTAAGTACCCCTACGCAAAAATTTTTGCTGGGAAATGACTTTTTTTTTTGGGGTCAAAAATCACATTTTACGGTAAAACTCAAAGTAGCACTCTTAAAACATTGTGCTAGTGCATGCTTTGAATAGTAAACGGGTCATGGAGGTAATTTAAGTAAAGTTAAAACCTGGAATACTAGTATTTACAAAAACAGCTGTGAAAAATTTGGAACTTTGACTCCCAATATCTCCGCAACTAGGAGGTTCCCAGGTATGGTCTAGAACAAAAAAAATATCGCAGTGATGGGTAGAACAAATGCCTTTCGTTTGCGTTAAGGGTACTTTTACACCCTATATAGAGAAGTAGTATTACATAAGTATAGATAGGCAGGTGATGAAACGCAAGGTGGATAGGATACCGACGCGAAAACTAATAACTGATGAAAAATTCATATATGGGGGTTTTCCTGGGATTTACTGTAGGAACATAAGCAGTTTTCGCATGCTAATTAAGAGGTCAGGTTAACATATTGATTGGATTGTGTTTAGTTTCACTTGTAAAATCGGCCTTATGTGGTAATTTTTCAAACATTATCGTAATTAATTACGAAATTATGATATTCGCCCTCTGACCGGATTACGCAACAGTTTTCTGTCTTACAAACCAAAATTCTTTTATCGTAAGAACTAAGTCGAACTTACAAAGCTGTATATCAATATTTCACACAGACCTACGCGAACTGAACCCATCCAGAGAGACACCAGTTTCCTAATGTAAGACTGTTTCTCTTTCATATTTCATTTCATAGTAAAGGTTAAAAAAACTTTTGCCTTGGTGTACACCAGGGTAAGGGTACAATTAAAAAATGCGGTATAGGTGGCTGCGTTTTATAGTAAACTAGATGATGCCCGCGGCTTCGATGTCGGTCAAATTATATACTAAAACATTCCTCGAAAACCACTCTATCCATTGGTGAAAACCGCATGAAAATCGGTGCAGTAATTTTTGGGTTGATCGCGAACATATAGACTGACAGACGCGGTGGAGGACTTTGTTTTATAATATATAGTGATGAAGTGCAGGTCTACAAGCGATTAAAACTTCTCGAACACGTTCAAAAGTCGTTAGTGTCCACATTTAGAGCTTCTGAACATGGTTTACTTGATAGTTTCAGTTTCCTTTGTGAAATCGGCCCTAAGATTTATAATTATATTATTGGAACGAAGTTCCTTATCGCGCGTTGTGAAAGGGGGCTAGACGGAAAAAATTCTTACGAAAAGTTGTCACGACACTTTTTGGTATAGTAAGCTATTGTAAGCTGTGCGGCGTCGCATGTTTCTCTGTCTGTCTCTCTCTCTCTTATAGAAAGCAAGCCAGATATTTTCATTTCTACATTTCTTTTTTTACATAATAAAAAATAATAACAATAACTTCGTTCCATCCGGGTGTTCCTTGACACCTCTCAAGTTTTTTTTTAAATACATAGTTCCGTTTTGGAATTCGTCCTTTGACCGGACTAGTTTTTTCTTACTAACAAAAACTTCCGATTTCGTAAGCCCTCAGCCTAACGTACAAAGCTGCATATAAATTTTTCACACGCGCCAACCCGAGCTGAACCCAGCCAGAGACACCGGTATCCTATTGTAAGACTATTTCTCTTTCATAGTATTCAGATAGAATCAGCATGAAGATAAAATATTCAGCCATGTATTCCCTTCTCTCTACTAAAATACTTCCAAGTTAGAATTCTTTTCGTCCGTTTCTGCGGTCAACGTTTTTCCGTAGTACATGTCTAGGTATATATGTACTTATGGATATATGTATATATGGACGGTAATAGTTATTATGTTTTATATCGTAATATGAGTCTGCAAACGACGGCTTTGAGCCAGATTTAATGAAGTTTCTTTTCCGAGAATGCATTTTATATTTTATATCGTGACCGATTTTTCCGTGAAATTGTACTCGTACGGGAAAAGCGCTTCTCATATTTGGTTTTCGCCGAACTACCCGTGCTAACATGAGATGATAAAATGAACATTTATTTATTTATTTTTAAATTCTCTGCCCCGTTGTTCTAGTGGTCGCAAGATCGACTGATGAGCATGAGGTCCTAAGTTCCATTCCCGGGTAGGCAAAGTGTTATTGGCTTTTTCAATAAGGCATTTTTCAGTAGCAGCCACGAAGTCTGGATTTGTGCCCAGTTGATGGCAATAGGCTCGCCCCCATTTAGATAGAACTTAGACATTACTGGTGAAATATGGGTGTACTAATGGCTTCACTTCTGCAGCCCTTCGCAGACAACAGGCGTGATGTTGTGTTTTATACTTTGAGTCTGCAAACGACGCTTTGAAAGTAGATTTAATGAAGTTTCTCTTCATGAGAATGCATTTAGTATTTTACTATGACCGATTTTTCCGCGAAATTGTATATACACGGGAGACTGCTTTTCATACAATGTTTTTCCATACCAACCGTGCTAACATGAGTTTTAAAAAAACATTTCTTTCTGATATTTTAAACGGAATTCTCAGCCGAAAAAGAAACAACCACACTCACTTTTGCATTAATAAAAAACAAGAGAAAAACAGCATATTACGGGCACTTTCGTGTAAGAATAAAAAAATCTTCAGCAAGCATTATGTACCTACAGTATACAATATACAGTTATATAGATGCGTGATGGATATGTGACGTACCGGTAACTAATGAGCCCAATTTGAAAGAAGCACGCTTGGAGTACGGTTGTAACGGGGGCTGGGCAAAATGTGACACTGGACGAAATGTGACACACACTAGCATTATTTGGTCATTAGGAAGTCCAGTGTTAGGAGGATAGTATTCTTTTGTTATTATACAGGGTGTAAACGGCCCTTTTACGAGGACACAACAAAGCATTCTGTACATCAAACTAAGTTACTCAACGCAATAATAGGGTAGTTAACAAAAAAAATCTAATTAGTCCGTCAGATAGATTTCCAAAAAATATTGGACACGTATTTTTTCTTTTTTCACGTATATCGTCTTCATTGTTTGTTACAATAAAGACGATACAGTGCTTTGAAAACTTGTGTGACGTCATATTCTAAGACATTAGTATGACATTTTTTACCGGTGAGTGACGTCACGACCCCCCCATTAAAATCTTTGACGCGTTTTATCTTCGTCAATTTTTATTGATTTGATAAAACAAAATATACGTATCCAATATTTTTCGATAATCTCACAGACGGACTAATTAGAATCATATTTTTTTAAGTCAGTAAACATCCCTATATTGCAGGGAAACGATTTTTTTTGGAATGAAATGTCACGTTTTATGGTAGGACTCATTGTGTAGCATTCAACACATTGTGTTGACGGATGCATTGAATAGTACAGGGGTGGAGGTATTTAAAGTTAAGTTGTAACATTCAAATGTTGTATAAAAAACACATTATTCCAATATGATTCTGCTAACGTGGACATTTTAGGCCCTCAGGCTGCTACGGTGAAAAACTTGGAATTCACTAATATCCTACGTTGTGCTTAATCGGCTTGTAATATTCCCACTGCTGGGACACAGACCTCCTCTCTAAGAGTCTCTGAGTAGCAAACGTAGACAGCATTTTTTTTATCAGTGATCAATATAAGGAGGTCAAATTGTTTATAAAATACTGACATTGAGCTGCATCAGGTTAGAATCCAACATATATTAATTAGGAAATGGCTAGGTTTGATGACAAACGTTCAAATGCCTCATTAGCCATTTCATGGCTCTTATACGACCTACTCCTTTGAATGTGTTGAGGAACTTGAACAAGTGTCAATTAGAGCACTGAATGCTCCTATAGAAGAAAAACTACGTCGTACCGTCAGTTAAAGCAAAGGGTACCGGGCAAAGCGTTATTAGATTTTTTCATTAGAAGAGTAACAGGCATGATTTACGCCTAAATGATTTTATATAAGGTCTCCTTTTGTGCCCGTCGGGGCTGCGGGTTGTTCGCAAGAGATACTGCGGCCTCGACATGAAGGGCTAAGAAGGAACATGGGTGGTTTTTAGTCAGTAGAAGTCTGACACTCCCTTTCGCTCTGCCCAAGAGATTGATGATTTTCCACCCGCTAAAAAAAAAGGTCTCCTTCTGTTACATGGGACTTAAACATTCTGACAAATAATAATAATATTTATTTATTGACATAATATGTTACAGAAACTTGATTGAACAAATGCAATGAAATGAACTGAAATCATTTATTTCAGACACAGGCCCATATTATGTGAGTAGGTACTTATCGCTATGTCTACACTAATATTATAAAGAGGAAAGATTGTATTACTGTATTTTTGTGTGTGTGTATGTTTGTAATGAATAAACTTAAAAACTACTGAACCGATTTGAAAAATTCTCTCCCCGTTGGAAAGCTACACTATTCCCGGATGACATAGGCTACCTTTTATCCCTGAATTTCCACGGGAACGGGAACAACGCGGGTGTAACCGCGTGACGTACGCAAGTTAGTTATATTTTTTTAAACAGTTATTATTTTGAACATGACAATTATTATGTTAGTAAACTACTTTAAATAAGTTTAAGTAAAGTCATCATCATCTGCCTCCTTTTCCCAACTATGTTGGGGTCGGCTTCCAGTCTAACCGGATGCAGCTGAATACCAGTATTTTACATGGAGCGACTGCCTATCTGACCTCCACAACCCAGTTAATAGGTACCTATAATACACCATGCGCGATGATGCGATGCGCTTCCATGTTGGCGCGCTTGCGCTCCTCCTCCAATGGCATCCTGAATGTGTTTTCAGACCGGTGGGACTCACCCCTTTTCCGTAAGTGGATAAGTTTTCAGACACACTTATCCAAATAAACGTGTGGTGCAGTGCTCTTTATTATTGTAAATTGAATTTAATACTAACAATTAAAATATTTTGAATTTGAATTTGAATACGACACTCTTTGGTAAGACTGGATGTCAGAATATCAGGTCATTGACTACTGCCAACGATCTATATATGGCAGCCGGGACTAACAGCTTAACGTGCTTTCCGATGCACAGAGGAAACTCGGTATGTCGGGCGGTCACCCATCTACAGACCGACCTAGGCAAGCACAGCTTTACCTAAAGATCGACCCGAGTAGCAGATCTTATTAAGCCACGAGCTCCTCCGAGCAGTATAAGTAAAGTAAAGTAGGTAAAATAGAGGTGCAATGTGACCATTAGTATAAAATATTTTTTATGACTATAGTGACTAAACAGTTTTAAGCCTAATTCATTCGTTAACTGTAACTAATCCTACAGTTCGATTTTCATTGTTCAAGTATTTAGCTAAGTAGAAAGTAGTTACAATGATTAAAGACCGATCGTATAGACCGATCTAACAGTAGCTAGTAAAGCCACTGTCTGGATCCTCGCCAGTCTCCTTGACCAATGTAAATCGGGCTTTAGGTGCGACCACTAAACAGCCGTTCGTAAATTTCAGGGGACCTCCTCTATAATGCATGTTCATAATGTCTGTGGTCATCTATGTCGACGATCAGGGTTGAAAAAACTTTTTCGTTTTAGTCTGCTATTGGAAAAAGCCTTCAATATTTCATTGTTTTCATCCTTTTTCCGATTTGTAACGGCATCAACTTTTCTATAGTAAATGTCAAAGATACACATTTACTTTCTAATCATCACTATATATGATACAATATTATTTTGTCTAGGAGTGCAAAGGACTTATATTCCAGTTCCAAAGCCGAAAAAAAAGAAAACAAAACTGTCACTTTCAAATTCCAAATTCAAAACACATACGTGACACGTCAAAGCATCCATTATTTAATTTACGCGCGCAAAAAGGCGAAAAACAAAAAAGTATCGCGTCACATATTAAATCTAAATTAAAAATTATAAATCCCTTCGGTGTGTTGGAAACGGGACCGTTTCGTCCAAGGTCGCCGGATCAGTGTGTCAGGGAATAACGTATAGCCCTAAATGTGATAAAACCTTTTTTAAATCGATATTTCGCTGGTGATGCTGCGAATTTTTCGTACCTATGGTTATGTTTTGCCACTATGTAGGGTTTGGGATTACAATATTCTTGAAAATGAACAGTTGTGGTAAAGTTTTGTTTATTGTGTACGGTATTTTTCAATTTTAATGGTGTCTACTGCAGAAAATTAAATAAAGAGTAGGTCACGTGACAACAGGGTTGCTATGCGGATGCCAACAACATAAATGTAGGCGATTAAAAAAATGCTCTTTCCATAATTTAAAAAAATACTTTAAAAAAACATCAACTGTAATTGTTACAGTCCTCTTTCACGATTAAAAAAAAAACAATAGTTAAAAATTTCCATAAACAGTGACACAAATTCTCATGCTTCCAAAAATGGCGCTTAATATTTTCCCGCCACACAATACACCAAAAAATGAACGCCATAACCTAACATGTACCAAAATAAATATTTTAGCTTGATATTCTTTGGTTCGGGTTGTCCGGACAGCTCGGCAGAACGGGCCGTATGTACCGCAGTGCGGGTCCGCTGCGGCAGAGCTGCGGTTGACACAACCCTAGCGAATCAACTGGTTAGCAGGCGAATATTTACGTTTCTGTATCAGTATCTTTTAGTTACGATGTTAATATGAGAAAAGGATCAGTATACCGGGCATAAAAAAAACCTATGTTATAACTTTACCTTCATTACCTTCATGTTTAATGAACAATTAAATATGTCTATCAGCACTTGTGTCGAGTGGACCACATTGAGTTCTAACGTAAAAATCATTTTTCGTAGAGTATTTTTTGGTGTTTAGAGAATGCTTGGCTGAAGGCTTCGTACAGGGTTTTACACCTTACATGAGTAAAATATTAGTCATATATCGGGACACCTGTTTCGAGAACCATGACACGAGAGAAACGGACTGGGCCAGGGGGTTGCAATAAATAGTTTCCTCGAGTGACGATGTAATGGTTTGTGGGTGAATCCTCAGCACCTTTGTCAGACAACCACGCTCCTTTCTTGCTAGTTGCCTAATAAATAGGTAGATGCTATGCTTTTAATACAAGTACTTAGTCATATTTTTTGCCTATTGTGGCCTCTAAAAGCTAATTTGGTAAATAAGGTGGCAAGAAAAAAAGAAATTGTGGTCTGTAGATCCATAACATAATCAACCCTTAATATCCCACCTACTGGGACTCTGTTGGCCACGACCCAACATGATGCGGTCCTAGTCTGGTTTGGTCTTTGAGTTCTTGGTTCTCCTAGAACCAACACAATTTCCTCACGATATTTTGAGAGCCATGGTGATGAACTAATTTACGGAAAGTGAAGTAGCCTGTTTAAACTTATACGACTTACGACTCGAAAGTCGCGACCATTTGCAACCTCGTTTGCTTATATAATGCGTGGTTTCATGTGGTTAAATATATTAAAACCGATTAAAAGTCAATTTATTTAGCTTTAGCTTTTTTTTCCTTTGTGGGTAGACATAGTGACAACACAATTTGTTTGGGCTCTTCAATAAATAATTCCTTAAAAATAGATTTTCATAGTTTTTAATGATATAAACAAGTTTATTTGACATTAAGCCCCCCCACACTTGCTATCTATTGTTATCAAGTCTCTAACTCCTGTTCCTGGTTCACTGACACTTAACTTCATCATGGACACAAAACTTGCTGCCAGCCTGGATGAACTCCAACAGTTATTTGGGTCCCGAATGGATGATTATGAAGCGAAGCTGCAGCAGGCTTACTCTACCACCACACCAGCTTCACCTGATTTTGCATCTATCGCACGTGAGTTTACTGAGTTCAAGCTCTTTGTATGTCAAGCACTATCCGCATTAAAATCTCAAATTGAGCTGCTTGCTGCTGGATATGATAGGCATGAAACTGCCATGCGTAGAAAAGTCCTGCTGTTCCATGGTGTCCCAGAGCAGAATAATGAAAATTTGCTTGTCATTGTCAACAATGTATTGAACAACCAAATTAAGTTGCCTGAGGTAAATGGGGACAAGAATATAATCCATGTTTGTCACAGACTCGGATACTCTCAGCAGAAAGCCCGTCCCATACTAGTACGTTTCTTCAAAATGGAGCACCGGCAACTTGTATGGGATAACAAGAAACATCTCAAGGGTACTGGTATCACCATCTCCGAGTTCTTGACACAAGCTAGGCATCGAGTGTTTGCGGCCGCTCGTAAGCATTTCGGCATGCCAAATTGCTGGTCCATGGAGGGCAAGATTGTTATTATCTGCCCAGACAAATCCCGTCACAAGATCGAAATGGCAAGCGAACTTCACGACCTTGTTGCCAAATTCCCGTGCACTGCAGCCGACACGGAGGATTTTGTACAGTCCGAAGAACTTGGGTCACCTAATATCGCAACGACGGCTACTCCTGGCAAGAGAACGAGAAAGACGCGTCTGCGCAAGTAACTCATGTTGATACCGTTGTGCAGTCTATTTACATTAATGCAATCATTTTGTTTCTTCTGCCGGTGGTTGAACAAGTTATTTTATTCTCTTCACCGCCGAATCTTTTATTTTTATTTCTTTAGAAATTGTTTTAAGGCCGGTATTGTCGATTGTTGTCATTTGTGGCCTGTCTGTTGACGGCCAAAACGTCAGCTGTCGACAGCTGTCAGTTTCATTTTTATTGTCACTCAATACGTTTCGTTTTACGCTCTTCTCGATCTCAATCGTTTAAACGTTTAGCTTGAGTGTAATCTTAGTCTAACATTTAATTTTAGTGTAGCATAAATATGGTGTAAAATTTCTGCCAATACACTAGCAAGTTGGGGTGGTTTTTCTTTTAGTTGGGAAACCTATACTTTGTTTTTTTTTTTTTTTTTTAATTTTAATTTAATTTTAGTTATATTATTATTTATTATATTTATATTTATATATTAAAATGGAAGATATAGCTGATCTTAACGACAGCTTCTTCTCGTGTTCTTCCTCTGATAGTTTTGTTAGTGCGGACAGTGACTGTTCCTCACCACTTACTTTACACGACAAAATTTCTTCTCTTTTCTCCAATGACCCTAAGAATCTACATATAGCACACATTAATGCTCAGAGTGTTCCTGGTCACTATTCTGACCTTCTGGCATCCTTTAGCAGTGCTCACCTGGACGCCCTATTAATTTCGGAATCTTTTTTGAAGCCTTCACTCCTTTCTACTCAATTTTCTCTCCCTGGCTTCGCTTTGATCCGTAATGATAGAACTGGCAAGGGTGGAGGAGGTGTTGCTATATACTTGCGTGCTGATTTACCCTACAAGGTGGTCAGCTCATCTCCTTCACGATATTCTGAATCGGCTGAATACTTGTTTTTAGAAATTTCTTTTCACCATACCAAAGTTTTGCTTGCAGTGCTCTATAGTCCTAATCTACATATTGACTACTTCGATTCCCTTGACTCCACTCTCAGTGACCTTTGTCCGTTATACGAGCACGTAATTTTGATGGGTGACTTTAATACTTGCTTGATTAAAAACGACGCTCGCTCTCTCAAACTACTCTCCGTATTGTCTTCTTTTAATCTTCAAGTATTGTCTCTCTCTCCAACTCACTATTTTCCTAATTGTTCACCTTCTTGTCTAGACCTTATGATTGTTTCTTCTCCTAATAATGTTAAGTATCACGGTCAACTTACTGCTACTTTCTCCTACCACGATCTCATTTATTTGTCGTATCGCATCCGCGTTCCTAAGCGTAAGCCTCAGCTATTATATCTGCGTAACTACAAAGGCATAGACTTGGAGGCTTTGCAGCACGATGCCAACAATCTCGACTGGTCTTCTCTGGTCTTAGCGGAAAGTATCGAAGAGAAGGTACGGAATTTCAACACAAAAGTTCTTAACTTGTTTGACCAACATGCTCCTATTCGACGTGTCAAAGTGAGACATAACCCTGCTCCATGGATTACCACACAAATTAAAGAGCTTATGGCACGAAGAGATAAAGCTAAGAGTCGATATAAGCGCAGACCATCCGAGCTGAATCTCTCTTATTACAAATCGCTACGCAATCGCTGCAGTCGTCTGTGTCAAGATGCCAAGAGACGCTTTTTTCACGACCAACTTAACAACCGTAGTTCTTCCGATGTTTGGAAATTTCTCAAGTCTGTAGGCATAGGCAAATCACCTACCAACCAGTGCAAAGATGTGGACCTCAACGACCTCAATAAACATTTCTCTTTCCTTCCCTTTTCTCTCGATTCATCTGTCAAAGCTGTGACCCTAGAGAGCCTTTCCAGATTGCCGTTGCCACAATGTATTCCTTTTAACCTTAGCGATGTTTCTGAGGATGATGTTAAGAAATCTGTTCTTGCGATAACATCTTCTGCAGCCGGTAACGATAAACTGTGTTCAAGAATGGTTACTCTTATCCTTCCCTCTTTACTTCCTGTTCTTACTCACATCTTTAATCATTCTTTTTCCTCTAGCTCTTTTCCTTTGGTTTGGAAGCAGGCCCACATTATACCCTTACCTAAAACTAACAATCCATCTTCGCTATCCCACTTTAGACCTATTTCTATTCTCCCATTTCTTTCTAAAGTTTTTGAGCATTTAGTTCATAAACAATTAGCATGTTACTTGTCGTCCAACTCTTTAATATCCCCTTTCCAATCTGGTTTCCGCCCGGGTCATAGTACTGTCACTGCACTCTTGAAAGTGACTGACGATATCCGCTGGGCAATGGAGTGTAAGTCACTTACCGTTCTTGTACTTCTTGATTTCAGCAGTGCCTTCAACTCAGTGGATTTCGACATTCTGCTTGGTATCCTCAAATCTTTAAATTTCACTTCCTCTGCTTTAGCCTGGTTTAATTCATATCTTCGGGGACGCTCTCAGTGTGTTCGCCTTGATGATATTTTCTCTGATTGGTGCAGTCTAACCGAGGGTGTTCCTCAAGGTAGCGTTCTCTCTCCTCTTCTTTTTTCAATTTTTATTAACATGGTTACCAGCGTTATCTCTTCCAATTTCCATCTGTATGCGGATGACTTGCAGCTCTACCGGCATTTCACTGTAGCTGATGCGGATTCCGCCATTGCTGCTATGAATCATGACCTAGCTTGTATTAGCGCCTGGGCTAAGTCATTTGGATTGCATATTAACCCAACCAAATCCCAGGCCATGGTCATAGGCAGCCGATTTGTTCGTGGTGCGGCTGTTGTTTCATCCTTGATGCCTTTGTACCTAGATGGTGTTCGCATCGACTATACGGATACCGCCAAAGATCTGGGTGTAACTGTTGATTCCAATCTGTCGTGGCGAGCTCAGGTCAACGAGGTCAGTCGTAAAGTACACTTTTCCTTTCACTCACTGAAATCCCTTCAGAGTCTCCTGCCTTTGAAGACTAAAATTAACTTGGCTCAAACGCTTATTCAGCCGATAATAGATTATGCCGACGCCTGCTACCTGGATGCTACTGAGGAGCTACTAAATAAGCTTGAGCGCTTGCAAAATTTATGTATTCGCTTTGTTTATGGTCTCCGTAAATATGACCACGTTTCTCACCTTCGCAAAGAACTCAAGTGGCTCCCAATCCGCCTTCGCAGGAACACTAGGATCCTATGTCTTCTCTTCAATATCCTACACAACCCGTCCTATCCTTCTTACCTGCGCGAGCGTTTTTCTTATGCCCGCTCCACTGACGCTCCGTGTAGATCTCACCTTAGATCCATACTGAAATCCCCTCCTCACAAATCCAGCTATTACTCCTATTCCTTCTCTGTCCATGCTGTAAGGTTGTGGAACTCACTTCCGCCTAGCATTCGGGACCTGAAGACTGTCTCTCTATTCAAAACCAGAGTGAAAGAATATTACCTTTCCTCTCTATTGTGATTTCTATCATATATATATATGTATTTTATTTGTTTATATGTATTAGCATTGTGCATTTATATACGTATATATTATTATGTACTTATATGTGTATTTATTATTATATAGGTTAAGTTAGTTAAGACATAAACACCGAATTCTTTTCCGCTTCTCACACACTATAGTCTACATTTCTTTTTTCATTTCTCCTTTTGCAGGTCTGCTGGCAGAAATTTCTTGAGAAATAAGCAGTACCTTTGTACTCATATGTTATATTATGTTATTTTTCCTGTGCTGTCTACTGTGTGTACATAAATAGTAAAATAAAAAAAATAAATAAATTTATTAGTTAGTATAGTTCGGTTCAAACTTAATGGCGGCTCGGAAGTTAGCTGCAAGTGATGGTCTGCTCAGTTATGACGGTTCAAACTTTAATACGGCTCGAAAATTCTAAAGTAAAGCTGCACATAACACAATTTTTGATACCGGAGGAGCACAGAGGACACATCATCTCGACTGTATAATGCCCAGACATTGACTCGCAGCTAACTTCCGAGCCGCCATAAAGTTTGAACCGAACGATAATTTACGTTCGGTCTATTTCCTTACTTCTCAATTATTGTATAACCTCCCTTGACGGCCATAGTTAAGCCATGAGCAATAAGTCCCTGAATCGTTTCAAAGAATAAGATAATGACGCTGATCAATATTAACAACCAATGTCGCGTCCCCTTTTATATACTTATACCTAATTTTATTCTGACATTGACACACTGAACTATGGGGTAAATGCAACGTTTCTACTTTACTGTTTTCTTGAAATATTTTTACTATTTAATAACAAATGAGTTCTACCAATATCATGATTCATGATGATAGAATTGTTTGTGGTGGTCTAAAGGCTGCTACACACGTTACGATAAATCGTTACGATTGGACGGTACAGCTCAAACTGCAACGATAAATCTACATGACTGTGTGTATGAGAAACACTGTACAGTTTGTCCGATTGTGGGCACTACGAAAACTGTGCAGCTTAAACTGTACCGTCTGACCGTAACGATTTTTCGTAACGTTTGTAGCAGACATTAGAGACTTCTTGAGACATAAACTCGAAAAACTACCATTTGGTATGACCAAAGGGTGTCGAGATTAGGGAAAAGAAGCAGTCGCTCCATCTATACTTCTATACTTTAGTGTTATAAAGTATGTAGGGGAAAATCTCTCAACCAGATCCCCTCTCTGTGAGAAGATGTCACATGTGTTTGATTTCTAGCGGTAATTTACTATAGCGCCATCTATGACTCAAATGAAGAACTGATAACTTAAAGTGATCGGTAAGTTAAGATCATAATATAGAAAAGCCTCCATAGGATCCTCTCTTTTCAATGGATTTTTGAGAAATTCTACACCCTGTTCCCTATAAACCTTTTCTGTTTCTAAGACACGGTGATCTCCTCCCGATTTTCCTCAAATACTGATGATGGCTTTATTCTGATCCTTGTAATAAGAAAAGGCCATATTCTGCAAATGAAACGTGATGTTTGGTGATATTAGAATCTTAGGGATAAGCTTATCCCGTCGGGGCTGCGGGTTGTTCGCAGATACCGTGGCCTCGACATGAAGGGCTAAGAAGGAACATGGGTGGTTTTTAGTCAGTACAAGTCTGACACTCCCTTTCGCTCTGCCCAAGAGCGGGAGAAAAAGGAATAAGCTTATTGTCGGTTACGTCGTAAGAATGAGTTACTCTATATACCTAAAGGAATATCGTTAAAAGAGATTTGGGGATTGCATCTAGCGGACGGACAAGAACTCGTGGTTATAAGAGCCACTCGGGTCATACTTCGGGTTAAGCCGTTCTCGCCTAGATAATACGAGATGCCTAGATGCGAGGCGGTAATAATGCGTTCAGGATATTGTTGCGACTGCCACGCTTCTGTAGTGCTTTGGAAATGTTTGTTAACGCACGCACTGACAGCTTTGATGCGTTGTGGCGTAAAAAATCTGCCTCGCTACTCCGCAGGCTGCGTGGCAGTCATAACACTATCGTCATATCACTATCCTGCTATCGATTGCCGCCCGGGCAGATAGCCCACTAGTATAGGCACTAAGCAATCGCACCCGATCTGTCCTAGTTATTAAGTACTAACATAGGCTAAGTTATATTGTTACTAACACAGTGGACCTCTTTTGTAGTCTGATAAATAAATATTATTATTATAGGTCCGAGGATGGGTGACCACTCATTACATACCGAGCTTCCTCCGTGCCTCGGTAAGCACGTTAAGCCGTTGGTTCCGGCTATCATTTATAGATCTTTAAGAGTCGTAATAGGTAGTCAATGGCCCCGAAAGTCGGACATTCAGACTGACTGGGTTGTGGACGTCACATAAGCAGTCCCTCCATGTGAAATACTGGTATTCAGCTGCATCTGGTTAGACTGGAAGCCGACCCCAACAGCCAGATGATAATGATAACGATTTAGCGGACAGACCATGTCAATAGAATAGCACCACTTCTACGAGCGACGACTGGTACTGTAGTGCCAAAAAAAACTTAGGGACTTATTACACTACAAAAGCGTGCTTTGCTTGAGGACATTACATTTTTTGTCTACTTCTCAATAACAACGATAACATAAAAAAACCCTAATTATTCCCTTTTAAAACACCCGAAAAACATTAAAACCGAATTCAGACCTCGACATAGTCCTGGCAACATTAATTGTGTTTTCTTTTTACTGATATCTGAATATCAGTAGAAAGAAAGCACAATTAATGTTGGCAGGACTATCTACCCACCGACAGATGATATATCGTTGCGACTCACGGAATCAGAAGGTCAAGTATAGTTAAAGAAAGAGTGGCCCGTGATCTTTGTGGAACTGGAAGTGGTAAGTAGCTTGTTGAGTGTGTAATCTGTAGGCCAACTTTTAGGATTAGGTCCGATTTCATCTGAACATTGAAATAGGGTACTTGACAAAAAATATTGGATACATATTTTTTTTTCACGTAAACAAAAAATAAAGACGATACAGTGCTTCGAAAATTCATGTGCCGTCATATTTCAGTACATTATTTTTTACCCTAAAGTGACGTCACATGCCCGCACTTATGATCTTTGACGTGTTTTATCTTCGTAAAATTTTATTAATTTAATAAAATCCAAAACAAAACTGACGGACTAACCAGAATTATATTTTTTTTGTCAGAAAACTACTCTATCGTCAAAGATATAAGTACTTGCCGCTATTTTGATAGATAAAGCCTGTGAATGACGGCGAGTATTCTTTTAAAATGTGGGAACTATTGCCTCTCTGACATTAATAATTCTTAGCCCAATGTCAAAATAAGAACAAATATTCTTTCATAAAGATTCCGGTTGAAATTGTCAGTAAGAACATTATTACCGAGATTTAGACCTACAAACCATCATTTTCCTATCACGTAAATGCGCTCCCTACTCAAAGCCAAACCCAGTGACCTTGCAAAGCCTCTTCCATAAACTTTACCTCGGTGTCACGTTAGTCGGCAATCAGACGAGTATTCGTGGAAACAATGTTGAACTCCTTCAATGCCAGACGATAGTTACAGCGTAGAGTTAAGTGCAATACTTTTCTATACAATACTAGGAAATGAAGGTCGATTTCTGCTAACCGTAGCAATTCTTGATACAAGGGAAATGTGAAAAGTTTTGTCTAAGTTGTGTTGCGCGGCATTGATTTTGCAATTAGAGGCTTTTAATACGAGTAGGTATGCCAATTGAAGAAATATTGATTGTTGTAATACATAGAAGCGCCTGATGGTATTTTCCCATCCATTATCATCCGCCTATAATGTTCCCACTGCAGGGACTCAGGCCTCCTCTCTAGGAGAGGGATGCGCTATAATCCACCACGCGTGCCCAGTGCGGGTTGGTAGGTGTCACATGTTTGCGAATTCTTTGGTTTGGAGACATGCTGGTTTTCTCATGATGTTCTCCTTCACCGTTTCCCATCCATAAAACGACGAAATTAATAAAAACTTGCGTTCACTAGTTTTTATTTTTTATTTTTTTTATTCAAGTGGAACAGCAAACAGCTACAGTATATAAGTATAAAAAAGAGATACACGAAACATGAACAATACCGTAGCCCACAACGCTGTTCACAGATTAACTGTGGAATATAAACTTACAAATAATAATTAAACGCTAGGATAATAACAATAACTAATACATTACAAAATTGAAAACAAAACCTACTTGACTATCATGCTTATAATCTAAAATTTTACATATTGTACATAAATCAAAAGAGCTCCTTGAGTACAAGATCTTTGAACTTTAATTAACTCTTTAGGGGTGTAAAAACAGGATGTGAAGTTCTTCATCCTCCATAGAAAAGAACTTTAATAGTGCGAATTATAACGTTGATATTAGTTCTTCCTTTGTGCCATAGATGGCGTTGTAGTACTTTTTGTACTATTTTGCTATAATGCTTTTTTTGTAGTGCTCGAACCAGCATTTTAGGCTGTGAATTGTCAGTTAAGAAATAAATTAAAGTTTTTATAAAAAAACGATGTTGTCTTTACACTTTCTAAAACAGGCTATAATATGATCCTTTTTATTCAATCCTTCGACAAAATTCCAATACCCAACATTTTTCACTCTGCCTAGCCTTACCCTATTATTTGAGGGTGACTCTGCAAATGTCCGACGTTAAAAACATTTAAAAGACCAGTCTCCATTTCGCTCGAAGCCGTGTATACAAAAGGAAATCTATACAAACGTAAACAAATACGTTTTCATTAGGATGTTCTCAGTTTTCCACCAGCTCCTCGCTAATTGGTGGATCAGTTTCAGCCAGACGCGGTGATTGGTTGACGTCGGTTTAATTAGCGAACTACCCTCCGTATGGGTACAAAAAACTGTAACCTGACTACGAGTCATTTTCTCTCTGTTATGTTGAGGGTTTTTATGCGAGATGTTTATTTATATAACAGTCATAATATGTTTTTGTTTTGAGAATTTTGTTAATAAAGAGCGTAATGACGGAAAAACGGGTTTGACCATCAGGTAGCGGCAGGCAGGTTTCTTTAACAGTTCGACTAACGAAATGTGGGTTATGTTGATGTTATAGCAACCTCAATCTCTCTGTTCCTTAAAGCATTACCGATAGAACAGAGAACTTCACAACACCGATTGCTCAAAGATATTTTAGTAAACCCATCTAGTCACAACAGATACAAGATTTAAACATCAGCAGCTTTAAAAAAAACTGGTTCTAAAGCCACAAAACCTCTCATCACAATACGCCATAGTAAGAGAGTACTAGGAAAGTAGGTCGACCGAATAATACAGTTTATTATCACGTAACGATCAGCTGGTATGCGTGGGCGTCCACCAAAATAAAGCCAGGACGTGGGTGTTACGGGTTCAAGGTTCGTCTGCTTGCGAATTGTGAGGCTAATAGGAAGACTTCCTTTTGTTCGGAGAGGCAGGAAGTCTTTTATTTCTTCTTGTACTCCGTCTTATTTTGAATTCTTATCATACGTAGAAATTTTCACAAGTTAACACAGTTTCACTAATATTACAAATGCGTAAGTAAGTTTTTTGATCTGTTTGTTACCGTAAGTGGCCATTTAAAACCAAACGTTGCCCCGTACTAGGTATTTGTCCTATATCGTGAGTGCTGCTTTACTACTGCTGGAATTCCGTACCATTCGACATTAATCATTCGTTACATTTGCCGATTAAAGACGCCAGCAAATTAAGCTACTGCAGTTTTTCAAATTTCTTTAATAAATTTTCAACTTATGGCTTAAAGCATTAAGTTCAAAATTGTTTGGAAAATTTTTACAGTTTCGAGTAGCTGATTTGTACTAAAACACTTCCCTCTTAGTTGTATTTGTACTATTAGTAGAACAGTAACTCTCCACCTCTTGAAAACACTTTTTGCTTCGTCACCCTAGAAAATAAAGTGCACGTCATATTGAGGACGTCCTCCAAGAAGGTCAAATAGACTACTGCGCGCAAGTACACATAGTATCTACTCGTATATATGTTCTCCGGCAAGTATAAACGAAAGAATGCACGATATGTAAGAAGGCAGAGAGGTATGTCGGATCGAAGAAAGATGTGTGTCGTTGGTACTATATGTCATGTCGGAATGTCTTGGAAAAAGGGAAGTTTATTGAACATTTTCTCTTCATTTAAGATCAAAGAAAATTATGATTGGTTTACCAAGATGTTTTAGGTAGATAAATGCGAAAACTAGGATAATTATAATCATTTATATAAAACTTATTCATCAGTTTTGGAACTCTTTAATACAAAAAAGAAATGATAGTGCAGATCACATTATACGCGTTACTTAACATAAGGTAGTCATATACACTAGGGTGTACTTGATATGTTTACAGGTATATCAGGTAAGCTTAGAGGTCAAACGTGCACAATTTTGTAACATACGCGCTCCGGTTTACCGATACAGGTCAACTGTACAGCCCAACCTGCCAGTTACACCCTAGCGCTTATGGCTACCTATCGTGTATCACTACTTTCACCGAGCTGAAAAACTAAGATAAAACTGCGGTGTGAAACCTCAAATACTAGCTTTTCCCATTCAGCACGCCCTAACTTGAGATGAAAAGAAAACTCACTTTTCTTCACAAAATCACAAACCTTCAAGCCTAAACTCCTGCCTCCACAGATAAACAAAAAAATTAAACATAACTCCAATCAACAAGACAGTAATAGCGGTTCATAGCAAATATTTGGATGGGAGTAGCGACGTTAAACAAATGTCATGGCAAGCGGTAATGAGCCGACGTAGGGACAAAATAATGACTATTATGGTGTATTCGTGCTATGTTGCAAGGCCAAGTTAGCTTGGAATTATGGAAGATTTTAAGTGAATGCTGCAGAGCATGTATAATGAGATGTAGATGACGGTAATTGAGAAGAAATGGGTTTGGGGGGTTAATTAATGTGAGGGGTTTAGATATGGTGGCTAATGTTTTGACTCTTTGTTGCTAACATGAATAATCTTCTTCTTAATCGTGTGATTAGTGCCTAATCTGGTGTCAGGCCATCTGGTGTGCTGCGTCTGCTCTGTTGTTCCATATAGATACCGCGGCTTCGACAAAAAAGGCTAAGAAGGAAAATAAGCGGTTTTTAGTCAGTAGAAGTCTGACACTCCCTACCGCTCTGCCCAGAGTTGAAGGAGTCATTTGATGATTTTCCATCCACCATAGCCAAAAAACGGTACGCTGGTTTTTCTTCACCAAAACAAGTGATAAATATACAATGCGCACATGAATACGAAGACCTATGTCTTGGCAATCCGATGGTTATATGTGCCAGTATCAAATCCAAGTATCAACTTATAAATAATCTTGTAAAATATTTCGGAGGAATCGATATTAAAATATTCATCACAAAATGAACTGTAATCATTGAAGTAACAATATCAACTAGCGAAAAAGGCAACAAGACAGTAGGCAGATGAACGGCTATTAAATCAAGGCAGTCCTTGCGAGGTGACCGTGAACCAACAGACGGAGCGTGGGAGGCACGCCAGACACCGACCAACTGAAGTAGGTAGCTAAGGTGTAAGGAAACTGAGAGTCGGAAATAACAGAAGTGAGTATATATGGCTAAACATTGCAATAGGCTGGAGTGATTCAAAATATCTTATTGCTAATATCCGCAAAATTCGGTCGAGATGGACGTCGACGGACCTGCTTCAGTTTCCTCACGATGTTTTCGTTTACCGAAGCAAGTGATTCATTATTGAACAATGCGCACATGAATCCGAAAAATCAAAAGTGTATGTCTTGGGTTCGAACTCGACTTGTCCAAGAGTGGGACGGCAATAGGCTGACATAATAGGGTATTTCACCAAAAAATCTAATTAGTTCGTCAGATAGATTTCTGAAAAATAATGGACACGTATTTTTTCTTTTTTCACGTAAACAAAGGATGAAGACGATACAGTGCTTCGAAAAGTCTTCGAAAAGTGTGACGTCACAAAGTTAGAACTTTTTTACACACAAAGTGACGTCACAAGCCCCCACTCATGATCTTTGACACGTTTTATTTTCGTCAATTTTTATTAATTTGACAAAACAAAAAACACGTATCCAATATTTTTCGACAATCTAACAGACGGACTAATTAGATTTTTTTGGTGAAATACCCTAATAGAAACAACCACTGAGGAGGCCAAATAAGAGAGGAAAGACGGATGTCTGATAGATTATATGGGTAACTAAGGAAGAAGTTAATTCAAAAATTACGACTTATAATGATTTATGATTAAAAGTATCGGGACAAGACCATGATGATGTTGAAGGGGTAAATAGTTAGTAGGTACTCCAAATTGTCGTTGAAACAGGCGAGACTTTAAAGGGCTAACGTGAAACGGTAGACACGGCGTGGGAAGTGCCCCAGACAGAACGACAAATTGAAGTGGGTAGTAAGGCATCGTGGATAGAAGGCCGTCAGATATAGTGGAGAAATTCGGAAACACCTAGGTTGTTACACAATGATAAATTCAGTTCAAAGATTCACTCGTTTAGTTGATTCGTTCATTTCATCGATCACCGCTTCTCTTGATTTTGGTCCCATTAACAATTCACAGAAATATACATAGATATCAAACATTATAAGTAATATTCATAAAGTCTAGATTTTCTTTCGAGGTTTGGTCTACAACCGTATGTCATGTATGTCTAAGGTAAAGTTAATAAGCACCCAATTCTTACAATAAAAATACAACTTCCACCTCTTTTCATCATCTGCCTACCCTTTTTCCAATAATGTTAGGATCGGCTTCCAGTCTAACTGCATGGAGCTGAATACAAATTTAAATGGAGTAACTGCCTATCTGACCTCCACAACCCAGTTAGCACTGGGTAAAAGTAATCGGTAAGACTGGCTGTAAGACTTTCGGGACAATGGCTACCTATTGAATGTTAAAGATCAACACATGACAGCCGGGACCAACAGTTTAACGTGCTTTCCGAGGCACGGACCAAATTAGGTATGTAATGTGTGGTCATCCATCCACCAACCAACTTAGGCAAGCGCGGCTTAACCTGAAGATCAATCCGAAGGGCTGTTATTATTTAGCCACGACCTCATCTCAACGTCCACCTCTTTGAAAATCGATTAAAAAACGAATGTATTTATCAAATTTTAAACCTGGATTATATTTAACTCCGAACCTTTTAGCCTCCGTAACATCGATAGTCAATCACGAAGTACATTTTAAACAATCAACCGAAGTGGTGTTCCGCCCGGAGCTTGGCGCAGGTGTAGCAATAGCTTTAATCAATCAAAAATATTGCCCGCGATGATTGATTGGCAATCAATCAGAAATCAATCTTACTAGTACGGGTTTACAGATTATTATTATTTATTTTCATGCTAAGGATTATTTTAAATTTTAATAAATAAAAATGGCCAACTATTGTCAATTCAATTGTACACAGTTTTTGTTCATTTAATACCAATTGACCAACACGCATTATAAATGTTAAAGAATCATATAAATTTAACCGATCGGTTAATGTGGCAATATTTTGCGGGAAGCGTATGTCCAGTTATAGTGGACGTCTTTCTGCTGAAATGATGATAATAATGATGATAAACCGAGAATAGACACCATGAGGTGAAGAAACGCTGCGAATGGTTTGCCTTGCATGTCAATGATTCGCCACATTACCAATATTTGTCCACCAGAAATTTCTCAGTAGCCACTGAGTCTGAATTTCTGCCCAGTTGATGCCAATAGGCTCGCCCCTATTACATGGGACTGAAACATAACTGGCCAAATGTGGGTGTACTAATAGTTACGTTTCTGCCTTACCCATCGTGGATTACGGGCGTAATGTGATGTTATGTAACTTGAAAATGTGAAAGCTTCTGTATCTCTTACTCCGATAATTAAGGCTTGGTCTACAATCTACAAGACAATAGGCCCGACTCCAACCAATACAATAAACACTACATTATCTTAAGAACCCGGAAAATCCTAAACAAGTATTGCGTGCCCCTATTCCGCAACACTAGCCGTATTTCGGTCACGTACCGGACAAGCAACCCGCGAACGGAGTCTTAGCTCGCTGAGCCTTTTAATGCAAACGGAATCTTGCTAAAAATCTACCGGAGAATAACAGAAAAATACTGGCTGGATTTTCTAGTGGAGTATTGAGGTTGGTTTACTTCTTTAGCAGGACTGGTCCAGTGCAGAGCTGTTTTTAGGGTTCCGTACCTCAAAAGGTAAAAAAGGATCCCTTACAAGATCACTTTCTTGTCCGTCTACCCGTCCGTCTGTCTGTCGTGTCACCATCGATTTTCTCAAAAACAGGTGGACCTAGCAAGTTGAAATTTATACCCGATACTGAGGTTTATAGTCCCTATTAGTTGTATAAAAATTGAGGTCCTGAGTCACAACGATAAAAAGATATGGGCAAATTTAGATTTTCGCGAAAACTTATAAGTACCAAAATTTACCAATTTTAAAGGCCTAAAAATACACGTTTACTTCGCGTGTATTTCATAACTGCTACTCTCAAAACGGTGAAAACATCACGTGAGGAAACCTTACATGCTAGGTAAGTGCATGTTTGATCTAGTAGTCAAATATTTGGACAAATATTTATCGCGTTTTTTCATCAGGAATTTCTCTGTAGCCGCCACAGAATCTGGAATAGTGCAATAGCCTAGCTCCCTATTACATGGGACTTAAACATTACTGGTGAAATATGGGTATACTAATGTGTACACTTCTGCCTTAGCCTTCGGGTATTACAGGCGTTATGGCATAGACTTATCAATGTAAAAATAGGTGTGAGGGCGAAGTTTTAAGGAAACAGCCGTTCATCAACCCGATCACCCGAAACTTCCAATTGAACGGTTTTCCGATCAAATACCACGTTTGAACCGTATCATCTAAGTTAACTTGACGTGGAAGAATATCAGAAACAAATTATTTATACGTGAAGAGACAAGAATAAGGGAACCACCCGGGTTTTTTGTTAGTACTACATTGACTTTGACAACAAAATTGACATAGTTTTTGACATAGAAATTGTCTTGAGTTGTTTTCTGTCTTTTGGCTAAGTAGACAGGCACGCGAGCTACATACTGCTGACCGTTGGGACTTGGGTTCAATTCCTTGCTTGGCAACGTTTTATGAAGCTCTTCCATCAAATAATGCTCAGAAGCAACATTGTCATTGAATTTATATGGGACTTAATCAAAACTGGCGAAATGTGGGTGTACTATTAGGTTGCTCTTACTCTGCCTAACCCTTCGGGTATTTACAGGCGTGATGTTATGTTTTCTGTCTGTATGTTTGAATGTCGTCTCAAGGCCAGATATCCCTGAGAAGCCCACGTTTCAATAACCTGGCCGCTGACAGCGCAGTGACTGATGGAAAGGTTACTTGACTCATATTTATGTGGAGGTAACGTGAAAATTTATGTTTTTTTTTACTTTTACTGTTGGCGTGAGTAAAAAAAACGTGATGACAAGACGACTCCATAGTTATATTGACGATAGAGTATTTTTGTAAGGTTGTATATTGGATTTATTTATTTATTTAATTCAAGTGAGATACATACATGAGGTAACTAAAAACTGGCTTAAAGCAGCTTATACAAACATGCATTTGATAGGACATCTGTGTCTGAACTATATAAATAAATATCTGTAACTCAGACAACAGCTTATTAATTTGATCAAATCAATTTGATCGGGACAAAACTAGCTACCAGTGGACCACATTGGCCTACAATCGAAACAACGAGAAGTCATGGGGAAACTGAGGAAAATGGAGAAACAATGAGAGGCCTTTGCCCAGCAGGGGTGATAATGCAGGCTAACAGTATTCATCATTTCAGCCGAAAGCCGTCCACTGCTGGACATAGACCTCCCCTAAGTGTCGCCACATTGACCGGTCCCATGCGTCTCGCATCCAGCGGATAACAGTATTAGTATCATTTTAATCATTTGCAAATAGTGTTTTCGTCACAATTGTTATAGAATCGTGCTCATTGTTCATGTTATGGGGCGAGCAATCAATTTGGAAAAGCCGAAACAAGAATATACATGGCTATTCTTGTTTCGGCTTTTTTAACTCACGCCAATTTGCCCAAAGGGTTAGACAGAAATGCGTCGGTATCGACATTTTGCCTTTTTGTATAAAGGGCCATCAACCGGGCTCAACTCCAGATTTTGGGCTTGAGACTGACATATTCCTAATGAAAAAAAACCCAATTTCAATCTCCGACTAAGATCAAACCTAAGACCTCACACCCAGCCGTGGCACTTACAAATACTGTACCAACGAGACAGTCAAATTATGATTTGTTCCATATTTAAATGTGTTCCTCCTGTGCCAAACAGTTGGTGAACTGTCACAGCGGTAACCCTTCCCCTCCAACTGTTACGACCGTCACGATTGAGAATCAGCTGATATTAATCATAATTGACCAAAACCAGAACGTACTGAAGCTTGCTTTACAAAAAAATATTGATACAGCGCTCAATACGAACAATCTTACTTTTTGATAACATTTTGACCTTACCAAGAAGAACTAGATAAACGTTTTTATTTAAAGAATAATTAGTATAAACTGGATAAAAACAAGCAAACCGATTCAACGCAATATAAAAACAGTCTGCGGAAACAAAGAACTCATGGTGCGCCTACGGAACAAGGTCGAGGCTTTAAGGACAATTATGGCAAAATGACAGCGCCCGGCCGTGGGATAACCGCGCATTGTGACACCCATTCAAACCCATACAACATCAACCATCCCCCAACAAAGTCCTTGGCTTGACCGTGAAAAAATAAATATATACTCAGAGTAGAAACTTCTATTCTTCTGCCAATAGTACCACTTCCGCGAAATTACAGTCCGTAGCAAATTCGCAGGACGCATTGTTTTCTACGCCAGTGCTACGCCGCTACGAGAGTGTGTAGCCGCGTAGCGACTAATTACAATTTTTCGACAGTTACCGCGATCCAGCTCCAATGAGATGTCGATACGATCTCGACGGTAATTAGTTAATATTATATAACTTTCATCTCAATATCACTAGAGCTCCGTGAAAAATGCGGAAGAAATCCGGAACGGATCCTTTTTGAAAAAAGAACCTTACCTGATATAGATGTCTCGTTCCCACGGATTGAAGGTCGGAGTGTCAGTGTTTGTAGTGTAAGGGCACTGATGCACTCGCGGGCGCGTGCGGCTGCTGCGAGCGCTGGCAACTCACTGACTGGGCCCGGCCGGGAGCCCCGCCGCCCGCACACCGCGCCGCACCCCCGCGCCCTAGCGGATAAACAACGTGCATTGTGGGCCCGATCTGTGGGCCTACCCTGCTTCACACACACATGCAGACCTCTCGTGAGATACCCACCCAGTAACCTCTCCATTGCTCGCTGTTAGAACAATACACTTACCTCTTACCATTACAAAGAAGCAATGTTCCTAACATACGGAACAAAGCGATGTTATCAACCCGAAGCATAATGGTTATCAAATAAATTTTCCGCCCAGATAGTAAGTCTAGCGTTATAGATTTTGGATTTAAGTTCCATGATTGCACAGATCGGGGACAACGATAGGTACATGTACGTTATTGAGGCTTATGTGTCGGAATTGGGGACACCTTGGAGGTACTTCTGTCTTTAGCATGGACAATAGGTACGTAGGTAGCTAGAGTATCAATTAAAATGCATGATAGTGCAGAGCGTACTGTTTGTATATAGGTTTGTATAAGGAGGGTGTGTCTGGAGATACGCATTTGTACGCTAGGGCCGGTACACTACTATAGGCGGGAGCGGACAGCACTACAGAGTTATCGCTTGGTACTATTGGATGCTGCATCTCACTAAGCCTTGATCCAGATCAATTAATCCTTTAATTTGCTAGATTAACACTAAGGTATTATATAATTAAAATATAGGTTAGGTATCATTTAGATAGTAATCTTCAAAATTCTTCAGCTGGGTGCTAGAAAAGTCTCTTTCGCTCTCACTAACCACCACGCTGACTCAATTTAGCAGTGTAGGCTGTAATCTAGGTTTCCTCGCTTGATTTTCTTTACTCTTACCACTTCGTTATACTTTTAGCAAGCATGCGTGACTTAAAAATAATAAAAATTTGTTTTTCCCAGTTCGTAAAACAGCAAACTGGATTTATTTTGAAAGTATTCATTAATTTTCAGGTCATCACGGGGACTTCTAACCCAAGACCCAGTACAGATATTTGTTTCGGGTCTGTATATTTGTGTATGTGAGTTTAAATGTTTGTAAACGCACCCACGATACAGGAGAAATTCCTAGTGAGGGGAAACGTTTTAAAAAAAAGAAAAACTGGTAAATACAGACAAGTGAAAAAGATTGCCTCGATGGTCGAGTGGTCGCAAGCACGATCAGTTCGATTACCAGCTCGGGCAAAGTGTTATAAGGTTTTTCACCAAGAAAATCTTAACAGCAATCAAATAGGCCCCCTATTACATAGGACTTAAACATACCAGGTGAAAGGAGGTGTACAATCAGGTACTTCTCTGCCTCACCATCATCATCATCATCATTCTCTTGCCCTTATCCCAATTCACTTGGGGTCGGCGCAGCATGTCTTCCTCTTCCATACTTCTCTAGGTTTCTCGTCATCTCATGAGACACCTCTTTTTTTACCATATCATTTTTAACACAGTCCATCCATCGTTTCTTTGGTCTTCCTCTACTTGTATATTCTTCCACATTCATATTCAAAACCTTCCTCACGACATTGTCCTCATTCCTCCGCATCACCTGCCCATACCACGACAACCGATTTCCACACAATTTTTCAGTCACTGGCGCCACTTCCAGACTTCCTCTCACCCTTCAGGAATTTAAGCCGTAGTGTTATGCTATGTGAAATATTATTTACAGCTCAAAAACAACAATAGAAATATACGAGTATTTGATCGAAAACTGACATATCGCGACGTTGCGCAATATTTATCTGGATGACTGTCTTTCTCGAGTGTATCTCGTACTCATCTGAGATAATCCGCAACATTGCAGATACCGTTCTATCGATAATCGAATCATCATATAAATTCATGAATTGACCTGTTTTAAACCAGTATTTTAATACACGAAGCATTTTATAGAACCAGTTTAACCAATGACATCTTATTTTTCCTCGTTGTTCTTGCGGTTGCAAGCGTGACGCAGTATTTCTCAGTAGCAGCCATGGAGTCTGGATTTCTACCCTGTTGGTTGCAATAGGCTCGCGCCCTTACTCGAAGTGAAAATTAAGGTTTTTTTTCCTACTTCTCCGCTACTCTTTTCTGATATACAGGGTGTAAACGAACCCTTCACGCATCCGCCAACCAAGCATTCTGTACATCAAACTAAGTACCCCTACGCAAAAATTTTTGCTGGGAAATTACTTTTTTTTTTGGGGTCAAAAATCACATTTTACGGTAAAACTCAAAGTAGCACTCTTAAAACATTGTGCTAGTGGATGCTTTGAATAGTAAACGGGTCATGGAGGTAATTTAAGTAAATTAAAATCTGGAAAACTAGTATTTACAAAAACAGCTGTGAAAAATTTGGAAGTTTGACCCCCAATATCTCCGTAACTAGGGGGTTCCCAGGTATGGTCTAGAACAAAAAAATGATCGCAGTGGTGGGGAGAACAAATGCCCTTCGTTTGCGTTAAGGGTACTTTTACACCCTATATAACGAGGGTGGCGTTACAAGATATTAAGTTATCTTAGCTTGGGTATTGGCTGCAACTGTATCATAAAACTTTATTTACGTTTTTTTTTGGGGGGGTTGGGAAATCATCAAATTACCCCTCCCGCTCTGGGCAGAGCGAAAGGGAGTGTCAGACTTCTACTGACTAAAAACCACCTATGTTCCTTCTTAGCTCTTTATGTCGAGGCCGCGGTATCTCTTGCGAACAACCCGCAGTCCCGACGGGAACTTTATTTACTGTAAGGCTTATTTTGATTGTAAAACGATATTTCTCACTTGAAGGTGCAAATAAACAACCTTATTACTTTTTTTTATTATTCTTCTCTGATAAATTTCGTTGCGGGATCCGTGACGGTTAAGTTATTTCTCTGAGACTTTGGCGAGCTTCATTATCTCGGCGCTTTTCTGGTGGTCGCCTCTGTTGATTCTGGTTTTCAGGAGTTATAGTGGTTTGGGTAATAGTCCTTTTTTTTATTTAACTTTGCTCCACACTAGGTACTTCTCCTTAAAAACATTTAAACTCACATACACAAATACCCGAACCCGGAACAACTATCTGTAGGCCATACAAATATATGAACCGTGCGGGGATCGAACCCGTGACACGCAGCGCAGCAGACCAATCGCTCAGCCACTGCGCCAACCGTGTCGTCGAATAGTGTGGCGGGCTTGTCCCAAAAAAAGACTCGCCCCCTGTTACATGGCTTTTAAACATAACTGGCGAAATGTGGGTGTACTATTAGGTACAGCTCTGCCTAACTCTTCGGGGATTACAGGCGTGATGTTATGTTATCTAATTTTGAAAACATGACCATGCATAAAATAAAATTAATTATAGCCTTATCTTCACCGTTATCATTAAGGGAAAGGAATAAACATAAGTAAAAAGAGGTCACGGTAGATCTCTTGCTACACTGCTTTTTACCTGGTTTTAAACACAACTAGCTTTGGCCCGCGATTTCTTCCACATTGAATATAGCCTAAAGCCTTCCTCGATAAATAGACTATCCAACACAAAAATATTGTTTCGATTCTAACCAGTAGTTTCTGAGATTAGCGCGTTCAACCAAACGAACAAACAAACTCCTCAGCTTTATAATATTAGTAAGTATACTAATACTTACTACACAATATATTTTATTGACATACATACACAAACTCACGCCCTTGTCCCATGGGGGTAGGGAGAAACCACAGAAAGCCACTTGATCTTTGTTATCACTACATATTATAAAACAAAGTCCTCCGCCGTGTCTGACTGTCTGTTCGCGATAAACTCAAAAACTACTTCACCGATTTTCATGTTGTTTTCACCAATGGATAGAATGGTTCTCTAGACTATTACTACTATAGCTTCTTTACAACATCGCCATTAAACCAGTTTAAACGCACCTCCGAACTTCATGGCAACTTGTTCATAATCATAGCCTGAGCACCTGAATTAGACACAAAGTGTAATGTGAGGCTCAATTATGTTTCAATTGAGCGGTCAGGTAACTTGGCACATGCATAATTGGAAGCCGCTGGGGGCATCACGGGCTAGTCGCATCACAATTTGATGGCTGCCGAGATGAAACTATGTGCTATGAACTTGTGCTTACGTTTGTTTTTTAAAAGACATACATATAACATCACGACCGCAATCCTCGAAGTATAATGCAGACATGTACCTAATATGTAGTACACCCGAATTCCGCCTGTTATGTTTCTTCATCATCATCATTTCAGCCGAAAGACGTCCACTGCTGGACATAGGCCTCCCCTGAGTGTCCCCACATTGACCGGTCCCGTGCGTCTCGCAACCTTCACCAGATCATCGGTCCACCTAGTAGGAGGCCTTCCAACGCAACGTCTTACGGTTCGCGGTCGCCACTCCAGAATTTTTCGGCTCCGCCGGTCATCCATTCTACGAGCAATTTGCCCTGCCCATTGCCACTTAAGTCTGGTAATTCTTCGGGCTATCGGTAACTTTGGTTCTCATGTTACGTGGCTGTTATGTGTATGTCCCATGTAATAGGGGGCGAACCTAATACCATCAACCAGACTCCATAGCTGCTGCCGAGAAATTCCTCATTGAAAAACGAAATAACACTTTGCCCGGGAATCGATACCAGGTCCTCATGCTCAGTAGTCACGCTTGCGACCACTAGACCAACGGGTAGTCAACGAGGCGAGGCAGTTTAGATATAGGATACCTTTATTCCCATAGTCCGTCGGTTTATATACGATTTTCACGCGAGTGAAAACAGGAGCCACAGGTTCTTACTTCCCGTCGGGGCTGCGGGTGGTTCGAAAGAGATACCGCGGCCTCGGCATGAAGGGCTAAGAAGAAACATGGGTGGTTTTTAGTCAGTAACAGTCTGACACTCCCTTTCGCTCTGCCCAAGAGCGGGAGGGGTTATTTGATGATTTTCCACCAGAAAAAAAACAAAACGGGCCGTTAAAAGTGGTACCTGTTACAGAAAAAATTAAAGAAAGTCGTCTATTGGTAACTAGGAGGGATGAAACGATTGTGTCTAAAAATTGATGGATGGAGTGGGAGAGGTAGGCCAAAGAAAATATGGATGAATTGTGTGAGGAATCTTGTGAAATAGAAAGGAGTTAATGAAACTGTGATGTCTGACAGTGGAGAATGGAAGAAGAAAACAATGGACAAGGGCAGGAAGATCCGCGGGAGGCGCTCCGGGCGTCGGGGGCCACGTGATGTGATGCTTATTTTATTTTATATACTTATACCTAATTTTGAAGCTGTCTTGGCTTTCGTGCGTTTTTTCACGGGTGACCACTGAAAACCAGCGCTGTGCCGACGCCTGTCGGGGCTGCGGGTTGTTCGCAAGAGATACCGCGGCCTCGACATGAAGGGCTAAGAAGGAACATGGGTGGTTTTTAGTCAGTAGAAGTCTGACACTCCCTTCCGCTCTGTCCAAGAGCGGGAGGGGTTATTTGATGATTTTCCACCCGGAAAAAAAAACAAAAAAAAGGGCAGGAAGATGATGAAATCGTATTTTGGTGTGACTTGAAAGATGAGAGAAGAGTCTTTCCTGTCACTGTGATAATATTTTGAAACTTCTGATTACAAAGATATTAAAGTATCTAGTCAAAGTAAGTTGAATAGCTATTGTTATTATTATAAAGCCTTTGTGACTTTTATCTATCTATCTAAAAAAAGACAATCTCCAATCTCTTTCTATTTTTAGAAATATGCCGCCTGTGATACAGGTTTAACCTAGTACAGGCATCGAACTTTCTTGTACCTACATTATTTTTAAGATTTAAATTGTAATTACCGTGGCAACTCTAATTTTTTGAATAAATATTATTATTATTTTTATTATTATTTATCTATATTATATAAAAAAAACAAAGCTGATTGACTGGGGGTCAACGTACAGGCCACACCCTTAGAGCTAGTAACTTAAAATTTCGCATACGTATTCCTCTTATGACGTAGGCATCCACTTTTTAAGGATTATTCAAAATTCAACCCTCAAGAGGGGATGAAACCCCGTCGGGGCTGCGGGTTGTTCGCAAGAGATACCGTGGGTTCGACATGAAGGGCTAAGAAGGAACATGGCTGGTTTTTAGTCAGTAGAAGTCTGACACTCCCTTTCGCTCTGTCCAAGAGCGGGAGGGGTGAAAATAAAAGGGGTGATAAAACTATGTATGGAAAATCGTCGTTTTTTATATTTTGACATCCACGCGGGCGAAGCCTCGGGCATTGGCTAGTCCAGAATATTATTCTAATCTGCCAACATGAAAACAAGTTAGTAATGGGCTAGAGCTTAACCTCAATCAATCAATAAATGCAGCACGATTCAATTCAAATTCCATCCTTATGTTTCTACGCCTAATATACGAGGAAATTCAAATAATGAATCGTCAAAGAGATGCAAAGCTGAACACAAATCCTCATATATTGAAAATAACAGAAATGATTTGAGTATAATCAGCCTATGGGGTTCCCAATGCTGGGGCATAACCTCCCTTCAGCGAGGGTGGCCATAATCCGCTACGCGGGCCCAGAGCGGCTTGGTAAAATGAATTTGAGGGGTTCAAATCCCTCATAATAGCCTGACTTCGAAATTCGACAAGGAAACTGGTACAGTCAAATTGAAAAATAAAGAAATAAATACTTTCAAGTTATTCATTTTCATTTCATTGCACACTCCATTTCATTTAAAACCTCTTTACGAAAAAGGCAGAATGCTAAAATGCCGTTGCCCGTATCGTGTGCCGTATAAAAAGAAGGCGGTCAGTGGTTTTCATGAAATGTATTTTTCAGTGCTGCACTAGTGGCTTTAAGTTTGCGTTCCCTGAAGTGGCAAGAGAAAGATTATTGTGGGTTATTAGTAGTTTCAAGAAATACGGCTTTTAAATCGATAAAGTTTAGAACATTATTATTTCTGAAGAAGTCGCATTGCTAATTATATACGTGTTGTTTGGATTATTTTAAGTATGATGTAATATAATATATTATGATATTATGAGAAAACTTCATTGTAAAACAATTCAACTAACATCACATCTATAATCCATGAAGGGTTAGGCAGAGGCATACCTATTAGAACACTCACTTTTTGCCAGTTATGTTTCAAGTCCCATGTAACAGGGGGCGAGCTTATTGCCACAAATCGAGACACCGTAACTGTTACTCAACTATTCCTGATGGAAAAATTCAATAACACTTAGCCCGACCAGGGAATCGAACCCAGTGCCTCATGCTCAGCAGTCGCACTTGAAACCACTAGATAAAAGGATTGTTGAATAGGGGATCGGACAAAAAAAAAACAAATTAGTCCGTCAGATAGATTTCCAAAAAATATTGAACATAATTTTTTTCGTTTTTCACGTAATCAAAAAATGAAGACGATACAGTGCTTTGAAAACTCGTGAACTCCTCGAAAACGTCACATGTCACTACATTTTTTACCTACAAGTGACGTCACAAATCCCCTCTCATGATCTTTGACGCGTTTTATCTTCGTCAATTTTTATTTATTTGATAAAACAAAAAACACGTATCCAATATTTTTCGATAATCTAACTGACGGACTAAACAGAATCATATTTTTTTGAGTCAGTCCGATCCCCTATTCTTATCAATGTTCGGGATATTGTTCTGATACAGCCCTTTTCAGACACTAATATGGTCAAGCATAGATCACCTAGTTTGTTTATTACGTGTTGATAATTTAACACGAATCATCATCATCATCTGCCTAGCTTCTGCCCAACAATGTTGGAGTCGGCTTCCAGTCTAACCTGATGCAGCTGAATAACAGTATTTTACATTTAACACAAATAAGTCCAGATTTTCCTTTCATATTATCTAAAACAGTACAGCAGGCGTGTCATAGAAAATTGATTTGCCAGATTCGAATCCAAAACCAATAGTGCTTCATACCTACTACGTAACAAAAACTACTTCAAAAGAAAATCGGTTATGACGCAAACAACTACATACTTACAGATACACACACAATAAAACCTTTTTTCTACGTCATAACCAAAAAAGGCACACAGCTACCATAGACTACGTTCAATAGCGTACCGTGAACGTCACGAGAGCGTCACGTAAACCTAACGTGGTACGTGAAAGTTTAACGGACTGCAGTGCGCCGCAACACGGCGAATTAACAAGGATAACTTCAAACTTTGTATGTGTTGGGGTGGGCAGAGTAAGTGGGGAGATAGATAACATGGTAAATCATACACACTGTACCCTTAGTAATGCATTGTATAGCTATGAATCCATAATTGGCCACAGAGTTAGTTCATATTTATTAGAATTAAATTTCATAGAGCTGTGTTTATTTATAATTTTGTTAATTTTGTAAATAATAAATATATAATAAATAAATAGTTCATTAGTGAACTGACCCTGTTTCATTGAAATTTTTGGTTATGAGTAAGTTTAATATTAATGCTTAATATACTTATTTTTAATAAGGATACTTATTTTTTTAAAGAGCTCGTGGCTTAATAATAACTGCCACTAGGGTTGGTCTTAAGGTTAAGCCGCGCTTGCCTAAGTTGGTCGGTGGATGGGTGACCATTAAATACCGAGTTTCCTCCGCGCCTCGGAAAGCTCATTAAACTGTTGGTCCCAGCTGCTATATGTAGATCTTTGGCAGTCGTAACAGATAGTCAGTGACCTGAAAGTCTGAGAACCAGTCTTTCGAAAGGGACCCAGTGTTAACTGAGTGTGGAGGTCAGATAGGCAGTCGCTTCATGTAAAATACTGGTGTTTAGCTGCATCCAGTTAGACTGGAAACCAAGCCCAAATTAACATAGTTAGGGAATGGCTAAGCAGATCATGATCAATAGAGTACTTGGAAAGTAATGGGGGAGTTTTCACCAGCAGTGGAACACAGCGGGCTGAAAAAAAATATATGTATAAACAACGCATTCAGAGAGTATCGAAAAGCGTTTATAATTTATGATGCTTAATCTAAAGGGGTCCCTATTATGCATAAACACCATCAATTAATTAAAGAAAAACTTTACTCCGTGACTTTGTTCGCGACCAAACTTCAACCCCCTTCTGAATCGAATAGCGGAGGAATTCTAAATAAATTATTGAACGGGATGTATAAAATAAAAAGCCTTTTTTATTTGTATTACTAATATTCAAAATACTTTACTTTTCTATGTGAAAACTAAGGAAGGATAAATATCCCGAAAAGTGCACATCAATAAAAAATTTCAGTATTGCAAACCGTTTTCGGCTTTTATAGCAAAACTCTTTATCCGTATCATTTACGGGCCACCACGGTGATATTTTACAAACAAATTACTAACGAAACTACGAGAAATTCACTTTAATATGTTCAAAATAGCAGCATTTAATAACATTTCACATAAAAATCTGGGTAATAAAGTTTATGGCTGCACTATGCTACGGCGTAGCTCGTAGCTCGTAGCACTGTAGCGGCGTAGCATATACGTAGCACTTTACTACGACAGACGGTTCAACTGTTTTTATGAGAGTGTTACGTTTTGTCTACAAATTGTGTTTTGTGTAAATATATGGAAATAATGGCTTTGTGTTGTTAAGGGGCTTGTTTTCATTTTATTTTTTGTTTAAGGTACAAAAAAAATGTATTGTGTAGAAGATACTACAGATTAACTTTAAAGATAAAATTATTTTGACTAATTATCATCTGCCTAGCCTTTTTCCAACTATTTTGGAGTCGGTTTTCAGTCGAACCGGATGCAGCTGAATACCAGTATTTTACATGGAGCGACTGCCTATCTGACCTCCACAAACCAGTTAGTATTGGGTAATATGATTCCCCTTGGTAAGACTGATTGTCCGACTTTCAAGACACTGACTCCCTGTAACGACTGTCAAAAATCTGAAAATGACAACGGCTTCACTAAGCATGTAGGAAGCCTGGTATGTTATGATGGTCGCCCATCCCCAGACTGACCTAGGTAACCACGGCTTAACCTTCAAGATTAACCTGTGGGGCTGTTATTATATAGCCACGAGTTCCTCTAAATTATATTTTTTACTAATATAATGAAGGAACAAACAAAGTAAATGATAAATGATGTTTATTTTGCAAATAGGTTTTAACAAACACTTTTTGTGACATTTTTGGTAACTCTAGATGGGGCCGGAGTTTCGTATATGACTACTTTGAGAAGAAACGATCCGAAACAAACTTAGAGATCATAGTCTCCTTTAACTTCCATACATATTCTTGCAAAAGATAATTTTAATAACCAACAGGCACACATAACATAAATCCTCTTAAACAAATAGGATTCACCAAAACAATATGAATCTATGACAAAATCCTCATCTGCATTCCACCTGAACTATGCCTTTGTTCGCAAAGAGCAATGAAATTAATTAATAAACATCATATTGGCGAGCTGCACAAATGCACAAAATAATAGGAATTCAATGAGAACGAGCACAAAAGGCACAAAGCGCCTGTGAGCACAAATACCAATCCAATCTGCTTTTAGCCAGATTCAAAAGGTTCTAGTGATGGGGCCATCGTGGTAATTGTTATTGGTATCGAACCTGGAATTTGTTGGTTTCAGTATCGTTGTCAGCTCGTGGCTTAATAAGAACTGCCACTCGGGTCCATCTTTAGGTAAAGCTGTCCTTACCTAGGTCGTACTGTGGATGGGTGATCGCCCGACATACCGAGTTTCCTCCGTGCCTCGGAAAGCACGTTAAGCTGTTGGTCCCGGCTGCCATATATAGATCTTTGGATCTTTGGTCGTTACAGGTAGTCAGTGACTTTTTTTTTTTTTTTTGGGGTTGGGAAATCATCAAATAACCCCTACCGCTCTTGGGCAGAGCGAAAGGGAGTGTCAGACTTCTACTGACTAAAAACCACCCATGTTCCTTCTTCGCCCTTCATGTCGTGGCCGCGGTATCCCTTGCGAACAACCCGCAGCCTCGGCAGGCAGTGACTTGAAATTTTGACATCCAGTCTTACCAAAGAGGTATCGTATTACCTAGTATTAACTGGGTTGTGGAGGTCAGATAGGCAGTCGCTCCATGTAAAATACTGGTATTCAGCTGCATCCGGGCGACCCTAACATAGTTGGGAAAAGGCTAGGCAGATGATGAGTATCGTTGGCACTTTTAAATGACAATTCATATAACATATAATTATACCACTTATAAATGCCCCACTCCGCCCACTATTCCCTTTTGATTAATTTCGTTGTGGTATCCAAAACAATTCGATTGTTTCTCTGGGACTTCGTCGAATTTCATCGTCTCGGCGCTTTTCTGGTGGTCGCCACTGTTGATTCTGACTTTCAGGAGTTACAGTGGTTTAGGAATAGTGTGGCGGGCTAGTCCCACTATGTTTTGTAATTGAGGAAGGAATATGCATAATAGCGATTTTTATGTGTCTCTAATTTATAGCGGCTCACAGCTAAGTTAACTAAGACTTGGCTGGGTACCCAGAACCCGTCTGATGCCTCGCTTGAAGTTTCCATTTTCTGCAATAGGGATGTTTCCTGACTAAAAAAATATGATTCTAATTAGTCCGTCTGGTAGATTATCGAAAAATATTGGATACGTATTTTTTGTTTTATCAAATCAATAAAAATTGACGAAGATAAAACGCGTCACAGATTTGAGTGGGGCTTTTAACGTCACTCGCCGGTAAAAAATGTCATACAAATATCTTACAATATGACGTCACACGAGTTTTCAAAGCACTGTTTTGTCTTCATTGTTTGTTCACGTGCAAAAAGAAAAAATATGTGTCCAATATTTTTTGGAAATTTATCTGACGGACTAATTAGATTTTTTTGTCTACTACCCTATTCGTTGCTAATTTAGCTTATTAATTTTAAGGTAACCCTACGTCTTTTGGCAGCGTGCAATCATTACAAGAATATTACTTCATTAAATAGAGATTTTGCAAACAATATCAAGCGTTATGATTTTTTTGCTCGGAACCCTACCTTCTTTCAAAGATTAGTCTGAACAAACCGACAGACATTTTTTTTTTAAATACTGTGCAGTCTTTCATATTGTTTCAGTATAAAGCTGTTATTTGTAAAATTACAAACACACTTCATTTTTTTACATATATCGAAGACAAATAATTGTGGAACAAAACAGTTACTAAAACCGTTGTGTAGTCTAAGAATCACTTGACTACCAAATTACAACCTCTAAAGCGACTATGCGAAAACTGTAATCTAAAGAACCGTTAAAATTCTTTAAAAACCAAGAACTACCTAAAGTTCAAAGCAACTTGAACTAGGTTACCAAAATCTTTAGGGTATAGAGTTTAAACATCTGCAACCAAACCGTAACGTCCGCAATGTCTAAACAAACTTGCTATTAAGTTTTAAGGTCATCCTTTATGAATTAATGTTTTAAACAGGAACAATATTTCTTTTAAAAATTGCAATAATACTCGTATGCAATATTTATGTCTTTCCTAACGGTGACTAAAACTTTATTCTTTTTCTGCATTCGAAAAACTCTTTCATGATGCAATGTAACTTTTGCAGTCTGTTGAATTGATTTCGTTCATTCATTTCTATACATAATTATTTATATTTTAACATATTTCTTTAAAAATAAATATAAAAAATTGTAGCCCACCGGCATCGGGAATAGGGCTCCAGAGAAAGGAACCTCCCAACAATACGAGTCATGTCCAGGAGTACCGTTTTTGCATCAAGCCTTCTCAGGTGTTGGTCGAGACTCTTGGCAATTAAGTCATTGGCTGAAACGACTATCGCTGAGTTTACAGTACTAGTTCAATTGGTTTACTCCTTTTCTTTAATACCATTCCTCACACAATCCATCCGTTTCCTTGGTCTTGCTTTCTCTCACCATCCGTCAACATCAACAATACTACAAGCATATACTATTACAATATACACTACTATTAATTTACACGTCAATTCACGTCATCGCTTACCTGCACAATGCAGATAACGATACGTCAGGTGGAGATAATTAATTATTGTGTCTTGTCTTAATTGATCGAATGTTATTAACAGTGACCCACTCCTCATGGAGAGGAGTTCTGTGTCCCGGCAGTGAAAACATTATATGCTGATTAATTACCTATTGTTATTTATTTAAAATTTTCATTTTCTCCATAAATTTTGATTTTGTATTGTATAGTATTATTATTTTCAATTGGTACATAAGTCTGTTAGCTCAAATGTCTATTTTAAAAATAACAAAAAAGTTTCGAGTCTAATTTCTGATTTTGTTTTCTATTTTTACATTAATTTTTCACTTTACTTATTCATATTATTTTTTATCTTTAAATTTTGATTTTCATCCTTATATTTAATTTTTTGAATTTTACGATTACTTTTAATTGTTAGCGCTCTTAGATTTAAACACATTATTGTGCATACTGTGTCACATAATATATTTCTTTTGCTGTGCCCGACAGGGTCCATGATTGTTTCTTTTGAAAAATGTTTACCACCTAAGCCTACATTGTGGAATGCAATAAAGAATTGAGTATTGAGTATTGAGTATTAATTATTTAAACAGCATATCAGCGCGACTGCTGTACCTGAGGTATTAGGTCGGATTACCAAGTTGGGCAGTGGTATTTGGTTTTTCCATCAGAAATTTTCCAGTAACAGCTACGAAGTCTGGATTCGTGCCCGGTTGATGGCAATAGGCTCACCCCGCCGCCGCCGTATTAACTGGCGAAATGTGGGTGTACTAATCACAGTCGTTAAGTTACATTATGTTTTAATTACATTAATAATTAACACTTCATAATGAACGATGAAAGATGTCAATTATAAATCTTAGTCGAAGTTTTCTAATTACTGAATGAAATGTGTTATCTATAAATAGAATTTATTAATCACCTTGTTTTCAAAGTTTATTTTTGGCATACAGATACAGAGACAGATGACAGGATAAGAAAAGTTGTTTAAAAGGAAATGAGTTCTAAAAATAGATAGGTATATTCATTTAATTTTATGCCTAACTTTAAATATAAATTTCGTTACGGCTTGTTCCCTGTGTCATTGACCTAGTAGTACCTACTTCTTGTCGGCCCAAAATGTAGCCATTTCCATTTCCTTTTTAGGGGCAGTATTTTTTTTTTAAAAAAAACGTTACCCCACACTAGGAATTTCTCCTGTATCGTAGGTGCGTGCACAAACATTTAAACTCACATACACAAATACCCAGACCCGGAACAACTATCTGTAGGTCATACAAATACTTGTTCCGTGCGGGGATTGAACCCGCGACACGCGGCGCAGCAATCCGATCGCTCAGCCACTGCGCCAACTGTGAAGTCATTTCTTCCTCTCTTCTTCAATCTTTAGCCACCCAATGCTGAGTGTGGACCTCTTCCTAATTTTCACTTTTGGCGGTTTTGTGTCTTTGCTATCCAGTTTCTTTCGGCTACCTTAATGATATTGTTTGTCCACTTGGTTGGTTGTCTTCCCACAATGTAATGTTCAATAGCTTTCAACGTTTCAACTGCAAAAGCCTAATTTTAATAAAGCATGTTTCGGTTTTAATTTTTAAACCATACATCACTTTTAATACAACGAAAGAAAGATAAGACCAAAGAAACGATGGATGGACCGTGTTAAGAATGATATGGTAAGAAAGGAGGTGTCTCATGAGATGACGAGAAACAGAGAAGTATGGAAGAAAAAGATATGCTGCGCCTACACCAAATGAATTGGAATAAGGGCAAGAGAATTATGATGATGATGATGATGACCTTTTAATACAACATTATTATTTTATCGATACAATAGATGAGTGACAACCCTCCAACAATAAATCCACGTGGTATCTATCGACAACATTCCCACATCACTAGCACGTTTAATTAAAAAATACTCCATGCAAAACTATAGGGTGGAGCGAAATGAAAATATTTAATATTCTTTACTCCGTCGAGTTCCCGGTTCAATTCATTATCTCTTTTATTTCAATTATACTGTACCAGAGCTTTTGTATGGTTTCTTTTTTATCATACAGGTGTGTAGCTGATTAATTATGTAGTTATATTTAGTTAGTTATGCAATAGTGTTACAAGATAGTTAAATTGTTTCTCTGAGGCTTTGTCAAGCTCCCGTCGGGGCTGCGGATTGTTCGCAAGAGATACCGCGGCCTCGACATGAAGGGCTAAGAAGGAACATGGGTGGTTTTTAGTCAGTAGAAGTCTGACACTCGCTTCCGCTCTGCCCAAGAGCGGGAGGGGTTATTTGATGATTTTCCACCCACCATAAAAAAAGAAAAAAAAGTCTTTGTCAAGCGTCATTGTCTCGGCACTTTTCTGGTGTTCGCCACAGTTGATTCTGGCTTTCAGGAGTTGCAGTGGTTTGGGAATAGTGTATCGGGTTTGTGTCCTAATAAATAAAACAACTTAAAAATACATGAGAACCCTATTTTTGAAAGTATCAGGTAGGCACTGGTTCTATTTTAAATGAAAAAAATAAGAAACTCAATACGAGCAAATTGGTTTAAAATTATCGTAGTAAGCAAAACTTGCAAAAATCCGCAGCATCTGCAGTTAAGTGCCCACTCTCTTATCGCCTATTTTTGCAACTTTTCATTTAAGCAAAGAAACAGCCATTTCTATATTTTACCATGGACCCATACCATAATCAACCTAAATCCATAATCTTTTTTTTTACCTGTTGTTTCCACTCATCAACATCATAATTTCCGCCAGAAACCGTCCACTGCTGGACATAGGCCTCCCCCAAGTGTCGCCATATTGACTGGTCACGTGTGTTTTGCATCCAGCGGATCCCCGCAACCTTCACCTGGTCATCCAGGATCATCACAGGCTGGCTGCATCACTTCTGGAACATAACAAGCTCTTTGAGAGGGGGTGTGCCTTTATCCATCACGCGCCATATGTGGATTGGTAGTCTCATACCTTCATATTTTTCGACAAGTTTCATGACCTATACACAAGCTTAAACACTACGTATTGTATGACAGGCTGGTGTCTGTAACTCCACGTCCAAAAGCGTGTTATTTTGCATACGGTACTACTTATTTAAACTATATGCAAACTGCGTTAAAACCCCACATTACTGACCCAACAACAACAAAGCATTAGTATAAATATTCCGGATTCCATATAATTACAGATATGCATTTATCGACTAACGAGAACGAAACAATTCTATTTCAAAATCAAATTGAATCGCAACCGTTTTCCACGTGAATTGCTCGTCCAATTTACTCTGAGCTCAGCTATTTCATTAGGTACGCTGTCGGTCTTTCAATTTGCGCTTTGTACGGGAGGTGGGGGGGTTCAGGTTGTGTTGGACGCTCACTGAATCAGCCCCGGGCCATTGGTGAGGTTTCTTCCACTTTTTATTCAACGCAGTCAGCGTTTTAGTTAAAATAATGATGATTTATATTATGATATAGGGGAAATGTAGGGGATGGGAACTGTATTTTCTCCGAGTTAGTATGTTACCCGTCATTCTGGATTATGGTACACTGAGAGTAATTTATAGATGACCCATAGCAATAAACCAATGTTAGCACCCACGCCTGATTTTTCGTGTATTGATCAGTAAACAATTTATTGTTCTTCAGTTGTGTCTGATTAGACTGAAATTCAGCCCTAACATGATTGAGAAAAATCCAGACAGATGATAGAATCGACAGATGATCTAGGCGAATAGTAACAATAAAAATGAGAAAGCTTACAAGCCTGGGATCCACTCTTTTTCTTCTTTATCGTGGTGTTTTAGGCATACTGGTTTTCCTTCACCAAAGCAAGTGATAATTAAACAATATGCATATGAATCCGAAAAATCAGATGTGCATGTTTTAGGTTCGAACTTCGAACTCGAGATCTATGACTTGGTTGTCCAACGAACCCATCACTAGGTTTATAAAATTACATCATCATTCTCCTGCCCTTATCCTAATTTATTTGGGGTCGGCGCAACATGTCATCTTCTTTCCATACTTCTCTATTAGAAAGAAATAAAGAAAACATATTCATTTAGCACATGTCACAAGTGCACACATCATCATTTTTTTTCTTCATTTCAGCCATAAGACGTCTACTGCTGGACATAGGCCTCCCCCGGGGATTTGCCATAATCGCCACGCTTGGCAGGCGGGTTGGCGATCGCAGCATGGTTGTTACGAAGGCACAGAGAACGCTACTGCTCATTCTCTGGTAAGTCCCTTAGTCGCCTCTTACGACACCCACGGAAAGATATAGGATGGTGCTATTCTTTACGTCCGACACCATACGGAACGGAAGTGCACACAACAAACAATAAAAATTATAAAAGAAGCTAAAAAAACTAAACTGAAAAAAACTGTGAGTGCATCTCACGGCTGCGCCAAATAGGACCAGTTCAGCAAACTGCCGAGCAGTAGTGCCCGACGCTGGTTTTCAACTGGCCCTGAAATGGTGAAGTGACGAATGTGAAACAGTTTTGTACTTTGTGTTTATATTATGTGTGTGTATGAGTAAGTACTTAAACGTACGTAATATTTCAAGCACTGCTTATTTTATTTTATATACTTACCTAATATTGAAGCTGTCTTGGCTTTCGTGCGTTTTTTCATGGGTAACCACTGAAAACCAGCGCTGTGCTGTGGGTGCCCATAGCACAGCATCATGCTGAGTGGCAACCTACTTGTCGCAGTCACGACGTGCAACTATCATTATATTATCCCTGCTTGTTGTATTTTTTAATATCTGTTAGGCGTTGTATGTGTATTTTTTTTCCTGTATGTTTCTTTGTATGCTCGTTATGTTTCTGCGACAAATAAATATTTTTTCTTTCTTTCTTTCTTTCACTTATATATGTGAAATAGGTGTATAATAATACTAATAAGAATACTTAGTAATAAAGATAAAAATATGATAAAAAGTGTAAGACAGAACAAAACATTATTACTATTACTCGTCATAAGTCAAAGTCAAAGCATTTATTTCAATTAAACCATTACAGGTACTTTTGAATGTCAGAAGAACAATTCTTAAACCTAAATTACGTGTGCAGTCATCTAAGCAGTCACCTCCTTTCTAGCCATATCATCTTTCACACAGTCCATCCATCGTTTCTTTAAACTTCCTCTACTCTTATAGCCATCTAGGTTTATAAAATATCGGTATTATTTATGCCGTGGTTGAAAGTCCAGCTTTAATCCCCATATGCATTTATTCCCTTTGCCATTGCATCAAATGAATATAAACCGAAAATTTAATTCCACCCCTTTACACCCCAGCTTCACCCCAAACCGACTGACAGCAAAGCGTTCACCGCATGGCTGTCAACTAGTGATTTCACCACAGTCGTAACTGATTGATTTGCGCCTAAATTATAGCGAGAGACCGCATCAAACGCGGTCGTAACTGCCAATCAATCAGACTAGCTGGCTGTCCAGTGCCTGACGTATATTATGTACAGAGTTACAGACAGATGTCCGATAGTAACGATGTGGACCTATGTGGACTATTATGTTCTTAGACAAACAGTACAGATTCGGTCGAACTGATATAAGCCTTATTGTCGATGGGAATGTCCGTTGGAAATCATAAATAACTTCTATACAATGATTTAAAATCGTATATTAAAACAAACTGTCAAAAATAATTCCTTATTAAAGAAAGAAAGAAAACATGTTTATTTTACAGATGTCAAAAGATAATATTTCGCATAATATTATCTTGCCGTGAGACACAGCTGACGGTTCGGCCCATATAGGCCCAGTTCAGCCAAATGTGGGAGCAGCTAAACAACAATTACCAAATTACTCAAATTCTTTAAAAAAGAAACTCTTGTCCTATAGGCGTTGTCTGCAGAAGCATTTCTTTACCTAATACCAACTTTCTGCGATCACTGCATTATGCAAATAATACTCTGTGACCTTTCACCGCGATCTGAAAAGTAACCTCAACAAAAAGATAATATCACAGACGCTGGCAACACCGGCTCGGCTTACAGATTAAATATTAATTACAGACATATCCTGACATTTAAGACCCGCCTACTTAAGCCTCAAGATCTACTTAGCCTTTAAAAGAGAGCGGGGATTAAACTTTTTCCGACTACTGTTAAAGTCTTAAACGGTAATCCGATTTATTTCTGCTTGACATTTCGAATAATAGAAAGAAATGAAATTGATTCCGATCAGTTCGCGATTTTCTTAATCTTATTAAAAGTTAATCGTTTGCGGTATTTATCGATTTTGTTTAAGTAGATTTCATTGAAGCACACTGGAACACTGTTTTGTATTTGGTATTTGGCTGTCGACATGCTCAAATAGCCAAAGACAGATTAAAATTAAGAGAGGGAAGACCTTCGCCCTGCAGGCCACATCATGCTCATAATAATATTGTGAGCGAAGTTACTCAACTAACATTCTAGTTTATCTAACTTGTACTTTATCTTATTCTTTGCCATGTAATCTAAGCCTAGTTGAACAATAAATCTTGATTTATTTGTTATTATTTATTGATATTGTTGATAGATTTGATTTTCAGTATGTTATTGTAGAACTTGATCCTGGAAAAGAGATACAAAGGGATCTCTTCAAACTATCCCAGAAATTGACATGTAATTTCTGGGATAGTTCACATAATAGGGGGTAGTATATATAACGTTAAACGGAGCACATCAGCTCATTATCATCCCTTGTCAATCGTTCGTCTATTGTTTTCACTATGTAGGTAAGTTAATTTTAGTTGGAACTGAAGATTTCGGCAAATCCTCTACATAGGATTTTAAGATTAACGAAAAGTTTTATGGTCCATAATGGAAATAAGAGTTTATAAAACATAACATATCATTAGGACCCGGCTGTGGCTACTGCTGCGGCCAAAATCGGTCACTCCATGTAAAATACTGGTATGCAGCTGCATCGGGTAAGACGGCATAAGATGATATCATTAAGACCTACAAGTTATTCTTAGAGAATGTTTACTGAAACTTTAGTGTGTAGATTTTCCCCGTCGGGGCTGCGGGTTGTCCCGTCGGGGCTGCGGGTTGTTCGAAAGAGATACTGTGGCCTCGGCACAAGGGCTAAGAAGGGACATGGGTGGTTTATAGTCAGTAGAAGTGTGGAACTCCCTACCGCTCTGCCCAGAGCGGGAGGAGTCATTTGATGATGATGATTTTCTACAACCAAAAAAAAAACTTTTTTTTTTAACAGATTTTGGTGAGGTTTTTCTTGTTCAAAAATCCTCTACTATGCTCGTAACGTAATAAAAACTAAAACCTCCATAGCTTAAACTACAAAGTAAAAAAAATGACAAGCTGGAAATATTAGCGAAGGAGAGTTTCAATCAGAAACTAATCACGCGTCTATATAAAATGGGGAGCGTCGATTCTCGTCGACAATGAACAGATAGAGTACGTCCCCATGGGATCGCAAGTACCTCCTCTCATTTCTCCATAAAATTGATCCAGTCGAAACGAATTTCTAACTTCATATTTTTGAATACCAGAGAATGGGCTGCGTTCTCTGTGCCTTTGTAACAATCATACTGCGATCGCCAACCCGCCTGCCAAGCGTGGCGATTATGGCAAATCCCCCCTTTCTGGGGGAGGCCTATGTCCAGCAGTGGGCGTCTTAAGGCTGTATTGATGAAAATGACATATTAATAGATGGATGCTTTATGCTTTTATTCGACGAAAAAAAAAGTTGTAAGTACATCAAACTAAGTAACCTATGCAAAAACATTATTGCTGGGAAACAATTATTTTGGGGTGAAAAATCACGTTTTACGGTAAAACTCAAAACATTTTGAGGTAATTAAATTAAGTTTAAACCTTAAAAGCCATCATTTTTTTCCAGGTTCCCATGGTCCAGGAGAGCAAGTGCGTTTCAGCTTCGTTAAGGATATTTTCAGACCCTTTATATCCTCGGGTTCTATACTGCCTCAAGCTTGGGTAAATCTGATCCTTGAGCAAACTTTTAGCTAAAGAAAACTGCTACTAGGAAAACGTATCAGTCTTTTTTTTATCTATATTTTTCCACGTATCTACCTATATAAAAATCTATTCATACGTATAATAAGTACCAGGGCAGCAGGCAATAGCGGAAGTTTGGCGGTGATCTGCATAATGTTCTACAGTACCGCAATGCGAACCGAATTGCATTCACCACCGCCAGAATTATAACTGATTTCGATATGCTAATGGGTTTATGCTACATACGATACTTTGCGGGTTTTCTTTCGTTTTTGTGGCATACAAAAGAAATATTGGGGTGGCTTAATAACAAAGACAGACTCGTTTTTTTTTTTTTGGGGGGTGGGAAATCATCAAATAACCCCTCCTGCTCTTGGGCAGAGCGAGAGGGAGTGTCAGACTTCTACTGACTAAAAACCACCCATGTTCCTTCTTAGCCCTTCATGTCGAGGCCGCGGTATCCCTTGCGAACAACCTAACTTCTTTTTAATGATTCTACTGACATGGTTAAAGCCTTGAAGAAACCTTAGGACAGACAGAGAGCTGCGGGTTGTTCGAAAGAGATACCGTGACCGTGAGGAGTCATTTGAAGATACAATACTACAAAACAAAAAAAAGGATCTACAGGGACATTCTAAGCTATAAAGGCGATGGGCATTCAAAAAAAATGATTTGACATAAACTATCGAAAAGTTTTGATATAGGTACTATCAATTTTCTTGAAAGGCGCTGTAGTAATACAACTCGCGCTCATACTAGGACCTCTGAACTCAATTCCTTGTAGTAACAGTAGTATTTAGGTACCCTTTATACCCATTAATATGTCAGATTGATATAATAATAACCGGACCTTGACTGAACCCCACAATTAATCCATATATCCCCCTCATTGTTACAAGTTTGGCTGTCGGAAGTGATGGCCCAGATTATACCCAAGTCAAGTGATTGTAGTTTATTCGGTTGTAATGTTGTAAAACTCTGATTCATTATGTTCATTACACCACTTAAAGCTCAACCAATTCTACACGAACAAACTGCAAACGTGGCTCTATTTGAGTGGTCTAGGAAAAATAATGTTCTAATTTGGCTACACCTGTAACGACTGTCAAAGAAAGATCCACAAAAGACAGCAGGGACTAGGGACCAATGGCAATGGCAAAAAACGCCCACTGCTGGACATAGGCCTCCCCCAGGTATCGCCACATGGACCGGTCCCGTGCGGCTGTAATTGTGTAGCCACAATCTCCTGGGATTACGAACCGTTTATGGATTAATGTTTCTTCATTTTAAATACGTATAACTCCGTCAGAACAAATCACCAAACATTCAGGACCATATTCAGTAACCTACTCTTTATTTTCCATTCTATGTTCCTTTTAACCTACTCTTTATTTTCCATTCAAGTTTCCTTCGTGCCTCGGAAAGCACAAAAGCACTTAAGCTGTTGGTCCCGGCTGCCATATATAGATCTTTGGCAGTCGTCACAGGTAGTCAGTGACCTGAAAGTCTGACAACCAGTCCTACCAAAGGGTACTGTATTACCAAATATTAACTGGGCTGTGGAGGTCAGATAGGCAGTCGCTACATGTAAAATACCGGTATTCAGCTGCATCCGGTTAGACTGGAAGCTGACCCCAACATAGTTGGGAAAAGGCGAGGCCGATGATGTTCCTTTTGCAATAATAACCTACCAATACAAAACAAAATAAAAAAAGAAACCGAATGCAACCATAAACAGAAAGGAACATAAAGCAGCCACCTGATCCATTAGGAGGCGACGCCATAGCCATTAAAAATGGATTTGTTCTTATATCTGTCGTTTCGGCGCGAAACCGGTACGTTTTCAATTACCGATAAATCGGGCAGTTCGTTCTCTCTACCCATTGGCCCATATTCTGCGGTCGTTCGACAATTATTTCATTTAAATGAACTCGTATTGCGGTTGTGAATTTTAAAGAGGTTATTTGTTCATTAATTCCTGTTATTGTTCTCTGTTATATAGAGTTATATAGTCTATTAAAGCATGTGGACTAGTGACCTGACCTGGTTCAGTAAAAAGAAAGTCCTCATCTTTTTCATAAAAACTATAATGCTTTACGCGGAATAGCTATAATGTGATAATGATCAACTTGACGTAAATCTAGGTATATACTCCTTCGCATCGAAAAACTGTTTGGATATCGATACCACAAATATTATAATACTTCTCGATACCAATCACGTCTTTAGAGATTCTATAAATTATTTAATTTTATCCCTACTTATTCAACTTACTATAGAATTAAGTAGTGTGCATTCCTACTGTACACAGTAGGAATGCAAATGAAAAATGATAATAATGATTTTCAAATCCCTATTTAAAGATACCATGGTACCCCACTTAACATCGTACTATGCTAAGTGAGGTACCCTGGTATATTTAGCGACTTTTTTTTCAAAATTTGGCGCATTGTCGCTATATCTATTGAATTTTGATTACTGTGATGTTTTTAGTAACATTTGCAAGATTAACACAAAGCGATTGACGCTAGGATGATCAAAATCGGCCCATCAATTTGATCTAGATAGAGCACCACAAAAGGATAAACATACATATTATAATAGGCTGTTGAGTAGTATGATACGATACCTTTTTTTTTTTAAGGGGGTGGGAAATCATCAAATGACTCCTCCCGCGCAGAGCGGTAGGGAGTATCAGACTTCTATAATACTGACTAAAAACCACCCATGTTCCTTCCAACCTGTATACAGGACCCTTTTTAATAATACCCCTCTGCCTATCCCAGTCTTTTATCTCGAACATCTTTATGGGGGAAATTTTCGTGAGAATTCTAATTAAATTTCTTGAAAGCAAGTCCCCGAGAATGGGACCCAAGGTACCTCTAGCTAAGCCGCGGTGCCAATGTCTTAAGGAAAAAGCGGGAGAGGTATTATGTGACACAAATGTTCTTTAATTAGGAAATAAAACGAAATTAGAAATAAATTAACTTTTTTTTTATTGGCCTTTTCCGTAGGTACTTCAGGCAAGCGCGTATAGACACCTCATAGAATTCAGGCAATTTATTTTGTACAAGCTTTTATTTTACTTGCCTTGTTAGTTTGTATTGGTCAAATATAGCAACTGAATTTAAAACTGATTCTGGTGAAAATATATTTTTATGACAGACATGAATTGACCCTTTTTTTTTTTGGGGGGCGTGGGAAATCATCAAATAACCCCTCCCGCTCTTGGGCAGAGCGAAAGGGAGTGTCAGACTTCTACTGACTAAAAACCACCCATGTTCCTTCTTAGCCCTTCATGTCGAGGCCGCGGTATCTCTTGCGAACAACCCGCAGCCCCGACGGAAACATGAATTGACCCTGCAGTCAGGATCGCCACTGAATTGTCCGCACAGTCTCAACTAACAACATCTCCGTAACAACTCTTCCGTGAAATAATTCACTTGAAATATCCAGAACATTATGATTAATTACTTCGCATTCAATACCTAACATTACAGTTAATATCACAACGGTCAGCAATAAAACTTTTTGGGCTTACATAAATGCCGTGTTTCCGCTAACAGTTTCCATAGTGAAGCAATAAACGCGAAACAATTACCCCACCGTTTGTAACTTGCGGTGCCAGCGGACTGTCCAATTTGTTGAGCATACGATTTACGGAAGTCCACCTGCCTGCGAGCTGCGAGGTCGTGGTCCACTTTAATGTCGGACAATAATATTCATTTCTGAGAATACAGCTGTATGTAGGACGAATAGGACAAGGTTTGTTAACGAATCTGCGTCATGCTATGACAATGAGACTGCCTACTTGCCTAGTTGGTCTAGTAAAGAAAGAAAGAAAGAAAATTGTGTTTATTTGGCAAAAAATCCTTAAAAATTAACAAAACAGATTCAATATATTTCACCACTATATATTCATTATTCATTATTATTATTATCATCATTTTATTTATTATTCATTTTTGTATTTCTCAGTACTGACCATAAAGTTCTGAGTTCCTTAGGTCGGGCAAAGTGCTATTAGGTTTTTACATCTGGAATTTCTCAGTAGCAGGCTGGATCTATGCCCTGTTGATGGCAATTAATAGGCCCTATTTGTTACATATACTGGCGAATACAATTTTATTGGTAATCGCACAGTCATGACATACATTCCTATTAACATAGGAAATCATATAAAATAATTTTCGTAGCAGGTGGCGTTCTGCTGTTTGTGTCTACCCTCATGGGAAAAGGGCGTGAGATTATGTATGTATTAATTTAAAAAGCTTCATGTTTTAAGTTTTCACTAACTTTCTTATAATGAAAATGGAGGGGGCGGAAATTTTTTGATTGGTCCAGGGTGGCAAAAACCCCTGCAACGCCACTGCAATTGATATGCTGGTGTGCATCCGTTCGTGATGAACGTTTATTTTTAACCGACTTCCAAAAAGGAGGAGGTTATCAATTCGTCTGTATGTTTTTTTTTTTGTATGTTTGTTATCGCATATCTCCGTCATTAATGAACCGATTTTTATAAGTACGTACCTACTTCCATAATCGCCTGTTTCTTGAAAGGGTGAATTATTTCAGTGTGTTCTTCATAGTTTTTCTTAATGTAGGTCAGTAAGTGAAAAGCATTTACAGTGGTTTAAATATCACTTAGGCGTGCTAATTTTAAGGATGTGATTAATGTTTCGTATTACCCAGTACTATATGGGTTGTGGAGGTCGGATCGGCATTCCAAGTAAAATACTGGTATTCAGCTGCATCGCGAGGCCATTAGACTGGAAACATACGCCAACATGGTTGGGAAAAGGCTAGGCAGATAATATTAGTAGACTAGGCAGTAATTATTACTGTTTGAATATTGTGCTTTTGATACCCAAATCGGGTTTAGCGTTATTGTTGACGTATATTTCCTATCAAGAATTTCTCAGTAAATATTCTAGATTTGATGTGATTTGTGTCTTAAATAACTGTTACCAGCACAGAACAGATAAAACCTCTTTTATCTGTTCTGTGGTTACCAGCACCCTAAGCAGTGAGAACCTAGTGGTGTGACCGTTCGACTGCTAAGTCGAACAAGATTCATGTGCCTACCAGTTATTAAATATTAATATTATCACTTACTTCGGTGAAGAAGAAAAAACGTGAGGGTGCCATACAAACTCTGACACCAGGTTAGGCACTTCCCACACGAAAAAAAAGAGACCAGGGTGTCTAAAATGGCATTTTTTTAATAATTGTTATGTGTTGTAAGTATTATTTCCTATTGCTTTCTTATTGTCTCGTTGCATGCTCGTCATATTTCTGCGACAAATAAATATTTTTTCTTTCTTTCTTTCTTCTTTCATATTAGGATCATAATAATAATATGAATTGCGTTAAAATTGGTACAATGGACCATTTATAATAATGACTGCGTCTGGAACCATTTTACGAATTTTAACGCAAATCATATTATGATCTACTAAAGTGGCCATCTTAGACCCCCTGCTTATCAATATTGTAAAAGAAGTTCCCCGAAAATACCCCTAGACAAGGAACGCCCATAGCAGGGTTCTTCCTTCTTCTTAGAGTGACAAAACAGACTCGTCCTGCTGACCTGAAAAGGAGTAAAATAAACACAGAGGTAATATCCAATAATCTCCAAATTCACCTCTGGTAACCCTAAGAACCGCTAATGCACCGGCAGGCAGTTACTATAAAAGCAGTAATTACCGCTCGACCTTTCCTCGGCTGCCGATGACAGTAAACTTTTACTGCCACTAAAAATAATGGCCGACCAAGTGAATCGATAGCTGTGTACTGCAAGACTGATATTTTTCTTCAAATCTTTCAACTGGTTTGGGAAAATAATTTCACCTTATGTTACAACGTAGGTCATAGGTGCATGGTGAAAATAAGTAACCGAAGGTCGTCGTGGCTTTTCTAGAAATAATTATTCGCGAGGAAGAACCTATAAATATTTAAAGGGAAGTATTGGAAGATATGATACGCCACGCAGTAATATTCTGGTTTGGTTTGCACAAAAAGACACTATCTCGCCAGAACCCCGATACACTTCGTTATGTAATGGATCGTCAACCCATCTAGAGACAAACCATTGCAAGGGCTGCTTAACCTTGTAAATTGGCCCGTACGGCTGTTTTTATTTATTTAGCTACGAGCATTTGAAAATAACAGTCACAGAAAAATTTTATCAGAAAATCAAATAACTTTCTCAAGAGAAGTTCATCCGTAGTGACTCTATTGGCTCAGATAAATAAGTTTCTCCGCTGAAACTTGATTTAGTGTGGCATAGCAGGCAGACTCCGACAGTCGCTTCGCAGTTAACTCGATTCCGTTTTATTGCACATTTACTGCTCGGCTCTGCCTCGGTCACTTGTAGCTTTTATAATGTTAGAGCAATAATCTTGGTGGATAGTGGAGGTAGTTTTATTGTCGTCTGTTTATGTTTGATTATAGAACTGTTGAAAGAAGGTCATCGAGTTGAAATCAATATTATTTACATCATCTAGTTATTATCGAAAAAAGCCGTGTATGGCTTCTTCGTGAATTGGCAAATTCGAAACACACTTCAATAAAAATGCCCTTTTGCAGAAGTCCGACAATACGATACGACACGACGAGTAAATAAAAAAATAATCTTTTCTTTTTTTTTTTCTTTTTTTAAAAAAACGTTGCCCCACACTAGGAATTTATCCTGTATCGTGGGTGCGTTTACAAACATTTAAACTCAACTTTCAACACAAATACCCAGACCCGAAACAACTATCTGTAGGTCATACAAATATTTGTTCCGTGCGGGAATCGAACCCGCGACACGCAGCGCAGCAGTCCAATCACTCAGTCACTGCGCCAACCGTGCCGTCAAAATGCAAACAACTTCACTGAAATTCATTTGGTGTGGAAGAAAATTGTCTCTTTCTCCATGTGTTCACTCATGCAACTTTCACGGGTCAGGTAATTGTAGCAAAGTCTAAAATAAATAAAGTCCATTTCACGAAAGAAGTCCCGCGGACAATTGTGGAACTAAATTTAACAGATCGGCCATGTTGTCGTTTGTCGATGTTATCAAGGTGCGTTTGTTGTGGTAGATATTTTTTGAGTTTATTATTGAATTAGTGCGTTATAAGGTTTATTTACGATGCCAAAAGTTGTGAAACAACATTATGTCGCGCGACATACAGCGCTGCGTCTGCGGGACTTCTTTCGTGAAATCGTGATTAATATCTAGCGAAATGTGGGTGTACTATTAGGTACACCTCTGCCTAACCCTTCGGGGATTACAGGCGTGATGCTATGTTATGTTTATTACCTAGCACTTTCAAAATGTTGCATCAAATAAGTTAATGGTTGTCATAAAATGAGGATTGACTCTGCTGTAGAAAAAAAGAATTACTTAAAAGCCTAATATTCAGGTCATCAAAACAAAGTTCCAATCACCTGACATGACAGCTAGCTAGCAAAGCAACGTCAATAACGTCATTCAATTGCGACACCACACGTAAAAGGGAAAACCATAATAATTTGTGTAAAACAGTTGTACTTGTCTAAATAGGTACTCCATTAAATACAAAACGAAGATAAACACCACAGAAAATGGCTTCAATACCACTAATGTACGCTCAGGAGGATTGTGAGTTGGGAGGAAAAGAAGGAATCGAGGTAAGCTGATGATTTTTTGTACTCTAAGTCAAACAGTGAATGTTGTCCTCAATGTTTGTCCTTCAACATATTGTGCCTAAAACATTAAACTCGCTTAAACAAACCTGTCTGCTTCTAGAATTTATTCATGTGCTAATTTGCCATTCATTTTTAGGCATAAACAAGTTTTAATTTTCTGTGGTGGCGTAAATAATCTCTGATTGTTTCATTTCCACATGATTATGTACAATGTTAAGGCCGTTGATAAGATAAAGCCACAATTTACAAATTGAATATGTTTTCCTGCTTATTCGCAATTTTTGACTGTTTTCTAATCAGTTAATTATTATGCTGAATGGCTGCATAATAAAAATATCACGTATAAACCAGTAACACTCTTCTATGCAAATCATTAGTGAATAGAACCTCCATTTTGTATATTAAGCAGCTGTTTACATAAGAAATTATGTATATTTACTAAGTACTAATAATAAGCCTCTTCTTAAAATAAGAAAATTTAAATTCTTAAAATAGTTCCAAATCCCTATTTTAATTTCCTTAAACCAAGATTAGGCCATTTTATATCCCGTCGGGGCTGCGGGTGTTCGCAAGAGATACCGCAGCCTCGACATGAAGAAGGAACATGGGTGGTTTTTAGTCAGTAGAAGTCTGACACTCCCTTCCGCTCTGCCCAAGAGCGGGAGGGGTCATTTGATGATTTTCCACCCACCATAAAAAAGAAAAAAAAAAAAAGGCTATTTTATATTTTGTATGAAAAATGTATTGCTTTTAAAAACTACATAAATGGGGAATTGCCCCAAGTATCTACAATAGTCATATTTAAATACCTATTTAATTAAAACTTGTAACCTCAAATCAAGGAACAAGAAAAAAATAAAATACTAGGAATAAAAACTCATATTTTGTCTCTTGAAATAAGTTTTTAAATTATTTTGTTACACAACATTTTAGATCATAAATAAGAACAAATTTATATTCTTAAAAACTAGTAAAATAAGTTTATTGAATAGTAGCTTTTGCTTGTGGTTTTCTCATTTGACATTAGTTTTATAGCTTTTATATTCGTTTTAGTTGTTTTTTGTATTTTATTCATAATTATCATTATTTTTCTGATTATAATTTAATTTGATTTTTGGATTTTAATTTAATTTTGATGCTTTAAATATGAGTTGACATTCAATTTGGTTAATTGGAATAATTTTAATATAGATTACACATATGATTTTTAGTGTATAGTGTAACGAGTCTTTTAAGCCTGTTACATACTATTGAATTCTTTGCTTTGATTTGTAGGCTCTGGTTGGTGTTGCCTTATGAAAATTCATTTTTTGTTGACTTGGATTCGTGAAGTGGTCACACTGATTTTTATTTTCGATGCTGTCAAATTGACTTTGACATTTCTTGCTTTTCGACCTACAGCCTGGAATCAATGGAGTGATTTTTGAGCGCTCCAATAAAATCTCAAAATATAACTTGAGATGGGCGGCATCTAGTCCCTAATTATGTGGTAGCCGATTGCCCTGGTCATGATCCTAATTGGATAGCCTTTATTTTTTAAGGTAAGCGAATTCTTTGTGATTTCGGTCCGTTCCGCGTTGTCATGGCTATTTTGATAGCAGACGCTAATAGTTTCCGATATTTAATTGTTTCAGGATCTCTTATCTTCATTTTATAATTATTTGCTTGGATTCATTCATCTACTGATGACCACATTTTGATTTTTGGAAGAAACGGTGAGTTTAATTGCATATTGCTCGTAAAGATTTCTGCATCGATTTCTAAATCGATCGCCATTTTTTATCCGCTAACGATTATTCATGTTTGTTTTCAGCCACAAGGCGTTTTTTTTCCATATTACTTAAATTTTTGAACGCACGCCCCTACCAAAATGCATATATCTTGGACCGCCGTTGGCAATCTCGGCGAATATCACCAAGATGCTCTTGGATAATCCATCAGGTTCCTAATTTAGTCGACGGAGTTTGGTATGGTTTATGATACATAACATCAATTTATTTTAAAAAGTGCAATAATGACAGGTCTTAGAATAACAGCGATGTCATCTTAATTTTACACATTAGAGCTGTTAGCTTTAGAATTAGAAAGGAATTTTCAAACCAGCAGCCTTCGGGTAATAAAGTCGTTCTTACTTTTCATGATCGATTTTTATTGATACCTTCCCGCTTGAAGATTAAAAGTCTCAAGCTCCCGCAGGTAAGTCTATCCTTGGCATAGTTTTGTGTGTACTCCAGGCGCCCGAATTTTCACTTTTACTTATTTTTATTTGGAGCACACCACACAGTTTAATTTCATTCATCTCACTCTCTTCTCATCTCACACACACTTTTTTTTTATTATTACAATTGTCGCTCAGCGAACAGGGACTTGAAGTAGGTTTGTCTGGTACCTATATACTGTCATTATTGCACAATTATTAATTAACTTATGAGTCTATTGTTTGCATTAGTTTGTTCTACATTGTTACTTTAATAACTTTGTGTTTATTTTAATTTTTGACTCATAAGTAGTACTTAACTTAATTTGGTGAATCTTTGTATACAATATTTGGTGTTTACTTATTGATAATTTTGTTTATTGACCTGTTTGTTTTAATAACATGTTTTTTTTCTTAGCAAAACCAACAGAAATGTATAGCATTGACCGTGTTTTGTTGTTCTCAACAGTAAAGTTATTTTAAAAACTAAGTTTAACTTTTAAAGAAAATAATTTAATCTAATTGTAAGTACAATATTGTACATTTAATTTATCTAGATTTAAGCTGCTTGTAAGTGATTATTGCACTTTTAAAACGATAAAATTAACTTAGTAATTTTTCATGGGAATACCACATTGACTTCAATACTTAACCTCAAACTTGAGAATTTATTTTCAAACTTTTAACTTTTTGAAATTTAGTTTTTGCTTTTCGTTTGCTATTCGCCTTGCTGTTTGTTAGTCATGGACAAGGGAGTTCAGTTTCCGCCGCTTCAGGATTCGGGTGATGTCGATACCTGTACTGCTGTTGATGCTGATGCTATTGAGAAAGTCCATGAGATGGTTAATGCCACAGATGTTAACAATCCCTTTGACTCAAGAATCGCTCACTCTTCTTCGGCTCTTACAGCTCAAGCGTTGCCCTCATTTAACTCCTTGAATGCGCTTGTGAATGAAAATATTCGAAAAAACTTTCCTCCTTTCACTAAATTGCCTGACTTGAAGAAAAGTAGAATAGTTTATAGCGGTAAATCTTGTGTTCGGGAATTTATTACTCAAATAGAAGAATATTTTCTTTATAAAAATTTCAATGAAAACCTCCTTGTGGGTTCTTTTTCAGATTTGCTTGATGGCATAGCACTTAAATGGTTTAGATCTATACGACTTCGTATTCCTTCTTGGCATGCACTTAAGCTAGCGCTTTTAAAACGCTTTGATAAGCCTGACTTTGATTATTTCTTAGAGAATGAGCTCCGCACCAGAAAACAGAAACCGTCTGAGTCGCTTCCTGATTTCATCACTGAAATTTCTGATATGGCCAGTCGCCTTTCAGAACCTTTGTTTGACCAAACTTTAATTAATGCCATAAAACACAATATGTTACCTGTTTATACACCTTTTTTGTTTCTTAGGCAGATTGATTCAATTGAACAATTTTTAGAACTTGCAAAAGAACTGGAAGTTGTTGTAGACAGAAAACCCAACAAAGAGTCAGTTAAACCTTCAGTAAAAGTAAATGCAGTTTCTAATGATTTAACTTGTCTGAAATGTAAAAAACCCGGACACTCATATAAAAATTGTAAGTCCATACCGGGTATTGTTTGTTTTAAGTGTCATAAGGCAGGGGTCACTTCTAAGACTTGTGACGTTTGTAATTCGGCTGTTAAAGACTCGCAAGAGCCAAATCACAAGCCGGAGGATGTTACTCGTGATAAAGATTTTTCAGGCTGGTTGGATTATTTAAAGACCTTTTTTAACATTTATCGTTCAGCTCCTATTCTTTTTACAAAACAAAGTGATGCTAGACCCTTTTTAGAATTTAAAGTTGGAAATCAAATTTTTTCAGGTTTGTTGGACAGCGGTTCCACTAAATGTGTTTTAGGCTCAAATATTCACGAACAATTTTTGCAGTCAGGTTATAAAATTAGACCTTCTTGTGGTTCTGCTTCTATAGCAGATGGCACCTCTCGAAGAATTATTGGTGTCATGGATTTGCCAGTAACTTGTGATAATATCACTAAGATAATAGAATTTTTAATTATTCCTTCTTTTGATCCACCCATCATTTTAGGTTTTGACTTCTGGATTAAATTTAAAATTGCTAGAGACTTGTGGAAAAACATTACACTTGTTAAAGATAATCAAAATAATAAAATACAAGTTTGTTCTGTTACTCCTATTTCTGAACTTTCTCCTTCAGAGAAACAGAAATTAAATAGCACTATTGCTTTGTTTGAAGACATTTCTTATGAGAAAAGAGGTTTGGGACTCACTCATTTAGTTGAACATAAAATTAACGTTACTAGTGAACCTTTTAAACAAAGATATTGGCCTTTGAGTCCTGCTAAACAAAAAGAACTTTTTGATGAAGTAGAAGTTTTACTAAAAGAAGGCATTATTCAACCCTCTAAGTCTCCTTGGTGTTCACCTGTTTTAGCGGTAGAAAAGAAAGATGGAGGTACTAGATTGTGTTTAGATTCAAGACGATTAAATTCTGTTACTATTAAAGATTCTTATCCCCTTCCTTATACTTCTAGAATATTAGATAACCTTAGAGGTGCCAAGTATATTAGTACAATAGATCTTTCTAAAGCTTTTTTGCAAATTGCACTTGAGAAATCCTCCCGTGAGAAAACTGCTTTTGTGGTTCCTGGAAAAGGTCTGTACGAGTTTGTTCGCATGCCATTCGGTCTCACAAATGCACCGGCTGAGTTGCAGAGACTAGTAGATAAACTTTTTGGTCCAGAGTATGATAATTCTGTATTTTGTTATTTAGACGATTTAATTTGTATAAATTCTGACTTTAATGGGCATATTGAACAATTAAATAAAATTTATAATATATTAAGAGAGGCAGGATTAACCGTAAATTTAAAGAAATGTAACTTTTGCAAAGATAGACTTCGCTATCTTGGTTTTATTGTTGACAGTAATGGTTTGCATACTGATCCTTCTAAATTAGAGACAATAGAAAATTTTCCTCGTCCAGAATCGGTAAAACAACTTCGAAGTTTCCTTGGTTTATGTTCCTATTATCGTAGATTCATTTGCAAATTTGCTGATATTGCTTCTCCTTTAACTAAAATGACTGCAGGTAGTAAAAATTCTAAAAAGTCACTTACTTGGAATGACGAAGCTGAAAATGCATTCCAAGAATTAAAAAATTCGTTGGTAACTTCTCCCGTCTTGCAATGTCCCAATTTTGAAAAACCTTTCTTTTTACATTGCGACGCTAGTTCTGTGGGCATTGGTAGTGTTTTGAGTCAAGAGGATGAGAAGGGAGATCAACATCCCATTGCTTTTTATTCTAGGTCACTTAATAAATGTGAAAGAAATTACAGTACCACTGAACGTGAATTATTAGCTATTTTAGATTCCATAGAACATTTTAGACCTTATATTGAAGGAATGAAGTTTGCAGTTGTCACTGACCACGCTTGTTTGAAATGGCTTTTAGGTCTCAGTAATCCTAGTGGACGTTTGGCTCGTTGGGCTGCTAGAATTTCTCAATTTACATTCGATATTATTCATAAAAAAGGTTCATTACATTTAGTTCCAGATGCTTTATCTCGCATAGAAGTCGCCGCTATAAACGCTCAGGACAGTTTAGTCTTACCTGACGATGAAATTACTGACCCTTGGTATAGAAAAATATTTACCCAATGTCAAAAATCTCCTAGAAAGTATAAGAATTTTAGAGTTGAAAATAATACTTTGTATAAATTTTGTAGAAATAAATATAATCCTCACAGTCTTTTAGACTGGAAGATTGTTATACCCAAAGAGCATATTTTAGATACTATTAGATCAAATCACGATGATGTGAATTCTGGACACTTAGGAATACATAAAACTTTAAAGAAATTAAAACAACATTATTTTTGGAAGGGAATGTTTAATGATATTCATCAATACATTTTGTCTTGCGATACCTGTAAAGCTTATAAACATACTACATCTCCACCTTTTGGTATTATGATTAATTAGGATTAATCGTCCTAAAAAAGGTTGATCGTCCCATGCTTATGCTCTCAGTTGATATCATAGGAATTCTACCTAAAACTTATTCTGGTCATAGATACATACTTTCGGTTGTAGACGTTTTTACTAAATATTGCTGGTTCTTTCCTATGATCAATGCTACCACTAGAGTAATTTGTAAACATTTTGAAAAAGAAATATTTCTCAAATTTGGTTGTCCAAAAATAGTAGTTTGTGACAATGGAACTCAATTTACTTCAAAACATTTTGTAGATTTTTTGAAAGGTTTTAATATAACCAAAATATTTTATAATACTTTGTATACACCTCAAAATAACCCTGTTGAGAGATATAATAAAACGGTCGAAACCTGCATATCGTGTTTTGTTAAAGATGATCATAGAACTTGGTCAAGTTTTTTGCCCAATGTTCAATTAGCTTTAAATAATAGTGTAAACCTTGCTACTGAGTTTACTCCTAACTTTCTGATGTTTGGTAGGGAGCTTATTCTTGATGCGTCATTACATCACTTTAGTAGTTCTGTTGATAACTTATCTCAACTAGAAATTTCAAATAGGAATGCTTATGCAGTTTCTCTTAATTCACTTAGTGATATTTTTGTTAAAGTTCAAGCTTACTTGTTAAAGGGGTATAAGCGAAATGCCGCTTATTATAATAAAGGTCGGAAAGTCATTTCTTTTGGTGTGGGTGATATGGTGTGGAGAAGAAGTTTTGTTCAATCTCATGCTCCTGCATATTTTTCAGCTAAGCTTGCACAGACCTAAGTTTGTAAAGTGTAAAATAACTGAAAAGGTTTCGGATAACGTTAATGTTTTGAAAGATTTAAATAAAGGTTCAGTGGGACGTTATCATGTTAAAGATATTATTAAATTTTAATTTGGTTTCCAAGTGTTAGTCTTGATTTTGATAAATTCTGTTTGAAGGTCGTTTTTGACAGTGTGATGTACGAGGGGATGGATGATAGGTTATCAACGATTTGAAAGATGTATGTTAGGTAACTTCTTATAAATTTATTGAATTTGAATTCTTAACATTCTAAAAATAAAACTTAGGCCATTCTTGTTAATTAAATACTATTTTTTTCCACACTAAATGTTTTTCACATCAGAGGATCTTATTTTATGTTTTGTTCGTTTTTGTTGGATTGTATAAGATCTTATTTTTTAAGGGTAACCTTTTACATGTTTACATTTTATTAGGATCTTATGTAACCCTACACTTCAGGTTATTTTTACCTTGAGATCAAAAACTTGAACTCAATTTCAAGTTTTTGTATTCTTCTTTTTTCATAGTTTGAAATCATTCTATTTTCTCTTCGTCATAAATAGTAATCGATTTTTAAATCTATTTTGTGCTGTTCATTGACAGAATTGTTTCTCATTTTTACTAGAGTTTCATTCTCTTTAATGATCGGATTTGACTTTGTTAGTAACGCGTTCATCCTGGACTTTACTTTTTAGGGTCATTCTGTAACCTTTGTTACAAAATGCCTTATTATTTTTTGAATCTTGGTGTAACTTTTGACCTTGATTTCGACTCTTTTTTCCATTGTGCTCGGAAAGTCGGTGGTGTTGTGCCGATCACAATGTGGGATTTCGGCCCCGGCCATATTTTTTCCTTTTTCCATTGTGTTGGACATTGTTGTTCCAATCACAATGCGGGATTTTTTTTTGACTTTCGTCATTCTTTTTCTTTGCGTTCGGAAGTTCGGTGGTGATGTGCCGATCGCATTGTGAAACCTTGGCTTTCGCCTTTTCGTTATTGAGATTTCTCATTGGAGATCTCAATGATTTTTTGTGTTTGTCTGTGTTTGGGAGATTGGTAGTGTTGAGCCAGTCACAGCAACATTCTTTTACAGCTATTGTGCTCGGGAATTCGGTGGTGATGAGCCGATCACAGTACGCTTTCCTTTGTTTCGTTGCAGGTTGTGCCTGTAACAATATTTTAAATAAGGCCTTTCAGCTTTATTTAAAAAACTTGTTTGGTGTTTCAAATTTTTTTGGATTGTTGGATACGGAGTTAGTCAGTGGCAATAGAGCCTAACTGCACTCATAGAGATGGTAGAGTTGGAAGCAGTTGACATAGTAGTCAGTGGCGATAGTGCCTAACTGCACTCAAAGTTGTACTGTTCCAAGTGGTTTGAAATTTTTAGTCAGTGGCGATGGTGCCTAACTGCACTAAAAATTGTAGTTTGTATTGGTAAATTGTTCGAATTCGTTTGAAATTTGTAGTCAGTGGCGATGGTGCCTAACTGCACTGTTTTTTAGTTTAGAAGCGCTAAGAGATTTCTCTCTTCGTTTCATTTAACAAGTTTTTATAACTTATAATTTTTTCTGTTTTTCACATATTTCATTTTTGACTTTTTGTCATTTGCATGTTTTTACTTTTATTAAATTCTTGAGACCTTGTCGTTTGACATTTTCAGAATTCATTTACACTTTGAATCTTTTATGATTCTTTTCTTTTTTTGGGAATTAGAAAGTTGTTAAGACTGGTCTATTGTGTTGAAGATTTCTTTCTAATAAAAGAAAGTTCCTTTCTTTTATTTTCGGGGAGGGATGTAATGTAACGAGTCTTTTAAGCCTGTTACATACTATTGAATTCTTTGCTTTGATTTGTAGGCTCTGGTTGGTGTTGCCTTATGAAAATTCATTTTTTGTTGACTTGGATTCGTGAAGTGGTCACACTGATTTTTATTTTCGATGCTGTCAAATTGACTTTGACATTTCTTGCTTTTCGACCTACAGCCTGGAATCAATGGAGTGATTTTTGAGCGCTCCAATAAAATCTCAAAATATAACTTGAGATGGGCGGCATCTAGTCCCTAATTATGTGGTAGCCGATTGCCCTGGTCATGATCCTAATTGGATAGCCTTTATTTTTTAAGGTAAGCGAATTCTTTGTGATTTCGGTCCGTTCCGCGTTGTCATGGCTATTTTGATAGCAGACGCTAATAGTTTCCGATATTTAATTGTTTCAGGATCTCTTATCTTCATTTTATAATTATTTGCTTGGATTCATTCATCTACTGATGACCACATTTTGATTTTTGGAAGAAACGGTGAGTTTAATTGCATATTGCTCGTAAAGATTTCTGCATCGATTTCTAAATCGATCGCCATTTTTTATCCGCTAACGATTATTCATGTTTGTTTTCAGCCACAAGGCGTTTTTTTTCCATATTACTTAAATTTTTGAACGCACGCCCCTACCAAAATGCATATATCTTGGACCGCCGTTGGCAATCTCGGCGAATATCACCAAGATGCTCTTGGATAATCCATCAGGTTCCTAATTTAGTCGACGGAGTTTGGTATGGTTTATGATACATAACATCAATTTATTTTAAAAAGTGCAATAATGACAGGTCTTAGAATAACAGCGATGTCATCTTAATTTTACACATTAGAGCTGTTAGCTTTAGAATTAGAAAGGAATTTTCAAACCAGCAGCCTTCGGGTAATAAAGTCGTTCTTACTTTTCATGATCGATTTTTATTGATACCTTCCCGCTTGAAGATTAAAAGTCTCAAGCTCCCGCAGGTAAGTCTATCCTTGGCATAGTTTTGTGTGTACTCCAGGCGCCCGAATTTTCACTTTTACTTATTTTTATTTGGAGCACACCACACAGTTTAATTTCATTCATCTCACTCTCTTCTCATCTCACACACACTTTTTTTTTATTATTACAATAGTTATAGAAATTCAGACACAATGTAAAAATTGTTAGTCAATAAATAAATTTAATTGAATCTCATGTTATGGAAAACCACTTTAAGGATAAAATTGTCTTGTCTTGGGCCAGGTCATGATGAACTTATAAACATAACACATAAACACACTTATTTACTGTGTGTTCCATCATCGGATGAGCAAAGATACTGCGATGGGTCACTGTTATTTGTTTGAAGTTCCATGGACCCAAACAAAACGCCATGCTTCCACATTTATGGTTGAATTCACTGTCAGCTTCTCTATGCCTTGATACTTAAACTTTGAATAGATCTTGTCATTATAATCTGGTCCGATTAACTCAAATTATTCAAAGTTTGCAAGCATGCTCTGTCTAAGACCGCATCATCTCTCCAATACATTTTTTTTTAAATAATTCAATAAATTGTCCATGGTTCAGTGGCCACTATCCATGAGGACAGTGCCTAAAGATAGCCGCCATCGACTGAGGCTGACTGATAATATTTTCTAATTTTCAGGAAGACTTCTCCTACCGCAACAATGTGGCTAATGCCGACAAAGAGATCCGTCTGGGGTTTGTGCGCAAAGTTTATGGTCTTCTATCAGTGCAACTCCTGGCGACTGTCGCAATCGCCGCCACATTCCATCTTGTTGAGCCTGTGAAGACCTTCATTCATCAGAAGTAAGTGGAATGTTTACTTTTAATAAGTTCATTCTAGCCTAGGATTAGAAATTGTCTTACTTATTTTAATTAGTTACTTGAATGACCATGTTGCAAAAAAAATTACCTTAAATTGACCTGTATGTATATTGTTTTAGTTTTCCTCATTTCCGTTAAGTTTGCATTTGAATAGATTTTTTCCTTATCTTAAGAATGACTGTCCAACAGATATTTTCCTCATGCATTGAGATAATAAATTGCTTATGGCTAAAAACTCTTTTCTTACGGGACAGTGGATACAGGACTTCATTCTAAAATGATATCCCAATCACTATGGGCCTTTCCTTTAGCTGAGTCAGTGCTTGTGGCATGGCTGTTGTGTTGACGCTCATCAGCGAGTAAATGATTGAGCTCTGTCGTGCGTCACCTCACCCTCCCGCACCGCGCAGCTGCCTCGGGTACAATCCTCGAAGGGTGTGAAAACTGCCGAAATGTTGATGTAGGTACCCATTAGTAAAACCACATTCCATCAGTTATGTCTAAGTCCCATGTAATAGGGGCGAGCCTATTGCCATCACCCGGGCACTTAACCAGACTCCGTGGCTGCTAATGTGAAATTCCTAGTAAGGAACCTAAAAGTTTATAAATGTGGCTATCATAGCAGCACCCTCAGAAGTATGTGCAGAAGATGTTAAGGTCATGTTTCAAGAAGGATATTCATTAGTTTTATTTTTATTCTAGTGATTGGATGGTGCTAATAGCGTTTGTGCTGAGCATGATAGTGCTGTTCGCGCTCATTGCTAAGAGGAAGGACTCTCCCGCCAATCTTTACCTGCTGGCTGCTTTTGTAAGTATAGATCCTAGATCATTCGTTGACTGTTCCAATACAGAATTTACCTTTTTACCGACACAGTTGGCCTAGAAAACGCTGGCGTGACGACCTAGAAGCGTTTATGACAAATTGGACGGAGAAAACCACACAGAGGGAAGAGTGGAAGGCTATGGGGGAGGCTTTTGCCCAGCAGTGGGACAGTATAGGCTGAGCGAGAAAAAAAAAAAAGTTGGATATAGCCAACAAATGAAAATGTGCCGAACACGCCGTTGTGCGTCGGCCAAAGTCGACAGGATAACTTTTTGTTTTAAACTAGTGTCAAATAAAATAATGATTTTCGATCTGATATTTTATTTAAAAAATATGGGGCGAAAAGCAATGATAAGTTATCGCAAAGTTGATGGAATATACTTTTTAATACTATACTATCAAATCAAACTAGCCATTTATGTCCCACTGCAGGGCAAAGGCCTCCCTTCCCTCTCTCCACTTATCCCTATGATCCCTGCGAAAAGAGTCGAGTTCGTCCCGCCATCTTCTTCTGGGCCTGCCGCGTTGTCGTTTACTGCTGTTTGGAACCCATTGTGTGGTTAATTTAGCCCATAGCTGCTCCGGCATGCGGCATATGTGGCCAGCCCAGTTCCATTTAAGCTTGGCAGCCGTGTGACCTACGTCGGCAATTTGAGTTTTGGAACGCAGTATCGAGTTTTTTATTCGGTCAGTAAGCTTGACTCCAAGGATACCACGCTCCATTGCTCGCTGACAGACCCCGAGTGCGGACTTTTGACGCTTTGTTAATGACTATACTATAAGAACACTTTTTTTATTTACATGCTATAGATGTCTAACGCATACTGCAACGTCCGGGGAGACGATTTGGTTATGTAGGGCTTACACCCACTAAAAATCACCACCCCGAGCCTACTGTCGCCTTGGCGGATAGACCTCGAGAACTGCTACACATAACGTTCGGGACCCATGCAGCCACTGCCTAACCCAAACGCTTCTGGGGAAAAACAGTGAAATAATAATATTTTATGTTATCATGTAGCTGTAACAACACCAATTCACCTCCTATTTCAGACGGTGGTACAAGCGTATTCAGTGGGCGTAGTGGTCTCCTACTACAACACCGCCGTGGTCCTGCAGGCGCTGACGCTTACCTTCGCTGTGGTTTTCTCTCTGACAGTCTTCACGCTCAACACCAAGACTGACTTCTCTTTTATTGGATATGGGTAAGTTTCTGGTCGATATTTTGGAACATGGATTTAACTTAATTTTAGTTTATTACCAAGCGAAACCGTCGCTTATAATTGTATCTAAATTATTATGTTTTTTCCTTAAAGAAGTGAATAATTGTATTCTTTTTGAGCGAAATAAAATTTCTCAAACTGTAAATTACATTGAAAAAGTACCAGATATGGTACAAGACCGTGATAGTGAGAAAACAAAATAGTATAAAAAACAATTCGACGCGATAAAGGTATTGCGCAACATGCTTTGAATCACATTACGGAGTATTTTAATTGGAATTCTGAATTCATTGCTACATTTATTTGAAAATTCATTTGCCCACCATCGCAACTCACGCAATGAATGTTATTGTATAGTATATTCAAATAACCCAATGAATGTTATTGTATACTTAGTCAAAATTCACAATACAGTCCTATTTGAGCCAAAGGTTGGTAGAGACCGCCTCCTGATATTAAGTCCGCCTATGTAATCCTCTTGTACATAAAAGTTTAAATAAATAGAATTAAAAGCAAAGCCATTGTAGTATTGTTACTCCGAGGATCTAGCGAGTCTTTCACAGGACAAAAACCTAACTTTTCTTCAAAAATCTGTTACAGTATGTTTGCTGGCCTCAGCGTTCTCATCGTAGGAGGCCTACTCCAAATCTTCATCCAGAGCTCCGCGTTCGAATTCGCCCTATCTTTCGTCGGTGCCATTCTATTCAGTCTCTTCCTAATATTCGATACACAAATGATGATGACCACTTTGTCCCCTGAGGAGTACATCCTGGCCACCATTAACCTTTACCTCGACATCATAAACCTGTTCTTGTACATACTCCGAATCCTCAATGAGTTGAACAGGAATTAAATTTCAGTATTTATTTAGCATTTTTTTGTGTATTTAGACCATTTTATTGCACGTTATATTCGGATGTGAACGGCTGTGAATATGAAATTTATATATTTTTTATTGCTACTTATCTACTTAATTTGAAGTATTGTTAAATTAAGTTTTCTCGAGGTTGATTTTATGACCAGGAATAGAATTAACACGCTATGGAAATGGCCAGTCTTCATCGGAAAAGGGAACTGTTCCTGTGTTATGCCCTTTTGCTTAGTGCAACTAAAGTCGGAACAAGACGGGTGAAATGAGCGTCGGAGACAGCTTTACAGAACTATTTTGTATTTCGATTCTTCATTCCAGTATAATTTTCAAATGACTATATGAAATTATTGGGCAATTATTGATGTAACAGTCGTGATTAGTTAATGTATTGTAAATGTTCTAAAACGTAAATATCAGGAGTATATTGAATGAAACTTGCTGCGTCTATTTTGTCAAAATAATTGTCTATGTGATAACGACACCTTACTTTGTGGACACGCGGCACTATATTTTTATTTCAGCATATTCGTGGTGGCACAACTGTTGAAACATAAATTATATAATTATAAATTGTTTAAAATATTTGTTTGTTTATTTTATTTTCACAATATCCTAAAAAATCGCTTATTACGGTATACGTTTATCATAATGCCATGCAGTATGTAATGCTGACACAACTACTTCACCATTCTGGCCTCCTGGTAGTTTGTAAGACTTAATTATCTTTGTTTCTCTTCTCCTACAAAAAAATATACCACCACCCCGGTGGCAAGCTCGAAACGGACACATGAGAATAAACATTTCGTCCCATATTTTAAAATAATATATTGCTCCTAAACATTATAAATAAAAAAAATTAAACGTATTTTTTGTATTATAAGCAGTTACAAAAAAATACGTTTTCTTGTATCTGCTACAGCCGAAGGTGGCGCATTGGGTACGTTTTCATTCTTCGGCTATAACAATCCAACCGTGGCACTCCCTTAGTCATGGGGATTCTTGGGGTCTATTAAAAAGACAGTTTGTATTGCTAAATTATATAGTATATTTTACAGAGAACCATTATTTCATACATCACAATAATCATAACCTAAAAGTTTCACAAAATATTTACAATAGACAGGTGATATGAGAAATGTTACATTTAAATCAAGTTGGTCAAACAGAAAACAGGATAAAAAATAAGTCAACAAAGCTTGTAGATAGCCTATAGTTTCAAGCTATAACATAACATCACGCCTGTAATCCTCGAAAGGTAAGGCAGATTTGTACCTAATAGTACACCCGCAAGTTTAAGTCCCGAATAGGTGGCGAGCCTATATATAATTTCAAGCTATAATATATAATTATAAATAGCTGGGATGAAGAAAACCCTGATAGATATTTCTCGACGGCATGTGAAGTCACCAGGTTAGGCTCTAACTACACGATAAAGAAGTTATAAATGCTTCGTTCGTAAGGCAATTAAAAAGTAACTATAAAAAAAATGATAGTTCATCATATCATAACATTCATAACTCATCTTATATACAACTATTAACAAAGTTGATGCTGGACTAATGATATAGGCCACCTTAAATTTTTTTATCATGTTTTATAATCACATTGAGATAAAATGTGTACATTTAAGTACCTGTTGAATTATTAATAAAAATATACCGCATTTTTTTTAAAATAACCATGAACCGTAAAGGTGAAGACTAGAAATTTCTACTGTAAAGTGCGTTTACATGGTTGTTTTCACACCCACTTTACAGTAGAAATTTCTCAACAGCCAGCCCCAGAACAACTACCTGTAGGCTACACAAATATTTGTTATGTGCGGGAAACGAGTCCACGACACGCAGCTCAGCAGTTAAGGTGAATGATACAGGCTGCTCCCAGCCATTTTCCCGCTAGATGGCGTTGAAGTCAACATTTTTAGTTTATTTGTGTTTTTGTGTAATTGGAAAACTATTATGTCGTAGGAGTAGCAATTGCGGTTATCGGACATTACGTCTTATCGAACTGGGTCACATCATTGTCATAATATCCACCTAATTCGACACAAAGGTGTAATTTAAAATCTGCCATTGAATATAGCGTCGTTTACACATACAGACGTAGACGTGAGCGAGTACATTTACGAAGATTGAACACTAGATGGCGTGAATGAAAAAAAATGTTTTTCATTTTTCTTTATGGGTAGATTGGGTTGGCAGAACTACAGAACGCCACCTGCTACGGTATATCATCATCAGCCTATAATGTTCCCACTGCTGGGACCCGGCCACCACGCGGGCCCAGTGAGGTAGATGTCACGTCTTCAAATTTTTGGTTCTAGGACATCTCACCATGATTTGCTTCATATTTATTGAGAGCATGTGGTGATGCAATACATTCCACAAAGTAATGCGCCTGTCTGGATTTGAACCCACGACTTAATGTTCGTGAGTCGGTATATTTTATTATGTACGATTGTTAAAAAATAAAAGGTATATTTGTTGGTGTAAACTATTTAATTTTGGGAAATAAATTATGTCAACAATAATTACAATAAAACGCAGTTTTATTTTACTCAAAAAAATCTAAATCAAAACTCATTTATTCAAACTAGGCTGATAATCAGCACTTTTCGAACGTCAAAATTTACTTTACTTTACTTATTTACAAGTGACAGTCCCCCAAAACGCCCACCCTTCGACACTTCCTAGTGTTTTTGCTGGAAAGAAGAAGTGGCGGAACAAACACTCCAGCAACACATCTGTCTGTTTGGTTAGAAGAACCAGACTCGATACAATACTATGGTGTAAGTTAATATTACGATTGACTACAATCAATAATAAAAGGTACATAAAAATAAAACACAAAAAAGACATAACATATTATCAGTAAACTAATTTAGGAGAAAGAACATAAATTACAAACATTGTCTTGTGTTCAACTCAACGACCAGCTATTCTTATCATTTTAGTAGTTGTTAATGGAATAGTAAGCTTTTGAACAAACTACATTAGGTACACTATTGATTTTTTTATCAAACCAGAAGAATTTGAAGTAACATAATTAAATGCTGATACATGCATAATCACTCAAAACTAATAACACTTATGATTAGTAACAGTATTTATACATTTCATAACACGTAAGAAACTATAATTCCTAGACAAGAGCTACAAATCTAAAACGATTTATTATGAGATAATAACAAGGAAGGTGAAAAAAATATTTCCTAATTTGGAAGCACTCAACAAAAGCATATAATAAAACGAAAATATAAAGCTCTTTATATGAAGTAAGTATACCTAAGAAGTATTATTTCACCTTTTGATACAAAATAAAAAGAAATATACAATGATAATGTAGATTCTAAACAAACTACTACCATAATACAATTAGAACAAAAATCATTTGATTTGTTGATTTCGCCCTCTGCCTTGAAACTTTCTTTGAACCAACTGCTACACTGCTGCTGCAACAAAGAAAACATACTTAGCATATAATTCTTACTTTTTGACCAATATTATTTACCATTCACTTCAAAATATTATTTACCGTCAATCTCCAAAGCTGCTCTGAAATAAAACTTTACTTCTCTTATTTGCTTGAATTTCTAACTGATGTTGATGTTGCAGAAGGATTTGAAGCCTTCAAAGCAATTTTTTCATTGGCTGCATAAATGAGAGCCCACACTTCTGGAGCAGTATTTTTCAAACTTTCTACGAGATCTTCTTCCTTCTTTTCAGTTCCATCTGTCTATGTTTTATTTACATTGCAGTAATAATCTTTGGCTTCAAAATATTTCGCCCAGAAAGAAGGAGCTTAGTGTTGGCCAAGATCTAAAAAGAACAAAATATAAATACAGAATAATATGCTTCACTGATCCTGGGATGACTTACAAATTTGATTTATTCATTTACCTTGTAGAGTGCACTGGTATAGTTTTTGATTACGTCATTCTTGCATTAATTTTTTTTATGATGTTCCCATATGACACTTTCTCTATCAATTTTGCAAACACAGAGGAGTCTCCGTCACCAATAAAACTCAAATAGCGAAGTTGATGTATTTCTTCACTCTTTTGAAAGCCTTCCACAATAATTTCCGATTCCATTGCTGTAGATGGTCCAGTAAAATTTTTGCAGCAATTATGTGCTTTCATATCCATGTTTCTCCTCCCATAATATTGACATGTATAACAATATTTGTTTCTAACACCAAGAAGCAGGCCTGGAAATGAAAAGCAACACTTGTAAATAATGCACATAATAACATACATACATAAACTCACGCCCTTTTCCCATGGGGGTAGGCAGAAACCACAGAACGCCACTTGCTACGATCCTTAGATAATCCTTTTGCCTCGTCCACATTCATACATCTGGTCATACACGCACGCCGGTTACGAGTACTACGCACCTGTCCTTTCAGAAGAACGGCACCAATATGATCAGTGTATGTCTTTCTAGGGCGTCCCCTCCCGGCATTACCACTCACATAATAAAAAAGTCATAAAGAACCAAATTTATTTTTAGTAAAATATTAACTTACCATACCAGATGACGAGTCAAAGTTATGCCCGTATGACCTTTTTGAATAGCAATTGATCTTTCTTGTTCACCAGCAATTTTAATTTCCTCTGTCAAATGTTCTAACCACACACTGCCTTATTTTCTTTCAACTCGACGAAATTTATTGGCTGACATTGTTGGAATATCCATAAGACTTGATATGTGAGCTGCTTGAGTGTAAAAGCTACCAGAAGTCACAGTTGCCCACACAAATGCAGTTTTTATTTTATTACTGCTACCAATGTTTCCACGCTCGATCACAGCACTTGAAAATTAATTCACTTCGAAATCCATCATGTCTTTCACTAACAAATTCAATTTGTGAAGATTCACACATATTTCAATGTCTTTCCAGAAGAAATGCCCACTCTATTACATGCTTCAAGTCCACTATGCGATACCCAGATATCTCAGATAAGCCTTTATTTGGACCAGCTTCCACAATCAATTGAAAATGATCGCAAGTGCAGACGGATTTTCCTTCAACTCTCAATGTCAATTGGGTTGCGTTCAAAAGATGTACTATAGTCGGGGTGGGTCAGTTCTTAAAATAAAGCCTTGTTCACGGTTTAAACTTTAATTAAAACTCAGGAATAAACACATTACACAAATTAAAACTCTGCCATCTCAAAAGTATCTCTCTTACCCAGTGCCAACATTATAACATTCAAAACAACATTATCATAAGAACTTAAAACTATAACGCTACGAAAGCCAATCAGCGGCCGAGTAGCGGCGCGACGACAGATCAGTGATTGGTCGGCGCGACGCGCGGGAGCAAACATGCTAGCGCGTTGGTGAATATCTTTGAGGCGGCTGTCCTCTATTGGCCCTCTTACGGCCAGGGAAATGGGAGCGTTCGGAAACGTTTTCCGCTATAGTACGTAATAAAATTTTACTTATCTTTATATTTCAATGTTACCTTTAGATTCCTCGTAGAACTGGTCAACGAATAAGAAAAAAAAAACAGATTATAATAACTTGTTCAAAATAAAGCACGGAACAGAAAAAAAACAGATTGTAACTGAATTATATTTGTTTCTGAACGCACCATAACAAATTTCGACGTGAAAAAGCTTGGTAGGTATAGTACTACAAAATAAAACAAACTATATATATTTAAATATGTGTGTCTGTTTGAAACTGTTTGCAAAATGCGTAAAAGGTGACGTAATCCGGCAAAACCATATTTTGCAAATGTTTGCAAGTTTAATTTTGTGATTACCTACTTTGGTAGTTTACCGATTTAAAATAATTTTATTTATTGTTGACCAAAAACATATTATTCAAATAATACTAAGAAACACTGACTTTGTACTCATCACTGACACGTATGACGTAGGTAATTAGTATTGTGACGAGATTTCATAAAAATCACGGGCCAACTTGATGTTTCTAATACCACCGAAAATAGAATTGTGTTTTTAGAATATTTAACTATTATACCTACGATAAATTAGAATTACAATAATACAGTATAATAGATAATATGAATCAAATGTATACTGGAGAAATATTGCAATTAAATCAATGAAAATGCATAGCATACAAAATAATAAGTACGCAAGAACTTCCGCGCGCAAATCATATAGCGCGGGACAACCGAGCTAGGAATGTATTTTCTAACAGCCTTATTCATAAAAAGTTAGAGCCTCCTTGAAGGCTCCTTGAAGGACTGATGCTAAAAAACATGATTCATAAACGTCTGTTAACGCTAATCAGTCCCTCAAGGCTCTGCTAAAGTTAGAGGACTGTTGACCCTCCTTTATCTCCCTGCTAAGTCACAAAATGGCAGCCACAAATTTGAACAGCTGACTTTGACAAGAGCAAAAAACCATAACGAAGATAATTTTAGTGAAGGGAGAGTTACGCAAAGATTTAAAAAAATCCAGGAAAATTTATTTTCAGGCATTTGTATTTAAAAATCCTCTTAATTATGTATTTAAGATGATACGTATAATAACAATGAATATGAAAAAAATAAAATTAGGATGAATAACATAATTACGGCTTTTTGCACTACAACTTATACATGCGGATCGGAAATGGCGGGAAAACAAACATTGCACTTTTTTTTTAAAGTTGATCTTGGGGTTGTATCGTCAAATTTTATCTTTTCGTGACAATGCAAGCTATCCAGGCAATTCGGGCTATGGAAGTTGTTAATTTACAACCACAACCGCGGCGTCGCAAGGTGTATAATCAAAGGGCAGATCCTATAGAGGATCTGCCCGATATAGAATTTCGGCGACGGTACCGGTTTGACAAGGGGACTGTCCAATTTATTGTTCAATTGGTAAGGGCGGACCTCACCAAGGACCGAAGAGGCGCCAGCCTGACACCAGAGCTGCAGGTTCTTACTGCAATAAGATGTTGGGGGCGCCAAGAAGTAAGCATATCCAGCATTACCTATTTACTATCTGCCATAAAACTTTTTTTTTTTTTAAGATCTCTTACGATGTCACCCGATTATGTTATTAAATAACCTGTGCCGAGGACCTAACTTTACATGCTGATAAAACCATACATTTTAGGTCCAAGATGATGCTGCAGAGCTTCACGGGCTCTCGCAGCCGACGGTAAGCAGGGTGTGTGCAGCGGTGGCGCGAGCACTGGCAAATCACTCTGCTCACTATATAAAAATGCCCAGTAACGCGGCCGAGAGGGAAGAGACCTGTCGGCGATTTTACGCGCTGCGGGCGTTTCCGACAATTATTGGGTGCATTGATTGCACCCATATTAAAATTAAAAAATACGGCGGCAATGCAGCCCAATACTACATAAACCGCAAAGGATACTATTCTTTGAATGTCCAGGTAAATACACAAAGAATAAATATTACAAAGTCCTTACTTAGGTAGATACCTAATGTAATTTTTTTAAATACCATTTAACATGGGTACCTTCTGCTAACACTAACACTAATAATCCTCCGCTGTCCAATTATTACCCCTTTTTTTTGTGGTATTCATTTTTAAAATCACAAGAAATTACTAAGCTCTCGTGTCTTCAATTTGCGTTTTCCCGCTAATTTGCTGTCACTGCTGTCGATTTTTTTTAAATTCTCGAGGAGGCCAATTTTTGTCTTTGATTTGTCAAGATAGCCAACATAACGCGTCTAATCCGTCTATCAGCAGCTCATTAGTTATCAGACTGCTAGCAAGCGTTTATGAATCATACTTCTTGACAACCGTCAAACAAGCTTAATCAGTCTGTTAACTAACAGACCCTTCAAACCTCAATTAAGGATTTTTTATGAATAAGGCTGTAAGTTTCTAACAGTCAAACAAGTGAACGAAGTTTGGCAACGCCTTTTTTTCGTCCACATATTGCATGTAGGTCAAGGTTACGAAGAACGGCATCAACCTTCCTACGACTACTGGTATTTATGTTGCCATACAACAATAAAATTGTTTACATTAAAAAAAAAACATAACATTGATGTCATCAGTTTTATGTTATTTTATATTGTTATTTTTTTGAACGGTTGGAAAGGAAATAATTAAAACTAATTATTGATTTAACAGAATTATTATAAGATCGTCTGCACCTGCACGCCATCTAGCGTGCCATAGTCTAAACAAGTTTACTTGTCATTATTTGTCAAAAGTCACGCACACTACTAAAGAAGTGTCAAATTTTGCCGGGATTTCACTATTGTTTTTCTCGGTAAATAATGTAAGATAATGCCCAAAAAGGTCGATTGCGGACACTTTCCATTGTTGAGAAGTGATAAAATGATAAATTTTAAAGAAAAAGTCTCTGTGTGTCGTGTAAAGGTGTATTTCAAAAATGTATGGAGGGTCGGTCGGCGCTTCAACCTTAATCGCGGTGGGTTTTTGCTTATTTCATTCTGGTTAACGCAAATATTATAACGGTTAATCAAGCATATCGTCGGCTTATTGCAAGAACTCATTAACTGCAAAAAATCACTAAATACGTTTTTATCTATAATTGGAAAAAACTCACTAATTTCTATATTTTAAATTAGTGAGTTTTTGCATTTTGTAAAATGTGTCAAAAGGAGTCCATTATATATAGATAAAAACGTATTTAGTGATTTTTTGCAGTTAATGAGTTCTTGCAATAAGCCAACGATATGGGTTATATGACCTCATTAATCGGTCCCTGGTGAGGTCAACTCATCACTTTTATATATCCTAGACATTGCAATTAGTCTACCTGTTGTAATAAATCTATGATTTCTTAAGCTTTGTTTTCCGTAGTCTTGTTTTTTTTTCAGATTCATATCTTTCAGAATCTTTTGGCATTTTGTAAGATAACAGAGTCAGGATATCAATTCCACATCTGCTATCTTATTATAATTTGACATTGCCTTTACTGTGACAACTATAGTATTTCCAACTAGAGTTTGTGATGTATCATCTGGATACATTTGCTAAATACTATCGTCATTATCAAGTGTTTCTAATGGCATATCAGCATCGCATAATGTGGGTTCAGTCTCGTTTTTCGTTGAATGTATTTCTAGATGTAATTCCATATTACTGTCAGAGTCTTCAACTTTACTTTCTGTTTTCGACACTTCTGCAGTGAATTCTTCTTTTTCACTTTCTGCTGTTTTGTTATCACTGTCTTCTGTGATTAAACTTTCTAACTTCTCTACAATGTCTTCTTCATTTTCATTTTCTGCTGTTTGATTTTTACTGTCGTCTGTGATTATACTTTCTAACATCTCTACACTATCTGCTTCTTTCTCACTTTCTGCTATTTTATTGTCACCCTCTTCTGTGATTAAACTTTTTAACTTCTCTACAATGTCTTCTTCTTTTTCATTTTCTGCGGTTTGATTTTCACTGTCTTCTGTGATTATACTTTCTAACATCTCTACACTCTCTGCTTCTTTCTCACTTTCTGCTATTTTATTATCACTCTCTTCTGTGATTAAACTTTCTAACTTATCTACATCTTCTTCTCTTTCATTTTCTGCTGTTTGATTTCCACTGTCTTCTGTGATTATACTTTCTAACATCTCTACACTGTCTGCTTCTTTCTCACTTTCTGCTATTTTATTATCACTGTCTTCTGTGATTAAACTTTCTAACTTATCTACAATGTCTTCTTTTTCATTTTCTGTTGATTGATTTCCACTGTCTTCTGTGTTTACACTTTCTGACATCTCTACACCATCTGCTTCTTTCTCACTTTCTTTTATATTATTTTCACTGTCTTCTGTGATTACACTTTCTAATTTATCTACAATGTCTTCTTCTTTCTCACTTTCTGTTATTTTATTTTCACTGTCTTCTGCGATTACACTTTCTAACATCTCTACACTGTCTTCTTCTGTTATTACATATGCAAACTTCTCAACACTGTCTTCTTCTTTTATTTCATATATTAACTTCTCATTAGTGTCTGCTTTTTCGACTAAACTTTCTAGTTGTATATCATTGTCAACTTCATTCAAAACTTTCATTTCAATATCTTCAACTTTTATAGTTTCCAGTACTTTCATTTCACTATTTTGCTCTTCTTTATCTGTAGTTTCTGGTTTTACACTTTCTTTTAGTTCTACTTTTTCTTGTGGTAAAGGCCTGAAAATAACAAATTGTATTTTATTTATCGTAGAGCCTGGGTTGTTTCTATTGTTATTTGATAGTAAAGGTTGGACAATAAAATCCAGTGATTTATTGAAATATTCGATTTCTGCATGTAAAAATGCATAGGATTCAGTTCAGTAATTACTGTTTACAAGTGACAATAGACTAATGGGATATGGCAGGAGAATGATGTGAGTTGAAAGATATCTCACCTTTTAACATCCTCCAATGTCTTGAGCTTCTGCACGGAGTTGCCAATGCTTGCTTTACACCGCTTCCGATGGCGAGTGAGCAGCTCGAACGAGTCGAACTTCTCCGTACAGCCGTAGCACGCGTGTTTGTTGTGACATGTCTCGTGTACCATCAAATCTGTTGGAGTTTGGAAACCTGAGGACAAGAGATAGACTTTTTAGATAAATGCTTAGTTGTATAGTAATTCTATTGTTGGATGGAAGCTCACTACTGAAGTACTGGAAAAGCTTGCCGTGGTCCGTGGCCGTCTCTCTCACATATTTGTATAAATGATAAAATTGAAAGCATTGATTTATGTGACAGTAAATTTGTGATCTGTCATGGTTTACCAAGCAATTAATGTCAATGGAAGTGTTTGCCTGTCGGTATAGAAGATACCTTTACCACAAAAATAAATCTTAACTTACTTCGTTTACAAATGGCACACTGATGTAGGACGCGGCGTTTCTTTTCAGGTGACTCACTGCCATCTGCCTTTCTTTTGACACTCTTGTAAGAATGTTGGGCTATCACGTGCGCCTGAATAAAACGATTTTTTAAATCATTAATTTATATCTAATTTATTGATTTGAAATCAAATCTGTAACTGCAGAATATTAAATAGACATAGATAACATGTGGTGTCACAGTCGGTCAGTGGGTCACAACACAAATCAGTCAATTGAAGGACATGGCATGTCCCACTTGGTGTGCCAACATGACACAAAAACCAAGCAATTACCCTTTAACATTCCCAGTGGTGGGCCTCTGGCCACCTATCTTTGAGAGGTAGTGTGCTGCAAACCACCACAGGGAGAAATTAAGCATATAGGGCCCCGCGTGGGTTGGTGAACAATTAGTCAATATATAAATACCTTAAGTCCAGTGACACTGTTGAACAACTTTGAGCATAATAAACACTCGAGGGTCAAATCGGGAGTCTGCTCAACTTCTTCTTGTTCGCCTTCACTTATGGGCTCCTCTTTTATGTCTATAAATATGCTCTGGAAATAAATATCATCTTGATTAACTTATATATGTGAATAAAGTTAGTTTGCATTGATCCAGTATTTAAATCTAGCATTGGAATCAAAGAACACTGCATTCAAATAGTACCAATGCAACCCAATACTGCATCGGAATAAAAACAAACATCAGCAAACCCACAGTCATGTACAATACACTTATTTTGCCTGTCATATTAATGGATTCTTGCACTACACAGCCACAACCACATTGGACAATTAGCTGTGCAACCAAGTTTGTTCCTGGCTTCGACTGTGGATGAGTAGTGCGTGACGGCCCATAAAGTCCATTGTCACAGGCAGTGAGTTTATCGCCATCAAACCATACACACTAAATATGCTATTGAGTTTGACACTGCTCACTGAATGAACACCTCCACACCCTAGGAATCACTGACAGTCCCCTGTGCAGAGCATGCATGGAGGCGGAGGAAACGGTGGCGCATGTGCTCCTTGAGTGCACAGGCGTTACCAAGATTCGTGAGGATACCCTAGGAACACCAAGATCCCTTGCGGATGCCCTGAGGAGACCGGGAAGTCTGATCTGCTTCTGGAGGTGGGCTGGTTGGAGTAAATGGCCAACATGGCTCACGCACAATGGTCCACTTCAAGGACTAAAGTGTGGAAACCCAAACCCCATGAATGAATGATATGCTATTGAGTAACCACTGAGGTAAATACTCTAGCATTTAATTTCCACTCACTGACAGACTACTTCTTGTAAAAACATTACCCTTCCCTTGCAGTCACAAAAGTACTTACATTTGTGTTCTGGGTGACTTCCGCAGCCTTTTTAACATCTTTGTTCTCAGAGTTTAATGGATCCAGTGATATTGTATCTGCAGAAGAAAACAATCAGTTACTCGTGACAATTTCTTCACTGGATATTTAAAAAAATACATCTCCATTATTTAAATTAGTGTATGAATTACTATCCACCATACAGTGAAAAGATTCATGTGGAGGAGATCCATGTGGCTGTTTTAAGCCATTGAACATAAAATATTTTTAGCTAATTCTTAAATATATTAATTCTTATGATCTGAACTTAAAAAAAAGAAGAAGAAATGTCCCAATAATGATGTGTTCTTTCTTGTTTAGTTTAGTAAGTACTCACCATTTATAGTAATATTCATAGGTGGAGGTTCCACTAACTCCTCTGGTTCTATTTTAATATCCAAAGTGGATAGTTCAGCCTCTGCATATGAGTTATCAGTAACGTTAACAGGATATTCCTCATCTGAAACTACTTCTTGTTTGATTTCTATGTCCGTTGATGTATTGTAAACGGAACCATTAATGTTTTTGTCCACTTGTATTGGTTTAGGCCAGACTTTTTCCATGTCTATTTCAGCGGTGAACCTCATTCTGAGAAGGAGGTCACAATTTCGCACATTTGCAGCAAATGTAGCTGCATCTAGCAACATTTGGTAGCAGGGTGCACATAAGATTTTTGAATGTCGATCTTGTGGTGATATCTGTGAAAGGGTAATACATAATTTTCATTTATTTGTAATGTAATGTGAATATATAAAAACATTACCAAAAAAAAGATCTCTGACCTTTTTTTTGAAAATCATTGATAATTTGGTTAATTTTATTTTAGGTTAACTTTTATCATGCAAGGATACACAGTGAGTTCATAACTTTGTCCATCATTATCTAACAACCTGAAGTCTCTTATTAATGTTTGCACAACTGTTACAAAGTCTGCAGTACTATAACCTCACTTCATCAACGACTTTTACTGATAGATCATAACAACACTCACAACTATTCTACTAACTAAAAGATTGGTCAGTGGGTCGCCTTATGGGCGGATATTAATGTTTGTATTCCTTACAATCTAAATTACAAAGCACAGAGAAAGGAAACATACGAAATAGGATAGCCTACTTCAGATTCAAAATAAAGAATGATGTCAAACATCCTTACTAACCTCAACATTAGCTAATTTAGCCAGATCCTCGGCTATGGTGGCTTCCATACCATCCCAGGGAGGTACCCAGGCTTGGAAAACATTACAACAACTCTTTTTGTCCAACTTTTTGAGACAGGCTCGACATTCACGAGGAAACTGCTCTGGTATCAATTCCTCCTTCGTTCCAACAGCAGAACTCATCTTTTGTTGCCTATCACATAAGAAAAACACATGCTTATAAATACAAAAGTAAATAAAAAACTTTTATTTAGATCCCGTGAGATGTGTCCGTCAATTTTAATGACAATTTTGACGTAAAGTTTTTCTAATAGAATAGACAAAATGACGGAAAAGAAATGAGAATTTTGCGATCACATTATTGTTCGTAATTACACAATAAATATTGCTTTCATTAAAAATTTAATTTAGTTTCGTTATGAATTGTCACTTCAATTATTTGGATGACTTGAAAAATATTATTTTTCCTCTTACACCCAGCGTGTGATTAAAAAGATGGCACGACTTTTTACGCCACAGATTATTTGTATTTTTACGCAATGGGTCGACTCAGTCACTCACTCGTCTACATTTGATTTGTCTCTGGTTACCAGTACTGTCAGTTATTTCATGGCCTGTACACAATGGTCCATGTTGGAGTGTCAGTGTTGCAAGACTACAGAAATATTATTACCAAACGTTGGCTTTGATAATTCCATTTAGTTAGTTGAACATTGTTTCATAAAAAACATAACACTCTTTTTTTGGGGCAGTCGTGTAATAAAATTGTACTAACCTCTCAAAACCATCTTTCTTAAAAACCTTATTTCTGCCTATCACCTCCACTTTTTTACGTATCGGTAGATTACGGGATGGCACTGCATTGTGCTTCAGAATTAGCTCTGAATTACCTATTAGGAAAATGAAGTATATAAATTATAATTTTATACAGCAACCACAGTTAGCAACAGTCGTTTTTAATTCTAACTGAACAATATTTAATACATACTTGATTGAATAAAATTGATCTTTGTAAAGTGTAAGCTGCAGGCAACCATGTTGGTCAGAAAATTATTTCTAACCTAGCGGGGTGGTGTGGACTGTAATTTGCGTAGCGGGTGGAGCGGGAGAAAGATGAGGATGTTCATGCACTCACCAGTCTTCGGAGCTTGCTTCCTGTGACCTTGCTTCTAATTCTCACTTTGGTTTGTTTTAACTGCCGGCCGGCTATGTTAGTATGTTTACACTAGAATTGAGCACTCAGAACCCGAACAGTTTAACGCTGTAATAGTCAAGACGCGCGCGCAGCGAAGACTCCAGACTCGCACTGAGTTCTTTTTTCTTCTTCCTTTTTAAAGGTGCGTTGTTGGCGCTGCAGTCGCACGGTGACGGCGAGCTCTGTCCTTTTCTCGCTCGGCGTTTGGTGGTGCGTGTGAGTGGGAGAAGGACAGGAAGGGATACAAATTCCACAGAGAGAGTGTGAATTTAAATTTATAGCCAAACGGCGTAAACATCTTCCCGGCTTTGATAATACATAGTATTATCGAAAAAAAGCGGTCAAATTGAAAGAAATAAAGTTTATGAAATACCTAAATTATAATTACCTACCTAAACTATGAAATTTAATTATTATTAATCTATTGAGAGGGCAGTGGACAAAGTTTGACGATAGGTCGTTTAAACGTGCCCGAAGCAGTTTTGACTAAGACAACGCGTACTCTACCATCCTTACCCGGGTAAACCTCCTGTATAATGCCCAAAGGCCAGCGAAGCGCGGGAACATCATCTTGATGTATCAATACAATAAGACCGGGTTTAACGTTATCCGAATTAGTAAGCCATTTTTGTCTCACTTGTAATGAATTGAGATACTCTAAACGCCATCTTTTCCAATAACTCTGCACCATTTGATCTAGCAGTTCTTTCCGATGACGTAGAGTCTTAGTTTCCTCAGAAACAGGCGCGGCTGGTAGGTATGTCAAGGGAGAAGCCATTATAAAATGAGCGGGAGTAAGAGGCTCAGGATGTGGGTCCTCTGATAAAATACAAAGCGGTCTGGAATTTAAAATGGTTTCGACCTGAGTCAAAACAGTTAACAGTTCTTCATAGGTAAGTAACTGAGATCCAATAACGCGGTATAAATGAAGCTTCATGCTTTTAATATTAGACTCCCAGAGTCCTCCGAAGTGAGGAGCGCGGGGCGGGATCATATGCCATTCGATGCGATGGTCGGTAAGTAATTCGTTTATCTGAGACTTAGCACCAACAAAATTCGTTCCATTATCGGAATACATATGAGAAACCGGACCACGCCTCGAAATGAAGCGCTTAAACGCGGAAATGAAAACTTCAGATGACAGATCGGACGCTAGTTCGATGTGAACTGCTTTGGTTACTAAGCAGATAAACAAACAAATGTAAGCCTTCTGGCTTCTTTGACCTCGACGTCTACATAGAGTAATATTTATGGGACCGGCGTAATCCACGCCCGTATGAACGAAGGCTTTGGTTTCTTGAACGCGATATGCTGGTAAGTCAGCCATTTTAGTATTAAGGTGAGATGGAGAATTTTTAAAACAAAAATTACAAACGTGAACACGTTGCCTAATCACATTCCTTGACGCTAAAATCCAATATTTTTGGCGCAATAAAGAACTCAAAACATTGGCACCAGTGTGACAATGCATGCGGTGATAGTAGTCAATTAGAAGGTGAGTAACATGGTCATGTTTAGGCAATAATGCGGGATGTTGAGCTTCGTATGGTAAGTTACTATTTGAAAGTCTACCTCCTACTCGTACAGTTCCGTGTTCATCGATGAATAAGTCTAATTTTCTGAGCGGTGAGGAAATAACTTTATTAGTTTTTAAGTCATGAATTAATTGAGTAAAGTGAAAACCCTGAACAGCGCGGATTAAATACCTTTCAGCTATTATGAGCTGAGAAGCGGATATTCGATTCTTCCGAGGTAATATTTTAACAAATATCAAAATATATGCAATAATACGTATAATTTTATTCCAGGATGAAAACTTTTGCGTCAGGTCATAGAGAAAACCAGGAGCGGACTTGGGAGTCGAGCAAACGAATGTTTTACTTTTATATTCAGGTAAGGTCTCACATGCCTCTGGAAGGAAAGGTGTGATCGGCCAGCTTGATACAGGAGCGCAAAGCCAAGGGGGGCCATGCCACCATAGCGGATGAGAAAGTAATTGTTCTGGCAAGAGACCTCGAGAGAGGCAATCACTGGGATTCTCTATCCCACTGACATGATAGAAATGACGCGAATCGAGATTTTCTTGACACTTCGCGACGCGGTTGCTAACGTAAATATCCCATCTATGCGGTAAGGAATTAATCCATGAAAGAGCTATTTTTGAGTCTGAAAATGCGAATATATTATCAATTTTTGTACGAGCACTGTACGTTTCATAAATCAGACGGACTAGTTTCGACATAAGGACTGCGGCGCATAATTCTAATCTTGCCAACGAAACGACTTTGACAGGGGCGACTTTGGATTTGGCGCATATTAAATTGACATGCACATTTCCCTCGCCGTCAGTGACGTGGAGATACACGACGCAACCGTATGCCCTCAGACTTGCGTCAGCGAACGCGACAATGTTGGTAGAGCAACCGATGGTTACACCTAGATGACGTGGGATTTTACACGCGGAAAGCAGCGGCAATTGCTCATTAAACCTTTGAAATAAAGAAAGTATATCGTCGGGTAAGGGATCATCCCAACCGACTTTAAGTAGCCACAGCTCTTTAATTAAGAGTTTCGCGAATAATATCACTGGAGCGGCGAACCCAAGTACGTCCCATAAGCGGGCGATGCTTGAAAGAATTGTCCGTTTGGTATATGTTTCCTTTATAGGAGCGGTTGAAAATGTAAATATATCCTGCGCGGGTAACCATTTAAGGCCTAACACCTTCAGGTTTTCATTATCTGTAAATTCTATTGCGGCGCGGTTAGACTGCGGCACAGCGTCTAATAACTCAGGTGAGTTACTGGCCCATTTAGTCAAATGAAACCCACCAGACTTAAATAAGTCAATGAGTTCGCGGGAAAGAGATTTTCCTTCGTCCACTGTAGGGACAGAAGTGGTTAAGTCGTCCATGTACAGCTCATGAGACGCCACCTCAGCGGCTCGCGGAAAACGATTGCGTTCGTCGATCGCTAGCTGTCGCACAGTGCGCATAGCTAAGAAAGGGCTGCATTTTAAACCGAACGCGACTCGATTGAAATGAAATTCGCGTATTGGTTGCGCGGGGTCAAAGCGGAATAAAATCTTTTGATATTTGCGGTGCTCAGTTTGAAGAAGAATTCTGAGATACATTTGTTTTATGTCTGCAGCTAGCGCTATCGCAAACAAGCGGAAATTAAGTAGCAAAACAAAAATGTCAGCCTGGAGATTCGGTCCTGTATGAAGAATATCATTGAGTGAAATGTCGTTATGACATTTAGCACTAGCGTCGAGAACAATACGAACCTTAGTAGTCTCTTTATCGCGGCGAACAACGGCATGATGCGGAATGAAATATCCTTGCGAATAATCCTCGCTGTCAGGCGGGACCTCGGACAAATAATCGTTCTCTATGTAGTCCTGTACTACCTCATTATAACTGGCTCGCAGCTCAGGATCATGAAGCTTGCGCTCTAATGCGAGCAGTCGGCGAACAGCGACGGAGCGAGAGTCCCCTAACTCGGATGGATCTCGGCAAAAAGGTAAAGCGGTGCAGTAACGGCCAGTCGCGTCACGTGATACGGTAGAGGTGTAAATGTCTTCACATTGACTATCCTCTGGACTAAGAAACCCCTTGACAGGCATTTCCTCCATTTCCCAAAACTTGGTCAATGTTTTATCAAGATGAAGTTCATCGAAGCGATCACACATCTTCACGCCACTAGAACACGTGAAGAAGGTAGCGGTGTTTATATTTTGCAACGTGCAAGCGGTATTATTTTTATTATAATTACTAGTAGGAGCATCTCCCATTAAAATATAACCAAACACGGTTTCAATAGCGGACGGTGCGGGGGGCGCGACAACCCTACCACCTAATAACAAGTACGGAAACAGCTGAGCGCCGAGTATTAACTCAACCTCGCCCGGAATGTGCCAATACGGATCAGCGAGCGGTAAGTCAACCAAATGTTGCACTACCGAAGTGTCAACATATTCGGAAGGCATGCGGTCGGTAATATTATCAACTACCAACGCGGTAACGTTATAAGAATATTTTTTATCTTTCGTGGTAACAAGTAGCGGGATGTATCCATGAACCGTTTGTGAAGCGGACCCGATGCCTTTAATAAACGAATTTGAAAGCGAAATAGGTTTTAGTTTGAGCTGTTCACAACATGCGGACGTAATCAAATTATTTTGCGAAGCATTGTCAATTAAACACCTAACCGAAATATTTTGTTTATCATTATTTAAAATATTTACTTGAGCGGTTGAAAGAAGTACAGTATTACGCGGCGAATTTGTACTATGAAACAAAGGAGTATCATCAGAGCGCGCGCATAACGACACGTTCGCGGGAGCGGTGTTGTTCATATCCGTAGCCTGCGAGTGCGAGCAGGACGGCAACGGCGCGAGCGCGGCGTCGGCGGCGGCGGCAGCGCCGAGCGACTGCGCAAAATGCACGGCCGCGAGCGCGGGCGGATTAGGCGGTTGTTGCAATGACGACGCGTTATTATTATTATTACTATCTAAATGTAACAAGGTATGATGGGCCTTTTTACAGGATTTGCATGTGTAAGTGGAGTTACAATGCGAAGCGGTATGCGATAAACTTAGACAGTTTATACATCCTCGTTTGGATTTAACGAAATCGAAACGACCTTTGGCGGGAAGCAACTTAAATGCGGGACATTTGTATAACTGCTGATGATCAGACTTGTTACACATTAAACAAGACTCAACACCCTTGCCGTCACTCGTAATAAACGTCTGTGCTTGGTAGGTATTGCGCGGGCGATTATGTTTGCTATTAGGGTGCGGTTCCACTGCCGAGGCAGGACCGCGGTTTAATTGTGACGACGACGAAGTACGATCTAGTATTTTAACTTGACTCTTTGTAAACTCTATGAAGTTCTTATAAGAAGGAATTTCTTTGTCTCTGACATAAGATTCAAAGGCATGTGCGGCGGCAGAATCGATTTTACGCATTGCAATATTTAATAACATAAAATCTTTTAAATCGTCGAATTTTAATTGCACCAATGCTGAAACAGCGGCGTCGAAAGTTTCAACGAATGTATTTAAAGACGAGGAATTATTCGTCGCGGGTTTGATATTAAAAAGTATAGACATGTAATGACACCCTAAAGCTCTCTTATCTTGGTATTTTTCTACTAAACTTTCCCAAACAGAAGAATAATTTTCGCCTGATGGAATGATGCCCGCAATTATTTTTAATGCGGAACCAGTCAATTTTCCTGTTAAATATTGAATTCTCTGAGAATCATTTAACGACTCGTTTGAATGTATATTAGCTTTAAACGATTCATAAAATATGGGCCAACTATCCATATTTCCATCAAACGAAGGAATGTTTATCGGCGGTAATTTGATCGGTGGAAAAGCACCTTTATTTTCGCACGAGTGCAAGTTTTGATGAGGCGAATTCTCACTGATACGGGAACGAACCCTCTGTATTCTAGTATAAACATCTTCAAATGCATTGAGAGGTTCGTAATTAGGTGTAAACTTAGGATTAACTTCAAAGCCTAGCTCATTCATGGAGTCTAGATTAGAAATGAATTCCTGACGTATGACCGCTAATGTTTCGGTCTCCGCCATGAATGATTCCGAGGAACGGAGATCTGCGGTGGATAAACTTATTTTCTTCGATAAGTCATTGAGACTAGTTAAACGCGCGAATATTGCATTGTTTTTAGCCTGTAATGTTGCTATTTTAGCTGCCATGGTGAGCAAATGATGCGTAGGTAGGAAAAGATAGTTAAACTTTACCAAGGTTAGGTAGGTACCTACTAAGCGGCCAGAGAGCGGTTATGATTATGTGGGTATACACTAGCGAGACGTATATTATGCCTACTAATACGGATATAAGTTTGTCTAGATAGGTAAATACCTGAATATTCGAGTAAATACACGTAGGTAGGTTTAACTAAGTAAGTATGGTAGGTAGAATACGACGTAAGCTAGGTAAGTAGGTATAGGTACTTTTGTAGCGGTAAAATTCTACGTTTTCTATCACGATTGGCGTGTGAAAACAACAGAATAAGTAAGTATTTAGATAAACTGGCTTGAGTAACTACCTAAATAGCGAAATAGAACAATTTAGTACCTAATATTATTTTGCGGCGCGGGAGATCGACACGTGTAGGTAATTATAAAATGGCGGTTAGATTACGTACTAAGCTATCGGAACTTAGCACCTAAGCGGTATGAAATAAGCGGTTTGAATACGTGTAAACTATCAGAGTTAACACCAATTAGGATGAGAACGCGAAAGGGAGGTTATCCGGTTCGAACGGACCAAAAAATGATCAGATAATTATTTCTAACCTAGCGGGGTGGTGTGGACTGTAATTTGCGTAGCGGGTGGAGCGGGAGAAAGATGAGGATGTTCATGCACTCACCAGTCTTCGGAGCTTGCTTCCTGTGACCTTGCTTCTAATTCTCACTTTGGTTTGTTTTAACTGCCGGCCGGCTATGTTAGTATGTTTACACTAGAATTGAGCACTCAGAACCCGAACAGTTTAACGCTGTAATAGTCAAGACGCGCGCGCAGCGAAGACTCCAGACTCGCACTGAGTTCTTTTTTCTTCTTCCTTTTTAAAGGTGCGTTGTTGGCGCTGCAGTCGCACGGTGACGGCGAGCTCTGTCCTTTTCTCGCTCGGCGTTTGGTGGTGCGTGTGAGTGGGAGAAGGACAGGAAGGGATACAAATTCCACAGAGAGAGTGTGAATTTAAATTTATAGCCAAACGGCGTAAACAGAATTAGCTCTGAATTACCTATTAGGAAAATGAAGTATATAAATTATAATTTTATACAGCAACCACAGTTAGCAACAGTCGTTTTTAATTCTAACTGAACAATATTTAATACATACTTGATTGAATAAAATTGATCTTTGTAAAGTGTAAGCTGCAGGCAACCATGTTCTTAACAAATTGATAGCTGACCCGGAGAGCTTCAGCCCATTCATTTCTTACTGCTGCATTGTTGGGGCATGGGTGTAGGGAGATTTCATTGGAAGGTCTGGAGTTGCATAGTGGTACTGAACATTTACGATTTAACCTGCAAATGAATCCCAGAATAATTTTGGTATCACAGTCAAACATGCGATAAAACATACTATGCCATGTCGACTTTTTAGATATTGTGGGCCAAATAGGCGACCATGGTAGTCACCACACCTGTAGCATTATTTAAGTCATCTATGCAGGTAAAGGGAGAAATAGGACACTCCAGCAAGTGGGCCATGGTCTAGGACAGGAGCACCACATTCACACTAAGTTGGAAGGGCCTTTAATATGAGTGTGTTTGCAACAATAATTACTAAGAATTGAGTGTATACTTACAAGTAAGCTTTTCTGTTCTTCAATCTCATTGACCTATTTCTTAGTGCATTATTTATATTTGAAGAAGTACCTTCTTCTTCCTTTATTGGCGTATTTAGAGGTGAGACTGCTTCATTCTTTATCTCATCGTTGTTCTTTGGAGGGCTATCTAAAACAAAGTAACATATTATCGTAAGGATTACAAAGCAGAGACTGAAGTAGGTATTTGAAGAACCTAAATGAATGATCCTAAAGGATTTTCACATAATTTATTTGTTTATTTAAAAAAAAATCTACATTTGTTTTTAGAGTCCTGAAATAGCAAAGATAAAAATAAATTAATATTAATGTTTAGAATCTTATGTTAGTGGTGCTGGACCATGTGTTCTGAACATTTATTTGGGTAGTTTTGTTTGATTATTATTTGTCTATGACTAGAGCTGAATATCAGGGCAAACTTGCTTGGTTTTGAAAATATAGAAGGAACAGCAGTCTTCTTTAGGTATTTGCGGGGACATGGATCACCTAGAACAAATAGCAAGGATCAATCTTTGGGAGAAACAAATTATTTTATTTTTATTTTCTGGGTTGCTTAATATAAATAAAACGAATTATCTAATAATAAACCTAAGTACACACTCGCCTTTTGAGTAATGTTCTAACATAACACAAAAGTGCCCATAATAAAAACTAGCCGAGTCGGTCGGAAGCTCTGATTATGTTTTATTAAGAATAGCCTCACCAATCGCCGTTTCATAAAAGTCTTCAGCTTTAAAATGGTTAGCACATAATCTCGACGTATCTCCAGCTTTCCAATTTTCTCTTCGGAGAGCTTTCTCCCACAGTTCACGTCTTTTAATATCTTTAGGAAATGTATGGTTTGCTATATTACTACACCCATTAGCTGCACAACGGGTCATATTTTAATTTTCCGTGGAATTACACGCGCTTGTTTACAATTTTTCAAGAAAACATCAACTTATATTACGGTGTGACACTGACAGTACTGACACTGTCAAAACTGTCAATGGGGAGAAAAACTCAAAGGTCGACATAGATGTCGCTAGCATCGAGACTGCCTGGTCGAGTGTTGACATCTAAGCGAATAATAGATTTTGCTGTTTTCGAATCATTGTCTATCTGCAGTTTTTTTTGGACTGATACGCAATTAAAATCGAAGTTACGTAAAAGAAATGCATGTAATGATAATGCTTACAGTACCCTTGCTTTGCAGATTCGCCAAATGGTTTTAGATTATGATGGGTGAAAACTTGGTTAGACGTAAAACCACAGAACAGAAAGAACAGTAGAAGTGCTAAGTGAGTGAATATCAAATAAAATGTACATCACACAAAAGAAACACAATGGAATATTACAATATCTGTACCTAACACAATGGAATATGTGTCGCACAAAAGAGTATAAAGGTGCGTTTATATTTATACACATTAGACGCATAACTATGAAGTTCAATTTAATTAACATGTAGAATACTTAGGATACGTATTTATTTTGGGTAGATAGGTATTTTAGAAAAAATAGTAAAATAATTTAAAAAGACATCCTTGTTTATTGTCATTAAAACAAACATTTTACTCAAAAAAATCAACATTAAGAGCAAAATTAAACAAAACTAATTAAATCACATTAATCACTGGCACTATTATTTGGTAACGGTTCCAACAAAGACGAATCATTTTGATAATATACCTATCTTTATAGAATATTTGAGCCATTTTATTGACACAGATGAGTGTTTACGATTACGACAACGGTATTTCGTACAAACTTTCAAGTCTTTATTTTTCGAAATTAATGAACCGATTTCAATGAAACTTCCTACGCATAAGCAGGTCTAAAAAGTTAATTGAGACCATTTTCGAAAATTAGTGTTACAGCTAAATTCAACCGATTTTAAATTTTCCATAGATACAGAGATTTCCAATTATCTTTTTTTAAATAAGACATTTCGAAAATGTTCTTCCCTAACTTTTTAGTACTATGTATCCTGCTTATGCGTATGAAGTTTCATTAAAATCAGTTTATGCATTTCGAAAAACAAGGCCTTGAAAGTCTATGAAATGCCCTACGTTGTAAATGCTCAACGTAGGTAGGTACTCAATAAAAATATCAGATAATATTAATCGTAAAATTAAACAAAAATAACAAAAGTAATTATGCCACTACTTATTACTTATACAAATAAAGATCCTTCTCTGTTATTCATCTTTCTTTTCTGATTTAAATTATGTTCAGTCAAATTAAAGCAATCACAAAAGCCAAAATCTTCTCCACAAAAGCAGCTTAATTTTCTAAATTTTATAATATCAGTATTTGGCGTCGAAGCAACTTGATGAATAAACATGGTTTCTGAAACGGCAATCAGGTTTTTTGATATTGCATCTAACGTTTTCATTGATATATCTACGTCTTTATCAGGCACTAGAAAATAGTTGATCTTCGATGTGTTATTCATCACTAGTGCGTTATAAGCTGCCTCAGCATCTGGAATATCATGGCCGTGTACGACATATCGGTCTAAATTTCTTTTAGTTGCTCCTCCAACACCGTCAGCGGCTCCTTTCCCGTGGGAAGCTTCAAAAAATGACCAAGTCGCTCTGTCAAAACCTAACTGAGAAATAGCTGTATGGTCTTAACAATTGGAAAATTTTCTTTTACGAATTTCAAAACAGGGGTAAGATGGGCCCAAATTGCGCCAGGTGTATGATTGGTATTTTGCGATATCGTACAAAAAGATCTAATTTGTGGTCTATCTTCGCTATTGACTCATAAATAACACCGGTGTGTAAAGATATCTGTATTTTAGAAGCACCAAAGTGCATTGCCTGTGCTTCTTCTGTGAACTTACAGATATAATTCTCAGAGAAGTCACAATGCACAAGAATATCGCTTTCAGTGAGTTTATTTTTACAATTTGTGTACATCTTAAACTGGTGCATTATGTTGAAATGATGCTTTTTAAACAGCCGTAACTGAGTACAAAATGTCTGCTGAAGTGTTTGTAATGATCCCGCAGTTTCTTCTTTGACTGTCCGTTTTGTAATGATTTCTTCACTTTGTTGATTGGCGGTATTTTTTGAATATTTGAATCGTTTTGTAACCCACATATTCCATGACACTGTATCTGTTAGATTCGATTGTGACAAATCAAATTCAAAACTTTTGGAAGAGCAAGTGTGACATTCATTGTACATGCATTTTTTGTCATTTATATTACACGCTACCGTTGACACCAGCTCAGTTAAGTTATCCGTTTTTAAAAAACGTAATTGCTTCAATTTGCTGACCATGAAACTTAAATTCGCATGTTTTACGCATGCACAAGTATTTCTGTCTACTATTTTTGGGCTTAATACATAAAACGGCTTGTAGCGACTAAATGTAGCATAGGATATCTTGCCCCATTCATTTTTATATTTTTTATGTAATTTTTTTAAGGTATCCAATAAATACCTTACTTGTTTTCTTGTTTTATGTAATGTTCTGTACTCGCTTTTTCCGGCTGTAGCGCGACTATTATCGTCTCTTTCATAAAATGATGTAAGTTCTTGCAAACGTTTAATTTTATATTTATGTATTTTTTGACGAACTCTTACTGCGGTACTCAGAGATATTTAATGATTACTTAATCTGTCACTTAGTAAAGATTTGACATACTTTAGCATGACAAAACTGTCAAAACCTTTACTTAGTGATGCCTAAGTAATCATTAAAGCTCTCTGAGTGCGGCAGTTAATCTTCCTTTTAGCCCCACGCATGCACTTAACTTGGTTTTCATTTTATATTTTGCTGTCATATCATTGTTCACTACTTTCTTTAGTACGTGTCGTTCGGAATTACTCGTTGCTTGGGAATTTTGGTTTTGTAATGATTCTTTTATAATAAGACTAGCTGACCCACGAAACTTCGTCCGCGTCACATAATATAGCCTTTCTCGATAAATCGTCTATCCAACATAATAAATTGAGTTAAATCGTACTCGTAACAAACAAAAAATCTTACCTTTCCTCTTTACAATACCTATTAGTTTAAATTGGCTTCGATTATATTATTAAAGTAACAATTACTATAGGTATCTCTTACTGTTTAATATACAGTAACACCTTGTACTTGTAAACATTATGGTGCAGTAAATATTTTGAATTTAAATTTCTCCGGAGCCCCCAGAGACCAGAATCCCCACGTATCTACCGCACCGGACCGAATGACTGACACGCGCTTAATTATTTGGTCGCCCGTATATTTTTACATTGCGATATCTTCTAAGATATTTGTTTAAACTGTATAGAGTAAAAGGCACAAATATTCTATATTAAATTTCCGTGCTAACAAACACATTTATGTAGATATAGATTAATACCATATGGGTTAAATAAGCTTCGCAAAATATCAGTCTTTTAAACCTAACATTTTAATTTTAAAAAATATTTACAGTGAGTCAATCTTAAAAGATAAACATATGCTGTCGCGGACTTTTTTTTTGAACTTTTAAAGAGAAACAATTCCTTCATACATGATATTTACGTAACTTAAACCGTTTTCGCAGCGCACGCAAGGGAAGCTCTCAAAAAGGAATATCTTTTCCCGTTTTTGCAACATTTTTCATTTATGCTCCGCTCCTATTAATCGTAGCGTGATGTTACATAGCCTAAAGCCTTCCTCGATAAATGGACTATCCAACACTAAAAGTTTTTTTTTTAATTCCAACCAGTAGTTCCAGAGTTTACCGCGTTCAAACACACAAACAAACAAACTCTTCAGCTTTATAATATTAGTATAGATTTTCAAACAATATCTTCTTTACTATATTCTTCTCCGGGGTCGAAATTTTGGGAACCGTTTCCTCTATTATTTTTTCAGTTTTAGAAAACTTTGTTCTCTTCAATGTGTGTGTTATCTGTTCTTTTTGTTCACTGCTATTCAAAATTATATTTTTTTTGTGTCAACTGTTCTATATTTTTTGTTTTATTTTTCCTGTTCAGTGTCTTTATTTTTTTCACTAATAGAGCCAGAGTAGATTTTAAATTTAAATTTTCCTTTTGTAATTTACGAGAATACATACGCTGTTTTGCTTTTTCTGTCTTGTCTTTTGACTTATTATGGATTTTTTCATCTTTACATTTTTGTTTTTCTTTTCTCCACTTTTCTCGCTGTAAGTTCTGTTGGATTTCGGTTAGTTCGCTTACTTTTTTATATTTTTTCTTTGTTCTATCTAAATTTTCCCTTTTTTGCTGCAATAGTTTCTCCGGATTTTTATGACTCAACTTTTGTCGATATCGTCGTTGTCTTTCTGCGCCCGTCATAGGCATTTTGTACCATTACCTGAAAGCAAAATTTGTAAGAATGGGTCTAGCATGTAAATTTACCTACAGACATAATTATTAAATTTTTTACCTTACTATTATTTTTAGGAGCAAAAAAATACAGCATAATGATTTTTAAACTAAAAAAATTGTTTAGGTACGTAATGGCAGAGTAGCGCCCTCTAAGTTAGTTTTACGTAACAGTCCCTATTTTTGCGAATTTTTCCCATGAGATACACATAGTTTGAATAGTCTAATCATACAGTGCACAAACGATAGGGTGCAAAACCAGGCTAAAATCGTAATAAAAAAAATATTCAGAAAAAAATATTGTTCGTTTAGAGTTCAAAAATAATCATTAATTACGTGTAATGAAAATTAAATTAAAAATAGCCATATAAAACTATTTATTTTATTAGTAAAGTTATAGGTACTTAAGTAATATACCTACTTAATAAAAATCCCAAATTTTGCAGTATTTTTTCAGGTAGTGATTTTTCTGTGAAAAACGTCCCTGTAACCTCAAACCATTTTTTTGGTCTAGTTTCAGTCCTTTCATTTGTTTACTTTGGGCACATTGTTTATTTTTTGCATAATTTGTTTTTTGTCATGAAAAAGTTATCAGGAAATACATGACAATAGTCCTAAGTTCATACAGAAAACCACATAGAAAATCAACGGTAACTTTTTCCCTAAACAGAACATTTTTCAGAAACCTTCCAAATTATTTTTTCCAAATAACTTCATTTAGACTATTACGAACATTTTAAACCAAAAAAATTGCCACTGAGTATGCAGTTATGCACCCTATTCTTTTGTGTTACGTACGTCTCCCAATGTCACACAGTGGAAGCAAAATATAACTTAACAAAACAAGAAACCGAAATCTTTATAATTTGTTTGTTGTGAGAAACAAATTATAAAGATTTTCACAATTATTGTGAAAAATTATTAAAAATTTCACGATTTACTTATTACAAATAATGACTATTGCTAATATGTCTGTAATAAAATCATTAAACTTACCTGAAATTTTGCGTAACACAAGTATACATTTTAAAAAGCGACAAAACTGTTAACCGAGATTTCGACACCGACATCAAAACTAAGATGGCTGACGTTTTGTGTTGTAAGGTTGGTAGTAATGCCAATGTTGCCAGATGCAATAAAATACAAATACGTTCAGAAACTGTATAATTAGGGCACATAATTCCGTCACACAAGGCTCGTTACAAAGAAACGAAATACGGAGACATCATTTTACTTCAATTTTCTCATTTTTTACAACGTTTCTAAAGAAATAAAAAGGTTTCTAGGGCACAGTTATCGTTTCCAAGTGTACTGTATTATATAAATCTGTGTTAGTGCTATTATTAAAACGTATTTAATTTTTCTTTTAAAATTGGCACGTGGAGACAACTCTTTTTTGTATGACAAAAAAAAACTCCACGTCATTCGATTGGGTTTTTATTTTATTTCTTTAGCCCAATTCAGTTGATCTGGTATTTATATTCGAAAGCATGAATAATAAAGCGCCATTAAAAAAATACGGCTTATTTATTCACTGCAGAATTTTTTACGCCCGTATTAGTAATGAGGACACCGAGCATTTTTCTTTTGTACAATTTTTTTGATATTCACTCAAGTAGGTGTGGCACGGCTGTCATAAGTGCGCGGTGTACCGCGTACTCTCAAATTTTCGATACGTCGTGTTTTGTTCTTTTTTGTTCTCGAAAGTTCCATGCTACTCAATTAGTGATGTGGTTAAGATCAGTTGCAGATTTGATCGATAGATATCGATAAAATAAAACAATGTTATACTTACTGTTTAACATTTCATTTTTTATACCTACTTATATATTATGTAAGTAAGACATAGGTAATTTTGTTTTCATTGTTATCATTAGCAAGATGGTAAGGAGGCTTACAGATCCTGCGTAATATATGATGGAAAGAAATAGGAAAACTGGCCGCTCCGATGGTACCAATGTGTGTTACCATGCTTGTAGCTACTCCATTATGCCAGCTTAGCAGCAGAATGTTTTGGTTTCTGTACAATCAAAAATTACTCTAACATTTATATCGTCGATTTGACGTCCGTGGTGGTCAAAAGGTTTAATACTGAACCAAATCTTTATCTGGATCTTATCCTACATTTATTTTTGACCAAAATTGATACATAAAATTAATCCGTTGTAAGGTTTCTGTTAAAAAAACACTCAATTCAAATATTTATTTGTTATGCCTTCATTTCAGTAAGGTTAAAAAGAACTGATCTTCTATGCTAAGCTCGATAACTTTGCTTCCAATAATAGTTCATTTTATGAACTAGGTACTGCAACTCAAGGTAGAATACACATCTCCCGTCGGGGGCTGCGGGTTGTTCGAAAAAAATACCGCGGCCTCGGCACAAAGGGCTAAGAAGGAACATGGGTGGTTTTAGTCAGAAGAAGTCTGACACTCCGTACCCTGAGCGGGAGGAGTCATTTGTTGATTTCCCACCCTACTAAAAAAATAAAAGCTAGAATACTTACACGAAATGAACGAATTTCTTATAGGATTCTTATCCAGCGTAAAAATCATCAGTTTGAGAGTGAGAGTGTTTAATATAAACTTGTATACCTTTAGATAAAAATACTTGTTCAGCCTGCGACGCTGATATTGGAATCTCCTCATTCTCGGGACTTATTTCCACTTCATTGCATAGTTTTGTGTGTAGTTAGATAAAGTATGTGTGGAAAAAAATGTTTCTTTGCTTTCGTAATTGCTTGTATCAAGCATTAATTTCTTCCGAGATCTTTTTATTTCTAAACGTTCTTTTGCGGATTTTAATTTTGGTTTTGTAAAAGAAAAGATTGAAGGTACTGCAGTTTTCTTTAAGAATTTTGCCTGAGCCTCATATGCTGAAATAAATAACATAATATGACATTATTTTCGACGCAAAATGATCAATTAACCACGAGTTACTAAGAATCAGTCACACTTACCGTTATATTTACTTTGGCCAAAATAATCATCAGCTCTAAAATGAGCAGAGCACAATACAGAGTGCTGCGTTGCTTTAAAGTTTTTGATTCTCAACGCTCTTTCCCAAAATATTCGGCGTTTTGGATCGGTAGGAAATTTATGTTTGCCTTTACTTTTGCAGTTTGGAGCACAGCACTGTGTCATATTTATAGTATTTATTTACTTATTTGTTGTAAAAATCATTAAACTATTAGTTATTGAATTTGAGTTTTGACAGGTGACAGACCAAAATTAGGCAGTCACGACATCTGGTGGGTTCAACTGTTCAAGTGTTCAACAGGCAGTTTCTCAAAAGTGCACCTGCAGAACATAGAATGCGTTACGTCCGATTCCGAGTCACGTCAAAGGTCGCTAATTCGCTATTTTTGGTGCATCAAAACCCGTTCTGTACTGTTTCGTACGGCCTATGGCTTAGATAGATAGTTGTTTCGCACGGATAGTCCACGCACGAAATACAAAAAAATAATTATAATACTGTAAATACAAGACTATTACGGCATGAAAACATATTTTATTTAGCATGCACCCTTTTTTTATTTTTGGGCGGGTGGAAAATCATCAAATAACCCACTCTGGGCAGAGCGAAAGGGCGTGTCAGTGACTAAAAACTACCCATGTTCCTTCTTAGCCCTTCATGTCGAGGCCGCGGTATCTCTTGCGAACAACCCGCAGCCCCGACGGGAACTTAGCATGCACCCTGACATGGAAAGCAAAAGAAAGAAAGAAAACATATTTTAATAAACATACTTATTAAATGCCACAAACTGGTTTTTGTGCATATGTTCAGCGTCTAAAATTATGCCTTAATTGCGACGATGTGTTTACCGATATTATTATGAAGCTTCATCAGCATCATGAGAATTCAAGCATTTAACTTAGACGGGAATTAGAATTACCCTTTACATACCTACATCATACTGAGCCACAGAATAAATAAACGGAAATTAAAAAAAATGCTGTCCATCATGCGTCATTTTAGTCATCGTTTTGTTATCTCACTTTATTAACCGTTTTTGCGTCGATGTGTCTCTTGCACCCTGATACACAAGTAGGAGTTCCGAGTTGTTGTAACTTAGCGAGTTATCGCAGAATTAAAATATTTTGAAGCACTAATATTTTATTTCAAAATATTTTTTGTTTTTGTTGCAGAATAATCTTCTTTCATGCATGTGTCAAGCCTATTATACTGACAACTGAAAACTTGAAAAAATAAATTACCTTGACTACAAGATGGTAATGATAAAACATAATTCTCATTTTGTATGGTCTCTTTAAGGTGAATGCTCCAACCACCCCGCGAAATTCAAATATTCTTACGTTTTTTGCAATTTGCAGGCCAGTGCTAGTTTGTATGTTGATTAAAATATAAATTGCGGCTGTAAGACGTATGTAGTTACAGAAATATAATCATCAATATAAGCCTCCAAGTTCATAAAGGTGCAGTACCTTATATAATTCTCCATGTCATTTTCCAGCTGAAACATTATATTATCTTAAAACATAACCTTTATAGACATTACAAAATATGACGTTCATTTGTAGGTCATATTATTATTAGGTACCATGAATTATGTACTTAGTTTTCTTTTGTTTATTCGATAGTTAGTTTACCATTTATAACGCTTACTTACATCAAAGTGGTCTTCACAGAAATACAGTTTAGACTTAGTGGACAATGATTTTGGATCTCTTCTTGCCAGTTTCAACCAAGTGTTTCTTATTTTGATATCTCTTGGCAATTGGATTCACAATTTTTGTGGCGTTTTAATACTTGTATTCTTGCATTCACGCACAAGACACCAATGATACACATTTTTACTCATTATTAAAAAAAATCTTTTTGTTTGGTCTTTCCTAATCGTACGTACTTGCAAGTATTGTTTACTAATGTTTACTAACGGAATGACGTCCCGAGCTAAAACAGTATGCCGGCTAGCTTTTCTGCGCGAAAATTCAAAATCATATAAAAAATACGTCAATTTCGACCTCTCGAAGAAAAAAATACGTCAAAACGAAACGAAACTATCGCTGCCATTGACTTATTACTGCGTAAGGCCTGCGTACGCCTCGAACTTGGTCCTAAAACGGTCTTTCCTAAGCCGATGTCTACTAGTCCACGATCGGCTCTCTTCGGGTGCGGTCGTAAATGAACAATATTTTACCCCAGTCATCATCATTCCAATTTTGGTATGAGCGCGCTCATTCCTTATTTTATCCATTCGCGTCACACCACACATCCCCCTTAACATTCTCATCTCAGCCACATGCCTTTCATTTATCCCTTTTGTGGCCAACATTCTGATCCATATACGACAGCAGGTCTAACCATGGTCTTACAAATCTTCCCGTTGAGTTTAAGGGGAATGCGGGAGTCACAAATTGTTCCCGTGACCTTGTCGTGTTACTTACCCCTAACAAGTAAAAGAGGGTAAGTAATTTAACAATTGAATTTAATTTAGAGGTAAGAGGTAAAAAATACAAATAAATCTATAAAAACACGAACCTTCCTAACTCACGCTTTGCACAGAATAAAACAGCTCCAGGGTAGGTAAATCTCGAAGGCTGGCCAGCAGATTACGGGCAAGTCCTTTAGGGAGGCCCGGAGAATACGTTGGAGGTACTTCGCGTCGCGAGGATCACGGGCGACTCCTTTAGGGAGGTCCGGAGGATACGTTGGAGGTACTTCGCGTCGCGAGGATCACGGGCGACTCCTTTAGGGAGGCCCGGAGGATACGTTGGAGGTACTTCGCGATGGTTCTTCTTAAGAACTCAGATAATAACTTGTAGACGTGTTCATTCTTCTTTAAAAACCAGATCTCAACTGGAGGGCATCCTTCAGAAATCCCTTTTTATAAAACCATCTCTCCGTTTTCTTTTAATTCTTTCCAGAATTTAAGTTCTTGAAATCAAAAATTGTGAGTTGCCTGTATTTAAAACGGCCTGTATTATTCAGTCAAAAACTTCCTCAAAGAATTTCTGTGAGCGTGTTAATTAATTTTATAAGCGTGAGAAAAGTTACAGTAAATAGAAATTATCAATAAATTACATTATTTGAGCTAATATATTAATAAAAATAAATTAAATTATATAAATCAAATGTAACCTTCATAGTTCTAACCACTAAGAAAAACTATGACACAAATTAAAAGAAAAAGTAAATGACATATTGACAACTGACGTTATGTCACACGAAAAGTAAACAATGAAAAATTATAAGATTTAATATTTTAAAAAAGATGAGGATGATTAGTAAAAGTGTAAGTATAAATACTATATTTCCCCAACGACCCCGAGAAAATTTTTGGTCTAGAACAAAAATTTTGTAAGGTTAAAGTATAACAGCATTCACAAAACGTACATACTTCATTCAAATACACCGACATCTTACGAAGTTAGGTGAGGTAGGATTCACATTCAATGATCACTACGCAACCTGATAAGGTAATAACTTTAAGGCTTATTTTCGGAGTTGTAATCCGCTCTCGTCTAAAACCCATTAATGACATGAAGTAAAAAAAAATTTAACAAAGGCTTATTTTTAAAGGAGTTGTAATCCGCTCCTAGTCAACTTTAGTTGATACATAACACCGTAGTCGGTAAACTCCGAGTTAACGTCAGGGCAGCTCCCGCAATAGTAGTCGGTATGCTCCGAGTAAAACGTCAAGGGCAGCTCCTATCAACTTTTAGAGTCAATAGTTAGAAACAAGAGTCATACTAACTTGTAGAGTTAGTTGAAACGAAGGTTAGGTAATATATAAAGAAAGATTAAAAATAATCTTATAATGGTTTAAGAACCGATGAATGAATTAGAAAATAAATAGAGTTTTAAAGCCGAAAAGGAACTCTATTTTAGAAGAGGGAAAGAAGAAAGAGATGAGACATGTGAAAATATTTAAAAAAAAAATATTTAGAAAAAATAATAAAGGTTCCAAAAGAGGGTAAAGGAGGGCTGAGGAGGGACAAAGAGTAAGAGATAAGTTCTGAAGGAGGATTCAAGAGTATTATAGGACTCAAGAGTGAAGAGTTTAAGAGGGTAAGGGAGTGAAAGAGTTTAAGAGGGTAAGGGAGTGAAAGAGTTTAAGAGGGTAAGGGAGTGAAAGAGTTTAAGAGGGTAAGGGAGTGAAAGAGTTTAAGAGGGTAAGGGAGTGAAAGAGTTTAAGAGGGTAAGGGAGTGAAAGAGTTTAAGAGGGTAAGAGAGTGAAAGAGTTTAAGAGGGTAAGGGAGTGAAGGAGTTTAAGAGGGTAAGAGAGTGAAAGAGTTTAAGAGGGTAAGGAAGTGAAAGAGTTTAAGAGGGTAAGAGAGTGAAAGAGTTTAAGAGGGTAAGGGAGTGAAGGAGTTTAAGAGGGTAAGAGAGTGAAAGAGTTTAAGAGGGTAAGGGAGTGAAAGAGTTTAAGAGGGTAAGGGAGTGAAAGAGTTTAAGAGGGTAAGGGAGTGAAAGAGTTTAAGAGGGTAAGGGAGTGAAAGAGTTTAAGAGGGTAAGGGAGTGAAAGAGTTTAAGAGGGTAAGGGAGTGAAGGAGTTTAAGAGGGTAAGAGAGTGAAAGAGTTTAAGAGGGTAAGGGAGGGCTGAGGAGGGACAAAGAGTAGGAGATAATTTCTGAAGGAGGATTCTAAAATATCCTACTAGCAGTCTCCTATACTTTGTATTGACCCAGTATTGATAAAAGTTAAACGAGCCCACGACACTAAACGTAGTTCAATATAATTGTTTAAGAGGAGGACTCAAGAGTTAAAGAAAGAGAGTTTAAGAGGACTAGAGGATCCGATATAATGATAATTATTTGTAATAGGTATTACATAAATATATATAGATTTGTATAAACGACCACAGGATATTGTCCTGCGGCTGTCGTAAAGTTTCCAATCTCCAACCTTGGCAGTGCCCAGAAGTGGGTTAAACACATCCAAGAGGCCGAAAGAGTGCCAATTACCAGAGGTAAAAGGAATGTGTGTGGGGGTGTAGTATAAATGTATGTTTAGTATTATGAGTAGTAAAGATTGATGAAGTAATGAATTATGATGAAAAATAATTATATACCAAATTTGATTGCTTGTGTAAGTTTTTTTTAGAATTTAGAGAGGGAATGAGTGAGATCTAGTCTTGATTTTACGTTGGGCGCCAAACTGTCGTGTTACTTACCCCTAACATGGGGTCTCAACTCGAACAAATTATAATTAGTCTTGAAAAAAAACAATAGATGGCAGCATAGGTAGCAGTAATGAAATTAACTATCACTAAAATGCGTTATACGGTAGATATCGGCCGAAATAAGATTAGCAAAAATCAAAAGTTCCTTGTTTAACGCTAATTTATCTAGTTACACTCATTTATCAAGTTATTTCAACAAAAAAGACAAAGGAGGACTTTTACTTCAATTCGCACCCATAGTTTGATAAAGTTGTCAAAAGTCAGACATCTGTAAATCATTTTCTCTAAAGCGGTATGCAATAGATGGCGTTTTACTCAATTTGTCACATACAATTATAACCACAATCGTAACTAATTTACGTTTAGTTGTTTCATTTTAATTAAATTTAAACAATAAAAAACATACATATTACTGTTTATAGAAATATAACAAATCTTCTATCATTTGTAAGGTAAATAATTACATGTTTTTCTTATTTTACTGAACCCGGAACTACATAACACGAAACGTTCTACAAGTAGGTAGTTACTCTCTGTCAGTGTCAAATGTCAATTCTGTTTCCGTCACGTCTGACTCTCAAATCTCAATTGCAGTTGTTGACATATATTGTTTGCTCGTTTCTTTTATCTTCTTCGAATGCGTTTTTGTTCTCATCTAACCGACCTGGCTTTGAATTACGGATTTTGGAAAGGAGTTCCTTATGGTTTAAGAACTTTATTATTCCTCATCAAGAATTAACATTAATTCACTTACTGAGAAACTAAATTTAAATAATAATGTTTGAGCGTACAGAGATCTACGTTCAAATCAAACACTAAAATCTTAATAACTAAATAACAGAAAGAAAATAAAAGTAAAAAAAATGCACACAAAAGAAAATGTAACAATAATAACAAAATAAAATCTAAAACTAAATGTCTCGACGAGGAAAAAGAATATAAGTAACTGGGTTCGAACTCGATAGCACAGTACTGGCAGTTGGCGTATTATGCCCCGAGACCAACTGGCTTCTTAAGAACTGTGACGAATATGTCGATCTGTTTCGCGAGAATCCACACTATATATCGCTTCATCAATTGCAGCCTGGCTTCCGGCCGGCTTCCACAATATTGTGTCTGATTGAGAAGCGATATATAGTGTGGATTCTATATATTTATCTATACTAATATTATAAAGCTGTCTTCAGCTTCAACAAACAAACAAACAAACAAACTCTTGTTTGTTTGTTTGTTTGAACGGGGTAAACTCAAGGACTACTGGTTGGAATTGAAAAACTCTTTTAGTGTAGGATAGTCCATTTATCGAGGAAGGCTTTAGGCTATATAACATCACGCTACAATCAATAGGAGCGGAGCATAAATGAAAAATGTTGCAAAAACGGGAAAAGATATTCCTTTTTGAGAGCTTCCGTTGCGTGCGCTGCGAAAACATTTTAAGTTACGTAAATATCATGTAGGAAGGAATTGTTCCTCTTTAAAAGTTCTAAAACAAAGTCCGCGACAGCATAATATGTTTATCTTTTACGGTTGACTCACTGTAACCATTTTTTTATATTAAAATGTTAGGTTAAAAAGAATTATATTTTGCGAAGCTTATTTAACCCATATGGTATTAATCTATATCTAAATAAATGTGTTTGCTAGCACGGAAATTTAATATAGAACATTTGTGCCCTTTACTCTATACAGTTTAAACAAATATCTTAGAAGATATCGCAATGTAAAAATATACGGGCGACAAAATAATTAGCGCGTGGCAGTCATTCGGTCCGGTGCGGTAGGTACGTGGGGATTCTGGCCTCTGGGGGCTCCGGAGAAATTCAAATTCAAAATATTTACTGCACCATAATGTTTACAAGTACAAGGTGTTACTGTATATTAAACAGTAAGAGATACCTATAGTAATTGTTACTTCACTACATAGTATAAAACAAAGTCGCCTTTTCTGTCCCTATATCCCTATGTGCGCTTAAATCTTTAAAACTACGCAACGGATTTTGATGCGGTTTTTTCCAATAGATAGAGTGATTCAAGAGGAAGGTTTATATGTATAATACATGCATCATATACTAAGGCAACATTGCTAATTTTAGAGGTTTCTAACGTGATGTCGTAAATTAACCTATTTTTTTGGGCTTATTTAGCAATTTAGCAAAAACGCTGCCTAAACCCTACGAGTTAGATCAATTTAATGTACTACAGTATTGTACACCATAAAAAGGTCTACAAAAAAGTCCGCGATGGTATATGTTTATATTTTAGGGATAACCCACATTAACCATTTTTATTGTTTACTTTTTACGTGAAAAAATGGCTTATTTACGAAGCTATTTTAAGCAATACGACATTAATCCTTATCGAATTAAGTACCTTAAATACAGTGTGCAATTAATATAGATCAATATGGTTCCTTACAGCATATAAATTAAACAAATATTTTCGGAGATATTACAAATTTAAAATTTGCGTTTGCGGCGGGCGGTACCGGTCGGTGTATTGATTCCCCGAATCCCTCTGATACCATCGGATTTACCCTTCCAATTTAAACGTTTACAGTTTCCGGTAAAGACATCTTTTGCAATGACCATTAATAAATCGCAAGGTCAAACCTTCAACGTTGCAGGCTTAGATTTGAGCGTTGACTGTTTTTCACATGGCCAACTGTATGTCGCTCTTTCAAGAGTAACCTCAAGAGAAAACATGTTTGTATTGTCTAATGACAAGAAAGTTGTGAACATTGTGTATAAAGACATCCTGTAATATATTAATTGTTGTAAAAATAAAATAAATACCTAGGTAAAAATGTAAAAAGTAAATAAGTAAAAATGTGTAATGTAATAAAAATTGTATGAATTTAGATATTCCAAAGATAGCAGGAAATCTTCATAGTAAGTATAGGGAAAGAGGAATTGTTTTACTCCAAATTTAATGCGTGCAGGCCAAGGGCAGTAATGAATGAATCAAAAATACTGGATCGATTTTAATCATGTTTTCATTGAGTGACATAGGCATATATTATATTTTATGCCCGTGCAAAGTCGGAGCGGGCCGCTATGTTTTTATATACAACGTTCATAGTTTTTCTGTAGTGTATTTAATTTAGTATCAGCATTGCACCCGTGCGAAGCCGGGGCGGGTCGCTAGTTAATAATATAATCGAAGTCAATCTAAACTAATAGGTATTTTATAGAGGAAAGGTAAGATTTTTTGTTTGTTACGAGTACGATATAGCTCAATTTAATAAGTTGGATAGTCGATTTATCTAGAAAGGTTATAAGCTATATTGTGTGTTGCAGACGAAGTTGCGTGGGTCAGCTAGTTCTATATATTTTCAGATATAATAATACCATACCTTCCATAAACATCAGAATATCACTTAAAGATCAAACAGTTAAACAAATTTTTAATAGGTACATAACCTATTAAAAATTTGTTTTTGCCGTGAAAAAAGTTCAGGACGAAACTTCCAGACAAACTGCGTTAGTAATCACGATTCACGCCTGTGTTTGCGCCATCATCCATAAATAAGGTCAACTCAAAAACTCATACTGTATATCATCATCTGCCTAGTCTTTTCCCAACTATGTTGGGGTCGGCTTCCAGTCTAACCGGATGCAGCTGAATATCAGTATTTTACATAGAGTGATTGCTTATCAGGGAGTTTAAAATGGCCGCTTTAGCAGAATCATAATTAAATTTGAATCACGTTAAAAATTTAAAATTCTTAAAATGGATTTTATGGTTATGATTATAAAGTCTATTTTAAGAATTTAATTTTTCATTTTTTTAAATTGCCCGCTGACCTCCACAACCTAGTTATTACTGGGTAATACGATACCACTTGGTAAGACTGGTTGTCTGACTTTTTGGGCCACTGTAAAGACTGCCAAACTCATATTGTATAGGATCAAATTTAATTAGGTAGGTAGTAACCGAAATTTTATCACGTGTTTCGAAACGATATCAAAAACATAAATGAAACAAAACCAAAACATTTTATTCGGAAGCTGTCACGGTTATAAAAAATCTAAGTAAAATCAAAATAAAAAACCACAAAAGCAGCCGATATAAACGCGGACGCAACCAGGCCGCGCGACGCTCGCTGACCGATTGCAGGCATTGACCTCGACGCTTGCGGTGTTATTATTTATTATTTGGGCGCGTTTCGATCAGCTGATTTTGAGACGCTAGTACATCATCTATTCTGTGTTATTCGTTTTGATAAGTATTTAGGCAGTTAATTGAAATATTAAAATAATTATTTAAAAAAAATTGTTCGTGTTTTATATATTTACTAGCGACCCGCCCCGGCTTCGCACGGGTGCAATGCTGATACTAAATTAAATACACTACAGAAAAACTATGAACGTTGTATATAAAAACATAGCGGCCCGCTCCGACTTTGCACGGGCATAAAATATAATATATGCCTATGTCACTCAATGAAAACATGATTAAAATCGATCCAGTATTTTTGATTCATTCATTACTGCCCTTGGCCTGCACGCATTAAATTTGGAGTAAAACAATTCCTCTTTCCCTATACTTACTATGAAGATTTCCTGCTATCTTTGGAATATCTAAATTCATACAATTTTTATTACATTACACATTTTTACTTATTTACTTTTTACATTTTTACCTAGGTATTTATTTTATTTTTACAACAATTAATATATTACAGGATGTCTTTATACACAATGTTCACAACTTTCTTGTCATTAGACAATACAAACATGTTTTCTCTTGAGGTTACTCTTGAAAGAGCGACATACAGTTGGCCATGTGAAAAACAGTCAACGCTCAAATCTAAGCCTGCAACGTTGAAGGTTTGACCTTGCGATTTATTAATGGTCATTGCAAAAGATGTCTTTACCGGAAACTGTAAACGTTTAAATTGGAAGGGTAAATCCGATGGTATCAGAGGGATTCGGGGAATCAATACACCGACCGGTACCGCCCGCCGCAAACGCAAATTTTAAATTTGTAATATCTCCGAAAATATTTGTTTAATTTATATGCTGTAAGGAACCATATTGATCTATATTAATTGCACACTGTATTTAAGGTACTTAATTCGATAAGGATTAATGTCGTATTGCTTAAAATAGCTTCGTAAATAAGCCATTTTTTCACGTAAAAAGTAAACAATAAAAATGGTTAATGTGGGTTATCCCTAAAATATAAACATATACCATCGCGGACTTTTTTGTAGACCTTTTTATGGTGTACAATACTGTAGTACATTAAATTGATCTAACTCGTAGGGTTTAGGCAGCGTTTTTGCTAAATTGCTAAATAAGCCCAAAAAAATAGGTTAATTTACGACATCACGTTAGAAACCTCTAAAATTAGCAATGTTGCCTTAGTATATGATGCATGTATTATACATATAAACCTTCCTCTTGAATCACTCTATCTATTGGAAAAAACCGCATCAAAATCCGTTGCGTAGTTTTAAAGATTTAAGCGCACATAGGGATATAGGGACAGAAAAGGCGACTTTGTTTTATACTATGTAGTGATGTAGGTACTCCTACTTTCTATTCCATCTTACATCGTCATATTCCTAGTACTTACTTACCTACCTGATTCATTTCATGTCCTTGAGGGTAGCCTGCGAAATTCAAATTTTCTTACGTTTTTTGCAATTTGCAGGCCAGTGGTAGGTTGTATGATGAAGTTAAAATTATCGTTCGCGACTGTAAAACGTACTTACTATGTCTTACAGTCGCGAACGATATTTTCATCAACATACAACTTAGCACTGGCCTGCAAAATCCAAAAACCGTAAGAAAATTTGAATGTTCATGAACTTGGAGGATTGTATGTATGATTCTGATGATTATAATCTGTAACTATGACGGCACTGTTGGCGCAGTGGCTCAAACAATGGACTGCTGCGCTGCGTGTCGCGGGTTCGATCCCCGCACGGAACAAATATTGTATGACCTACAGATAGTTGTTTCGGGTCTGGGTATTTGTGTATGTGAGTTTAAATGTTTGTGAACGCACCCACGATACAGGGGAAATTCCTAGTGTGGGGCAACGTTTTTTAAAAAAAAAAATAAACTACAATACGTCTTACAGTCTCGAACGATATTTTCATCAACACACAACCTAGCACTGGCCAGCATTGAAATACTCAAGCATTCACCGCAGCGTGAATATTGCTAACTCACTCATACAAAGGAAATGTTTCGCCAAGTCGAGACTTATGTTGTATTGTTATTATTACATTTTGTACTCGTTCTTGAACGCACGGCGATGCATGTTGAGAATCTATATAAAAACAGCGCCATCCAGTAAATGCAATGCCACTTAGTATCGAAACAACCTAGTATCGAGGTGATCTCCTAGATGGCGTTGTAAAACTGCAGTCTGTGGCAATTAGTGAGACGCTAGTGCTGCCATCTGTTGAAATAATGTAGGAAACAATATAACCCGAGCAATAGCCTGACTTAGGGAGGTGTCATTTCTTTGTATGGGATTGGGTATCTGTACGAAGTATTATAATATCTGTGCCCCTAACAAGTAAAAGAGGGTAAGTAATTTAACAATTGAATTTAATTTAGAGGTAAGAGGTAAAAAATACAAATAAATCTATAAAAACACGAACCTTCCTAACTCACGCTTTGCACAGAATAAAACAGCTCCAGGGTAGGTAAATCTCGAAGGCTGGCCAGCAGATTACGGGCAAGTCCTTTAGGGAGGCCCGGAGAATACGTTGGAGGTACTTCGCGTCGCGAGGATCACGGGCGACTCCTTTAGGGAGGTCCGGAGGATACGTTGGAGGTACTTCGCGTCGCGAGGATCACGGGCGACTCCTTTAGGGAGGCCCGGAGGATACGTTGGAGGTACTTCGCGATGGTTCTTCTTAAGAACTCAGATAATAACTTGTAGACGTGTTCATTCTTCTTTAAAAACCAGATCTCAACTGGAGGGCATCCTTCAGAAATCCCTTTTTATAAAACCATCTCTCCGTTTTCTTTTAATTCTTTCCAGAATTTAAGTTCTTGAAATCAAAAATTGTGAGTTGCCTGTATTTAAAACGGCCTGTATTATTCAGTCAAAAACTTCCTCAAAGAATTTCTGTGAGCGTGTTAATTAATTTTATAAGCGTGAGAAAAGTTACAGTAAATAGAAATTATCAATAAATTACATTATTTGAGCTAATATATTAATAAAAATAAATTAAATTATATAAATCAAATGTAACCTTCATAGTTCTAACCACTAAGAAAAACTATGACACAAATTAAAAGAAAAAGTAAATGACATATTGACAACTGACGTTATGTCACACGAAAAGTAAACAATGAAAAATTATAAGATTTAATATTTTAAAAAAGATGAGGATGATTAGTAAAAGTGTAAGTATAAATACTATAACCTGCCGCCATTTCATCTATCCAGTGATAATTTTGTGCTTTACACTACGATCTATTTCGCCATCGCTTTACACGAGTGAACCGAGATACCGAAAGTCGGAGCAAACTGGAAGAAGCACGCCATCTAGCGCAATGTCTCCAGGACTGGAGACACCGCCGAAATCGCAAAACATGTATTCAGTTTTACTTCTGCTGATTTTCAAGTCAACATTCTCCAGCTTCTGTTGCTATTTCTCCAATCTGCTCTGGATCTCAGGTTCATTTTCACCGACAAGAACAATGTCCGTGGCAAACAGCATGCTCCAGGGTGCCTCTTCTTGTATGTCCGACGTCAGAGCATCCATAATCAACCAGAAGAGGTACGAGCTTAAAGCCGACCCTTGGTGTAAGCCTACAGGCCCTACAGCCACGCTGAACGCATCTGTGTTGCCAGCAGCTGACCGGACGTAGGTACAATATTGACTGTACTGTACATAGCACGAATTAACTCTACATACTTCCCTGGTATACCTTTCTCTTTCAAGGCCCACCACAACTTATCCCGAGGTACCCTATCATACGCTTTTTCCAAATCAATTAAGACAATGTGCAAGTTCTTGTGTGCACGTCTGTACTTCTCGCATAATAGGGATGTTTACTGACTAAAAAAATATGATTCTAATTAGTCCGCGTCCGTTAGATTATCGAAAAATATTGGATACGTATTTTTTGTTTTATCAAATCAATAAAAATTGACGACGATAAAACGCGTCAAAGATTTGAGTGGGGGGTTCTGACGTCACTCACCGGTAAAAATGTCATACTAATGTCTTAGAATATGATGTCACACGAGTTTTCAAAGCACTGTATCGTTTTCATTGTTTGCTTACGTGAAAAAGAAAAAATACGTGTCCAATATTTTTTGAAAATGTATCTGACGGACTAATTAGCTTTTTTTTTAGCGCAGCGCAGCATGTATTCTACTTCAATACTTCTCTATTACTCGTCATCTCAGCTCAGATTTTTTTAGTTAAGGCTCCTCTCCCGAAAAAGCTTAAAAACAGCGTGCAGATGAAGCAGTTTTTCACCGGCACTTACAGAGAAATTACATTTGAGAAAAATTGTTAGTAATCTACATGATATGACACGTAATTTGGTTTAGCCATAATTTTTGTATCGGTATCACATAATAAGAAAAAAATCCACAAAATCACCTCCAAATCGTTGAATGGAACCATTTTACTCCTTCATTTTTTAACAAAATAATATTAAAAAAATATCTACTGCTTTGAAATGCAAAGGAAAATAATTTGGTTTTGTTACTTTTTAAAAACATGTATTATTTTAATTATAATAAATGAAAAATGCGTCCGTTTAAAGTCCGTATCTACGACCGAGAGGGGTAGTTTGTATGCACAAGGTCATTGGCGTGAACACAAGCCTTAACTACCCTATTGGGGGAGTGCAGAAGTGGTGTCCGTTGTCTTTCTCCCATACTTTCATACCGTACACCTCTGCCTACCCCTTTGCGAATTACAGGCGTGATGTTATGTTGATTGCAAGATTTTTTTTCCAGGTGTCGGATCGATGAGGACTTTTCACATTTCATTTCTAATGGTGTTTTGAACAATAGGGTAGTTGACAAAAAAAATCTAATTAGTCTGTCAGATAGATTTCCAAAAAATATTGGACACGTATTTTTTCTTTTTTAACGTAAATAATAAATGAAGACGATACAATGCTTCGAAAACGCGCTACGTCACAGATTGGTACATTTTTACCAGAAAGTGACGTCACCAGCCCCCACTCACGATCTTTGACTCGTTTTATTTTCGTCAATTTTTATTAATTTGATAGAACAAAAAACACGTAAGTATCTAATATTTTTCGATAATCTAACAGACGAACTAAACAGAATCATATTTTTTTTAGTCAGTCAACTACCCTGATTTTGGTCTAATTTGACCTGACAAAACAAGACATTCAAATATTTTTAAATCTCTTTGATTTCACACGCGGAATACTCGGTACGGTGATATATTGACAGAACCTAGCCTTATTCATAAATATGTTTAAACAATGTTATTTCACGGCTTTTTTATAGCCATTTTATTTTGTGGAAGGTGGGAAATCATCAAATGATTCCTCCTGCTCTAGGCCGAGCGGAAGGGAATGCCAGTCTCACTAAAATTTACCCATGTTCTTTCTTGGCCTTTTGTGTCCGGCTGTCCGGGGCAGCGGTATCTCTTTCGAAAAACCCGCAGCACCTAATATATCCTACCTTTGTACCTAGCCTTAGGTATTCTTAATGTTCAAACAGTGACTCACAAGTTTTCACGGCCTAAATAACTAAACTTACAAATACTTAATATCGGGAGCTCAGAGTAATTGACAATCACGGAAAATATCCCGTAAGTAGAAATTGTATAATAGTTGTAACAGTGTAAGTATACATTACGTTATCAAATATAATTTATTATTCCTTAAAGTCATAAATTTATTTCTTGGCACGAAATCAAAGTCGTAAATAATGCCGCCCTCTTGGTTTTTGCAAATTTAATTCACCGTACACATACCTATGTTGATCAACAGCGCCCCTTGTCAGGCTCTATATTATTCATTATTCATTCAAGCGGCCAAAAGATCAAAGTAGGACACTGTAAGCGTTACAACATTTAAGAAATAATATAACACAAAAAAAAACATTCCCGTTTTACGTCGTAGTTCATCATTCAGAATTTAGTAGTTTGACTGGTTTGGGGTACGACGGTCGACCAAAGAGTAAAATCATGAGCCGCACTCCACGGGGCCCGCAGGTTCCGTAATATATTATTATTTGTAACGCTAGATCAAATAATAAAAACCTCGAAGACATCGTTTTTACGGCGCTGTCCGCCCGAGCCAGTGAATGTTAGAAAATAAAAATACTTGGCCTGGCCCAGTATCCGTTCTAATATTAAGAAGCAATTTAACTTACTTGGAGTTTTTGCCTTCTTTACACGAGCCCCACTTGTTCCTGATTTTTCATCATTACTGGGAAAAATCGATGGAACGGCTGATTTATTCAAATATCTATGAAACGGAGTCATCCCTAAAAGTTACGACAGAGATGTTGTAAAACAATTTTTTTTATAAAAGTAAAGAAAATTACTAAACTATTTTATTGTCTATTGTCCATACCTGTCGATAAACACACATCAGCATAATCACTCGGCTTGAAATGATTATAACATAACCTCGAATGTTTAGATGCCTTAAAGTTTTCTTTGTTGATCGCTTTTTCCCACAACTTTCTATTGCTAGGGTCTTTGGGGAATGTGTGTGACCCCATGTTGCGGCAACCTGAAGCAGAACATCGTGGCATTTTAAACAAACAACTACTTTTTTAGAGTTTTTTATGAATTATGACACAAAACACTGTCTCAAGCGTTTACAACGCTACCAAGCGGCGAAATGGAACAGCGCAGTTGAAAAGTGGGTGAACTGAAGATTATAGAGAATTATTGCCATACGTATAAACTAGTGATGTGAAATTGAGTGAAATAAGTAAAGGCTACGCAAATGGCATGCTAACAGCTCATTATTTAAGAGCACAAAAGCGCAAACAAAGAAGTAAAGTAAATAAAAAGGACTGCAAAGCACATTTGCTTCCATTTCATTAAAAAAAAATGTTGATCATACTTTTTTTTTTCTAAAGAAGTAACATTTTCTCACAAACTGTCAGTCAACAATCTGTCAATGTCAAATTTCCACATTGTTTTTATGCAGTACATGTGATCAATGTGGTCATTGTGATCTTAACATATTTTATAATATTGATACAATGGATGAAACTACGCCAACAGTTAGTTTGATATCATGTATGCACTTTGTGCGCCGTGGCGTGGCTAAAGCAGTGCCAGAAAAGGTATTTCAGACGACAATCGGTTAACAACTTGATAAATCGTAGTTTTTAAAAATGTAATATCTCTATGATTACAGATAGAATTAACAGAGAAGGAGTTGGAAAAAATTATCAAACAAACAGCTGATGACTTGCGGTAAGTTCTTGTAAAAAACTCATTTGAACAAATGTTTTTGAAATAAGTTATTTCTGATATTATCAAAACTGCATTACTTTACTTGCAATAAATAACAAAAATTTTCAGAAGTAAACTAAATCTTATATGTGATAAACATCAACTTACAGAATAACAGAGGCCGGTGAAGATCAAAGTGATGAAGAAGGTGAAGAAAGTGCAGCTCCAAGAGATCCTCCAGCCGATCCTGATGACGAGTTCAATTTTGAGAAATATGATGAAGAAGATGATAGTAAGTATTTGGTACCTCATATTCATAAGAAAATATATTCATCCAATAAAATCAAACAAAAACCAAGTGTGCGTAGCGTTCTTTGCCTCGGATATGCTACTGTGTATGTACACTTCTTGTTTGCCAATGCTTATCAAAATGTGTGCTATGTACAGATTTAGGCCTCAACCTATGTTCAAGACCTGCCGTATTGATATCGTTGTGTGTCTCACGACTGCGCCAAATACACCCAGTTGTGCAAAAGGCCGAGCAGTTAGCAGATTTTCTTGCTTTCATTAGACAGGCGGCCTCTTTTCCAGCCATATCATAAAATTCTTAACAAATATTATTTTATTATAATGTTATAATTTTGTTTACAGTTAACCCTGTTGGTATTGGTTCTGTGGCAACTATGCCAAACTTGGGTGATCTAAGTGAAAATGTCCAGATAAGGGTAAGTCATAAAGATATTCATAAGACAACTTGTAAGAAAATGTAGAATGTTCATAAATTCGCATACCTTCATATTAGGCAACACCTAATTGAATGCTTAAATAAATATGCGATGTTAAGTTTTCTATCCACGGTTTCTTTATTCATTTGACTCCTAAGTGTCGCAGAGTGATGTCAACTAGCGATAAACTTCTGTTCTAGAAAAATCACTTTATTACAAACTAGCTAACCCATGCAACTTCGTCTGCATCACATAATATAGCTTATAACCTGTCTCGATAAATGGACTATCCAACATATTAAATTGAGTTAAATCATACTCGTAACAAACAAAAAATCTTACCTTTCCTCTTTATAATACCTATTAGTTAAGATTGGCTTCGATTATATCATTAAAGTAACAATTACTATAGGTATCTCTTACTGTTAAATATACAGTGACACCTTTTACTTGTAAACATAATGGTGCAGTAAATATTTTGAATTTTTCCGAAGCCCCCAGAGGCCAGAATCCCCACGTACCTACCACACCGGACCGAATGACTGCCGCGCGCGTACCTTTTTTTTATATTGTTACATTGCGATATCTTCTAAGATATTTGTTTAAACTGTATCGAACAAGGGCACAAATATCAGTGCTAATAAACACATTTATTTAGATATGCTGAGGTTATTTAACCCATATGGTATTAATCTATACCATATGGGTTAAATAAGCTCAGCAAAAAATGGTTACAGTGAGTCAATCTTAAAAAATAGACTTTTAAAGAGGAACAATTCCTTCATACATGAAATTTGCGTAACTTAAACCGTTTTTGCAACATTATTCATTTATGCTCCGCTCCTATTGGTCGTAGCGTGATGTTATATAGCCTAAAACCTTCCTCGATAAATGGACTATCCAACACAAAAATATTTTTTCAATTCCAACCAGTAGTTCCTGAGTTTATCGCGTTCAAACAAACAAACTCTTTAGCTTTATAATATTAGTATAATAGTATAAAGTATAATAGATACGACTTGAAAGTCATGTAATTATATCAAATGTTTTAGAAAGCAATTCCCAACAAAAAAAATATTCTTTCCAGACAGAAGGGCCAGACAGTGATGAGGAAGATGACATTATTAAACCTAATGACAACCTCCTACTAGTGGGACATGTCGAGAGTGATGCGAGTGTCTTAGAAGTATACAGTAAGTATGAGATTGCCACATTGGGACCATATCTTCTTATCATGGGGTTTGGGTTTCCGCACTTAGTCCTTGAAGTGGACCATTGTGCGTGAGCCATGTTGGCCGATTACTCTAACCAGCCCACCTCCCTCCAGAAGCAGATCAGACTTCCCGGTCTCCTCAGGGCATCCGCAAGGGATCTTGGTGTTCCTAGGGTTTCCTCGCGAATCTTGGTAACGCCTGTGCACTCAAGGAGCGCATGCGCCACCGTTTCCTCTGCCTCCATGCATGCTCTGCACAGGGCACTGTCAGTGATTCCTACCAACATTGGGACCATAACAAAACAATCCTACACTGTTATCCGATTGAGTGACCTTATTATGGTTTAAACAAATGTGTAAAGGTTGATATTTAAGACACTGACTATGTAATATCTACACCTGTGTTTCTTTGCGCATCTAGGATAAATGGAAAACGATTTTCTGTGCGCATCTGGGAAAAAAGGATTTTAGGATGGAATTTAAAAATTACAGGACAAGTAGTTCCCAGGAGCAATTTAGGAGCAGCTTGGTACATTTTTTACCACGAAGTGACGTCACAAGCCCCCAGTCGTGAGGTTTGACACGTTTTATTTTTGTAATTTTTTATTAATTTAATAAAACAAAAAAACACGTATCCGATATTTTTCGATAATTTAACAGACGGAGTACGGACGTTTTTTGGGTGCTAATTAAACCGGCTTCTTTTTAATAGCATTATTCGCCTCTAAAAATCTACATTGCCTTCTAGATAACTAAGTCAGCCACAACTAACGAGCTAAATATTACTATCTTAGCCACTATTTAACTTCTATGTGACCCACTCTAAATATAACTCAGCATGGTGGTTATTTTTTAGCATCTAAATTTGTAACATGCATTCAAGCAGTAAACTTCTAAAACATTTGGCATCAGAAAAAATATTCTATATACATATAGCTTCTAATTTTTTAACTCAGTATGTTTAGAATGTGCTGAATCCCCAATACATTTAACGTCAAAATTGTCATCAAATAGTACATAATGTAACTAATATTACGTAGAATAGAAACTACTGTCGTGTCATCGAAAAGCTTAAATATAGAAATTCAGCGTATCTAATGACCTAAATATCGAAGTTCAGAGTATCGAATGTCCTAAAGATCGATATTTATTTACATGTTGTGGTACAAATGTTATCGCCAGAATCGCTGCAGAACTTTATTTTTATCGGATAACTAGACAATGGTGAAAACATTTCTGCGAGCAACTCGGAACTTGCCCTCGCTCAGCTCGCGCGCGTTTGTTTACAGTTTTAATCTAAACTATTTCCCTCAGTTTACAATGACGAATCATACAATCTGACTGTGACTAGTCAATTAGACAATGGTAAACACATTTCTGTAAGTAGTAGGTATTTTAACGTAAACGTTTTTAAAGTGTATTAAAAGTTTACATTTTGAACTTGGGTATAACAATTTTAGGTATTTTCATGCTTGACATTCAAATATGTATCCGAAACAATTGCAATACGAACGCGCAAACGACAAAAATAAATACAAGTGGCTAACTCGTCAGTACATGAATCGAATAGCGCTCTCTGATTGGTGCAAATGGTCGCTGTCGTCTCGCGCGGTCGTGCCAAATCTTGCAGTTGTTATTTTCACGATAAAAAGAATATGATGCATTATTTTACATGCTAAGTTATAAAAAATGATATGGTCTATGGTCGCTTGAATTATATTTTTTTGAGGACCCAATGTTGAGGCTATAAAACGTAAAATGTTGATGAGATATAAATTCCGTGCCTGAGTTAGAAAATTAGAAATAATCAGGAAACAACCCTATTTTTTTTTACATTTATTTAAAGAAATTATAGTACAGAGGTGTTACTCAATTCTAAACTCGCCAAACTTTTACGTTTGATGGTGATATTGTAACCCAATATAGACTAGAGGAGACATTATGATTCTTACACATGTGAAAACGGATTTCCAAATCAATACTTTTCTCTGTCTTGATTCGCAGTTTACAACAAAGAAGAGGATTCATTCTACGTGCACCATGACATCATCCTGCCATGGTTCCCGTTGTGTATTGAATGGCTCAGTCATGATCCATCCGATCCCAATCCTGGTAAGTTCATAATCAATTTTATTGATAAGTATTAGTGTCTTTAACACATAACATAACGCCTGTAATCCCTGATAATCCACGTTTCGCCAGTTATGTTTAAGTCCCATGTACTTAATCACGATACAGGATAAATTCCTATTGTGGGGCAACATTAAAAAAAAACAGTAATAGGGGGCGAGCCTATTGCCATCAGCCATCAAGCGGGCACAAATTTAGACTTCGTCGTCCGTCGTCTTTAATACAGGACATTAAAACAATACCTCTACATAAATATATTCTTCCTGTTGCTTCTGTAGACTGCTTTCATTTCGCAAATAATGATACATAGTTTATAGAATACTGTGCCAGAGACGTACCGGTTGTAAGGGCCAGCGATCATACATTTCGACCTGTATTTTTGGAACTTTTGGATGAAACAGCTGATTGGAAAAATATACCAATGCAACCCGCTAGGTGTTTGTACGTCGATATCCTTTACACCGTAATGGTCAGTTCAGACAGGACCGAGATCCTTGCTCAATTTACGAACTGCATTGAAAATAGTACCGTATTACCATTGTTAAAAGTAGAAAATTTTATGATTACCGATACAGACATCAAGCGTCGCCTGTCGCATGCTCGTGAAGTCGTGACTCAATCGCGCGTCTTTAAACAATGGAAATATGCTCCTATTTTCAACGCAGCCAGTAAATTGCTCGCTCATGCATCTGTACCCATATTTATAAAAACATATTTTCAGGTAACTTATGTGCGCTCGGCGGTATGGACCCAGTGATCCAAGTGTGGGACCTCGATATTGAGAACTGTCTGGAGCCCGCGTTCAAACTGGGCAAGAAACCGAATAAAAAGAAGAAAACTAAACGCGTCGGACACAAGGATGCTGTGCTGGATCTGTCGTGGAATAGGAATTTTACGTAAGTATTTATTTACTTGAAAGCTGCGGTGGTCCAGTGGTGGCGTACTCGACTTATAAGTAGTGTTGTGGGTTCGAACACAGACAGGCGCATTACTTTGTATAATTTTTTTCATCACCACTGCTCTTAAAATGGTGAAGGGAGAATTGTGAGGAATCCGGCATGACCTAGAACCAACAAATCGAAGACTTGTGAAATCTACCAACCCCACAAATCAGCGTGGTGGTTTAGAGCCTGTTCCATCTCATAGAAAGGAGTTCTATGTCCCTGCAATGGGAACATTGTAGGCTGATTATGCTTATAATTTCATTTACTTAGGAATATTTCAATTGAGGGGAAAACTATCACCGATCGAGTAATTACTTGAGTAAAAGTAATAACTTCAGATACGATTTTATTATGTATTTTAGTAATAGTACACATACATACATAAACTCACGCCCTTTTCCCATGGGGGTAGGCAGAAACCACAGAACGCCACTTGCGGCACTTGCACTTAGTAATACCAAAAGTAATAATTGGTCGAAGTTAAAACTGACGAAAGTTACAATTCTTAGCGTTGCTTTCTTTGACAGTTCTTACGTCGTTCAAGTTCTTGTTTATTGCAAAAAATAGTTGCATAAGTAATTACTTTAACTTGGCTATACCAGGATCACAATCTTATAGACGGTATCCGTTTCTCAAGATATATCTTAAAAAACTTTTGCATGCAGACACGTGTTAGCAAGTGGATCAGCAGACAACACAGTTCTCTTATGGGACCTGGATCAAGGCGCGCCGCACACCAAAATAGATTGCTTCGAAGATAAGGTATGTAACCTTATCAGAATCTTCATGGCTTCATCATCATCTTTTCTTCTCCTTGATCTAGTTCCTGACCTTGTTACTGGGGGTCAGTGCAATACGTGTTTATGTTCCATTTTCCCTTGTTGTCACACTATCGTTTATTTTTTTTTGTCTAATTTATTTATTTATTATTGGGTGCTAATTAAACCAGCTTCTTTTTAATAGCATTATTCGCCTCTAAAAATCTACGTTGCCTTCTAAATTACTAAGTCAGCCACAATTAACGAGCGTCTAAATATTACTATCTTAGCCACTAGTTATCTTCAATGTGAGCCACTCTAAATATAACTCAGCATGGTGGTTATTTTTTAGCATCTATAGCTTCTATTTTTTTTTGCTCGGTATGTTTAAAATGTAACTCAACCCCAAATCATTCCTCGTCAATTTTTTTCTAAAATTGTCATTAATTGTAAAAATGATCACTATTAGTACGTGGAAACTACTGTCGTGACATAGAAAGGCTTAAGTATCGAAGTTCAGAGTATCTAATAACCTAAATATCAAAGTTCAGAGTATCGAATTACCTAAACAACAATATTTATTTACATGTTGTGGTACAAAAGTTATCGACACAATCGCTGCAAAACTGTATTTAATTAACTATATTTTTGTAAATTAGGTGGCTATATATAGATAAGAAGGACAAGTTACGATTTGATGATCTTTATTTGATGCTTTCTGTAAGATATTTAGATTGCATTGTAAAAAAGACGAATAAGTTTATTAGAGGCTATCCCATTTTCCCGTGGCTTAGTTAATAAATTAGAAGTTTGATCACGAGGCCAATAAAAAAATCTGTGGCTCGATTTATTATTTCCCTTTATTATTTATTTATTTAAACTTCATGCACAAACGTGGTACATAGGCGGACTTAAAGCCACAAGGTATTCTCTACCAGTCAACCTTAGGGTCAAATAGGACAGCATTGTGGTAGAGTACAAAAATAAATAAATTAGGAGAATACTACTTTGTTAACATAAAGGACCATGGGGGATTTTGTATGAACCGCGTCCCCATCCTCCAACAGGTTTGAAACCAGTGCCATTTGATGCGCCTGGTAAGCAAGTTATTTTTTTGTTATGTCGTCCTGGACCTGGAATACTTAAATATATTCACCAAACCTAACTATTCCAATTGCTACATTTTTTCAAATCTGGGAGTTCCAACAGATTTGGGACTAGTGTCATTCGAAGCGCCTATACAATAAGGTTTCTTTTTACTAAGGCGACATTCTTGAATTATGTGGGGTTTACCTTAAATAACTTATTCTAGTTACAATGGGAAGAATACTTTGCTTGCATTAGGCTCTTTATTTACTCCGCTGAATCGATTATATTTATATATCTTCTATTGCTCTCCCCGTAGGTCCAGTCCCTAGCCTTCCACCCTCTAGAAGCCCAAACCCTAGTGAGTGGTTCATGTGACGGCAAGGCTCGCGTGTCAGATTGCCGCACACCCGAAGCGGTGCGCGCGTGGAGCTTGGCGCCGGAGATCGAACGCGTCGTCTGGGATACACAGAACCCCTTCTGTTTTGCCGTGAGTATTTAATGATAATATAATATTTTACGTCTATTATCTACTCCCAAAACGGCGAAGAAAAACATCATGAGGAAACCGTCATGTCCTAGAATAAAAAAAATCTAAGATTTTGGACAACCAACACGCATCGGGTCCGCATCGAGATAGGTCTACTGGACATTATTTTTTTGAGTTCGATTCCCAAGACGGGCAAAAGAAGTGTGAGAAATTCCTGATGGACAACCTCAGTAGGCCTTAAGAATTTCTCAGTAGTAGAGTAGAGTAGGGTGTGCCCCCTATTATATGGAACTATAACTGTTTCCATTGTCAACCCCATCTTTGAATTCAAGAGTAGGCCATTTAATATAATGAAAAAAAACCGCCAAGTGCATGTCGGACCACGCACAATGTAGGGTTCCGTAGTTGCCCATCAAAATAATAATATGTGAACAATGTGAACTTACCAAAACTGATTAACCACCCTGCCTACAACCTGTAAAAATAAATAAAAACTTACATTACAGTTTTTTGACCTGCGCTCGCATACATTATGTATAGGAAAATATTTCATACTAGTACATTTTATAAGTTGGTCGATTATTACTCGTAAACTTGTAAAGCCTACTTAGCTGTGATAGTTTTACTTTTATTTTCGTTATACTCATGCCTGTCGTTATACTCATGCATATATTCATGCCAAATTACAGCTTTCTAGTACAAAGAGTCTTTGAGATATAGTGTGGACGGACGGACAGACATACAGACAGACGGACATAGCGAAACTATAATTAAGGGTTTCATATTGACTAAAAAATATATAACTGGCAAAATTTAGCCGTATAGGTACACTTTAGCCCCTGTCCTCAAACCGAAGGGTACGTTTTCGAGAGTTACACCCAGTGTTATGTTAAGCTTTATCTCGCTAACTTCCTATTAAATCTAAATCTTCTCGTACCTTTCAGATGAGTAACAACACAGGCAAAGTAGCGTACGTGGACTGTAGACAAGACGAGCCGCTGTGGATACTAGATGCGCATGAAAAAGAAGTCACCGGCCTTATACTGAGTGATAGAGTGCCTGGCCTGATGATCACTGTCAGTACGGATGAGAAGCTGAAGACTTGGGATATTTCTGGGTAAGTGCTTTAAACTATGGAAAATATACACTTCGTTTAATATAATCTATCTAGAATAATTATGGTGTACGTAATATAATTTAATAAAGTTCAACTTTAATTTCATTATTTTTAATTGGACATGAACTTATATTCCATTTTTTGCTACTCTTACTTTTGTAGTTCAAAATGCGAAAAAATATGTCTAAAATCTTTGGAATGATTACTTCTTACCTTCACATAGATTCTGTTTTTACAACTATAAACGTTTGTATAGTCATTCTGAAATCACTTAATTCTCTAGCATAAACTTGTATTCATTTAAATGGATATAACATTAATTGGAAACGAATATACTTACTTTCACGAAATAACTTACAAATATACTTACTTTCAATATCTTTACACGTAATACTTTTACACGTTTCAGCGCTACCCCAGTCCAGGCATCAGAGCGCTCATGTCGTGTGGGCGCGGCATTGTGCGCGGCAGTGTGTCCCGAGGCTCCCTACAACGTGGCGGTCGGCGGAGATAACAAGCAGAACTACATCGAGCTCGTCGACTTGAATATTAGCGAGCAGTGTGAGTGCTAAATACTTTTTGGACTTTCTTGTAGATGACTTGTTGTCATTACCCTGACTTTGTTGGCCGATCTGCGTATTTTCGGCCTATATAAAATCGATTTTGGATACCCGTGTAGACGCGTTTGCGCGCGCGTACGAGCACTGAAACGCTTAGAGCTCGTTTACGGAGACGCGGGGCGTCGCGCGGCGCGTGCAGAAGGCTCAAATCTCGAGCTTTTTTTTTTTTGCGCGTCCACCGCAACGAACGCTGCATTTTAAACTAACGAGCGAATAACGCTTCTCATAAAATCGACGTTTGAAATCGTTAACGTTTTCATACATCGCCATGTGTTTGAATTAAAAACGAGCCGCGCGACGCCCCGCGGGTCCGTAAATGAGGCCATATAAGTGCGAGCCGCGAGGAACGCATCTGCAGGCCTAGTTTGAGATATGCAGCGATAAAGGTTATTTACAACACAGCATCTTAATGTGTACTAAAAACAACTCTGCGCACGCTACATACGTAGGTATATTTGGCGTATGGAAAATGTTGCATTGCGTGTTGCGAAACAATCTGTAACCGGCTGTGCGACTTACTATCATGTGGTCATTGCTGTGGTATTGCCATAGTGCGGTCATTAGTAGATATAGAACTTTGTAGATAATCTAATGGATCCCTTTAATTTGTTTCAGTTACGAACCGGTTCTCCTCACGACCGCTAATAGCGCTCCCTACACCAAGCGCAGATGCTATGGAGACATAGAATTGTTTATATTTATGTTTAAGTGTAATAATAAACTATCTAATAGTTTTAATCTTTGTTTGTTAATTTAAACCTGGTTTAACCGACTTATGGCCAATAACGCACCTGGCGCGTCATAAGCAAATATATGGGAGGCCCTTGACGCACCTGGCGCGTCACATCGAATTTACTCAAAAACAGTTATTTTTTCCTTTAGTAGATCTAAGCAAGATAACGGCGAAATACGCATAAAAGATCACAGGGGGCCAATGACGCTCTAGGTGCGTCACCCTTGCTGCAGGCCTATAACGTGCCTGGCGCGTCATCGTCCAAAGTTCGGGGCCTGATGATGATGGCAATGAGCAAGGTGCTTGTGATAAGAGAGTTGATGATGTTTTGGGTGCTAATTAAACCGGCTTCTTTTTAATAGCATTATTCACCTCTAAAAAAAATCTATATTGCCTTCTAAATTACTAAGTCAGCCACAGCGAGCAAGCGACAGACCAGCGTCTAAATATTACTATCTTAGCCACTAGTTAACTTCTATCTGAGCCACTCTAAATATATCTTAGCATGCTAGTTATTTCTAAGCATCTAAATTTGTAACATGCATTCAAACAGTAAACTTCTAAAATATTCCCATTTGGCATCAGAAAAGATATTCTATAGCTTCTAATTTTTTAAATCAGTATGTTTAAAATATAACTCAACCCCAATTAATTCATCGTCAAAATTGTCATCAAATAGTACATAATGGCCACTAATAGTACGAAGAAACTACTGTCGTGTCATCGAAAAGCTTATATAAATATAGGAGTATTTAATGACCTAAATATCGAAGTTGGGAGTATCGAATGTGCTAAAGATCGATATTTATTTACATGTTGTGCTACAAAAGTTATCGACAGAATCGCTGCAAAACTTTATTTTTATCGGATAACTAGACTAGAATGGTGACAATATTTCTGCGAGAAACTCGGAAATAGTGCTCGCTCGGCTCGCACACGTTTGGTCACAGTTTTAACCTAACCTAACCAATTTCCCTCAGTTTATAATGATGAATCATACAATTTAACTGTGACTACTCAATTAGAAAATGGTAAAAATATTTCTGTAACTAGTAGGTATTTTTAACGTAAATATAATAATCTAAAGTTTATTAAAAGTTGACATTTTGAACTTGGGTATAACAATTTAAGGTACATATGTTCATGCTTGACATTCAAAAATGTAGCCGAAACAATTGTAATACGAACGCGCAAACCAAATACAAGTGGCTAACTCGTCAGTACATGAATCGAATGGCATTCTCTGATTGATGCAAATGGCCGGTCGCTGTCGTCTCGCGCGGTCGCGCCAAATCTTGCAGTTGCTATTTTCACGATAAAAAAATATAATGTATTATTTAACATGCTAAGTTATAATAAATGATATTGTCTATGGTCGCTTGAATTGTATTTTTTTAGGACCTAGTGTTGAGGCTATAAGACGTAACATGGTGATGAGATATAAATTCCGTGGCTGAGTTAGTAAATTAGGTGGCTATGTATAAATAAGAAGGACAAGTTATGATAATTGATGATCTCTTTACTTGACGCTCTCTGTAAGATATTTATATGGCATTGTAAAAAAGACGAATTAGTTTATTAGAGGCTATCTCATTTTCCCGTGGCTTAGTTATAAAATAAGAAGTTTGATCACGTGGCCAATTAAAAAATCGTGTCCCTGACTCTGGCAGGGCCACCATCATCATCATCATCATTCTCCTGCCCTTATCCCAATTTATTTGGGGTCGGCGCAACATGTCTTCTTCTTCCATACTTCTCTATTTCTCGTCATGTCAGCAGTCACCTCCTTTCTAGCCATATCATCCTTCACACAGTCCATCCATCGTTTCTTTGGTCTTCCTCTACTCTTATAGCCATCTACATTCATACTCAACATTTTTCTCACAACATTTTCTTCATTCCTTCGCATCACATGTCCATACCACGACAATCGATTACCACACAACTTTTCATTTACCGGCGCCAATTTCAGACTTCCTCTTATGTACTCATTCCTTATTTTATCCATTCGCGTCACACCACACATCCCCCTTAGCATTCTCACCACACATCTCAGCTACATGCAATTGCCTTTCATTTATCCCTTTTGTGGCCCAACATTCTGATCCATATACGACAGCAGGTCTAACCATGGTTTTATAAATCTTCCCCTTGAGTTTAAGGGGAATGCGGGGGTCGCAAATTGTTCCCGTGACCTGCCGCCATTTCATCCATCCAGTGCTAATTCTATGCTTTACACTACGATCTATTTCGCCATCGCTTTGCACGAGAGAACCGAGATACCGAAAGTCGGAGCAGGCAGGGCCACCATCATGGATCTTAATTTTAATAACACAAAAAATTTGTCGCTAATTTGTCCCCAAATATCAGAATTTGTCGCTCACTGGTTCAAAAGATATAAGGGTTTATAGGTGGCCCTGCTGGAGAGTCTCCCCAGCAGGGCCAAATTCATATCTCAAAATCTAGGGCACCTAGCGAAGATCTGTTTTCTCCTATATTTTGTCGCAAATTTGACACCAAATATCAGAATTTGACGGTCACTGGTTCAAAAGATATAAGGGTTTATAGGTGGCCCTGCTGGAGAGTCTCCCCAGCAGGGCCACATTTATATCTCAAAAACTAGGGCACCTAGCGAAGATGTGAGAGAGTCAGGGACACTAAAAAATCAGTGGCTCGACTTATTATTTCCCATTTTTTTAAACGTGTAATCTTACACTTTCTCTGCCTAGTTCTAAATATTATTTTTGTCCGCTGAAATTGCCAAGTCATCTATAAACGAATGAATGTTCGACCCATATGCTGGTTGCTTGGCAACGAAAGTGTTAAGGAGTGAACCACTAAAATTCGTTATTTTAACTTCTCGTCTCCGCTTAGATTTAATGGAAACGGTTGAGCAGAAAGAAGAGATGTTTCATATTTGTTTAGGCCAGCCTCCGCACTCGGCTACAACGCACAGCGGAGACGAGAAGAGCCTGTACAAACGTCTTTGCATCGGTCTAGCTAGGATGGAGGAGGAGCTAGGATTCACCCTAGCTCCTAAGCATCTCCTCTCCGCACGTCTCCGCTTTGATAAAATTCAGGCCTTCTTCTACCGTCACTCTCTTGGCAGAGTGGTCGTGGTCGTCATGACAGGGGTGGTGGCAAGCTACAGAATTCGACGCCATTCCTCTCGTACTGTTGCTTATCCAGTGCTTTTTACAAAACTTGATTTTCATACCATACCTTATGCATTTATTATTTCATAGGTTTTCAAATGGGTGAAGTATGATATAGCTAGAAAGTAGGTGACTGCCGCGATGACGAGTAATAGAGAAGTATTGAAGTAGAAAACGTGCTGCGCTGACTTAGGGGATCGGACAAAAAAAAGTAATTAGTCCGTCAGATAGATTTTCAAAAAATATTGAACACATATTTTTTTTTTTCACGTAAACGAAAAAAGTGAACTCCTCGAAAACGTCACATGTCAGTACATTTTTTATCTACAAGTGATAAAAGATCATGAGTGGGGGCTTGTGACGTCACAAGCTTCACAACTTCAACTCGTGATCTTTGACGCGTTTTATCTTCGTAATTTTTTATTCATTTTCCATCCATTATTTTTCGATAATCTAACTGAAGGACTAAATAATCATATTTATACCATACCTACTCTAAAAAGCTTATTTTATTCACGCAAAACAGTGAATAAAAAGGCCTTTTATTCACTGTTTTGTTTTTATTCACTATTTTGGTGTTTGAATTTGGAACACAAAAATATATCCGGTCTCTATTTCAATGCTTACACAAACTCCTTGCGCTAAGATTCGAAATTCAAAACTCTTTGGTGCAAATAAATTCTCGAGATTTGATTGGTCGATATTTGCGACAAGGAGTTTGGCATTAGATTAATAAATATTGTTTCACAAGTTGACCACCCTAATTTGACGGCACGGTTGGCGCAGTGGCTAAGCGATTGGACTGCTGCGCTGCGTGTCGCGGGTTCGATCCCCGCACGGAACAAATATTTGTATGGCCTGCAGATAGTTGTTTCGGGTCTGGGTATTTGTGTATGTGACTTTATATGTTTGTAAACGCACCCACGATACAGGAGAAATCCCTAGTGTGGGGCAACGTTTTTAAAAAAAAAAAAAAAAAATATATATAATAATAAGAAAATTACGCTTAATTTCAGTCATTGCTCTAATTTTAATGTCCATTTCAATTAATGTAACAATTCTTATTTCTTGATTAAATTTCTATTTTCGGTTAAATTATGTCTTTTCTCGTAGTCATGATATAAAGTATAGTATGCAACTCCTGAATAAAGTACGAATTTATATCGAGGGCCATGAATCACTCGCGTCGTTCAGGATTCTAACAGTTGAATCACTCGCTGCGTTCGTGATTCAATCATTAGAATCCTTCACTTGCTCGTGACTCATCTACGGCCCTCGCTTTAAATCCGTCCTTTATTCACTAGTTGCATAATATACTATTATACCATACCTACTCTAAAAAGCTTATTTTATTCACGCAAAACAGTGAATAAAAAGGCCTTTTATTCACTGTTTTGTTTTTATTCACTATTTTGGTGTTTGAATTTGGAACACAAAAATATATCCGGTCTCTATTTCAATGCTTACACAAACTCCTTGCGCTAAGATTCGAAATTCAAAACTCTTTGGTGCAAATAAATTCTCGAGATTTGATTGGTCGATATTTGCGACAAGGAGTTTGGCATTAGATTAAAAACTGTTTTGTGTTCTTTGCTGCCTTTATAGAAAAATAAATATTGTTTCACAAGTTGACCACCCTAATGATAATAATAAGAAAATTACGCTTAATTTCAGTCATTGCTCTAAATTTAATGTCCATTTCAATTAATGTAACAATTCTTATTTCTTGATTAAATTTCTATTTTCGCTTAAATTATGTCTTTTCTCGTAGTCATGATATAAAGTATAGTATGCAACTCCTGAATAAAGTAAGAATTTATATCGAGGGCCATGAATCACTCCCGTCGTTCAGGATTCTAACAGTTGAATCACTCGCTGCGTTCGTGATTCAATCATTAGAATCCTTCACTTGCTCGTGACTCATCTACGGCCCTCGCTTTAAATCCGTCCTTTATTCACTAGTTGCATAATATACTATTTTTTGAGTCAGTCCGATCCTCTATTGCGATAGGGCAGGAGAATGATGATGATGATGATGACTGACGCCTGATTTGAAAAAAATGTTTCCCCCAAGGTCAGAACTCCAAATTGTTCCTGAAAGCGTTTAGAATAGGGATGTTTCCTGACTAAAAAAAATATGATTCTAATTAGTCAGTCTGTTAGATTGTCGAAAAATATTGGATACGTATTTTTTGTTTTATCAAATCAGTAAAAATTGACGAAGATAAAACGCGTCAAAAATTTGAGTGGGGTTTGTGACGTCACACACTGGTAACAAATGTCATACTAATGTCTAGAATATAACGTCACACGAGTTTTCGAAGAACTGTATAGTCTTCATTGTTTGTTTACGTGAAAAAAGAAAAAATACGTGTCCAATATTTTTTGGAAATCTATCTGACGGACTAATCAGATTTTTTTTTGTTAACTACCCTATTGTGGACATTTACAGACAAATAATGATCCAACCCAACAGAAAAGAAACAACAAATTGTAACGGTCTGTGTTGTTATCAGTGGTATTTTATTATTAATATCATTTTATCATACATAATAATGTACATTTTTCGAGCCCGTCACCATGTTTATACCAACACATACCGTTTGAACGGACCCCGCGATCGTCCTTCATAAGTTTTCCTCTATAATTTGGAGCGAGTGTCGTCGCTGTAAAAGAAAATCATGGGTTATTCAAATAAAACAACATTTATATAACAACTGAGATTATGTATTAGCAACATATCATAGAATACACCTAGATAAAATCATAAAAGCAATGAAAATGTATAAACTGCTCGATCATTCCGAACTAAAAGCATTATTTAATACTGCAATTCTGGTTTTGATATAATAAAAAAATAAATATTAAAATAAGGTGCGACCTCACTGCGACCTCACTTGGTCATAATTATAAATGTATTTGAACACGATTTAAATATTAGCAGTGTATATTTATGAAAATGTTTAACAGACTTATATTTTAATAATTTTAAAATTGGATCACAGCCAAATCAACTGGTAATAATATTTTGTGACAAAAATGCCATATAAAAATATTAAGTGTAGTAACACATGTTTTAAAATATTATTGCTCTATGTTTTCAATACGACAATATGTGACAGGTACGCAATGAAGGGTTGCCAGATTATATATTAAGCTCGGTATAAAAAGCTAAATCTAGCAACCCTGGCGTTGAGCAATAATGTGGTGTCTTATGGTAACTCTTAACAAGAAAAGGTGTAACACAACCAAGATTTTGATAAGTTGAGGTCTTACAATCAAAAATATTTAAAAGAGGTCGCCACTTTCACTTGTCCCTTATTAAGATATAGTTTTGGTCATAACATTAAACCTATAATTTTCAACAAAGTATCCAATATTGAAATGCAAAGTTAAAATAACGGAAGAATACTATAAAAGGGACTCAATTTTTCACTTACTATTGTGTTTCAAAGTTACATATTTCGTAAACGTTTGTTCGTGTCTATTTGCACTAATGATTTGACATGATTCTATACCTATTCGTTGTGAGTAAATAAAAACTAAAAGCGACATGACTACACAAGATTCCTTGGTATCTCCGGAAAAGCAGTGCTTCATCATAAATGATGAACTTTACCGAAAACCCCATTATGCCATATTTACGCTCGAGTATTATTCAAATTAACAAACACAGTTCATAATTATCTTGTTCCGATTTCAAAGAGAACCATCTTGATAACATTCCAGTATCTTGTTATTCATTTCATGCGCAAAATAATCTGTAAATATATTTAATTCATTATTTCTGTATATTATAAAAATATAATCCATATTATTATGAGGCAAATATATAATATATTACTTTTACTTTATTATTCAAATATTTACTTTTGCTATACATATTGCGACATAAACTAATTAGCTCTATCATTAATGAGGCACTAAATTAAATCAGCGATACTGTTCTTTTGAGTTCGAACTTAGCCTGAAACATTTAATTTTCGAATTTTGTCATGGTCTAAACTGTAAAGTCATAGCCAAAAATTGCTGATTATTTCGTAAATAATCACAAGTATCACTGATATAAACTCAATAATTGTATTTTATTACGCTATATAAAATAAATTACTCAATATTTGTACCATGAGAGTAGGAAGTGTTTTAAAAGGTTGTTATAATATTATTTTATCGAAGTAGTCACATGGGATTTCACAGGGTTAATAGTCCATTATGGTTTCCAAATACCATTTCACTAACAGTAGGTGACACCTTTTAAACATAACGTCACGCCTGTAATCCCTGAAGGGTTAGGCAGAGGGGTCCCTAATAGTACACCCACGTTTCGCCAGTTATGTTAAAGACCCATGTAATAGGGGGCGAGCCCATTGCCATCAACCGGGCACAGATTTAGACTCTGTGGCTGCTACTGTGAATTTCCTGGTAAAAAAACGCAATAACAATTTGCCTTTATCTAAATAAACAGTATTTATAACATTTTACGCCGTTTACGTTGGGATAAAAATCCAAAACTTCAACAATATTAAGGCATGGATTTAGGTGTTTTTTTAGAGTTAGTGAAAACTGGCATAATGTTACTAACTTAGATAACGTGTTCGAAGTTTAAAAACTTTTCTTAACTCATGGTATATTTACTTCTAGTTGGTACAGATTGACTTGGTGTTATCGTGTTGTATATATGTTTACAATAAATAACTTATTCAATGCGAGATACTCTTATTGTGTACTAAATATTACTCTATAGCTATGCAATTGTCTAATTACCTTTCCATTACCGACATTAATCTCTTTGTAATAAGGTTGAGGATTGTGTGAGCAGAGTTTGACCAATACCTCGCTGCGTGACTACCATGTTCGGCTTGAGTACTTAATATTTATCATCACATGTCTTAACAATGTGTTTTGGGGTCAAAACCATAGTTTTGATGTTTGCCAACCATATAGCAACGCTCACAAAACCTTCCGACCTTTGGGCATGATGGCCACTCACAACCATAACTACGCGATTTGACTTCTTAACCAATTTAGTTGGCAAAACTCGCAGGAAGTCCTGTGAAGCTTTTACCAACGTAAACTATTCAGAACCGTGACAAAATGTGGCATTGTCTTATCATGTAAAAGTTTTTGCAATAGGGGGAAGCTCGACCAAACCTCATTACAGATATTCATAGATTTGACCAATGAGGTTAACCCATTTTAAAATACAAAATGACATTGACAGATTTTCAACCAATGACGACGCTTAGAACTAGCTACACTAGCGCCATTAGTTCCACAGACCTTCTCCATTCAAAACTGACAGTTCGTAAGTCAAATCGCGCATTTAAACCAGCCAAAGACCACCATGCCCCAAAAAAAAACAAAACATTTACTCTGCAGCGGGGAACTTGATGACGGCATCATTCATGGCCTTCGCAAAGTACTCCACGTTGGAGGGGTTAAGGCCACAGACGTTGATGCGGCCTGACGTCAGCAGGTAGATGTGGTAGTTCTGGATCAGATGCTCCACTTGACGTTGCGTGAGGCCGGTGTAGGAGAACAGGCCGATCTGCTTCACTATGTGGTCCCAGTTTCCGGGGGTGCCCAGTCTGAAAGGATTGATAGTTGGGTTAAGGATGGATACATTTTTGGCTCCGCATATTATTTTTCTTTTTGCAATTTTTGTTTTTTTTTTCAATTCATCAGCAGACCTTGAAAATAGATAAGATTTTAGAATTTATACGACCATCTCCATTCTTCCATCGTGAGTCTAGACATGTGACCTGTCGGAGCTGCGGGTTGTTCGAAAGAGATAGCGCGGCCACGACACAAACGGCTCAGAAGGAACATGGGCAGTTTTTAGTCAGTAGAAGTCTGACACTCCCTACCGCTCTGCCCCGAGCGGGAGGAGTCGTTTGATGATTTCCCATACTCAAAAAAAATATTTCTGTCCTCAGTACAAAATTGAGTTGAAACCCAAATTGCGATTTTTGTCTTTTTTTCAATTCGTCAGCAAAAGCCTTGAAGAAAGATGATATTTTAGCATAAACATAAAAGCTAACTTACTTAATAAGCTCTGCCCTCAAAGCTTCTCTCATTTGTATGACCCTGGTGGACATTAGCTTGATGTGTTCCTTCCTGCAAAAGACAAATAAAAACATGAAACATTTATTTCAATACTTAGTGCATATTTTATTTGATTTGTAATAATAAATCAGTCTCAGATATTATTATTAAACGTTTATTTCACATCCATAAATCCATTGAATAAAACCATATTGGGTCATGCTTGAAATTTCTTTCTGAATAACGGCAGCATGTCCAGCTGCGGACTGCAGTCCGCGAGTTGCTTTTAAATGTTTTGTGTTATGCCTTTTGGCCTCGTACAGTACCAATTTCGTTTGTCTTGTTTTTTGTTATGTTTACTTTTTATACAATTTTGTTTTACTCGTTTTTTGTATTGTTCGTAGTTACTAGGGAGCTAGGGCCAGTATATAGTGAGTTAGGGCCAGTATCTAGCGAGCTAGGGCCAGTATGTAGTGAACTAGGGTCAGTATATAGTGAGCTAAGTCCAGTATGTAGTGAGCTAGGTCCAGTATGTAGTGAGCTAGGGCCAGTATGTAGTGAACTAGGTCCAGTATGTAGTTAGTTAGGACCAGTATGTAGTGAGCTATGGCCAGAATGTAGTGAGTTAGGGCTAGTATGTACTGAGCTAAGGCCACTATGTCGTGAGTTAGGGCCAGTATGTAGTGAGCCAAGCCCAGTATGTGTCTGTACTCACCACTCATCAAACAGCGCCTTGTTGCTGAGTACGTTGGTGACGACACGCGCGCCGTGCGCCGGCGGGTTGGAGTACATGCCGCGCACCACCCACGTCAGCTGCGAGCGTATGGCTGGCACCAGCGATGCGTCGTTCAATACGATGGCGAGGTTGCCCACACGCTCGTCTGATAAACGAAAAAATAATTTTACAACGGGTATTGGAACAACTTTTCTAGCCGGCTCTATCCTGGGAAAAGACCTACTTCCACTCCTTCCATTGCTCGCGAACCCTCGCGTTCACCTTCCATTTCTGACAGAGAGACTTTAAAGGAGGAAGTGAAGAAGATTCATGAATAAGAAGAACAAGACGTCTTTGAAAATATAGAAGAACTAACAAAGGTTAAAAGCATGAAATCACGAAAAAAAAACAGCTTTCCAAAACATTTATGTTCGACAAGATGTAATGTTGTAATTGTGAGCTAGATTTCATTGATGTCGCATGTTGTAAGAGATTGTAGTGGCTTGATATGCTGGCGTCTGTACCATTTACTTTACTAAGCTAATAAACACAGATACTCACTGTACAGCCCAAAGTTCTTGGCGTAAGACTGCGCGCAGACGAGCTCGAAGCCGCGCTTCACAAAGTAGCGCACAGCCCACGCGTCCTTATCTAAGTCGCCTGAAGCGAAGCCCTGGTAGGCGCTGTCGAAGAACGGGAATAATTTGCGCTCCTAGAACAGATATTAGGTTCATTTCGGCGCGGTTGGCGCAGTGGTTCAAGCAGTTGACTGCTGCGCTATGTGTCGCGGGTTCGATCCTTGTACGGAACAAATATTTGTATGGTCTACAGATAGTTGTTTCGGGTCTGGGTATTTGTGTATGTGCGTTTAAATGTTTGTGAACGCATCCACGATACAGGAGAAATTCTTAGTGTGGAGCAAAGTGTAGTCTAAAATTTAAATTTTAATATTTATAAAGCAAACAGCAAGTATCTATTTTAAAGTAACTGGCCGCAAAACTGATTCAGTTGACACACAGAATTGATAAGTTTTAAAAAATGATCACTCAATATCTTTAACACTGAAAACGGGATATTTACCATGTTTGCTATCTGTTGTTGTTTGTATTGTTTTGTGTGTGTTTGGTAAATATCCTGTTTTCAGTGTTAATAATAATATTGAATTGATATCGTGAAAAAATATACGAGAAAGAGAGCTAGCACGATACGATATTGTTTGATTATGTTTTACGAAACGAGGTATTTTATTTGTTTTATAGTAAACTTACAATATGGCTACTCTCACTGGGGTCTCCAAGGCTTTTCATTGTTAATTGATGAAAGCTTGTAAAATTAAATTAGACATGGCTACGGTTAAGTAAATAATCAATAAATATGAAATCCGTTCCATGTAAAATACATGCATGACTACAACTAAAATGGGTAAAATAAATGCTTTCTGCAAAAAAAGCCAACTTTCAAAAAAGCACTGCAAACAAAGTCAACGAACTCACCGACTTCGGAAAGTAGTTATTTTAGGCTTTTTAGTGTTTTTTTGGAAGTCGATTTTTTTTACAAAAAGTTTTTATCACATTTAATAATAGGGTAGTTGACAAAAAAATCTAATTAGTCCGTCAGGTACATTTCCAAAAAATATTGGCCACATATATTTTTCTTTTTTCACGTAAACAAAAAATGAAGACGATACAGCGCTTCGAAAAGTCGCGTGACGACACGGATTAGTACATTTTTCCCCAGAAAGTGACGTCACAAACCCCCACTCATGATTTTTGACACGTTTTATTGTCGGATGTTTTCTAAAATATTTGTTTAAACTATATAGAATAAAGGGCACAAATATTTTATATTGAATTTCCGTTCCAATAATCATATTTATTTAGATATAGATTAATACCAAATGGGTTAAATAAGCTTCGCATAAATAATTGAGTCGGGGGTTTTTAAGTTTTTAATTTATACTTGTTATTAATTTGATAGAACAAAAAACACGTGACCATTACTTTTCAATAATCTAACAGACGGACTAAACAGAATCTTATTTGTTTAGCAAGGAAACAGCCTTATTCACTACGTTACCTCCATAACATCAGCAATCTTCTCCCACTGCTCCTGGGTAGGGTCAATTCCAGTCGGATTATGTGCGCAAGCGTGCAGCAGTATAACGGAGTTCTCAGGGGCACTGCGCAGGTCCTCAATGAAGCCATCGAAGTCAATGTTGCGCTCCTTCGCGTTCCAGTAGCGGTAGGTCCGCGGGTTCGTGAAGCCGGAGTTCACGAAGACTAAGCGGTGGTTGTCTGTGGGTTTCGAGAGCATTATGAAGTAGGTTTTATTTGAGGATAAATTGTGTGTTGATCTATGAAACGCATGTGACTAAAAGAGTAAGTGAAAACGGTGAAGGAAAACATCGTGAGGAACCGGGGCGACGGTCCAAACACAAAAAAATCGAAGACATGTGAGATCTACCAACCCGTACTGGGCCCGCGTGGTGGATTATAGCCCATCCCTCTTCTAGAGAAGAGGCTCGAGTCCCTGCAGCGGGAACATTATAGGCTGATGATGAAAAGAGTGATGCTATTCCAGGCTATTACACTGGCACAATATTTTAGGGGCAGTATTTCATATTTTTAACTGCTTCGTTGGTGGTTCATGGGACTTAAACATAACTGGCCAAACGTGGGTGTCCTATTAGGAACACCTCTGCCTAAACCTTCGGGAATTACAGGTGCGATATGATATTTAATATTTTGTAAGCCTAAAAATTCGACAGTGGCAGTACAACAGATCAATTAGCAAGTTCTGGAGCACAGAGTGCACTATTAGATGTGGAGCATAGTTTATCACACAGTTCCACATCCAAACCCTGCTACTGAGGATAATTAAAACCCAATAACACGCAGGGATCGAACCTCAGAACCCAAGATATCCCTTCCAAGATAAGTGACATGGCCAAAAGAAAAAGACACGAGATGATGACTTCATTACCACGTGCTCATATTATGATCCTTGAAAATAATCTATTAATTACTACAATAATCGATATCATAAGCCAAGCACACATTTACAAGTTATCTAACACATTCAAAAGATATCTCAAGATATTATTAAACAACTCGAGCGCTCTTCATTGGAGTATTTGAATACTGATTGTAACAATTGACGAGCAATTAAGTACTCTTTTATTAGTATACCAAATTGATGTGCTTATAATGGTTGACCTAAAATAAACACTTCATGAATGGCGATACTTATCTGCGATTCATTGAGATTAAGTGACAACTAAATTAATGGTTATTTAAAGAAATAAACTATAAAATGTATACAAAGCTGGGCTATGTCATCATCATCGTCATCATTTCAGCCATTGACCCGTCCCGTGCGTCTCGCATCGAGCGGATCCCCACAACCTTCACTAGGTCATCGGTCCACCTAGTGGGAGGCCTTCCAACGCACCGTCTTCTGGTTCGCGGTTGCCAGTAAGTATAAAACTTTTCGTAATTGGATGCTTCCTTGAAACAGCTGATACTAGACCTTATTCGCAACAATTTTGACCCAATAACTTAGGGTCCAAACTGCTTTGTTTTTGAGAAATCGATTTTTTAAAGATTTTTGGAATTTTCCAGATCTCCGCCATAAGCTGCTAATTGTGCGAAACTCGGCATAATTATAATGGATGACCACACGTCCACAGACCAACCTAGGTACGCGGTTTAACCTGAAAATTGATCCGAGCGGCTGTCATTATGTAGCCAACAAGCTCCTCAAAAATATATAATGCGAGGCCATGTGATGATGTGTCCAGTCAGTTTTAAAACAGGTGCCCACCATGACGTTTTAAGCAGTCATGTTTTATTCTTATTCCAGTGTGGAAAAGCGACAGAACTATACAGGGTGTCTGGCGCCATCTCTTTTTCACACTAGATGGAGGGCACCAGGATCAAAAAACAAAGTCAAAAGGTACATACCCCAGGTGGGAACGGAGTAGTAGAAGTTGGTGTATCCCAGATGTTTGTTGAGGAACTCGGCTCCGACGCGCAGACTGCCTGTACCAGACAGGGTCTGTACTCCGAACGCCTGGAATTAAGACATGATGGGATTAACCTTTCGAATGCCGGAAAGTAGATCTACGCGAGACACAATGGCTTTTTAATTGTGTCTAATTACACCACATACGAAAGGTTAAACATATGTTTCACCTCGGACCCGTAATTCATTGTTCTGATTTAAGGTTTCTTATTATTCAGCTAACTTTGTGAATGGATTGAGAGAAAGAAAAAGGATTAATTAATAGCGTGGCACAACAGAATGGAAGAATATTTTATTTTATTTTATTTTATTTGGAACAACAAACAATTACATAATAAAGCATACAGACACAAAACTTAAAATTAACAATTACGTAATCAACAGCGTTATTCACAGCATACATACTAGCAAAATATTAATTTAACACATTTTAAAGAGAAGTTAAAAGTACCAAAAATATTAATAGCCAAAAAATAAACAATGATTTTAATTTTAAATAATAAGTAAGTGCATTGATTTTATGAGACGTACGATAATCTAAGAGAAGGATATGATGTCTAATTCCTTGATTGTATTATGAGTCAAGTTTCGGAATCTTGCCCGTGTTGCACAGAATACATCAATGTCTAGAAAGTGTTTATTATAATTGTCAACAAGACGTCGCAACGGTGCTCGAACACCAGCATTTCTTCGACATGCCCTTACCGCAAACAACGGTTGCTTGCGCACTGCACGCAACTGTGTCTTTCTGGGAACTAAATAACAGATTCTGTTACAAATTTCGGTACAGTCGTACGTGTTTCTGCAGAAATCGTACAGGAGCACTGTCTCCAGAAACATCCGCCGGCCGGAAAGGCTTAGCAGATCATACTTCCCTAGTAAATCGACATAAGACGCAGAAGAGCGAAAGCACTTGTAAGTCATAGACCGTAAAAATTTTTTTGTACCATTTCCAGGTAGTTCGCATATTTAATGTAAAGGGGATTCCACACCGCTACTGCATACTCTAATTGAGATCTAATCAAGGTCTTGTATAGATAGAGGTAGGTCTGAGGACGCACGAATTCAGTGGCTGATCGCATAACAAATCCGTACATGCGCCAAGCCCTGTTAACAATTGTGTTAATGTGTACATCAAGATGCAGCTTGTCATCAAAAATGTAAACCGTGTCGCGCCGACCCCAAAGTAACACGGACTGAGGCAGGAAAATGAGATGATTCAGGTAACTTTGTGGGATTCATTCGTACTGTTTAAGGTGATAATGCCAGGGTAACCCGCAAAATTCAAATTTTCTTACAATTTGCAGGACAGTGTCGGGTTGTATACTGATTAAAATATGATACGCGGCCGTGACAAGTACGGATTTACAGATATTTATAATCATTAAAATCATCAATATAACAGTCTAAGTTCGTTTAACCCCATTGAATGACTTTGTCGTGAAATCCTCTACTGATATTAGGCAACTAATTTCACTGATGACCATTCATCTTCGGTATCCAGTTCCGCTAGCTACTTTAATTTCACCTTGTCGTTGAATAACGGTATTTATGTGTCATGCATGCTAATACTTATTCCGTGTGAAAAAAGAAACACCAAAACTAATCAGACAGTCGCCTCTCGTGCCGTAACGCTTGACGGCCGATTCGACTCATGTTTGGCTTCAAAGGGGTTATTAGAAGTCATGGCCAATCTGTCCTCTTATTCACAAACGCACGGTCTGAGATTTCGATTCCAAAGGTCATTGTCTATCTTTTTTTTTGATACCGAAAACGAGCGAGAGAGAGATAGAATTTCCGAATCAAAGTCTCGGAAAGATTACACAAATAAAAGGAAACCTACACATTTAGATTTCGAAATGCCTGTTCCAAAATTAGAACTTTTTCGGCGGAGCTGCGTTTATATGGCTCCCCTAATCTACAATGCTTTGCCGGGGTCAATTACTCAGCTACCCTTTAATAAGTTTTGTATTGCGTTGCGGAAGTGGTTGTTGCAAGAGTGTTTTTATTCGCTAGATGAGTTTTTCCAAAAGTGTCCCTGTAAATTTTATACTATTAAGCACCGACATATTTGACTGTACTATTGCATGCTATATATTGGCCAAATGTGTGTTACCAAATATTTTATGTAATAAGAACTTCATGTACCTACCATATTTGATGCAATAAATGAATTGAATTGAAAACACAAGATAGTAATATACATACAAACGATTGACCATTGTGACATACAACCACCCATTATTGCATAACATAAGACCGTATTGCAAAATCCAAATGGCACGGTCATAGTGCGACAATTTGTTTAATTATACTTTGTTGCATTGTCCTCGATGATTAGGATTATTAATGTAGTCACGGCTTTAGTCTGTGGCGCCAACACATAAGTTTAAAGAAAAAAGTTTATCTGTGCTAGCTTCCTGTCACCGGGTTCTGTAAATATCTTCATTCGGATTTTATGTCTTAATGGCGTCACTCTTTTCGATTATTTTTAGATTTCTTTTAGGTTTTTAAACTTCATTTTAAAGTTAAAATGGAAAAATAAGGTTAATATTGACAAAGTCGAGGCCAATGAAGAAATCAAAGAGATTACGAAAAGCGCATTAAACATAATTAGCTCTGATTCGAGTGTTAAGTGTTTTTATTAGTGTGTTGTTCTATGTAAGAAAACAAAATGGCTTACCTTGTGTGTGCCTTGATTCGTTTTTTGCCTACTGCTGAAGAATTGGAATCAAAAGCCTAAAGCTCTGTTGTGTGGCAATAATCGCTACATCGAAAACATGGTATGTTCTATATGCCTTGCGCTTTGCACGTGTTTGCAACTAACTGCATGCCTGCCACGTGGGCACTACATCGAAGTTCAGAGAGTACCTATTAAAATGTTTGCCTCTATTGGCTGCTAGCATGACCTGAGACCGCTCTGTTGGAGCTTGCAACGGAACTATGAAGCCCAAAATGGATACATTACGTACGACTTGCCTGGCCTGGGGACATCCTGCGGGGGTGTACATGGCCTGAAACGGCAGTGTCGTGAACTCAGCAACCCTAAAGGGGTGTCCTGGGGGGGCACACACGGTTGACTGCTATTATAACCTTCATGGATACATTATGAACGACTTGCCTGGCCTGAGGTCATCCTGCGGGGGTGTACATGGCCTGAAACGGCAGTGTCGTGAACTCAGCAACCCTAAAGGGGTGTCCTGTGGGGGCACACACGGTTGACTGTTCTATTATAACCTTCATGGGAAGTTCTGCGGGAGCTTACTTGGTTATATAAGTGTAATGTTGTTCTACAACATGCATTGTGTTTTATCCTCGAGAAGTTGATACCTATAACATTTTTAAGGAGGTTACCTTATAGAAGACAATAAAATTGTCCCTTCACAGTCATTAGAAAATATCCTCCCGTTATCGGTTGAGAAGTTGAAAATGCAGATCAAGATAAATGAAAGTGAATTAAGGTGGTAAGTACCATATAAAGAATTATTATATAATCAAGTTTCTTGAAATACTTGGTGTGGATCTATACCCAGAGAAAGAAAGAGAAGATTCATATAAAAAATATTAAATAAGCAAGTAAAACCCGCCATTCTCTATTTATAAACAAATGTTTTATTAATTCTGAAGATCATACAGTGGTGAATGAGGTATCCAAAAGGCATAAATAGACATAGTTAAGAAGTTGTATCTACCAACCCACACTGGGCTGGCGTGGTGGATTCCTCGCCTAGAGAGGAGGCTTGAGTCCTTACAGTAGGAACATTACAGGCCGATGATGATGATGAAGAAGCTGAATGATGCTTCTGTTTTGTGTGTATACATATATATACAAGCAGGGGGACGTAGATCTCTTATTGTTGGTAACCAACAAAGACAAAAGAGTTTGTTACAATCAAAGACGGAAACATAAGATCAGCAAAATCTATAAATAAATCTGGTTAAGGATTAAATATGAGTGTAACATAAAAGTTCACTCATAGAGTGAGCACATGGGAGCCGTATGTGCTTCAACAATAAATTTTTAAACTGGCGGGGCCCTCCTCCATAAGTGCAAAGAAAGGGGGGGCTGTCATCAAAAATACTAGTGCAGCAGACAGAATGCGGATGGCCAGGAGAAATCATTCCCTTCAGAAATAAATTCACAGGTTGGTGGACTTAAATATAATTTATGTGATTGGAAACCAATCACTCAAACAACCCAGTTATTCTTAATTGGATGGTGGTGATGGAGTTATAGGTACTCCTCTAGATGATAAATTCTATACTTGAATTTATTCAGATAGTATCTGAAATGAAGAAGTGAATTGCTTTCATAGCAATTAAAGTTTGTTACCTACCCTTTACAATAACAACTTTGTTTACCATTTTTTCCTTGTCAAAGAGACAGAAATAAATTAAACTTACTGTCTTTTATATAAAAGACATTACATTATGTTTAGTTTGGTTGGAGATAATCTTGTATACAACAGTATACCAATTTTTTACGGAATAATGGTTTTTTCTTAGCACATTGGATTGGATGCTTATTACATAATAGACATAGGCAAGGATATAGGAAGCTTTATTTTTTCAAGGCAAATGTTATGTTTTCAATATGTCTTACCTTCTGGTTTATTTTCAGCCCCATAAACATAAATTACAAAAACATTGAAACCCATTACAGGTTTCAAAGCTTCCTTAGAGACAGAGAGGCTGTATAATGTTTAGAAAACATGAAATCATCAGTACCAAAGAGAAATGTGATTTCATACCTAAACAACACAGTAAACTTCTAGGTTTACTTTTTTAATACTATTCACTAAGCTTTAACATCACTGAAGAGAAATGAAATATAAGAATTTATTGATAAAAGGCTATTAGAACTTTAATATGCTTGCCCAGTTATTAACTAAAGGACTCTATTCACTAAGAAACTCAAGTGGCACAAAAACCTTGTTCTAAGTGATAACAATGATAAAATAACATCATGCCTGTAATCCCGAAGGATTAGACAGAGAGGTACCTACCTAATAGTACACCCACACTTTTGCCAGTTCGTTTTTTATGATAATTATGATATAAACACTATGTTGTATATATTGTATCATTTGCTGTGGTCCATAGACATAGCCAGTTATTTTGAGTTAATAATTAAAATACACACATATAAATATGCTTCATCTGCATGGTACGGAATATTGTGTGACTCATAGATTGCTAACAGACTATGGACTGTAGATTCAGCTCAGTTTTTTAATACCAAAATTGAGTGCTGCCCCTTTTTTCTGGGCTAAAGTGTTCTGTCAGTCATTTATGAGATAGAGAAATATTTTGCCAAGAATTGAAAATATAACATCAGAATCAGAATTTTTATTTGTTAAACATAGGTATGGTACATAATGGATACAGTATCATACTCATTTAAATAAGGAGCAGTTAAATAAATTTCTAAAATCCTTGGCAATAGTGTGAATCTAGGTATATATGGTTACTCGATATTACTTACATTAATACCAAAGGTAATAATATGATATCAGCATATTTTGAATGTGGAAGGGAATCTTAGGTGTTTTAAATTATTAAAATATTATATCCGTATTGGTGAACTTACAATTGATTAATTGTATCATGGAATAACACTAAGTATCACAGTTATGTATCGTGGCCCCGGTATCTCCAGGGGTTGTAGCGGTGATAAGTGGTGGATGCTCCTTGCCAATACAAGGTGGCATTGGAAGGAATGGTATTTAGACCAATATCATTTATTCTATACTTTTTCCACTATTCTCTACTGGGATTGATGGCAGGAGTATTATCAGGAAATTTTTTTAAGATTTTGGAATTAGTATTGAAGCTGTTGATATTATTAGGAATTCAATAACTAAAAGTACACAATACCAATGCTTGCCTCATTGCCTGCAATTGTAAAGACAAGATACTGTAATTAAAATATTATAAGCATTAGCAAACCATCACTGAAGTTATTCAGTTTTTTCGCTTTAAGGATTAATGAAGGTTTCTTCCTCTATTTTCATATTCTGTTAGTTCAGTTCTATCTCTAATTATAAGACCACATATAGGTACAGATGATAGTATCAAAATACGGTTCAGAGACTTGTCCTCCAAGATCCGGAGAATTCTTGGGAATTGGGATGTTTTTCAGTTTTTTATTTTCTCTCTACTGGATCACATTCAACAAAGTGATTTACAAATAATTACCAAAAAAGCGATAACTATATTACTGCTAGCCACAGAAAGAGTGCAAACAATACCTATCTCTATTTTATACTTATGATATAGTGATTAAACAAAATCGTATTACTTTAAGGGTTGATACGCTAATTAAATTTGTGGGCCAAACGAATACCAACCTTTTATAACTGTTTCTTTCTTTAGCAATAGAATAGGAGTATGTAAACCCAGCTATAGGGGTGGTTAAATATTTAAAATTAACGCATGGCCTGTGGGACTGTACTAATTCATGAATAATATCCACAAGAGGCCTTAAAGATGTGTGAACTCAATTACAATAACGTGTTGGAAGATATGGAATTGACATTAGTACATGCTCAATAAACAGTACACCCGCCATGCAACAACATTGGCAGCCTCCAGCAGTTCAATATAGACGATATTAGACGAGCAAATGTTTAAATTAATCCTACTTATAATATTATAAATGTGAAAGTTTGTGAGAATGGATGTGTGGATGTTTGTTACTTTTTCACGCATAAACGGCTAGACCGATTTGGTTGAAATTTGGTATGTAGATAGGTTATACCCTGGATTAACACATAGGATAGTTTTTATCCCGATTTTATCTTCCCATGGGATAATTTTCGAGTTGTAGCGGGCGAAGCCGCTGGCACAAGCTAGTGATTTATAACTAAAACTTTAAAATGAAACCTTTAGTGAACAATAGAAGGTTCCCTGAAGCAATTTTTTAATAACACTGGTAACGATTAAACCTGAATTGTAAAAATACTACCTTTAGGTAACTAAAGTGGCCTTAACAAAATTCTAAAAAATGACATATGACTTATAAGTTATATAATATTCATCTGAATGATTTTAGATGGATGTTAATGGATTTTATATAAATTTTTATTGATTTTGTATAAATGTTTATCGATTTTATATGAATGCTTATTGATTTTGTATAAATGTTTATTGATTTTATATAAATGTTTATTGATTTTACAACTAGTCTTTAAACATCTACATTAATAATCCTAATCATCGAGGACAATGCAACAAAGTATAATTGAATAGTCAAACGAACTTACCTGTAAGTGAAGTTCGACGGTAATTATACTTTGTTGCATTGTCCGAAGATGATTGGTCCCACCCGACCCAAAATCTCCATGCTATTTATTCATATGAGCATGAACCCTATGTTGTAAAACCAATAAATTGCTATGAACTTAATGAAGATATTTACAGAACCCGGTGACAGGAAGCTAGCACAGATAAACTTTTTTCTTTAAACTTATGTGTTGGCGCCACAGACTAAAGCCGTGACTACATTAATAATCCTAATCATCTTCGGACAATGCAACAAAGTATAATTACCGTCGAACTTCACTTACAGGTAAGTTCGTTTGACTATTCAATTGAAAGCGCGGACGCGACCCACCGGATGCCTTCATTTGTCGTCATTTATATTTAGTTTTGTAAATGAAAGTGATATCCATATATAGACTGAGTTTTAACCAACAAATAATGGCAAAATATTTCAGTCTATTTAAGAATGTTGGAATGAAAATCAAAACACAGGAATATGAACAGTCAGTGCCCTGTAGCGGACCCCTTTTCCCGTTTATGACTACTAAAAATCTTACTTTTTAAAGTCGTCGTGGTTTTGGGACGAGACGTTTGCTATCAAGGTCCACAGTTGCGTATACCTAGTTCTTTATAAGCAGGACTTGGGGTCTAAAATGGCCACTTGAGCACATCATAATACGAATTGCGTTAAAAAGCGTAAAATGGACTTTTCATTAATAGTAACTGCGTCTGCGACCATTTAAAAATAAAATGTAAAATGGTTACAGACGCCGTTTTAGACCTGCTAGTAGTGGTTAAGGAGGCTGGTAAAGTTTTAGAAAAAGTTAGGCTGTAAATAGCATAGCATAGTCTCTGTCATTCATACGTCATGTGTGACATTCGCCTCTCATTCTATCACCTTTGCCATCACAGATTACGTTATTATTTAGTGTTCTCAAAAGACTTAAATGATGAGTTGAAATTGAACATTGGGAAGCTCCGTGTTTATGGAGCCCTCTTTTCAGATGGAGTAAATTTCAATTCAGCATGAATTAAATTACGTCAGAACCTACTCCCCGACTATTGAAGATTAAAATAAATTACATATTACACTACCTTCGGGTCGAATACAAATTATGTGGTAAAGTAAATGAAATTAGCAATAATGATCATCATTGAGTATAATACAATTATGTACTAGTTTCGTAGAAGAAAAAAAATATCCTTAGATACTCGACAATAGTGTAGCTTTTTAATCAGTCAAGAATGTTTAAAATCGGTTAAGCAGTTTCGGAGATTATATCCTGCATCCAAACTTTACATAACATCACACCTGCAATCCCCACAGGGTTAATTGTAGATGTACGTATACAACCATTAAACCATGGGGCGAGACTGTTGCCATCAACCGGATACACATCCAGACTCCGTGGCTGCCCCCGTCGGGGCTGCGGGGCTGCTTCGAAAGAGATACCGCGGCCTCGGCAGAAAGGGCTAAGAAGGAACATGGGTGGTTTTCTGCTACTGAGAATTTCAGAAAAACCCAGTAACATTTAGCCCGGCTTGAGAATCAAACCCCGCGCTATCTTCGTATCATATTCATAGTAGTGTAGAAGTAAATATAGCTGATAATGTTTTATTTAAATTTCAGTAATAATGACGAAACTGAAGAGAAACTTACACGTCCAGTAGCGATGGCGGGGCTGTCTTCTCCAAGCAGCATGGATGTGGAAGCCGCACAGAACTGCTCGATACCTGCAATAGGGATACTTCTGTTCTTATTCTGTATTTTGCATGACAAAGACTCAGTTTTACGACTATGAATACAGTACATTTACGTAGCACCATAACATAACACACATAACATAACATTACGCCTGTAATCCCGAAGGGTTACCTAGCACCATATCCATTCAAAATAAATGATTAAGTACCTTTTCAATTATTCAATTTTTCTCTGATCAATTAGACACGGTTCACTGGCCTTTTGTATTAAAGCCAATCCGAAAATGACAATTCCTTTTTTTTTTTGGTTGATGGAAAATCATCAAATAACCCCTCCCACTCTTAGGCAGAGCGAAAGGGAGTGTCAGACTTCTACTGACTAAAAACCACCCATGTTCCTTCTTAGCCCTTTATGTCGAGGCCGCGGTATCTCTTGCGAACAACCCGCAGCCCCGACGGGACCTTCGATGTACTTTAGACTAAATAGGTACTATTTATTTACTTAAGGTGTATCCGCAAAGATTCACAGTAAATTGCGGACCTTAAAGTTTTAATGACCCATGCATTCACCATCAGCTTAAGTATAACATTCCCACTGTTGGGCATGAGATACCGGCCTCAACTCTGTGAGGGTAGATGGCCGGTATTCCATCAGGGCCCTGTGTGTGTTAGTAGATGTACAGAGACGCACATCAAGATACTACAATTTGTCAGTTTGTCTTTATTTGATTTTCAACTTTATCGCTAAAACATTAGGTTTAAAGTTGATTGGGATATTACAGTTTCGGGTAGTTTGATGTGTTGTCTGTACTCATCATCTGCCTAGCCTTTTCCCAACTATGTTGGGGTCGGCTTCTAGTCCAACCGGGTGCAGCTGAACACCAGTATTTTACATGGAGCGACTGCCTATCTGACCTCCACAACCCAGTTAATACTGGGTAATACGATACCCTGTGGTAAGACTGGTTGTCAGACTTACAGGTCTCTGACTACCTGTAACAACTGCCAAAGATCTATATAATATGGCAGCCGGGACCAACAGCTTAACGTGCTTTCCGAGGCACGGATGAAACTCGGTATGTAATGGGCGGTCACCCATCCACAGACCAACCTAGGCAAGCGCGGCTTAACCTCAAGATAGACCCCGAGTGGCAGTTATTATTAAACCACGAGTGTTGTCTGTGTACTTATTCTACCTGATTGATACGGTGTTGTATGATGGATGATAATGAAAATACACATCCATCAGTATTTCATCGTATCCGCATACGCAATTAAAATACTATTTACAATACTCATATTGAGTAAGCAAGGAAATGCCATATGACAAACAAAAACAATGATATAGATATCTATAAACGATTTCTGTTGTAATATTTGACGTCAGTCGGATGATTGCAATAAGTTTATAGTTTACAGTTATGTATATATATTATGACAAATATGCCTACTAACATATTATATTATTGTTAGCCTGCATCATCCCACCGCTGGGCAAAGGGCTCACCCTATGACTTCACTGTTATTTTGATCTACTAATTTAAAATTATATTTTTATTATTTGCCAATTAAAATAATCTGCCGCCTAAACCATGGGCACGGGCAATCAAAACTTGTCTTATCTTTCATTAAGTATTATTTCTTTTCAAAGTTGGCAAATCCAATATTTTCGGCAATATACTGGATTTGTCTGGATTACACAACCAGCCCGAAGCAATTACGAAGCATATCCGGCTTTCGCTTTTTTAACCGACTTCAAAAAGAAGGAGGTTCTAAATTCGTCGGATCTTTTTTTATCTTTTATGTATGTTCCCCGATTACTCGAAGATGGTTGGACCAATTTCGATTTTTTTTATTTTGTTTGAAAGGGTATACTTCACAGGTGGTCCCATGATCATCAAGTCAGGGTCTGATGATGGGATCATGGAGAAATAGAGAGAACTCTTCGAATTTTAAAGGCACACTTGAAGTGATTCCAGTAGTTTTTGAAAGAGTAAGATCCTTCTCGGAGTGATCCCATTTCAATTTGGTGAAGATCTGGTGAAGAACTTCGGAGATAGGCAACGGAACTCCTCAATAAATGATAGCAAATGGACTGGGATTGCTGAAATCACATGTCAAAAATCTGTTTCTGAAATCGGTGGCAAAAAAATTCAATCAAACCAACAAAATTCAGACTTCAGAAACTGATTTTTCGTCTAAAGTTTATTTTTCACTTTTTTTTTTTTTAATTTTTATAATGAACGTTCATTCTGACTTGTCAAATGCACTCCGAGTCTCTGACATAATAACCATTATCCAATGCACTATTGTGCTATACACATTTCATTTTTTGCGAGAGCATCTGCGTACAGATAAGCATACACACAAAATAGAAGATTACTGCTAAAAAACTAGCTTTTTTGATCGTCTCGTTCTATTTGTATGTTTGGGCAGAACTCCAAAAGTGATATGTTTGCTACTGTTTGGAATGCCAGATTCAGAGCCGTACTAAAGATTCTACTACTTTATTCAAAACGAGACTAGAATTTGAAAATGCTATCAGTCGCCGATATACATATAGTACTGGCATAACAATTTCTTTTAAGAAAAAAAAAAATTTAACATAATTATACATCAGGGGTGATTCAGACAATCATGTTTGAGTCGGCTTGAGTCCGTACGGGCCGTTTTCCCTAATCAGGTCGATCCAAACACGTGTGTAGTATCAATATTACATAGTTATCAATATTACATAATTATTAGAGTTTTGCACGCAGTAGAAACGATAATAACTGCGCACGGTAACGTCGGGTATCTGTAATGTCGTTGTTTTTAAGGCGATAACATAAATAGCTACAGTATTATCTGTTATGTGATCTTTATTGCCAGTTTTGAGATAAACATAATAAGAACTAACATGTTATTGATGGCATTTAGTTTTTTTTTTTTCTAATACATTCACCACACTATTTCCAAACCACTGCAACTCCTGAAAGCCAGAATCAATAGTGGGGACCACCAGAAAAGCGCCGTTTTTTTTTATACTTTGCCCCGCACAAGTAATAAGTAGATATTTATTTAAACTTCTTGTACAAGACTGGTACATAGGTGGACTTAATGTAAAAAGGCATTCTCTACCAGTCAACCTTTGGGCCAAATAGGACACCATTGTGTTAGTGCACAAAAAATAAGCAGTATATCAATGTATGGAACAGAGATGAGGCCTATCACAGAGAATGAGCAGGTGTAAGATTGCTGGCTTCATAATGGGGCCCGCTTCGCTTAGTCCTTGACTGATGCTGGTAGTAGAAACTTTGGGAGTATTTAGTGGGTAGGAGTGCAGGGTAACCCTAAAAGAAGGCTATAAATGAGCATTTCCTCATTTCCCAAGTATTCATTCTTCATCAACATTATCTTGACTGATAAATAATGAAACATTTGATACTAATTGCTTTCATTTTCCGACACAAAATACCGTGACTGGCTGTAATAAATGTATTATTACCTATGAAGGAAACAATACATTGTTTTTTCATCTTATATTAGTATTTTCTGTGTGATAACTTTTTGGTTTTCATTTAAAAATATAGTTTGAGAAAGATAACAAGTTTATAACATTTTAATTGTTTTTGGTGTCACAACATTGTATCTTTCTTTATTATGAAATTGCAGAATACAATTGCAAAAGATAAGTTTTATTGATAAGCAGTATTTATATTCAATTCTTGTGTTTATATTTTTGACTGTTGTTGAAAGGAAAAAAGTAGCAAGCATGAGTTGAATGTATGCCCATTTAGTATTAAAACTAAAAATATGTTCTCAAGTAGCCAAGGCAGTTTGTTGTTAGATTTGATTTAATTTATTTCCGTTTCAGAGTTACACACACTTTAGACAGTATGCCTAAATAACAATTAATTGTAATTGAATAGCTGTTTTCTAGGTAAAAGATATAATATTCTTCAGGAAATACAAGTGCCTATTTATATGTAAGGCAAAATTGTAAGTCCTATAAAATAAAATACAATAACAAAACAGACAAAAAAATACCACAAGAACAGGAAAATAATAAAACGTGTTTCCTCAATCCTCATTCATGAACAAAACTAAAAATAAAATGTGTTACTTACCAAGAACCGGCAGGTACTCATGCAGGAGTGTTTCGTCACTGGCCATCTGTTTCTCCATCTTTCTGACAACAGGCAAAACCCATGGTTTGCCATTTTCATCTCTGTATGCTGCAATAAAAGGAAATAAAATATACTATAAATTACTGATATGAGTACCCTTTTTTTACAAAGTTTATTTGACTTTAAAGTTACTTGTTCTTCAGCAAGTCAAATAAACTTTCCTAAAAGTTATATACTCTAGTAAGTTAACTTATAAGTTTGATTTAGATCAAGAAAAGTAGTTTACAACTAGTATATTAATTAAAAACGTAAGCAACTTTCTTTTTCAGTCTATTTTATGTTTAAACTGATTTAGTAGTAAACAATTATTCAACTTAAACATAAATTACGTGCTCTATAATGTTCTGACTACATAGTCAATTACATTTATGCTGATGTACATCATAACAAATATTATTAAACTTAACAACATTACATAATGAGGTTAAAGAGGTGACGAACTTTCACAGCACTAAAATTAACAGCTCCGTTAACTTAAAATTACTAATATGCCAGCCCACTTACCGCCAATAGTCAAATTTACTTTAGATGGGTGAGGATCTTCCATAAACAAACGATTTAATTGGAAAACCTCAATAGGAGGCCCCTGTTCAACATTTTGAAAGCGGGAACCCATTATGTACTTTTATTCCTGTTCCTGTGCGCGCGACCAGTCAGACAGAAGCTAAAACAGCGAGTGTGCGGTTTATGGAATTTATAAAAGATAATTTTATCAGTTTTATCGCTAGATTACAAGCGGTGGCCGGTGTAATCTATCATTGACCTTTAGCAATGACAGAAACGTCATTACGTCAGTGAACGTCAGTTTTGTGATGAAGTGTTAGGTTATTGACGATTGCCACTTTTTGTAAGTAGGTATTACTTTTTTTACCACCTAATAATTTACTTTTTTGAGACACAACTCAAAAAGCCGCGCGGCTCGTAGTGGGAACGCGGCTTATCAATGCTCTGCGTTTGAGCAACATTTTTTTTTAAATCAGCGAGAGCCATAGAAGAATAAACTATGGAGAAAGCAAGAGAGAAAGGAAGAGATGGAGACTCCTTGCAAGTTACAGCAATTTTTTTTGCACTGATTACAGATTTACCTTTATAAGTAAGAAGTCGTTATTTTTTTAAAGAGGTGCTGACTCAAGTTATGCATGAGTTATCGGGATCCAAGTACCTACAACTATACTCCTATATTACTGTGTGGAGTAAAACACAAAAAAGTGAAAAATATACTTCAAAAGAATAATCAGCTTCTGGAGTCGGTGGCTAAAAAAAGAAATCAAACAAACAAATGTCACAGACTTCAGAAGCTGATTTCTCTACTGAAGTTTATTTTTGAAATCGTTTTTTTATTTGCAACAGTTCTTTTATTTTTCCATTTTAGTTGTTTATCTTAGACAAATATATAGATATTTTTTTTTAAACTTTGCCTCACACTAGGAATTTCTCCTTTATCGTGGGTGCTTTCTGAAAGCCATACAAATAGTTGTTCCGTGCGGGGATCGAACCCGCGACACGCAGCGCAGCAGTTCAATCGCTCAGGCACTGCGCCAACCAAGTATGCATTTAACATTTAACCAAGAAACCTAACCTTTAACCTTCAAGATTCCCTTAATTTAATAACCTAACCTAACCGTTGAGAAGTTGTACTTTCCATCATCAACACATCAACACGGAATTATGATTATCAGACGCAAATACTTGAACAGCTGTAGAAAGATATAATTATATGGAAAACGTATGTCTATAAAATTTGAGGGTTGCTCTCGATTTCCCTGGGATTCCAACATCAGATCCTGACCTGGTGACAATGGGACCACCACGGAAGAATACAATACGAAAAGAATACAAAACAGAATACAATACAATACGAATACAAAAAGATTTTTTTAAATCGGTCCACATACACACGAAATTTTTCTCGAACCTTATGTTAGCATTTGACATAAACTAGGAAGACAAATTATTGCAGATGTTACTATTATTATGTCAATGAATAACAGAAAACAATCCTATATAATGACTAAAATTCTTTATTTTCTGTTTTAAATCCACATTAGTACTTCTATTTAATTTATTTTTACAGTGTATTCAGAATAAGATGGATTTTTCAGGGCACAAGCTCGAGGGTCACCTTGTCTTACGATATAAAACACAGATTTGTATTCTCTATTCTCACCCCGATTATCTTTATATTTTTTTACGCCTATCGCAGCCATCCCTATTCCCAGCAGTCCCATAAAAGATGAACTCATTATTTCTGGAATGTCCCACCATGCTTGCTTAAATAATCCTATTAGACCTTTTCCAAAACTGATTGGGTGGCCAATTATTTTCGATGGTCCAGGCATTTTTAATAATGAGTTTTATTCCTCGTCAACTGTGAATTATTTTGATCTGACAAAGGGCTAAAGACTTTCTCTCAACACAACACAATACCATGTCAGTGTCACTCATAATGCCTGGATTATTAAAAAGTAATTTATATACATGGACGAGGTCACGAGGCTAAAGGAGTATGTAAGGATCATAGCCTGTGGCGTTCATGTTCCTCAGTTTCTACCTACCCTTGGGGAAATGGTGTGAGTTTATATATTTATAAACAAACATTTAACTATAATGCCTTTTTATTCATACCCATATTTTTTATTAAGTACCTATATTAAGTTTGCTAGTTGAAACTCGTTGCAAAATTTCAGCTTAAACCACGTTTGCCTAGGTTATTCCATGGATGGGTGACCGCCCATTACACACCGAGCTTCCTCAGGTTGTCAGTGACTTGGAAGTCTGACAACCAGTCTTACCAAATGGTAGGTATCTTACTATCTAGTATTAACTGAGTTGTGGAAGTCATATGTCTATATGACCTCCTCCTCCTCTACTGCCTAGTCGCTCTACGTAAAATACTGGTAATCAGCTGCATCCGCTTAGACTGGAAGCCGGCCCCATTATAACTGGGAAAAGGCTAGGCAGATGATGATGACGAGAGCGAGCGAGATAGACATACGACATAATTATTCGATTCGGTTTCAATTAGATTGTTTGCGAATAGCTATGCTGATCAGTTTTAATAAATGCGTTTATGTGTGTCAAAGGAAAGTTATTAGGATAAGCCCAACATGCTGCAGGACAACACTTCTCTTGCCATTCCTTAGACGCCACTTGGTCATAGCTTTGCTCCAGCTAGACTCTAGACTTCCTAGTCGTAATTTCGAATTTCGAAGACTTTCTTGCGCATTCGAATTTAAACGTTTAGAATTTTGTTCACATAAAGTTTCTTCTATTTCGGTAGGTACGTACGAGGGCCACTGTAAGTACTCAGAACGGGAAGTAACTGCGCTGCTGGGAACTGTGGGCCGTGGTTTATTGACAATAATCATTAAGAGGGAGGGGGTTTAGCCTTAAAACGCCGACACGTTTACCAGTGAGTCTTGGCGAGTGTTTCGAACCTCATTCTTCATTCAGCAAAAGCACCGCGTGCAGGAAAAGTCGGGTGACTAGATGTGATGCTTATCAAAATCAATCAATCAAATGATTTTGATGTGATGCTTATCACAGTCTTACCAAGGGGTATCTAATCATTCAGTAAATCAGTGGTGGTAAAAGTCAGTGTGGGAGTTGGTCAATGTTTACCAGTATTCAGCTGCATCTGGTTAAACTGGAAACTAACCCCAACATAATTGGGAAAAGGCTGGTCTAGACAGGTGAAGATTAAGTTTGTTTGAAGTTATTGTCTACAAAACTCTAGTCAAGTCGGGTAGAATATAATTTTTTTCTTTTATTGGGGAGAGCAGTGGTGGCCTGGCGGTAAGGGGCACATCTTATGTGCAATAAGTTGTGACTTTTTTTTTTGGGGTTGAGAAACCATCAAATGACCCGCTCTCTGGGCAGAGCGGTAGGGAGTGTCAGACTTCTACTGACTAAAAACCACCCATGTTCCTTCTTAGGCCTTTGTGCCGAGGCCGCGGTATCTGTTGCGAACAACCCGCAGTCCCGACGGGGCAGTAAGTTGTGACTCTTGTTTATATGCCGATAGGCTCTTTTTCTTTGTGTCCAGCGGAGAAAAAATTATAATCTGACATGTACTTAATGATCATGCAAAAAATTCTGCCTAGTGCACTGTGTTTTGAATAAGGTTAGCGAAAATACAACATTTCCAAATAGTTTTTTTTCTAACTGGGCAAAAGGCACATCTAAAGCTAAAAAAAAGAATTAAAAAAAAAACCGTATGTCAATGTCACTGCCGGTTGTCTGTCAGACAGACAGCTAGTCGAGACCATCGAGTTGCAAAGGTTTTATAAAATAAAGCCATTTATCCGTAAATTAGTAAATATACGCTGATTCAATGGCAGGCGCATCAAGACGCACCCTAGGGCAACTACTTCAACAAGGATGGAGTGAAATTCCTGAAGTTTTTGCAACGACAGGCCTCGGACTTGTGGGCATCGCTATGGCCACAGTAGGATGTTACAACTACTTGAAAATGGACGGAGACAACAGGAGATACAAGAGTACCTACGTAGTATTGAGGTCAGACGACCCAAAAGCCAAACTAATACGTAAAGAATAATTCTAGTTCGTGATTAAATCGATGTCTGCAGTTGTGAAATATTAGCTTCAATTTATTATGTAATAAAGATCAGTCTCAGTGTTATCAAGTTGTTGTTTCATTTAAAAGTTATTGCGAAGTTTACATGGACCATAATCATCATAAGTGAGTTGAATGAAAGGAAACAAACACACCAGTTTTTGTGTCAACTGTGTTAGCAAGTAGGGATTTCACTGGCGACTGCCAGCGCTGACCCCAAATGACATGGGATAAGGACCAGAATATGATGACAACATTTTTGGTTAACATGGCTGCCTACAGGGCCTAATTAAAATAAAAGCAGTGAGCTCTCTGTTATAAAAAAGATTCTAAAAAAAAGACAATAAAAAATAGTTAATTAAATTTATTAAACATTCAATCATTCAACAAAATTGTCCAGATAATATGAAGAGACTTGTAGACATGGGCTCTGTTATAATAATAATATTATTTGTAAACAATCCGGGATATTCAAGCAGTTGTTTTGATGAACCGAAAATATGAACTGAATCTGTATTAGAACAATTAAAACTGAGAACCTCCTAGGAATTTGTTTAAAAATGACACCCCCAATTTACAGACATGATTATTATGAACTATTTTGATAAGTTTTGTATTGATAACTTGATTAAGGTTTAACATGTTAATTTTCACATCACTCAACGTCCTGTGATGGTGCCTGATAATTATGTACAAGCCATAAAATAGCAGCCGCAACGTATTGGGTCTGATATTCATTTTGGCCATCTAAGGTAGCATTTTGGCTTGACAATGAATGTGTTATGTGAAACTAGGAGACCACATCTTGATTACGTGTTCTTTTTATACCTTACTGCCAACATACTTACTTGTACTTACATTAATTTATTATTATCGAGATTTGTGGGATATCATAAAACTTATATTTAGTTTTAGTAGTAGTTTCAAGAGATAACGTCTATTTCAGTAAGATTTAGGAAGAGCTGATAGTTTAAAACTACTGGTGCCATTTGGTAAAACGTCTTAATAATAATGTGATTTTTTTTCATAGTCTTAAAGACAACAGCTTAATTTTAATACAGCAAAATTACATGCTCCTCTCAACAATTAAAATAAACAAAAATACAGAATCTATACTGTGATGGATGATTCTGGTATAACAATATAAGTTTTAATTAAGATAGAAATGGATTAGCAAATTTTTTAAAAGGTCATACTAAGAATAAAAATGTTATTTAAAGTACTTATGTAATTTATATCTATGCTTTGATCAGAGTTTGATTTACAGTTAGACATTAAAAAGCCAATTACTTCAGGCACTCACAACTGCGCAATGAGCATTCACAACAAGTGTTTGCGAGGCAGATGCAATGTTTATTATGCAAATGCTTGTTTTAAAATGCTCAATGTGTGGAGCACCGTCACTATCACAGTTTTAAAACTACACTACACACTCAACTTATTGTTCACTTTGCCAAACTAGTATCACTAAATCTTTTATCACATACATTATGGTTAGTTAGCTTTCAAGTGTCACTAGATACACAGCAGTTAGTTTTTTTTTGTGTAGATCTAACAATGTTTGTTCACTTCACAATTTCCTGGTACAAGCGACAGCATTGGAATACGCTCTTAGCATTTTAATTAAAATATCCATTTGCCCTAAGTTCATGTTTAGTGACTGGGCAACTAAGGGTATAAGGAAAAGTAGGGAGCGATTGTTTGAGCTGTACGGTCTTAAGCCTTACATTAACTCAGAAACTTTTAATAAATATGTTGCAACTTACTCTAAAATCTTTAAAACCGCTTGCAAAGTAGCTAAAGCCTTATTCATTAGCAACAAGATTAAATCCGCCGATAATAAAATAAAGACGGTTTGGAAAATTATCAATAGTGAAACGAATAGAAATAAAAAATATAATAATGATATCACTCTAGAGACTTCACGTGGCCTTTTAAGCTCTAAAAACGAAGTTGCTCAAGAATTTGTAGATTTCTTCACTAGTATCCCACTTAAAACTACTGAAACCTTAAATTCGTCACCCTTACTTTCTATTGAGTTATTAAGAGCGAACGTTTCAGCCTGTCCGGTTGAGTTTCAATTTAAACATATAAACCCCATAGCAGTCATTAAAGCTTTTAAGGAAATTAAAGTCAAATTAACCGAAGATCTATGGGGGCTGTCGATTAAAGTTTGTCAAGCTATTATTGAGACTGTAGCTCCGTACTTAGCCTTAATATTTAATTTATGTGTGGACCAGGGAGTTTTCCCGGACCTTATGAAATACAGCAAGGTAATACCACTTTTCAAATCCGGTGACAGCAAAGACACCAATAACTATAGACCCGTATCCGTTTTGCCAGTTTTCAGCAAGGTGTTTGAAAAGGTAATGCTTAATCAAATGCTCGTCCACTTTAACACCAATAAAATCTTACATGAGAAACAGTATGGTTTCACGAAAGGACGTTGCACGACTGACGCCGGTGTCACCTTATTAAAACATATATTTACTGCGTGGGAAGAGTCACAAGATGCCATAGGGATCTTCTGTGACCTCTCGAAAGCATTTGATTGCGTCAACCACGAAACCCTTCTCATAAAGCTTGAACATTACGGTTTAGGGAAACTTGCGCTCAGTTTAATGAAATCTTATTTAACCGATAGACATCAGCAAGTACAAATAAATGGTATAAATTCAATGGGCTTAAAAGTAAGTATGGGTGTGCCACAAGGCTCGATATTAGGTCCTTTTCTCTTTTTAGTCTATATTAATGATCTACCCCATTTATTTAAAAACCAACCTGAAATGGTATTGTTTGCCGACGATACTTCTTTAATATTTAAGGTAAACAGACGTGCCACAAATCTTGACGACGTAAATAACGCCCTACTGCAGGTTCATAATTGGTTCACCGTTAATAATTTAGTATTAAATGGAAAAAAAACGAAGTGCATAAGATTTGCTCTACCAAATGTCAAAAGTACTGATTGTGACATAGTATTGAATCAAGAGAAACTAGAATTTGTTGATGAAACTGTTTTCTTGGGGATAACGATTGACTCAAGACTACAATGGGGTCCGCATTTAACATCTCTTGCAGGACGGCTGAGTTCAGCAGCATATGCTGTTAGGAAAATCCGTCAATTTACTGACGTAGATACCGCGAGACTAGTCTATTTTAGCTATTTTCATAGTGTTATGTCATACGGTATTTTACTATGGGGACGGGCTGCAGACATCGAGTCTATATTTATTCTGCAGAAAAGAGCCATTAGAGCCATATATGGTCTACGAAGGTGCGATTCTCTGAGAGAGCTGTTTAAGGAAATTAACATCATGACAGTACCTTGTCAATACATCTATGAAAACATCATGTACGTTAGGAAAAATATACATTTATTTAGCAAAAGAGGGGATAGACACCACTATAATACGAGAAATAGGGACCAACTAGTTCAGCCAGGTTTCAGGCTAGCTAAAGTAGACTCATCTTTCATGGGGTACTGTTTAAAATGTTACAATAAAATACCCCCTAACATTCTTCAACTGAATGAGACGAAATTTAAATCTTGTATAAAACGCACACTATGTAGGCAAGCATACTATAAGTTGGGGGATTACATTGATGATAAAAATGCTTGGCTCAATGCTGGTCCTGCTCCACAACCATAGGGCAAATAAATCGATTAAATATCATGTGAAGTTATTGTAGAAGCTGATTCAATATCTTAATATTGTACGATTGCATTGCACATGTGTGAGTACTATGTACCATAAATCCACTTTTTACATTTAGTTATTTTTTAGTGACTTTGATCTAGTGGCTGAGAGAATGTCATGCTCACTCAAATGTCTCGCTGATGGTGGCGCGTGTGTCGGATCATTTAGCTCCCTTCAAAATGGTTGAGCTGAATGGTGCTGATCCATGCGTCATGTTCGTGAACGGGCGCTGTCAGTAGAGACTGGTCATCTCTTAGTTGCCATGTTATATTTTTATTGGTTTATTGTATCGTCTATTCTGGACGCTTTTAACTTGCACGTATTTTTACATCGTTCTCACATATATGTAAGATCTCAACATTCAGGCTAGCTAAAGTAGACTCACCTTTCATGGGGTACTGTTTAAAATGTTTCGATAAAATACCCCCTCACATTCTTCAACTGAATGAGACGCAATTTTAAATCCTGTAAAAAAATCATGACTGTGAAGTTATTGTAAAGGCTGCAGAAGATTGTAAAAGTATCTTTGCATTGTATAGATTCAATTTCTTAATATTATATAATTGCATGGCACATGTGTGAGTACTATGTACTATAAAGCCACTTTTTACATTTAGTTACATTTTAGTGACGTTGCCCTGGCGGCTGAGAGAATGTCATGCTCACTCAAATGTCTCGCTGATGGTGGCGCGTGTGTCGGATCATTTAGTTCCCTTCAAAATGGTTGAGTTGAATGGTGCTGATCCATGTGTCATGTTCGTGAACGGGCGCTGTCAGTGGAGACTGGTCATATCTTAGTTGCCATGGTTTATATATATATATATTTTTTTTTTAATATGTTTATTATATCTTTTTACTCCGGACGCTCTTAACTTGCACGTCTTGCTACATAGTTCTCACATATTATACCATCTCAACATGAATGATGTAATGTACCAAGATTTTTTGTAAAAATATTCTGGTTTAAAAGAGTGTCCATGGAGTTTCTTGCCCGTTCTTCTCCATAGTGATCTACGTTAGGGAATGGGCAACTACAGTACTTTCACAAGTTATTATGCCTTGTGACTGTGACTGTAGCTTAGGAGTGCAATGCGTCGTCCCGGGGGTTGCTGCGTCGAGTTGCGCGTCGCCGGATCTCTGCGGCGGCGAGTGCTGTGGGTGCGGGGTTGCGCGGCGGCGCGTGCTGTGGCGATGGGTGCGCGGGGCTCCGGGTCGCGGGGCGGCGGTTGCGCGTTGCGGCGTGCATTCGTTGTTCCGTGATTTGGAGTCTCGTGCATTCGTTGTTGCGGTGTGCGTCGCTGCGTGCTTTCGTGCTCGCAGTGTTCGTTGTTGCGGGCATTCGGCGGCGTGTGGCTCGGCGTGGTGGCTTTCGGGATGACGTATTGCACTCGTAGTTTAGTTTTGTTTTATGAATTGTTCTTCTGACATTCAAAAATGCCTGTAAAGGTTTAATTGAAATAAATGCTTTGAGTTGAGTTGAGTTGATATATTTCAGACCAGTGTTCACAACTCCAAATCCTTTTTTGAATTACTGATTCTCGCCAGGTTGAAAGCGGGATATAAATGAAACAAGCAAGTACACTGAAGATACAGGTCTTTACTCATGCTTGCTTCTGTAATAAAAGCGCGCTGTTGAATTTTCATCGGTAGTCTTGGCGACGAAAGTAGATAATAATTCAACAGTGGATTTTAATCGGGTCGGCCTCGTCGTTTTTTTTTTTTGCATTTGTGCTGTAGTTGACTTTTCTGGCAGCGTCCTGTCGATACGGCAGCGCAGATAGCTGGCTCTTTGACTTTACACTATGTGTGGCACTCTAAATTGTGTCGACCCAGTATAATGTTAGATCAATCTTATTGTCAACACTCGATATACTTCCTACACTGTCACTTATCATACCGTTCTCTGATTATTCACTTCACAATACTATTATTATCACAAAGCACTGCACGTACACAGTGGAGGTCCGATGGTCCATCAAGTACCATTATCTGAACAAGAAGGCCATCACAGAACGCCGATGCTATTTCTCTTTTTTCTTTTTACCCGTGCCAGCCTTGGATGTGGATGCGCCCTTGCTGGTTGTCGGTTTCTCTGTGTCGGTTTTGCTTTTCTTTTTCTGGGGAAGAGAAAATGGGTTAGTTTTTCATGGATAAAAAGCAAGACTTCATTACAGGCTTTGTCCTATTGGAGTTGATGAATAACATGTAGAAGCGCCAGGTACTAACGAATTATAATACAATCTCCAATAACAAACTGTGATATCGACAGAGTCGTAAATCTATTTGCCAAGCAAACATAAAAAAGGAAGACGCACAAAAAGGGTGTAAAAGTACCCTTAACGAAGACGAAAGGCACTAGTTCTCCCCGTCGTTGCGATATTTTTTTTGTTCTAGACCATAACTGGGAACCTCTTAGTTACGGAGATATTGGGGGTCGAAGATCCAAATTTTTCACAGCTGTTTTTTTAAACACTAGTTTTTCAGGTTATAACTTTACTTAAATTACCTCCACGACTCGTGTACTATTCAAAGCATCCAGCACAATGTTATAAGAGTACTACATTGAATTTTACCGTAGTGTGATTTTCACCCCAAAAAAAAAGTCGTTTCCCAGCAATATTTTTTGCATAGGGTTCATTTACATCCTGTATGCACTAACACATTGCTTGTTAGATCACTACCAATCAGATACTGCGCCAAACTCAATACAACTGAAGCCAATACCGGGTTTATAAGTGTGGTCATTCCCTAACTCACCTTAATAAGCGCGTCATTCTCCGGATCACTGTCAGCTTCCTCCTCCTCATGTTCTTCCTCTCCCTCACCCATCTCGTCATCATCTTTGCTAGCCTTCACTTTCTTGATGGCGCCCGGCGCGTATGGTAGTGCTGTAGCTTTCTTGTTGTACGTCCGGGTCATGGCTGCTTTCACCTGGTTTTAAAGGTATTTTGTATTCGGTTTTTGAGGAGCTCGTGGCTTAATAAGAACTGCCACTCGGGTCGATCTTTAGGTAAAGCTGTGCTTGCCTAGGAACACGGCGGGGTTCCTCCCAAGCGGGACACACCTCCACGGTGTGCTCCACCGTCCAACTTGTATTCCAGTTTCGTAGTGCAGATTTTTTTGTATGTTTGCTCAGTGCATGGTTACTGATTATTAAATTGACAAAACGAAACTAAAGAATGCTAATAGATTGTGGTTTTACAATGCATTCAAAATGGTCCAGTCCAAAAATATAAAATTACTTTCACCATAGACAAAACTATTATGGCTTTACTTCGGCCACCAAGGCTAACGCACAATGGTCCACTTTAAGGACTAACTGCGGTACACAGAGATATTTAATGATTACTTAAGCCGTCACTTAGTAAAGATTTGACATACTTTTGTATGTCAAAACCTGATGGCCTAAGTAATCATTAAAGCTCTCTGAGTGCGGCAGTAAGTGCGGAAATCATCCCTAACATAGAAATTGCTATTCTTACCTTCGAGTCCACCAAAATAGTAGGGTTCCTCTGTCCCGGCCAGACGGACAGTTCCACCAAGGAGTCCAGGTCTTCTCTCAGCAGGTGATAAGACTCCAGCACCTCTAGACATTTCTCTATGCCGTCAGATTTGTCCTTGATTAAAGGATTGACGATCACGTCACGAAGGTGCGAACTGTAGTCCAGGAAGATTGAGGACTTTGAACCTGATGTGCTGTGGAATAAGGTGGGTATTTGATTACATTGCGGTCGAGTTATGGACCAAGTAATGATGGCATGCAATCAGTCCAAAGTGCCTTTAGTTAAGTCTTGTAATATGGTAAAGACTTATAGGGTAAGTGACACCAAAACAAGTAGATTATTATTGTCAAACAACACATACGGTGACATACCAAGCTATACAAGGTGGTGCCGACAATACGACAATAAATGAAACCGCTGGTAGTTCTAGTTCATAGGAACATTATTAATCTATCAAATAAATCTTAACACCAAAATATTTTTTTTATAAAAAATCAATAAAACTAAGTAGCATAAAACTGTAAACGAAATACATTACAATTTACAAACAAATATTGGTTTACTAACCTTAGGAATAATTTGCACCGATTAACGTGTGGAAATAAAATGTAACAAACGAATTGGGCAAAGACATTTAGGTAGGTTATTGTCGTATCGTCGGTACCACGACGGTGTGAGGATTTATTTGATAGTTTAATAATGTTCCTATGAACTAGAACTACCAGTGGTTTCATTTATTGTCGTATTGTCGGCACCGTCCTGTATATTTTCAGTGTAACATGGCTTCGCTTTATGTAAATTTCGCGTAAAATGAGAGATCCACATAAACTGGTTTAGCATATTATATTGATTAACCAGCTGAGTACATCGAAAAAAATTGAGCTGTTTCAAGTTTGGTGGTGCATTTAAAGTAAACATCTTTTACAGTATTTCTTGTATCCTACATTACCTTAGTCTAGTATGAGCGTGTATCTCCTGACAGAGGCGATGCATCTTGGTGGCGCGCGAGTTCCTGCCCAGCCAGCCCGGGAACTGGATCTGACCTGTCATGTGGCCCGACATGAAGTGGCCCGGGATCACTGAGCTGTACATGGCCTGAAATTAGAAGAAATAAAGAGAATTGTAACGTCTTTGTTGGGTAAAGAAAAGATATACGGATTTTGTAAGAAATGGGAGTGAATGATAATGAGGAGCTCGTGGCTTAATAAGAACTGCCACTCGGGTCGATCTTTAGGTAAAGCTGTGCTTGGCTAGGTCGGTCTGTGGATGGGTGACAGCCCGACATACCGAGTTTCCTCCGTGCCTTGGAAAGCACGTTAAGCTGTTGGTCCCGGCTGCCATATATAGATCTTTGGCAGTCGTTACGGAAGTCAGTGACATGAAATTCTGACATCCAAAGAGTATTGTATTACCTAGTATTAACTGGGTTGTGGAAGTCAGATAGGCAGTCGCTCCATGTAAAATACTGGTATTCAGTTGCTTCCGGTTAGACTGGAAGTCGACCCTAACATAGTTGGGAAAAGGCTAGGCAGATGATGGGAGTGAACGATAATGTGATGGTTGACAGGGAAGAATGGATGACGAAAACGTGTAGCGCTGACTCTAAGCAATATGGGAAGAAAAGCGAGGAAGATAAGAGAAAATGAAGGAAGATTTTATATATTTCAGGTGCGACTTAAGAAACATTTTAAATGGTTTCTGTTTACTATCATTAACTCGTCGTATACCGAGTATATTGACACAATTAAAAAGCCATTGTGTCTCGCGTGGATCTATGTTCGGCACACGAACGGTTAACACTGAAAACGGGACATTTACCATGTTTACTTTATATTTCGAGCTCCCGATATTTCGGTTTCTGTTAATTTTATAGAAAGATCCTCTGATCTTTAGCTCGCACGTCATCTTCAACTCGACCAGTATTTTACATGAAGCACCTGCTTCATACCCGCTCCTATCTGACCTCCACCTCCAGTTTCTATTAGCGAGTAGCTAGGAAAAAGATATGTTACAATCAAATAAACATGTTTTTTTACCTGTGTTGGGAGTAGATTCCAAGCCTGTTGGCGCCGTATCCTGGCGTCCACTAGGTCACCTAGACTTATGCTGTCTGCTGTTTCGCTTATCCGCTGAAGAACTTCATGTCTGAAGTAAACAAATTAAAATTTGTATAACCTATTTTTTTTTATTATTTGCTTTCAAGTGGAATAAATCAATTACATTAAGCCAAGTGTTGTGTGTTTTTGACCGAGTTCCAAAAAGGAAGAGGTTCTCTATTTGTTTTTTTATTTTGTAGACGAGTCGTTATTGCATGGCATCGCGCAGGTCAACCTATGAGGCTGGATTCTGCTTAAATGGATGACTTGAGTGTATTCCCGTCGGGGCTGCGGGTTGTTCGAAAGAGATACCGCGGCCTCGGCGCAAGGGCTAAGAAGAAAAATGGGTGGTTTTTAGACAGTGTAAGTCTGACACTCCCTTTCGCTCTGCCCAAGAGCGGGAGGGGTTATTTGATGATTTTCCACCCGCCAAAAAAAACAAAAAAAGAAAGGCCTCCAGCCAGGGCGTAAAACTTATAGACTAAGTGACCGCACGCTAAGGGCACCCACGTGCCTCGGGTTACATCGTCACTGGGGAGGGGGGGGACAATAAAGAGACAGGCTGGATCTAAGTGAGATCAATATTTAGGGGCTGCTTTAAAAGTACTGGCTCAGTGTCGCGGGCTGGCTCGAGCAAGGTCGGGGGGCGTAGGTGAAAAAATTGGGATATTCATTTTAATTTAGAACTTAATGACGTCTATCCAAATATTAGATGAATAATTTCGCACTCACACACAACTTTAACTGAAAATGACACATATACGTCTTTTTTAACTTACTGCGGACAGTGTGGAGCGACTTGCAGATAATTCTCTTGAACGAAGAGCGGCGCCAGGCTGTAGTCATAGAAGAACAGGTCACTCCTGTCGTTAATACTCATGGTCTTGTGGTCTTCAGCCGAGAACACCTTGCGGATAGCGTCCCATGGGCCCTGGGGGACGATGGGAAGATTATCAGTTATTACGTCTGATTAGTATCATCAACCAAGGGAACAAACAAAGAGGTTTATGACCAGTGACAGACCAGCAAGTGTTCAGTGGCTGAGCGATTGAACTGCTGTGCTGCGTGACGCGGGTTCGATCCCCACACGGAACAGATATTTGTATGACCTACAGATAATTGTTTCGGGTCTGGGTGTTTGGTTGTGTATGTGAGTTTAAATGTTTGTGAACGCACCCACGATACACGAGAAATTCGTAGTGTGGGGCTACGTTTTTCTCTTTTTCTCGACTGTGTGGGAGTCCAACAAGAGGGAATCGTGTTTTAACTATTACGAATCACAATTATTCGATTCGATAACGAATTCGACAGCAAGGATCGAAACGCTACAAATTGGCGCCCATGGCATATAAAAACTTGGCATTACACTTAGGTCCGCTGTAGATCTTCCCAAGCTGTTGCGCTTCAAAAGATCTGCCTCCGATCTCTCTGATTTCGTGTGCCTCCGCTAGCACACGGGATCCTTTTCCGTCGCTCAAAACCGGCATTGACAGAGCGGTAGTGCCACCGCACGGGCAGAACCGGCGCAACCCTTACAATTCACGTCAAATAACTTTGCCCCCCTGAAGTTAGCCATTTGCAAAGATCGCGCAAGTGCAGTCACGTAGAAAATTATTTGAACAAAATAAATACATATTTTTAAAAGATAACATAGTTTTGAACTCAGGTGAATTGAAAGAAATAAGAAAGAAAACAATGTCAATGTCAACAAGAAATAATATAACAAAACAAAAACGACTAATAACAAAAACAAATAACAACACGAACAATAATGCAACACTTGTGGCATCGAATGTCTATAGTACGGAGCAAGCGGGACGCAAGCATGCATCGAACGTAAACGAGCGACAGAGACATAAAATCGCGCCACCATAATGCCCGCCCCCATGACTTGCGCATGCGCAGTTGCAGTTTTGTTCGTAGTTTTAACTGCTGCGCAGCCACTCGTAGCCAACTTCAGAGGGGTACAGTTATTTGACGCGAACAGTACTTGTGCACCTTTTTCGGCGACCTTTTATAAGTGCTCATGTAGGCCTGTCAAAAAAAATATTTTGATGATTTTGAGTACTCACCAACTTGACATCCTTCTTGCTAACCTGTGCATCCTTCCGCAACCTGTCAGCGTCAGTCAGACTTGGGTCTACGGCCCACATGGACAGCAGGTTCAGGGTCTGTCGCACGTCCTGATTGGCTGATGTGATCAGCTGGGATAGAACGTCTGGGGGTATCTTGATGCCTTCTTTGAAGCATATTGAGAGCATTGCTGACTGGAAGAGAAATGTTACATGTTATAATTAGTTTGTACCTTTCAGGTTGGTCTATTGGACCACTGGTTATTCAACACTAGTACTGGTTATGGTTGATAGCCATTTAAATTGTGTCGGTCCAAAATTGAACTATCTACTAGTTTGGCGATTTTAATCAGTGGTACTGGTAATTAAAAAAAATACACATTAATCTTTAAGAACTTCTTTGACAAGTTGCACTAAAGACAACCGGTTTTTATACGTTTAAGAATTGATCGTTCAGCAATTAACTTTAGTGGAGAATCAGAGAAAAAAGAGCTTATTAATACTTTATTTTTATTACTTGCAAAAGAGGCCTGTATAATTTCTCAGTTAAAGTTATTTCCCAACAATAAATTACCTTTATCTGGTCGACCCTTGGTCTGTTGAACCTCAAGTCATAACAGTAGTTGACGAGAGACCTCATCTTCTGGCTATTTCTGTCGTTACACATACATATTATTGGCACTGATGACGATTTTATTAGACCGATTAACTCTTGGAGACCACCTTAAAAGATAAAAGACAAAATCAATTAGAAATGTAATAAATAAAATTTTAAAAGTCTTAGGTTTTGCGGTGATCAGCATCGTGTGAAATAAACACTTATGGTATTGATAATTACGATCGTTGACCCCACAAAAAATCAAATACTTTTCTTTTTTTGTGCAAATATTAATAGTATTAATACCCAATACTTTAGCTAAGTCGCGCTAGCTAATTGATGATTTTGTATTTATTTCGTTATACTAATTTCAGTCGTATATAACATTATTACGATTGAGTATCGATTGTTTGTTTGTCCTTTATTTAAATAAAACGTACCTCTATCCTCATTGCCCGCCATCCCGTCAACTTCATCCATGACCAGCACATGCTTCTTTGTGACTGCTTGTTTGCCAGTGTCACCTAAACACAGGAACATATAAATATTAACTTTCTGATCATTGAAATAAAGTCCAAAATGTAAAACCTGGCCTTACATCTCTGTTCGTTCAACAATATCAACTATGCTCATTGAAATAAAATCTTAATTAAATGTAGTTTTAAGCCCGGGCTTCACCAAAGCGGAGACGAGCGGAAACCGGCCGTTTCGACGTTGGTTGAGATGGAAACAGCATCTCTCGTTCGTCCTGTGAGAACTTGACTCGAATCTTGCACATCTCCTCTCCACTTTGGTGGAGTCATCATCTGCCCAGTTTTTTGCCAACTACGTTGGGATTGGCTCCCAGTTTAGTCGGATGCAGCTGAATACCAGTATTTTACTTGGAGTGACTGCTTATCTGACCTCCACAACCAAGTTAGTACTGGGTCATAGGATACTCTTTGGTAAGACTGGTTGTCAGACTTTCAGGCCACTGATTTCGGCTTTCTATATAATATGGTAGCCGAGACCAATTACGGTTTACCGATCTTTTAAAGACACGGCGGAAACTCGGTATGTAACTTCGGATTGTAACAAAAACCCATTCACGGACCAACCTAGGCAAACACGGCTTAACCTAAAGATCGACCAGCAGGCCTATTGCGTATCTTTTTAAATGTCAGTGGCTATCATAGTGTCCATCGATTAACTGTCAAATGGTTCCATTTTGTACCAAACCTCATCCATTTGACAATTAATCGATGGACACTATGATAGCCACTGACATTTAAAAAGATACGCAATAGGCCTGCTGAGCGGCAGTTATTATTACGTCTTACGAGTTAGTTTTTGCTCACCAAAATTCTAGGCTATTTAAAAGACATACCTTTAGCAAAAGCAGACAAAGAGTTGGTAGTGAGCAGTTCTCCGATCTGTTCCTTGATGAGCGTCTTGTTCCTCGTGTCGGAAGCGTTGAACTCCACCATGTCGAAACCCATCTCCTTGCACACTAGCGCCACTGTCGTGGTTTTACCTGGATTTAGGGAACATGGAATGAAACTAGGCAGAAGTTGGTATAAGACAAGAATATCTTAGAAAAACTTCTCATTAGTAGACCAAATTCAAATAAGATCAGGGCTTTTTAAATAAGAGAGTGATCTTTTAAGGGTTCCTATTCTTTATCTTTAGAGGTACGGAACCCTAAAAACGAACGAATCACCAAGAAAAGCAGTTGATGTAGTAAACAATTATCGTTTATTGAAGCGGGAGAGGCGTTGTTCAGGTCGTCAGGAGTGCATGTATAAGGAGCTGAACACACAGAACCCTGTACGGAACATACGATATTGCGCATAGCCCCTACAGGAGCCGTATTATGTACTAGTACTAGATTATCCCTTTTTTTTTTGGCGGGTGGAAAATCATCAAATAACCCCTCCCGTTCTTGGACAGAGCGGAAAGTAGTGTCAGACTTCTACTGACTAAAAACCACCCATGTTCCTTCTTAGCCCTTCATGTCGAGGCCGTGGCATCTCTTGCGAACAACCTGCAGCCCCGACGGGCACTAGATTATCCCTCCATCGTCATTTCTGATTTAATTTTTTTTTTCAAGTCGGAAACGATGGATGGTTTGTGTGAGGAATGATATGAACGATAAAAGAGTAAATGAGGAGTAAATTATAATGCGACGGTTGATAGAGGAGAATGGAAGAAAAAAACGAAGAAACAAAGGTTTTCGTCATTCATGTTCTCGTCCAAACCCTGGAAGTTGGAACTAGTTACAATTTACAATGACATGCAAAAGGGATCTACAAAAATATAATTAACGTATGGATTGCGCAAAAAACGAGTGTATTATGAATTAAATAGCGCACTTACCGACACCGGGAGGTCCCGAGAGTAAAGCTGCCTTAAAGTACCCTCCATCGTCGTTCTTGGCCCAAGGACTGGGTTTAGCCAACTTAGCCTTTCTGTTCACATACCATTTTGTGAGCCAATTCATTAATCTGAAAAGGAATTATGTAAAGCAAATAAGGGCTTAATTTTGTCTGAACACAAACATAAGTATCAAGTGCTTTGAGTGTTAGGGCTCCAGCCAAGGGCAAATAACTCATAAACTAAGCGACTGCGCGCTTAGGGCACCCCTTGTGTGGTACGAGCCTCGGCTTAGGGTGTCACTGGGGAAGGACAGCAAAGGGACAGGCTGGATCCGTGTGAGATCTTTATTTAGGGGCTAATTCATTTAAAACTACTGGTTCATCAGCGTCGCGGGCTGACTCGAGCAAGGGTCGGGGGACCTCTATCAATAGATGTGTGAAACTTAAATATATAGGTTGACTGGTAATTTGTGACCGATACTTACTCGTAACATGTGAAAGTACTCAAGATATACAAAATTTTTACTATGAGACCACATCTGAAACCGCGAAAAAATAATCTGCTGTTCAGTACATTTACGTTCAAAATCGGTCACTAATGAACCAGTCACCCTACATACTTGTGAAATAATAACTAGTATGAACACACACAAATACGAACTTTTTAACATTGCTAGCATCGCCATGTTGTCCAATGATTTGCTTAATGTTCTGTGGTTTGTACTTCTCCACCCACATGGACATATTCGCTGGTATTGGTGCAATTCCTCTTCTTTCACCTGTAACAGTAAACATTAGTATAAAGCACTTTTGACGTGACAACGTCTTATAAATTGGTTTGCCGGGTGACACTTCAAGAAACTGCGTTACGCTCCGCTCACGTTATGCGCTCACAATGAGAGCGAGTGAGAGGCACGCGTCCAGAGCGAGAGAGAGAGAGTGAGAGAGATAGGCATACACACCGGTTCATGTCTTGCGCTTCTATTTTCGTTGTCACGTAAAACTTTCGCCCGTATACCGACTTTACAGGCAACCAATTTTTTTTTTTTGGACAGTGGGAAATCATCAAATGACTTCTCCTGCTCTGGGCGGAGCGGTATGGAGTGTCAGACTTCTACTGACTAAAAACCACCCATGTTCCTTCTTAGCCCTTTGTGTCCGAGACCGCGGTATCTCTTTCGAACAACCCACAGCCCCGACAGAAGTATAAAACCTTGCACTATCCATTGATACATCTGTCAGTACAATGTGTTGAGAGCGCATTTTTTTTTCAAATTCCTACCATGCTTTTCCACTCTACATTTTTTTTTTCCCGCAATGGATTTTGCAAGTTGCTTCTAAACGGGCTATACTTTCCTGGCAATGTGTGGCTGTACTATTGGCAAATGTTCGGCCATCTTTAGAATATTGGCGGCTACACGTGAAAATGATTGGCCATACCAAATATGTGGCCAGGCCATTACTGCAATATTGCGTGTGGGTGACAATGTTACCGGTCATTGTATTGCAGTCACGTATTGCAATAAAATATTGCCCGTTTAGAAGCACCTTACAGTAAGTTATTTTGATGTACTAAATGCTGACGGCACGATGCTATTCAGTAATACTGTTGAACGATACATACGATTTTCAGCATTGGTGAGATATGTCATTTATCACTGTCAACTTTGGTGAATCATACGATTTAAATATGATGTGAAATGTACTGGGGAAATATCCCCTTTTCCATCAGATCTTTATATTAAACTAGCTGTTGTTCGTCTGCGTGAAATAACTATAAAAATATAAGTTTCTGTTTGAATCGGATTATGTTAACAATTTCAAGGGTTTTAATTTTTTTTGCATTGAACCCTTATTTTTTTTCTATAATAACAGTAGCATGAGTTACTCATTTTATGCCGTTTCGTTACGTTTCAGATTAGCCCCAACAAATAGACAGACAAAATATAAGAAACTAGCTGCCCGCGGCTTCGCCCGCCTGGATGTAAAAATCTTGACAAATTATGTACCTACTAAAACTTTTCTCCAGAAACACCATATCGACTAGAGAAAACAGCATGAAAATCGGTGCAGTAGTTTTTGGATTTAGCGCGAACAGACAGATAGACAGACAGACAGACGCGGCGGAGAACTTTGTTTTATATAGTGATAGTGATAAGATGTTTTCACAGTCACTCGACTGTCTCTTAAGTTAAACTATGAAGGTTGTTATTAACTTACCATTTACTTGACTTGTAGATGACATGCTTGATTTTGTAGTAGAAATTGAACTTGATTTTGATTCCAATTTCACTTCAGTTTTAGGTTCATCTTTTTCCTCTTTAATTTTTCTTGGACTTTTAGACTTTTCACGATTCTTTGATTCATTAATATTTAATTTACTTCTAGAACTACCTTCCCTTGATTTTGATTCAGTTTTAATTTTCTCAGCTAGACTTTTCTTTTTGCTGTCAACATGATTACCTCTTTTTTCTTTCTCCAATTTATCTTTTGGACTTTTGGTTTTATTTGGCGTTTTTTCTCTCTTGATTTCTTTTTTAATTTCAGTTTTTGCACTGGATTTATTTTGCGACCTGTCTGTAATCATTTTCAGGAACTCATCTTCGTTTATGATTGCGATGCCTAGTTCTTGGGCTTTGGCTATTTTTGCAGGGCCTGCGTCTTCACCGGCAATCACGTGAGTTACCTACGAGGAATAGTTTGGGGATAGTATAGTATAACGGGCTGGTGTCCGCTACTCCACGTCTAATGCACGTATTTTGCGTGCGGGTGGGAACAACATTTGAACCACCCCTGCTCCTCGAGAAAGGTCAGCAACCTCTTCGTGTTACTGACAAGCTTAGAGTAACTGGGCTACCGAAGTAAGCCTTGGCCAACGCCCGGACAGTGCCAGCATGTGGGCAGTAGTTTAGGGATAAATTCGGTTGGAAAATGATGAAGTTCCCACAGGGAATATTACTACTGTTATGCGTTCTACACTCATATTTGAGTCGACCAGATTCGGCACAGTCGTGCGGCAGTTTTTGCTGCCCGGCCTGTTGCAAATTAATCATACCGAATGTTAACAAAAAAACATTATATTCATTTATTCACACGACATTGGCCCATAGACCTTACAGACTTACATAAATATGATAAAATACAATTTGTGTTAGTAAATAGACCTTTAAATAATGTTAGTAATAGTTCACTTGAGTCCACTTCACTTTTCTATTGAATCAGCACTCATTCATCAGTCTTCATGTAGCACGTCTTACTGTTTTCCTCTGTCTACTATTTGTATTTTCTATTCTATTTATTTCTATTTTGTATTTTATATTCTATTTATTTCTATTTTGTATTTTATATTCTATTTATTTATATTTTGTGTTTGCTATACTTATAGGAAACTCATAAAATGAAACGTATTGAATAAGTTAGTAGTGCCACATACCTTTTTAGAAACCCCGCTCTTGACACACCCCCCATACTTCGCAATGGCGGCTGCTATTTCATCTTTCTCAAAAGAGTCGAGAACTCCTGTCAATAAGAAAGCGCTGTCCTTCAAACAATCTGGTTTTCCCTGAAATGACAAGTTGGACTTAGTATTCAGGCAAATATGGGCATATCCAAAAACAATCAACACACCAAAATCATGGTGTTTTGTAAGATGTGTAGACTGCCTCCTTGGTGTATTAGTCGCAAGCACGACTGCTCTACATGAGGTACCTGGCTTCAATTCCCAGGTCGACCAAACTGTTATATGGTTTATCCATCATGGATTTCTCAATAGCAGGGGAGTCTGAATTTGTGTCTGTTTGATGGCAAAAGGGCTTTTTTTTTTTGGCGAGTCGAAAATCATCAAATAACCCCTTCCGCTCTTGGGCAGAGCGAAAGAGTGTCAGACTTCTACTGAAACCCATGTTCCTTCTTAGCCCTTCATGTAGAGGCCGCGGTATCTCTTGCGAACAACCCGCAGCACCGACGACGGGACCCGCAGCCCCGACGGGGGATGGCAATAGACTCGCCCCCTATTACATGAGACTTTTTTGGTTCATCAGACAATGGGCAATCATGTTTACTTTCTGTAAATTGTGAGTTTATCTTTCTGCTTTATAATTCACTGCTTAAAGACTATTTAGCTTTATGAGTCTTATCACTACCACTACATATTATAAAACAAAGTCCTTTGACGCGTCTATTTGCGATAAACTCAAAAACGACTGCACCGATTTTCATGCTGTTTACATCAATGGAGGAAGGTTTAAGTATATAATTTGTCAAGTTTTTGACATCTACGCGAGCGAAGCCCATCAGCTAGTTTCTAACAAATTAAGTGTAATGAAAAATCATAATAAAATTATATTAGACAAACATACCTCTGGAATCTCTTTAGCTCCTAAATGTTTTGGTCCGGATCTGTTCAAATAGCTTTTATATAAGGCTACTGATTGCATCTTCCTTTCATGCCTTTCTTCGTCAGTTAACACTGAAATTACATTAAAAAAACATTATAACCTTTTTTTTATTATTGTACTGAGTGCACCACTTGAGGATGTCCATTGAATTATTTTCTGTTCATAAGGCCCCTTTTTTTTTTTTTCTTTATTATTTTTTTTTTTTGGGGTTTGGGAAATCATCAAATAACCCCTCTCGCTCTTGGGCAGAGCGAAAGGGAGTGTCAGATTTCTACTGACTAAAAACCACCCATGTTCCTTCTTAGCCCTTCATGCCGAGGCCGCGGTATCTCTAGCGAACAACCCGCAGCCCCGACGGGCGTTCATAAGGCCCTTCATTCATATTCTTATTGATGAAATACTTCAGAAAAGTCAGGTGCATAGATCAGCAACTGGTGTGCATGTATGAACTGGATGAGGGCAAAAGGGGTACGTAAGGATCGAGTATACTAGAATAAATTATAGGAATAGCTGGTTTTCTCTTACCAGACTCATTTAAGCTTTTATTATGTTTCTTTTTTTTATTCATCCCATCATCTTCTATTACAATTGAATCACAATTATTATCATCCTTTCTAACAGTTTCATCTTTATCCAACTTCTTCTTTTTTTTTATTTCACGATCATGACCAGCATCATCGTCAATGAAATCGGCAAACTTTCGTTTGCTATGTTCCGTTTTTGATTTTTTTGTTTCACCATCATTAGAATCAAAGGATACTGATTGATTATGTTTTTTGTCAATTTTTGATGATTTTTCATTATCAGGTTTCTTTGTTTTAGGGTCATCAGGTTTCCTTGATTCTTTATTATTGTCAGTTTTTCTTGATGATTTATGTTCTTCAACTTTCTTGGATTCTTTTTTTTCGTCAGTTTTCTTAGTTGATTTATGTTCGTCAGGTTTCTTTGATGATTTGCTATTGTCCGTTTTATTTGAGTCTTTTTTAGATTCTGTACTAGAGCTGGATTTATGTTTTTTTTCATGTGATGATTCTTTGCTTGGTTCTTTGGTTGTTTCCTCTGACTTATCTTTAGATGATGATGGAGTATCCTTGTCAGTAGATTTCTCATTGCTGCCAACTTTGTCATCATTTAATGTCCCGTCTAGCTCGGCACTGTCAATTTCTAACAGACTCTTTTCAAATTCGTCATCAGAATGGATGCATAATTCAGTTTTTTTCTTTTTCTTTACTAATGGTTCTGTTCTTTTAATAGGAGCGTTACCAAACATGTCAACTACTTTAACCTCCTTTAGTGCAGGTTTAGCAAGCTTATTTTTACTTTTGCTGGATGCCTGAGCTTCATCATTGTTTTTCTTCTTTTTAGATGAGAATATCTCTTCATCAGAATCATCACTTAATACGCGCCTCTTTTTTGCATCTTTCTTCTATTAAACAAAGATAGATTACAGAATGAATATTAGATTAAGTAGGTATACAAAAACAAAATTCCCTATCACCTAAGCAGACCTGTTAAAACATGTTTATCATTCATACGTAATAATCCATAGTTTGTCACTAAACTTACTTTATCTTTAATAATTTGGACATCTGGAGACTCTGGAATAACGTCGTCATCATCTTCAACTGCAGTAGAGGGCTTTGGTGGTTTTTTCAATTGAAAAAATGATCTTATATCCTGAAAACAGTGTTTACAATTATGTATATTGCAAATTGCATTATATGCATTTGCTTATCAAACCTGATAATAATAGCACGTCTGTTATCTTTTTGAAAGCTACACAAATACTTGATCCTTAACGTTAGAGCATGTTTTAACTTAGTTGATGTTTCTCCTTTATTATTTATACAACTAGACCACATCTATTCAAATATAGCCTAAAATATCTGCCGCTCGCTACATGCACATTATAAATAAATAAATAATATCTCAACCACAGTAGGTTTACGTACCGATTTAATATTTGAAAAAGTACTTACTTTTGACATATTGAAGTGGAACCAAAGATTCACGAAACAGTGCAAAATATCATGATTTCCTAAACACTAATTTCAGGCTGATTTCACTCGAGATTCAGGGATTTACAAAATATAACGAACACTTACTTCGCCGCGAACCGCGAAATACGCTTTTTTTACTAGTTGATGAGTTGACAGGACAGCAGACAGACCTTACAGATTGGATTGACATTAGCTTTCTGTGTTGCCTACAGCATAATTGATTCTGTAAAATTCCCTTTTTGCAGCCAACTCGTAGCATCGAAGGCCGAAGCTGTCTTTTTGTGTGGGGCCGTGCGTCGTCATACCACCACATAGAGTCCATTTCACGAAAGAAGTCCCGCGGACAATTGTGGAACTAAATTTAACAGATCGGCCATGTTGTCGTTTGTCGATGTTATCAAGGTGCGTTTGTTGTGATAGATATTATATGAGTTTATTATTGGATTAGTGCGTTATAAGGTTTATTTACGATGCCAAAAGTTGTGAAACAACATTATGTCACGCGACATACAGCGCTGCGTCTGCGTGACTTCTTTCGTAAATGGACTTTAGTACCTATATAATAGAAGCGTTTTTCCTGAAATAAAACGCATATTAAATACTTACCTTATTTGAAGCTTACTGTTTGAGATAGGCCCTATCTGTTTTCCGGTTATTTATGTCCTTCTTCTTCACTCCTATATATCTATCTCGCTCGCACACTCCCCACCAGGCAGGCCCGAGCGCAGTCGGGAGGCTCGAGGCCTTCATGAACCATTGAGTCAAAAATACCAGGCAGAAATTAATTGTAAGCTTCAAATAAGGTAAGTATTTAATATGCGTTTTATTTCAGGAAAAACGCTTCTATTAAATCCATGACCGTTATTTGAAGCTTACTGTTTGAGACGTGTTTGTTATCGCCTGGTGGTGGGGACGCCAATGTGAAGTGAGTTTGATTGACTTCAGGAAAATAATCTATACTCATGGATTAAGCAATAGATATTCATTATTTGGAAGATAATATATTATTAAATTAAACAGCTTTGGAGTGTGCAAGAAATAAATTTATACAACAAAAACCAATCAGTAACAATTCGTAATCACAACAGGTATAATCTGTGTTCCAGAAGATTAATACAGAAAAATAAACTTTAATCAGCTGGGTTGAACATTCTAGTAATGCTGTTGCTAGCAGAGGCTGGCAGTATCTCTCGTCTGTAGAAGCGTGTAAAAGTCTCTTTGGACTTCCAATTTCCTCTGGACAAAATTTCATCCAGAGGTAAGTTATCAGATCAATTTTTTGAAGATACTGCTGATCGTAGACTTCCAGGAGTAGCGGGTATACCAGCCTCTGTTAGTACAGTTTTAATCCATCCCGCAATCACAGTGCGAGAGGCCGCCTTTGCTTGTCCTCTGATATTTATAAATAAGTTTGGACAATTACCCGAATCTCTTTTATCTTTAAGAAGATCAATTAATTTTCTGACCCAAAACACAGGATCCAGATTTTTATTACTCGTATTAGGCAGTAACTTCCATCCTGATTGCCTATGAGTGTCACTATCGGTTTTAGAGCCAAATACTGGCTTTAAAATAATGTTACAGCCATCATCGATGCAATGCTCTGAGTCCGCTAGCAGCAATGTCAGATCGTGGACTCGTCTGCCTGAGCACAGGAGGAGGAGTGTTGCTGTATGTCGAGAAGTGGCAAAAGGGTTATTTTCATCTACAGTGTTTGAACTTAAAAAGAGGGTCAGGGCATCTATATTCCATACGGGAGGCTTGTGGGCGACCGGCTTCTTTAAAGCAATAGACTTTAGTACGTGTTTTACTAATGTATGCGAACTTATTCGTTCAGCATCTTCGGCATTGCATAGAGTAGCCACTACCGATTTGTGAAGCAAAATAGTGTTATAAGAAAACTTGTCGACTAGATGTAGGTCCGCTAGATATCTAGCAACGATGGGCCCTGTTGGGTGAAAAGGATCCAAATTATATTTTTTAGACCAAGATACCCATCGATCCCACGCGACCTTATAGGTTTTAAGAGTCGAAGTACGCCACGAGGATTTAAGTAACTGTATTTGATCTTCATTCCAACCCGTCAAGCTCTTCGACCACCCCCACACTTCCAGACTTCGAGCGCCATGTCTTGAACCTTGGAGGGTGGCAGACCGGTCGTGGTGTCTATTAGATTCTCCCTGAGATTGGTGATCGACCACGGAGCTGCTACTGCTCGAGCTTTGAGATCGGCCCGCCAGAATACCCGAGTCCACCGGGGGACAATTAAAAGGTACAGCCCGGTCGCCGAGTTGAGGTGGGCCAGCACCTTGGGTATCAGGTATGGTGGTGGGAACACCCACGCAAGGTGGTAGTTCCACTGCCGGGAAAAGGCATTGTGGAATAACGCTTGGGTATCTGTTAAATCCAGAGACACGTAGTTGGCTACCACGTTTGCTCGACTGGACGCAAATAAATCTACTACCGGGGTGCCAAACTTGTGAAATACCTTCTCCGTGCAGGCGGGCAGAAGATGCCATTCTGGTACTAGCTTGTGCCTGGAGAGGTGATCCGCATGTCCGTTGTAAATACCGGGTATATAATTGACTGTCAGATTTATTTGATGAAAATCTAGTAAGCGGAACACTCTGTACGTTACTTCCATCAGAGGTGGCGATCTCGTGCCGCCCTCGTTCCGTAAGTGGGCCACAACTGTTCGATTGTCGCACTGGAACAGAGCAGTGGACTGGCACAGTAGAGGACCGTGGGTTTCGAGCACCTTTAAGATTGCCAGCATCTCTTTTAGGTTGCAATGTAGATCTTGTTCTTGAGCAGTCCACACACCTGACACTGCGTAACCGTCCACCTGAGCTCCCCAAGCCAGATCGGAGGCGTCTGTGGTCACAAAGTGAGTTGGATATGGATTGCAGATGTTTGGTGGCAGTTGTGAAGCCACCACTGAAGATCTTCTAGGACTTCGTCTGGTAAGTGGATCTCCTTCCTGACTGGCATATTTAGAGATGCATTTAGGAAACTGAGCAGAGACCGGTGATGTAGTCTGCCCTGTGGCACCACAAAACTTGCAAAGTTTAGAAGGCCCACTAGGCTTTGCAATTCTTGCAGGCAAGCCTTGCCAAAGTTCAGCCTTGCAGATACCTTGTGGATAAGATTTCTGACCTTGTCTTGCGGCAGAGATTTTTTGTTGGCCCAAGGATCCCACTGAACTCCCAGATACACAAGACTCTTTTGTGGGGATACAACGGATTTTTTTAAAATTTATTTGCCACCCTAGATATTCTAGACGGTTCAGGAGAGTACGAACATGAGTTTGCAGAGTGTCCTTGTCCTGGTGAACTACCAGGAAGTCGTCTAGGTAGACAATTATGCGCAGATTCTGATCTCGCAATGTTTGAGCGACCCAGTTGCTCAGAGAGGCAAACACCTTCGGTGCTGTACTGAGGCCGAAGGGTAAGCAAGTCATTTCTAATAGCTCCCCTTGGTAAATGAGGCGCAAAAATCTTCTGTGTGCCGGAGATATTGGTAGGTGAAAGTAGGCTTGCGAAAGGTCTACTTTGCAAAGCCAGTCGCCTGGCTGGAGGAACTCCGGTATACGAAACACATTTATCAGGCTGAAAGGTTCCGTGATTACATAGGCGTTTAAAGCTCTTAAGTTGAATATTGGGCGGTCGGAGCCATCGCTCTTTGGCACAAGAAACAATGTTGACAGGAAGCTCGGGGAAGGTCGCACTGCTTCTAATACACCTTGGTCTTTCATCTGACTGATGAGTGCCGACATCGATTCGGACTCCTGTGTGATGTAGGGCCCTTTCCTCAAATGTGGCAACATTAGAGGTGGTTTTAGAAGAAAGGGTATGCGATACCCTGTTATTATGCGCAACAGAAAGTTTGGAGCTCCCATTTCCTTCCATCGATTGTAAAATAGTGCTAGTTGACCCGCCCTGAATTCTATCGAGTCAGAACTTACGGTTTTTATTCCCAGAGTTGTAGTCTGAGGAGACTCCGGGGCGTTTACGGTTTCCTTTGCCCTGACTCTGAGGCTTGTAGCTTTGGCGGCCACCCCGCGAGCGAAATGAACCTCTGTTGTTGCTTGTAGGCGCCGTGCGACGGTCACTCTGGTTGCTCTGTCGCTGAGGACGTTCATGATAGTAGTCCTGTGAGGACTGGCGGTATTGATAATGTGGATGAGGCACAGAGGCACAGCATCCATGGCTGGTACCCTGCGAGGGTCCATGATAGTGAGCCGACCCCTGCGGGGGGTGGCGTGAAGCCTTGCTTGGTCCTGCTTGCGAAGCAGAGCCACTTGTAGGTTTAACTAAGGGCATGAATGTCTTCTTAACCCCACCCATTTTTTCAAGGGCAGCGGTAAACGATTCGCTTTCGAATAAATGGCGTTCGGATGGTGGGATCTTGCGTAGCGTTGCCTTTATTAAAGGATCACGAACGTGATTAGTTATTCCATCTCGGCGCATTTGTATAACTTCAGCCCTGTGTCCACAGATAAGCTGCAACAAATCTGAAGACGCTTTGTGGAAATCACCTTTAGAAAAAACCTCCGTGATCTTATCCTGCAAGCTATTAAAATTTAAACCCTGTTCTGCATGAGCCCAGGATAGTAGTTCTGACAAAGTAGATGATAACGCCTGCCTTTGTTCCAGAGCACAAAATGTAAGAGCGGCGTAAGCCTTGTCAGCATAAGCCAAATGGCGCAACTGATCATACGCACGAATCTCCTCATTGGCTTCTAGGTCAATAAAACCAGGCGTATGGCAATATGATTTCTGTACTTCAGAGTACCTGACCTCACTCCATTCACTTTTATTAAAATATTGTATATCTTGAAGGGCATTCAATAAATTATCAGGTGCTTTAGGAACCGCAGGCTCCTTCAGTTTCGTTTCAATATCGAAATTGAACGGCAGTTGAACCTGAGTAGGCTCACTCGCGCCCGCGTCACTACCATCATTGTACAAGATGCCACTAACACTGTCATCAATCAACAAGTCGTTGTCTATAACTGACACGGGCTCCGCACCGCTACATGGCACTGATGATGACAAAGCAATTTGATTACGTAATGCACTCACCTCTCGGAATAACTTGTGCATCTGCCGATTGTCTTTCCGTGATTTGCGACTATATTTGCGCCCCCTTCTTTTGTGGTGACGGCCACGTTTTTTCTTTCGGTCGGAAGAGCTCGCGGAGACCGTGGAATCACTTGACGAAGAAGGGCTGCTACTAGATGATGAACTCCTAGCTGAGCGTGCACGTTTCCGAGAACTGGACTGAACCGGCTTTGGCACCTGGTCCCGTGATAAATCATGTCGCGGCTCCTCAACACTATTTTTATCTAAATCATCCATCATAGAAAGTAAAACACTTTTTAAAAGGTAGGTATCTGTAAAACACAAAAGTTCACAACCAGGACATAGTATGATTATGACACTTTATACTGAAGAAAGGACAATAGGTAAATGTTTCTAGAAACAAAAAGAAACCAAATAACGCTAAAAATACGTTACATACCTGCGTCGTAATCAATTTGAATTTTGAACGTTAATATCAAATCGACTTGAAAAACGAACGGTAACACCGTTTAAATATGAAATTAACTCACGCGCAGGTGATACTTCTATTTACGGTTTAGTGAAGGTAAGACAACCGTACTCGCCGGAAAACAAGACGCCAATGGTTCATGAAGGCCTCGAGCCTCCCGACTGCGCTCGGGCCTGCCTGGTGGGGAGTGTGCGAGCGAGATAGATATATAGGAGTGAAGAAGAAGGACATAAATAACCGGAAAACAGATAGGGCCTATCTCAAACAGTAAGCTTCAAATAACGGTCATGGATTTAATATCCAATAATGTAATCCAAATTACTGAAGTTAATTTTTCACTTTTTTGTGTTTTTGAAGTCGGTTTTTTTTTTTAAAGTTTTCTTGCTTTACTAGGTACCTACCTAAAGGGTGTAAAAGTAGGTACCCTTAACGCAAACGAAGGGCACTTATTCTCCCCACCACTGCGATAATTTTTTTGTTCTAAATCTAGACCATACCTGGGAACCTCATAATTACGGAGATATGGGGGGTCAAAGTTCGAATTTTTACACAGCTGTTTTTGTAAACACTAGTTTTTCAGGTTATAACTTTACTTAAATTACCTACATGACCCGTTTACTATTCAAAGCATCCACTAGCACAATGTTTTAAGAGTGCTACATTGAGTTTTACCGTGAAATGTGAATTCTGACCCCAAAAAAAAAATCGTTTCCCAGCAAAATTTTTTGCGTAGGGGTAGGTAGGTACTTAGTTTGATGTACAGAATGCTTGGTTAACGGGCGGCTGTGTGATGGGTTGATTTACACCCTGTATAACCAAGAGAAGATTCCTTTATTATTGCTTTCAACTCCTAACCGTTAAGAAGTTGTACCATCCATCATCACCGCTTCCACACGCTTCCTTCAATTAAGTACTTAATAATAAAATTGACGACGGGACCACCTTAGTTCGTCGTTCACTGTTTACTCCGGACCGACTGCGGCGGTCACGGGCCTGTGCCTCACGAGGCTTGTTCGTGGCTCCCACTGTGCGTACCCAAACTGCTCGATATGCGCCTACAACCCAGGCGATGAGTCTGTTAAACGACCTGATTGCTCAGAAACCGGATCTAGACCTGTTTATGAGTAGCAATAAAGCTATGCTTAATTATTGCATACGATTTGTAAGTTAGTGTGTGATGTTGGCTGCACGCGTTGTGCAAACTGTAAGTGTAGCAAGTACCTGCTTAAATAAATAAATACATACATGAGATTATGATTATTAGGCGCAAATACTTGAATAGCTTTAGAAAATATATTAATTGGAAAACGTAAATAAAATTTGAGGGTTGCCCTCGATTTCCCTGGGATCCCATCATCAGATCCTGACTTGGTGACAATAGGACTACCTCGCGAGTAGGTTTACCTACTGTCTCGAAAACAAAAATAATTTTGAAAATCGGTCTCCAATTGACGAACTTATCGGTGGACATAAATAAAAATAAAACATACAGACACACGAATAGAGAACCTTCTCCTTTTTGGAAGTCGCTTAAAAAATCCATTACTAAATCAATAATAACATGTAACAATATTATATTCTTAATAAAACCTCAAATAACCAACAATCTTAAACATTACTACTAACTAAATGTTCTACAAATAAATACCTATCAACGTAAATGATGAATAACAAATCGTTATCGACGTGAGGTTGGTGTCACGTAAGACTTTGCATCTAATTCGGTCCCAGTGTAGCCTGTCGTGGACAGGCCTTTGCGGGAGTGCCTGGATATAACGTGCCGGGCCCACGCCAAGTCGCGAGAACTTTTCGATCTTCCGCTGAGGGACTTAGAACTAGTGGAACTAAGTGTCTTGCCTGATGTACTCGTACTGGTAGCCGACCAGCACGTGTCGCTCAGAATTTTGTCCGGACAATAAGTCACATCCGAACGAGTTAGAGTACTAGTCGAGTACATTGGAACAGATTTTTTCTTATTCGATGGGTGCACCTTTTCTATTGTTAACTGTGCCACGGATGTTTCTATTTGCGGCGGACTCGGACTCAGATCTTTAACTGCGTTAGAACTAGCAACAAGTTTTTCATTAAGTTCCATTTTGGTTTCGATTTTTGACGGCGATGATGCTGCATCAGTGCCTGCATTGTCACTCATTATTACGGCCATCAGTTTTTCTGTATTCTCATTAAAATCGTAAACTTTACGTGTCCGAAGAGATCCTAAAGACGATGTTTTACTTCGGGAAGGAGTACGCCTCTGAGTACGTTTCGTCTCGCTAAAATATACAGCACTCTGGTGTGGCAATACGGCTGGGAAGTTACTGTCTATCTTCGTATAAGCGACTTGTTTCTTAAATAAAGATGATCTAGATTTGCCTTTACAACCGCATGGCTTCGCGTCTCCTAACGTGTAATTATAACAAATCTGCAGAAGACATATTATCCCTGCAGTAACTAACACTAAACAGACATACAGTTTTGGGCTCCAATCAGCGTTTACATAAAGATAAGATTCGCTAAGCGCTTTCCATGGATTCCAATTATTTACAGGCGCACTTTCAAAATCAAAGAGATTGCGCCTCGACAACCCCTTTCCGTAGGTTTGTACTGCAGCTGCTATCCGCAGGACACCACCGTAAGCTGTGTATAATTTCTCGTCAACTAGATGTGGAGCAACATCACGTTTCATCCAGTGCCATAGTTCGTTATTCAAATTAACGAAATCTGCGTGACGACACTTGGCTGGAGAGCTTTGCAATATGCACCTCGATGCGGTTGTGTAATACTTCAAGAGAATATTCTCTGAGACCGGCGCCGTTAGACTCACAAGTCCTTGTGATCTGAACGGCAGGGCGATAGCGCCTGGCCTTTGTTCATCATCTAGTTTAGGATACGGAAAATGAATGCAGTTATTAGAATCTCGTCTTAGTATCAAGCAAGAGCAAGGATCTAACAGCTTCCCGGTTCCAACTTGAATTTTTGTTACAGTCAGGTTTGACCATTGAGGTATTCTGGCGGGCTGCTTCCATCCTAAACCCTGGGTATTCATATTCACCTTCAGTAGTTCATAAAAATCGTGGATATGCTTTGCATTTCTGTAAGGAACATAACCAGCGTAGTAAGCAAATCGAATAGTAGGCAGAATGTTACTCTTGAGGTGTGCTCCGATAGTGTCCGACAGCGCTTCTTTGAGTATGGCTGCAGTTTTAGGGTCGACGTCTTGTTCAACAAACCCCAGTGCAGTTTTGAAATACTTCAGAATGTGCTTCGTGTATCGACTATCGATTTTTTCGGGACTTACGTGTGGTGGGATCAGCGCCTCGAACTGTCTTCGAGCTTTCAACTTAGCTATATCGTCTTGGTCCCAACAGTTACTTTTAAGTCTTCTAGCATCAAATATTGTAGTACCTGCATTTTTGTTACTAACGAAATGTATGTTACAAAATATTAAAACAATCATAAGAAATAACATTGAATAATGTGATAAAAACGTTCATGTTCATAACTGTCTGAAATTAATGACAGACTTCGTGTCAATAATGACAAAGTCACAGGAAGGAGGTTTTACATTATCTATGATCCTCTCTTGTATGAAACCGAGAGCTGGAATCTCTTTTTAACCGACTTCAAAAAAGGAGGAGGTTATATGTTCGTGTGTATGTATTTTTTTTTTTTTTTTAATGTATGTTACCTGATTTCTCCTCCATTTGTGAACCGATTCTCAAAATTCTTTTTTTATTTGAAAGAGTATACTCCTGAGGTGGTCCCATTTAAATTTGGTGAAGATCTGATCCTGATCTTCGGAGATATACAATAGAACTCTTCAAAAATAGACGGCAAATCTGTCGTGATTGCTGCAATCGCTTGGATGTTTATTGTTTATACAACATCATGACGCAACATCACGCCTGTATGATCTGAGGGGGTACGCAGATGTGTACACCCAGATTTGGACAGTAAGATATTATGTAATGTTCCACTTATTGGGGATAAATAAAACCTATTATTTGTTTGGGAACAACTAAAAATGGAAAAATAAAAAACTTTTTGACAAAAAATAAAACCGACTTCAAAAACACCAAAAAGTGAAAAATAAACTTCTGAAGAAAAATCAGCTTCTGAAGTCGGTGGCAAAAAAACGAAATCAAACAAACAAATGTCACCGACTTCAGAAGCTGATTTTTCTTCAGAAGTTTATTTTTCACTTTTTGGTGTTTTTTCTATAATAAATACGATACCATAAAATATTTACAAATTAGATGAACGATCAATAAGGGCCCCTGTGGGGTTAGATTCTCGACTTTATGCGTCATTGAGGCAGCAAGGGGCAGGCTAGGTCGAAGTATTATGTAAGGAGTTTGACGATACTGGCCCATCGAGCAAGGGTCGGTTGAGGGTTCGGGCGGGACACCTAGTTCCTACTTTTCGAAGCACGGATGCTTCGAAAAGTAGGAACTCTAGGTCGGTCTTATAGGTCATGATAGAACGCCTGTTTGTCATCATTATGTGGACTGCCCTGAGGACATGGTGCAGTATACACTGGAGGAGTGCTCAGAAGATCTGTGCGCTGGTCGCAACACTTGGTGCTGGTGATCTCTCGATTTCGGCCATAGTTGAGGCACGCCGTCGCCTCTATATGCGAGGAGGTGATGCATGCAGGGAGAGATACCATGTCTATCAATCTACCCAAACCAGAAGAGAAGCCGGGCGTCGAAGGGCATTTAATGATCGCCGGCCACCATATATGGGGCCAAGTTGTCGCTCGATTTCAGTTGGTTGGAGTCCAATATAACCCTCCAATCACCCCAGACAGAGGGGTGACCTATTTATTTGGTTTTCCCCATAAAAAGGTACTTTTTTTTTTTTTGGCGGGTGGAAAATCATCAAATAGAATCTCTCTAAATAGATTCTCCCTTTCGCTCTTAGGCAGAACGAAAGGGTGTGACATGAGGTACAGTCTCAGTTGGTATTCAGAGACTAAAATAAACAAATAGTTGTCATATAAAATATTTTAATTTTCAGAACATTATTCAAATGATTAACATACCGTCATTACGCACCAACGCTTAACATAACCTATGATATTGTTATAACTAATAAATATTATACATATATCACATTTAACGCAATTTGTACCTTGTTATAAAGAGTATAAAGAAATGAAACCATTGGCAAACGTAAAATAGTCATTTATGGAATAATTGCGCTTACAGAACTAAATATAAATATATGAATCACAGCGTTACTGAATAATATCCAGGAAATATTTTAACAAAAATAAATTATAAACAAACAGAGCTCTTGGAAGGAATTGGGGGAGGTCACAGATGTGAAAAAAAAAAAACTATCGATAAAAAAACTTTACATACAAATGGAGAAAATGTTTCTGAACTTTTATAATTATTATGAACACTTCTGTCACATATTTTATTAAGTACTATAACAATCTGGACAAATACTTTTTGTTTCGTGAAAGTTATTTCGTCTCTGGAGTAATTGTTGAGTCCGTCAATAGGTAATTGCCCCCCCCCCCCCCCGAACCGCACATTTACCTCGTAGAAGTACGAATTTCTAGCATTTTATTACACTTCTTGTATAGAAGAGATAATTTGTCGAAAGTGTTATAGATAGTCGAGTCGGTTTCAATTTGTGTTAACACAGCCCTGGATTTTATTGAAACTACATTAATTTATTACAAATTCTAAAGTGAATTTTGCAAGTAAAAGTTCTTCTTACCGAAATATAATACTGATCAGAGCAGTCATAGGCCAATGGAGTACTCGCTCGGATCAGATGACAATTGAAACTCGGCCTTAGCATTTCATACATACGGATGATATTGGAATAGCGAAAAAGGCACTTGCAAATCTGTCAACCTAGATTTCAACTGCAAAATTCACTCAATCTGTTTTGGTCTTAAATATTAATAATACATAAAACGAATGATTAAACATAGACTATGCTTGTATTCTAATAACTTTTCAATAATATAATAATAACCAATACTTCCTTCTTATATATCTACACTTCTTGTCGGTGGATATCAAATATAGTACAGTCAACAAAATAGATAGGTAAACATTCATGATTATATATAATAATATGATGAAACTTCATTATTTAAATTGTTTAATATTGTTTCCATAATTATTACATATAAATGTTTAGATTTGACTACTGAGCAAAATCTTCGTTTCAGAAGCACAAACTCGAACTCAAACATATACAGGCACTTTTGAACTGTGAAGTAGCTGGCCAGACAGTTCAATTCAATTCAATTTATTCACAAACAATTTACATTGTATTTGAAATAATAATAGCATAGTTATAAAAAACACATTCATTAAACTAATTAAGTTGAAGGTAAACATGCCAGAACATCACGCTACTACAATCTGTCAATCTTTAATAGATTTTCAACCTTATCGCTGAAGCATTAGGTTCAAGGTTGATTGGGAAAATCCGGGTAGCTTGATGTGCTGTACAGGCCTACTAGTTCACTGCGACGTTGCCATGGATTTTGACGTATGTCATCAGATGAATGACAGAACATCGTCTCAGTTAAAAGTGGACTGAAACTACACCCTTTAAAGTCCATTTTCCTATGCTATAGAACGGGTACAAAACTATACGGTTACCTGCCTACCTATCTCTTTTGTTGACCATCTATAACACCCTTATTTATACGTAGATTCAATGTTCCGACTACTAAAACATAACGCTTATATATTAAGAAAGATTCCTCGCTTTAATATTCAAAGTCTGGCTCAGATACGACCTTATTTCCAACTTGTTATACATTTACTACAGTACAAAACTTGTGGCAGTCGAGGTCTTAAAAGGTGCGAGAAGGGAAGAGAATATTTAGTAAGTGATTTTTATACTAGAAAGGTTCGAGTACTTTTTCGGGTCGGCAATTTTTTTTTAAAACGAAGTCGATCCGAAATAATTGCTACAGTTCTTTAAATTTGACTTGATTAAAATGACAGCTGTCAGTGTGTACATAATTAAGCCATTAATTTGATTAAGGCTATGTTTTTAAAGCTCTTAACCTTAACCCTTTAACTGGCCCTAATAAATATCCATATTTACAGAACCTAAAATACTGTCCGCATAATCTCGTTATAAACAAAGCTACTAGTCCCTTCAGTTTGGCAGCTGTCATTTTAATCAAATTAGATTTAATAAACTATACGAATATTCTGTTTATATATGAATCCACAAACCCCGTTCGCCATTTGACATAGTTGTATAATCTAAGTACAGCTGCTTTTTCCCCGCCGTATATCTATACATTTATATTTGACTTTGCCGCCCTGCTGTACCGAATAATGTCAATCGAAATGACTTGTGAAACTAATGTCATCTTGCTCTAACGTTATATGACCGCGACTGCCGCGAATATTTGCGTTTTACCCATTTTTAATTTCATAAAAACTTTTTAAACCCAACTCTTTATTCAGCCTGGTAAGAGTGAGACAGATTTTGATTTCTACAAAGTCTTGCTTTATCACGGTAACAGGATAAAATCTCACTAATTTAGAGTATATTCGAATTTTCCTATAATATAACGATAAAATACTACATAATCATTTCGGTTTGATGGTTAGACCGCATGTGTTATATAATACCTGTTGTTTTATAATGTAAAACTTACAGGAGGACTTTCTTTTAATCTTATTCCAATGTGGAAAAGAGATGGCACACACACCCTCTTTATAGCGCTGTCACTTTCCCACACTGGAATAACAATGAAATCATACTGTTTTAAGACGTCATAGTAACCCAACAGGTCAGCAGTATTAGTCATCAACACGAGAAGAAGAAGAATCTAGAAAGAATCGTTGAAGTAAAAGATAAGAAGGAGTAAATAGTAAAGATTGCATAGAATATGTATTGTTGTCATTTGTAGTCGTAAATAAATGTGAGAGCGAGACTGCATATATTCTGTGCTTCTTTCGACTTCTTCTTAGCGTGTCGATGGCAATCTAAATAGCGTAGTTAACTAAAATAATTAGTCCGTCAGATAGATTTCCAAAAAATATTGGACACGTATTGTAATTTTTCTTTTTTCACGTAAAACAAACAATGAAGACGATACAGTGCTTTGAAAACTCGTGTGACGTCATATTCTAAGACATTAGTATGACATTTTTTACCGGTGAGTGACGTCACAACCCCCCACTCAAATCTTTGACGCGTTTTATCTTCGTAATTTTTTATTGATTTGTTAAAGCAAAAAATACGTATCCAATACTACTTAGAATCATATTTTTTAAGTCAGTAAACATCCCTATTGTGTTCGGTCCACAACTGAGCTACTAGTTTAACGCTTTCGATAGTGTCCATCAATTCCTGCGGTGAACAAACAGCAGGACACGACATTAAGTGCCCCATTGTTTATAGAACAGCACCACATTTACACTCCAAGGCAGAGTCATAACCCGTCGGGGCTGCGGGTTATTCGCAAGAGATATCGCGGCCCCGACATGAAGGCCTAAGAAGGAACATGGGTCGTTTTTAGTCAGTAGAAGTCTGACACTCTTTTTCGCTCTGCCCAGAGCGGGAGGGGTTATTTAATGATTTCCCATCCCCCCCCCCCCCAAAAAAAAGGCAGAGTCATAATATGAATCTCCTCCTCAGTAGCTTTTCCTTGCTGCGACCAACTTGGGTCCGGAGTCTTTAACGACTTCTAGGTCGACATAACGACTTTATCTGTATATTGAAGTACTAGTTTGTACTAAAAATCGCACGGATAAACCTTTGATTTTAAACTTTAACACATGCGGTATAAACCAAACAAACGCTTAAATTATAAATTAATAATCATACAGTGTGCAACAAGACCTTACAATAAAAGTGAATCACATTGAAATATGGACCTAGAACTACTTACTTATAAAGATCATTTTCTAATATTTTTGTACTGGCGTTCGCTCCATTTGCGGTGCATATGTTTGACAATGTATAAGGGTAGGCAGGAGACTAAGGTTATCACTATTACTTTCCACCAGAACTCCCAGTGTCGTATGAAGTCGCCATCTATGAAACAAAAAGGTTTAAGTATTATTTTTAACCCGTTCTTGTCTTGGGATAGTAGTTAGGGACACGGTTAATCAGAAGCTTAAAAGTTTGACAACCAATCTTACCAATGTGCATAGATGCCCAGCAAACAAAAAAAAAATAGCCACCGAGTCTTGATTTGAGTCTGGTTGATGCCAATAGGCTCTCCGCCAATTACACGGGTCTGAACACCTCTGTAATCCTCGAAGGGTTAGGCCTTTCGGGGATTACGAGGCATGCTTTTAAGTTTTGTAAACCGTAAAATGTCAAACCTCGTGGAAACTTCGACTACCACCAATAATCAGTACTGCTACCTATCAGTTCATAAAACAATCACTTACTGAAATGCGTAGTGAATATAAGCAGCGTAGCGATATACATCAGCAGATTGACGAGCTCTGCGCCTATCATGAGCCAGTGCCACGTCACGATGGTTAGAGCTACCATGACCGGTTCTAACAAACAATCACTTACCGACATACGTAGTGAATATAAGCAGCGTAGCGATATACATCAGCAGATTGACGAGTTCTGAGCCTATCATGAGCCAGTGCCACGACACGATGGTCAGAACTACCATGATCGGTTCTAACAAACAATCACTTATCGACATACGTAGTGAATATAAGCAGCATAGCGATATACATCAGCAGATTGACGAGCTCTGCGCCTATCATGAGCCAGTGCCACGTCACGATGGTAAGGACCACCATGATAGTTCTGTAACCTAACATTTCTAAAGAACAGACACTTACCGAAATACGTAGTGAATATAAGCAGCGTAGCGATATACATGAGCAAACTGACGAGTTCTGCGCCTATCATGAGCCAGTGCCACGTCACGATGGTCAGGGCCACCATGATCAGTTCTGTAACCTATCAGTTCTAACGAACAGACACTTACCGAAATACGTAGTGAATATAAGCAGCGTAGCGATATACATGAGCAGACTGACGAGCTCTGCGCCTATCATGAGCCAGTGCCACGTCACGATGGTCAGGGCCACCATGATCAGTTCTGTAACCTAACAGTTCTAACGAACAGACACTTACCGAAATACGTAGTGAATATAAGCAGCGTAGCGATATACATCAGCAGACTGACGAGCTCGGCGCCTATCATGAGCCAGTGCCACGTTACGATGGTCAGGGCCACCATGATCAGTTCGGTCAATATCAGCGCTGTGTAACTGATCTCTACTATGTGGATTAATTGGTCCTCGAATAGCACTAGTGCGCCGTACATTATGACGCCACCTGAAATAAAAGAAATGTTGAATTCAATAAAAAAAACTGTCGCCATGGTCTCGAAACTAACACTGCAGTGGTTGAGCGATTGGCTGCTGCATTGCGTGTCGCTGGTTCGATTCCTACACGGAACAAATATTGCTGTTTGTGTATGTGAGTTTAATTATTTTTAAACGCACCCACGATACAGGAGACTGCTATATAGTGCAATTTTTTTCAACTTCACCTGGAGGGAATGTACTCAAAATACTATAGATAGAACATTTTACTCAAAGGAAACATTGTTTTTTTTAAAGTAATATTTCTGCATTCATTACAATAACGTTACATGGCACAAGTAAAGAGAGGTATACCCGGCAGTGGGTGAAGTCGGGCTGTGGATGATGATGTACCTACATTTTGTGTGCCCAATTTAGGTTATTTCGTATCTGCTTTCACGAAAAGCTGGACCTAAGTTTTAAACGATAAAAATTATGTTTTTTCTACTCCTCCGCTATTCTTTACTGATTAATTTCGTTGCGGGATCCAAGAGAGTTAAAATGTTTCTCTGGGACTTCGTCGAGCTTCATTGTCTCGGCGCTTTGGTGGTCGCCACTGTTGATTCTGGCTTTCAGAAGTTACAGTGGTTTGGAATAGTGTGAGGAGCTAGTCAAAATAAAAATAAAGGTTTTAAAGGACATTCATACCTTGATAAATAGATATGCCAGTCCAAATGTAGAACGATTTATAAGATAGCTGCCGTCCTTTGGAGAGTTGCTTGTATAGTTGCGGGTAGCGTAGCACTGTGGAGCTGGGGATATCTTTGTCCAGGACCTGCAGGACAGTGACAATTCATATTAATATTATAAAGTCCATTATTAAGCTAATTAAACTAAACTAAACAAATACTATATAAATAAATTGAAAGAAAGAAAGAAAATATATTTACTTAGCACATGCCACAAGTGCACACAACAGACAATAAAAAATATAAAAAGAAACTAACAAACTTAACTGAAATAGTGTGTGCATCTCACGGCTGCGCCAAATAGGACCAGTTCAGCAAAATGCCGAGAAATTTGTAAGATTGTATGTAAGAGGCAGTCTTCGGAACTGGTGATACGATTCAGAAAATTCTTTTACTAACGGTAAGCTCTCTCCGAGTGTTATCTAAGTCTACAAAAACGTTCTCGTTTTCATTCAAATAAAGATAGATGCAGCTTCTGCAGCATTTACTACAGGAATAAAAAGTATCGCGTAAATTTTTGTGGGTAGTTGTGATATTTTCAGAATAGGACAAAAAAAAACTAATTAGTCCGTCAGATAGATTTCCAAAAAATATTGAACACATATTTTTTCTTTTTTCACATAAACAACAAATGAAGACGATATAGTGGTTCGAAAACTCGTGAATTCCTCGAAAAGGTCACATGTCTGATGTCAGTACATTTTTTTACCTACAAATGACGTCACAACCTCCCACTCATGATCTTTGACGCGTTTTAACGTCGTCAATTTTTATTAATTTGAAAAAACAAAAAACACGTATCCAATATTTTTCGGTAATCTAACTGACGGACTAATTAGAATCATATTTTTTTGACTTAGTCCGATCCCCTATATTATTTATTCAATACGTGGTAACTGTTTTAGCGTCAGTGTTCTTTCCAGCCTGTTTAATATACAGTATAGAAGGCACACCGACGCGGCACATACATACATAAACTCACGCCCTTTTCCCATAGGGGTAGGCAGAAATCACAAAACGCCACTTGCTACGATCCCTACATACTACTTTTGCCTCGCCCACATTCATACATCTGGTCATACACGTACGCCGGTTACGAGTACTACGCACCTGTCCTTTCTTAAGAACGTCACCAATAAGATTAGTGTATGTCTTTCTAGGGCGTCCCCTCCCGGCGCTACTACTCACATCTGCCTTGTAAATACTTTTCGTTAATCGACTTTCACTCAACCTCTCTAAACCACCTCAGCATACTCTTTTCGATTTTTGTCGATACATCGTCTTTTAAACCGCAACGTTCTCGTTTAATACGCAGCACAGTTAGCACTAAAATGAAGAAAGTTAACTTGCCAATGAGAACACCGGAAGCATAGTGAAGACAGTTCCGTAGCCGACCATGAGGAAGCCAGGGTACAGCGACACAGACGAGAAGTAGAACACCACGGAGAATACAGCCTGCAACCAAATACAACTACTTTCAAATATAAAAAAAAAAAATTAAAAAAACATTTAATTAATTTTGGTTAAACACACATCGCTTAATCTTAATTCTGAAAGATTATGTGCGCGCGAGGCGTCTCGCTTGTTTACATTACAATATAATATTTAGTACTACTAAAAACATTACAATATATTTAGTAGTAGTAGTTATAAAATTCAAGTAAATTATCTTATCTCTCTTCTATTACCTTCTTCTTTTTGTCTAAATTGGTCTGTGGATGGGTGACCACCCATTACCTACCGAGTTTCCACCGTTCCGACAGCACGTTAAACCTTGCCAGGGCACGAACTATGAGAAAGATAAAATGGGATACTGTGCGTGCAGACGGAACATTCAATCATTTGTGTCCACGCGGTCTCAATTGGTATTTGGATACGGCCGGAACAAAAAGTCTCACAAGCTGAGCTACTTCGGGCTACACAACGAAGAACATCATGAATTCATCAGTAAAAAGTTATTACGATGTTTTCCTCACCTGCATAGTAGACACAATAAGTCCCCGATGCACGATGAACAGCGACAGCGCGACGGATCGCATGGCAGAACGTCTGCCGTGCACAAGCAGCAGTCGCGCGAGGAACGCGAACTGACGGATGCTGACGTCACCTGCGAGGGACGCCGCACGACCTTCTGCACCTTCTATGCCTACACCTGGAAACAAAACAACTTATTTCAGTAAGAAGTATTAGTTAATTTTTTTTTGCGTAAGGGTACTTAGTTTCCGCGGCTAATTGCTGCGCAGCGGACAGACCTCCGGTGCGATTTCATGGCGGCATGGAGACAGCGACTGTCGCAACCCCGTGCAGGGCACGCCACGATAGTGGCGGTAAGTCCCCTCTTTGAGGAGTGGCTGGAGAGCCTCACCTTCCGTCTGACGCAGGTACTCACCGGACACGGTTGTTTCGGGAGGTACCTGCACCGAATCAGGCGGGAGGAAACGCCCGGATGCCACCATTGCGAGGATCGGCCGGAGGACACGGTGAAGCACACTGTGGAGGTGTGTCCCGCTTGGGCGGAGCCCCGCCGTGTTCTCGTAGCGGCGATCGGCGGCGGCGGCCTCTCGCGTCCGGCCCTGGTGCAAGCCATGGTCCGGGGCGAGGAGGAATGGGACGCCGTCGCCTCCTTCTGCGAAGCAGTGATGCTAGCGAAGGAGGTGGCGGAACGTGAGAGGGAGAGAACCTCTCGTCCCAGCCGCCGCGGGAGGCGCTCCGGGCGTCGGGGGCCACGTGATGGCTTCCGGCCACCGTAGACGCGGGCCTGTGGACGGTGAGTGATGGGTAAGCTCGCCGTCCGTCCGTCTTATGACGACGACAGGCCGTGTCGACGGCGCGTTCGTGTTCCACGCGCGCCTCAAAGAGATGTCAGCAACATGGAAGGGGCCCGCAAGGGCCGACGCCTGTCGAGGCTGCGGGTTGTTCGCAAGGGATACCGCGGCCTCGACATGAAGGGCGAAGAAGGAACATGGGTGGTTTTTAGTCAGTAGAAATCTGACACTCCCTTTCGCTCTGCCCAAGAGCGGGAGGGGTTATTTGATGATTTCCCACCCCCAAAAAAAAAAAAAAAAAAAGGGTACTTAGTTTGATGTACAGACTGCTTGGTTTTGCTGGGAAACGACTTTTTTTTTGGGGTCAAAAATCACATTTTACGGTAAAACTCAAAGTAGCACTCTTAAAACATTGTGCTAGTGGATGCTTTGAATAGTAAATGGGCCATGGAGCTAATTTAAGTAAAGTTATAACCTGAAAAACTAGTATTTACAAAAACAGCTGTGAAAAATTTGGAACTTTGACCCCCAATATCTCCGTAACTAGGGGGTTCCCAGGTATGGTCTAGGACAAAAAAATGATCGCAGGGGTGGTGAGAACAAGTGCCCTTCGTTTGCGTTAAGGGTACTTTTACACCCTATATAATACACCTATCCGCTTTGTACAATATTCTGTCAAATAAATACATTCTATTCTTACCAATATCCGCTTCCTGTATCATAGCGACATCGTTCCCCCCGTCCCCCACAGCGGCCACGACATGTCCCCTCGCACGCAACAACCGCGCCACGCGAGCCTTCTGCGTGGGGGAACAGCGGGCCACAACCACACCGCTACAGCGACACAGGACTTCTACGAACTCTTCCTCGTAGGATTGGAGACAGACCTGGTGAGATGTATGGATGTTAGTTTTTTGTTTATGAAAAGTGAACTGTTCATTCTTCTTCTTCATCACGTGTCGATGTACTCAAACTGTGCCAGACCAGCAGGGCTATTGTGTATCTTTTTAAATGTCAGTGGTTATCATAGTGTCCATCGATTAACTGTTAAATTAAAAACCATTTGACAGTTAATCGATGGACACTATTGTAGCCACTGACATATAAAAAAAATACGCAATAGCCCTGCAGTATGTTAACACAGACAGCTCTAGCATGAGCTTCGATTAAATCCTGAAAGGTGACACCTTTCAGGATTTAATCCGTGTAGTGGCCGTGCAGGATGTGTAGGATAAGAGGTGAGGCATATCCTGAAGAGGGGCTTCACACTTGCACATTGTTTGATGGTTCAATGTCATAATAGTTGCGTGGGACCGCTACCGCGCTGAATACCAAAGTGATTCAATTTGATTGTTGAGGCTTTCGACCACTTAGATTGATCCAGATTGGTTTACGTTCACTAAACGATCATAGTACATTTTGACATAAGTAGGGAAAGTTTGTTATTGCATTCGAGGTGACATTTACGACCAAGCCGAGTCAGGCGAGGTTGTTATTCAGCCGAGAACTGCAGTAACAAAGGCCCACCTGTATCAAACGACTTGAAAACAATTGAGGAATTATGGCTCCTGCTTACGAAAAAGTCGTTAAAATGATCACTAATTGTTTAGAACCTTCTTTAATAAGCAATAAGGCACATCATCCCATACCTCCAGAGTCTCCCCCTCAATGATAAGGTCCATATTATCCTCCGCAGTGTTAAGTGCATGTAGAAGTGCATGCGCATGTTGCCGTGTGCGACATTCGGGCGCAGTGTGCCATCCCGACCCACCGCCTAGTTGTAGCGAACGAGCGATGCAAAGTGCTGTCTCTAACTTGTCGCCTGTTAGCATCCAGATCTGAGGAATAAAGAAAAGATTCACTGCTATTTATGCGAGTATTTTTTTAAAATTATTATACCACCAATTAATTTTTGTTAATAAGGTTCCCCTTTTGAGTTTGTTAGTATTAAAAATAACGAACACACAAACTTTGATCAAATAAGCCCTTTTAGGATTTTAGAAAATTTAGTCCCATCGTAACTGTAATTATAACACATTTTTGAGAATTATTTCATGCTTTTCCTAGATCTCCTAGTTAAGGCGAAGAACATAGTCTGTTCATGACAATTTTCCCGCTAGAAGGCGCTGAAATCCTTTACTTTTTGTTTTATTTGTAATTGGAACACTAGTAAGTCGTAGGAGTGGGTCGAGCGCAACTCAGACTTACACTTCATTGGCTGTGCGTTTTCCATTACATCTTTGAAAAAATTAAAACAAAATAAATACACTATTATGTTTTTGTTTTAATTTTTACCCACCTTAATACCAGCAGTTCTAAGCATAGACAATGTTCTAGGTACATCGTCAGCCAGCCTGTCTTCGACGCCGGTGAGTGCAAGCAAGGTCATGCCTCGTTGTATCTTAGCTAGAACAGAGGTGATGTGTTCGCTACGGTTCGCGTTCAAACGGGCTTCCTTGTACTCGCTCTGTTGAAAAAGTAAAAGGTATAAAAATAACAAATTAATATTTTTGTGTTTACGACAGGTATTCTTAGCAAAAGAAATGGACTAGCATCGGCTAGTCCATTTCTGTATGTTTTTTTTTGTGCACACCAATGAGGTTTACTTGCATATTCAAATATTGTAAATAGGGTAGTTAACTAAAAAAATCTAATTAGTCCGTCAGATAGATTTCCAAAAAATATTGACACGTATTTTTTCTTTTTTCACGTAAATAAACATTGAAGACGATACAATGCTTTGAAAACTCGTGTGACGTCATATTCTAAGACATTAGTATGACATTTTTACCGGTGAGTGACGTCACGACCCCCCACTCAAACTTTAACGCGTTTTATCTTCGTCAATTTTTATTAATTTGATAAAACAAAAAAAACGTATCCAATAGTTATTTTTTAGTCAGTAATCATCCCTATATTGGCCAGCACATAAAACTACTACAATCAACTTTATCGTTAAAGCGTTAGGTTCAAGTATGATTGGGAAATTTTGACAATTTGGGTAGCCTAGTGCTGGCGTTTTGTACGTAGCACGTACAATTATTTAGTGGTTTGATTGCCATGAACTAAAGTTTAGTAAAGTTTAAAAGATTAACATACATAACTTCACAGCTTGTAAAGGGTTAGGCAGAGGTACCTAGCAAGTACACCCACATTTCGCCAATTATTTTTTAGTGCCACATAATAGCGGGCGAGCCTATTGCCATCAACCGGGCGCAAATCCACCACCACCATTCCTTGGCTGCTACCTTGTATAAACACCAAAAACCTTGTCTACTAACCACCTCACCACACCTCTAAAGTCTCCAACTCACCTCAAACAGCAAATACTCCTCTTTGGTCAGCGTCTTCTTGGCCATGACGAGTGTCCTCAGTCCGTCGGCTGCCAACGTCTTACATTCAGGGCTGAGCCACTGCGAGTCCAACAGTTTGGCTAACGCCACGTCCGCGCCTTTTACGTAGTATGTGATATCGCCTGTGTTTTCTTCCTGTTGGGAAAGAAAATTTAAAATGAAAATTCGTCAATTGATTTATTACACATAGGTACTCTTCCAATCACGGCCATTAATATGTATACACCTAATTCAAAGGCGATTTTCTCGTGAAATAACGGTGTTTGCTTTGAGATAGGACTTATTTCGAGGCCCATTCGAAATATTATGCTAGAGAAAAGGCGGTCTTATGAAAGTTATTGCAATGTGCGTATCCATATTAGTACACGTCATTACATACATTTTTACGTCTCATCAAGTCTGATGTGAAGTTTTGGATAAGCTGCGGTAGTGGTTTAACATTAATCAACACACTTGAGAAAATTTTAGAAAAAGGGATTAAGGATCCGTGCAGAAAAATACCCTTGAAATTGTCAACTAAATCGTATTCCAATAGGGAATTAATAGTTTTAAGATAATTTCACGCGGAGGAATCCAACAGTTAGTATTCTACAGACAATAAGACTATTAGAAAACTGAGAGAAATCACCAAAAAACAGTATTATTAGGGTGTAAATCAACCCATCACACACCCGTCAACAAACCAAGCATTCTGTACATCAAACTAAGTACATACCCTACGCAAAAATTTTTGGTGGGAATTTTTTTTTGGGTCAAAAATCACATTTTACGGTAAAACTCAAAGTAGCACTCTTAAAACATTGTGCTAGTGGATGCTTTGAATAGTAAACGGGTCATGGAGGTAATTTAAGTAAAGTTAAAACCTGAAAAACTAGTATTTACAAAAACAGCTGTGAAAAATTTGGAACTTTGACCCCCAATATCTCCGTAACTAGGAGGTTCCCAGGTATGGTCTAGAACAAAAAAATGATCGCAGTGGTGGGGAGAACAAGTGCCTTTCGTTTGCGTTAAGGGTACTTTTACACCCTATATAAAGTGTGTGAGAGTACCTATCCTAAAACATACCTGAACAATAATGCCCATCATCTTACTCTCGCTGGTGAAGGGAAATATCTGCAGTATGGTGTAGTTTATGATCTCGTTAGCTGCGCGCAGTTTCAGCGAAATGTTGTGCAAGTCACGCCGGTATAGAGATACGCCCATCTGTAATAATAAGTTATCTTGTGTGAAAATCAAGTATCTTGACTTGGGTCTGCGGGTTGTTCGAAAGAGATACCGCGGCCCCGGACACAAAGGAACATGGGTGGTTTTTAGTCAGTAGAAGTCTGACACTCCCTACCGCTCCACCCAAAACGGGAGGAGTCATTTGATGATTTCTCACCCTCCAAATAAAAAAAGTATCATGACCTGGCTCGCAAGGTAGGCGATATGTGGGGGATGTGAACTCAGCTATCATTGTGCCGATAGTCGTTTCAGCCAATGGTTGAATTAAAAAGAGCCTTGACCTGAGACCCGGCAAAAATCTAAAGAGGCTCTCGTTAGGTAGCTGGATTAAATGCTTGATACAAAAAGCGGTGCTCCTGGACACGGCTCGTATTGTTAGGAGGTTCCTCTTATTTCCATCGAAAATTACAAAGATAAAGTTTGTTTTTTTATATAAAATGGGCCTACTTTTCACCTAAATCTTTTCCTGATCTTGTCTTGCTTGAGCTAACCCAGAAGGAGCCTATAAGCCTATCATCATCATCATCAGCCTATAACGTTCCCACTGTAGGGACTCAGGCCTCCTCTGTAGGGATGGGCTAAAAACCACCACACGTGCCCGCCCAGTGCGGGTTAAAGTTTTACTAGACAAACACCGATAGCACAATTAAGTTCGTAGTAAAGTATTACTCACCATATCAGTCCACTTGACCAAGGCCACTTCATCAGGACTCGACGCCTGGTAATCACATAGCTGCTGCTGGGGTACGGCTCCACCACAGCTTTCTGACATCACGGAGCTGCCCATATCTACCGCAAAATAACTAAATTAATCTCATATCACTGTCAGTACACATGATAAAACCTTTAGAAGTTCACTTTTAGCGTAAATAGGTAGTTAACTAAAAAAATCTAATTAGTCCGTCAGATAGATTTCCAAAAAATATTAGACACGTATTTTTTCTTTTTTCACGTAAACAAACAATGAAGACGATACAGTGCTTTGAAAACTCGTGTGACGTCATATTCTAAGACATTAGTATGACATTTTTTACCGGTGAGTGACGTCACAAACCCCCACTCAAATCTTTGACGCGTTTTATCTTCGTAATTTGTTATTGATTTTTTGTTTGTTACGATTTAACTCAATTTATGTTGACATTATTTGTTTTAAGCTATATTATGTGACGCAGACGAAGTTGCATGGGTCAGCTAGTTAATAAATAAAAATGGAATAGACTAAGTTAGATTATAAGATCATACGTAAATGTCACATATATTTCTTTTGCTGTGCCCGACAGTTTCCATGATTGTTTCTTTTGAAAAATGTTTACCACCTAAGCCTACATTGCGGAATGCAATAAAGAATTGAGTATTGAAATATAGTACCTGATTGGGCCTCGTCGACTTGTTGTTCGTTACTGGCTACATCATACACGGGCGTCACGTTATGACACAGTGCAATACACAGCACCGTCTGCCATACTTGACGAGGTGATGCTCCAAAACTTTCCGTGGTAGAAGTAGTCGGGGATGTAGGGAGAGATGGCGCGTCGTTGGTTACGTATTGCGTTAGAAGGGCTTCCACCTGTGGGAAAATAAGTAGGTTGTTAGTTTGTCTGGCTTGGATACTGTCATAATCATCGTTATATTGCCTTTATAATAATAATAATAGCCAATGACTTAATTGCCAAGAGCCTCGACGACCTGAGGAGGCTCTCGTTAGGCGGCTGGATCAAGGGCTTGATGCAGAGAGCGGTACTCCTGGACACGGCTCGTATCGTTAGGAGGTTCCTTTCTTTGGAGCCCTGACCGCCGGTAGCTTGGACCCTGTTCCCGATACCGGTGGGCTACAATTTTTTATATTTTTAAATGTTTTTTTATTGTTTTTATAAGAAATATTTAAAAATGTATAAAGTTTGTTTACAAATAAATAAAGGGAATAATAATAATTTATTTATTGTCAGATAACAATGATCCATAATGGTTAGTAACAATTTGAAATTATAAACTATGCCAGTAGGCACAGATTCACAAAATAAATATTACAAAACTAAAATTTGTTTGAAAAATCAACATTTAAAAAAATTTACTTAAAAATTGGATTTGGGAATTAAAATAAAATTGCATTATTAGTCTGTAGGTGAACCCCCCCCCTTTATCCCCTACCATTTTTTTCATCTTCCATCCTAGTCTGTTCCTTGTCATCTCATAAGACACCTCTTTTCTTGTCATATCAACATCATCCGTGTCAAAAATTGGAAAATTAAAAAAAATATATATATTGTGTAACAGGCTGGTGTATGGAACTCCACGTCCAAAGCGCGTATTTTGCGTACAGAGTATTATACGCTACGTTTGGACAGGTACAATCTTGATTAGATCGCCATTTTATACATCCCTAATTTAATTTTGTTCTCCCTAGACAGGGATTTCACTGGAATAAGAAGAATTATTAGGTTTAGCCATAGACAAAGAAAAACTTCTTTGTCTATGGCTAAACATAAAAATTACTACTGAGTAAAATTTTCAAGTGGAAGTCCAAATTCAACTATGAGAAATGGTGAAAAATACTCAACGTTACTACCTATTTGTATATGAATACAACTTGAAAAATAAATTAACACACAACGAAAAAATCTCACCTCATAAAAGTTATTCTTATCAAACAGTGCATTGCCCAGATGTAGCTTCTGGAACACCATTTCATTCTTGGTGAGCGTTCCAGTTTTGTCAGCTAACACATACTGGATCCTGCCCAACTCCTCGGGGATTGTGGTGGAACGCATGACCGTGCCTTCGATCTTCTTGTCCCGTTGGATGGTCCAGGAGTAGAAGGCTTTGCCCATGTCCAGGTTAACTCGCAAACTGGGGAAGGATTTTTTTTTGTGAAATACTGTATACAGGGTGTAAATCAACCCATCACACAGCCGTCAACTAAGCATTCTGTACATCAAACTAAGTACCCCTACGGAAATTTTTTTGCTGTGAAACGACTTTTTTTTTTGGATCAAAAATCACATTTTACGGTAAAACTTAATGTAGCACTGTTAAAACATCGTGCTAGTGGATGCTCTGAATAGTAATCGGGTCATGGAGGTAATTTAGGTAGTTTCAACCTGAAAAACTAGTATTTACAAAAACAGTTGTGAAAAATTTGGAACTTTGACCCCCAATATCTCCGTAACTAGGAGGTTCCCAGGTATGGTCTAGAACAAAACAATGATCGCAGTGGTGGGGAGAACAAGTGCGCTTCGTTTGCATTAAGGGTAATTTTACACCCGAAATAGAAAAAAAAAATGTAAAAAGTTGGAACTTTGACTTCTTATATCTCCGTAACTAGAACTGTACCATACTTGGGAGTATGGTCCTGTTAAAAAAATGATATCAATGGCAGGGAAACAAACAAGAGCTGCCACAGTTGGGTATAAGCCTCCCCTTTTTTCAGCCACATTTCCCTGTTCTGTGCGTCACTTATCCATTATTTATTGTCTCCAATTGTTCATTTAAATAAAAAAGCGATCGAGATTTCACCATTACAGTAACACGCTTGGTTTTAAGTCTCATGTTATACAGATAAACAATCTTATTGAGTAGAAAATAAAGCATTTTTTACAACACAAAATCCTCCAACTTACCTAATAGGGATAATATACGAGAACAGCAACACAAATCTGAAGAGGAACCCGTACCAGGGTCCCCCGAACCCTTTGAGAGTGATGAGCAGCATGGATATGAAGATAGTGGCGACGAACAGTAGCTTCGTGAGGTCGTTGACCTGCAGGTCGAGGCGGCCGACTTTAGAGCGGGGGGCCGCGTTGTTCATTACGCTGCGGGTTTCACTACCTGGTGAGAGATTTTATCATTAAATAAGAAATAAATGGTGTTTATTTTACAAATAGGTTTTTACATACACTTTTACAAGTATTTTTTTTTACCGATATGGTTCCGGTGTAGCATACCCAGTCGGGTATGGTAAACCGGAACTATATCGGTCATCTCTGAGAAGAATGAGCTGAAACAAACTCAGAAGTTATAGTCTATTGTAAGGTCCAGACTTACTCTTGGCAGATTGACTGAGATCGTCTTTTGAAGAAAGAACCACTCAGATTTGAATGGACCTGTCCAATCAGTACAAGCATTTGTCGGTTTTGGTGTAAGCAATCAGGCCAAAGCAAGGCAAAAATCATATTATTACGGTAAAGCAATTTAAAAAGAACAATCGAAAATGATGCATATCTTCGTGGGACGACCATATTATGATCAATGTATTGGTATTTAAAAGATCTATACTCATTATCTGGATGATAATGACGCTTCTATACATAAGGCACGTAATATGCTGGTTCATCTGTTATTGTATAACGGTCTGGATTGACAATCTAACATTCTTTCACAAAAAAGAAGCTGGAATGACTCGACAGTGCATCTCAGACTGTTCAAAAACGCAGCCAAAAATTCAGCATAAATCGCAGCTATGAAGATTATTTTTCTTTTTTTTTGGTGGGTGAGAAATCATCAAATAACCCCTCCCACTCTGGGCAGAGCGAAAGTTAGATTAAGACTTCTACTGACTAAAAACCACCCATGTTCCTTCTTAGCCCTTGTATCTCTTTCGAACAACCCGCAGCCCCGACGGGAGTTATAAAGCCCTTACCAGTATAAATAATAAGTCCAGTAGCCTGTCCAGAGGCGACGACACAGCCGCTCCACAGGGTGTTCTCGATGTGCAGCGAGTCACTCTCCTCTTCGTCAAGCCTCGTGCAGGTCCCGATGAACGCGTGGATGTCTTTCTCTGGTTTTTCCACCCATATCTGGGCGTTTATGTCTAGGAGATGTGCGTCTGTTGGCAGCTTTTGTGTTGATGGTAGAGGTATTCTGAAAGAAAAATATAAGGGTTAGGCAGAGGTGTACCTGTAGGTGATTGCTGGGATGACGTTGAGTAATAGAGAAGTATGGAAGAAGAAGACATGCTGCAACCAACCCCAAATAAATTGGGATAAGGGCAGGAGAATAATGATGAGGCAGAGGTGTACCTAATACTACACACAAATTTCGTCAGTTATGTTTAAACATAGAAACAAGATGAAGAAATAAATAAATGTTTTGTCTTGATCGGGACCGCATAATTGGTTTAACAATTGAAATAACAGTTTGTGGAACGGCACCACATTTACACCCCAGGGAACGGTCGTTATTTCATTAATGAATCTCCACCTTAGCAGGTTTTCCTTGAAGGTCAACCATGGCAATTCATGTCCAGATGGCAGATTTTCAGCAGGTGGAACGAATGGGTTAGGTAAGGATGCACTACCTAGTCACAGCTTCAGTCTTTCCGTAGACAGTTCGCCAGTGAGTATGGGTGAAACGCTTCAAAAAGCTGTTTGGCTTTTCAGCCTTTGTTGTTGCATTTGCATCTAAACACTCCACAAGATGCAAAAGGTTGTCGTAGATCATCAATTAACACGCATCAGTACACGCAAGTACAAGAAGTACACTCCATTATCAATGCATTCTCTTCACTACGGAACCAGGCGTTAATTGAATGATAATATTATGCTCTTTCCTCGAGTATTAATAAACAATACACAGTATTTATCTCCGGTAATGTTTGTCAATATTTTTATCACTCGTACATACAGTGAGGAAGCTGGCCATGAGTAATGCCAATGACATGAGCAAGATAAGGAGGATAATAATTAATAATACAATTTTGTCTTGTATTGTGTCTTTTTACTGGAGGGGATTTCAAAAACTCTTTTAAAGTAATTGCAATGTCCTTACATATTTCAGGACCTTTTTACTAAAACTTTTCTTTAATAGGTCTTATTTACGTAATTAGGTGGGCATTTCGTTCCGCCACTACTTCTTGCAAGTTAAAACACAGTAACTAGTGATGGGCGGGTGTTTTGTGGGACTTAAGGTGTCCGAAAAGAGTTGAGTCTCAGTCAGATTTGAATAAAAGATGTGGAATTCGATTTTAAATGATACTTGTGATACTACGGATGCAAGAGGATAACGTCGTGAGAAAAGTTTAGATTATGAATGTGGATGGGTATAAGAGTAGAGGAAGACCAAAGAAACTATGGATGAGCTGACTAAAGGATGATATGGCAAGAAGTGTCTGAAAAGATGACAAGTAATAGAGAAGATGGGAATAAGAAGACATGATGCGCCGACTCCAAATGAATTAAGATAAGGGCAAGCAAATCGTGATTGGCATATGTAAATATGTTCGACCTGTGATTTTACAATCATATCAGCAAAATCAAAATCAAAACTCATTTATTCAAACTAGGCTGATAATCAGCACTTTTCGAACGTCAAAATTTACTTTACTTTACTTATTTACAAGTGACAGTCCCCCAAAACGCCCACCCTTCGACACTTCCTAGTGTTTTTGCTGGAAAGAAGAAGTGGCGGAACAAACTCTCCAGCAACACATCTGTCTGTTTGGTTAGAAGAACCAGACTCGATACAATACTGTGGTGTAAGTTAATATTACGATTGACTACAATCAATAATAAAAGGTATATAATAATAAAACATAAAAAAGACATAACATATTATATCAGTAAACTAATTTTGGAGAAAGAACATAAATTACAAACATTGTCTTGTGTTCAACTCAACGACCAGCTATTCTTATCATTTAAGTAGTCGTTAATGAAATAGTAAGCTTTTGAACAAAGTTTAGATTTCACTTTGGCTTTAAATGCATTAAATGGCAAGTCTAAAAAAGAAGATGGCAGTTTGTTATAAAATGTTATACCGAGCCCTACGAATGAATTATGAACTTTGTGAAGCCGGTGAAAAGGAGCGCGTAGTTTATGCTTATTTCTGGTGTTAAAGTTGTGAATATCACTGTTTTTAGTGTACAGGTGAATATTTTGTCTAATATATAAAATGTTGGCAAAGATGAACTGAGAAGCAACCGTGAGAATACCAATCTCCTTAAAAATATCTCTAAGAGAAACTCGGGCACCCAGCTGATAAATTGCACGAACGGCTCGCTTCTGCAGAACAAATATATTTTGAATATCAGCAGCTTTGCCCCACAGCAGAATACCGTAGGACATAACGCTGTGAAAATAACTAAAGTAGACTAACCGTGCTGTATCAACGTCAGTGAATTGTCTTACTTTTCTGACGGCGTATGCGGTCGAACTTAGCCTTCCCGCTAGGCTTGATATGTGTAATCCCCATTGTAATTTTGAATCTACTGTTATACCCAGAAATACAGCAGAGTCGGCAGTTTCCAGCTCTTGATTGGCGAGGATAATATTGGGACCTAGATTTCTGACATGCATGAGCACGAAGAACATTCATTCATTTCTATGTATGATAGAAGAATAAAGATGTGATAACAAGCACTTTTATATGTTTACCTGTCTACAAAGTACCTGATAATAACCAGATAATGACTAATAGTCATAAAAAGAAAGGCTAATAACCTGACATAAATTATAATGTTAGTTTCGTATCCAAGATAACGTTTATTATTAGGATTGATAAGGAACTGATAAGTTTATTTTTTATGATTGTTTACGGATTTATTTTTATTGTCGACCGGGTTAATAGAATAGGGGTATTCCCGCTACACAATAATTTATTGTACAAAACATGCTATCGAGTTAACAACAACGAATGGTAACCTAGGTTAACGAAGTTAGTTTCTTTAAAAAAGAATTCTCTCCAGAGTAATAGCGCCGAAAATTTCTCTGATGAATTGACCATTTGTTATTTTTGTTAATTCATGCAAAAATGAGAATAGGAGAAACTGCCAACTTTAACTTGTACGTATACAATGAGTGCGGAAACCAAATCTACAAATATACAGAATTCGAAAGTATAGGATGTATTTGACAAAGAGAAAATTGTAGCATTCCGCCTCTGATAAATTGGTTTCTCTATAGTTCTGAAGTTCGAGAGGGAGTTGACACTTGTCTTATACTGAAAATTGTGACAGTTTTTCACGCGACGTATATCCGGTATTTTTACATTTAACGATTTAAATCTTTCTTTACTAATAAGTACAAACCTTCTTTTCGTTCATTCGTATATGTGTAGATAAACACTTTAATAAATAAATAAACTTCAAACATACCTCAATTTCCAATCAATCTCTCCATCCAACTGATCAGTCCTAATAAACACGGTCCCCATGGTCTCATTGGTCCTCAGCAATATCATGTCTGCAGGAACCCTCTGTCCTTTATGCAGCATCACTATATCACCCACACGAAGCTCGGAAGACGCCACCTGTTCTGTCAGGAATGGGCGGTAGTCTGATGCCGAAGAGTCCAGGAGTATTCGCTCGTAGCGTTGGCGGTTTACTTCTCTGTCTCGGCTGGAAAAAGGAAAATAAAAATTGTTTATCTGTTTGTGCCGGCTGTCATTTGTAGACTGGGTGGTTACAGGTGGTCATTGGCCCCAAAAGTCTGACCGTCTGTCTTTCCGAGATATATCACATTACCCAGTACTAACCTGTGGAGGTCACAAAGGCAGTCGCTTGTAAAATAAACGTATTCAGCTGCATCTAGTTCGATTGGAAATCGACACCAACGTGGTTGGGAAAAGACTAGGCAGATGATAATGTTTCTATTTGTTTTTAAGCCCCTTGAATCGTTAGGGCACAGGAGTACCATAACCACCCTATAAGATTCTCACTGCTCACATCGGACACAGGTCCCTTCTCTGTATACAGGGTGTAAACGAACCCTTCACGCATACGACAACCAAGCATTCTGTACATCAAACCAAGTACCCCTACGCAAAAATTTTTGCTGGGAAATTACTTATTTTTTTGGGGTCAAAAATCACATTTTACGGTAAAACTCAAAGTAGCACTCTTAAAACATTGTGCTAGTGGATGCTTTGAATAGTAAACGGGTCATGGAGATAATTTCAGTAAAGTTAAAACTAATCTCCGTAACTAGGAGGTTCCCAGGTATGGTCTAGAACAAAAAAATGATCACAGTGGTGGGGAGAACAAATGCCCTTCGTTTGCGTTAAGGGTACTTTTACACCCTATATAGGGCCAAAATCAACTACTCGGGTTCAATGCCGTCTTTGAAGTTTTTGCTTCTGCTTCTTCTAAGGATTACAATAATATTTGGCATCTCCAGTGGAAAGCATAAAACGTCGTTTTCTTTGACCGTCATGATTATTTTCGTGTTCAGAAAAAAGTGGAGCCGGTCGTGGCCATGAACACAAGAACGAGTTTTGAATCGAACAAGGACGTCAGAGACATGGAATCTATGACGTAAGTATTCTGCAGTTTGCGTGTTTAACGTACTACATTGATTTTTTTTACTAAACTCTTAATTACCTTACATTATTTTGCATGAATTAAGTCTGGTATTCGCAAGTTGAATACTAAATAAGATAAGACACCAACATATTTATAGTTAGGCAGAAAATAAGACCATTAACGAACAATAAGACGATTGATTAGTAAAGAATGTCAATAAGTCGGCTATTCTTTGATGCAATAAGCATGAATAAATAAACAGTAAGCCTATATTTGGTACTCTGATAGCAGATCTCCGGAAATTAGCACAAACAACAATGAAAACTGACCATTCATTAAACATCTTACATCCCACATCCCGATTCGCGTATTATAAGTTCATTGAGCAGCTTACATATAGGCGGTAGGTCATTCGGTATTACTTTGTCTAATTGGATTTAATCTTGACATTGGAAAACCCCTTAATGACTTAGAAATTAAACAGAGTACTTGACTAACGTATAATTGTACGTTCGGCACGTAGTGGGAAGTCGGCTCCGTCATTTTATTTAACTTTTCATTACGCTATCAGTTCGCGCTTGTATGAAATGCAACCGAAACCTACGTTCCGTCACTTGGGCTCTAGTGTCAGGGTCTTTAGTTGGATTTCGAGGTTGGACAAAGTGTTATTGGGTTTTTCTATTAGGAATTTTCTCAGTAGCAGCCCGAAGTTAGTTAGATACCCCATCGGACTATAATAATAATAAAAAAATATTTATTTCAGACACAGTCCATACATGATACAAGAATTAAAATGGCATACAACACAAACATAATATTAAAATAATCAATAAAATAAATTACACAGACAGATTAGAATTATATAATCAATGTCGAGCAATCGACCTAAGACGGATTTAGGAAAGAGAAAGTTGATCGTTGCTGGAATTGTGTCTTTGTGGCTGACAAACGCTTTAAACATCCCTGAGTAAAAAATAAACAAAAGAACATCGCTTACCGGTATCTCCTAAAGTCATCAACGGCTTCCCTGAACAGCGTGACAGCGAGTACGAAGCACAGAGGTCCCCAGTACGTGTAGAGGTATCCGATGCGAATGCTCGGGATGAACTGGCTGACGGCCATCACCAAGAAGTACAGGTTCAAGAAGAAACGGAACTGCTCGAACAGCACCATTGGTAGGAATGTGAGGATGTTGTATTTCTGGCAGTGAAAATTGGATTGTTAATTTCTAGGTCGTTGTTAAAAATGGCTGATGGCTCAAAGGTAGGATCTAAGGCGTAGACGCCAGCACATAAAGCTACCTTAAACTGTCAAATTATACCAATCATCCTAGGGCGATACACCTAAAGTGGACTTGGGCAGGACATCTGGCTAGACGCGAAGATGGCCGATGGATTCTGACCCAATGGTAGTCAAGGTTGGACCACACAGAAACCAGGGCCGCCCAAAAGCGCGTTGGTTCGACGATATTGTCAGGAGCTCAGGAAACGGATGGATGAGGGACGCACAGATCAGAAAGGAGTGGTTCCGGGATGAAATGATGATCCTTGCTGCTTTAGCGATAAGATTGTACTGGCGTCCATACCACTACGGTATTTCGGGGTCTCGTTCAAATCTAATATAATTCGTTACTGGGCACAAACTGACTACATAAGCTGTTATAATTTTATAAATCTCTGAGCGAAATCTTACGAGATCTCGCATTACTAGATTTTCGAGAGTTTAATCAAATCCAAGTTTCAAACGAGCGATAAGATTATTTATGTCATGCTCACAAATACGAGAACACAATACATCGCTACGACAATGACGCGCTATTCCGATTGCCTAACGTCAGAATACAATGGGCGGGCATTGTTGCAAGCAAGGGCGATACGGGCAAACGCTGCGCGCTGGCGAATTACTTCTCGTTACAAAACAATAGTAATATTTTCTCGTTACAAATGGTATTATCCATATTATTTTTTTGTACTCTACTACAGTGCTGTCTTATTTGACCCAAAGGTTGACTGGTAGAGAATGCCTTGTGGCATTAAGTCCGCCTATGTACTACTCTTGTACATGAAGTTTAAATAGATAAGACACAATTTCACGATGAGAATAGGGGATTATTTTCTGTTAGTGTCTGGAGTTCTTTTCTACTCCCGGAAACAATATAAAATTCCCATACCACCTTCGCCGCGGTTTACTCCGACGGGGACGAATGTATTAGCCGTTAAAAATAACAGCCACGATTTAATAAACGATTATGGAAATCTAAAAAAGAAGAAGGAGTATACGCGTTGGGTGTTTTTGGTAGGGGAATTCCCTGTATTTCTCGCTCGAAATTGAAACGTAGTATTATTATAGTATATTATTATATATTTTATAGTATTTTATGTACATAGGTATATTGTAGGTAGAAATTGTGTGTTTACAAACTATTAGCCAGGCACTTTTTATCTGAGTTTCCGTGTATATCAGGAAATAGATAGACCTTTCGTTAGCCATGGGTGACGTATTAACAAAATGGGGATTACATCAGAGGAGCAGAAACGTCCTCCAATCCGCTAATATGAACCAATAATTGTGATCACTGTATTACCGTTTCCCCTTGACATTGTCACGGTCATTTAGTATGTAGTGTCCGTCTAGTAGTGATGTAACGATCTGTGAGTCAGAGTTAAGAAGAGCAATGTCTATTGTTTTTTGAAGCGCTGAGCAGACGATGAACTATTTGTCCGACTTTTCACGATTAAACGGCTGATCGAATCGAAATGAAGTTTGGCAAGGAGATAGATCAAATACTAGAAAAGCACATAGGCTATCTTGTTTCCTCATACATACACATAATTTCCACGCGAACGAAATAGTAGGCATCACTTGATCACTATAGTGTATTATAAATTTATAATACACTATATTAAGCTGCTAATGCAAATAAAATGTCAGTTTTTGCTATGAATACATAAACGACAATTTTCCAAATTCCACTTACGAATTATTATGATGAACCAGACACTCTGGTACTTATGGCAATACAGCGATTATCATTACATATTATTCGTTATTTAATACAAATAGTGCGCATTTATAATTTGCGTGGGATATAAAGTCGCTGTGAGTCAACTGAGGAAAAGTAAGTACCTAGGAACTTTTTGTGCTAGACTTAGGCTGTTGACTAAATATTAATCTTCGAAGAGTAAGCCCCAGTATCTACCAAAGCGGAGACGAGCGCGGAGAGATGTGCCACATTCGACCAATCACAGGAAGAGGGCGAAAGACCAGATGTAAATTTTAACTAATGTGATTGGTTGATTTCCGCACATCTCTCGTATCCGCTTTGATGGATACCGGGCCTAAGAGAGAGGTGTAGGTACTTAATAGTACACCCACATTTAGCCAGTTATGTTTATTTTCTCTCATAGAGCATTTTTAAAGACCACTCCCAGAGCAGTAGCTTGGGACTTGTTGACAGGATGCAAGTTAATTTTGAATTCAGAAAACTAAAACCTTAAACGCAGGCGGCGATGGTACAATTCTATAGTTATATAATATAATAATAAAATTACACCATTCAACATTACTTTTACTTTGTGACCTCCTTGCTAACTTCACTGTGGAGCAGACTTTCTAATAGGAATTTACTTCTTATTGTAGATTATAACAAACTTATAGTAAAAATTATATCTATATAATATAATTTATATTAAATTTTTCTTCATATTTTGGAACACATAAGGAAGTTTTATTTATATTTTTTTATAAAAGATTTGTTTGTCTTTAAAAAATAAAATAAAGCTACTGATTCACATATACATATAAGAATGAACAGTTGATGACCTTCAACATTTTAAATAAAGTTAGCACACATTAGGTTTAAAAACATGTTTGAAAATGTATTCTATTTTTATCCATTGTTAAACAATGCTTTCGAAAAGGTCATTACTAACTTTTCAGCTGTCAAGAAAACAATTCATAAATAAACCATTCAGCTCACCGGTTAAATGATAAAAACTGCTTACAAACTGTTAGCTGTTTGTGTGATCTTAGTTTTTGTTAATGCAATACTGTGGAAAGAAAGGAGGTGTCTGAAAAGATGACAAGTAATAGAGAAGTATGGAAGAAGATGACATACTGTGCCAAACCCAGAGAATGATGATTAATCCAATACTGTATATATTAAAATATTTTTGGTAAAAGACTCAGCCAAGAGTACAGGTTATATAACACAGTAATTATAATTATAAATAATTAGTGTTCATCATCATTATTCTCTTGCCCTTAACCCAATTAATTTAGGGTCGGCACTGAATGTCTTCTTCTTCCATACTTCTCTATTATTCGTCACCTCATCAGACATTTCCTTTCATGCCCTATCATCATTTACATAATCCATTTATCGAGTATTGAATTATTATTAACAACCTAAATTCCTAGTCAGTACATTATTAATAATAACCAAGATTCTGGGTTAACTATTGTAATAACAAACTCTTATCAGATTCTCATATGCAGTTCAACAATATCACATCTGTTTAAATACTTGTTGCAAGAATAACTGCATTATGAATATTGCTTTTGTACCATTATGTATGACACATATAGTTCTAATCAGTAATATTAGCTACAATGAAGTCTAAGGTAATGATAATTTGACTACTACTTACTGGTACTAAAGTAATTAAAATACCTATCTTTGTCTAGAATGTATTAAATTCGAATTATTCCGAGAATGATCATACCACTTCTTAGTGTGTCTATCTAACACTATTATGGTCTAATTAGAGCTAATTATTTTGATAAACATAACTGCCATATTGGTTTGTAATACATTTATCACAAAAACACAATATACATAGTCAATTATTGCTTATACGAGGCGTCTATGGCGTTTTTATGGTGTCGAATGGTTTAGAAATTTTCACTGACCTGATTACAGACGTAGTTAGGCGGAAATTCTTCATCAGGCAGCTGTCCCAAATATATAGCTCGAGAACTCAACTTCTTCTTACGGAACCTCCAAAATTGTAACCTAGAAACAATCGATTATAACATAAATAATACCTAATTATTACGCCAAAGAGAATTAATGTAAAAAAATGTTTACCTTGACCATAAGGATTTCTTTTTGGGTCTCGTCAGCAACGGTGTCGTCTCCATTTTCACAACACAATAACTATCACGTTGTTTTTAACTGTTCACATTATATTAATCTAATATGCATAAATTAGAATATTTTTTTTATCAAAGCACAATAAAAATAAACGCAGATTGGACAAGTATACAAACACAAACCCTCACAATGACAGCGAGGCGTGAACTGTCAGACTGTCAGTGTCAACTGTCAGTTGTTAATGTCACCGCATTCATTCCATAGACTGATAATAGAGGTAATGAAGATGCCCCAAGTTCAGAATTACGGTTTTCATTGGCCAGAAATTAGTGATGACTGATCCAAAAGTAAAAACATGGTTTTACGTGCTTGATCTTCAAAAAAGGTAAAAAAAATATTAAATAGGTATTTGTTAAATCCCGTTTTGTTTACTAATTATTTCGATCAATTTAAAGTATTTATTAATTGCGCAGTGGGAGATTTTAGGAACAGAGTGGTCACATTGAGTAGGTAAATAAATATGGCCGTGTAGTAGTGTCGCTGTCGGGGTGTGTTTACGGCTTTAGCCAGAGTTTATGCAATATATAACGTTGAATTGACATAATAATCAATCAAAAAATTGTTCTAGTGCTCCGTCAATGTTTTCGAGTGAAAAATAATGAGTGTGTAAGTAATGACCAATTAGATCAATGACTTGGGATGGTGTACGGTGGTTGACATGTAGGGGTATCGGGGAGTTCGGGGCTTCGCTGCGCCGCGGTCGGTTCTCTCGCTCATCTGCGCTTGTTACAAAGTAAGAAAAGATGTGTTTATAGTAATGTTTATTTGTACGTAGTTAGTAAAATTGCGGGCTCCCGTTAATTATTCCACGATTCTCGACGTCTAGTGCGAAGTTTTGTAATACCCAGTGCAAAGTAATTAAGTTTGCAAGAGCTCCTATTAGATGGTTGTACGCCGCGACCGTCGGAGGCAGTGCGTCTGTTGTCTCTGTCGCGGCGACCGGGCACACCTCCGTTGACCTATTTTCTGGTTATTGCATTCATATAACTATTTATGTCTTGGGGTGTAAAGTGGGCCGCCGGTTTTGCATCGCGTATGCATTAATTCCATTTGGTCCTTGTCAGCCACTGTAACAGCATGTGAACCTGAGTTAATTGATAATAAATAATGTAGTTAGAAGTGTAGAAAGTGATTTGACATTATCCTTTTAATTGAAATTCGGAAGTAATTGAGATGTTCTATTGCCACAGATATTAAGAGTCAAGAAGCACAGTGGACAGTGTTTAGTGATAAGTGTAGTGTAGTTACAATGGCATGGTACGTGCCGGCCAGAGGTTTGAGTTTGACAGAGGGGTACAAGACAACAATATGATGGACTCGGAGCTGCCACCTGGTAGTTGTAACTCTACTGGGCACCTGTCCACCATCGGATATCATACATTGCCAGGTAAGAGTTAAAAACCTATTTATTTTCAATTTTAAGTCCAATATGTAGAATATAAGTTAAAGATGAATACCTTTATTTTCTACTGTATTCAGCATCAATTACATTAATTGATATTTTCTTCCTTGTATTCAACAGGATATTTCTGATTTCTATACAAAAATCCAATCATTATTAAGCTAATTACTTAGCCTTAATGCAATGATTTTTTTCCTTTAAAACATACTATATCCTTAATATTTGTTAGCATTGTAAAAAAGGAGAAAAGCCTGGCCTATATTCCTGTGCCCAGTAGTTCCTTGAAAATATTGGTATTCAGCTGCATGTGGTCTGACTGGAATCCAACTGAAACATAGTTGGGAAAAGGCTAGACTGATGATGATTCCTGTGCATAGACCCACTTTAATTTTTATTATAGAATACAGTGAGCACCACCAATATGTTTAAACTTAGCAATGTTTAGAAGTAATTCTAAGTACTGTATTAATTTTATTTTCATGTTACATAATAATATTTTTTTTAATAATATTTAGGAACCGATAGTATCATAAAGTAGGTCATATCTCAAAGTTGCAATCATTATTTTCACGAGGAATTAGCGTTAGAACTTTGCCAAGTGTATACACATTATTGGTCATGACTGGACATAATTGGACAGTAACTTCCTCTAAAAATACCTCACTTCAGTAAACAATGACCATTCACAATATTAGGTTAACAATTATTAGCAAGTTAAATTTTTTCAGTACTTGCCATGATATCAGAATGTAAACATTATGAAGACATACTTTTTACATTCACAGTTTACTCTGATATGAATGCTGATAAGACATTCAATCTTAAGTGATGTGATTTTCAGTTTGCTATGATAATTTAATAACCATTGTGATAATTTTCCGTGGTATGTAGCTATTGATTTTGCATATGAAGCATTGAATAGAATATAAATGGTAAAATTATTAAAAGTACATTCAATTATTGCGCATGATGGTGATACTCAATGTTCATGCATTAGTATGAGAAGATAAATTTGGCCTGCATATGGACAGAAATAGGCTGGTTGGAAATTTCTATTAAAAAAAAGATAAAATGTCGAAGTCCTAATTTATTCATAGTCTTATGTCATTCAAGACCATGTAATGATAAGGCAATTTTATAGTTATTTTTATTTTCTTAAAGTTGATAGCTCTAATCTCTTTACTTTGGGAGTGATAGGTCATAAATTATATGCTCACAGATAGTGATAAAGTTTGAAGACACACTGTTATCTTTATGAAACCAATTCATAACTTGTACACAAGACCATACTAAATAGATTTATAAGGAACTCTTCACGGTCAACATTTTAGTGAGACTGATAGAATGTTAGAGATAGAATGCTGAAATGACAAGTAATAGAGAAGTATGGAAGAAGAAGACATGCTGTGCCAACCCTAAATAAATTGGGATAACGGCAGGAGAATAATGATGATATTAGTAAGACAGTTTGTGAAAGGATTTCCACGGAGTCTTGCTCGTTCTTCTCTATAGAGACCTATTGTTTAGCATGGGCTACCAGCATCAACTTAGACTACCTGACTGCCTCCTTGATGATTAAAAAGTGCTTGTAAATGTTTTCATGGAAATAAATTTGAGTTTAACTTATGTAATGACACATTTCTTATAAGATTTATTGATTAACTTTCAAACAACATTTATTTAATTAACAACTAATGATGCAATCAATTAATAAGCTGTCCTATTTAGAGACTATAAATATTGTATAATATGAAGAGGTAAGTTTGAATTGCTATAAATGAATAGTAAAATATAAACAATTTTTGGGGGTTGGTTATATATTTTTCTTTCATATTTCTTTATTACTTCTCATCAGATTCTTTCTTTCTAGCCATATCATCCTTCACACAGACCATACAAATTTATTTGGTCTTTCTTTAATCTAATAGCACATTCCTCTGCATCTCATGCCCAAAAAATAAGGGAAAAATAGAATTATGGTTCCATGCAAAAAATTAAAACCTTTGAAATTGTTGACTAAATTAAATACCATTCACATACGGAAGTAATATTTTTATAATAATTTCACGAGGTCAAAGGTCGCAGGCATCAGCTAGTTACTGAATGAATGGCTATTCAAATTTCCGAATGTAGGTATGTGTCTGGAGTATCAACCTACACAATGAACCACTAAACTAATATTAAAATGTATGATGAATGAATGAGCTACCTTTATGTACTGACGTCTATTTTAGTAGTGATTGTCTAATGACATCATCTACAGAGAATAGTCAATAAAGTGCTAACTTTACACCTATTGCTTTTGACTGTTAGCTGTAGTTTGTAGTAAATCATATTGTGGCAATAGTGTTAACAGCTGGTTTTTGTACTAATATTTAAAAGTGTTTTTCATAATTCTCAGTGCAATAGTTCATTGTTTTTATTTACATAGAGTCTGTCATCATCTTCCTGCCCTTATCCCATTCTATTTGGGGTCGGCGCAACACGTTTTCTTCTTCCATTCTTCCCTGTTACACGTCAAGGTGGCATTTATTCCTTTCTCATTCATATCATTCCTCACACAATCCATCCATCTTTTCTTTGGCCTTCCTCTCCCTCTCCATCCATCAATATTTATATCCATCACTTTTTTAGTCACATGCGTTTCATCCCTCCTCATTACTGTATGAGACACTAAAAGTTATTGTTAATTTGTATTGTGAATAGGTATCTTTCACAAATAAATTTATGGTAGAAATACCCTCTGCACTAAATTGGTCATTTTTACAATCATTTAGTACATAATTAATGAAATAATCTTGTTTGTTGCTTTTAAATTGAATGTAAACAATAATGATAAGAATCTTTATCAAGTCAAACCACTCTTGATCAAGTGTTAATTTACATACTAGGTTCTTTGTACTTATGCAAGTTCCCATACCAACACGAATACATTGCTGCTAAAATAATAAGACCCATTGTAGGACATCTAAGTGGGCCGTCTTTGGGGCGAAGACTCTTCGAAATCCGTTGGACTATGAGTACAGGGTTATTCTATTATATTATACTGATCTTTTCGTTTATTTTCGACCTTTTGAAGGTTCTTTCTGAGAGAAATGTCGAGGATTTGACTCGTGGTATTTGAGGCTTCAATTCTCATAACTGAGGGCCAATCTCAGCCCCCATATGTGTTGGGTTGTTGCCCCCGGGTGCAATTAAATAAATGAAATCACGGATTTTCAGGTCATTCACACTGTGACCTCTTCTAACTTCACCTGCGCTTATTCCAAATTGCACCGAATTGCACGAAGAAGTAACTATCGACGCGGCAGGTCGGTAAATAATAAATATTATATGGGACGGGAACGATGTCATTCTGGTTTTCGGTTCGGCATGAATCAGTCAACCTTCGCTTAGTCTTTCGTTAGACGATCAATCTTCGTCCTTTTGCGTCATCCAGCCGGCCCCCGGTTGCAGTTTCAGAATTTAAGGTTGATTGCACTGTAACCTTTCCTTACTTTTTGCCGAAATCAGACTGCACCTCACTTTTTTTTAAGCATTTTCAGTAGTAGTTTCTCCTGTATCTTGGGTGTGTTTTAAACATTTAAACTGACATACACAAAATAAAGACGAAGACCTGGACAACCACTGCACCAACCTTGCCGTCGAATTGCACGTCCGTCGTTCAGTAACTTTCCGTCGGCGATCATTCCGACAGAACTGGACGTGCAATTCGACGAGATTCACTAATAATGTAAATGATCTTATGGTTATCTTAGATTCCTTATGATCCAGTCGATCTTCGGGTAGTTTCCGCCAGATAATGCAAAACGCATCGTCTGGCCCCCGGTTATAATGCACCCCGCCCCCGTATCACGTCCGGGATTTCAGGTCGATCGTACTGTAACCTGTAACCCCCTCCTAACTTGACCTGCGTTGATAATTGCACGCAGTAACTTTGTCACGGCGATCGGGAAATGTGGGAAGAACCTATCTACGTAGTCTTGTTGTTTCTTTGCAAAAGTATATTACGATCTCGTGTCGAAAAAGTTGATGACCATCATAATTCTGATATTAATAATAGGAATGAATGTCCTCGTTTTAACTTCAGGATTCAGATCGATAGTACTGCAACAGTTAACCCGATCTGCGTTATAATTGCATGAAGCAACTTTGTCCCTCGGAAAGTATGCGTTGAGAATTGTATCATAATAGGTATCATTGTTTAATTGCCAAACTGTATGCTCTGACGTCGAAAATGATCATAATCTGTGGTCAAAACAAGATTAAAACTAGCCTTGACCTATCCAATTCGACTTTTGATTAAATCTTACCTAACCCAATTAAAGACTGCACGTCACAATACTTCGATAATAATTTAATCTTGATTCTAAGAACGCGTCATAATTTCCTGTGTTAACAAACATTACATCACGCTTGTAACGGTGACCCCAGGCGGCTACAGAGAAATTTCTGATGTAAAACTTATAAATAAATACACTTTACCTGACCAAGTAAAACTAGAATTTATTAGATGTTGTCTGCCTCGTAGGAGCCTGTAGCAGCCACTTGGGTTGGTCCTAGATTGGTCCGTGGATATTGGTGACAACCCATTGCATGATTGCATACCGGGTTTCCTCCGTGCCTCGCTGGGTTGTGGAGGTCAGATAGGCAGTCGCTCCATGTAAAATACTAGTATTCTGCTGCGTCCGGTAAGACTGCAAGCTGACCCTAATAAAGTTGGGAAGGCAGATAGATGATGTTGTCTGCCTCGCTGGTGGAGTGGTAGTAAACACTACAACTAATAGTAGCGTCTACTACCGTTAATTAAATCTAAAGCTATAATAATGCATAAATAATGACAATTTGCCAGCGTGTTGTTGTTGCCTTAGACTCAGCGTCATAAACCCGGGTATTTTATGACAAATAAATAGTATCACGGCCGATCTGAAGGCGTGATTCGTGTTTTAGCGTAGCGTTTAACGATTAACGATGTTGGCTTATCAACTAGAATATTATGAATAGAATCTGTCGTCCTTAGGTAGTAAATACGGTTATTAACACCCGGTTTCTGAAGGGCTACAACATAAACATCGCGCCTTGTTATCCCCGAAGGGTAAGGCCTCATTTACGGACACGTGGGGCGCCGCGTTGTGCGTTTTTAATTCAAACACAAATGGCGATGTATGAAAACGTTAACGATTTCAAACGTCGATTTTACGAAAAGCGATTTTTCGCTCGTTATTTTAAAATGCAGCGTTCGTTGCGGTGGACGCGCCTCTCAGTAAATAAAGTAACGCGTAGTAAAGTCACGCGCCGCGCGACGCCCCGCGTCTCCGTAAACGAGCCCTTAGACAGTGGTGTACCTAATAATACACCCACAATCTGGACAATCAACCACATCAACAGACACACCACACAACGCATCATCATCGTCTCAAGACAATAGTAATATTTTATATCTCAGGTTCAATATTATCCCGTTAAAAAGTGTTAACCCCGTATCAGTGATGGCAATAGGCTTGCCCCCTATTATATGGGGCTTAAACATCATAACTGGCGATTTGTGGGTCATTGTGGATGTACCCTTCGGGTATTACAGGCGTGGTATTATGTTAGCAGTATAATAGGCTCGCTTTAAACACAATCTCATTTGATGGAAAGTGACGATGCGATCGACTATGATGCACGCTTACGTAACAGAAACTATCCAAGAATGAGCACCCAGAATCTATACTAATATTATAAGGCTGAAGAGTTTGTTTGTTTGTTTGTTTGATTGTTTGTTTGAACGCGGTAAACTCAGGGACTACTGGTTGGAATTGAAAAAATCTTTTAGTGCTGGATAGTCCATTTATCGAGGAAGGCTTTAGGCTACATAACATCACGCTACAATCAATAGGAGCGGAGCATAAATGAAAAATGTTGCAAAAACGGGAAAAGATATTCCTTTTTGAGAGCTTCCGTTGCGTGCGCTGCGAAAACGGTTTAAGTTACGTAAATATCATGTATGACGGAATTGTTTCTCTTTAAAAGTTCTAAAAAAAAGTCCGCGATAGCATATGTTTATCTTTTAAGATTGACTCACTGTAACCATTTTTTTATATTAAAATGTTAGGTTTAAAAGAATGATATTTTGCGAAGCTTATTTAACCCATATGGTATTAATCTATATCTAAATAAATGTGTTTGTTAGCACGGAAATTTAATATAGAATATTTGTGCCCTTTACTCTATACAGTTTAAACAAATATCTTAGAAGATATCGCAATGTAAAAATATACGGGCGACAAAATAATTAAGCGCGTGGCAGTCATTCGGTCCGGTGCGGTAGGTACGTGGGGATTCTGGCCTCTGGGGGCTCCGGAGAAATTCAAATTCAAAATATTTACTTCACCATAATGTTTACAAGTACAAGGTGTTACTGTATATTAAACAGTAAGAGATACCTATAGTAATTGTTACTTTAATAATATTATCGAAGCCAATCTAAACTAATAGGTATTATAAAGAGGAAAGGTAAGATTTTTTGTTTGTTACGAGTACGATTTAACTCAATTTAATATGTTAGATAGTCGATTTATCTAGAAAGGTTATAAGCTATATTATGTGACGCAGACGAAGTTGTGTGGGTCAGCTAGTCTTTGATAAATCTCGATTCTTTGAAACCTGTCTGCATATCCCGCTAGTTCGTTCCCCCACAATCGTAAATCCTACGAAAGTCGACGAACCGTCCCATTTCCGGGCAAAGTTCAAACCCCGTACAGTACCCAGCTTAAATCATCTTGTTCGTCGTTTTTAATATGGTCCAGTGGTCTTATTTCGATCGGTGGGTGTTCCCGTTGAATGCATTTAAGGGAGAAAGGATATTTGAAATGTCGTATGTGGTGCTGGTTAAGTGCTAGAGCGAATCTTATGTATTGTATGTTAACTATTTACAGAGGGCACTCTAAAATGTCACCTTCTTACGAGTCAGAATTACAAAGTCACAGTCAGTGTTCAATTCTCTGAATACAAACAGTTGCTTGTCTAATTCAATGCCAAAAGATTTGGCGTATCACCTTTGCCATCCTTTACAAAGCAGACATATAAATAACGTATTTTAACGGATACTGTTGTAATACTAAACTGTATTGTTTGTATTCTTCTACAACCTAAGAATATACCCTCTTTAAATCTGCCTGTAATAGAGACCGAGAAGTCACCGGAACGTTATACAGATAACGTTCCCGTGACTTTGGATTTCCAGTAAGATGAGCAAGAATGCGTAGCGATGCGGATGTGTGTGAAACTAACCAATAATAAAGCTTCTTGTTTTATTTTTTTAGATAAGCTAGCTATGTGATGGGTTAGTTTTATGCACATCTGATTCTCGCTGCACATCCCTGGTAGAAACGCAGCCTAATTTGCGTCAAGATCTTCCATAAGGCCAAGTTAATAGAGGTTAACCAAAGCATCTCTTTTGCACTAAAATATAAAAACAATCACCGAATTCGTTTCAAAGAACAGCAGTTGTTCTTAATATCTAATTTCGGTTATTCTGGCAATTGTATAGCGCAAGTTTGAAGACATTGTCATGAATTCAAACGGCCTATTTCCGTTTTATGCGTGCACATCTGCCCTTAAATAGCGTGTTGCCAAACCCCTTTTTAGCTCAAAGTACACTTTATAAGCACTACACCGGATTGGCACTACCTCACGTTGTTACACTGCGAATAAGTACTGCAGCATAGGGATTCATAGAAAGAAAGGTGAATGGCTTGAGTTGAGGCGTTGCTGATCCGATGCTAAAACTATTCTTTGTCGAGCCTTCGGCTACTTTTTGTGTTATACCTGTGCGGATTTTAATTCTTCCTTCTTTCTTATGTTTTGCTTCTTGACTAATAGTTGTTCTTCTCCAGGCCGTATGCACCACTCCGCCAGCACACCGGCGGGGGTGGATGGCGCCGGCGGAGGCTCCCGTACCCCCCCCGCGACCCCCAAGAAAGGCGGCAAGATGCTCGCCGTCAGGGTCCAGATGCTGGACGAGTCCATATCCATGATCCAGATACAGGTGAGTCGAAATAAGGTTTTCTAGAGGAAACGCAGAGGATTGAGTGTTCTCTCTTATAGACGAGGTACCAGAAGCGTATTATCTTCTCATATAAGCTGTTTATGCAGCCCAGACCCTCGTTAGTAACTCATTGAATTTTCAGGATGCATTATTTGTCTACGAGGAAAATATCTGGCCCGAATATAAGCTTCCCATCCAACGTTATTGGTTATGGTGATATTTAATACCGACGGCATGTCAGCGGTTTTGAACACACACAGTCCTTCTCCCCCTTTACTAAAACCTTACTGAAAACGATATAGCAGCAGATAGGGGAATATCGCTGCAAAATGAATATAGAAATTTGATATGTTACCTTTGACATGTTATCGATCCGGCTAGAATTCTAGATACGCTGAATTGTGAACGTAAAGCATTGTACAATTTGTACATGGACTTCCTTGAAACAGGTAACAACTTGTTCAAGGAAAGCCGTGTACGCAGAAGTAGGGAAATCAGGTATTTCGGGAAACGCATACAGTTGTAGCGAAACACGCTTAAAAGTAATGCCGTGTTCCACGAATTAATCTTAGAAACATTGTTGAGTATTCTGATGTTAAGCTACAAAACTAGGAAAGTACTATTTGGTTTTTCCTGCCATTATTCGTTCTACGACTTTCATGTTTAGTTTGTCAGACATTGCGGTTTGGACTTGGTGTTTACCGGTGAAGAACCTACCAATTGAATTTAGAAAGAAATGAAATAAAGAAAGCGTATTGCTTCGTTGGTCTAGTAGTCTGCTGAGCATGCGATCCTGGGTTCGATTCCTGGGTCGGGCAAAGTATTATTGGGTTTTACCATCAGGAATTTCTCAGTAGCAGTCACGGAGTTAAGATTTGTGCCTGGTTGATGGCAATAGGCTCGCCCCCTATTACATGATACTAAATAAAACATAACTGGCGCAAATTGTGTGTACTATTAGGTACACTCGTGGGTAACCCTTCGACTTACAGGCGTAACATCATGTAAAGAGAATGTCCGTGGTTCATTTAAAATGGCGTAGAAAACGCCCGACCAAATAAAATCCCATAGATATAAAGCTTCTCAATTCTCCAAATGAACGACACAGTAACCTCCAAAAGATCCAGAATATTATTAAATACCCTTACGCTCCAAAAATAAGGGCATAAATTAGACCCTTTTTATTCGCAGTTTTATTTTTAGATGACGAGATAGCCTGTTTATACGTCCCGTTTGTTATCAAATTTTTATCACGACGGCCTGTAGGTGATTAAGCGGAACTTCCTCCTGCAGTGATAACTTGCTCCGACGAGGAGTTATTAATACTCTCAGTGAGATGACATGAATATTGAATGTGGTATCAATGTCGGCTTCGTCGTAACATGTAGGAAGATTAATAGTTTGCTGCTGAGGCTGTATCTTAAGATATGCTGCGTTGGATGTTAAACTAAACTTAGTTAAGTTTTCGATCGTATTTCAGCAATTTTGGACTGATTTACAAAATTGCTAACGGTATTACGTTTAGTGAGTATTACGCATACTTTTATTGTTGTGTAAAACTTAGTTCATACTACAACTATACTATTCTCGTAATGCTCCATTCGGAAACTAGACGCAAATAAAAATAAAAACTTATTTTTGGCATCACCTTATATGCCATATGCTATGTAACCAGACATATGTTTTGCTCAGATTTCTTTTCTTTTCTTTTTTTAAAAACACGTTGCCCCACACTAGGAATTTCTCCTGTATCGTGGGTGCGTTTACAAACATTTAAACTCACATACACAAACACACCCAGACCCGAAACAGCTATCTGTAGGTCATACAAATATTGATAATATATATATATGATAATATAAATATTGGTTTGACATAAATTCCCTGTTATAACCGATATTGCGTGTCTATAAATCTTCGAAACAACAGAAGAAAGTGACGTTTGATATGATTGACGAAGTCGAAACAAACATCCCATCCCGCTGGAGGCGAAAACGGTACTTCCGCTTTGCATACGTCCGGTTACTTACTTGTCCAAATACCCTCGTTTTGTCCTTTTGGGAACTAAGGGAGAACTTCCCTTAAGGTCCTGTTAGATACACCTTCTGATTTGGGATAACTAGGTCATATATATGTATATCGTTTTGTTAAGTATATAAACTCGGCGAAAATCGAATATCGGTCGTCATATCAATCAGCTAAAGTGACTCCCATTCGGGACATTTCCGCTTTCAAACAAGTCAATGAAACGTTTAAAACTATTCAATAGAATAAATTGCAACGCCTATTACCAGCTCATTAGCGTTCTAACAAATTTATATTACTCTAATGATGTCAACCCATTAAATTACATTCATGGGAGTCATTAGGCAAGCCATTAACGTATTGACTATATTTTCGTATGACTGAACGCGGGACTGCTAAAGCTGTAAATTGGGCCAATAAACAGAACATTAGCTAATGAGCGGTGTGAATTTTGTACCAGCAGCATTACCCGTCGTTTTAAAGAAAAAGTTTATGGGGTAGGGGAAATTAGACCAAGGAAATGATAAACGATTGCGTAACAGATGATAATTATGGTTAAGGCTCTCTTAGACCCAGCCTGTCCCTTTGCTGCTCTCCCCAGTGATGCTCACAAGGAGTGCCTTTAGTGCGCTGTCACTGTCACTAAGGCCCGGTGTCCACCAAAGCGGAGAGGAGCGGAGACGAGAGGAGATATGCGGAAATCAGCCAATCACATTAGTTAAAATTTACATCTGATCTTTCGCCCTACCTGTGATTGATCGAATTTGGCACATCTCCCCGCTCTGCTCGTTTCCGTTTTGGTGGATACCGGGCCTACGTCTTGAGTTTTTATGCCGTTGTTGGAGGCTTTGCATTCAAGGCATCCTTAGGATAGTCCGGTTAAGCAGAAGCCAGACTCATAGGTAGACCAGTGAGATGCCATGCTGATATAAAAATGTGATTAGAAATAGAGTGAGACATGTTTCATGAGACATGCTCCATGGAGTGATAACAGGGATGACTGCTAATAAAGATGTATGGCAGCTGAGGACATGCTGCGCTGATCCCTAATAAATTGAGATGAGGACGATCACAAAAGATAATGCTGATTTAGAAAAAGTTCGGCTTTACAGTAGCAGTTTGAGTGACGGAAACGATGTTGTTCGTTTCTGACTCATACCTTTGCGACAGGCTCTAAATGTACCCGTCGGGGCTGCGGGTTGTTCGAAAGCGATACCGCGGCCTCGGCGCAAGGGCTAAGAAGGAACATGGGTGGTTTTTAGTCAGTAGAAGTCTGACACTCGATTTGATTTTCCACCCGCCAAAAAAAAAGGCTCTAAATGTAGGTACTATTAGCATGAAACATGTACACAAACAACATGAGTACATACACCTTGTGGTTTCCTGATTATTCGTTCGCTTGCCCCGATGTGTTGGTGCATAATAAAGCCTAGTGTAGCCCCCTGTTAATTTTTGTTGGCAACTACTTTGAATTTGAAATGAGGTTTCCTTGTATGGTGGGGCCTCTGTGCATAATGTGACCGCAAGCCGCAAGCCTGCTCTTCCACCGTTATCTCCCAAAGGACATGCGACGCTGAATTTATGGTTCGAAGTTATTTATGTTTGTTATTTTATTTTGTACGGTAGTTAAAGTGTGCTGAAGTATTTCCAGGTAACTCTGGAAGTTGAACCCTAAAATTTGCTTTTTTGTTTACTTGTATCATATCACTTACGTCTTAATACTATGCTTTAACATTTAAATAGGATTCAATAGCTTGTCTAATATTTCTGACGAGTGTTTACATTCCTAAATGGTCTAAGTAGTGTTCGCTATCATAAAAGAGTTTTGCTTGTTCGCTAAATATTTATGATCATTGACAATAATCTTTTTTTTTGGTTAGTCTGAACTTTCCCACTCCTGGGCAAAAGCTTCCCCTTGTAACCCTCGTTCCTTCCACTTTTCTCGGTGTTGTGCACGTCTTTTAAACTTATAAATATTAACCAAGCTTTTAACTCGCGAAACCTAAGGGCTCGTTTACGGAGACGCGGGACGTCGCGCGGCGCCGGCGCGTGCAGAAGGCTCGTCTCGAGTTTTTTTATTTATTTACTGAGAGGCGCGTCCAGCGCAATGAACGCTGCATTTAAATTTTAAACTAACGAGCGAAAAATCGCTTCTCGTAAAATCGACGTTTGAAATCGTTAACGTTTTCATACATCGCCATGTGTTTGAATTAAAAACGCACAACCCGCCGCGCGTCGCCCCGCGTGTCCGTAAATGAGGCCTAATAAGCATGCCCATCATTACATTGCAATTGTCATTTTGACGTGTTTATAACAAAATAAACTGAATATTCCATCCTGTGACCGCTGCTAATAACGTTTATTACCGGCAATCAGCGTGTGGCCGACATATTTGTCATGAGTAATTTGTTATAACAACATGTGAAACAGCCATTTATCATACATATTGGTCTCTCCACAATCAGATAACAAATGGTCCTGGGAAATGGGCACGGGGTAAAAAGTACGATTCAAATTGTATCCATTATCCGCTTCGCTTGCTGTGACTGCTTATCGGGAAGCGTAGTGTGCCCCCCTCCCCCCTCCGCTAGATGGCCCGACGATCTTGAATAGACAGACTGGATAGCGTAACTTCGGGGAACGAAGAGCTATGTCCATTGTCCAGCATTAAACTGCGACAGGCTGCGTTGATTGCTGTGATCTGCTTTAAGTTATAAAATTACCCGTTAGATTAAAAAAAAAAAAAAATATCAAGTCCTTTTGTTTCAGGATATCGTAACTTGTTCTTAAAAAAAGATTTTAGGCCCATATGGAAGAAAAAAACTTTTTTCACCGTCCCCAAGTAACATGAGATAAGTGCAGGCAGATGATATCTAGAATTCTAGATACCGCGGCCTCGGACACAAACGGCTAAGAAGGAACATGGGTGGTTTTTAGTCAGTAGAAGTCTGACACTCCTTACCGCTCCGCACAAAGCGGGAGGCGTCATTTGATGATTTCCCACCGTCCAAAAAAAAAGCCAGATCATAACTCACCTTTTGATTTCCCATTTTGTGCATCATTTCTGCGCACTTGGCTGTCTATCCACATTTCCACAGTATTCACCTGATGAAATTAATCCCGTAGTCGACTATTACGGCGGCACCTATCTTCCTGACATTATCTCTTTAATTACCAATTACCAACAGCCCTGGGACGCGATGAGGTTTACTTATTTACTTACACATAATAATTAATTTCATGTAATTTGGATTTTGGTTGGATAGATACTGAAATACATATTTTAGTTTGATTTGGGGATTCTCATGGATTGAATGGACGCTTAGATGGGACTCGATATCGACAAAATTTCCACGATTCCTGCTACTTATATGAATATAAAAATTCCCCCCGACTTATTGAAGAATACCTGCTGTATCAATTTAAAAATTCTGTTCGGGATCACCATTTGGGAAAATTATTTTCCTTTATTACTTATTCAGCAACAATTTTGTTTCGCTCATCAAATACACACGCTCGACCTACTATTGGCTTTGATAAACACGACACAGATCTCGATTTTCCACCACTCCCTACCTGATGCAGCGATTTTTGTCTATTGTACTGGGTGCCCACCCAGTGGGGATATTTGGGGGTGAAGGTCCTTGCTACAAAAGCTAGGATTACGCTTGGTTCGGATTGGTATTTACTGAGAGCATGTCTAATTCCCTGGGTGATTCCAATTCGAGCCTACTATAGGGTTGGTTTATGTTCAACTACTCGATTTTATTTAGTAGTTCTATTTGCACATTGGTCATAGAGCATAGAGGTAATAATAGGTCATATGCGCAAACAGTCAGAACAATATAGTCATGCATCAGTGTTGCAATTTCGAAAATAATAGATTTATTATGCGTGTCGAACAGATTATTATATATAACACCATTACACCACATAATTCCCGAAGCTTTATGCCGAGGACAGCCAACATTGTGGCCGTAAATGTCCGATGAAATCCCGTGTATATACTGATCCTGAATCCTCAGTACACGGGTAGTTTTCAGAATTTGAATATTTAAACAACGGATAAACAGAAATAACTATCCATTCAGAAATTCATTAATTTCCGATGAATACACCCCGGTTGTTTGAGCTTTAAAATAATAATATGTCTACCTGCTGCTGTACAAAATGGTGGAATACAAAATGTTATTAAAACTGTGTATAAAATTCGCTTCTTTATTTTTACCCGACTGCAAGGAAAGGGTTATGTTTTTCGCGACTATCTTTGTTTGTAATATTCTTTATTTCGTCATATCTTCCAAACCACTCGATGGATTTTGGTTTTTGTTGGCCGGATGATGTTATACCATATTTTGTATTAACACAATAACTTGAATAATTTCATCATTGTATTTTTATCTGGTTTACTGCAACAAAGTAATGACAGTCTTATTACAAGCCTATTATTCAAACCGGACTTTGAATTTGAATCATCCACTCAAACAATTAAATTCGTATCAAGATTGATAAAATTTTTGCTTCTTTTGAAAAAAGACTCGTGAACTTCGGACCTTGCACTTTTACATTCACAGAAACAAAAATCTAATACTTCGGAGTACTAGATTATTTGTTTGGAGAAACCCATATAACCTTTTTCAATTCTGAATTATCGCCAAACAATGAATACGCCCCTACATAGATGTACGCCTATTCATCAAACCGACTATTCATACGATTCTGAAACAATGAAAACGGACGCGGACGCGACCCGATGCCATTTTTCAATTATCCGACGTAGGCCACTCCAACTTTGCCCGCGCCAGTCGATCGTTATTCCGCCACTCTCCAAACTTTGACGACTCTTATCCTCCTCGCATTTTTAGAGGCGTTGGAAAATGTGGCTGCCTGTGACGTAACTTCACTTGAGTTAACGATATTGAGAGCTATTCAAAATGTTCCATCTGCAGAATCTACCAATTATGTTTCATTCTTTGCTTCATCTTCTTAGTGTATCGATGGCAAAAAAGTTCATTATGTGTATAGCCCGAAAGTCACCCACAAGGACCCCGCTCACTGATGTACTAAATACATCTTCAAGTGCGCTGGTGATAGGGTATGGATATGCGGTGCAAGATGGAAGCGGCATCTTCTATCTTGCACCACCTCGATTTTGCCCTTGAGGTCTGAGTCTTCCCGTCGGGGCTGCGGGTTGTTCGCAAGAGATACCGCGGCCTCGACATGAAGGGCTAAGAAGAAACATGGGTAGTTTTTAGTCAGTAGAAGTCTGACACTCCCTTTCGCTCTGCCCAAGAGCGGGAGGGTTATTTGATGATTTCCCAAGTTCCAAAAAAAAAAACGTTGCTCTTCGTTCCCCGAAGTTACGCTATCCAGTCTTTCTTTTCAAGATCGTCAGTCCATCTGGCGGAGAGGGGAGGGAGCCACACTACGCTTCCCGATAAGCAGTCACAGCAAGCGAAGCGGAAAATAGATACAATTTGAATTGTAATTTTTACACCGTGCCTATTTCCCAGGACCATTTGTTATCTGATTGTGGGGAGACCAATATGTATGATAAATGGCTGTTTCACATGTTGTTATAACAAATTACTCATGACAAATATGTCGGCCACACGCTGATTGCTGGTAATAAACGTCATTAGCAGGTCTGAGTCTTCCATGCAGATCTGCAGAGACAGTCTTTACGCCGGCCCACTTAAGTTCGAAGTCGGTTTAGAGATTTCCAAATCGGCCACACCAACGTGTGCTCAGGTTAAAACGCTCCCGCCAGAGATTGCATTCTTTCTTTGCTGCTTTACCTTATCTTCCAGATTGCTCGCCAAATCTTAGTTACAGAAAGTGTATTCGCCTAGGATGCTACTTTGTAAATCTATCTGTTCATCTCCCAGCCAATATCGATTACGAACGATTGCCATTGTCAATTTATTTTGTAAGAAATGCAAGCTATATCTCGAGACTCGAGACACGAGACACAACTTAAAGTGTACAAAGTTTATTCACCTAGCAAGTTGAATGTACTTTATTTATTTAAAGTCTCCAAGCTCAGCTGCGAAAAAACAATTTTGGAAGAGACTGCACTTTTATAAATACACACCAAGGGGTGATTAAACCTACAAAGGGCCGTTATTGATCTACCATCTGATGCCTCTGCGATTTCGAGTATTATTGAGGTCTGCTTTTGAGGTTTAATTTCAAATATCTTTATCAAGCTTCCAAGTATTTTATCAGAGGGATATAGAGTATGAAGTAGCATCCTTACCTTTTACCTAATTAGCCTCAGACATGCAATGTGCCCTTTTCCATCCCAAACTCACTCAAATTCTCTAGAGAGCCACTCCTCAAGATTAACTAGGCTTACTTTAGAGTCCACCATCAGTTTTCAGCTTTCTTGGAATTCACTAAGGGAAACCAGGGATACTTCTAACTTTCTAAGTATCGTTGAGGAAATACGGTACTTTATTCAACATAATTTTCCATTTATCGTTCAAATCTCGACCGTAATTAATTGGATGAAGTCTTCACGCGCGAAAATCGTTACATCGACGTTTCTGATCCGCTTCACATTTCCTTTTCAATCAAACCTAGACTAAATGCATGATTGGTTTTCAGCTAAATCAATTAGTGTTGGCAAACCTAATTAGTATACCTAATTATTTCTTGTAATATAACACGAAGTCCATTAGTAACTGACAATTATATCGTGTAGTCACGAAAAGCATTAATAACGATTTGGCCTGTCTGTTTATTGTAATTCACTGCCGAACTGCTTTCGATTCTATTACACACTTTTGCACTCAGGATTTTTTTATTACCTGACTTGACTGTTGAGACAGTAGTAAGAATTAGAAGAATAAGAATAAGAATATTTAATTTGTACATAGGTAGTAACACGATGGAGTTTCGTTGTTGTTCTTTCCCATTTAAAACGGGCAACTAGCTTTAACTTTTCTAACTGACCGACTTCTTGTAAGATCAAAAAGTGCCTGTCAACGGTTTTAATTGCTTTCAGTTCGAGTTTACACCTTTCGAAGTCCGATCTTTCATCTCTGTCCTAATTAAGACTATCACTTTTTAAATTAAATGTCATGTTTAATGTGAGGTAGTATAACTTGCCCTCTATTATTATATATATAAGAATATTAACCGCCATATCCGATGTAATGAACGCATTAATTACCACGAATGCCGAGCTATTCTGACATCACTTTCAGATGCAAAACAAACCGCTAGTAATGACAGCACAATAATTAACGAGACTACATTAATGATGCCACGTCTTCTAAAGGTCACAGTTTAAATAGTTAGAAAGTCGCTAAATGATCGCTGAAGGGGTAATTACCAGTCCGGAGGCATCACCTCTGAAATATAATGATAATAATTCGTTCCTCGTTTAATAATTTTACTTCAGTGTGGGCAAGAGATGGATACAAACGAACAGGCACGGGCGTCCTATGTAAATCAAACTATTTAGTTTGATGTACAGACTGATTGGCTAACGCAGCACAGCTCAAAAATTATAGCAGAGAAACGACTTTCCCAAAATGTCTTACGAATTCTGCGCGCTATCAACCATGCATAGGCTTGTGGTGCGGAACGGACAAAGATTATGTTCCAAACTGCCAAATGTAGTTAAGGATATGTCACTCATGGTTAGTGGTATTGGTTTTGAAATGCAGTTCCGACTGTTTATTAATTGACGATCCATCGGTTACATACTACGTCGAAACCAACGGTGATGTTACTTTACGTCTCAGCCACTATAATAAGGTCAGTTTATAAAGTGGTAAATGCTTCTCAAAGCTTTCGTATTTCTGTAAATACTTTCAACGGGATTGAAATAAGATTTTAGTAGCTTATCTATCTGATCCCTTTTCTACTATTTCATCAACGTTGTCGATGATAAGGTCTTGGCCTTCTGGTCTTCAACGTCATCGTCTGCTTTGACCAGTTAACTCTTGGTTTCGTGATCAAGATAATTATGTGCGTTATTATTATTATCAAGCTAAGCAAGCAAGCAAGCAAGTAAGCAAGTTGTGATTATGGATCGATACACGGTGTCATGTCAGCTTAGTAAAAATTTAAATCTCTTTCCACTACTTTAAAAACTAAGAAAATATTTTTTATTTAACGGAATTAAGTAGCTGAAGTTTCTTTGCGTCCATTTGTATGCCAGTTTGAAATTCTCTGCGAATTGGAAGTGGAGTTTTCAGACTGAAATAAAAACCATCGAACAAATTGAATCTGAATCGTATCTAATAAATTGCCCATTCTCACAATGCAAGTTTCATTCAAGACTTGTAAGCAAGTTGGCTAATACGAGTAGAATTTGCGCAGCACTTCGATGCTACACTCACTGGCTAGGATAGTGGTTTAACGACGCTTTCATTGTCACATGACATCCTTTGTGCGTCAGTAATCGCTGTTAACTGTCCGGAGTAACATATGACCGTGCCTATTGTTGGTGTGTGTAAGTGAACTGGGGCACACCCTAATGTTGGAAGTAGGATTTGGGGATGACGCTGCAACTATTTTTAACCGACTTCAAAAAAGGAGGAGGTTCTATGTTCGTGTGTATGTATTTTTTTTTTTTTTTTTTTTTTTATGTATGTTACCTGATTTCTCCTCCATTTGTGAACCGATTCTCAAAATTCTTTTTTTATTTGAAAGAGTATACTCCTGAGGTGGTCCCATTTAAATTTGGTGAAGATCTGATTCTGATCTTCGGAGATATACAATAGAACTCTTCAAAAATAGACGCCAAATCTGTCGTGATTGCTGCAATCGCTTGGATGTTTATTGTTTATACAACATCATGACGTAACATCACGCCTGTATGATCTGAGGGGGTACGCAGATGTGTACACCCAGATTTGGACAGTAAGATATTATGTAATGTTCCATTTATTGGGGATAAATAAAACCTATTATTTGTTTGGGAACAACTAAAAATGGAAAAACAAAAAACTTTTTGGCAAAAAATAAAACCGACTTCAAAAATCAGCTTCTGAAGTCGGTGGCAAAAAAACGAAATCAAACAAACAAATGTCACCGACTTCAGAAGCTGATTTTTCTTCAGAAGTTTATTTTTCACTTTTTGGTGTTTTTGAAGTCGGTTTTATTTTTTGCCAAAAAGTTTTTTATCTAAAGCCCTTAGGCTCTTTGACTGTATATTTTATTATGATGGAAGTGATATTTCTTGTGTCAACAGAATAAGTAATCGTTTGGTTGTCTCGGTTTAAGATTAAGTCGTGCTTGCCGTTGGTTCGTGGATGGGTGACCATCATTACAGACCAAGTCTCTTTCGTGCCTCGGAAAGGACGTCAAGCCGTTGGTCCCGACTGTCATTTGGAGATATTAGACAGTCGTTGGGAGTTGACAGAAGCCGAATGTCATGACATCCAGTCAAACCAAGCGGTATTGTATTACTCAGTTACTGAGTTTTAAAGGTCAGATAGGCAGTCGCTTTTCATCAAATTGCTGCATCCGATTAGACTGGAAACCGATTTCAATATAGTTTGGGAAAATGGTTAGGCAGATGATGGTGGTTGTGTCGGTGACGATTACCGAGTGTGCAGAATTTTGAAACCTGAGCTGCGAAACTACTAATCGATTCAATACGGGTTGAAGTTTTTACGCACAATGTCTATCGTCTTACCCCGTCAGCCTTATCCTCCAAAAACGACTATATCTAAATGCTTGTTGTTACGTCTCCTCAAGGATATATTACGTTATTAGCTTGATTATAATATTTACATGAGAGGTTTATCGTGCCAGAGGACAATAACCCTTATAGACAACCACCACTAAAGTCTCGGGGTGGCTACTTTATGATATGAGTATGCACTTGCACAAGGCTTATTACAAAATAAGCGAATTTCAGCAACAGCAACACTCAGTGATTTTAATCGGCCGGAAAATTCTGGCTTATTGCCATTACGAGAAGTGGCAACGAATTTTAAACAGTTTTATCGTTCTGTGCCGGATTTTGAAAGGCTATATTTTTGAACTTAGTATTCATAAACTTTAAGCGCTTTCCCGGGGGATTGGCGGAGCTTTGTTTGAAATGATTGGCAGACTTACTAAAGTGTGTCCGACCAATTTGCTGAGTGGTAACAATTACTCACTCAATCGTAACTCATGTAATAAATTGCAGGGATTAAATGTATGTGCGTGCGTGCGTGCGTGCATCAAGTTTATTAACTCTGCAAACAGGTGGCCTACCATGAAATCTTAAAGCATCATCGTCATCATCTGCCTAACCTTTTGTCAACCATGTTAGGGTCGGGTTTCCGTCTAACCGAATGCATACCAGTATTTTACATGGACCTACTGCCTATCTAACTTCCATAACCTATTTAGTGAAACTGGTTGTCAGGCTTTCGGATCCTGAAACGATTGTCAAAGATCTTCAAATGACAGCCGGTTTAACGTGCTTTCCAAGGCACGGTAAACTCAGTATGTAATGAACTAATAACTGAAGATTGACTCAAACGACTGAAGTCTTAAAGCTGTATTATTTTTAATCTTATTTCAGTGTAGGAAAGACATAGAGCTAGACGTCCTCTTTAAGCTCCAACCGTTTAGCATAAACAATTTCTTTATAATAAATAAAGGTACAGCCTTTTTTGAGTGACCAATGAAATATTGAAAAGAGAATCCCAATTTCATTGCTTACTATAGAAAACGTTTCTACATTATCGGAACATAGACATGACAAAAATCTTTACAGCTACAAACATCACTGTTTACAACCCAACGGCCGAAATACTAGCATGGTCGTGCCATTCTAGCTTAGGCTCCATTTCAGCCGATATTTATAAGGGACTCTAACACCCCTTCTAATTTATGTAAGCACTAAGGAATAAGGACCCGTCCAATACATGGCATTTTTATTCATTGCGACTAAACGTATCTCACGATCGTTGATAAATATGTATGAGTTTGAGAATGCGTACTAAAGAAACTTACGTAGGACTTGGCCGTTTTACTTAGAGCTCTAGGAGAGAAATACTGAACTTTATATAAGTTTTTCGGACCGGTCCTTGGGCCAAATAAGCCAGCCATCCGTCAAAGGCTTAGCAATTGATTGCTAACTAAAGAATGTTGATGAGTTCTGCCCTTAAAATGTACAAAATTCGTTCCTAAGGTCCAAATTCCGTTTGCTTCTCAAAAATGTCCTTGTAGGTTATTTATACATAATAACAAATGGACTGTCTAAGAAAATATGTTTTAGTATTCGCAATAGAATACAATGATGTATTAGGCGACGTAACACATCGCTCATCGTAACAGCAGACACCTGTGTGTGTGACATCACCGATTCCTCTCGTGTTAGTATAGTCCTGTCACAATTATTTTACCTGACAGTGGCTTTCAAACAGGAACCTTATTGTTAGGGGAATAGAGATCACTTAAATTTTGATAGTGATGCAAAAGTCAGAGGCAAAATAAATGCGAAAGGGCTGTAGGAAGTTTGCAAATATGACGTATATATTTGTGTCTTACATAACCACAATACAATGTAGTATTTGTGCATAGTATCATCTTTGCTCTCACATGACGTCACGTTCCATATTTGATCTCCCAGAAGCAATCGAATTCTAAAATAGAATTGCCAACGGTAAATTAAGTTAATTCTTATTTTAAAACTATACCCCTACAGTATTGCCGTTACGGTGAGGCAATACTGCCAATGGGATAAAAAAACTGAGTGTATCAGCTGTTTATTTTCCCGCGCAAGTCGTAACCGTTGAATGGGGGCTAACGATGGGATGGTCGCTGAAAGGACTGCAGCTTAAGGGTTGGTGTATAGCGTCACGTTTCGACGAAAGTGGTTCCGAATGAGACGGATAAACTAAGCTATGAGGGTATTCAACTTCGGTGAAAAGGTTAACAAAAATAACAGTATTGAAGGTTTTCTATAAAACCTAAAAGAAGGAAGTTCAAATAAAGGTTTGGATTTATCAGAAATGTCCGGTACAAAAAGTCCCAGAACATTTCTTTGTGAGGAAACTACATTGTCAATAGCCTATAGCCCTATACAATATATATACCTATATTGAACCAACAATCAACAATCGCGTGCAGCGTTACAATACGATGCAATTTGTGTCAGTCCACGAGTACTTTCTACAAGCCTATTACAATAATAATATCCTGTTTGCACTAGTAAGGGTACTAAGTACACACACTACTCACCGCAGAAACCACGTTTTTGATGCACGCGACGACCTAGCAATCCTTGCACGAGAACGTTGCGGAATTTTAATGTGCGATGTATCTGCATCCCTGCTGCGTCTAGCTGCATTTTATAGAGCCTTAAAACGTGCCCCGAATCTTTCAAACCAGATGCAGAAGTGCAGATCGATTTTTTATGTTTTAACACCGATTTATATCGCTAAAGTAGCCGCGGTGCCTTGCAAATTTTGCTAAACTTATTCAGAATTCATTGGACACTCCAAGACCAGTGTTTTAAGTTAAATTGGGACTGAAAATGGAATTGATGGGAGCGTCCCTTTAAATACCTATCAGAATTCAAGTCAAGTCTCAGATCGTAGGGAAAGACAGCGAGCCATTGCGGCGTTGATACAATAAAGCACAATTTTGCATGGCTTGCCCCGTTTGTTGAGCCTGCACGAATTGTATTATGTAGACACAGACAGGTCGTCGCCGGGTCGTGTGCATCGTTCTCATTCTTTTGGAGCAGGCTGAGAAATGGATGACGGAGACACTTGAATTGTCTATGTTGGTTGGGGAAATCTCATATTTTATCTATTGTGTGAAATCTCTCGTTTTCAAGCGAAATTATGTGTTACTGCAGGGAAAAGAATATCAATCAAGAAGGACCTAGAATTCACTACGCTTGCTTATTCTCCAATGGTTCCATCCATGTATGTGTATTTAAATTCAAATACTGCAAAAATCTGGCACAATATGTTCTTCGCTACTCGTTCAGAAACGAGGCACTTCCGATTCTAAACTGCCGTTTTGTCGCTGACAACCAAACACTTGGAACGATCGTCTGGCGTGCTCTTGGTTGCGGCTTTGTAGATAAGTGGTTATCTCTCCCCTTTATGGGCGCGTTATACCTACATGAATACACGATGCAATATTCATTCGCCAGACGAAAACATCCTTCAATAAGTCTTTTAAAGAATATTTGTGCTCCTAAAATCTAACCCAAAAACTAAGACCGTTTCTGGAATGAGATTGAGTCTGTAATTTCGTTGAAAAGGTTTGATCAATCTTTCCATCCATCCAAAGGTCTAATTCAATCTAAGATCTTCCTCAATGTTCCGTAACTGATAAGGTTTGTGTCCCAAATGTACTAAATAAATGAAACAGTAGAAACATCCATTGCTTCATATCTGTTTTCGGCAGCAAACTTGTAATATCGCATTCTTTTGCTCCACCTCTCAAGATATTGTTTTCTGGTACACAATTTGGGTTACGTGTTCTAGACTTGACGTTTTATGTTCTAGTACGTTTGGAAATTGATATCTTTGCATGTACGGGAGGCTGACAGGAATTTTAGTTCTTTTGTAAATTATGCCTTCAGACTTTGTTCTAGAGAAAGAGCAAACATTTTCTGCGGTTTTATTTCTCAGAAAAGTAACGAGCGTTGTTTGTAAATGGGGCTTACTTCACACATAATATAAACATCAGACATTTTATCCCCGAAGGGTTATGCGGAGGTGCATCTGTACTGGTACTTCCATATATCGCCAGGCTTATTTGGTATTCCCCTACCAAGTTATTTGCGTCTCACGTAGCAGAAGTTCAATTTCAAACTAGGCATTGAAAAATGTACAGATAGAATTTCTTACACAAACTTCTTTGAGATTGAAAATCGAACTTTTACAAACACGGACGAAATATTACAAAAGTATTTCAGTTTGAGTAAAAATTGGTAAAATACTTTCGACAGCTGTTTGTTAACTCGCACAAAGTTTGTGTTACGATTTCATGTATTCATGACATTTAGAAACTAAGATTACTGGAATTTTGTGGTCCGATACGAGTATCAAAAGCTTGAGAAACTTTTATTTCATTTATTTATCGTTCTAGTATATTATGCACGCTAGTTCTAGTATATTTGTACGCTGCCTACGCTGTGTGCTGAACTTTCTTATCAGTGGTTACGGGACCCATGTTCAAATATCATATCTTGACCCCACGGCATGTGTATCTAACAACAAAACTATTAATCTTCTCGTCATGATTGTACGGATAAAAAACCGCGCTGCAACCCCGTCGTGTTTAATCTGTTTGTGTCAACCCTTATCTGTGAACCGGTTGGCGTAATGCCAGAAATTTATCGTGGAACCCCAGAGCCAGGCAGTTTTGATTGCCTCAATGAGTCTATTGTTCTCTTGCCGTCTCCCGCTCTAGGCAATTTACTGCAGCATTAGGAAGGGAACGAATTTATGCTAATTTCTTGAATTGTAACTTTAGATACAATTTGTTTTACCTCAGCTATGTTTATGTTCTGGTCGTTGAACAAGTATCAAGTTAAATTGAATTCCGTAAATCATTATGAACACAAAATAGCCTGAGGCTTATGATAATATTAGGGGTGGGGGAATGTTGCAGTGACCTAAATACGAGGTGTTATAGGCGCTGTTGCTTCGGTTATAATCGACGCCGTGGCGCCTGGTGATTAATTGTTACGCCAATTAGCGCTCCATTACGCTGTTTCGGCTAATGAGGCTTTACAGGCGGTAACACTCAATGGTGGACGAATATTTTATAATAATGGAATGATGAAACTGGCTTGCTATTGGTTTATTATTTCGTCTTTCTCTGAAGAATTGCTGTAATCAATTCAACTCTGGTTGTTTTTGTCTTACAAGTTTTAGATAACATATTACTGGTGAAATGTGCGGTATATTTGCAGGAACAAGTTCCTAACACAAGAATACATAAGTGAACACCTACTTTCCACGTTTTAAGGAACATAAACCAAAGGCTGTCCGTGCACAATAGGGTTTCTTTAATAAAAATGAAATAAAAAGTGCTAAAAATATCATTTCGTACCGACAAAAGATGAGATGTTTTCCGTGTAATACTCCGGAACGTGGTCGTGAAAGTGTCGCACCTTGACACGGGTCCCGGGTTTCTTTACACACTTGACACGCTGCTCATATTACATTCTTCTCTCTCTCTAATATTTATTTATTATTTTCGCTCTCTTTCATCTGAGTTTGCAGATACAGGAAAGGTCATTTCCGTGGTCGGTGGCCCAATTTCGAAAGTTATATTGCAGGAGATAGTTTCAGCCACAACACTCTGTTTCTGCATAAAACTTGGAGAAGCTTTCCGGTGCAGTAGGTTATGTAAGGGTGGACTCGATTTGGCTGGAAATAGAAAATCATCTGCATAGCCATTTCCCAACATAGTGGGGGTCGGCTTCGAGTCGTGAAGAATCGGGTGCTCTTGAATTTCAATATTTAAATGGACTTGAAATAAAAAGGTTGGAAATATATAAAAGTAAACCTAGTTAAGACATGCATCTATTTATAAAAGTATGTTATTATGCGTAGAAGCATAAAATAATGAATTAATTTTCTTTTCTAACCAGTCTTTTAATACAAGAGCTCTATTATCTTATAAAATAAAGTATCAATTCCACCACCCATTGACGTCACCGCAAGAACCTACGAGTCCGTAAATAAACAGAAACGAAAATAAAACGGGTTGCCCTAATTGTTTACTTTAAGAATAGGGCACGTTTTTATGGTCATGAAATACGGAGAACTGCAAACATTAACATTTTGTTAATTACACGGATTTTCGGTCCAATGCGGATACTTTGCTTCAGGGGAGTCTAACGTGGGGTAAACGGAACCACTGTACAATACACACAATATATGACAAAGATAATGTGTTATGTGCTACTGACACAGGCCTCTTCTCTGTGATAATCCAGCACGTGGGCAGGTAAGCGGATAGCTTATACAGCGAGATGGACAGATATAGTTGTCAAAATAGTTGCCATCGAGGGAGAAATCTCGATGAGGCTGACACAGGACTCCAGAGATTGGCACAAATAGCTTATACCGAGCAGTGAATTCAGGGTGTGGATTATGATGATGATGAAGCTCATACAGAGAGATCCACATGAAACACACCACCGAACATTTCTGGATAGTCAACTACCTTAATCTATCTCCAAAAGTTACTCGTGATAATCCCAGGATCAAGTAGTGATTGCTACAGAAAACCCAAGATAATCTTTTTAGTGAAGGTATTATCTGGGAAAACCTTGTTACGAAATCTACGTGTAAAGTTAGGAGAGCTAGCGATTAGTTAGAGTGAAATATCGGCATAAACGCGGCTACGGTGTGTGCCAAGTCTTAACCATGATCCATGACTAACAATCAGTTAAGATTGGGTTAGTGGCTACTGGCTAGCCAAGCAGTTAATCATTGTTTACTACGACAGCTAGAGAGATGATAAGCCAAATGTTCTTCAGTAAATTCTGGGTTTCACAAATCCATTTGGGCAGATTTGCCGAGATCTCATATAGAGCTCATCTAGCAATTAATGAAAGTCTTTGAAAACTATAAAACGATCCCCAATTTCCTTTTCCAATCCATTCCTCTATTTTTATGATGTCGTCAAACTATATCAAAAGGTTAGCAGTGCTCGTATAATTTCGTTTTATAAGTTTATTGCGGTATCGAGTACTTCCAGAAATTGCCAGAAAGCAAATTGATCGGGAGCTTAATGTGTTAGTTTCTATATTTGTTCGTATTTCAGTAGCTATCTTTTTCCAGTCCATATTTTCAGATGTGTTTCGATTTTAAAACCTGTTGGCCTAGCAGCCAAAAATAGGCTTAGTGCAAAATCCCCGCCCATTACGAGCGGGCTTGCTCCGTATAACAACAGAAATACGACTTGCAGTATCTGTCTGTGAAAATTGCCCATAGATTCTAGTCATGTATAGTGACATAAAAGTTTCAATTCTTCGGTAGGCACGTCTCTCGACCCCACATAGAATATCTTGAATCATAGGAAAAAGAATTCGAGGTAGAAAAACATCCTTTGAATTTTTTCTGCAGTTACACACGTGCGTGAGAATTTTTTCTTAGTTCCTTGTGGTTTACCCCAGGGTACGGTTTTCGGCCCTGTTTAAATATTGTATTGGAGTAGGCTTACAATATACAAAAGCAAAGTATTTCTTGTAAATATAACAGTTAACATGTACAACTGCTTATATAAATCCTTTAGACATATAACAGTTAATAGTCAGCTATTGAGTATAATATGCTTACCGACGCCTGGGTGTGTGCAATAATTCTCAGCTATTATATTTGAACTTTTCATAAGGAATTCTGCGTCATTCTACAATCCACACGTTATTCGAGGCAAAGACATTCTCGCTTCATACTCCACATAAATACTCGCTCAAATTACTAAGAAATATCCAGCGAATTTATTTTCCTTGTTACAAAACATACCAAGTTTTTCATCTAAGTGCGGTTTCAAATCTGACGTAATTGTACCTACAACTAATGATCATCTCCACTTATGGCCAGCCAAACAACACAATGATGCCGTGGTACTAATTTGTAGTTCGCGATTCGATTAGTCATGCTTGTAAGCTATGTTGACCAAAATTGGTCGCTGCATAGTGACCGGAGTTTTGCTTTCAACCTACGCCAATAAAAAGTGTGGTCTGACTAATAATGGACTACGCTTGATGACTTTGTTGGTCGTTATTCTGTACCTATTTTTAGTATAATTGTTCATTTTAGCGATAAAGGTTAATAGGTGATCCACATATACTGGGTCTGGGGTCATGGTTCTTATCTGCTGCTGTTTCGCATGTAAAATTCTTAGTCTCATTATGATTAGAAATATTAGGAGCTATTTCATTTTTCGTGTAAGGATTTGCTAAGGACCATGATAGCGTAGTGTGGTCCTTTATTGGTAAATAAGGCTCAAGAAGCATATAAGTGATAAACGTAAGATAAAGTGTTAACGCTTTTGGTATAAAATGTCCGATATTGCACTGCAATCGAAACTATTCGCTATTATTTACTTCTTCACGTGTACGCACGTAGACTAACACGCTACGTGCAGATCTTCCGCCAATAATTTTATGTTTTGCATCTCTTTGAGATCAGGTATAGATTTTCTGAAAAATCATGTTTTCAGGAATTTCCAGATTCACGCTGCAAAATCAGAATTCACAGCAAGTGTTCGGTTGCATGTTGACAATCCAACCAATTTTATTAGTAGTCAACGCTTGCACGCTCGGAATCGGAAGACCTAAACGATCGAATGGGACGATAATGCATGCTAAATTGTCTAGCACTTTAAATAAGTACTACCGGCTACCGCTACGGGGTTGTTCACGGCCGTAGCTTCCTTCCGCTCAACTAAATAAGATTATACCTTAGTGGTTTATTTGGCTGAGCCGCCATTATTATGGCCGGCTCGTAGCGTCTTACTAATGTATTGTTAGCACATTATTGGGGTAAACGGTAGGAAGTTTTAGAAGAATGTTTCCGCAAGTTAATAGCTCTCATATTAACTTGCGGATATTATTTGTTCGGATTATCATTTGATTAGTTACTTTGATTGGATTACGTAAATGTTTGATTCAATTCTTCAAAGTTAATGTTAGTTTAGATCATCTTACTACAGCCTTTCCTTGTGATTTCCATTTCCTTCGTAGTGCAATTGTTATTTCGAAACTCTTTTAAAACGTTTTACGATGAAACAGCCTCTACACTTCCTTTGGAAATAGGATCGTATAGTTCGGCTTAGGTCTATATACGGGTTATATAACCCTTCCGAAAACTGTTGCTCATAATCATATTGTCCCTTATTCATCCACTGCCTCACGCATTCATTTAAAATGACGTATTCCGGGGCAAGGATTTAACCCTTCATCTCTCGCCTATGACTCTGCAATATAATATTCATCTCCCTATTCCATTGTCACTCTATGTAACATATTCTACCTGTTGCCATCCTCACTCAACTATCTTCCATCTAAAATTCTATTTCAGAACGTACGAATGGTACCATTAACTTGATCTTCTTGTAGATTACAAGTAATTAGGGCGTGGCATGAGCTTTGAGGAAAATGGCGTTTTTTTTTGTAAGATCAACACATACACTCTATCTATATTATTTGAGTTCAGTAGGTCAACCAGTAAATAGGATATATGCCTATTTACTGGTTTAATCGAACAAAATAAATGTTTTTATCTCAAGCTGGATGATAATTTGGCGAATTGGCGTTTGTGTTGGCCGGTATAACGTCATCAGCATCTTTTGAATTATTTCAAACTCCGAAATCGATCTGTAGTACCTACTTAACCCAACTAGACTTACAAGAGAGTTCAAAGAGTTTATTTCCGTTCTTCTTCATATAGATCTACGTTTGAGAACGGGTAACTTGCTAAAAGTTTCGAACTAACTAACCGATCCCCTGAAATTTCAAATTCTTATGTATAAAAAAGATCTTGCAGTTAAGAAGAGAAGGAAACGAGTACAGACTCAAGTTTCCTTAAGTTTCTCATTGTGTAATTTAACGCACATTGACAACAAGCAAGATTCTACTCAAAGTTAATAGGGCATGGGACACCTAGCCAATGTCAAGTAAGCAATAACTATTAATAATGTGGCCAGAGTTAGTCCCCTCGCACACGGCTCGACGCACCGTCTCGTTAACGGACTGGTGCCCGAGGTCGCCACAGCTGTTTGATACCGATGAGGGCGAATATACTTTGCATATAATACTTTGAAAGATGTCCTTTTAAATAAATATACATTGTTTTAAATCAAGCTCACAGGGGCAGTTTTTCACGTATATTTACATAAAGTATTAACTTTAGGAACACACACAAATATACAAAGGTCTGTCCTCTGTATATTTGGCGTATAAACAGCCAACTACAGTCTCTACAGTTCGTACAGGTGAGGTGACGAAAAAACAAACAGGGTAGTGTTGGAACTGCTGGATTAAATTCGATCATCGATGCATTATTGATTCGGATTTTAGATTCGGATTTTTTGTAATTTTAATACAAATTGAGACCGCTCATTAAGCGATTGCTTAAACGGTTCATTAACAAAAGTGCTCGCCTCAGACCCTTGGAAAATAGAATCTTCGTGTCGTCTAACCGTCGCACTCAGAGACGTATAATGATTACTTAAGCCATCACTTAGTAAAGATTTTGACACTTTAATGAAGATTTTATATGACATTAAATTTAGTCCGTTGCTATCTTAATTAAACACTAGTTCTGCCGATTAGACATCAATAAAGGAACATATTCCCAACAAACCCTACCTTTCTTACTAGTTCTACTATTGAAGTCTATTGGACTTTTTATTACACAAAGTTGGGGTCGCCTACGCGTCTGAGCATCCAAGTTCAGTCAACATTTGTATTAGGAATGCTCGTACGCTTTATTGCGTGCCCTTGAGTAAAAGATGTCGTTATTATTTATGGCCGTCATGACCTTGTCAGCAAGAGTTATGGGCATGGCTAGAATTTATCTAGACGTATCAGTTACGAAGACGTTCGTGGAATAGATATCTATACTAGATAATAAGGACCTATACAATGTCAATTTGAATTGACTAGCGAAACTTCAGAGATGTGATGAGTGTTTAGTTATCAACCTTCTAGAGATGAAAACCTTACTTCAAGATCGCAACCATCATCATCATTCTCTTGCCCTTATCCCAATTCACTTGGGGTCGACGCAGCATGTCTTCCTCTTCCATACTTCTCTGTTTCTCGTCATCTCATGAGACACCTCCTTTTTTACCATATCATTTTTAACACAGTCCATCCATCGTTTCTTTGGTCTTCCTCTACTCGTATATCCTTCCACATTCATATTTAAAACCTTCCTCACAACATTTTTCTCATTCCTCCGCATCACATGCCCATACCACGACAACCGATTTCCACACAACTTTTAAGTCACCGGCGCCACTTTCAGACTTAATCTTATGTACTCATTCCTTATTTTATCCATTCGCGTAACACCGCACATCCCCTAAGCATTCTCATCTCAGCCACATGCAAATGCCTTTCATTCATCCCTTTTGTGGCCCAACATTCTGATCCATACAAGACAGCAGGTCTAACCATTGTTTTATAAATCTTCGCAACCGCTGTGTATAAAATAAAATTCCGACTAGGAAAATTTGCCTAGAGTAGAGGAAGACCAAAGAAACGATGGATGGACTGTGTGAAGTATGATATGGCAAGCAAGGGAGGTGTTTGATGAGAAGACAAGTAATAGATGAGTATAGAAGAAGAAAGCATGCTGCGCCGACCCCAGGTAAATTGGGATAAGGACAAGAGAATGATGATGATAAGTTTTGTCTCTGTACTTAACTACATTCATCCACAACACACATCCACCACATCCAGACATCCAACAACACCACCATCATCATCCAGACACATCCAGTCGACATCCAGTCTTACCAAAGAGTATCGTGTTACCTAGTATTAATTGGGTTGTGGAGGTCAGATAGGCAGTCGCTCCATGTAAAATACTGGTATTCAGCTGCATCCGGTTAGACTGGAAGCCGACCCCAACATAGTTGGGAAAAGGCTAGGCAGATGATGACTTAACTACATTCATTATCAAGATACCGAAAAGGACTTAAACACAGTAAACCATAATTGTGAACCAAACAAACAACTCATTCAGCACAGCTTCCAAAATCCGTTCAACATAATGCTCTCCCTTGACGGAACATTCGACTCTCATTTACGAAACGTCCAAGTAATAACAAAGACTTCTTAATTATTTCAGCTAGCTTACTGTTTAACTTAGCTACGGTTGTTTGTCAACACGGCGTAACTTTATATACCAAGTTTCAGTTACGGCCGGAGCAATACGAAACGCGATAGGCGTATAACGTTACGAATATTGATTTACCCGTTTATGGTGGAGTTGGTCGTGTTATAACACTGAAGGAGCTTGGATACTGGATGGAATGGAATGCCTACGTTGGAGATAGGAATGTTTACGATTCTGAGCGAATATTGAAGCCTGTTTGCTGTTGCTGTAGATACAGAAGGTATACGTTTTGTGGCATCCTGTATAAAGGTCCCAGTGTTTATGTAGGCACTGCGGCCGATCGAATATGATGAAACAGCGTTTGTATGAAAATGCCTGACTCGGAAATAAGTTTAGTAGAATTAATTTAGAGGTCGCGAAACAGGGCATAATATTGAAGCTGATCGGATAAAGTCGCTTTACAATTTACTATTGATTTTAAACATTAATGCAATGTGCAATAACACGCTACATGTGGTCAGTGCGTTTTCGGTCTAGTGGTCGGAAGCGCGACGGCTGAGCATGAGGTCATAGGTTTGATTCCCAGGTGGGGCAAAGTGTTGTTGGGTTTTTCATGTAGGAAAATCTTAGTAGCAACCACGGAGTCTGAATTTATACCCGGTTGATGGCAATAGGCTAGCCCCTATTACATGGGACTTAAACATAACTGACGGGAAGTGGATGTACTGTTAGGTACACTTCTGCTGTCTACTCCTTTGGGAATTACAGGCGTGATGTTATGTAAGTTCTGTCTTAACTCTAACAACAGCCAGACATTTGCTTTTACTCAGTTTCCTTTCATTTCAAAAGGAGAAAATGGCAATATCTGTGAAGGATATGTTTATTTATCTTTACAACGGTTCCGGATACGGTCTCTGTACGTTTCTTTGACTTCCTGTATTTGTTTGCTCGGCTTTGAAGCTTCAGGATTTATGTTTGTTCAATAGCTCTAGGGTTGTATAAATTATTCTGTAAGTATAAAATATACTCTGTGCAAATTGATTTTGCATTTATCCATGTTCCGAAATAACATTATTTAAATATGAAAGCTTGGTAAGGATTTTGTCCTTGTAAGCAGGAACTGGTGGGCTACCATGAAGTCTTAATGCGTACTGCTTGGTCTGTGTTTTAGTTTTATTCCAGAGCTGTAGCAAAGAGATGGCCGTAGACGTCTTCTATAGCTCCGTTTCTTCCCCATACTTATCATCTGCCTAGCCTTTTCCCAACTATGTTGGTGTCGGCTTCCAGTCTAACCGGATTCAGCTGAATACCAGTATTTTACATGGAGCGACTGCCTATCTGACCTCCACAACCCAGTTAACTCTAGGTAATACGATACCCTTTGGTAAGACTGGATGTCAGACTTTCAGGTCACTGACTACCTGTAACGACTGTCAAAGATCTATATATGACAGCCGGGACCAACAGCTTAACGTGCTTTCCGAGGCACGGAGGAAACTCGGTATGTAATGGGCGGTCACCCATCCACAGACTAACCTAGGCAAGCGCAGCTTAACCTAAAGATCGAACCAAATGGCAGTTCTTATTAAGCCACGAGTCACTCTTCCTATAATTAAGTGGCATTAAAACTATATTGCTTTAAGACGTCATAGGAACCCACAACCCGTCTAAACAGAATCACTCAAAAATAAACCACACAATCTAGCAACAATAACAAAGCCTATCCTGCCAGAAGTTACCGCCAGTATTTTACCAAAATGGCCGCCGAAACTTGAAATAAGTTGCAGGGAAAAGGGTTATTTCCTCGACATTGATGACGCAAAAAAAGCTTAAAGCCATTTTCCCCGGTTTATTTTCGGATAATATGTTCCGCGGTGAACCCTACAAACGGGAAAGGAAGTCGCAATAAAAAAGGACGGAATTTCTGAATACTTTAAATGACTGGAAGTTCGGTATGTTACTGTAGCAGAGTTGTTTTCTTTTTATAGAGAATCTTTGTGCCAAGTTTCAGTAACCTTTAATTTTGTGAATAGTTTCAAACAAGTCGTTTTTCCGAAGTTTAGAACTTCATAGAACTCTTCAGCAGAAATACTAAATACTTATTTATTTTGGCAGTTTCAATCTTCATTTGTACGTCTTTAGGGGGGTAGACATGCGGTGTTAGGACGAATGACTGGCGTGCGCGTCATTGTTTAGTCGCGCGGATATTTTTACATTGCGATATCTTTTAAGATATTTGTTTGTTAGATTAAAGAGTACAAATATTCTATATTGAATTTCCGTTCTAACAAACATATTTATTTAGATATAGATTAATACCTATGGGTTAAATAAGCTTCGCAAAAATAATTGAGTCGGGGTTTTTTTTAATTTATACTTGTTTAGTTATATAACTCAATGAATCGCGAATAAATGTGTTTTATTCGTATGTCTGTATTCTGCAAGTCCTTCTAATGTCGAGTTTGAACGCTTGACAGGTTCAAGTGATTGATGTCCTTCCGATCATTATCATCATCCTCGAAATTGGGGTCGGCTTTCATTACTCTGAGATACGGAAGCAATATAACCTACTTCCGATGTGATTTTTTTTTTGATACGACATTATTATTATTATGTTGCCTTGAGTCTGCTTACTTTGTCTTGTGTATTTTTTGTTTTTTCGATACCACTACTCCGTTTTTGTACTGAAATAAAGCTGTATTATATTCCTCTTATATGCCATATTATTGAATTCAAAACAGGTAAACATAATGAGGAAACCGTCATAACAAAAAAAAAAGAAGACGTGTGACCCGTACTGGCTCCGTCCGTGTGGTGGTATGATACCTTGGTCCCTCTCAGAGAGAGGAGGCCTGAATCCCAACAGTGGGAGTGGGTTATATTGAATGTGTGGTTATGAAATGTATAAATAAATTACAATACGAGAAACTGTTCCTCGGTATAGTCGAGGACTTCTGCTCCGAGGAGCGTTAGGTGGGACGTTAAGATGTTTTAGAATCGTATGCGGCGATCCCACTGGCCGATGTGATGGTCCAGAACAGTTGATGTAAACTTCTTCTCACGTTATTTCTCTGTTTGTTTCAGTCGAAGGCGCTAGGCAGAGTGCTATTCGAAGAGGTATGTCGGCAGCTACACCTTCTGGAAGCGGATTACTTCGGCTTGGAGTACTTGGACGCCAACGGTACGAAAGTATGGGTAAGTCATCAATTTTTATTTATTTATTTAATTTAGGCATAGTACAACATGTGTTTTAGACATTGAAAGTTCTCGGAGTTTTGCCAAACTACCCTTAACATCCCGGGACCTGGGAAGTTTCTTAAGGCTTATGTTATTGAATTGCCTTGGGGGTCTCGACAAAGTGACATTCTGTCAGCGATATAACGACTATCGTTAAGTCAGAAGTGAATTAGATTCCCATAAACAATTTTTTTTTTTGGATGGTGGGAAATCATCAAATGACTCCTCCCGCTCCCGCCGGGCAGAGCGGTAGGGAGTGTCAGAGTTCTACTGACTAAAAACCACTCATGTTCCTTTTTAGCCCTTTGTGTCGAGGTCGCGGTATCTCTTTCGAACAACCCGCAGCGCCGACGGGTTATGTTAAACCCTTACATTTTGCTTTGAAAGTCATTGTCATTTGTCTAAGCCATCTGATGGCGTGCCTAGGGACCAAAAATATGGCAAGCCCATAAAGCAAGCAGACTATTCACAAATCCAGACATCATGAAGAGTAGTGTTATAAGGGTAAGCAAAGCTTCTAGGTTCCCGTCGCGGCTGCGGGTTGTTCGAAAGAGATACCGCGGCCTCGGCACAAGGGCTAAGAAGGAACATGGGTGGTATTTAGTCAGTACAAGTCTGACACTCCCTTTCGCTCTGCCCAGGAGCGGGAGGGGGTATTTGATGATTTCCCACACCCCCCCCAAAAAAAAAAGCTTCTAGGTTGTAATGATAGTATCGCCACTACCTCTGGTTGCAACAACTATCTGTTTGATACATCAATCAGTCTGTCCGTCACAGTCAACACCTACTAAGATAAAATTATTCATTCTTACAGAAACAGTCTAGTATCTAAGAATAACTTACAGCCTTATTCATAAAAAATCCTTAATTGAGGTTTGAAGGGTCTGTTAGTTAACAGACTGATTAAGCTTGTTTGACGGTTGTCAAGAAGTATGATTCATAAACGCTTGCTAGCAGTCTGATAACTAATGAGCTGCTGATAGACGGATTAGACGCGTTATGTTGGCTATCTTGACAAATCAAAGACAAAAATTGGCCTCCTCGAGAATTTAAAAAAAAATCGACAGCAGTGACAGCAAATTAGCGGGAAAACGCAAATTGAAGACACGAGAGCTTAGTAATTTCTTGTGATTTTAAAAATGAATACCACAAAAAAAAGGGGTGATAATTGGACAGCGGAGGATTATTAGTGTTAGTGTTAGCAGAAGGTACCCATGTTAAATGGTATTTAAAAAAATTACATTAGGTACCTACCTAAGTAAGGACTTTGTAATATTTATTCTTTGTGTATTTACCTGGACATTCAAAGAATAGTATCCTTTGCGGTTTATGTAGTATTGGGCTGCATTGCCGCCGTATTTTTTAATTTTAATATGGGTGCAATCAATGCACCCAATAATTGTCGGAAACGCCCGCAGCGCGTAAAATCGCCGACAGGTCTCTTCCCTCTCGGCCGCGTTACTGGGCATTTTTATATAGTGAGCAGAGTGATTCGCCAGTGCTCGCGCCACCGCTGCACACACCCTGCTTACCGTCGGCTGCGAGAGCCCGTGAAGCTCTGCAGCATCATCTTGGACCTAAAATGTATGGTTTTATCAGCATGTAAAGTTAGGTCCTCGGCACAGGTTATTTAATAACATAATCGGGTGACATCGTAAGAGATCTTAAAAAAAAAATAAGTTTTATGGCAGATAGTAAATAGGTAATGCTGGATATGCTTACTTCTTTGCGCCCCCAACATCTTATTGCAGTAAGAACCTGCAGCTATGGTGTCAGGCTGGCGCCTCTTCAGTCCTTGGTGAGGTCCGCCCTCACCAATTGAACAATAAATTGGACAGTCCCCTTGTCAAACCGGTACCGTCGCCGAAATTCTATATCGGGCAGATCCTCTATAGGATCTGCCCTTTGATTATACACCTTGCGACGCCGCGGTTGTGGTTGTAAATTAACAACTTCCATAGCCCGAATTGCCTGGATAGCTTGCATTGTCACGAAAAGATAAAATTTGACGATACAACCCCAAGATCAACTTTAAAAAAAAAGTGAAATGTTTGTTTTCCCGCCATTTCCGATCCGCATGTATAAGTTGTAGTGCAAAAAGCCGTAATTATGTTATTCATCCTAATTTTATTTTTTTCATATTCATTGTTATTACACGTATCATCTTAAATACATAATTAAGAGGATTTTTAAATACAAATGCCTGAAAATAAATTTTCCTGGATTTTTTTAAATCTTTGCGTAACTCTCCCTTCACTAAAATTATCTTCGTTAAGGTTTTTTGCTCTTGTCAAAGTCAGCTGTTCAAATTTGTGGCGGCCATTTTGTGACTTAGCAGGGAGATAAAGGAGGGTCAACAGTCCTCTAACTTTAGCAGAGCCTTGAGGGACTGATTAGCGTTAACAGACGTTTATGAATCATGTTTTTTAGCATCAGTCCTTCAAGGAGCCTTCAAGGAGGCTCTAACTTTTTATGAATAAGGCTGTTAGAAGTTAATATGAATCGCACAGTAGTTAATATGAATGAATCAAATGTCTCCACGTAGCAGCTAAAATAGACTGATTTGAATAAAAAGTTTGCTGGATATATTACGGTACCATTCCCTAGAGAAACCCAGGCGATTGTTTCGCAGACGTCACATAAATATCCACGTGACAGTAAGAGCACTTGCTTTCAATTGATCCATAACTTCCAACGCCCTGATACATTAAACTTGACATTGAGTGACAAAGGGTACTCCAGTCTCAACTCTGACGAACTCAAATCACATAAATAACGAAGTAACTACAGTCCTTTCACAGGTTTTTTAACCCCGACAGTTGCAGTTCAATAGCAACGTTATTGTAGCGAGAATAAAGATCATTGTAATTTTGACAGACTTGTCAGTGACATCAGTCATAGCACTATCACAATCACAGTATCGTACTATAATTTTGAGGGTGTTGCATAGTTAGAGATAAAATAACTGTTAAAAAGGTCTGTACAAGTGTACAGTACTCGGGCAATACTGACACTCCGGCATTTAAGGGTTGCTCCACATTTATCAGCATGGAATCACATTTTTCTATGTTCCTGTCGCTCGGAACCGTCATGTGTTAGAACGAGAAACAGAGCGGCAATGGTATCGCACGCAGGAGCATGGAAGATGGACTCGGTGCAGATAGATGAGGATGATTATGAACCCTAAAAAGAAACTGCCACACATAGAGATGATGATAACAAAGACGAAAAGATTTCTAAACCTCGTTGCATCAATTTTATTATCGGTTATTGTAGCTACTATACTGCTTTTAAAAGTAATGGGAGGCAAGCGGTAATTTGTGAGGTTTTGTGGAGTGTATGAAAATGACACTGAACTCTAGAAGAGACTGTGGCACAAGGATGAATGACAGAGATTGTGACAACACTCTCCTAGACGAAACTTTCGTTGCACCATTTTTACGGTCGGGGTAATGTAGCTACTATACTGCTTTTAAAAGTAATGCAAGTCAAACGGCAATTTGTGCGGTTTTATGAAGCGCATCAGAGTGCAGGCGACGTCCCGGAGAGAGAAGCACTGACCTTAATTGACGTACGTTTTAAGGTCAAATTGCCTTAGTATTGAGCATTTCAAAATTGCATTCGTGTGGAAAAACATTAGCTGAGAGACGTTTTTTCGGGGCTGCGGGTCCCGTCGGGGCTGCGGGTTGTTCGCAAGAGATACCGCGGCCTCGACATGAAGGGCTAAAAAGGAACATGGGTCGTTTTTAGTCAGTAGAAGTCTGACACTCCCTTTCGCTCTGCCCAAGTGCGGGAGGGGTTATTTGATGGTTTTCCACCCGGCAAAAAAAAGGGACGTTTTTTTTATTGATTACTGGAACTGCTCTAAAACTCGAATGTCGCTTGATGGAAAGCGATGAATGAGGTCTACAATGAAACTAGCGTAGTCAGAAGGTGTTATTTTTTTTTTTAGGATGGGCCTGTTATAAATTGACGGGAATAATATCCATCTAAGTATCATCATCTGCCTGTCCTTGGCCCATGTTATTTGGAGTAGCAACACGTGTTTTTATTTTTTTCTTCTCTGTCAATCGTCACGCTATCATTTACTACTAAATTATAAAATACCTATCAAAGTATCAAGTTGCTTGATTATAGAAAGTCGTATGTTCTTTTACTGAACATCCAGCTAGCTTTTTCAATAGAGAGGTAAACATCAGTAGGAATAAGTTCCAGTTATGTAAAACATAACTCAAGTGCAGTAAAGCGTTGCCTTGGAAACCTTACATACTCAACAATTGAGTGCAACGTTAATTGGATAGCGTTAAATCTTATGTGCACTGCATTAAGGCGCTACGCACACGGAGCAGTGTTTTCCCCGTATTTCGGCGACTGTAAACCAGCAACTGCTTTTTGTGGAGTTTACTTGCGAAGAGCGCGCAGATAGACCTAGGAGGTTGCTAGCTATTGACCCGGAATATCCTCAGGATTCTTTCATTCTTAGACCTCCATTCCTGGCTTTTGAAGTGCAGTGTCTTTTTTGTTTTGGAGGGGGGGAAATCATTAAATGACTGCTCCCCCTCTGGGCAGAGGGGAAGGAAGTGTCAGACTTCTACTGACTAAAAACCACCCATGTTCTTAGCCCTTTGTGTACGGGGCCGCGGTATCTCTTACGAACAACCCGCAGCCCCGGCATGCGATGTGCAGTGCCTAAATTGGCGAATTTACAGTGAGTTCTACCTTTCGTACGCACAACGAATCAAGCTATACAATACGATTATGAGGATCGCTCTATACAAAGCGAGTCCATATTATACTGGAAATATGATGTGTCGTATGATGGTATGGTATGGTATGTGTCGTGTGGTCGTATGGTGGATGGTGTGGTATGATGTGTCGCCGTGTGTGCAGTATGAAGACAAAAAGGATTTTCATATTTGTTCATAATTGAACAGCAACTTTAATGAGTTCCTCACGTACTACTCGAACTATTGTAATTATACCGGAACCCTTCTAAATCATTCCACGTCACCTGTCAATCCTTTAATAGTTTTTTAGATTAGGTTAGGATTTCATGCTTTGTAGTTGGGGCATCATGTAATATTAAAGATGATCCAGATTTATTTCACCACGATACTTACACGCTAGTTTCAGGAAGCAAGCATATAAAACTTCGCTACACAAGTTTGCTGTTGTGACCTAATTTTGAAAACGAAATTGCGTGCTCTTTCTTCTAACTAAAGATAAAACTGCTTTACTTCAAGATTTAGTAGTGTACTATAATACAAAGAAGGAAGTATGGACCACTCGTAAATACTGAATATTACAGTCTACGTTATGTAAAAGAATACAATATAGTGTAAGATACTGAGTTGGCTTTTATACTGCCAGTTATAGTTCTAGTATAATGCATTGTAAATCAAATTAAATAAAGCAAGAAGAACAATGTTGTTGTATAATGTGGGTCGCGAATAAAATATTTATTTATGTTTCTGGAAGAGTTATGTTTATGGACTGACAAAATATTTTGAGCAACTTTCAAAGAGCTCAAAAATGAAAAGTGTGAATGAAGAACTTTTAAAATCCCTCCTTCGCTAATTGATGAACGACTCCGAAAGGACTTGAGGTTTCTCACGGTAATGTAAAGAGCCGAATGAAAACCAATACACAAACGTACTAAAATCATGCCAAAAATCATAATTTTTCAGATCGAAACGTAAGTTTTTGTCTGTGTAGCTCTGAATGTTAATAACTAACGCGTTACATGTTTTCTACCAGGTCAGCAACCATTAGATTTTGACATTACCCTGGAACGGCATTTATAAACCAATGTGATACCACACTTTAATTTTTCTTTTCTTTTTCTACTAGTACTGGCTAGACTGCGAGAAGCCGATGTGCCGGCAAGTGGGCCTATCAATGCTGGAGCCGACACTACGCTTCTGCGTCAAGTTCTACACATCAGATCCTGCTCGGCTGGAGGAGGAGTTCACTCGCTACCTGTTCTGTCTGCAAGTGAAGAAGGACCTTGCGACTGGGTGCATACAGTGCAATGAGAATACGGCTGCGCTTATGGCCAGCTATATTGTGCAAGGTGAGGATACTTGGAGGTTTAGTTGGGTATTGTAAGCCGAGATAAATAGGGGTTATCGTGCGACAAACGTGCTTCAGGAAGGATTAAGTATGTACATAGACTTACACTCCTTTTTCCCATGGGGCAGGCAGAAACCACAGAACACCACCTGCTACGACCCTTACATAAAATGTAAGAAACCTTAAAATGATTAAGTATACGCGTATTGCGCTTGTGAGGGATTGGCAGGAATTCTGCGATGGCCATCGCACGTTTCAAATAAACTTTGTAACAAGGGACAAGGGACTGATAAATATTTTACAGGAAAATATAAAATCCTTTCTTCCACTATTCTTAAAATTAGGCGAAGAGAAGTTAACTTTTCCAATTTACGATTCAATAAACCATGTTGACACGTTTACTTCACATACGTGTCAAAGACAAACAATTAATTTAAGATTACCTAAGTTTATCCCTCATCATAATACCCTGGATACAAAATTCACAAGCTGACGAACAACGTGTGGTCTTAAAACTTGTATCGAGCTCAGAAACTTTGCTCGTCATACGACGCAACTTTAATAACGTAGTTTGACCTGAATCATCAACAATTCTATATTAATAGCGAAACGGCCATGCCGGCTAGTTCCATATTAACGTCCAGTTAGTATTCGTGACACCCTGCATAGTGCTTACTTGTTACTAGGGTGATAATTAAAATGTATTCGCTGTTCAGTAACTGCACATTTCGACGTTCACTGTATCATATAAGTACGAAATAAATTACACTCTCATTTCGCCACTTCTGTTTAAGTCTCATGAAATATAAGGTGAGCTTATTGTCATCAACCGAGCACAAGTTTGAACTTATTTCTAATGGAAAACCTCATTAAAACTTGACCCGACCTCTCGCCTTACCCTCAGCTGTAGCGTTCGCGACCACTATATAATACCAGTGAGGTACTTAAAAACCAGTTTATCCTAAACTAGCTGACGCCCGCGGCTTCACCCGCATGGATGTCGGTCAAATTATATACTAAAACCTTCCTCTTGAATCAATCTATCTTCTAAAAAAAACCGCATCAAAATCCGTTGCGTAGTTTTAAAGATTTAAGCATACATAGGGACAGAGAAAGCGACTTTGTTTTATACTATGTGTATGTAGTGAAGTGTATTTGGTGGATAGTATAATCACTCACTCACTTAAATGAGTAATATGCGTATCTAATATAATTTGTATATGTGAGTTTAAATGTCTGTCCCGTCGGGGCTGCGGGTTGTTCGCAAAAGATACCGCGGCCTCGACATGAAGGGCTAAGAAGGAACATGGGTGGTTTTTAGTCAGTAGAAGTCTGACACTCCGTTTCGCTCTGCCCAAGAGCGGGAGGGGTTATTTGATGATTTTCCACCCGCCAAAAAAAAAAAAAAGTTTAAATGTCTGTGAACGCACCCACGATACAGAAGAAATTCCTAGTGTGGGGCTAAAAGAAATATGCCATCCAAATCTAAACTCGACTTGTAATTTGGCCCCTTTACTCAAAATGCCTTCAGGAAATATAATACTTACATTACTACTAATTGTTTGTATGTATTTTCATAGCGGAATGCGGTGACTTTGTGCCAGAAGACTACCCGGACCACACATACCTCAGCGGCTACAAGTTCTTCCAGGGACAAGACTCAGAGTCCGAGAGACGGATCATGGAGAACCATAAGAAACATCTGTAAGTTTCATATTCTTAGAATAAGGCTATATTCTATTTGACGGCTGTCTCTGTCTTTTTTGATTTCATAAAAGCTCGCCGTACTATTCCCAAACCTCTGCAACTTCTAAAAGCAACAGTGGCGGTCACCAGAAAAGCGCTGAGATAATGAAGCTCAACGAGGTCATACAAACAATTTAACTGCCTTGGATCCCGCAATTAAATTAATCAGAAAAGAAAGCGGCACGGTTGGCGCTGTGGCTAAGCGATTGGACTGCTGCGCTGCGTGTCGCGGGTTCGATCCCCGCACGGAACAAATATTTGTATGGCCTGCAGATAGTTGTTTCGGGTCTGGGTATTTGTGTATGTGACTTTATATGTTTGTGAACGCACCCACGATACAGGAGAAATTTCTAGTGTGGGGCAACGTTTTTTTTTTTAAATTGCAATGACATAATTTCCACTTCCCTCCATATCAGCAGGAGATAGAACAAAATAAGACCAGCTGGGATAAGCCCAACTAGGCTTATCCCAGCTATTAGCAGCATTAGTACTTATATTAAAAATATTGTTTATTGCAATATTGTTTGGGTTGACTGTCTGACGTTTTACAGTTAAGTTGTTTATTAGGTTATTAAGATTAAGATTTTGGTGTTAGTAAAATTAGGAAATTGGGGTATCTTTGTTCCTACAAATGAAAGTTACTCGGTAAGGGTAACAGCTTAATATTTTTTTTTGTTAAAGGTAGATAAATACATACTTTCTGTACAGCCTCTCTCTGGATTGTTGTAAATATCTATACTTCAATTCAACGACGTAATCTCTTTTTCAATCTGTATTATCCATGATTTTGTCTTTAAAATAAAATTACTTATGCCCTACCCAATTCTCGTCTTTTTCTTGCCAACCGAACCTTTAATAGAACTTTTCAGACGTTTTCGTATCCTATTTCGTTCTAACTCATTAACGATTCCCCACAATCATCAATTTACGTAACACTAAAACCAAAGTTCTTATATAAACAAGAGCCAAGCAACGAAAGTCTGCAGACTTACGGAAACAAGCTGAAGCACTATAATCCGAATAATTGGACCAATCAGAGGAGTTGTAGTGATTGTTGTTTTTTTTTCTTTTATATTGCAGAGGCCAGAGCCCTGCGGAGGCCGACTTAAACTTATTAGAAACGGCGCGAAGATGTGAATTATATGGTGAGTACCAGATTTTCTCTATTTTTTAACCGACTTCTAAAAAGGAGGAGGTTCTCATTTTTTTTTTTTTTGTTATCGCATATTTAAAGGTGTCGTGATTAGCTCGCTCCTAAGATACTGTTGTTCTTGTTAGTAGTATAGTGTTGATGAATAGATAAAACTTTTAGAAGACTGCCAATTGGGTCTATAACAGCGATCCTTTCGTGACAAGATCTTTGGAAAATCCCCGGCAAAACTGGAAACCCGCAGCGGCAAAGTCGCCTAATTGCCATTAGAAACCGCCACGTAGGTATGCCGTATATATATATGACCGCACTCGATGATGATCATCTGTCTAACTTTTTCCCATATATGTTGAGGTCGGCTTTCTGTTTAACCGGAAGCAGTTGAATACCAGTATTTTATATGGAGCGTCTGCAAATCTGACCTCCACAACCCAGTTAACTGTTGTTGCTGGTTGGCAGACCTGCGGGCCATTGACTACCTGTAACGACCTGCAGAGATCTACAAATGACAGGCGGGACTAACGTTTTATATAGGGTGTAAAAGTACCCTTAACGCAAACGAACGGCACTTGTTCTCCCCACCACTGGGAACATTTTTTTGTTCTAAACCATACCTGGGAAGCCCCTAGTTACGGAGATATTGGGGGCCAAAGTTACAAAATTTTTTCACAGCTGTTTTTGAAAAAACAAATTTTTCAGATTATAACTTTACTTAAATTAGCCCCATGACTCGTTTACTATTCAAAGCATCCACTAGCACAATGTTTTAAGAGTGCTACATTGAGTTTTTCCGTAAAATGTGATTTCTGACCCCAAAAAAAAAAGTCATTTCCCAGCAAACATTTTTGCGTAGGGGTACTTAGTTTGATGTACATAATGCTTGGTTGACGGCTGTGTGAAGGGTTAATTTACACCCTGTGTACTGTGTCAACCCATTCTCGGTCAAACCTATAGACAAGCGCAGCATAACCTTAAGATCGACGCGAGTGGCTGTTATTGTTTAGACACGAGCTCCATTGACAAGGCCTCCTTTACTATTTGAAAAGGTTTCCGTAGATGACATTGTCACCAGTTGTCATTGCATAGTCACGTCACGATCACGTTCGAAATTGTCCCTCCTGCAGGGGCCAGGGCTATTGCGTATCTTTTAAATGTCAGTGACTATCATAGTGTCCATCGATTAACTGTCAAATGGTTATGGTTTTGTATACTAAACTAACCATTTGACAGTTAATCGATGGACACTATGATAGCCACTGACATTTAAAAAGATACGCAATAGCACTGCAGATGTCAGATTTGGTTATCCTCTATTGAAATAACTCGCCTATCAAGAATAAAAAATGACCATAATTCATTTAATGTTTCAGGTATAAAAATGCACCCAGCAAAAGACCACGAAGGCGTTCCACTAAACCTTGCGGTCGCTCACCTCGGGATCATAGTGTTCCAGAATTATACGAAGATCAACACCTTCAGTTGGGCCAAGATACGGAAAATATCATTCAAGAGGAAAAAGTTCCTCATCAAGCTGCATCCTGAGGGTTACGTTAGTGTAAGTACATTTGTAATATAACATCACACATGTAATCGGGTAAGGCAGAGATGTACCTAGTAGTACTCATTTTGGTCAGTTATGTTTAAGTTTCATTTACTAGGAGGTGAACCTATTGCCATCAACTGAGCACATATTCAGGCTCCGTAGTTGCTTCTAAGTAATTCCTGATGAAACACCCAATAACAACTTGCTCGAGCCGGGAATCGAACCCAGGACCTCATGCTTAGCATTCACGATTACGACCACTAGAACACGAGGCGGTCAATTATGTAAAAACAATATTCACTAGATTAAAAAAACTACTGCCTAGTTGACATTCAATGACCTGTTTTGGGTTTTATTTTGGACATAACTGATATCGATGAAGGAAAACAATCTTGAGGTAACCTTTACTTTTTTTTTTTTGACGGGTGGAAAATCATCAAATATTTCCTCCCGCTCTTGGGCAGAGCGGAAGGGAGTGTCAGGCTTCTACTGACTAGAAACCACCAATGTTCCTTTTTAGCTCTTCATGTCGAGGCCGCGGTATCTCTTGCGAACAACCCGCAGCCCCGACGGGCAGGAAACCTTTACTTTAAAAATGTTAACCTGAAATCGCCAACCCGTCTTCAGCAAGCTACAATAATCTGTCAAAAAATTGCTGTAATCGATTTTCAAGTTTTCAAAACTCGTAATTTGACGAAGTGTTTCATTTTTATAAAGCTTTTATTGAATAGATTTAGTGAATATTTACGTTAGTTGTGTGTGAACATAGATTTCTTGATAAAATTATATTTTCTCTTTTTTCCAGGGTTACTACCGCGACGTCGTAGAATTCTTCTTCGACGGCCGCAACGAATGCAAGAACTTTTGGAAGAAGTGCGTGGAGAACCACGGGTTCTTCCGCTGTTCAGCAGTGCAGCGACAACCGAGACAGAGGACCAGGGTCATTTCCAGAGGATCCTCGTTTAGGTGAGTGTGGCGACATCTATACCGCCATATGTGAACTAAAGTGACGTATAAGTACTGAGTGATTCTTTTCACTAGAACTTTTTTTTCTTAACTGGGACTGCATGGGTAAATCTGCATCTATAACAGAAAACACCTTTCATAGGTTTTAGCTTTTTTCCATGAAAATTGCCATAAAATGTCAAAGGCCAATTGAACAAACTTTTTTGAAATAAATATAATAAATGACATCATTAAAAAAATAGAGTGTGACGATGGTGTGTTGGGCACGTTTTTATTTCTTGGCTATATCTGACCGTGGCTCTTATAGGTTAAAAATAAAAAGGTTAATTAAATGCGTTTATCTGTTTTGAAAATTGTTAAAAACAAACTTATTTCCCTGTAGCGGTGCAACAACTTCTGACATACATAATGGCCGTGAAACTAGCTTCCCCAAACGTGAAACCGACGGAACTTTTCAACTCCTTAGGGTATTCAATTTTGTTTGGTGAGCGAGCGACCATTACATATATTTAACGCTACCTATATGAACCTATAAAATAAAAATAATATTTCTTTAATCAGATATCAAAATCCATACCAATTTAATATCACATACCATACCACTACCGTACCATTACCGTACCATTTTTTATTTTTGATATAAATACCTATGGGAACAATTACATACGCGAAACGGCTATAAAATCGAATGGTCTATCTGGGCGGTGAGTCGCGTTTTTCGAACCGAAACGAGGATGAGGGTCGCTTTTATCAAATAGACAACTTAACTCTTTTGACTGATTCAAGCGGAAATAACCGCATCGTTAATTATGGTCACTTCGTTGTCCGCATCGTTAAGTATGGTCACTTCGTTGTCCGCATCGTTAAGTATACCCGATAGCGTCGTGCTTAAAAGTTAAACATGAAAACTTCCTTTATTTATTTATTTACAAATTAATGAAATATTTAAATCTAAAATAATATTTTTTTAAAGTGGGTAACTAATCCACCAGTATTGAGAACAACGTTCAAGCTACCAGCGGCCAGGGCTCCAAAGAGAGGAACCTCCTAACAATTGAAACCCTTGATCCAGCTACCTAACGAAATCCTCCTCAGATATTGGTTGAGGCTCTTTGCAATAAAGCCATTAGCTGAAACCACAATCGGCACAATGATCACGCCACATGTCGACATCCTCGCGAGCCAAGTCAAGATACTTGATTTGCTGATATGAATGCTTTATAAATATTGAATCATCTTATTTTCTTTGTAGGTATAGCGGTAAAACCCAGAAACAAATCGTGGAGTACGTGCGAGACAACTACGTGAAACGTCAAACATTCCAGAGGTACGTTCATACTCAACACATTACTGTACATAAGCTTAGCTATATTGGCAGATATGTACTCAAGTAGAAATTGACGTGGGATAAAACCTCATTTTACCAACAAAATTGAACGCGATCAGATGATCTAAACACGTTCAAGGGCTTTTGGTGTCATGATTCATATTGATTATTGACAATGAAAGTTCTTGAGCGCCATTTTGATTGATGAAATCCACTCTAAAAGTGAAAAGAGTAATTTTATCTCGCGTCGAAATAAATTCTGCATGTATAAAAAATAATATTATATCAGCTTAAGCCGCTATAGTTGAAAATATAGCTTTCTTACTGTAACTTATTTAAACCGCTAGCCGTAGCTAGACAATGCTTATACAGGTTGGTTTGTTAAAGGTTGGCAATACTTTAAAGGAGTGACTACTACTAAAAAAATTGAGCATCTTTTAGTATCTCTGAAATTAAAAAAAATCGACTTCATATTTCTTTTCGAGTCATTTGACCATATCATTTTTTACTCGTTCCCATATCAAAAGTTGTTCATTTTCATGAGTATTAAACGCCTATTAAGCATTGCCCACGTTTAATAAATCACTCAGTAGATGGAACAAGGTTTGTTTCCATACAAACCAAGGTTTAGGTAGGATATACGGGAATTCTAACATAAGTTAATACTAGCCTAAGTGTTTCCTAAAAGGTGAGTGGTTAGCATGGGCTGGGAGACACACGAGCTTTTGGTTTTGTCTTGTGGGCGTTTGTGTGAAGAAACGACTCGTAACGAACAGATGCATGATGTAAACAACAGTCCCTCGAACTATAACGATTGGTTAGCGTGAGGCTTCGATAGTTTTGTATTAATCGATGGTGATTCTGATTACTCACTCTGCTCACGATAGAAAGTTGCACGATGTTTTGCACGATGTGTGCAAAATTAAATTAGGGAAGTATGATTTCGAATTATGTTGGGAACTTACTTGGATATTTAATTAAGATTTTTTTAACATATAAAATAACATTTATTAGTTCACGCAAAATATAAAAAGAAAAATGAACGTCGCGGAAATTTTGCACGATGTGATCGATTTTTATTTTTTACAATGCAAAGACATAATGGTGATGAATAATGTTATAAAAAAATAACTACCTAGAAACCCAAGTAAGTTTACCTACATGCAGCGAAATAATATTTTCAAAATTTAATTTTGTACACTTTGTGCAAAGTGTCGTGCAATCTGTCAAATCGTAAGCAGAGCATAGCAATATACTCGAGCATGCGCTGTATCCGTTGAAATTTCCGCTTCTTCTAAACGAGTGCGGTGTAGTGGCGAGTGCGTTGCGTTGCGACGGCACTGACAATCGGTCGGAGGATGGTGTTGTCGTATCACGTAGGGTTTGTCTATGATGGGTCTGCGCTCTGATTGGTTCATTTAAACGTCGCGTAAAACCGAACCTAGACTTCCAAACTTAAAATCCAGTCAACAGTCTCAGTATAGTTAGCCGGACACTAGAACTTAGTTAGTCACGCTTGCTTTACGCACGAGGACCGCAGGCCTGTCGCGGCGCGACGCGTATCGTAAGGGCACAGATTACATACTGTACAGATGCTCGACTTCCTACGTTCTACCACGCACGTTCATATGCGCAACGCACGTCTAAAACCCCGAAGGGTACAGTGGCTCTTTTGACGATGTCCAGTATCTACTAATGACCATCTTTTACGTGCGATTTTGATAGTCGTCTTTCAGATTTGCACCGTATGGCATGATGCTATTCATCTCCTTCACAAGCGTTGGATTATGTTATAAAATATGATTTAAGCTAGACCGTGGCGGGAGCTGTGCCACGAACATGACGCAGACGAGGCACGGATCGCAATTTATGCTACCGCACCGTGGTGTCCATGCCCCTACAAATCGAGCCGACGCAAAGTGGCTGCCTATGACGGTCTTTAAATAAATCATCCCTTACGAGTATCTTGGTCGTACGGAAGCAAGGAAGTCGAGTATGTCTTGGAGAAATATCTGTGGGTGTGGGCTTGTTAGCAGTGTTAGACCGTCAATAACACGTGTTAAGTGAAGGTAGGGGATAAAGCTCAGTGCACAGATATTTCGTTCACATATGTGATCTGTGAAAGGGCGGCCACACACTCGGGTATCGGGTACAGTGCGAAACCAAAAGCTGGTGTCTCGTCACCATCCTCTGCCCGACTGTCGGCAGGTCGGGCTCGTTCCGCGCGTCGCGCTCCGTGTGCGGCTCGCGCGGCAACGTGGCGCCCCCGCCCGCGCCGCTCAACCAGAGCCTCTCCGCGCACCCGCTGCTGCCGCTGCCGCCCGGCTCCGACGGTACGTACGAACACACACGAACTTGCCCGAACGTAGGCTATCGGAACGTAGAACGCGACATGGTTCTTTTGGCGCGAACTAACGACGCCATCTTGGATTTTTTTTTTATAAAACATTTTCCACAGAATATCAACAGGGATTTGACAATGTCATTTTAACGCCAAAAGAACTATGAGGCACTAAAACATGGGTAAAAATGTGTTTTATTGATGTTTTGTTTTTTATATTGCGACATTGTTCCCAATTTTGGTTTAAACCTGAATCCAATTAGTTTCCTCTATTTCTGTTGTCTTTTATCGTCCAAAGTTTTAGTTTTTTCAGTCGATGTATTACCACCCTTCCAAATCGTTCGTCGCGTGTTCTGTCCTACTTACATATTCTGCGTTAGTAAACGGCGGTGTGTATTCCAGCGATTTCCCTGGAGTGGGACAAGCAACCTCACTACCTGGAGGCTTCTCTGATGATGAAGGGCTACAGTGCGGAGGAGGCGCGCGCGGCGGCGGAGCGGGCGCGCCGCCCACAGGCCGCGACTCGCCCGCCGCTCGTAGCTACCGCCTATGCCAGCACGAGAGACAAGGTAATGCTTACCTGGCACTATTGCGTTGAAAGGCCTCCCACTAGGTGGACCGATGATCTACTGAATGCGAGACGCACGGTACCGGTCAATGTGGCGACACTTGGGGGAAGCATATGTCCAGTAGTGGTCATCTTTGGAGTGAAATTATGATGATGATGAAGTAGCTGGGTGTACACTAACTAATCAGCGAGGTCGATGTAGTCGCGCCAAGTGTGAGGCAAGCACAGAAGCGGTGTGGGAAGCCAGATCTTGCAAACGGCAAGTCTCGGGTAAAGTTTGAAAAAAATGCAAAGCTGGATGAGTCACCCACATCGATCGAGCGCTTTATTGGTATCGGTTACCCGGCTTACGAATAATGCCTAAGAGTGATAGAAACTGCCTAAGAGTGATAGTGTTGTCCAAAAGAAGATATAAGGATACATTACATTTGCTTTCTAAATGACAATTAGTACTACAATATTTTTACTTTTTTGCGCTTTATAGATATTTTGTAACACCAGAATAAGTCTGGAATTCATTCAACAGCCAATAACAGACTGGTTTCTATGGAGAAGCATAGACAAAGCTTAAAATAATCATATTCTATTTCCCGACGCTTTTATTTCAACTTCACATAGATTTGTATTTGTTTCTTTCAGCTTTCAAAACTGTACAGCAATCAAATCGTAAGGGTCCCATACAAATTGGTTGTTTTTATTTTAGAATGTTTCTAAAATGTTTGACATATCATCTCTAACCTTCTTTGTTGTCATATCGTCTCGTCTTCTTGTCTATGGTGGTTACATACATTCACTACGTAGTACAACAAGAGATAGTAAATAAGTATAACTAACTGGAACGATAATGATTCTAGAACTTTGAACACAAAATCGATACCGAATGGTAAGAATAGAATAGAAATCGATTCAAGTTGTGTCACATCACTAAATTAAGCTTTTGTTATTTGTTTTTCAATATCTGACAATTAGTGTCGTGCCACCCGTCATATTAATAAAAAGTATCGATAAAATAATAATTCTTGTCGAATAAAGTAAAAAAACATAATTGTGTAACCAAACTAGACAAAATAGGCATGGTTCTGGATTCATGGCTCTTTTTGCTCTCTACATGTAAAACACATTTGACTTATTAAATTATACGTTATATTTTTCTAATTTCTTATCAAGGTGTTTTTTATTCAATTATTTATAGTGAATTGAAGAAGCATATAAAAATAAAATAAATATTTCTAAATACTTACTCGATTTCACTATTTTATGGTAAAACTTTATTATTTAAATTACACACAAATCTTTATATTACGTGTTTTCGAACACAACACCATTTCCAATATATTAATGGGTGGAGGCTATTAAATGCAAGTTTTAATGCACACATCCGGTCATCTCGCACATTTTCCGTAACGCACTTACGGCACGGGTATTCATTTGTATGTAACCCGCTAACTTTTAGAGCTAGCCTGGTAAATAATAGCGTAACGTTTGACAGGCTCCCGAGCTAGTGACCCATGCCGAGGTCAATCATCATCCTATGGAGGATTCGCCTCTGCCTCATCGGACGACGACACCATTGGTACGTATATTCTCTGATGACCGTAATTATGTTCGCACGTGAAGTCAAAGTGTAACCGTTCGCTGTGTGGTGCAGGTTTCTCCGGAGAGTACATGGAGCCAGGCGAGTTTGCCGCGTGCACGTGGGCCCGCCCGCGCGCCCACTCCGCCGCCGCGTGCGCGCCCAGGTCAGAGCCCCCCCGCCACGCCCCCCCCGCCCCACTCGCCCCACTCCCCGCACACCGCGCGACCTGCACCGCTCCACGCCGCAGAGCTCCACTCTAGCGGTTACCCGGACTTCGTGCTCGCGAAACATTCCTCGAGCTTTAAGAAGTCCTCCGAGCGGCTCGAGTACGAGCTGTCGCAGAGCAACATCTACTCCGCCTGCCCGTCCACGCGCTCCAGCCGCTCGGGCGGCTCGCTGCGCATCGAGGAGGACGACGAGTCGCCCGAGCGTGCCGGCCGCGCGCGCATCACGTGGCGGCGCAGTGCGTCGTGCCGCAACCTGCGCGACTACAGCTTCGACGAGGCAGGTCGCGCCAAGCGACGTCGCGACACGCGCTCGCTGCTGGCGTCACTGGACGCGCTGCAGCGCCTGGACTCGCCCGTGTCGCGCTACGACGAGGCGCGCACGCGAGCCTTCGTGTTCGGCGAGCGCGGCTCCGTGGAGTCGGCCGGCTTACTGCTGGGCCGCGCCTATTCCTCTTCGTTTCCAGGTGCCATCGGCGAGGTCTGCGATCGACGTGACCTGCAGTCGTTCGCGCGCACTGGCTCGCAGGACGACCTGTCGCACGATAGTTACGAGGTTATCGAGCGCTCCGACGACGAGTCGGAGACGCGCCGCTACGCGCGCATCGCACCGGTCGGCCGCCGCAGCACGGCGCGCACACGCTCGTGCTCGCTAGACTCAGGTAACGACCTGCCGTCCGACGACGACCGCTCGCTGTCGCACCTGTCGGAGAGCGACGACCACGAGGGCGCGCCCGACGAGGTGGTGTGCCACTACCGCAGCAACAACGACATCCAGCTCGATCCTTTCCTCGTCGACGACCCGCGAGTGCTACCTCGTGAGAAACTCTCTGTGCGCTCCGATGGGAATTTCTATAAGGAAATCAAACGTGCACTCGGCTCGCGAACGTCTAGCCAGGAGTCGAAGAGTGACATTTATGATTCTAAAATATCCAAGAGTAGTGCTGAATCCAGCAAAAAGTCGCGGGATAGCGTTTATCATACGGACAGTAAGAAATCGCGCGAGACTCTCAAAAGCAAAAGCTCCGACAGGTCCGGCTCGCGAACTTCTAGCCAGGACTCCAAATCTGACTATTACGATTGTAAAAAGAATTTGTATGAGCCTGATGAAATTAGCATGAGGCGACGTAGTATTACTAGTATACAGAACGCTTACATAGATCCGTTCGAGCCCATTTCACCCTCGTCTAGTCCCGACTCGACCAAAGATTTCTTCGATACTCAAGCGACTTTTATTAGTATAGAACAGCCGGAGTACCGGGAAAAATCGCTCTTTGACAAGTCACACGAAGACTTGATCGCCAATTTAGCGAATTCTCCCAATTATTATCTATCGACTCCGTACTCGACTTTTCCTAGCAATAGCAAGCATATCAAGGAGCCTAGTCCATTGCATTCTGCCAGCTTACAAAATGTTGAATTAGATCAGTTTTCTGCTCAGTTCGAATCAGACTCGAGTCCTCCGAAGAAAGGGGACGAGTTATCAACAGAGGAGGAGGATATCGTCCCTAATACCACCCACATTTGGCCGGAAAAGATAGTCGGTCTCGATACCGAAATCGATGGTACCAGGGCTGCAAAAATACACAGTTACCAGCGCCGTCGCTCTTCAGATACGGTGTTCAGTTTCGATAAAGAGAAGATAGAATCGTTAACGCGGTCGATTAGCAAAGAGAACGCTTCATCGCATCTCGTGAAAGAGTCTTCGAATGAGTCTGATGTCAATGTACGAGTTCTGCCAGCAATGGACAGCATTGAGTACGCTAAGAACAAAGCTAAGCAAAACGCTATCCAGTCTGGTACAGTTTCCATTCTTCAGTCAGAATTTGACAAGCGCGGCAAAGTCCACACTCATATTATTCGGAAAGAGAACTTGAAGGAAGAATTAATGGCAAAGACTCACTTCGACGAATATAATCCTAAGCTGATCCTCGAGACTAGTTCAAGCAGCCGTTTGGCTGACACTACAGTTCCTTACACTCACCCAACTGTAGAACGAACTAAGAGTGATCCAAACAGCTTAGCCAATAGACCTCGCTTCAGCAGTGTTAATTCTCGCAGACATGTGTTAATGCACCAGAAATCTATTGACTTAACACCAGCAGAATCCAGCGATGAAGATTATATTTTCCGTCAAATACCCAGTGCTCCGCCAATCGCGACGAAGCGTTCGCATTTCGAACTGCCCTCAAGGCTGCCCGATCATATTCGTCCTCAATTCGATCTGCCTAAGAACTACTTTAAAGAGTTTGACGCCTTCAAAGCAGGTTTCAAGGATAATAAGAAGGTTATCGATGATGGTTATGATATTCCTTATGTATTACATAAGAGACATGTGATGAATGGAACTGCTCCATCTCCTCACGACGATCAACGACAGCCTCCGGATATCGTGATGCTTCCGCCACAAAATGGCCGCCATGTTGTCAGTGCTCACCCAAGATGCAAGTACCATGATCATCCTAAGTCGCCACGTTCGCCAAAGTCGCCGAAATCTCCTAAATCACCTAAGTCGCCTAAATCACCAAAATCGCCAAAGTCACCGAAATCACCAAAGTCTCCTAAATCGCCACGGAACAGTATACAAGTTGAACACACTTCGAAGTTCCTGGAGGTTGAGAATCGAGACTTCTTGTTCACACAAAATATCGATCTTTCTAAAGTTGACCCAGTAACTCTAGAAGTGGACAAAAGCGGTAAACTGCAACATTTACCAAGTCCTAAGAGGGACATTACTAAGAACTTAGATCCTGTTCTACTTGAGACGCTCAATAATAAACTGAGCCAGATAGAAAGTGATTCTGCGACGAGTTCTAAAACAGACAGTATCCGACAAGAACCCATGTACCCTTGCGAAATAAAGTTCACCATCAACGGCCGTAATGTGCAGCAACCGCCTATTTGCAAAGAACCAAAGCCTTTGACCGCTGCGGAGAAATTACGAGCCGACATCAAATCGAAGTCAGAAAAATTACCACCGAAAAGAGGCCAAAAAGCTAGAGGTACCGGAAAGAAAGGCCCAGGAAGTAAAATTAAAGGGAAAAGTAATAACAAGATTAGAATTACTTCGTTCTCGTCCGATGATGAAAGCGTTGATTCCGATGATGTTTTCGGTACCACGGAAGCTGCTCCGAAACTTGAATTTTCACCTCCTCAGTCCCGTAAGGACTTGGAACCAATACTGCAGTTGGAATATGATAAAATTACCTCTGGGGCTTGGCACAGAGGCCAAACCATGAGTTCCACGGAAATCGAAGGCTCTCCACCACAATGTAGGAAACTGGCCGAGCTAGAAGCTAAATATAACCCTCAAGTTCTAGACAGCATGAGTGGAAATGCTACAGAATTGCGCCGCATTTCAGAACGTTCGATTTCGATCCCAAGTTCAGAGGACGATGTCGCTATAAAATTATGCGAAACAAAACAATCGAGTAAAGAAAGTTCGCCTTGGGAGTACAACGAAAATATTCCCTCGCCAATTCTGGAAAGCATTGAGTTCCTCAAGTCTGACGATGAACACTTAGCTGATATGGAAATTCAGAAAGTGACAGGTATTCCTTCTGATGATAAACTTGAAACTAAGGAGGAGAAAAAGGAAACGTCCACACTTGGTGTGAAGAAAAGTCTTAGGGATGAGCTGATATCACCGTTGCGTAAACCTGGTGGTACTCCAATACTGTTTGCTCATGCTAGGTTAAATCTTTCTGAAGGGTCTGTATTTTCTCTCCAGCGTCAGAAAGCGACCTTAGACTCACCAACCGCTGCTCGCAGAGCTAAGAGCTTGGACACGCCAGTCATACAGCTACATAGACTCCCGCCTATGAATGCTTTTTCTTCCAAAGACGATACGGTCGAAGATATCAATGAAGAAGGCGAAATACTGGAGGAGAAACCTTTGATTGACGGGAAAGGAAAAGCACCTGTTCCGAAGAAAGACACTATTGACAAAATTGACGAAGTTGAGGAAGATCATCCAGATCACGAAGATCTCAAGTCCGTTGTTATAGATAACGAAGAGATGCAGCTTTTAAATGACTTGGTTGAACATAGCAAACCGCGGTCTTTCAAGCTTAGATATGACCGGATTAAGCTAAAGTCTCAAGCTGCACGTTCACCACTAAGCCGATCGCCGCTATCTCGCTCACCACTGTCAAAGTCACCGTCACGATCGCCTACTTCTTCACTGAACTCGCCTAGAGGCAGCATCAGGAAGCTATCAGATCTAAGTGAAGATCAAATAGTGCCGGACATTGAGAGAATCAAACGTAAAGAAAAGAAGAAGCTAACTCTGAAACCTAAAGCTGATGAAAAACAGAAGCTAAGTAGCAAACTCAACAAAGGTGGTTCTCTAGACACGAATGCTACGAAAATAAAAGCGTTACAAACTCAAAAGTCCTTGCCGTCGTCTCTGAAAGAGCGTCCGGACTTCCTAACAGTACCTCCACTTGACATGGCCAGAGCCAAGAGCCAGGAACTGGAACAAACTGCTAAGAAGATTGCCAAAGAAAAATCTAAGTCGTTGGAAAAGATGGATGTGAGACGTGGCAGTAGTAAGGAAAGAACCAAGTCTCAAGAAGATAGCGATACAGAAATCGCTAAACGTAAAGAGAAGCAACAGATGTTGTTTGAAGCTGCTTTAAAACAAACCAAGACTTTGATTAGTCCAGTTAAAGACACAATGCCACCATTCCCACCACCAGAAGATAAAATCGTTGTCAAAACTGAAGGAGACAAGATAATTATCGACACTAAGATAAATAGCAAGGTAGAAGACCACGTCTTTATCGCCAAATCACCAAAGAAATTGGATAACAAGTTAACCGGGAAAATCAGTAGGAGTTTTGAAGACCAAAAGACACCGAAAACTCCCAGTAAAATGAACAAGAGCATGGATGATAAATCGAGCCCATCAATGGAAGATAAGTTTGATGATTTGGCTGCTTTACAAAAATCACCCAAGACTTTATCTAAAAAACAAGAAATAAAGCAACAGATAGAAGGCAAAGTTGTTTATCAAAAAATAAGTCCTGATGCCAAATCGAAGAGTTTAGACAGGAAGGTAGAAATCCATTTGGATTCTAAAGCAAAATCGAAGAGTCTGGACCGTAATTACGTGACACCCGCGTCAATGCTGGCAGAGAATGAAAAACATTTCAAACAAGAAGTCGTCAAAGTAGACGTTCATCCAACTGTTGTTGAAGAGCCAGAAATATTACCCAAAGACGACGTTAGAGAAACAAAGGATACATCACCTTCAAACAGTTACAAAGACAAAACTGAAGATGACTCCTCCATGGAATGGATGAGCAGCTCGCAACATACAATCATTGAAAACGACACACAAACAGTAATCATGGAACGTCGTAAAATGGATATCTACAACAAGCAAAGACAAACTGAACTTCAAGAAAGTAAGAGTAATCAGGATGTTCACTCGTTAGTGACTTCTGAACGAAAAGCAGAAGTCACTCGTTTGACCAGTGAGGAAGAATCTTTGACAGAAGTTAGCGATTTGAAAGTATCTGACGAAAGCAACATGCTCGGACTATCTTTGCCATACATCGATGCTGACAGTTCGTCAGATCAAGAACAGAAGAAAACAAAGATCCCTCGTTGTATAAGCGATGATTCAAGTTCATGGGTCACTGTGGATTACGAAGAGACTACGTTAGACACTGAACTACCACTTTCCGATGCTAGTAGCAAAACCCGTGGCAGGAGAACCTTGGATCCTCAAGGAACATTTGACGAATCGTCGGCAAGCTTGATGGAGTTCTTGAAACAAGAATCCATATCGCAAGTCATGTCCGATAGCGAAACTGAACGTTGTTCAAAAATATCCCGTGAACCTCCTAAGAACATAGATTTGTCCATGAAATGGAAAAATAAGAACAAGATTATCGTGACACCACCTCAAGAAAACAGTCCCACGATTGAGAACATACCGTTTATTGATTCCAGTACATCGAAGTCTAACAAGTCTGAAGGCGAACACACAGGTAGTTCTGGCAGTGATAAATCTCCGACAGAAATTAAACCAGATCAAAGGATTTTATTGACAGCTAAGTCAAGACGTAGTGAACTGTTGAAGTTGAGTGCGGAACGTTCTCGAAGTTCCGAATCCACTTCGTGGACTAGCATTGAGAAAGATGTGAGTCCATCAAGTCATATCAAAGGTAGCTCTATTGACGACGAGTCCAGTGTTAGTTGTTCGATCGCTAGACCTCTAGGTATTTCGCAGGATATTGAAAAGTTGAATAAAAAAGATCGTGAATGCTTGGAAGAATTGAAACAGGCGATGGAATATGGAGAAGAACACCTGCTGTCTCAACATACTCTGTCTAGTGACCACTCAAAATCGAATTCGAAGTCACCTTCACCAATACCAGAAATTACTCGTATCGAAAGTCCTAGGAGTCCGTCAAAGTACGGTGCTAGAAAGTCCCCTACTCCGACTTTAGAAAAGCAGGGTCAAGTGGATTCTCAGAAAGCTCCCACCGACTCTGAGTCCAGCTCAGCATCTGAGAGCATTGATAGAACCGTTGAACAGTTATCACGACCAACTGCTAAAAAGACTGGCCTTGAAAAAATAGGCAAGGCCGTTATAGAAGAATCTGAATCCAGCCAATCAGCTGCCTCCAAAGCTTCTGATATAGCTATAGAACTGAAAAATACTGTTAAAAAGACTAAAATCGCGATTACTATATCTCAAGAGGACCAAAATACGACTATTGATTTCGATGATGACGGCAATGTCATTACGACTTCATTTGAAAGGGGTGATATCATGAAAAAGAGGGCTCTCAAAGATCACGACCAAAAGAGTTCGTCTAAATCAAGTGTAGATACTACGACTACGACGACTACTTCTAAAGGATCCCTTAGTGTTGATGACTCTTCGTCTCGTCGGAAGGGACGTCTTCTGGACGACCAGAAAAGCTCATCCAAATCTAGTATTGATTCTCGCGGATCTCTTAGCGTTGAATCACGCGGGTCATTCGAGACAACAGAATCGACTTCTGGGTCTCTTGGTGAGGCTTATCGCCGGGGTGAAGAGTTAAAACCAACATGGAGGCCCTTCTTTGGTGCTTCGGGGAGCGAAAATAGCACGAGCATTGAAGAAGCTTGGATACCACAAGACCATGAAGGCTACGAAAACTTGGCCGCCAACAAGGAAATTTTTGAGTACAGTAACCAGAGGTTGTTAGATGACTTCCAGACTTTCTCGAAGAATCCTCCTTTGTCTGCTAACACATCCAAAGATTCAACTGATGCAGATTTCACAGATGATCTGAACGATTTCCCAGTCAATTTCTTATATCCTACAGCTACTTCATCAAGTGGTAGTGGTGGTGCTTCGGACGTAGTTATAGGTTACGGACAAACATTCGGCCGTACTTTATCACGCATATCAGAACGGAGCACTGCGTCTGAAAAGACCAGCGCTGACGAAGACTCTACTAAGGCTTGTTCTCGATCGGAGAGTATAAACGAGGAGTCGCTGAACTCCAGTGATCATCAAGCTAGCCTGAGCTCCGATCCGCCGAGCAACGCCAATGTTGCTTATATATCCGACGCAGATAGACGCACTTCGGCAGAGATGCCCGACATACCAATAGATCAAGCTAAAATAAGTGAAATGTACGAATCTAAACGAGATGTTGAAAAAGCTAGCAGGGCTTTTGATGCGTTAGATGCTAAGAAAGGTGGTAGTCCTGGTAAGAAAGGATCACTTAATCCTATGCCAGCATCGAAAGCATCTTCTGCCAGTGAGAGTCAAGAGTCCGATGATTGGCCATTACCGGAGTTGCCACCACAAGCAGCGACCAGACCAGCTAACTTAGATGAGATTGGTAGAAAAGAGTCGAGTGATTTTGACCAATGGCCGTCACTCCCATCAAGCTTATTAGAGACACCTATCATAGAAAAAGTCCACATCTACTACATGAGTAACGAACCAGAAATACCTACTAAAGTGACTTTACAATCGGAGAGTTCAAAAGATCACCTAGGATCAGATGATGACAGTGACACATTGAACAACGACGATGAATTGGAAAAGGATGTACCAGAGTCGAAGTCTGAAAAATCTGCTGATCGAAGCGGAGATAGTTCTCCGAAAAATGCTAAACCCATCCCTTATGATCAATCAGGCTATATGGTAGAACCGTTGGAGAAACAAGATGAGTACACCTGTCATAAGAACGTAGTACCTAACTACGATAAGTCGTGTCTCAGTGGTACTATCAGCAAGGCGACTTGTCTTATGGGCGATGTAGGGTCCTGCTGTTCACGTTCCGAACATAAGTCTTTCAACATCAAAAGCAATTTGGAAGATATGGTTATAATAAATCAACCCCAAAAGTCTCCAACCAACCATAGTCCGATCTACGAGGACGATCACTTGTATGCTGATGATGTTTTTGGTGGGGATAGCAAGTCTCTCTCCCCAGATTTCGATAAAGGGTTTTCGCAGCTAGGCACAACGAAATATTCTTTCGGTTCGAATAATTCTGATACGTCTATCGATGATCTTTTGTCACAGACGAATGCCGAAGACACTGTTCGTGCTGTGACTAAATTAAGTACAGGAAGTGCTGGTACTTGTAAGAGATGCAGTCATAGTAGCCACTCAGAGGAAGAAACCAGTTCTTTTGGGACTGATTTGGACGGTACAGTCAAAATAGGACTGCCTCAAAAGAAATGCACACACAGCTCGCATTCTGAGGACACATCAATTTGTCTCAGTATATCCGAATGGTCCACTGGTACGAACACGGTACGCCAGTACGCTAATCTATCGGCTTCTGAAAGCGTTTCAGTGCCTAAGAGTGACAAGTCTGATAAAGCGTCGAAGGTGTATTCATCTTCGCATGGGAGTAAGAAAAGCGAACAAAAAATAAAACAAAAACTGGGTTCTCAGGCAGAAATGAGCTCTAAAAGCAGCAGTCTCGATAAAAGCTCGGAAAACATAAAGTATGACAAATTGTGTAGTTCCGAAACTACTATTTCGAGGAAAGGTATGGACAGTAGTTCTGGTACAAAAAGTGATAGTACCTTAACTCTAGCTCAGTCTATATCAGACTGGTCTGCTAGTACCAGCCATACCCTTGTGGCTACAGCCCGAGATGATCAAGCAGATGCGGATAATACGAAATCCGATGACACAATAGTGAAAGATATCCATGTCGATGATAAACCTGATACAGAGATTATAATTACAAAAGTGTCGTCTCCTACAAAGGAAATTGAAGAAGCCAAAGAGCCAGTACTCAGATTGACCGCATCATATACTGGAAAAACAGATAAATCATCATCTATAAGTTACAGCGATAAATCAGATAAATCGAGCTCCAGCTCTTTAAGTAGCTTACAAAAACATGCGAATGGCGTACTTAGATTTGACAACAGACAAGGTTTTCTCCCACAAGATGAAACCCACGAACGCTATCCAAAGGTCCCACCGAAAAGTTTGAGCTACGAGGAACAAACACACAGGTACAAGCCAACCATGCGATGCGCAAGCGAAGATAGCGGCTTTAAACCTTATTTTGTAAGCGAACAGCCAGAGCTAGATATAGACATGCCGTCTCAACTATACAGTCAGGAAGAAAAACACAGTGAACGCTACCAAAGCCAAGAATTTTCTAACATAATGCGTGAAGAAGGCCCTGGCAGTAGTAAATTCATAAGGTCCGATTACAAGCCGTTGGCTAAACACGCAAGTTATGATGATAAGACACTGTCAAAGAATCAGATAAAGGAGTATAAAACTAATCAGCAGTATCGCAGCAAGCCCAAAAGCTGGTCCTTCCACGAGCATTATCTCGCTTCCTCCGATTTGCCTATCATCGCAGTCCCTGAAATACCTTCAGTGCACAGGGAACTTTCGGAAAAGAGATCTGCTGAAAGGTCGGGCAAGACTCCTTTATCGCGATGCTCGCCGTATTATTCTAGCAGTCTGAGCTCAGAGTCTCCTCCGATACAACCATTGAAAGCGCCAGTAAAGAAGTCTCTTCTCGTTCGTAATATTTCACTGAAGAGTCCCCCAAGTGGCAATGACACTGATAGCTCATTGGATGTCATACGCGATCCTCGAGAGCGAATGAAGACGTTCAGGCGCAAGAAACAAGTGACAAGCGCACGGAAGAGACAGGAGAGAATACAAGATGTGTTAGAGGAAGATTCCACCAAGAGCCAATGCTCTTCCGAAAGTGACATGCTCGGTGGCAAATATCTGAACGTCGAAGAATCTCTACGTCGCATGGAAAGCTCGGAATGTTCTGATAGCTATGTCCCTGAAGTAGAATCGGGATCCTCAGAAATGTCGAAGGCTGATTCTAAACATTACGACATACAGGAAGCTAGTTATTCCGAGGACGAGGGACAAGAGGAATATGCCAAGTATAAAAGTGCCAACTATGATGCACAACAATTCCCGATCAATATAGCTCCAATGCAGTTCCAAGGATTCGGTTCTTCCGCTGATGAGGATGAAATGGGCTTCCCCCGGTTTGACAGACTTGGTCGTTTGCGTCACCCTTATCTTGATTCTCAGGAGCCTCCTTACGTTTCAGAGGACAGTCCTCCAAGGATTTCATACTCAAATAAGAGTAGTCGCCAGTCTTCCCTCAAGAAGGCTAAGTCGACTACAGTGTACCGTCAGGCTGACGATCCGTCTCTAGGCGAGCCATCTGGTCAGCACCAACAAGTGTTCTATGAAGAACAAAGTGACAGAGATGACTCAGATGACTACGCTTACCCGATCGATACAATAAAGCGGGCTCCTAAAATGCCCAAGTCAGGCAGCTACTTGTTCGAGCGCGGAGAGTCAGTAGCTTACTCTGATACAGACCTGCCTCAAGATAAAGATGAATACGAAGAGTATAGAGGCAGCCCCTATCCAGAACATTACGAAGAAGTGGTGATGTTCCAGACGCAGGAATGTTACCCGCAATACGAGCACGATATCGATCAGAACAGGGCTGGGAGTCAAGAACATTACTCCCGAGATCTCGACCAACGTTTCAGTCTGAATAATGTAGAAAGATTCTATTCTAGTCACTACGTCGACTCACAAGCTTCTAGCGACAGCCCTGAGCAAAAGTTTGACGTGTCTACGCTGCCCCCGCCTCTTTGCTCCGATGACGAGAATGATTAAACGGACATGTAGTAAATGCAATTTCATTATTATATTTAGTTTGGTCGTTGTCACCCCTCGCCTCGTCGGCTGAACGTTCACTATTCGGTTTGCGAGCGTGCCGGCCGATTAGCGTTTCGAAATTTAAATTAATTAATGCAATTATTGTTATATTGATATTAGGGTACTCATTATATTGAATATTTACATTGTCACTTTAAATATTTAGCAAAATAATGAATTAAAAAAATATCTAGTGCCATTCCCGGATAGCGCGACCCTTTTGACTATCGTGTGTACGAGGACTCATACCTATAGCTTATTAAGTACTTAGGTGTAGTTATATGTGTATTGATCTGCATTATACATTTTCAGAAGTCTTACGAAATACTGATCAATATAACGATGACTTGAATATAAAACTGTCCTTATACTCGTTACCTACGTTATAGTTCGGTTAGACCCTAGAGCTAAAGCTTCGAGGAAATGCAATACAGGTATAACAAAAACGTAGTGCCAAATTCTTCTAGTCATATATTTGAGTGTTTTCAACCTTTATAAAAGTTATATTCGTTGATAAAAAATATCCTGAAAATAGTATTATTGTATTGTCAAGGCTGTGATTTACTTTGTGTGGTGATGAGATCGAAGATCTGAGTTGTTCTGTTTAAGCGTTTACTGCTCAACTGATCAATGCATTGTTTACGCACTTGTTTATTAATCTTAGTTTTATAGTCTAAAGTTAATTTACTTTGTCCATGACACTACACTAGTTATTACAACATGGGATCTGCATTCGTGCCAAATCTGCTCAATTTTTTCCAACACTTTATTATGATATAATTTATTGTAACGTTTTTTAATAATGAATTTTCGGAATCTTGTCTAATATGTTATAGTTGAAATATATTATGGGGTTACAACATTACGTGTTGTGTGTGCGTGTGTGTGGTTTAGCGCTGTTAAATTAACTATTATCGAAGTTAATGACTGCGAAGTAAAATCTTCCGTAGAAAATTGTTTTTGACTAAACGCAACAACAAAAATATGTTTTTTCGCTTCATCACAATTTTCTTTTTATAATTTTGTGCTGTAGCACTCTATGCAGTAGCGGATTCGTTTAAAGATATCGTATGACATAAATATATTTTAAAATTAAATGCTATTATAACCTACCGAGGGATTTATTGATGGAAATGAAAGAAATATATATTTCCCTTCTGAATGTAGTATTCAGACAAATCAATTAAATTAGTTTTAATTGATTTGCCTTAATACTGATGATGACTTGCTATGAAAGCATAGAATAAGCAAGAAATAGGTACCTCTTTTAAGTATACATCACCGAAGCTCAATTATGTTTCAAATTCAACATGCAACTTATATATATTAATATATCTGAGTTTCACAACATTTTAATTCATATACCCACACTATTCAAATTATTATACGGTACCGTGTCAGTAATAATTCTTCGGAATTTAAAACTAAAACTCTTGACTGCTTTCCAAGTTAAAACATTCATTTGCAAAAATAATAAAAGTACATTCCCATCAGCAGTTAATTTAAAATATTTAGATAGGAATAAATTTATCGAAAAAATAGACGAATTGTGTGTCGGTGTAGATGTGAGATTCTTTTGAAAACATAGAGTTAGGTACGTCAGTCGTGTAATGAGTGGAGTATATTGAAAATTAAATAAATATAGTAATAACTCACTTATGTCTGATTTGTTGAAGTATTGAATGTTCTAGAGATTATATTGTTCGCTCGACGTGATATTGGTTCTAGTTATGAGTGTATGCAGGTGGTATAACAAGTTGCCCTGAATAAGGTGCAGTGTGGCGAGTCTCCTCAGTCAATGGCCCAGCTTCCATCTTGACGACCTTATGACTCAAAATCAGCGAGCAAAGTTCGCTTAACTGAATTTTGAGCTATATTTATTTATAAAAAACCATCGACACGCTAAGAAGAAGGTGAAGTCATTAAGTAAACATGTGCAGAAAACCAGTACAATCTTTTTTGAAAGTCACTCACTCTGGCTATCAGTAAAACGAACAAGATCAAAATACGGGTGAACATTGTACGAAATGATATATCATGGTAGAAACTCAATGTGGTGTCTATTGCTTAAAGATTTTCCCACAAGCATCTTATTCAGGCACACTTGTGTTCAACACTCTGTATAATAATTTGTTTTTAGTAGTCAAATATTTTATCACACTAATATCGCTGATGTTTTAAACAAAATATATGTTATGTTATACATTGGGTAAGCCAGTGTGTTATAGAAAGTGTTATATTATTTGCATATAGTTGCTCCTAAACTTATGAAATTTTAGCTATATCGGACCCTTTACAGTGTTTATAATGTTTTTCAATACTTACCTGATATGCAAGTAAGTGTAAAGTAATGTTTTAGGGAGTAACGTTCGAATTTTTTAAATGATTTTATTGAATGTTTTTCTTTGAATTAACAATGACTGAAATTACTAACGATGCGAATAATGTAGAGAGATCTAGCTTACAATTTTGGTACTTGCGTATCAGGAAGGTTGTTATATTTGAATATTATCCTATAAACCCTGTGCTAAATAGTGTTCAATTATAATTGAATTAAAAGATTAAATGGTCGTGTGTGCACGAAGCAATTTTAGTCTACTAGCATGTAAGGGGTCGACAGACCTCCCTAGTTAGCGCAATAACTGTATGGTACGATATTAAAAATCTTAGCACTTAAGTATTTCGACTTTTCGATTGAGAGTGTACAATCCGAATAGACTGTAATGTTACAATTTCATTGAATTGTTTTTTTTTTGATCGCTCGCTTTAGATGTGTACTGTGGATTTATGAAAGAGGGATAGCGAATGCATAGCCAACAATTCAAGTATAATCGTGTTCAATTCATTTGGTGGTCTTTCGAGCATGTATTATTTAACATTCATTGTAGATCTACCATTGATAAAAAAACGGCACATAATTATCTAATACCAGCTAGAGAAAATGCAACACTTGAAAAAAAGAAACCGTGGAAGGGAGGGATATCGACGCATAAATCGCCTTTATGACAAAAGCAATAAAGTCCATTAAATCATGTAGCCTAGCTTAAAAATAGAATAGGTTCTTGATACACACTTGTTAGGGCAGTCACATTGGTTTAACTGTCTTCGTTGGACAGCAAAGACGATCCAAAAAACTAAACATGGGCGTTCACCAAGCAAACTCGTTCGGTATCTAGATCACTGAATCAGGTTCGAGTCGGTTTGGTACAATTCAAGATATTAATATATATCATCTGCCTAGCCCTTTTCAGCTTGAGTATTTTACATAGAGCGACTGCCTACCTGACATCCACAACTCAGTTAGTAGTATGATTGCCCATGGAAAACAAGACTTTCGGGTCATTGACCACCCGTTACGACTGTCTAAGACACAAAATGACAGCCGGGACATCAAAATAATTCGAGCTATACTCCATTTTCCCGAATCTACTAACTCCAACATGTATGTGAAGCCAAGACCAAGCTTCAAATTCATCAATCAACGTATCGTTCATTCATTCACAGTCACATCCAAAGCGGTCGCATTAAGTCATGTAATTTAAATATTGTTTCGATTATTGAAACGTTACTTCCTTTTTGAATTTATATGTGAGTGTTAGTGTACTGTGTCCCGCAATACACGGCACTGCCCCGCCTCGCCGGGGATAGTTAAACAATAAATAAATAAAAATAATGTCAAAGCGTTTTTACTGTTATGTTTTTTTGTCTTTGGTTTCTGTACCTCTTTTGTTTATAAGCTGCCAGGATTATTCATGTAAGTTGGTGCTGTTATAATTGAATGTTGTTATTTGAGCTTTGGCGCAGATGGTTGTGGACTTTTTAGCGTGTCGAGGGCAATCTAAATTGTGTTGGCCCAGAATTGAACTACTAGTTTGGCGGTTTCGGTAGCTCAGTTCCAGTAGTGAACAAACAACAGGACACGCAAGACACTATCAAGTGCCTCATTTTGGCACTAAGGAAACGTCTTTCGGGATTATAAAGTTATTCTATTATTTGATTCTTGTTAAGGTTATGCATAAGAAATCTTCGCCAAAGCTCAATAAAGTAGTCGTAGTATACCTATACACATTTGATTTCGATATACTTATTTATAATTAAATTTTCCTTTTCGACCATTTTCAGGTTCACATAAGTTTTTTTGCTTTGTATTATTTTTCAGGATCTTTCTTTTGTTCACAGATATACTCTTCCCTTGCATGCTTTCTCTTTTATTTTATATTAATGTTTTTATTATTATCCGTATTTTATTTTGCCTTATTGTGTCTTTTGTTGTAAAGTCAAAGAATCATTGGTTATTTACTTTTAATTTCCATCTATAATTTATTAGAGAAAAAACTCTTAATATTTTTACGGAATAACCAGTGATGTTCTGACGTCTAAATAAAATACCTATTCTTTTTTTCAATTTCTAAATTTACATCAGAAGTGGGATATGGTTTTGAGTTGGAATTTAATTAGTATCTATATCACTCAAAGACCACTTCCCATATAATCTCTTCAAACGAAAACCTAACGTCGTTTCTTCTCAACAGACGAGACATCTCCCGAGGAAGATAACACGGTCTCCTCAGCAAGCCTGTGCATGTCTCCCTCATCGGTGACGGATCACAGCATCGCCGGCGTGCCGATATTCGCGTCGACGCCTCTCGTGTCCCGGCCACTGACCAATGGCCATGACGTCGTGGATAACAAGAGGAACAGCGAGAATAATAACGATACTGTTGGTACTGTTAATGGGAATGTTAATGGTGAGTCTCTTTTATTGTTTTGGCGTAACTGCAGTCCTGTAATCTTTGAATGGTTAGGCAGAGGTGTACCTATTAGTACTATGCTAGCCAACTAAGAATAGGATCGCGCTTTCTGCCAACTTCATACGGTAGCAGTACTTATCTACAGATAAGTACTGCCAGCAAAAAAAGAAATGCGAATAAGAAATGTTATGTTTTTTTAATCATAGATTTAATTATTAAAATCGTGTAATATTTTTATTAACATGCTTTTTTTCATATCCTACTCATGTATAACTAATTTGACGTAAAATTGATTAGAAATACCAAAAAAGTGCACATTAAATAATTTAACTGAGTAAGATTTCTTCATTGATTTTTCTGCACACCGTACGGTTTGGTAATGAAGTTCGCGAGTTTTGCTGAACAAAATGGTGTCTTGACAGCGCTATTCTTAGTTGGCTCGCATAGTACACCCACATTTCGCCAGTCACGTTTTAGTCATTTAATTGCCATTTAATAGGGCAAGATTGAAGTGGCGAGCCTATTGTCATCAACCGGGCGCCGATCTAAGCTCCATGCCTGCTGCTAAGAAATTCGTGATAGAAAAACACTTTAACACTTGCCCGACCGTACACTTCTTCTTAACCCATTGAGGAATACAGGCCTAGTATTATGCATCTACATAGCGCAACGGAATAACATTCAGAATGCAGACCACCCTAAATTATTGTATCTGTAGGGTGCTTCCCTAACATAAGTAATGTCAATGCAGATGTAAAATGTCAAACTTAAACTTAAATGCAGAAAATTTCAGTGAATGCTCAACGGGATTAATCTAAATAAAAATGCAAGTAGTCCGACTCAAACCACGTCTAATTGAACACTAAAAATGTAATATACATGAAATGTATAGAACAATGCAGTATGTCAGTGTCAGTGCACTGCCAAATGTAGGTCGCGTCCAAAGTGCAAATACGCGAGCCTACTGGCTAACTTATTGTAATAAATATATTTTAAAAACCATGTACGTGCACCGTACAGTATCATCCGTTAGTTGTATTTTTACTAAGTGAAGCATAACTTCACTGTGACTAACAAAGATTAAAAAATATAAAAACAAAGATATACCTGATGCAGAAGTCGGATAGCCATGATACTTAAATCATCACCATAATAAAGATACTAACGACAATCGGCACAGCTATCAATTCAGTAGATTACTAGAAAGATACTTAATTGATAACACCAAAACGTGTTTATTGTCCACAGTAACGATAGTGTCGGAGTCGATGCATAGTATGGATGTGCTGAGTGGCGGAGAGAGCGATGCTGGGGATACGCTCTCGAGGCGGAATAATAATAGGTGAGTATAGAGTTTTCTGGTTCTATGTGCCACATTTGAAAGAAAAACAAAATATAAGATCCCATTAAAATAGATGTACATACTATTAGAAATTATGCAGACCACCAAAATAAGGACAAGGTAAAAAAAGAAAATGAGAAAAACGAATTAGAAAAAAAACAGCTAATGAAAATACAATAAAAATGTTGGTTGCCCAACAAAATAAAGAATAATTTATTGTTAAAAAAAAACCTTGTAATCACTGTTTTTTTTGCTTGGATGTTTTTGGTTAGACGTTCTGAACGCTGCGTTTGAATTAGTCCATCTATTTTAATGTGACCTTAAATTTATATTTCGCAGGTACAAGACGTGCATATAAGATGACAAAAACACAATAAACATAAATGTGTACATTCTGACGAATTCATCTTATCTTATGCATTTTTATGACTTTACAGTGTATGTATCATAATAATTATAACTTATTACTCACGTGAACCGACACTCATACTAATTAGCCTGTCACTTACAAACGAGATGAATCATAGTATTATATCATTTTCAGTATATCGTCCGGTCTGCTAGGCACGTTACGAGAAGTCAGCGACGCTCCTAAGAAACGAAACATGGACATTACGTACTTTGTGGCTAAGGAGTTGCTGATGACGGAGAGGACGTACAAGAGGGATTTGGAACTTGTTACTGTGGTGAGTAAGCAACTTTTTCATCCATTCACAGACCGACTTTCGCAAGCACGGCTTAACCTTGAAAATGTAACTGAATCTACATGTCAAAAAAAATGTTTGTCGTATTATCATTTACACTGAAAACGGGATATTTACCATGCTTTCTCCCGATTATTTTAAATCGTAACTATGTTTACAAACAGTAAACATGATAAGTAAATATCCCGTTTTGAGTGTTAATGATTATTTATGGTAGTGATTATGTCAGTCTAAAAACTTGTCCTATATTTCAGAAATGGAGTACTAGTGTATCAGAGCTAGCAGCGGGTGGCGCTGAGGCGGGCGCGGCGTTAGCTCGTGCGTGTCTCGCGCTGGAGCCACTCGCGCTCAGTAATGGCAAACTGCTCGCACGCCTCGACAGGCTTCTAGCTAATACACCTAAACCTGAAGGTAAATGGCTTATTTAACCTTTTTTACTGTTCTTAAATTTTATGTGGCGAAAGACATGAATAAAGAAGATACGTGCATTTTGCGCAGCTTTAAAATCGACACAACGATTAAGGTGTCTGCCCCCTAAACCGTTCAGTCACCCTCGCGTGCCATGCACGGAGCGTCATCAATTTGGTCAGTGACGGAACGGTCTAGTGGGCATACTCTCATACTTTTCAATACAAGGAGAGAAGAAGTACAGTTTTTTGTCTGGTATGTTCATAGTCAATAAAAGTTATGAACGGTGTGTGTGAAGAGAAATTTAACCACTGTTCTTTATTCTTTCTTTCAGATGCGGATGAACCTGAGTACAAGAAAATAGCTGATGTTCTGTACGATCATTTATTAAGTACAGTCGACGTAAGTACCCCGATCCATTAACAAAATAATATTTTGCTTTTACTTTTGTATGATGGGTATTAATTATGTAGACGTGTAATAAAATTACCTTGATTTAGTTAGTTTATCCTCCAAAACAAAGTTAGAGTTGCTGTATCGTCCAAAACTAGATGATATATAAAAAAAAAACTGTTTATTTTTTTTAGGAAATAAGTCTGTATGAACAAGCTGCGCTCTTCCATACTTAAAAAAATGTTAAATACTTGCTTAATAATTAATAAATGTAAGTAATATAATGTACTTCTGAATATATTTATTCCACAGGCATACCTATGGTACAGTTCGCGTGCCGGCTCCCTCGTAGGCGTGGTAGAAAGTGTGCGACGTCGAGGTCTGGAGGCCGGTAGAGCGGCCGCTAAGTTCGACGCGAAGGCACCGCTACCACTCGCTGCCTTACTGCTGAGACCGCTGCATAGGGCGCTACATTATAGGAGATTAGCTAATGGTAACTATTATCACTTTAAACCTATGTCATATGTAATTGGAAAATTATTGATTATATGCAGCAAGTACCGGTGCACGCCGATTTTTTTTTTATTTACATAAAAGAACTTCGTGTTTCGTTCGACTGCCTCATCGGTCTAGTAGTCTCAAGCACGACTACTGAGCTTAAAGGCCTGGGTTCGATTCCCGGGTCGGGAAAGTTTTCATTCGTGACCGGTTGGTGGCAATAGGCCCATCCTCTGTTACATGGAACTTACACGTAACCAGTGAAATATGACTGTAGTATTAGCTACACCTATAACATATACATACATATATTTATATATTATGTTATGCCTAGAATATGTAACTTCGTGTTATGGAACTTTATCAAAATTTCTCCACTTGTGTAAAATATGGTGATATAACAATATTTTTTTAGATCCAACCCAGGATCTCCACGCCTTAACAATTGGACTATCAACTATAAATAATTTTGTCCACAGAATTGTTCACCGCGACCCAAAGCGAGTGCTCAGCGGCGGCGCTAGAGCTAGCCGAACACGTGGCGTCGGAAGCGCGGGAACAACTGCGGCACGGGGAGAACCATGCCGCGCTGTGTCAGCTGCAGAGAGATATCGCAGGTCTGTACTGTCTTACAAAGAGATGTCAGCAAAGCGAAGAGGTCCGTAAGGCTCACGCCTGCCGGGGCTGCAGGACTGTTCGAAAGAGAAGAACATAAAGAGCTAAGATGAAACTTGGGTGGGTTTTAGTCAGTCAAAGTCTGACACTCCGTTCCGCTCCTCCCAGAGCGGGAGGGGTCATTTAACGATTTCCCATCTGGAAAAAAAGGTCTGTACAGTCTTGCAGCGTACTTATATTATTGTGAATAACTTACCGAGGTTACTGAGGTCAGGGATAGGCTTAATAAGACTGTCTGTAACAGCTTTTTTAGCTTAAAGGTCACACACGTGTGACCTTTAAGCCGTGCCTTTTAGTCATGCACGACTGCTGAGCATCGGGTCCTGGGTTCGATTTCCGGGTCGAGCAAAGTGTTATTGGGTTTTTCCATCAGGAACTTCTCAGTAGTAGCCACAGAAACTGAATTTGTTCTCGTTGTTCGGTTGATGGCAACAGGCTCGCCCCCATTACGTATCCATGAAGTAACTACTTGAAACCAGCTCCAAAATAACCCAATATTAACGTTTAAAAACTCTACTCTCAGGTTACGACAAACTACTAGTGGCGGAGCGGGAGTTCATAAGAATGGGCTGCGTCTACAAGCACTCTTCGAGAGGTTTACAGCAGAGAATGCTCTTCTTGGTACGTTCTAACCAGCTATTTGTATTACGCATTTGATATTATTTTAAACTAAATTCTATTGGCAGTTTGAGTACTATAAGTAAACTAAGTGATCCACCCAAACGTCCTTTCTTTGGTATTGTTCGTCGTGACGTTGAGCTCCTTGAGTTGCACTGACTGGACGGGTCCACTCAAATCTGTGTGGTGCTTTCTTCAAAATACCATCAAGACTATGTCTGGATTTTATGAGACTATGACCTCTGAGTTTGTTTCGGATGTTTCTTCTGAGACTGCAGGTACAGTCAGCATCAGAAGTAGATTAACACTACACACAGTTTCAAAGCAGGTGTTTTATTAAAATCTTTTTGGATATTACTCGTTACTAACAAGTTATTAAAGAGTAAGGAATATTTTAAATAATAATCTTCTGAAACATTAAAAATAATAACTGGAGTCCTGTACATCAAATAATTAAAATTCCGAAATGTTCAGCTTCTTCTGCTGCTGACCGTACGAAACACCGACCCCATCTAGTTTAAAAAAAGTTACTTGTAAAAATGTTTGTAAAAACCTTTTGGCAAACTAAACATAATTAATCAATTATCATTTATTGGGCTGCTCTCAAAACGTTGAAGGAAAACATCGTGTGTCTTAGAACCAAGAAATTCGAAGACATGTGACATCTACCAACCCGCACTGGGCCCGCGTGATTTATTATAGCCCATCCCTCTCTTAGAGAGGAGGCCTGAATCCCTGCAGTGGGAACATTATAGGCTGATGATGATGATGATGTATTGGGCAGGTTGTAGCCAGCAACAGCAATATGTGTACACTTAGCAACTTTTAAAAACAAATTTCGCCTACTGTATTGATTTAATTTTCATTTTACATAACGCAACAAATATTTTGGAACCCATATTATCGTAAATAGGTCAAATCTAAAAATTGCGATCGTTGTTTTATGAGAAATTCGCGTTTGAGTTTTGCTAAGTGTGTACATATTATTGCTATGCGCTAGACAGTGTTTGTTTACAAACTTCTTCTATGTTATAGTGACTATATTCTGGGTATCGCAAATAGAACGTAGTCTATCTTATTTTAGTACGTTTTGTGTTATGTAGGAAGCTTGAAATAGCTTTTAAAGATATAATTTTCCAAATTAACCCTGCTATAACGTCCTAAAAGGAGAACTACCCTGTATTTATGTTAATTACTACTAGTTACTTAAGATGCTTGATCATTGTTTTCAGTTTAGTGACGTGTTAGTGGTAACGTCGAAAGCTGGCTCTACGCAGTTCCGCGCGCACTCCGCGTTACCGCTTCATGCGTTGGAGTTAAAACCTTCCGAGCTACCACACTCCTTCACACTTACCGGTAAATATGACTAAATTGTAAAATACGATAAAATTTCAAAACTTTTTGTTTATCCAGTAACATTTTTTTGTGATGCTGGCTAAATTTCACACTGTTTCAGTGTGCAACAAGTTGTTACCTACACACAATAGAGTTGCTTTTTGTTAGTGTGTATTTTACTTGAATTTTTTTTTTCTTGAGACTAGACCTAGATTCTGAGACGAACTGCTTGACCTGAATTATCATCATCTTCTTCCTGCCCTTGTCCCATGTAACTTGGGGTCGGCGCAGCATGTGTTTTTCTTCCATTCTACTCTGTCAACCGTCACGCTATCATTAAAGTACTCCTTTTTCTTTCATATTATTCCTCACACAATCTATCCATCTTTTCTTTGGTCTTCCTCACCCTCTCCATCCATCGACCTGAATTTCATTCTATTTAATAACACCGATGACCTGGTGAAGTTTGCGGGGATCCCCTGGATACGAGACGCACGGGACGGGTCAATGTAGCGACACTTGGGAGACGCTTATGTCCATCAGTGGACGTCTTTCGGCTGAAATGATGATGATAATAACACGGCACCAGGCTGCCAAAATCATCAACATCATTTCAGCCCGGAATCACCTACTCTTAAGTTTGGGAGAGGTCTATGTCCAGCAGTGGACAAAATGGCGATGATGGTGATACTAATACATCATAAATAAATAAACACGGCACGTTATTTCTCAGGTGAAGATATAAACCTCCTGCTAAGCGCGACGAACGACTGCGAGTACTTGGGTTGGTACAACGCGCTGCAGAACACGATACACAACGCGCGCGACAACTTCACTGAAGTCGATGTTGAACTCACGCCTTATGAACAGGAGACTGGTATGTATGGCTAGAACACCAAGAGTGTACAGACATCTTCTGGGGCCCGTCGGGGCTGCGGGTTGTTCGAAAGAGATATCGCGGCCTCGACACAAAGGGCTTAGAAGGAACGTAGGTGGTTTTAAGTCAGTAGAAGTCTGACACTCCCTATCACTCTGCCCAGAGCGGGAGGAGTCATTTGATGACTTCCCACCCTCCAAAAAAGCCATCTTCTGATCACGTTTGTTACTTTGTAGACTTCTTCAATTTTTTATGGGAAACATCTATATGAGCGCCGTGCACTAAAAACGTCTCGTATGCTGCGACGGAAGATCTCGTAGCATGATGCCTCCTGGGAAAACCACCACCCAACCAAACCTTGGGAAACCTTTGCTCATTAGAATAAAGTTTGTTTTGGAACGATTGTTCTACATACCGCGTTTCCGAACGTTCTACGCTACTCTATTAGTGATGTAATTAGGTCGTATGCAGATTTGATCGATAAAAGAAAATAGGTACTTTATTGTAATATTTATTCCTTATTTTACTCCATAGGCTTTTTATTACTTATAAATTCTAATATTAACATAGATGTTTCACATTTGCCGGGTGTTCCGTTACGGCTATTTTTTCCCGCATTTGTAGAAATGATTATGAATTTTCTTTGAAATCATTTAGATCGAAAGTTATGATAATCTTTACTACACAAGGAAGTAGTTACAAAATTGTGTGAAGTCCCTATCTCATGTGCTAGATGAAATTTAAAATTGTGTTACTCAATTGAGTTGATGGTATCGCATAATCTGTTACGATGCCCAGAGTAATCGTGAGCTGATGTATTGTTGTACAGAGAGTCCGATGTCGAGTGCGTGCGCGGCGGGCGGCGCGGGCGGCGGGCTGGCGCACGTGTGCTGGCATCGGTTCACGTCGCTCGACACGCAGCATCTGCATCTCGCTATGAGGGTAAGCGCCATGTCATACAACTACCACTAACAGATGACCACTTTGTTACCGAAATCTGTGTTACTCTACCCATTTGTATTCTTAGTACTGTTACGAGCACTAATATGTACAAAGTAAGCAATATTCGTAAAGTAAAACGTTAATAAATACAGTACGAGAATTTAATAATTATTAATTAATTTATTAATTAAATTAATTAATTATAAATTAATTAATTATTTATTATTAATTAATTATTAATTAATTATTTAATTAATTAAAGTAATTAATTAATTATTTAAAATTAATTAAATTAATTAATTAATTATTTAAAATTAATTAAATTAATTAATTAATTATTTGAAATTAATTAAATTAATTAATTAATTTTATTTATTAACATAACACTGAAATTTATTTCAAAATTTAATACTGAACATGGGAAATATTTATAATAATAATAATAAAATGTTTATTGAGTCTCAAAAGTTACATAATATGCATGAGTTGAGACAGCCCCAGTAAGTAATTGAAAATACTTGTGTTGGGGCTGACTCACTACATTCCCTTTTTAACACAGTATTGAGACTAAATTATTACAATAGAATACAAAATAAAACAAGATAAAACAAAACCCAGCCGATAAGCAACAAAGCTGGTGAAAATATGTGCTTCTTAGATTCTATGAACTTATTCTATGCATGCGTGTTTGTGTGTGTGTGTGTTTGTGTGATTGAGTGTGTTTGTGTGTGCTTGTTACTGAGTGTATAATTATTTATGTATGTGTCATTAGCAAATTCTTACTAGAATGTTCTCATTTTCCTCATACGTTAAAGTTTTTAGCCATTCAGATTCATTTATGTATACATGACAAACAAACTCATCTATTCTTTTTATCATGTTAATGAATTTCCAGACCCAGTTATCGGGCTACTTACTGCGCAAGTTCAAGAAGTCTCCGGGCTGGCAGAAGCTGTGGGTCGTGTTCGCGGTATCCACGTTGTTCTTCTACAAGAGCTGGCAGGATGAAACGCCGCTGGCTTCTCTGCCTTTATTAGGGTAACTTGAATTACATGTTTTTTTTATTAGTATGTACTGTTCCACTGCTGGGCATAGGCCTCCCCAATTCCTTCCAAGAGCTCTTTTCCTGCACCTTCTTGAACCAGCCTTCGCGGTACGCATTCAGATCGTCTCGCCACCTCTTTCTCAGCGGCGCCGTTCTTATAATTATTTTAACACGCTTTTTTCAACTTTATCTGTAACTATGTAAAATAATCTTATAAGGTTTTTTTGACCTACTTCCCAGTGTCCGATTGAGGTGGAATTTTGCATATATGTTTAGTTTGGATGATAATACGTGGTTAACTAAGTGGCATCGATCTAAGGCGCGGGTCAAATACGTATGGCGGTGGCGAGGCGCGGGCCAGGTGATGCGCGTGGCACCGTGCCACGCCTGCGCCACGCCGCCTCACTATGTGTCGCGTCACACCTCCTCTATACATTTTGTATGAAATATCAAAGAAGTGGCGCCACGCCACCACCACGCCAGCGCCGCGCCATCACGCTTCTTGTGTTTGACCCGCGCCTAAGATGGCAGACTGAGATAAATTTCTTTATCCAATCTGAACCCCTTTCTAATTCTTTTAATGTTATCATCAACCTGCCCTTGTCCTTTTCTACTTGGGACGGTTCAATTCGTATTAAAGTTATCAGTTATCACATAATCTACAAAGATGTCGTAAATTCTCACCATAGATTTTAAACGAGACAGTATTTAATAAGTATCTTTGTGGCTTGCAGTTACAGCGTGTGTACGCCAGCGCCCGATGACAACATCGACAAAGACTTCGTGTTTAAACTTCAGTTCAAGAACCACGTGTACTTCTTCAGAGCTGATAGCCATTATACTTTCAACAGGTAAGTCACTAATAAATTTATACATGCACATCAGTTCTCTGTCTCTCTCTACTACGCTCATTGACGGTCGATCACTTTTCAACCTTATAACTCAGGACATAAGGGTGAAAAGTGCCTTGACTATTTTTCTCTATGTTTGATTTGGTATGATAAACCTGATAAATACATATTTAGTAAAGACACTAAACAGTAGTTAATAAATCATGCATTTATTTTCAGATGGACGGAAGTTCTACAGACAGCAACAATGCGGCCTGAACATTGATCATAGAACAATCACGACTAGATTATTTAAATAAAAATATAATAAAGTATATAAAATCACGAATCGATACAACATTGGTGCCATAGAATCGTGGCCAGATATATTTTTGTACGAACTTTATGAAGTGATTCTTGCCTTTATTTATTGTGTGAACAGATCACTTTAGTATTAGATCAAGACTGACGGTTGTCAAAGACGTTTATGCAATGTAGTCATAATATTAGGTGGCGTGGTGTTCGTCGTAACATAACTGAGGATATGATAGTGTATTACTATACCTCTATACACAGCCTTTCCGCACCATGTTCTGTCTATGTCAGGTAAAATACAGGTCATTTTTGTATAAATGCGGCCTGTTATATTGACGGCCTAACAGGTTTGGGTAATCCCAATATTCAAGCATTTGTAGTGAAAGTTAATCGGTATAATAAAATTATAATTCTGACGACAAAAATCGATTTAAATGGCTTTTCGTAATATTTTATTCATGGGCTGTCGCCGTCATACATGTTAAATTCATATCTTGGTATTGGTAAAATTTCAGGGTAACATTGAATAAGTTTTACAATTTAATGCCTTGTTACTTTCAATTGTCACGGATTTATCGATACCGACGAATAATGACCGTCGCATTAGTGAAATAAAAACATTCATTTAAGTACACTAAAATATTGATAAGTCCTTGTTATCGCTAATCATGTTAGCATTACACCCGTGCGCCTTTGTAAAACAAATGTAAATTTCCATTTTTTTTTTCATATAAAATCTAATCTATTTAACATTTGTGACAAGTATACATTGTTGTAATACTATTTCCATGAGCCGACGTCGGGTCTCGTTCGATGTGTCATAACAGAGAACTTACTGTCCTGTGTATAGTTTCACTTTATGAAAGGGAACTACCTCCTTGATATTTATAGATATTATCCGTATAGTAGCCTTGTTTCAGAGAAAAGGCCTACTTATATTTGTGGAAGTATGTTTAGCAGATAATCGAATGAATGGTAGCAACATTTTATTTGTAAATAGGTCATGGTGAATGAATGAAACCCCGATTTTGTGGTTGGAACGATAAACATGCCAAATGAAGGCATGAGTGGTTTGTTTGTAAAAAACCAACGATTGGTTGATTCGTAAATTTTATTGAGCTTTCTGTATTCCTTTCGACAAAAAACCAGAAATATTGGATTCAGAATTGGGCCTTAAGAGTCCCAAAAAAATTGGTATCGAGAATACGTTATAGTGTTGAAAAATAATAAGAGTACAGTGTAGTAATAAGTAAACGGGAGAAATGTTTCTTCCGTGTAATTCTAACTTCATTAATTTACAGCGTATTTTGTAACAGTTACTCGTAATGCAGTAACAATCCAAAAGATTGAGTGTTCATGAAAATGTAAGTCGCGATGGGTAGTACTTTATACTTTAATCAAAATAAAATCATTTCCAAAATGTTTGTCGGCTGTGTAGAATAGACTTTCATAAGATATTATAACCAATCCGCACTGGGTAGATTATAGCCCATCCCTCTCCTAGAGAGGAGGCCTGAGTCCCTGCAGTGGGAACATTATAGGCTGATGACGATGAAGATATTATTACTCGTGTTAGTTATGTCAGTGGTTGACTATAAGCAATAATACATCACAGGTAAATAAATATAGTTATGTTTGTAATAATTTGCGTATTTTATGAAGTAGAAGAAATAAACCGGGGTTAATAACTCATCAAGTAAACGATGAAATGGTACAAAAGATGCAAAGGAAATGAATGAACTGTACGAATGATAACTGGCTGAACGATTTGGAATAAAACAATGAGTGAAGCGCGAATGATACAAATATTTTGAAATCTCAAGGTTTTCCCATTTTTTTGTCGAAAAACATATTTTTCTTAAAATGTATTTTGGAATACCAAAACTTTTTACTGTATAATGTTAAATTAATGAATTCATATTTGAAGTGCTTATTATGTGTGAATATTTCCAAAGCTTTTATTTATAGAGTTTATTTATTAAGAACTGTTTATGAGTTTAACATAGGAATTGAGGAATATTTAATTCAGGTTTATGCAATACAACAGATCATATTAGAAATAAATATTGTTTGTATTTGTTTTAATGTTGGAGAAATTAAAATTATAATTGAAATAAAAAACATTCAAGTTCGTTTGACGTTTTATTTCAGATTCCATTTTAAAATATTTGTTCGAAGTTACTTACATTTAATTTGGCTTTGGCAACACCGAAATTTCTAGACAGTAAAATAATCTACGGATATAAATATTGTAGAATGTCAGATCTTAAACATTAAATACATTATATAAATGTCTACTTATTATAATGTGTTACTAAAAATGCTTTTTGAGATCATACAGAATCTTTGGCATAGTCTGTTCTACTTTAAAGGTGGCACATTCAATTCCCTACTGTTATTCGAATTAAAGTAAAATGCTGTCTGATTTCTTAACAACTACTTTTATAGCTAAAATATAGCAATCAGTCAGAATTGATGGACTCGAGCGCCTTACCGAGGAACACTATTGAACTATTCTATTTCATACAATATAGGACAAAATTTATCTTACACAAAATGTATCTACTTAGGGCTTTACCTTATAAACACTGCTTTACTTATACTGTCTCTATATCTTCCATGATTATCCATTATTATGAGCTCCCGATATTTCGACGCTGTTGCAAGCGCTAGATCGCGGGATGACTGCAGGCGAATGAGAATATTACATACACAACACATAACACCCAACTAAAATAATGGATAATCACGGAAGTGACAGTATAAGATTACTAACAACGAATAGAAATGACTTTTATGTACCTAATTAATTCGTCCGTAAGGCGTCTTTATCCTTAAACTCCATGCCTTCACAATACTCGTCTCGCGTGTATATATATTTCCTCGTTAAATACAAGACACCGGTTACAAACATGAAACAACGTCATCAAGGTCTTTTTGATAAAGATCGGGGTTTAATCGCTAAGACAAACTTCCGATGGTTTTTATACTAGGAAGAGAGGAATTAATAATTTAGATATTTGCGAAAAACTATCAGCCGCAAACTTAAGTATCGTACCGCAAACTGTAAATCTTTGACACCAATTTTTTGGTCGCGGTCAATATCATGTAAAATCATCCTTATATCTATCTGGCTTTTCTTATGGCTGCGCTAGGCCCCTTTTGGCATTATTAGTTTTGTTTGTAATTTGTTTTCTAAATTTTTAAGGTGTTTTTCTTTCCAATGCCAAATAAACACTATTTTATTTATTTACCTGTAGACAGACTTCCCGGGGGATGAATTGAATATTTCATCAGATTTGCCATAGCACCTTTAGTTTTCGAGATAGTGGTAAAAATACAACGGGCATGTCTTGCTACAAACCGGTGTCTCGAATTGAACATAGAATAAATGGAAGTACGCACTCGTGTCGAGTCTCTGTTTGGTCCCACTCCGATAGTCCAAAAGTTTTGACTGATTATACAAAACTATCTTACAATATGTACATCTTCGAACGCTTAGCACGTGTCACTGACTCTGGCAGAGCCACCATCAGGGATTTTCATTTTGAAAACACAAAAAAATTGTCGCTAATTAGTCGAAATTTGTCGCCAAATATCAGAATTTGTCGGTCACTGGTTCAAAAGATATAAGGGTTTATAGGTGGCCGATCTGGAGAGAGTCTCCCCAGCAGGGCCACATTTATATCTCAAAAACTAGGGCACCTAGCAAATATCTCTTTTCTCCCATAATTTGTCGCCAATTAGTCGGAATCAGTCGCCAAATATCAGAGTTTGTCGGTCACTGGTTCAAAAGATACAAGGGTTTATAGGTGGCCGATCTGGAGAGAGTCTCCCCAGCAGGGCCACATTTATATCTCAAAAACTAGGACACCTAGCGAAGATGTGTTTTCTCCCATATTTTGTCGCCAATTAGTCGCAATTTGTCGCCAAGTCACAGATTTAATCGGATCTTAGTTTAGGAGATATAATGAGTTCAATTAGTAAGGTATAGTCCAAGAGCTAGGTCGAAGAGTTCACGAAAAATACCAAGAAAAAAATATTTCTATTAATATGTGTAATATACTTCTAGTTTTATCGGTCTAAAGTCTTTAGAAATGTCCGAGAGAGATAAATTCTCAATTTAATTCATGTTTTTATGTTTTAAATTACTAGGTTAGAGTGGCTTAAACTTCTTTGAAAACATTAAACCTTGCTCTTGGTCTATTTGGTGAAAGATGTACAGTCGCATGCAACTGTTTTACCACTTTACAATGTTAAGCTCTAATTAACTTTAGAATAATAAATAAATGTCGTACCTTTAGTAAAATGTTTAAAATACTTAAACGTTGAAAAAGTATTGTCAATTGTAATCAAATTTTATTATATAAAAATGAATTTCCATAAAGTTCGTTTGATGTGTGTTGTGTTGGTGTGTATTTTGAGGTGATTGCGAGTGTTGTGTTGTGGGTATGGACGGGTTGAGTTTTTATTTTATCTTAATTTGAGGTTAGAATAATAAAACTTCTGTTGTCGAAATATAAAATGATTTATTACCTTAAAATTATTGTACTTTCAGAAAATGTTACAAATAGGTATTTGTAACATTTATAAGTAGGTACTTATTCAATATTATTAACAGATACAGTTTGTGACTTTGGATGTTAGGGGTAATCTCCGGTAAAACTGATCCGATTTTAGAAAAATCCTTTAGAGCAAGTTTGTTTGTTTACCTATTTTTTTTTAAGTAGCTACTTTGAGCGGCGGGCGCGAACGCCGACGCGCCGCACCCGTGACGTACAGCAGGTGACACCCTCGTTATATCTCGCTCGTTTCTCCGTTTTTGTATTTTCGGAATACCTAGAGATAACAACACTCGAGTTCGTAACTATTCATAATAAGTTCCACTTTAATTAAACTGGCTGACTTCAACTTACGTGACGGGCAACTCGTTCGAAGCAGCTCATCTGTACACGCGCATCTATCTCTTTCTTACTTACCGTAAATGAAACGGAGCGCAGCGATCTATCTGCCAGCGACTAAGTGGTAAGTGCACATTGTGTTAGATAAATAATTACATAATTATATGTATTGTAGATTTGTTTATAGGTAATGAATACAGCTTTCCTATGGTGGGTTGAAATTATAGAATAAGTTTACATTTATTTAATTCGAAACAAACATTCCTCCATAAGACGTCATAGATACTGTCTAGAAACTACATAAAGTATTTTGTACTCGCTTGTACCACTGTATGGGGAAATTGAATTCTTTAATATCTTTTTAATTACACACCGACTAAATCTGTAACTTTGCGACAAATTGCGACTAATTGGCGACAAAATATGGGAGAAAACACATCTTCGCTAGGTGTCCTAGTTTTTGAGATATAAATGTGGCCCTGCTGGGGAGACTCTCTCCAGATCGGCCACCTATAAACTCTTGTATCTTTTGAACCAGTGACCGACAAACTCTGATATTTGGCGACTGATTCCGACTAATTGGCGACAAATTATGGGAGAAAAGAGATATTTGCTAGGTGCCCTAGTTTTTGAGATATAAATGTGGCCCTGCTGGGGAGACTCTCTCCAGATCGGCCACCTATAAACCCTTATATCTTTTGAACCAGTGACCGACAAATTCTGATATTTGGCGACAAATTTCGACTAATTAGCGACAATTTTTTTGTGTTTTCAAAATGAAAATCCCTGATGGTGGCTCTGCCAGAGTCAGTGACACGCTTAGCACTCATAAATAAATTAGATTTCATGTTATAAATAGGTAAACAAAAGATTTTTGTGCAATAAATAATATACATCAGATGTAACGACTAATAGAATGTCATAGAGTAAAATCATAATGTTCTAAGTAAATAATGTCATAGTAATATTTAAAATTTATATAAATAACTTCTAAAATATTATTTATGTACAAAATACATTGATTAGGTCAATTCCGTGTAATTCTAAACAGAAATAGAAGCAACCAACTCTGTTTGACAAGTTGATAACACAAGATTTTTTACAGTATTTGCGCATTATGTGACAACAGCCTCTAATAGCATTTAAAAATACAATAATAAACTTATTTAGCTGCACATCACAGTCATGTAAAGGTGCAATTTAAATATAACTATATTTCATAACATATTCACCTAATATAGCACAGGAAGACAACCCGCGGGAAAATTAGACCTAAAACCAAGGTGAAAAGTAGATTATGGCAACATTAATATGGCCTAACTATAGCAACACCAATAGGACAGATTTACTAATTCTAAACCATCATATTTCCGACTTTTTCCTAAACATACTGCCTCTCTCTTGGGCAATTCACCAAAGTCTTCCAGACCTCTCTCTGTTACCATTTCAGCCAATTTTAAGTCAAGTAAAATTGGCATCAAGAAATGTTCCAAAATTATAAAAGAACTGTCACTTTTCACATCCTAGTTGAAACCGCAGCTCCATTTTCTTTACTCTCTCCGTCTAACTGTTCTTTGCTTCGTTTTTCTTTATTCCTGCTTTTGAATATGGAAGCGTTGGTTATGGACCGGATGCGAAAAGAGCCGGGTGTGCCGTTGCCTATGGATGTGCCAGACCCTTCGTGTTGTTGATGCCGGATGTTCGGCGACCGGTCCCTAGGTCTCGTTCTTGATGAGAAACTTGCTGCTTTTAGCCGCGCTCCTGTAAGCAAGATTGGATGTAGTGAGCTACGGATTTCATAGTGGGACTAGAGGACACAACTGTACCCACTTAAGCGCTATGGTACCAATTATTGGCAGGTTCCTATGTCAAGTTGATATTGCTGGAACTTTGAACAAAATTCGCGATAGTTGATCAGATCAAAAACCATCTAGGTATATCTTGAGATGCGGTACAAATTGGAAGTAACTACACGAGAAACAGATTTAGATCCGGTCACAGAGAGCTTTAAGACCACATGAATAAAACCGTAATAAAAAATATGCTCCTCTCCACCGCGTCGAACTTAAAAAATGCGACAAATGTGCCGATACGTGCTCGGCTCAAGCCCATCTCATGTCGATAAGTCTAGCGACTACTTTTTGGGAGCTGCAGACGTCCGAGTTTAATTTTCTGTGGTTCTAAGAAAGTTAAATATATTTTGTATAGGTAGGTATAACTAGCTGTTTTACGTACCTAGTCCCAACTTAGGCTGCTTATCCCTCGGCGGCAGATCGTTCGGCGCGAGGTGCGGGTGTCCGGCGCCGGTGGGCGTGTGCGGCGCGGACAGCGACGCGGGCGGCGCCGATGTGATGTCCGCGCGACGCACCACCAGGCTACTGGAGTGCGGCCGGATCGCGCCTAGTTCTAGCTCGTGCCCCATGGTTCTGTGCAGAAGATATTGGTAAAAAACTTTATTTTGTGTTATTTTGTACGTGCGTATAAGAGCTCGTGGCCAGATAATAAAAGCCGCCTTTTTTTTTGAAGTGTGGAAAATCATCAAATGACTCCTCCTCTGGGCAGAGCGGTAAGGAGTGTCAGACTTCTACTGACTAAAAACCACCCATGTTCCTTCTTAGCCCTTTGTGTCGAGGCCGCGTATCTTTCGAACAACCCGCAGCCCCGACGGGAATAAAAGTCGCCTGGTTCAATCTTCAGGGTAAGCCGTGCTTGCCTGTTTTGGTCTGTGGATGGGTGACCACCCATTACATACCGAGTTTCCTCCGTGCCTCGAAAAACACGGCCGTTGGTCCCGGCTGTCATTTGTAGATGTTTAACAGTCGTAACCGGTAGTCAGTGACCCGAAAGTCTGACAACCAGTCTTACTCAACGGGTACCGTATTACCCAGTAGTAACTGGGTTGTGGAGGTCGGACAGGCAGTCGCTCCATGTAAAATACTGGTATTCAGCTACATCCAGTTTGACTGGAAGCCGACCAGAACATGGTTGGGAAAAGTCTAGGCAGACGAAAATTTTTACTATCAAATTATTTATTGTTCTAATAAAAACTTAGAATGATCGTCATTATCATCGTTTTGTAGGCAAAATAATATTATCAAGAAAATAATGTACGTTTGAAAGATGTCGTTACTTACGCCCGGTCGTGTACATGTCGTGTCCTAGCTCGGCGCAACTCGGTCCTTCGTTGTGAGCCACTCGGCGCTGTCTCCGCTCGACTCGTGCGCACACTGCCGCCTCGTTTAGCTGGAATACACAAACATAGTATTGTAGAATACACCTTATTAGCTAGGTGGTAATGTTACTGTTAGTTTGCCACTGAATAGCTTTTTCTCGTGACTTCTATTTGTTTCGATTTAGGGCTAATATGGACCAATGGCTGTTGGTTTTGTTCATCTCGTACCGTCATCTTCTACGAAGTCTACCGTTGCGACTTCTACTGCGTCAGGGCTTCACGGTCAGTTAGTCGAGGTCCAACTATTATAATTATTTTACTAAACCGAATGAGCTTCAAAGGAACAGAATGTGTAAATTTTGGTCCTTCGAGCCGGATTTTATCAAAAAAGCACTTCCTTAATGTCCATGGTTGTACTTACGCACTGCCGCAGTATCGAGTGGATGCGTCAACATGCGCTTGCGTGTCTGCAGCATGCTGTACACGAGCGCGGCCAGCGAGCGGGGCGGTGCGGGCGCAGAGGGGCGCGCGGTGGCGGGAGGAGCTGCTCCACGCGTGCGTATCACCCACCACGTCTCCATGCGGCCCTTGCCTTTTACTTCCACGTTGCCGCGTCGTTCCAGACCGTAGCCACGGGGTTCTAATAGCTGTATGGGCGGATTGAGTTTATAACAAAAATTAGTAAAGGTTTTTCCGGCAATGGTAACGGAGCCAAGAACGGTCATGACAGTTACACGGGTCACGTCAGGGTACACTTCTATACTAATGCTCCGGTCGGCCCTCATATGGCATAAGCCGGTTGGAAAAACCGAATGTATATTTTGGCGACTGTGCCGATTGCTCACGAAGACCGGACTGGACTGGACCTTTTGTGAATTGAGCAAGTGAGAACTATGAGCAGAGTCACGCTGCCGATCGGCGAATGCAGACAGACTGACTTATCTAAACGAAAAACTAGATCCGAAATAAACGAAGGTGAGTAACAAACTAAACATAGACAAAGGGCTCACCTGCTTTGTGTATTTGGTGACTTGTATCTTGTCCATGGCACCGGTGGTTTCCATACGGGACGCCTCATTGACGGTGTTGCCCCAGATGTCGTATACCGGCTTGCGAGCGCCGATCACTCCACCTACGAGGGGACCGCAACTTATCCCTGATAAACAAAGCATCTTGTAAGTGAAAAAGAGGGTTGTACACATTTAGATAAAAAGAGAAACGGGAGAGGATCATGAAGGTTAGTTAACAGCTTAGGGGAGAATAAAAAATGTGTTGCGCAGATCCCGAGTAACATGGAACAAGGGGTGGAAGATGATGATGAACATTGAATCCAACGTTAAACTGAATAACAAGGTAAATACGACCTTCTATACTAACAACAGAAACAGAAATTCAAATAGAAATCTTTCTCACCTACTCTTAGCCGGAATTTGTAGAAGCTATGCTTGCTGATGTCTTCTAATGCTTCTCTAAGAGCGAAAGCGTAGTCGACCAGCGCACATAAGTGTTCACAGTTGTCCTCGCCAGTCTGTAGAAGAAAAACGAAGATGTAAGACGCGCACAGGAAATACTAAAAATAAAATAGAGGAAAAACCCCCTACGTGGTCAAAAAGGCTCATTACTCAGCATTAAGGTGCGCTGTTTAACAATGCATGATATCGCAGCAACCAAACACCTTCCTTTGAGGCTTGCTGTGATACCGTAAACTCACGTACGGGTATCGCTATTTCTGGTAAGTGAAGTATATGAAGTATATTGTATTTATGCATCAGGATGACCACCACATTTTCTTTTGACTTAGGTATAGAAAGTCATTGGAAAAGTGTAGTTACCTTATTGTGGTTAGGATTTAACCCTGAGGCGGCCATGTAGGTTGCGGCGATCGTCTTGATCTTCTCAATACTTTTAAATCGTTGCTGCATCAGCAACTTATCAAAGTCAACTGCAAATAAAAAGAACAGGTTAAAAGTGTATTTAATTGGGTGTATCTCACTTTTCAGTCACAATAATAAAGTAAATTGCGCTGTATTATATGTGTATAAAACATCGTTTTGGTAGAACCAAACACGTCGATTTTGTGCTACACTAAATAAGCGCACACATGTTTTATACAAGTGCTAATTAAGGTGGAAGAAAAGCAAATTCAAAGTTCAGCTAGCAAGGGCGAAATTAGTGAAAAAATAATGCAGATGGTAAAAACAATCCGATGGCTCCGCAGACTTATTGACGCGAAATCAGCTTGAGCCGACAAGGTATCACCATGGCAACTGTCGCATTTAGAACGGAGCACCTTAGTGGCGTCAATTTGCCTAATCCAATAAGAAATGAGGCAAATTACGTGGTTTTTAGTCTTTATCGCTTGCACAGGCGTCTCTTTCTGACTGGTTCCCAAATGTTCATAAAAGCCGAAATGAAGGAAGATAAAGCAGAGTATAAAAGTGTTCGGTTGGTACATTACAAATGATCTCGTTGAGCACGCGCATGCACTCGACCGCCTTCTCCTCCGAGTAGAACTCGTCAAAGTTCGGGATGCCAGCGAACATCACGCCTACTTCGTCGCGCCATTGAGAGTACAGCTCCTGGAAACAATATTTGAGTTTAATAATCACAGGGTAAAGTATTTCGGTGTGTCAGGTACACTCCGCGAGATCGTCAGCAACACCAAGACGCTGCTGGCCTTCCGCGGGTAGTTAGGATGGATCGAATAGATCTCCCACCCGTACGCAAAACACACGCTTTGGATGTGGAGTTGTGAAAACCAGTCCGTTATACAGTACAAGTTTAATAATCTTAAATAAAAAACAAAACTAGAGAGAAAAAAATGAAGGAATGACCCGTACTACAAAGTTTTGAGCTTATATTTACCAAATGTTACGCATCCCAACCTATGTTGAGAAATGGCTAAGTAGGTGAAAATGAACATGGCACATAAAAGATTCATTTTAGAATGGATTAGTTGTGATGGTTTCTTATATCACAGCAGCATCTTAAGGATGCTCGAATGGTGATAATACTCTTAACGGTTGATCAACCAGGGACTCCCTTTCGGATCAAGAATAAAAATGACGATTTTACGCGTTATTAAAGCTCTGCAATGATGATAATTACTTAATCAATACAAAATAAACAAAAACCACCATCCACGAAACAAACTTACATCAGGACACCAATCTTTACTCAGGAAATGCACAACAACATGATCCGGCAGTATATGCTTCAGCAGATGTCTGTTCGTCCTCTGCGTGTCCTCCATTTCGTCCAGGTCGGTCTCCGCCTGCAGCTTCCAGATGAAGTCCAGACGTGACGTGACTTCCACCAGTCTCCCGTGATATATCACCACGACTAGGAATACTGCCATCAGAATCAGCATTTGTACGTAGGCTGGTAGTGTTCTGGAAAACAAACACATTCTTATTTTTTTAAGAATGTGTTGTGTTGGTTGATAGAAGTTTAAGAAGGCAAAAGAACTACTACTGTCCCACAGCTGCCTCCATCTTTTAGATGAGTCCCGGTTTCTGCACCACCTCTTGCTAAGCTTCAAGGGAGAAATTCAAGTCGGCCTGCCATCTGACGACACGTTTGGCGCAGTGGCTGAGCGATTAGACTGCTGCGCTGCGTGTCGCGGGTTCGATTCCCGCACGGAACAAACATTTGTATAACCTACAGATAGTTGTTCCGGGTCTGGGTGTATGTGTATGTGAGTTTAAATGTTTGTAAACGCACCCACAATACAGGAGAAATTCCTAGTGTGGGGCAACGTTTTAAAAAAAAAAATCTTCCTTGTGGCGAGCCGGAGCTTCGTCAAGTGATCATTCTCAATGTTCGATCCAGTATTAACATTCATGCTGTATTAAGACGCATGTACAAACCGTTGTTGAAACCATATAAACAGCTTGTCACCAGCCACCAGATGGCTGTGAAAAGTGGACCGTTTACGCGGGGCCTGAGATAACAATATGCATATTATACTCACGTTTTCGTCGTAGTGTTATAATTATTATAGTCGTAGTAAACAAACAACAGGGTGCAGTACATCATGACGTTCACGGTGGCTAGCAGCGTCTTGATCAGGTAGTACAGCTTGAGCACTGAGGTGAGGGCCACCAGGCACAGCACCCACGTGAACACCACGTACTCTGGACGATAGCATTCGTCTGGGGTAAGAAAAAATAATATTAATCCCTACTCAGATGCGCGGTTTCTCTGAAAATGGTGGGAGGAGCAAAAGGAGGTGACAGAGTCTGAAAAATAAATGTATTTACTCCTATTTCGATTGGTAATTGTTATAGTGATGATTGTATAGTGCTGGACATTATTTGATTAGGTAATGGACTCACCTGGATCACTCAATTCGATGCCAATGACTTGCGTAGCGTTGCATGTTATATTACTTGCCGAAGTAACTAAAGATTTGGGTAAAAACGACGGCGGGCACACGTAGAGTTTTATCGTACTGCAAAGAAGAATATTAACGTAAGTAAATAAATTAATACATCACGTATAATACGTGATGTTAAATTGTTTCCATCAAACGAGGCATTATAATTTCCATCTCTCGAATTCTCTGTAGAGGTTCAAGGAATCATGGTAAATATCCCGTTTTCAGTGTTAATGATACTTAATCTATAAAGTGATAATGTCAGTTTAAAAACTTATAACAGTGAGGTAATAAATAAATAAAAGGTTTATTTCAGAAACTTGCACAACTCTTACAGTTAATCTCACATAGGAACCTCCTTTTAAGTAAAAGATATACCTGTGCTATTAGGAGATCTCACTCTTCAATGTCAAATTAAAAAATAGTAAAAGTAGTGTACAAAAGATAACAGATTTTAAACAAAGAAATAATTAAATCTAAGTATGTAAAGTTAAAAAAGAGCAATCTCCAAATACAACAAGACAAGGAATGAACTATAAGTAAATAAAAGAAACTTAAAAATAAATACAAAAAATAGTGTGAGTGAGTGCCTGGGTGTATGTGTCAGTGAGAAAGTGTGTGTGTGTGTGTGTGTTGTGTGTCTGTGTGTGTCTTCAACTCATATTGACGATTGCAGCAATACTTTAAGGTAAGTTTTCTGTTTTTCCATTGAATATTTCTTACTGTTTTTAAAGTTGAAGAATGTTACTGTTTTAAAAAGTAAGATGGCAATTTTGTTATGAACCTTCAAAAAAGAATCTATTTCGTACCTGGATATCGACATGGCGGTAATAAAACAACAGATGTGAATATTCCTGATTGTCCTCGTCGAGCTGAGGTAAGCAGAGATCTTGGAGAGGCGCGGCAGGATCCCGGGGAACTCCTCCAGCATCACCAACACAAAGGAGAGGGTGAACGGCACCGTCATCGATAGTAGGATTACCACGAGATATTCACAACTGTGGAAGGGGAAAATGTTTCATTTAAAACAAATTATTTTGGTGCTAATTATCTTGAACTTGATTTTGTTTGAAGACTTTAAATACAAAGTTAAGACTTCTGAGTCTTCACTTATATATTTGCGTTACATCTGTGTAAAGCAAATATATAATTAAACTTTACTGTCGTGGGTTCCCGCAAGGTAACGCTTAATTTATTATCTTCAGTCCTAACTAAATAATCTTAAATTTCAAAAAATCTATTTAGATGCATTTTTCGAATATTTGGATTTAGCTCCCATTAATACACCATCCCACTCCTCCAATTTGCCGTTTTCATACAAAAGTTTTAGCACATAATTATGTACCTACTTAGTACTTACGCTGAATCTTTACTTACCTACTTATAAGGACAGTATTAAATAATTACATCGGCTTTATATCAATACCCACAAGTTTACATTTCCGTAAATTTATTTGTAGTTAAGACGATTTCTTGAAATGGAATACCCACGGACCCGAGGTTAACCAACGAACGTTTTGCATGGCAGTGTCGGACTAGCGTCTTAGGCATATAGTCCGTTTTTTTTTAAAGAAGTGTACCTTGTAATCCGCCAAATTACAGATCAAAATAATATCTAAGACTAGCTCTTGCTAGCGACTTCGCCCGCTACAACTCGAAAATTATCTCACGGGAAGATAAAATCGGGATAAAAACTATCCTATGTGTTAATCCAGGTTATAAACTATCTGTGTACCAAATTTTATCCAAATCCGTTCAGTTGTTTTTGCGTGAAAGTAGTAGGAAGTGTGATTAGTAGGAAGGATTCTATCTGAACTACAAATCATACCGCATTATGTATGTCTGTAGATTTATTAAAATAATGTTTGTGTTACTGTTATCACTTTTCCACTTAGAGCAAATGAAGACACAAAAAAACTTACTTGTAATGCACCAGCGACTGTACAGCCACGATGAACAGCCACAGCACCAGGCAGCACATGACATTAGACTTGAAGGTCCTCTCATCCAGCTCGCAGAACCTCTCCTCGAGCGAGGATCGTCGGAACTTCAGCGACCAGCCGTGCATGTTGCTGACTCGCATCCGACGGTTGGACTTTACTTCGATCGAGTGGTTTATTATGTCATAGTCCTGTAATAGTAAGACAAGTAAGTGTAAGTTGTAATACTGGTAGCATTTTTTAAAAATAATTATTGGTCTCTTCCTTGACCTCAATCATAAAGACAAAAGACAGATGTGAGGTCGATGATGAAACGAGCTAACCCAAAAGAAACCCATTAACTGTGGTCGTATGAGCTTGGGAACACTGATGCTGGCAGGGAATTCTACTCCTTTCGGCATTGCATTCGGTTAGACTGGCAGCAGACCACAAAATAGTTGGGAAAAGGTTAGGTAGATGATGGAGTTCTGTAATAATTAGAGTTTCTGTAACCTCTGAACTTGTTTCAGTGTGTTTCTTTTCAGAAGAGTCGAAATGGGAGCACTGATCTTAATTTGTTTCTAACATGTTTTCTAAAAGACACAGCCACAATTTACAGAATAAACATATTTTTTTTTATCAAAGAATCGACATTACTAAAATTTTTTATTTTATTTTTTATTTTTTTTATTTATCTATACTAATATTATAAAGAAGTAAAGTTTGTGTGTTTGTATATTTGTTAAATTGTAAGGGGTAATCTCGGGATCTACTGAACCGATTTTAAAAATTCTTGCACCGTTGGGAAGCTACACTATCCCCGGGTGACATAGGCTACTTTTTATCTCTGTATTCCCACGGGAACGGGAACTACGCGGGTGAAACCGCGTGACGTCAGCTAGTTGTAATATAAAATTATAAATTTGATTTGATTTGAATGTGTCTCTGCTCTGCCTAACCCTTTGGGAATTACAGGTGTGATGTTTTGTATTCTTGTCGTATTCATGTATACCTATGTTAAAACTATATTGTATTTATTTCTGTAAACAAGTTGTAAAACACGTTTAATACGTCACCATATTATTTTAAACTTCATGACTTTGGAACTTTCTATCCGAGTAAGTTTAATAACTCATTTTTTCCTTAGACGGAATTTATTTAATATTTTTTATTTGACTTTTCTTGGCATTTATGTTATTAAGAACATAGAAAAGCTCAAAGTTAATACAACTATTCATTTCCTGTCGTAAATCAAAAGAAACGTGGTCCCCCTTTAGAAATTCCATATTTTTTCTTACTTTGTATTCCTTTTGTATCTTACCTCAACATCGGAGAGTGGAGGCACGTCCTCAATGTCCGGATCCTGTTTAGAATCTTCACATTTGCGAAACTTCCGCGCTACACTGGCTGCACCACTCGAGTAGTACTGTAACAAAAATAGTTTTTTACGGCAATTAAGACTAATTACAGTTAAGATTTATAAGTTCAGTGTTTAGAATAAGACTGAGATAAAGTTAACAGATAATAACATCATAGAAATAAGTACAACAGAAATAATCAAAAAATTACGTTAAAAAAAATAAACATATACATATTATTTTGTTTTTAGTATTTGTTGTTATAGCAGCAACAGAAATACATAATTCGAAAAAATGTCAACCGTCTAGCTGTCGCGGTTCTTGAGATACAGCCTGGTGACAGACAGACGGACGGACAGCGAAGTCTTAGTAATAGGGTCCCGTTTTTAGCCTTTGGGTACGGAACCCTAAAAAGGGTAATAGGTCAGCGGCCTCTAATAGTAGTAGCACTATTTGAAAGTACGATTTAAAAAAATAAATCTAAATATCTAAATCCTTCATGCCTGTGAAATTCCTTTAATTAATTCACTCAACGAAATCTTGATTGAATCATTTCATAATTTTCATGTTGTTATGAATTTATGATACCGGTTCACTCGTGCAAAGCGATGAAACAATTATAAAACAATTGCATGTGGTTGAGATGAGAATGCTAAGGGGGATGTGTGGTGTGACGCGAATGGATAAAATAAGGAATGAGTACATAAGAGGAAGTCTGAAAGTGGCACCGGTGAATGAAAAGTTGTGTGGTAATCGGTGTCGTGGTATGGCTATGGACATGTGATGCGAAGGAATGAAGGAAATGTTGTGAGGAAAATGTTGAGTATGAATGAAGGTATAAGAGTAGAGGAAGACCAAAGAAACGATGGATGGACTGTGTGAAGGATGATATTGCTAGAAAGGAGGTGACTGCTGACATGACGACAATAGGGAAGTATGGAGAAGGAGACATGTTGCGCCGACCCCAAATAAATTGGGATACGGGCAGGAGAATGATGACATTATTTTAATTAAGAGTCATCGCCCAATCACCATAGAAGCCATAACATCAGCAACACGTAACTAAACATCATTATTAGAATGTTTTGAGAACATTTTATGAATATTTTGATATGCTTTAGTTTTTAATAATCCAGCTAGAAGAAGTCGCTGTCGCTATCAAGTTTGGTATTTTGTGAATTCTCAGGCCAATTACGGCCTCTCAAAAATTGCCATCGCGGACGGTATTTCACGTCCACACGGCGGGGTATTGGTAAAGTTTTCAACTAGCAATAATCGCACCTCGGATTAACCTCATTGGTTACGATATTGCCTCTGCGCAAAGTTATCTGTTAACGTTCGCTCAACCGACCTAACCAAACGCCGTGCAGCAAACGATAGCTCGCTTTTAAACGAGGCAGCGCCATCTAGTTAGAGAAAAGACAACTCTGCAGTGACATTTAGTTCGTCAAGAAGCCGTGGTGGCGCCACTAGCTCTTCATTGTTGTACAATGAACAGCGAAGTATGAGGGGAGATGCTATTGTTATTTTTATTATTAGTTTTTATTTAACTTGCCATGTTACTTTGTTTGTATTTTGATTTAACACTTCCACGCTCTTAGATAAGAGATAATAATTTTAAGATAACATTTACTTACAAGATATAGCTAGTAATATTTGAATGTCTTTGAAGATAAATAACATCATTTGACAGATTGAGGTCATTGACGTGCCTATCTATCTTTATTTGAATCGCATCGTTTGCTAAAAATAATATTACGTCATAAAGCAGTCTTGTTTTATTTTTAGTCCAAGGTGAGAAAGTGAGCTGCGGGTTGTTCGAAAGAGATACCGCGGTCTCGACATGAAGGGTTAAGAAGGAACATGGGTGGTTTTTAGTCAGTAGAAGTCTGACACTCCCTTTCGCTCTGCCCAAGAGCGGGAGGGGTTATTTGATGATTTTCCACCTGGAAAAAAAAAGGCCACCCGTTTTCCTTCACCGCCACCACCGTATAGTGTGGATGTTCTTACATACTTGTCTTACATTTTGGAAGGGCATCTCAGGGGTCCAGTCGGCCGTCATTTCATCTTCGATGGTGCTGCTGGGGCGGCGTGGGGTGGTGGCGTCCCAGTTTGTTTGCGGCGGTTGTTGGGGTACACTGTGGATATATGGAAGGTGACTGTTTATGATACCGCCAATTCGCGGGAAATAGATCGATGAGGGCTGCGCAGAACAAAAAAATGGCAGAAGAAACGATATAGATAATTATACATAACATTCAAAATTCATCATTGTTATTGTCACAAAATTTGCATACCTAATTTAGGAGGCGGAATATGAACAACTAATGTGTAGGCACCTATGTGTCATAAAATTTGTAAAATACCATATTTCAGGCAAATAAATGAATCTATCTATCTAACAAAGTGATTCCAGACTGTAATGATGCTGATGATGATCATTTTAAACATTGACCATTGACTTAGAAAGACTCCTGAAGATAATTAAGATCAACCTCAAATGATCAGGCTATAACATCTCCACTGTTGGGACACAGGCTTCCTCTATGTGTTAGGAAGTAGGCTATAATCCAGCACGCAGCCAGGTTTAGTAGTTGTAACAGTCTTCAAAATGTCGATTCTAGGTCCTGCCAGTTTCCTCAGATTGTGTCCCTCCACTGTTTTGAGATATCTATCCTATTTACTTTTAATATTTGAACATTATTCCTCACCTAGTTCTAGATCTGTGTCTCGTCCGCCTAGGCTGCTCTGTGCCCTTGATAAGGTAGGTGATAGGGTTGTGTTCTCGAAGGTAAGGGTCTCGGGTGCCGCCGTCTCCGGGCTCCACTTCAAAAGCCCCGTTCAAGCACTCTAGCGTGGATGATGATATGTGCACGCGACTGGAAAAGTTAACCCGATAATGTAAACAAGCTTAACATCACGCCTATAATCCCCGAAGGGTTAAGCAGAGGTGTACCGATTAGTACACCCACATTTCGGCAGTTAAGTCTCAAAGTGTAATAGAGGGCGAGTCTATAGATATCAACCAATCACCAATTCTGAATGAACCTTCGTGGCTGCTACTGAGAAATTCCTGATGGAAAAACCCAATAACACTTTGCCCAACCCAGGAATCGAACCCAAGACCTTATGCTCAGTAGTCGCGCTCAGCATTCGCTTCTATTGAGTATTCCGCTTCCTTGTCGATAAGAATCTCACTCTATGAATGTACCTAATATGTAATTAAGTGCTTACCCAGGCAGGCCACCGCTCTCCATACGATTGGCAAGGGTTACGTCGTGAGACCACAGGTCGAACTGCCACTTGAGTAGACCCAGTACACCACACAGTACCTTGCCGCTGTGGATACCGATGCGCATGTCTAGATCCACCTGGATATAGAACAATAAGGGTTAGATAAGTTTAAAACGAAGTTTTTGTTGTGACTCCAAAGACCAAGTTTACGAGAGTTCATTTCTGACAGTCAACTGCAAAATGTTTTGTTTTCTGGTCGCTATCTTCTTCTTATCGTGTGGGCAGTAAGGTCTAACGACCCCACACACCCTAGTGTCAGAGTTTCTGTAGTCAGTCCTCGCCGTCCGTCCGTAACAAAAATAGTTTTTTACGGCAATTAAGACTAATTACAGTTAAGATTTATAAGTTCAGTGTTTAGAATAAGACTGAGATAAAGTTAACAGATAATAACATCATAGAAATAAGTACAACAGAAATAATCAAAAAATTACGTTAAAAAAAATAAACATATACATATTATTTTGTTTTTAGTATTTGTTGTTATAGCAGCAACAGAAATACATAATTCGAAAAAATGTCAACCGTCTAGCTGTCGCGGTTCTTGAGATACAGCCTGGTGACAGACAGACGGACGGACAGCGAAGTCTTAGTAATAGGGTCCCGTTTTTAGCCTTTGGGTACGGAACCCTAAAAAGGGTAATAGGTCAGCGGCCTCTAATAGTAGTAGCACTATTTGAAAGTACGATTTAAAAAAATAAATCTAAATATCTAAATCCTTCATGCCTGTGAAATTCCTTTAATTAATTCACTCAACGAAATCTTGATTGAATCATTTCATAATTTTCATGTTGTTATGAATTTATGATACCGGTTCACTCGTGCAAAGCGATGAAACAATTATAAAACAATTGCATGTGGTTGAGATGAGAATGCTAAGGGGGATGTGTGGTGTGACGCGAATGGATAAAATAAGGAATGAGTACATAAGAGGAAGTCTGAAAGTGGCACCGGTGAATGAAAAGTTGTGTGGTAATCGGTGTCGTGGTATGGCTATGGACATGTGATGCGAAGGAATGAAGGAAATGTTGTGAGGAAAATGTTGAGTATGAATGAAGGTATAAGAGTAGAGGAAGACCAAAGAAACGATGGATGGACTGTGTGAAGGATGATATTGCTAGAAAGGAGGTGACTGCTGACATGACGACAATAGGGAAGTATGGAGAAGGAGACATGTTGCGCCGACCCCAAATAAATTGGGATACGGGCAGGAGAATGATGACATTATTTTAATTAAGAGTCATCGCCCAATCACCATAGAAGCCATAACATCAGCAACACGTAACTAAACATCATTATTAGAATGTTTTGAGAACATTTTATGAATATTTTGATATGCTTTAGTTTTTAATAATCCAGCTAGAAGAAGTCGCTGTCGCTATCAAGTTTGGTATTTTGTGAATTCTCAGGCCAATTACGGCCTCTCAAAAATTGCCATCGCGGACGGTATTTCACGTCCACACGGCGGGGTATTGGTAAAGTTTTCAACTAGCAATAATCGCACCTCGGATTAACCTCATTGGTTACGATATTGCCTCTGCGCAAAGTTATCTGTTAACGTTCGCTCAACCGACCTAACCAAACGCCGTGCAGCAAACGATAGCTCGCTTTTAAACGAGGCAGCGCCATCTAGTTAGAGAAAAGACAACTCTGCAGTGACATTTAGTTCGTCAAGAAGCCGTGGTGGCGCCACTAGCTCTTCATTGTTGTACAATGAACAGCGAAGTATGAGGGGAGATGCTATTGTTATTTTTATTATTAGTTTTTATTTAACTTGCCATGTTACTTTGTTTGTATTTTGATTTAACACTTCCACGCTCTTAGATAAGAGATAATAATTTTAAGATAACATTTACTTACAAGATATAGCTAGTAATATTTGAATGTCTTTGAAGATAAATAACATCATTTGACAGATTGAGGTCATTGACGTGCCTATCTATCTTTATTTGAATCGCATCGTTTGCTAAAAATAATATTACGTCATAAAGCAGTCTTGTTTTATTTTTAGTCCAAGGTGAGAAAGTGAGCTGCGGGTTGTTCGAAAGAGATACCGCGGTCTCGACATGAAGGGTTAAGAAGGAACATGGGTGGTTTTTAGTCAGTAGAAGTCTGACACTCCCTTTCGCTCTGCCCAAGAGCGGGAGGGGTTATTTGATGATTTTCCACCTGGAAAAAAAAAGGCCACCCGTTTTCCTTCACCGCCACCACCGTATAGTGTGGATGTTCTTACATACTTGTCTTACATTTTGGAAGGGCATCTCAGGGGTCCAGTCGGCCGTCATTTCATCTTCGATGGTGCTGCTGGGGCGGCGTGGGGTGGTGGCGTCCCAGTTTGTTTGCGGCGGTTGTTGGGGTACACTGTGGATATATGGAAGGTGACTGTTTATGATACCGCCAATTCGCGGGAAATAGATCGATGAGGGCTGCGCAGAACAAAAAAATGGCAGAAGAAACGATATAGATAATTATACATAACATTCAAAATTCATCATTGTTATTGTCACAAAATTTGCATACCTAATTTAGGAGGCGGAATATGAACAACTAATGTGTAGGCACCTATGTGTCATAAAATTTGTAAAATACCATATTTCAGGCAAATAAATGAATCTATCTATCTAACAAAGTGATTCCAGACTGTAATGATGCTGATGATGATCATTTTAAACATTGACCATTGACTTAGAAAGACTCCTGAAGATAATTAAGATCAACCTCAAATGATCAGGCTATAACATCTCCACTGTTGGGACACAGGCTTCCTCTATGTGTTAGGAAGTAGGCTATAATCCAGCACGCAGCCAGGTTTAGTAGTTGTAACAGTCTTCAAAATGTCGATTCTAGGTCCTGCCAGTTTCCTCAGATTGTGTCCCTCCACTGTTTTGAGATATCTATCCTATTTACTTTTAATATTTGAACATTATTCCTCACCTAGTTCTAGATCTGTGTCTCGTCCGCCTAGGCTGCTCTGTGCCCTTGATAAGGTAGGTGATAGGGTTGTGTTCTCGAAGGTAAGGGTCTCGGGTGCCGCCGTCTCCGGGCTCCACTTCAAAAGCCCCGTTCAAGCACTCTAGCGTGGATGATGATATGTGCACGCGACTGGAAAAGTTAACCCGATAATGTAAACAAGCTTAACATCACGCCTATAATCCCCGAAGGGTTAAGCAGAGGTGTACCGATTAGTACACCCACATTTCGGCAGTTAAGTCTCAAAGTGTAATAGAGGGCGAGTCTATAGATATCAACCAATCACCAATTCTGAATGAACCTTCGTGGCTGCTACTGAGAAATTCCTGATGGAAAAACCCAATAACACTTTGCCCAACCCAGGAATCGAACCCAAGACCTTATGCTCAGTAGTCGCGCTCAGCATTCGCTTCTATTGAGTATTCCGCTTCCTTGTCGATAAGAATCTCACTCTATGAATGTACCTAATATGTAATTAAGTGCTTACCCAGGCAGGCCACCGCTCTCCATACGATTGGCAAGGGTTACGTCGTGAGACCACAGGTCGAACTGCCACTTGAGTAGACCCAGTACACCACACAGTACCTTGCCGCTGTGGATACCGATGCGCATGTCTAGATCCACCTGGATATAGAACAATAAGGGTTAGATAAGTTTAAAACGAAGTTTTTGTTGTGACTCCAAAGACCAAGTTTACGAGAGTTCATTTCTGACAGTCAACTGCAAAATGTTTTGTTTTCTGGTCGCTATCTTCTTCTTATCGTGTGGGCAGTAAGGTCTAACGACCCCACACACCCTAGTGTCAGAGTTTCTGTAGTCAGTCCTCGCCGTCCGTCCGTCTTATGACGACGACAGGCCGTGTCGACGGCGCGTTCGTGTTCCACGCGCGCCTCAAAGAGATGTCAGCAACATGGAAGGGGCCCGCAAGGGCCGACGCCCGTCGGGGCTTCGGGTTGTTCGCAAGAGATACCGCGGCCTCGACATGAAGGGCTAAGAAGGAACATGGGTGGTTTTTAGTCAGTAGAAGTCTGACACTCCCTTTCGCTCTGCCCAAGAGCGGGAGGGGTTATTTAATGATTTTCCACCCACCATAAAAAAAAATAAAAAGGGTCTCTGACATGGTTTGACGACCGCCAAATTGGAGAAGGCCTTTGCCTAACTAACAGTATAGGTAGGGACGCAATAACAATTTTTATTTTGGTTATTATTTGGTTTTTAACTACATTTTATAATTACATACGTAAGTTTGAATTCTTCCGTCCATGAGTCAACTAAAAACATATTACTTTATATTACTCGGCAATAGTGTAGCTTTATAAGATTTTTGTACTCGGATCAGTAGGTTCTTCAACAGGTCTTCTTTTAAAGACAAAATATTTCGTTCTGAAATTTTCCTATATTTGTTTAGATTTTGATACAAGATGTATATGAGTTACCTGAGCGTTATACCGCACGTCACGGATGGCTCGTATCATGTGCAGGCCCATGTTGACGCAGCAGTGCGCGTGGTCTTCGCGTCGGTCCGGTAGACCGCTCACACAGAAGTAGCAGTCACCCAGCAACTTGATGCGAAGGCAGTGATTCTCCTGGGAAACAGATGGATTTAACTTGTTCTGTCGAACTTTCGTTTAGAAAAGTAAAGTACTATTATGCTTACGTTTTTAAACTGATATGGTCACTAACATTTTTAAACACCGAAAACGGGATACTCGTATTTACCATGTTTACTTTTTACTTTGTTTCGACCTCCCAATTTTTTGGAAGCATCATCATAACGGATTTAAACTGAACTTATTGCGGGTGGAAGTTCATGAGTAGACAAATCGGTCTAACTAATCTCTTTCTTGTTTGTTTTTTGCGCTCGGAAAGCTACCACGTAAAAACGCATCGGTAAAAGTTCACGAGAGAACCGAATCGGTTTGTGAGTGACAGTCGCGGTACCTACCGAACGCCCCGCAATAACTTCAGTTATCCGTGATATCCTATGTATATCCCGTTTTCAGCGTTTATGACAAATATTCTTAAGGTAGCCGCAGCGGCATAATTGCTTTGACAGACATACTGGCAACAGGCGGCGTTTTATTGAGTTATTATTAGATAGAACCAAGACCAAAATTGTCGACCACTACCTAGGCCTGTGAAACTTTTAACATACATTTATAACAAACATTACAATAATAGAATAAACCTCACCGATGCCAACCTGTCGAAACGAGCGAACAGTTCATTAAGTAGCTTCACTAACTCCTGCGCAGTGCATTTGCTTGATAGCTCTGAAAAATAAAATGTTTTTGAAATGAAATATCAAAATCAGATAACCTCCTTGATATAGTGGCCTGAAAGTCTGACAACCAGTGTTACCAAGGGGGTATCGTATTACCCAGTACTAACTGGTCTGTGGAGGTCAGATAGGCAGTCGGTCTATGTGAAATACTGGTATTCAGTTTCATCCGGTTAGACTGGAAGCCGACACCAACATAGTTGGGAAAAGGCTATTGCGTATGAATTTGTTTAAAGTCTATACTTGCTTACCAGTGAACCCCTTGATGTCAGCATACAATATGGACACGTCATGGTGCTGTTGTATATAGAGGTTATTGAACTGCTGCTCTTGAAACTCTCCCTTCACCTTGCTCACGTGGCTGGAAATCTCTTTCGCGAGAAAGTCGGGTATCACTGTTGTAACAGAAAGAAATATAAATAAGATCGAGATATAAGGTACACAGGAACTTTTATAGAAAAGCTGAGAGCCGAAGTCTCAGCGATGCGATATAGCAAAATAATATAATTGGACTTTCTATAAGAATAGGGGATCGGACAAAAAAAAACTAATTAGTGCGTCAGATAGATTTCCAAAAAATATTGAACACATATTTTTTCTTTTTTCACATAAACAAAAAATGCAGACGATACAGTGCTTCGAATACTCGTGAACTCCTCGAAAACGTCACATGTCAGTACATTTTTACCTACAAATGACGTCACAACCCCCCACTCATGATCTTTGATGCGTTTTATCTTCGTTAATTTTTATTAATTTGATAAAACAAAAAACACGTATCCAATATTTTTCGATAATCTGACGGACTAATTAGAATCATATTTTTTTGACTCAGTCCGATCCCCTATTGACTCGATCAGCTGATCGACTTGTTTGACAAAACTTAAGAAAAGTAATGAATTTCCAAAAGTGAAAAAACAAAATAGAATAGAATTGATTTATTTTCAGGTGAAATGTGGGATGAGTTATGTTACATATTAAATGTCTGTGATGCGGAGGAGTAAGGAAAATGTCGTAAGAAAAGTTTTTGAGTATAAATGTGATGGGTACAAGAGTAGAGGAAGACCAAAGAAATTATCGATGGACTGTGGATGATATGGCAAGTGAAGAGGTGTGTGATGAGATGTCGAGTAATAAAAAAACATGCTGCGCCAACCCCAAATAATTTGGAGAATGATGACACCTTTCATATCTGTCTTGAACACAGAACTGATCTAAAAACAACCAAAAATCTCACCGCTCTGAAACAGCTTCCACTGTCGTTCAGTTTCCCTCTTAGTTTTCTCACGAGTGACCATCGACCTCCGGGTCTCCAGGAACGCCTTCCTCTGCCCCCAATCAGCCAAGGACTTGGCGTACATTCCCGCAAAGTTCACCGCTATGTACAGTAACGCGTTACCGAATAGGAGACGAAGGCTGCACGTGTAGGACTGCAAGTAAGTATTCGTTAGCTTAAATACACAAAAAGTCTTAGGAAGAAAAAGGAATGTGTGATCAGGTGACTTACCATGTCGTTTCAAAGCAGTGCAAGTGGCATTAATACAATTTATACAATGCTGTTTCAAGTTGTCATGGTTTCAAATATATTTGATGCAAATGTAAACAAATTCAGATTAAATGCGTACGCAATGTAACAATACATCTGATCTATCTGTAATTGAGGCGTTCATGTATTCCCGTCGGGGCTGCAGTTGTTCAAAAGAGATACCGCGGCCTGCGGCACAAGGGCTGAGAAGGAACATTGGTGGTTTTTAGTCAGTAGAAGTCTGACACTCCCTTTCGCTCTGCCCAAGAGGGGGAGGGGTTATTTGACGATTTTTACGACCAAAAAAAAAATGTGTTCATGTACTCGTATCTTTGACAGTCGTTACAGGTACCAGTAATTGTAGTTGTAGTCAGTGGCCCTAAAGCTTGACAACTAGTCTTAGCAAATGATATTAATGATATCTAAAATTCAGGTTAGTAGGTTTCTTGATCGTGAACCATATTTGGTTTACGTTTTCACCAAATACTTCTGGAACCATGACATCTTGAATCTAGTTCATTATTCTTTAAAAGTTACTTAGACAAACTGGTGAAATAAAGTGCAGAGTGTTAGCCTTTTAATGCAACGCTTCTACACATTACAACAATTCAATTTTACTTTTTAGCTTAATTTACGAGAAGGCAAAAAAACTATTTACAAAGTTAAAAGCCTCTAGACAAATAACACCCATCTTAAGTTTCAAAATGGGAAGCGGAAAAAAATGAGAAGCCTATTTATGAATAAACAGTAATTAAGCTGAACAACTCACACACAAATCAGAAAACTGTAATAACGAAATAATCATTAATAACAATATTGAATAACATATTCTAATAATTATTAATGTTGGTTACAATCCTGTAGCTACTAAAATCGTTTAGTTTTTTACGAAAAAAAAACGATGCTAGTAAGGCGAAATCTGACCAGAGAAGTTGGAAATAACCGTGTAAGTGATTTTAACCCGGAAGTTATACAAGTTCAAATATAATTAACCAGCAAATTTCTGGAACAACTACCATACAAATATTTGTTCCGCGCGGGAATAGAACTCGCGACACGCAACACAACAGTCAATCACTCAGCCACTGCGCCAACCATGTCGACTTTTTGTGTTTTAGTCTTTTCGCCCGTTTTTATATTAACTCGTCATGCTTAGATATAGGGTGTAAAAGTACCCTTAACGCAAACGAAAGGCACTTGTTCTCCCCACCACTGCGATCATTTTTTTGTTCTAGACCATACCTGGGAACCTCCTAGTTACGGAGATATTGGGGGTCAAAGTTCCAAATTTTTCACAGCTGTTTTTGTAAATGCTAGTTTTTCAGGTTATAACTTTACTTAATTTTCCTCCATGACTCGTTTACTATTCAAAGTATCCACTAGCACAATGTTTTAATAGTGCTACATTGTGAATTTTACCGTAAAATGTGATTTTATACCCAAAAAAAAAAAACGTTTCCCAGCAAAATTTTTTGCGTCGGGGTACTTAGTTTGTTGTACAGAATGTTTGGTTGACGGGTGTGTCATGGGTTGATTTACACCCTGTATATTAAGACCCATCAGCAGAGCTATTGCGTATCTTTTTAAATGTCAGTGGCTATCATAGTGTCCGTCGATTAACTGTCAAATTTGTACTAAACCATAACCATTTGACAGTTAATCGATAGACACTATGATAGCCACTGACATTTATAAAGATACGCCATAGCCCTGCAGGCCTACCCAAAGTAATTTAAGTCTGTATACACAAGAGTTTGAAGTAGTGGTTTATTTTGATAGGGCCACTTAACTTATTATTTAAGTAGTTCAGTAGGACTTACATTAATATTACAGTGTACAGCCCTCCTGGTTTCCTCCATTCGTTCCCTGATGACCCATACCGTGGCCAGCACATGAGCCAGGAAGGACGCCAGTCCGATGACGAGGCACCAGATCAAGGAGAGAGGCAACATCGCGTATGGCACGAACACAATGAACAGCATGTACCACACTTGGTTCTCCGAGTCTTGGAAGCCGATACCTTGACCGCTTAGACCTGGAGAAAATATAGAAGATTAGCTCTTATTACTAAGTTATTTAGGTAGATTTTTTTTAAGTAGTGGCCAATGCTACTGCTGTGGCCTGTGAATGAGATTCCCAAGTGGAAGTGTAATGGAGTTTTCCGTCAGGAATTTGTCAATAACAGTGTAGCTTGGTGTCTTCCTGATTGATCTTGATGACAATATGTCTCTTCCCATTTCTGCATAACTCACGTCTAATTATTCAGATTCATGTGCGTATTGTATAATTATCACTTGCTTCGACGAAGAAAAACATCGTGAAAAAACAGCATGCCTTCTTTTTTTTTTTTGTCGGGTGGAAAATCATCAAATAACCTTGCTCTTGGGCAGAGCGAAAGGGAGTGTCAGACATCTACTGACTAAAAACCACCCATGTTCCTTCTTTGTCTTTCATGTCGAGGCCGCGGTATCTCTTGCGAACAACCCGCAGCCCAAACCAGCATGCCTGAGAGATATTTCGCAGTGGCCCATGGCCAGTATGAAAACTCTGTCAAAAGATTAGGCACTAACCATACGATAAATCAAGATTACTGTGTTGAAGGTATGATGACATCACATATGAGCCACAGTGACTGCATTCGATAACCTTCTAGAGAGGGTGTCGAGAGTTTTGGTTTGCTGCTTCTGCTCTTTAACGAACTCTCAAGCGGCTAACATATCCAACTTATACATTACTGCCGAAATGTGGGTGTATAACATAGACGGTGTGTAATAAATAGGTTAACCTTCAAAGATAGTCTAGTCGAGCTATTTATTTTATAATTGAGGTTAGTAGAATTGATAATATTATACAGTTTCTTCCTAAAGAACGATTTGGTCTTAATTGGGTAGGAAACTTTTGTCATTAGAGCATTGAAGTCTTCTATTATTCTAATCATAACGGGATCTTTTCTTAAAAAGTGGTGTAAAACTTTAATTTTTCTATATAAATGTTTAAAAGTCTTATGTTATTAAAAGCTTAAAAGACAAAAAAGAAATTAAGGAAGTCGGTTATAATTTCTTTACCAGTTTTTCCCAAGTAAATTGAAGCTTTGTAATTGATCAAACTGTACCTAACACAAAATAGACAAATTTTTTTTTGGCCGGGTGGAAAATCATCAAATAACCCGTCCCGCTCTTGGGCAGAGCGAAAGGGAGTGTCAGACTTCTACTGACTAAAAACCACCCGTTCCTTCTACGCCCTTCATGTCGAGGCCGCAGTATCTCTTGCGAACAACCCGCAGCCCCGACGCGGCACAAAATAGACCTTTAGCGTATGACCCTACGCTATTTGGGGAGTGACATTACTCGAACAGCACGGGAGCAGCAGAGCTATGCTCGGAGTTTCTTTCCGAGACAAAATCCAGAATGAGGAAATTCGCCGAAGACCAGGGTTACCGACATAGCTCTCAGAATATGCACGTTAACGTGACAATGGGCACTGGGCAGACCATATCCTTTAAACCTTTTAGCGGATCACTGAAATATTTCCCATAAGCATTTACCCGGACCTGCTGGATGCGAGATGCACGGGACCGGTCAATGTGGCGACACCTAGGGGAGGCCTATGTCCAGCAGTGGTCGTCTTGGCTGAAATGATGATGATGATGAAACATTTACGTTGGATATCATACCTTGAGCAATAAGCAGTATCCAAGTAGCAGCCGCGGCCCAGTGCAGGTAGTTGTTGGCGAAACATCGCCACCAGCCCAGCAGACAGACTCCCACGTTCAGCCACGCGAAGGCTACCGTCCACGCTATCTGGTACGGACCTGGCGATGCTACTGGAAAATATATGTAGATGTGAGCCTGGCTTTTAACACTTCTAAGTTGAATGTACTTTATATTGAGCTAGTTTTTAGTTGAATAGTTTTTAGCCAGTTCGAGTCTGACAGACCTCTCCACTCGCCCCAGGGCGGTGGACATCAATGAGAACTTTCCACCCAGGAACAAAAAAAAAGGTTCCTAGTTGATTGCCTCTAGTGGTCGCAAGCACGACTGCTGACGGCGAGGTCCAGGTTCTATTCCTGGGTCAAGCAGTGTCATTGGAATTTTTCAACAGGATTTTCTCGGTAGCAGCCACGCAGTCTGGATACTTGCCCGTTTGTAACTGGCTTCAAAAGCAATAAATAAAAGGAATATTAATTCACTTACCCTCTAAGTTTGTGACTGTGTAAATTATTGCTAGACATATCTGAAATTTGAAATAGAAACAAAACGTTTTACAAACAATCAAACAAAATACTAAGAAAAATACGAAGTATGACTAATAAGATGAGCAAGACTGGTTGTCTTACCAAGGAGGACGTATTTCTCAGTACTAACTGGGTTATGGTGTAAAGTAGGGTATCTCGCTGGATCCGGTAAGACTGGAAGTTGACCCCAACATAATTGGGATCAACACACACTTTTCAATGACATATTTAAGTTATTGGTGCCGTTCTTCAGAAGGAACAGGTGCGTAGTACTCGTAACCGGCGTGCGTGTATGACCAGCAGAGCTATTGCGTATCTTAAATTTCAGTGGCTATCGCAGTGTCCATCGATTAACTGTCAAATGGTTCCATTTTGTACCAAACCATAACCATTTGACAGTTAATCGATGGACACTATGATACCCACTGACATTTAAAAAGATACGCAATAGCTCTGCAGATGTATGAATGTGGACGAGGCAAAAGGAGTATGTAAGGATCATAGCAAGTGGCGTTCTGTGGTTTCTGCCTACCCCAATGGAAAAAGAGCGTGAGTTTATGTATATATTTAAGTGTTAACAAGTTACCTTTTTTTTTTTTTTTTGGGGGTGGGAAATCATCAAATAACCCCTCCCGCTCTTGGGCAGAGTGAAAGGGAGTGTCAGACTTCTACTGACTAAAAACCACCCATGTTCCTTCTTAGCCCTTCATGTCGAGGCCGCGATATCCCTTGCGAAAAACCCGCAGCCTCGACACCTAAGTTCCCTTAAGTTCTAAGTTACCTTAAGTGCTAAATCAACAACGTTGACCATGATGAGTGACTTCTGTCGCTGCCGCCGCGAATATCTTTGGTACGATAACTCTACTGCTTTATTCTGCAACAAAACAAGATGGTACAGTTATAAACAGTGTATGGAACCAGCATTGCCTGAACCCTGGGCACCGTAACGGTAATGCCTCGTTATTATATTATAAATACAATAAAATTGCCTTTATTTACCTTCTCAAAACCAGTAGTGATGTTACTATAAAACTAATAACATTTTTTATTGACTGTTAAAATCAAAATCAATATATTTATTTCAAGTAAGGCAGTAACAGGCACTTTTGAATAGTCGAACAAATACTCAATAAATTAATAAACTAAGCTACAGTTCCAGTCACAAGGCATAATAACTGTGAGTGTACTGTAGTTGCCCATTCCAAAGCGTTGATCTCATGAGAAGAACGGCAAGAAACTCCATTAACCCTTTATTTCAATTAATCAGCAACCAGGTCAGGCAAGCTGTCTTGCATGTCTTACTTACGGCTGCCAGACCTGGCTATTATGGGCCAAAAAGGTACCCAAGAAATCAAATCACAAATACAAGGTTTCTGAAAAGAAAAAATAACTTTAAAAAGCTAAACACCTGTTCCGGATGGTAACATCGCGATCAGTGGGATCGCTCCATATGAGTCTACGTCATCTTAATGCTCCACCTTATCCTAGGACCTCAACCAGGTATACCAGGAATCCAGGGATATACTTAGGGGCTCTCGTTTGCCATCACTTACCGTGTACATACATCGGTCATTTTTATTTGTAAAGGGTAGTTTACAAATAATATTCAATATTATACAGTCTTCATTTTAAAAAGCATAATTTTTATTTAGTCAAGACCACCAGCATCGCAACTGGAGCTTGACACTCCAACACGGCTGTCAATGATTGACTGACTTATCAACAGCCAATCAGAGCTCTTGACACAAGTCTAATTTGACACCTCGTCGATTTTCGATGAATAAACCGGGTACCGGGTGTACCAAAGTGTCTTTTGTGAAGAAAAAGAAAATCGGTTACATTTTCAGACTGATTTACGAAATTTTTTAGGACGAAAATATCTTCGGAGACACTTGTCAATAGAAGCCAGGTGACCTACATTATATACTAGGTCCCTGAAAGGTGTCATCTGTCTATTTATATTGGAACGAAGTTCCTTATCGCGCGTTGTGAAAGGGGGCTAGACGGAAAAAAATCTTACGAAAAGTTGTCACGACACTTTTTGTTATAGTAAGCTATTGTAAGCTGTGCGGCGTCGCATGTTTCTCTGTCTGTCTCTCTCTCTCTTATAGAAAGCAAGCCAGATATTTTCATTTCTACATTTCTTTTTTGTTTTTTTTTTTTTTTTTTTTACATAATAAAAAATAATAACAATAACTTCGTTCCATCCGGGTGTTCCTTGACACCTCTCAAGTTTTTTTTTCACTAACTTATGCCCGCGGCTTCGATAATTCGATAATTTTCATGATAGTTTAATCTTCGATAATTGTCTCACAGGATCATATTATCGAAATAAAAAGTATTTTATCTGTTAATCCAGGTTATGGAATACCTGTGTGCTAAATTTCAACCAAATCCGTTCAGCAGTTTTTGCGTGAAAGAGAAACAAACAAATATCCATTCATCAATCCTCACAAACTTTCACATCTTTAATAGTAGTAGGAATACTTCATCGAGAATTTCTTAGTAAAAGCTTGGGTGTAAGAGTGTAGTAAATATTTGCGTACTTACCTTAAAACTATTTGTGATTGATGGACAATATATCCCTCTGTAGTAGCGTGGTGCTCTGAGCATGCCTTCTGTTTCCACTGGGAAAAAGACAATGTAAAATATTAAATATTGAAAATAATAATGGAAGATTATTAAAGTTATTCAATAATCATAATTATATTTAATGCTTTATATCTAACTCTTAAAAATACAAGAAGCTCTTATTTCAGACACCATAATAAGAATAGGATGTAAGATAAACCATATCTACGTGTCTAAACAAATTATCATTCAAAAATTAATAAAGCGCCAACCTAATCTCCAATGTTCGTAGCACTGCTACGGCGTAGCAGTATCGTAGCCGCGTAGATGGTTACGGATAACAATGTTTGGTTTGGCACAATTAGTTTTGTTCATAGTTCGGATTCGATTAGTCTCAAACAATTGTGGGGACTGTTGTAGTGAAGTTTAATAACACGATTATTATAAACTTTAGAAGTTAGGGGGTCTCTGTGGTAGTTATGGGTATTGCTTATCAAAGTTTTGATAGTGGTGTGAATAAACTTAGATCTAATTAATACTTTTTAATCATATCCCTTAAAATGTTTCTTTAATCACCTATAACTTTAATACAATTTTATCTTAGCTCTTGGTATCCATTGCTGCTTACTAATACTTGCAGAAGTTGCTCCTCAAAAAATATATATTTACGAAAGTAACAGCATTTCTTTTATTAAAATATAGTTAAATAGCCTGCCCTGGGTTCAATTTTCGGGTTGGGCAAAGTATTATTGGGTTTTTCTATCAATAATTTCTCAGTAGCAGCCTTAGGAGTTTGAGAGCCTTACATTTGTGCTCCATTTATGGCAATTGGCTCGCCTTCAATTAGGATATATGGGACTGGGGAAATTCAAAATATTTACTGCACCATAATGTTTACAAGTACAAGGTGTTACTGTATATTAAACAGTAAGAGATACCTATAGTAATTGTTACTTTAATAATATTATAATCGAAGCCAATCTTAACTAATAGGTATTATAAAGAGGAAAGGTAAGATTTTTGTTTGTTACGAGTACGATTTAACTCAATTTATTATGTTGGATAGTCGATTTATCGAGAAAGGCTATATTATGTGACGCGGACGAAGTTGCGTGGGTCAGCTAGTTATTTAAAAACTCACCAGGATCTTCTTGAAATGGATTAATACTGTGTTGGGAACCTCCGTCTCCATCGCCACTGATGCGCCGCTGTCAAAAATATTGATAAAATTAGTACGACGAATAACAATTTAAATATCATGCATAAGCCGCAGCCCCGGGAAAATGTCCCTAACATTTTCCCGGGGCTGCGGGTTGTTGTTGTGATATCGCGGCCCCGGACACAAAGGGCTAAGAAGGAACATGGGTGGTTTTTAGTCGGTAGAAGTCTGACACTCAGGAGTCGTTTGGTGATTCCCGGCACTCCAAAAAAAAAGTAGGGACATTTGCTCATTATAAGCTTCCACATGTAAAAATCTGTTTAGGTACTTGTACTTGCATTGACCAGTTACAGCGTTTTGAGTAAATAAGTAAACGGATTACAATGTAAACATATTATGTATAAAAAAGAAATTAAACAAAAGTAAAGTAAACATGGCAAATATCCCATTTTCAGTATTAATAATAGTGTACACCATTCTGGACCCCTCCCTCCACGTAATAATAACTAGAACTGCTCTTCCTTACAAAAAAAACAATGCAAAAGAACGGATAAAATTTATGAAATGGCAGTTTCATATATTTTAATGTACCCGATTGAGTGACGAGCCTGAATAATAGGCTTTCACCGGCTAATGGGATGAAATTAATCATTATGAAAACGTAAATGGAAACTCTTTGATGTTCATATATAAAAGTAGGTGTGGTACCTATGGGAATGCAATTTAAACTCTACTGATTTTGATGGAGTGGTGATCTTATACAACTCGACATTGAGAGATAATAATATTTTTTGTGCTTATCCATAGAGTATTGATTATAATGGAGATGGGATTCATCGATACATCATTGACTGACTCGTTGGTCTAGTGGTCGCAAGCGCGACTGCTGAGCATCCTGGTCCTGGGTTCGATTCCCGGGTCGGGCAAAGTGTTATTGGCTTTTTCCATCAGGAATGTATCAGTAACAGCCACGGAATCTGGATTTGTGTCCGGTTGATGGCAATAGGCTCGCCCCCTATTACATGGGACTTAAACATAACTGGCGAAATGTGGGTGTACTATTAGGTACGCCTTTGCCAAACCCTTCGGGGATTACAGGCGTAATGTTATGTTATGTTATGGGATTCATCGATAAAACCATGTTTTCCAGAAAGGGAGGCTGTTTCTGTCGTGTTCATACGGTGTAACATTTTAAAACTGTATGAGAAAGTAAAAATAGGCGTACAAAGCCGACTTAAAACGCCGTAGTCCTTTTTAATCGACTTCAAGAAAAGGAATTACATCAATATCGGTTCAATAGTTTAGGTATTTTATTCTTTGCTTATTTTGACATCAATATAAAATTGATTCATGACAAAGTTCCTGTGACTGTTGTGGTGATACACAATCTGTACCACTTGATTTTTACCTGCTTATTCACAAGTCTGTCACTAGTCACATTAAATTGTATTTTCGTTACAATTAGGTTCCTGTTTGGTGGTCACCAACTCAACATAAACCAGTGCCACGGGTCTAAGGCAGCATAAACAAGAACAAACAGTACACGTACCTGGTCATCAGGTGCAGAACAGCTGGCACCGTCGCCTGGCACCCTCTCCCCTTCTGGGGCCTGGCTCTGGGTCACATCACCAGGCCGCACGTGGTCCACGCAACTGAGACACTGAAACAATACAAATGGTTTATTTATTATTTGTTTATTTATGAAAGGTAGCTTCACAGCTTACAGTAAAATAACAAAAAAGTTAAATAAGATAAGGTAGTCAAGAGTGACTCTAAATGTATTGTGTGTGCGTGTATGTGTGCGGGGGTTTATGGTTATTTTAAAAATGAACTTTCAATGTGGAACTTTATTTTGATTGGGATAGGACCCAAAATACGCGGTTTGGGTGTGGAGTTGCGGACTCCGTCTCGATATTAAGTACAATCGTTTTAAAATTCTTTCGCGTAATGAATTAATTATTATTTATTTTAAAAGAACGGTATTGAATAAAAGCATACTTTGTAAAAGTTGTTTCCAGTTTGGCTAGGACATTGCAAGCTTGAATCACCTGATTGTCTGAAAAAAGGTGATTCCGTGCTTCGGAAGGCACGTATATGGGGTCGTTAGACCTTACTGCCCACACGCTAGAAGAAGAAGAGAAGAGTAGCGTTCTGTTAGTTACCCGCATTGGAAAAAGGAGAGAGTTTATAAAACATAACATCATCACGCTTGTAATCTACGTAGTATTAGACTGAGGTGTACCTAATATTCCTGCCGGGGTGCGGGTTGTCCGAAAGAGATACCGCGGCCTCGGCACAAGGGCTAAGAAGAAACATGGGTGGTTTTTAGTCAGTAGAAGTCTGACACTCCCTACCGCTCTGCCCAGAGCGGGAGGAGTCATTTGATGATTTCATACCACCCCAAAAAAAAAAGTTTTACCTACCTAATATGCCTGTCGGGGCCGGGGTTGTTCAAAAAAGATACCGCGTCCTCGGACACAAAGGGCTAAGAAGGAACATCGGTGGTTTTTAGTCAGTAAAAGTCTGACATTCCCTACCGCTCTGCCCAGAGCGAGAGGAGTCATTAGATGATTTCATACCACCCTAAAAAAAAATAAAGGTTTACCTACCTAATATGCCTGTCGGGGCCGGGGTTGTTCGAAAGAGATGCCGCGTCGTCGGACACAAAGGGCTAGGAAGGAACATGGGTGGTTTTTAGTTAGTAGAAGTCTGACACTCCCTACCGTTCCGGCCAGAGCGGGAGGAGTCATTTGATGATTTCCCAAACTCCAAAAAAAAAAAGTATACCTAATTTTACACCCACATTTTCTTAGTTATGTTATTTACGTAAAATGTTATAGCACCGTCACAAATCCAGACTCCGGGGAGGAAATAAATAATATACAACAAAATCTGGTCGTTCGATTTGCTGAATTGCAGACTCAGCTGGAATCTAAGAAAAGGAAATTGGGATAACCGGGTAGCAGCTGTTACTGAATGGCTTTTCTCCGGTTTTAGAAAGTCAGTTCAGTACGAAGACGGATTGCAAATCGTAGATATTACGTTTTATTGAAAGAAATACACAAAAGGTTGTACGATAGCGATGTGAGATGCAGTGACGTGAGCCATACCTACTGCAGAATAAGCGTGAATACATTATATTTTAGAATGATCACTTGCCTTGGTGTAGTAAAACATCGTAAGGAAATCAGCATATAATAAATAAAAAAAAAGTCTTATATTTCTTACTAAAGACTACAAAAACAAAACTTATTTCTAATAGGAGATCGGACTGAGTCAAAAAAATATGATTCTAATTAGTCCGTCAGTTAGATTATTGAAAAATATTGGATACGTGTTTTTTTGTTTTATCAAAGTGGGGGGTTGTGACGTCATTTGTAGGTAAAAAATGTACTGACATGTGACGTTTTCGAGGAGTTCACGAGTTTTCGAAGCACTGTATCGTTTTCATTTTTTGTTTATGTGAAAAAAGAAAAAATATGTGTTCAATATTTTTTGACGTCTCTAATCTATCTGACGGAGTAATTAGTTTTTTTTGTCCGATCCCCTATTACACTTAAACTTAATTATACTAAAACTTCTTTTTAATTTTAAGTGTTATGTTTTAACTTAATCCTTATATTTAATTTATAGATATATATTTAACTATTTATGTAAGAACCCCTCGTTCTCGAAGGTGAAGGCCTCCTAGGAAATCAGCATGCCTGAGAGATAATTCTCGACGGCATGTAAAGCCAAGTTAGAGTCACATGAGCGGCATGAAAACTCTGATACCAGGTTTGGCACTAATTACACGATAAAGTGGCCAAGGTTAGGCCATAGGAACCAGGGCCGTCCTAAAGCTCGTTGGGTTGACGACATCGTCAAAGTCGCGGGAAACACCTGGAGACGCACAGGATCGGGACATGTGGCGGAAGAAAGGGGAGGCCTATACCCAGCTGTGGGTGATTCTGAGCTGATAAAATGATGATATGACACGATAAAGAAGAGGAAGATAATAGAACATCACGCCAGTTATGTTTAAGTTCCATGCTTTAGGGAGCGAGTCTATAACCAACAACCGGGCACAATTCCAAACTTCGTGGCTGCTACTGAGAAATTCCTGATAGCAAAACCCAGTAACACTTTGCATCAGCCGGAAATCGAACCTAGGAATTCATGCTCAGCAGTCGCGCTTCTTACCACTACACAAACGAGGCAGTCGAGGAATCATGATTAATGTTCCACAATTTGTCTATGCTTCGAAGCCTAGTCAGCAACGGAAAGTTACTAATAAATATATATTATGTAGCTAAGCATGTCAAACCAAAAAAAAACTACTGCGTAAATAAAAATCATTTTAGATAAAGATACAGCGTGTTCTGTGCGAGTGGCCGTCAAAACAATGTCGCAACGGGCTCAAAGCTTGGCGCTAATGGCTCCGATATGTAAACGCATTAGTGTTGTCGAAGCCTTTATCTCTTCCAACTGATAAGCCCTTATCATTTTATCAACGTACTTGCGTACTGCGATTTTTTATTGCTGGAATATGTGACGGAATTTTTATGAGCCATATTTTTTGCGAGGTATGACGCTTGCGAAGATGGTGGTGACGTGGTATGTAATATGCGAAAAAATCCTCGGTTCCGTGTCGTAAGTGGGTTATTATGTAAGGAGGAAGATTGCTGTAATATCTTCTTTGAGGATTTGATTTTTGGTATATTAAAAGAGTAAAAGGATGTGTGTATTTTTCTGGCACCAAAGAAAAGTTACGCTAGGAGGAAAGATACGCTACTAAGGAGTGCTACACATGCACCAAAGCAGCCGCAAAATATGTGCCAATATAATGGATGTAAGACCCAAATGAAGCCGATTTTTGGTACTGGGCCATTCCTGAGAACCTTCTAATTACGGTAGATTTTGGAGGTTATTGAATTTTAATTTAAGCCCCTCAATGCCCCCTGTTCCACAGGTACCTACTCAATGCCACCTGTTCTATTCAATGCGTTTACCAGCACAATGTTTTAAGTGCGTAACAAAGTCCTACAGCAAACCGTGAGTATTGCCCGAAAAAAGTTGATTACTACCAATATTTTTGCGTAGACCGTAAAACCAGTAACATTAAAAATGTATAAAAAACTTGTTTTACGACTTCCCGAAGAGTTCGTTTACACCTTGTACATAATAAGTCGAATACACAAAAAAAAAACAAAAATAAAAAAGCCACTCAATTTTGTTCGAATTCTGCCAACGTGACACGAACATGATTGAGCGACAGTAGATGCCAAACGCAGTTCGCAGCAGTGGACAGGACAACAGCCAAATTAAAGCCGAATATTTGTGTATATTATGTTTCGGGTCGCCTCTGTTAATTAACAAATATTGCCGCATCGTAGCCGACCTCAGGAATCTCTCAAAGAACAGGAAACTGAAATCACGAATACTTGGTCAATCGTCCAAAATCAAATTACTCAGACGAGAATTCCCTTCCTTTTACAACGTAATGCAGCAAGGAATTCTAAACTCCGCAGTAAGCTGACCTGAGTAACGTGACCTGAATAGTTATTTCCAATCCTCCAAGATTGGTTTCGCTCATATTTGTTGAGCAGTCAACGCCACCGGCTACAAATTCCTCTTATCTGAATTTCTTTAACGTAAAATACACAAGCGTCCTTATTGAAAATAAACAGGTTCAATGAATTTCAAAGTTGCGTAAACAAGAAACAAACGAATTCAAATTATGGAGACAGGTAATCTTTCGATCTCCCTTCGACCCTTACCCTTTGGCCAGGAACTAAGCTAAAGTGACATGCGTCTTACGACAGTGACTGCAGAAAACAAATGAGAATTGCTAAGCGCATGCCACCACTCAGAGTAATATGATTTGTGATGCGACGTAGCATGGAATAAAATATTCTTTATTATGTTCACCATACAAGTGACATTCGCAAGAGAAAAGCATTTCAAATAGGGTGACATACTGGCGGTATAGTTGAAAGCCATTTTTATTCAAGACAACCTTTGGATGGATTACAGGAAGAGGGAGAGACACTTTTCCGAATCTCCATCTCCATAAATATAGATTATACAATACCTACATAATAATCATCAAACAAAAGTCGAGAACCAAGTATGTTTATGGAGAGAGGTAGTGTTTTTGACCAAATTTTTGAAAGAGGTGGTGATTGGGTTTGACGTACTCACGCGAAGGCGACGAGTGACCACATCACTCAGATGTTTTGGGCTGGGCGTTAGAACTGTACCGTCTCTCGCGTCACAATTATATTAATCAGAATTTGTCATTCAAATATATACAGTTGGTCGCAACTTTGCGTTTCATGATAACTCTACGACTCGTACGTGAAACTGTAAACGAGTTTCTACTTCGGGTTTTGTTTTGATGTAATTTTGAATTCATACAAATTCACGTTTCATTCATTTATAACACGAAACTTTATTTCGGGAACTGAGTTGTGAAATCCTACAAAGGGTAATGGGCGATTTTTCACCATTACAGTTTCATGTTGTGACTTGCATTGATATAAAAGCTAAAGATACGGTCGTCCGAACATTTGCTCGACGCGTTCACCATACAGAGAATCGGTGTAGTCTGCTCGTTAATGTAACCTTGTATAAGCGTCGTGGTATTTTCGAGGTATAAAAAACATAAATAAAGCTTTTAATAAAATTTACGACCGCACCCGAAGAGAGCCAATCGTGGACTAGTTCACTTCGGCTTAGGAAATACCATTTTGGGACCACGTTTGAGTCGTCATTTTAACATGCCGTCCGCCCAGTCCTTACGCAGTAATATATAAGTCAATGCTTGCATAACATGCATGCAAAATCAGCCTATAATATTGTCTCTTTTCTATGGTGCCCAGTACGGATCGTTAGATGTCATATGTCCTCGATTTTTGATTCTAAGACATGCCGGTTTTCTCACGGTGTTTTCCTTCACCATTCCTAGAGCAGCGGTGATGAAATAAATTTCATAAAGTAATTCACCTGCCTGGGTTTGAAACCACGACTAGCTGCTCTTCAATCAAGGCTGCCACCACTGGGCCACCATTGCTGTAACTTGTGGTTTATGTGTCCTTTGAAAGTTCATAATAGTAGCTTTATTGTATTGCATGACAACAACTACGGAGCCTATAAGAAAACGCCCATTCTCCTTTTCAAGCCACCCAACTTTTTATAGGGGCAACTGTACACACGATTATAAATAGACTTCTTGCTGACGAAACTTTCTTGGTAAAGTTCCAAGTAATTGTTTGTCTTTTTCTCTTTGTTTCATGAGGACTCACGTTGTAGGGAAAACTTTGACTTTGCACTAGCTAAGTACGGCGTTTCCACAGAATAACCGGCCAGCTTATACTGGACTTGTTACCAGTGACGTATGGCACACATGTTCTATCTACTGTATAAATACAAAAGGTGCCTTTTTCTCATGAGGATAGGCAGGAACTACAGGTCGTATATCTCACACAAATTCTTGTCGAGTATTAATATTCCATTGTTGCTAAAAGTTATTTATAGATATCTATCTATACAGGGTGTAAATCAACCCATCACACACCCGTCAACCAAGCATTCTGTACATCAATCTAAGTACCCCTACGCAAACATTTTTGCTGGGAAATGACTTTTTTTTTTGGGGTCAAAAATCACATTTTACGGTAAAACTCAAAGTAGCACTCCTAAAACATTGTGCTCGTGGATGCTTTGAATAGTAAACGGGTCATGGAGGTAATTTAAGTAAAGTTAAAAGCTGAAAAACTAGTATTTACCAAAACAGCTGTAAAAAATTTGGAACTTTGACCCCCAATATCTCCGTAACTAGGAGGTTCCCAGGTATGGTCTAGAACAAAAAAATGATGGTAGTGGTGGGGAAAACAAGTGCCCTTCGTTTGCGTTTAGAGTACTTTTACACCCTATATATAACTTTTAAAAGGAGCGGAAGACCAAAGAAGAGATGGATGAATTGTGTGAGGAATGACATGAAGGAAAAAGGAATAAATGATAGCGAGACCATTGACAGGGGAAAATGGAAGTAAAAACTGGCCAAGTGCAAGTCGGACTTGCACATGAGGGGTTCCGTAACATCTAAGTAGATATTGAGAGATTTTCCATGTTACTTTAGCACCATAAGCCACCACCACCACCACGCCACCTCACCACCGCACAAGTTTTCCTGTAATCTAAAAGTGTTGAACTAATTTTTGTATCTTTTTCAAAATTTAAGGCTCAGTAGTTTCGGAGATAAGGGGGGGGGGGGAATGGTCGGTCGGGCAGACAGACAGACAGACACACGAGTGATTCTATAAGGGTTCCGTTTTTTCCTTTTGAGGTACGTGTTGGAACATCACTATTTAGTATGTAAATAGTATGCACATCACTAGATGTTATCTATGTATCCGGTTACGTGTGACTCCAGTGAGACACTCTAATGTCGGTCCCCGTCTGTGATACTACTACTAACTGTCTGTCTGTATCTATTGTGTATAACATGTAATAAACCAAGTCAACCTCACCGGTGTCTTATTAAACAAGCCTACAGAACATAACATGGTGTCAGAAGTCATCTACAATAATTAAGCGAGAACGTCGTGAAAATGCCACAACAAACGAGTGCCGAAGGTAGCCATGTTGGCGAACATGAAAAAACGCATTTGAAACAACTCCACATCTCATCGGATCCAGCAAATAATAATGCGGAGGCATGGAAAAGATGGTCACAGCAGATGGAATTATATTTGTTAGCCACAGGTCTGGAAAAAGCAAGCGAAAAACGGAAAATTGCCATTCTGTTACACTCAATTGGAGAACGTGGTCTCAACATATTCAACACGTTTAACCTAAAAATTGAAGGGAGCACATTCGACGAGGTCAAATCCAGATTCGACAAATTTTTCGAGCCAAGGAGAAATGTGACGATGTGCAGGTATAAATTTTTCACACGTAAGCAGGAGAAATCCGAAAGCATCCAAGATTTCATCACCGATTTGGAGACAAAAAGCAAAGAATGTGAGTTTGGCACGCTCAGAGAATCGTTAATTAAAGATATTTTCATAGCAAACTTAAACATGGACTTGTCACATCAAGTCACATGTACGTCAAAGATTACTACAAGAACATGACCTTACCTACCAAAGGATGCAAGAACTAGCGAGCACACTCATAGTCGCGCAGCAGGACGCAGATAAAATCGTCAAAGAGAGCGGTGTCGCCAGTGAAAACGTCATGCATCTCAGTCGGAAGAACCGTGGTCGAGGAGACGGTCGACAGCGAGCTTCCAGTCGCAGGTCAGCTTCAAACAGACGCCAGTCAGCTTCGAGTAGTCGCAAGTCTGCTTCAGCTTCAAACAGCGAAGACAGCAACTCGAAGACATGCGGACGCTGTGGGCAGTCTCATCGCTACAAGTGTCCAGCTAAAGGCGTTGAATGCAGGTCATGTAAATCTTTTAATCATTTTGCTAAATTTTGTCTCAAGAATAAAAAAGTCAGTCAGTTAAACGATTGCACGTTTAATTCACATAGTAGTAGTCAAGAAAATTTTGTTGGCATGTTGAACAGTCAATTAAAGTCGAGTCAAAGTCATAAAAGTCAATTAAATAAGTATGTGGATAACACTACACAGAGCAATCAGGCTCAGTCACACAAACAGATACACAGACACAATAGCAGTACAAGTCAAAGTCAACGTCCCGTCGTCCGTCGTCGTCACCATTATGAAAAGGGTGATATGTCTGAGAGGTCTAATAATAATAAAAACCTCAATGATGAAAGCAATCACATATCTGAGAGATCCAAGTCAACGTCCAAATATCAATGTCCCCATTCATATTATACCGTCCAGTCAAATAGTCGAAATAATAAATGTCACAGTCTATATTTACATCTCAAAGATGAAATTAGTCACAAGTCTGAGGGATTACAAAATAACACACAATATCATCTGCATAAAAACAGTAGTCAGTATACACAGTCGCACAATGGATCATTAGTCAGTCACTCAGATAACTGTCATAAAACAAATAATGTCAACACTTTGGAAAGTAATTATTCAAAACAGTCTTGGGAAATTAATTTGTCAATAAGAAATAAACAAATAAGATGCATCATAGATTCAGGTGCAGATGTCAACATCATGTCAAAACAAACATTTAGTTATCTCAAACGTCAACTGTCACAACTGTCACTTGTGAAATGTCAAATAAACGTCACAGGATTTGGTGGAAAATCCATTCCAATTTTAGGTAAAGTCAACATAAATTGCAATTTGAGCATAAATAACAGTAATGTCGAAGAATCAATAATGTTTATAGTAGCAAATTTAGATTGTCCGAATGTTCTTGGTCTACCAACTTGTGAAAGGTTAGGTATAATAAAACGTGTCTTTTCAGTATCAAAACAAGATTTTTGTAAACAAATACAAACACAATATAATGATGTTTTTCAGGGTCTTGGGTGTCTACCTCCAGTCTGTCATCTTAAACTCAAGCCTGATGCAGTACCATGCGTGGATCCACCAAGGAAAGTCCCATTTGCGTTACAAGGGAAATTACGTGAAGAATTGGATCGCATGGAGGCAATGCAAGTTATCGAGAAGGTTACTAAACCAACAGAGTGGGTTAACTCAGTCGTCATAACAGTTAAAAGTACAGGTCAGTTAAGAATATGCTTAGATCCCAGAACTTTAAATAAAAATATCATGAGGGAATTCTATCCACTCAAGTCAATAGATGAGATTAGGTCTCAGCTCGAAGGGGCAACATGTTTTTCTCATTTAGATGCATTTTCTGGTTTCTGGATGTTACGTCTGGATGAATACAGTTCAGAATTATGTACTTTTCAAACACCATTTGGTAGATACAAGTATTTGAGATTACCATATGGCATAAATGCTTCGTCTGAAATCTTTCAAAGGGTCATGATGAATCTATTTGGTGACATAGAAGGAGTTTTAATATTCATAGACGACATTTTAGTCTATGGACCAAATGAGTCGGTTCATAATGAAAGATTACATAAAGTCATGCAAAGAGCTCGTCAAGTCAATCTAAAATTTAACAAATCAATATGTAAATATCCATGGCAACAAGTCGGTATAGATTTAATGCATTTTGATAGTTTAGTTTATTTAATTGTCACAGATTATTACTCAAAATATATAGAAATTGCATTATTAAATAAAAACAGTACATCTCAAAATGTAATAACACATTTGAAGTCAATTTTTGCTCGTCATGGAATACCTTTGTCATTAGTGTCAGATGGTGGACCTCCTTTTCAGTCATTAGAATTCAAAAATTTCTTACAAGAATGGGACATAGAACATGTTGTTACTAGCCCATATCATTCACAGTCCAATGGTCAAGCTGAAAGTTCAGTGAAAATTATAAAAAACATGTTAAGGAAATGTAAAGAAAACAAAACAGATCCATACATAGCTTTATTACAGTACAGAAATACACCAAAAAATAACTTGTCATCACCAGCACAATTGTTAATGTCTAGAAATTTAAGAGATAACATTCCTATGTCATATAAAAAATTAAGGCCAAAAGTAGTAACATTTCAGGATTATAAAGAGTCAGTCAAGAAAAACGATGGAAACAAATCTAGGTATTATGATAGAAATACAAAGTCTTTGTCAATGCTACATTATAATGACCATGTCTATTTTAAAAGAAATCCTAAAAGTAATTGGGAACAAGGTATTGTCAAACAAAGAATGATGAACAATAGGTCATATGTTGTTGAGGATGTCAATGGTGTAAAGTATAGGAGGAATAGAATACATTTAAGACATAAGTATTCACATAACCTAGCAAACCCTCCTATGCGATCCAACTCGTCACAGGGGAGAGAGGAAGGTGACAGACAGGAGTCTAGATCTCAAGAATCCTCATCTCAAGAATCCTCAAGCGTAACAACTAGGTCAGGTCGAATTGTAAAACCTACAAGAAGGTTAATAGAAGAAATAGATTAATTAAGTATTATTAAGAATCTTGTCTAGTTTTAATATAACTATAAGTATCATAAAGTAGGTTGTCATTTATGTAAAGTCGCTTAACATAGTATATCTTTTGAATTGTTTGTCAAGGGTTTAAATTGAACTCAGTAAGGGGGATGTTGGAACATCACTATTTAGTATGTAAATAGTATGCACATCACTAGATGTTATCTATGTATCCGGTTACGTGTCACTCCAGTGGGACACTCTAATGTCGGTCCTCATCTGTGATACTACTACTAACTGTCTGTCTGTATCTATTGTGTATAACATGGAATAAACCAAGTCAACCTCACCGGTGTCTTATTAAACAAGCCTACAGAACATAACAGTACGGAACCATAAAAACGTGTTGCGCCGACCCCAAATAACATTGGGATAAGGGCAGAAAGATGATGATGTTGCTAAAAGTTATTAGCAGATCATTCACATAGACATAGAAAGAAAGAAAGAAAATTGAAGATTGATTTTGATTGTTTTCATAGAAGATATCATACACTGCCCGAGCATTGTGAATAACATTTATGTAGAACCACCTTGCAAGCTTCCTGTACTAAGTCATCATGTCATCTGCCTAGCCTTTTCCCAACTATGTTGGGGTCGGCTTCCAGTCTAACTGGATGCAGCTGAATACCAGTATTTTACATGGAGCGACTACGAGCCTATCTGACCTCCACAACCCAGTTAATCCTAGGTAATACGATACTCTTTGGTAAGACTGGATGTCAGAATTGCAGGTCACTGACTACCTGTAACGACTGCCAAAGATAATATATAATATATATATATACTATATATGGCAGCCGGGACCAACAGCTTAATGTGCTTTCCGATGCACGGAGGAAACTCGGTATGTCGGGCGGTCACCCATCCACAGACCGACCTAAGCAAGCACAGCTTTACCTAAAGATCGACCCGAGTGGCAGTTCTTATTAAGCCACGAGCTTCTCCCTTCCTCTACTAAGTAAATCACGTAAATCAGACCAGCTGTAATCACGGAGTTATGAGGTAATAAACATAAAAAAACAGCCAAATTGAGGACCTCCTCCTTTGTAGGAGTCGGTTAAAAATAAACTTTATTTGGCTCGTGACTCGTATAATATGCTCGGTCAAGCATAATATTATACTTTCTCAGGCGTCCAAGGTGTCAGTTCAGTAACTCCTGGTATTAGGGAGCGTCTAAGTGAGTAAACTCGGGTCTAAGTCCCGTCAAAGACTTTTCTTAGCCTAAAGAGACACCTAACGGTACGCGTACACTAAAACCGATTCGTCCGTTTTCGGACGTCATCGGACGGCGTCGGTAGTAGCAGTGTATGCGCTCTCTTCCATTTACTTACGTTTTATTTGATCGGCCCATTACGGTACGCGTACACCGAATCCGTCATCGGCCGAAGTATGCTCGGGCGTCATGGGCCGATCAAATAAAACGTAAGTAAATGGAAGAGAGCGCATACACTGCTACTACCGACGCCGTCCGATGACGCCCGAAAACGGACGAATCGGTTTTAGTGTACGCGTACCGTAAGGCTACTTAGCCGATTTTAAGCCTTTAAGGTATTATTTTATGTGAGGTTTCGTCAAGTGATGGCCTTGTTGGTCTAGTGGTCGCAAGCGCGACTACTGAGCATGAAGTCCTGGGTTCGATTTCCGGGTCGGGCAAAGTGTAATTGGGTTTTTCATTCCAGAAGTTCTCAGCAGCAGCCACGGAGTAGGAATTTGTGCCCGGTTGATGACAATAGCCTCGCCCTCTTTTACGTGGAACTTCATTATAAGTGGCGAAATCTATGTACTAATAGGTATATTTCTGCCTTACCCTTCATGTTCACAAACGTGATGATATATTATGTTGTGGTTCGTAAAAAGTTAGTAGGTAACTGGTTTTTAAGGTTCCGAATGACAAAAAACGGAACCCTTATAGATTTTCCTAAATAAACTAGGCATTTGTTAGTTTAATAAAGTGACTGAAATGTTCTGACGTGGGTGACCCGTGAATGTTTCTCGGGATTTTACAATAGGAATGTTTTTGATATGACTAGTCATTGTTTATCTACTTATGCTTACATATCGATACTGCTATATTATAAAAGTTTAAGGAACAGTGTTTGTTTGTCACTTTTCCACGATTGAACCGCTGATCGGATCCTAATAAAATTTGGCAAGGAGATAGATCTAGGAAAAGACATTTAGGCAATTTTTATTCACACAAATACGAAACTCATCAAACATTTCTCGCACACGAAGTCACGGGTAACAGCTAGTTCCCTATAAATTAAAATCACGTTTAGATCCCTTCGTATGACCGTTTAAATAATTATGGACGTTTATAACGTTTTCACTCTACTTTAAAAACTCTGCAGTCTCAAGAAATTATTCCAGTTTAAAAATAAACGTCTTATTTACCGAGAATTCCCCATGCTGAATTATTATTGCTCATCGAGGCGATTCATTTCTCGCAGCCGGCTTAATTCGTGGAAGATGTTATCAGACCAATAGGCGTATGATCTGAGAAGTTCTGATCCTCCTAATAAAGGAGGAAGCACGCTTTGTGAGCAATTACCAGGATAAAAATGTAAGCGAGACGAGAGATTTTATACTTACGAGTAAAATATTGAAATTACTACGAGGCTTTCTATATTCATAAGGAAAATAAATCTATTTCTAAGGATATTTTCTTATAACAATACGTCGTTGACTATATTTTCAAGTATTTTCTACGAGGCGGGGGGGGGGGGGGGGGGCAGTTATGTTTAAGTCCCATGCATATTTATAGGTTGCATGGGACTTAAACATTTAACTGGCGAAATGTGGGTGTACTACACCTATGCCTAACCCTTCGGGGGTTATATGCGTAATGTTATTTATGTTTTTACTTCCTGATGCCCGCGGCTTCGCCCGCGTGGATGTCGGTCAAATTATATACTAAAACCTTCCTCTTGAATCACTCTATCTATAATATTAAAAAAAAACCGCTTTAAAATCCATTGCGTAGTTTTAAAGATTTAAGCATACATAGGGACGGACAGACAGCGACAGCGACTTTGTTTTATACTATGTAGTGATGATGATGCCAAGAAATATTATAAAATAAAAAATATCCATAAGGCTCATTTTTATTTAATATTCTAACGCTGACAAAAATGGTTACGTTGGTGCTGAAAATTTTCAGATTTATCAGCGATTATTTCCTCCCATCACAGGTCATATTCTACAGCCGTAAATTCCAATATTGGGGCGCAGACAGCCGTTAAATCTATTACGGCTTATTCCGACTTCGGTAAGGTCTATAAAATTATTAGCCGCAATTTGCAGAGGCCTCCTTTCGTTCACCTTAAAAGGGATGTAAATAAAATTATGGAGTACTTTTTCTGATCCTTCGAGACATCTTGATTTGGGTTGTGTATGATACAATAAAAGTGTATAATAAAGTTAGTCTGCCTCTATAGTGTAGTGGTTGCAAGCGCGACTGAGAGTCAAAAGGTCCTGGGTTCGATTTTCATCATGAGTCGATGAAGATATTCCATAAGAGTATAAGTTTACACAAATAAATAAATGAAATCTTTCGACAAAAACAAACCGAACCTATTTATTTGAAATATTTTGTTTGAGACCCACGCGGGACGTTTTCATCTTTTGTAACTCTCCAAGGTTTTGAAAACAAACGCAAAAGAAAGCGGACTTCTGAGCACTAGAGAGGAGGCAGGAAAGGAACTCAATATCCCTCTGAGATTGCTCCGGGTTTATGAAATTGAATTGATTGAACCACGAGGTTGGGAAATGTACTCTTTGAATACCTATAATAGGAACGTACATTATTACGTGATCTATCTACCGTCGTTCAGGGGCAAAATGTCCAATTCTCAAAATGTCCAACGGTGTCAAAATGTCCAAATTCCAAAATAACCAATTCTCAAAATGTCCAATCCTCAAAATGTCCAACTCCCAAAATGTCCAATCTTTGAGAATGTGGTTTTGTTCAATAACTCATCAAAGCGCTTTATTAATACTTAGACAAACAATAAATAAAATACTGAAACAATCAAAATATGTTTTATTTATAAGTAACAAATTAAGGCCAGAGATGCTACAATATACGTGAAATCACTATTTTTGTCATAATGTAAAATAAAAAAATACATTTTTGTATATAAACGGGAAATGAGGGGAAAGCCACCGTTATTACTTAAAAGTAGGTAAAAGCGTTTTGCCTTGTGGAGGAATTCAATCGTCAGACAGGAAATCCCTTTTCAGTTCATTCGAGTTCAACTTATGTTAACCTACATTTGAGTATTACGGAGGATGTCTATTTTTATCAAATCGCAATTTCCCTGATTCTAGGGTTATGTATTACAGTATTTGTTTTACCCCTGGTAGGAACCTATAAGTGACCTTATCTCTATTCAAATATAGTTCACGTTAATTTAGACAATGATGTCAAATCAGACGTTTAATACTGATAAAAAAGTACTGGGTCAAACACTGTCAAATTTTTATGGGACCAAATGTCAACTAAAACGCATCAAACTAAAAAAGAATCACGTAAATCGGATCATAAATCTCGGCGTAATCGGTGTACCTACATACATAGAAAAAAAAAAAAATACCTATCGAATTGAGAACCTCCTCCTTTTTGGGAAGTCGGCTAAAAACATGATTGACATACTACATCAACTTCCGTGTTAGTTGTTGCAACCATTTCGTATTCTAACTGTCAAAGAATTACAGTTTTTATCACTTACATCTCACTATTTATATATCGTTATTTCATAATAGTCTGTGACCATTTTACGAATTTTATCGCAATTCATGTTATGATCCTATTATGATCTGCTAATGTGGCCATTTTAGACCTCCAGGCAGTTGCACACTTCTTTAGCTAAAGCAAGCCATAGGGTACAGCCACGATCACCTATATGTATGTACACTTATCAACGTTTAGAAGCAATTATCCCCTACTGGATTGATTTTATTTTCAAAACTAAACTAGGTCATTTCTTAAAGTTGCCAGCGTTATTTCACGAGTAATTCGCGGGTGAACTTTGCCAATTGCATCGATATTATTACTTGCGACAGTGCAAGTGTTTTCAAACATATTCAGAACTTTTTATTCCCTGCGGATACAAAACCTATAACATACGATCTAGAGAACTGAACTGTGAAATTTTTGTCAGAAAATAATTGAAGAACAATAATAGAATACATGATTACTTTTGATGGAACTGTTCTACAATAATAGATTGAATGAATCCGACAACCACTTATATCTAAAATTTGCTTATGTAAGACTTACATTCGGTTGGCAAAACGCCGATAAAATTGATGAATAGTTAATACGATGGCTGTTGTGATTGTTTCTTGATCTCACACACTATTGTATAGCCGTTTTTTTTGGAGGGTGAAAATTCATCAAACGACTCCTCCCTCTCTGGGCAGAGCGGTAGGGAGTGTCAGACTTCTACTGACTAAAAATCACCCATGTTCCTTCTTAGCCCTTTGTGTCCGAGGCCGTGGTATCTCTTTCGAACAACCCGCAGCACTGTTGTATAGCCTAATGACAGATAATATGTGTTACTGCGGAGTTTGTTCCGCCACTTGTTCTTCCCAGCTAAAACACTAGGAAGTGTCGAAGGGCGTTTTCGGAGAGTGTCCCATAAGTACCTACTTGTCTGCTTTTGATACATGTATATATTTTTATTATTATTTTATATCTGTTTAGTAAGTAAATAATGTATTAATTTGTAAGACATTAAACACATTTTAAATACTTGTTCAGTATTTTAGTGAAGTTCAGAGAACAAGCGGAATTAAACGATCATTTCGCGAAAGCGTCCCTTCTTAGAAGCGATCATAATATTTCCTGAAGTTTAAATAAGTTTCTAACCACCCGCTACATTCGCGAAACTTTACGCTCCTGCAAAACCACTTAAATTGTGTTTTACGCAGCTGTTTCATATGGAAGTGTGTGTGTACGATACGTCTGTGTAATTGCTGTAAAACACCATTAAGTACATACAAAGGAAAACTTGATATGGTGGAGATTCGTTAGTGACTTTGCCCTGGAGCGTAAATGTGGTGCTATTCCACAAACGATGGGGCGCTTGGTATTGTGTTCTGCGATGGACGCTACCAAAAGCGCCAAAGTGGTGGACGCAACCGAAAGCGCCGAACTAGTAGCTCAGTTCTAGGCCAACATAATTTCAATTACCATCGACACAATAAGGAAACGAAGAAGAAGTTGAGAATCTCTGTCGAGGCTGCGGGTTGTCAGCAAGGGATACTGCGGCCTCGACATGAAGGGCGAAGAAGGAACATGGGTGGTTTTTAGTCAGTAGAAGTCTGACACTCCCTTTCGCTCTGCCCAAGAGCGGGAGGGGTTATTTGATGATTTCCCACCACCCCAAAAAAAAAAAAAAAAAAGTTGAGAATTTCTTCTTTTTCAACTTCAGCACTGTGTGATATTTAACTTCTATTCTCGATCTAGATACTCCCGTTTTAATCACTTGCCGTCTAAATGATAGTGTCTGTACTATTTTTTAAAATTAGAGTAGTATTTACCGATACTTTTGGACTGTCAAGGAATAAATATTTCAACTGATTGATTCCTTTTCTTTGTCGTTAAAATGTTAAATATTATTGGAATAATGTTTCCAAAAATCAAACCAAGGGCAGAAAAACAGCATTTTACTACCCAAGTTTGTATGTAAACGAACTAGCTGGCAGTAGCTGGTCACAGTTACTTAAAATAACTTAACCTTGAGCGAGAGGTTCCAGTTCACAGTCGATTTGGCAGGCAAGCCAAGTGGGGTGGTTCAGCCCACATTCCACTAAACAGTAGTTATGACCAAACGTGTTCATCTAGAAGTAATTTTGTTCACTAACTTTTTTTTACTCAACTTTTCTGCTATAGGAAAAGTTTGAACGCCTTTCATAAAGTTCGACCGTGTGCTCAAGGAATTTTTTCACTGTCGCTTAATTATTAAGTCTTCGAGCGTCCTTATGATCACCCGGTGGATCATAAGACATTCAAGCAATGTTAGCGGACGTTCAAGAGGTTAAGCAAGTTTGTCAGTAGTTTTAATTGCAGATTTTTAATAGAGAAAGTTTAAACAATAGTGTTTCTATGCATTTTTAATTAACCTATAGAGATAGTAGTTGCTACTTAAATGAATTGCTTTACATTCCTTTAAAAGGTGAATGATAATAGGGAATATGCATGTAATTTAAATTTGGTTTAAATATTTTTATTCCGAATGTTCATTGGCTCCTGCCAATGAACATTCGTAATCTAAACCATTATTTTAGTAATTAATGTCTCTAGAATTATTAAAAATCAAAAATAAAAGTGCAAAATAAGCGAGCGAAATTCAAATTTTTAAAACGCTTCACCATTGGTGAAACGAAACGTGACGTCACACACTATTTAAACAACTTCGTACTGCTTACATTTGTATGGCATTGTAGGTCTTTGATTATAAAACAAAGTATTATCGTGAGTGTTGTGAATTAATTTCGTGTTTTAGTGTAATTTTAACATCTTAGCGAGTTTAAAAATCATTTAAGACAATGACTGATGGGTGGGAGTGGTTTTGTAAAAGCACAATCAGATAATCTGCCGAGAATAGATGCATTCATGCAGTCGACTTATATTCAATCAAATCCAAATTTTACGTCCGCTGAAGTAAACAAAGTCAAGGGATGAATGTGTATCTGAAGGGATCTCTCGTTTCTGCAGTGGTATAATTTATGAACAGAGTTGAATAGTTATTTTTTATGTTTACTTAACAAACAATAGACGAAATTTCTGATTAACTGAAATCATAATTAAGGTATCGAAATACGTCATACTGACATTAAAGTGATCTTCACAACAATATAAACAAGTTGTTGCTGATTTAAATTCTTCTCTTCGCATAACCTTACACCATTTCTTACGTATTTTTGCACCTACCGGGACTCGTAAAAGCACTTTATCAGGTGTACTTTTGGTAGTGTTTTTGCATTCAGTGGAGTCCGGCTTTCAGGTATTACAAAGCGTGCTGTGATGTTCCGTTATCCTAATTTACAAACTTTACCTTTTTATTATAAGTTATCATCATCTTAAAAGAGTAAATGCCACGTTAACGTCTAACAGGGAAGAATGGAAAAAGAAAACGTGTTGCGCCGACCCCAAATAGAATGGGATAAGGACAGGAAGATGATGTCATCTTAAGCCCATGTCACCAGTGAAAGTGATTCAAAATGTTGGAGTTTTCCACGTGTGATTCAGTTTGAGGAACTCAGGATCACGCCACGTCTGCAATGTAGCTGACACACTTAGGCAGCGGTTGCCTCTACCAACCGGAAAAACTGTTATTTTACCCCTTTTCCGTCTTTCGTTTTACGTGTCGCGAAGTATGCAATGTTTGTTTGAAAATTGAGAACTATTTGAACAATTGCCAAGAACATGCAAGAGGGTAACCAAATCTGCTTTTTAGAAAAATAATTGACTATAAAGTTTGATGTTCATGTGGTCTTTTGTTGAGTTATTACTTCAGTGGTAACATAACACCACGCCTGCAGTCCCCGAAGGGTAAGGAACGAATGTACCCTAGTACACCTAGATTAAAGATATTTAAGTGGTTGTTTTTTCCTTGTTTTCCGTGAGCAACCCTCAGTTCGTATGTAACCCTTATGGGACTGTGTACAGAGTACATAAATCCAGTTTACTGGACAATTTAACCGAGGTTAGTGAGGGTCTTCCCACACCGGATGACGTCAATGGTTGACGGAAATGTAACAGACCTATGTGGTTTAAATGGAAAGAAAAACGGTTTTTGATCCTAAGAGAATCTAGAAAAGACTTCGTAGAAAATGTATGAAAATAAACATAACATTGCGCGTGTAATCCTAGCGTGGTTTACCTAATAGTACACAAATATTTCGCCGTTATGTTTACGTCCCTTGTAATAGGGGGCGATCCCATTGTCATCAACCGGGCACAAATCCAGACTCCAGACCGGTACGAAGATATTCCTGTTGGAAAACTTCAATAACACTTTGGCCGACCCGGGAATCGAACTTAGGACCTACTAGGCATGCAAAATGTATGAATACTAGCTTTCATTTTTCCGCTGTTTAGATTGCTTTGATGTCGAAAATTAGCCCTTGGAAATGTATTACTGTAATAAAAAAGTCGGAATTTAGTTGATTTAAGTAGTGAAACCTAAGTAATGATAAAATTAAATTTTAATATAATATTGAGTATTGTTCTTCAGAAAGGACAGGTGCGTAGTACTCGTAACCCGCGTGCGTGTATGACCAGATGTATGAATGTGGGCGAGGCAAAAGGAGTATGTAATGATCGTAGCAAGTGGCGTTCTGTGGTTTCTGCCTACCCATATGGGAAAAGGGTGTGAGTTTATGTATGTGTATAATATTGCATTGCAACGGTCCTACTTCCGTACGTAACTCATGGTCAGTGGCGTTAGGTACTGCAATGTAGCTAATGATTATTTAATGCATCGAATGCGGATATGTTGTTACTTCGCTACTTCATCGAGTTAATTATTATGCAGGTATGTGATAAAAATAACTCTTATACGTGAATAAGCGTCAAACGTCAAAAATAGAACCCTTTTACTTGACCGCCTCTTTGGGGCGCAAGGACGACTCCTGAGCATGAGGTCCTGAGTTTGATTCTCCGGTCGGGCAAAGTATTATTTGATATTTCCATCAGGAACTTCTCGGTAGCAGCCACGGTGTTTGAATTTGTGCCCAGTTGATGGCAATAGGCTCGCCCCCTATTGGGTGAAATACTTGACCGTTTTTAGTAAGTCATTCATGAGATAAGGGCAAGAGAATAATATATTTAGAGGTCGCTTATTGTTAGTGAAAGCCCATGAGTATATTGCTTACGAAACCTTTAAAACAATGGATTTCCTTAATGATGTAGGTAGCTTAGAAAGGTTTTCAGAAAATCAACCCTCATTAAGGTCCCGCACACGACCTCGGGCGACGCAACTTGCAACAAACGATCCGTGTGCGTCGGTAAGCCAGTCATAATAGATCTGTGAAGGTGCGGTCATACACTTTGACAAATAAACAGGTGCCTGGATTGCACTTACACACTTCTTATTTGGTTACCTCGTCTCAGAATTTTTACTTCTCTCCATATTAGCAGGATAGAACAAAACAAGACAAATAGCCACAAAGGGACAACTAGGATAAGATAACTAGGACAACTAGGATAAGTCTTTACCTTACACCACTGATAATGCATCATCATCGTCATCAGCCTATAATGTTCCCAATGCAGGGACTCAGGCCCGCTCTCTACGAGAGGGATGGGCCACCACGCGTGCCCAGTGCGGGTTGGCAAAAACGCTTGAACTCACGCAAAGTTTAAAGTCAAAGTCTGCAGCTAGTACGCTTGATGGCAAGGCATCTGTGGCATGGTCTTTTTTCATTTGTTCTCTCTACAATAACAGTCGCACGACGCGCGTCGCGTGAGTATGTAGGTAAGGGTCAAATAAGGGGGAGCTATAAATAAAGACAGTCGACACGTCGACTTTATATACTGCTATGTTGCAATGTTGGCATATGCTGGCTACCATTCAACTTTTATGATTCCCATTTCATGTTTCATACTTGACTACTCGGAGAGGAAGCAGCCGAAACAAACACAGAGGTCACTGTCTCTTTTAAACTCCAGAGATTGGACAAGTTATATGAGGACCATGCAGATTGGTGTCCGAGATGGTCTTTTGAAGAAAGATTTGGGCGCACCTGTCCAGTCAGTGCAGGATCGTGTAGCTGGACTCGTAACCAAAAAAACCTATGGTAACTTATCTAAGCCCCGTATACAAACAAGTTATGAGACTTGGAATTTCCTGACGGGGCTGCGGGTTGTTCGCAAGAGATACCGCGGCCTCGACATGAAGGGCTAAGAAGGAACATGGGTGGTTTTTAGTCAGTCTGACACTCTCTTTCGCTCTGCCCAAGAGCGGGAGGGGTTATTTGATGATTAACCACCCCAAAAAAAAAAAAATTGGAATTTGCAAAGAAGTTCAACGAAGTTCAAAATACTTTTAACAGTAAGACAACCAGTAATTTACTTTTTACTTTAAACTTTTTAATATCATTATAGAAAATCTTAAACCTTTCAGAATGTAATATAAAGTTACGCATAAAACAACTTTGACTCTACGAAAACTTACGAGAAAGCTTCAAGTTGTAAAACTGAAACTTATTTCAAATTCGCAATTCGTAGTAAACTTATTACAACTTTGCTCATACTTAAAATAGTTTTGATGCCAATTTATTTACATGAAACGTATTTCTTCATATATTCCGACGAGTACGGGAGGTAACTTTGTTGACTACAGTTTGCCACGAACAAATGTCGACATGCACATATAAGTTCTTGCTACGGCTTCGGCATTGAATCTGAAAATGTTTCTTGCCAGTTTTTTTACCAAATGATGCTTACTAACTGATACATACTTATATTGATCCTCTTATGCTTAGTAATGATTTGTGGAAATAACTTTGGTCAATTTATATCGTTTTCTACTTAACTTAAGAAAGTTCTTCACAAACAACTAGGTACTCACTGCTCCATAAAATCACGGATAAACACTTGGTTCAAGACAGATCATAAACCGCAAAAACAGACCAAAAAGTTTAAAGTCAAGTACCATTTTTTTTTTTCTGGCGGGTGGAAAATTATCAAATAACACCTCCCGCTCTTGGGCAGAGCGAAAGGGAGTGTTAGACTCCTACTGCTTAAAAACCACCCATGTTCCTTCTTAGCCCTTCATGTCGAGACCGCGGTATCTCTTGCGAACAACCCGCAGCCCCGACGGGGAAAGCCAAGTACCATCACATGTCATCTTCTATCACTAAATCAATGACAATACCACAAAGAATCGCATATTTTTATTGTAAAATCAATATCAATAAAACATGGCCACCAAGGTTAAATCCCCATAAACGTGCCCCTACGAGCACACAATACGTATTCGGGGCAAAAGCTATGTGTTATTAGTTCTGTTAAGGGTGTTGCGTTGCTAAAATCCCAAAAACGACGTATGTTTAAAGAAATTTGTTGAGGAATCCTTCCGTACGATTTCCATATAAAAAATATATGTTATACTTAAAGTCATCATAAATAATTCGTATTGTTTAAAATTTTAATAAACCTTCACATTATTTAATAAAAAATCGTAGTATGTCTTAACCTAAATCGAATTTTGTCTCTGTAACGGCTGAATAGTTCGGTATGAATTTTATACCCAAAAATACGTAGTGATGTATTTATCAATCCGTATTGTTTATTTTCTCTGATTTGTAATAAAATTTTAAAATAATAAATTATATCCCGACATTTTGAGGCAAATGCGGCGCGAGACCCGTCGCGCATACTTGGAACGCGCTGCGCCAGCAGTGTTGCCATATATACAGATTTCTCCGTATTTATACAGATTTTTGATGTGTAATACAGATTAGCACTGGATACAGATTTATATACAGAGTTTTCTAACTCGATTAAATTACTATAATAATCAACTCAAAACAGAACGAAGCAATAAAAAGTACACACATCATTGAATACACAGAGACACAGAGTGGCGGTTTTTGCGTAATAATAAAGATCTAGCGCCTGATGATTCAGAAGACGTCGAAATCTACTGGTGTAAAGTCACTGCAGCTCGTGATCCTGCTAACTACAGCAATCAATTATATCCTACACTGTCTAAATTTGTTTCTGCAATCTTAAGTCTACCTCATTCCAGTGCCGCCGTAGAGAGGATCTTCTCTTCTATAAATTTAATAAAGACAAAACAACGCAATAGACTTAATACAAATAATATTGAAGGTCTTTTACATACAAAGCAACTGATTGGTGCAAAACCTTGCTATAGCCTAGAGGTTGATAATAAATTACTGTTAAAATTTAACAAAAATATGTATAACTGAAAATAATAAAGTAATTATTATTTTCAGTTATGCAAATGTTTGAGTTTTAATATGTTGTTTGTTTAAATTAATGTTTTTAATTTTACAGTAAGTATATTTAAGTACTTAAATAAAAAGTCAATTTTATTAATTAGTGTATTGTTTTATTTCATATACGATAATCAAACCATATCACGTTAGTTCTTTTTCTTATTCGTTCTTTACTCGTAAAAGAAGCAATGATGATGATTAATAATTCGATTTTGGTTTATTTGATTATACAGATTTTATACAGATTTTGAGTTAAAATAGCATACAGATTTTATACAGATTTTAGCAGTTTCTACTACAGATAAAAGGTTCAAGACATCTGGCAACACTGTGCGCCAGTGTCTCGATGACTGTTGTCACGGGTGGACTGCACGCATGTCGTTACTTCACAAATAAAATTCAAAAGTTCACGTTTTTAATGTTTTCTGAATTAAAACATATTGTAAATTGTATAGTTATCAATATTTCGTAAAATAAGAACAGAAAATAAGTTTGTAAATATATTTAAAGTAGTTTGTAATTTCGTTTTGTTGTTTGCACCTATCATAGACTAAGCTGACTATGCCTAATAAACGTTAAGTGACGCGTGGCCGAGCTCTCCAAAACGATTGGTAAATTCCCTACGTTTCTTAGTGGATATTTTGGTATATAGATATATCTATGATATTATTTTAATTTTGGACTGCCTCGTTGGTCTAGTGGTCGTAAGCACGATGCTGAGCATGAGGTCCTGGGTTCGATTCCCGGGTCGGGCAAAGTGTTATTGGGTTTTTCCATCAGGAAATTATAAGTAACAGCCACGGAGTCTGGATTTGTGCCCGGTTGATGGCAATAGGCTCGCCCCTATTATATGGGACTTAAACATAACTGGCAAAATGTGGGTGTACTATTAGGTACACCTCTGCCTAACCCTTCGGGGATTACAGGCGTGATGTTATGTTATCTAACTATTTTGTCTTGAGATTTTCGTTTGATGGAAGATGGAGATCTAGATGACTGATGATGTCTCGTACCTAATGATGGTCTCTCATACTACATGATACATTTTGAAGGTCTGATGAAGACCAGGTAACTGCTTATCGGTTCTCAGTCACGGAAATAGTCAGAATGCTCCAACTTTCAGCTTTTATCTCATTGAGCACGGATGCTACTACATGATACATTTTGAAGGTCTGATGATGATCAGCTAAGTACAATCGGTTCTCAGTGACGGATGTAGTTAGAATGACCTAGCTTTCAGATTTTATCTTATTGAGCACGGATGCTACTACATGATACATTTTGAAGGTCTGATGATGACCAGCTAAGTGCTAATTGGTTCTCAGTGACGGATATAGCTAGAATGACCTAGCTTTCAAATTTTATCGATCTGAGCACGGATGCTACTACAAGATACATTTTGAAGGTCTGATGATGATCACCTAAGTGCTTATCGGTTTTCAGTGACGGATGTAGTTAGAATGACCTAGCTTTCAGATTTTATCTTATTGAGCACGGATGCTACTACATGATCTATTTTGAAGGTCTGATGATGACCAGCTAAGTGCTTATCGGTTCACAGTGACGGATATAGCTAGAATGACCACCACCAGGTAAATGGCACCATCAGTCTCCAAGGCCTCTTCGAGCTCTTTCATATGAGTCCACACACGACGGTTCTACGTGGTGCCATCAATGAGATCCTATACTTACCTTCGGAGTCTACCATCAGGTAGCTGGTATCATCAGTCTCCATGGCCCCCTCGAGCTCTTTCAAATGAGTCCAAACACGATGGTTCTACTCAGTGCCGTCAATGATATCCTATACCCACCTTCGGAGTCCACCATTAGGTACGAGACATCATCAGTCATCCAGATCTTCATCTTCCATCAAACGATTCTCAAGACAAAATAATTAAAACGATAAACAATTAACACCAAAACAATAACATACATTACATAACATCACGCCTGTAATCCCCAAAGGGTTAGGCAGAGGTGTACCTAATAGTATGCGTGATGTTATGTATGTATGTTATTATTTTAATGATTTTAATTGTTTTATCGCTTTTAGCGATAAAACAATTGTAGCAAAAAACAATTGTAGTCGTTCTTGTAGCACGGATGCTACTACATTTTGAAGGTCTGATGATAACCAGCTAAGTGCTTATCGGTTCTCAGTGACGAACGTAGTTAGCATGACCTAGCTTTAAAATTTTATCGATCTGAGCACGGATGCTACTACATAATACATTCTGAAGGTCTGATGATGACCAGCTAAGTGCTAATTGGTTCTCAGTGACGGATATAGCTAGAATGACCTAGCTTTCAAATTTTATCGATCTGAGCACGGATGCTACTACATGATACATTTTGAAGGTCTGATGATGATCAGCTAAGTGCTTATTGGTTTTCAGTGACGGATACAGTTATGATGCTACAGCTTTCTGCTTTTATCTTATTGAGCACGGATGCTACTACATGATACATTTTGAAGGTCCAGGTGACCAGGAGACCCGTAGCACAGGTTTTACTTAGTATGGGCTCCTGTCTCCCATTTTCAAACTTTTGTATGCTGTTTTACTGTACATATTATTATTTGTGGGAGAAATAAAAATAAATAAACAAAAAAAAACAAAGGTCTGGTGATGACCAGCTAAGTGCTAATTGGTTCTCAGTGATGGATATAACTAGAATGACCTAGCTTTCAGATTTTATCTTATTGAGCACGGATGCTACTACATGATATATTTTGAAGGTCTGATGATGACCAGCTAAGTGCTTATCGGTTAACAGTGACGGATATAGCTAGAATGACCACCACCAGGTAAATGGCACCATCAGTCTTCAAGGCCTCTTCGAGCTCTTTCATATGAGTCCACACACGACGGTTCTACGTGGTGCCATCAATGAGATCCTATACTTACCTTCGGAGTCTACCATCAGGTAGCTGGTATTATCAGTCTCCAAGGCCCCCTCGAGCTCTTTCAAATGAGTCCAAACACGATGGTTCTACTCAGTGCCGTCAATGATATCCTATACCCACCTTCGGAGTCCACCATTAGGTACGAGACATCATCAGTCATCCAGATCTTCATCTTCCATCAAACGAAATTCTCAAGACAAAATAATTAAAAGCGATAAAACAATTAACACCATTAAAATAATAACATATATTACATAACATCACGCCTGTAATCCCCGAAGGGTTAGGCAGAGGTGTACCTAATAGTAGGCGTGATGTTATGTTATGTATCTTATTATTTTAATGGTGTTGAGACCTCGAGGACGCCTTGGAGACTGATAATGTCATTTACCTGATGGTGGATTCCAAAGGTAAGTAAAGGATCTCATTGACGGCACTGCGTAGAATCGTCGTGTTTGGACTCATTTGAAAGAGCTCGAGGAGGCCTTAGAGACTGATGATGCCATTTACTTGACGGTGGACTTCGAAGGTGGGTACAGGATCTCATTGACAGCGCTGCGTAGAACCATCGTGTTTGGACTCATTTGAAAGAGCTCGAAGAGGCCTTGGAGACTGATGGTGCCATTTACCTGACGGTGGTCATTCTAGCTATATCCGTCACTGTGAACCGATAAGCACTTAGCTGGTCATCATCAGACCTTCAAAATGTATCATGTAGTAGCATCCGTGCTCAGATCGATAAAATTTGAAAGCTAGGTCATTCTAGTTATATCCATCACTGAGAACCAATTAGCACTTAGCTGGTCATCATCAGACCTTCAAAATGTATCATGTAGTAGCATCCGTGCTCAATAAGATAAAAGCAGAAAACTGTAGCATCATAACTGTATCCGTCACTGAGAACCGATAAGCACTTAGCTGATCATCATCAGACCTTCAAAATGTATCATGTAGTAGCATCCGTGCTCAGATCGATAAAATTTGAAAGCTAGGTCATTCTAGCTATATCCGTCACTGAGAACCAATTAGCACTTAGCTGGTCATCATCAGACCTTCAGAATGTATTATGTAGTAGCATCCGTGCTCAGATCGATAAAATTTTAAAGCTAGGTCATGCTAACTACCCCACCGGAGTGTTCCCACGTTGCCGTCGTGGTGGGGCTTGTGTGTCTTAATGATCCTTGGAGCTCTGCCGGTAGATATACTCATGCCGGAAAGGTCCAAGGGGAGAGACCAGACAAAGAGGGACACGCGAGGGGCACACCGCCCGGAGACGTGAACAGTGTTCGGTTTCTCGGGCGGTGTGCTTGTCGGAGGATGAAACCCTACTTGCTGCTCTCTGGTTTGCGTCTGCTCATCAGACGTGACTGTGAGGGCAGTGAGTAGGCGGAGGGAGAGAGGATGGGGGAGACAGGGACCGTACCCTTAAAAGGAACAAAATGGAAATACAGACAGTCGAAAAAGTATTACCCCAGGGCGGTACCAGCTGCTTAGCAGCTGGAGAATCCGCCACGTCTCCATTGGAGGCGTCAAGCCCCTCGTATTCTGGGGGGGGCAACGAATGTCATGTACCGTCTGCCAGTGGCAACAAGAGCCGAGGAGGCTCCCGGTCAGGAAGTCCTGTGACCGGCAGTAATTTGGAAGGGCCTGACAAGTTGTCAGGTGGCAAACTCTGGCGAAGGAGCTTGCCTGAGCGGCGGAGCGATGCGGGATCAGAGTCTGACTCCGTGTCTGACGTCGGCTCGGCGGGCTCTGGATGCCAGAGTTTCGGGATTGCTGCGGATAACGCGGAGCGTTTCCGCAAGCGGCCAAGAGCGGAGGACGGCAGGGGGTCGACATCCGGTGGCGAGCGGATGGTCTCGGCCCGAAAAGTTCCCAAAAAAGGTGGGGGCCGAGGCAGAGGAGGGGGACTAGCTTCCCAGGAGGCTGCCAGGCGAGCCGCGGAACGCACTGAGGAGGGGCGCCACCTTGATCGGAGGGTGCTCTCTTCTTCGTCTTCCAGCGGTGAGCCGGAGACCGGTGGTGAGCCCAATACCGGTGGTGAGCCAGAGACCGGGGGCTTAGATCATGAGCGCTTGGCCGGGTTTGCGGAGGTAGTGAGGAGCGCAATACGCGACGTTTCTCTTAAGAGGACGTTCGCGTCAAAAAACAAGGCCGTAAGCGCGGCCTCGACCTCCATTTTGGCGGCAGCGAAGGCGCTGTGTGGCAAGCCTCCGTCGGACGAGGTGTCCATATTGCGGGCGGAGGTCACCCGCTTGGCGGCCGCCATGGAGTCTCTCCAAAGGGAGAATGAGAGGCTCCAAGCAGATCTGGCCGGGCTCCAAAGAGGAGCCTTCATGGAGGTGCCCCAAGAAGGGTGCGAGCGCGGGCAGAGCCAGCCCCCAGCTGCCGATGACCAGGTCCTGAACCTGGTTCGGCAGGAGCTGGCTGCCCTCCACCGACGGTGTTCCGTCGTAGAGGGCATTGTCCTGCGCCCCTCTCTGGGGGGGAACAAGGTGACCCCAGGCCGGGCTGCGCAGTCATATGCGGGTGCTGCGGCTGGCGGGTCCAAGGCGGGGCCGTCCAGCCAGCCCGCCGGCGACACCGCGACGCCCCCCGGAAAGCCGGCTTCGGCGAACCAAACGGCAGCGCCGGCTAAAAAGACGGCGGCCCCTGAGAAGGGTAAGGCGCCTGCCCCGAAAAAGGGCAAGGCGCCTGCCCCGGAAAAGGGCAAGGCGCCTGCCCCAAAAAAGGGCAAGGTAGCAGCGAAGGCGGAGGTGCCAGCGCCAGAGGCGAACCCTCCGCCCCCACAGCCTCCTGCCGCCGAAGATGGTTGGCAGGTGGCTGGGGAAAAGGAGAAGGGCAAAAAGGCGGCCCAAAAGGCCAGGCGTGCTAAACGCAAGCGCCGGCACAAGAAAAAGCGGAGCGCCGCGGCAAAGCTTCGTGCCCCAAAAACCGCGGCTGTAGTTATAACGCTACAGCCGGACGCGGTCAGTAAGGGCATGCTTTACCGCGACGTGCTGGCGAAATTAAAGGCAACGGTGGACCTCGGGGAGCTCGGGATCACTGAGGGCTTCCGGCTTCGTGTCACCGCAACAGGGGCTCGAATGCTGGAGATTCCTGGGGAATCGAGCGCCTCGTCCGCGGACGCTCTGGCTGAGAAGTTTAGGGCATCTTTAAATGCGGACGAGGTCCGAGTGTCCAGGCCAGTCAAGTGCGCAAGCCTGCGCATCCTGGGTCTGGACGACTCGGTCTCCGAGGAGGAGGTGTTGGCCGCCGTTACCGCGGCTGGGGGGTGCTCTGCCGCGCAGGTCAAGGCGGGCACCCTACGCCCAGACCGCGAGGGCATGCTGACCGTAACGGTTAGCTGCCCTGTGACGGCGGCAAAGACAATTGCGGAGGGCCACACCCTGAAGGTTGGCTGGTCGAGGGCGCAGGTCAAGCTGCTTGAGCCCAGACCTCTAAGGTGTTTCCGGTGCCATGTGGGGCACCACGTAGGGTGCCGGTGCACCTCGGAGGTGGACCGCAGCGAACTTTGCTTCCGCTGCGGTCAGCCCGGTCACAAGGCCGCGGCTTGCCTGGCCACGCCGCACTGCGACGCATGTGCGGCGGCTGGGAAGCCGGCCGAGCACCGGGCAGGGAGCAAGGCCTGCGCTCCACCCGCCAAGACCAGGGGTAACGGAAGGCCCTCCGCCACCACCCCCACCGTCGCCAACGCCGCAGCCGCCGCTGCCGCCGCCGCCGCCGCCGCCGCCGCTGCTGCTACCTCTGCCGCCACCGCCACCACCGCAACTCCCGCTGCGGTGAGGCCACAGGAGGCCCCGGAGGGGGCTGAAATGGAGTGCCAGTAATGGCCCCATTAAGCCTCCTCCAAGCAAATATCAACCACTGCGCCTGCGCTCAGGATCTGTTGCTCCAGAGTATGGCGCAGTGGTCGATAAACATCGCCGTGGTCGCTGAGCTCTATTTTGCAGGGCAGACTGGGTGGAGGACCTAAGCGGCTCAGTGACCATCATCGCGTCGGCCGCCGCCGGCACCCCGGCCCTTGAAATGGTCAGGAAGGGTCAGGGGTGCGTAGCAGCACGGTTCGGGGAGATCGTAGTAGCGGGAGTCTACTTCTCTCCGAGCCGAACTCTCGCCGAGTTCCAAAACTCCCTCAGGGAGTTAAGTGTCGTCATCGGAGGCTATTCCCTCCCCGTACTTGTGCTCGGGGACTTCAATGCCAAGAGCTTGGCTTGGGGTTCCCGTTACACGGATGTGCGGGGTGGGATGGTCGAGTGCTGGGCTCTGGAAACAGGCCTGGACATCCTGAATGGCCTTCCGTTACCCCTGGTCTTGGCGGGTGGAGCGCAGGCCTTGCTCCCTGCCCGGTGCTCGGCCGGCTTCCCAGCCGCCGCACATGCGTCGCAGTGCGGCGTGGCCAGGCAAGCCGCGGCCTTGTGACCGGTCAGGCCCGCCGACGTCAACAGCGAGGCGGGTTGGTTCCAGGAGGCCATGTCCGAGATATGCGACATGGCAATGCCCCGAGTCCGGCCAGGAAGCGCCCGGCGTCAGGTGTACTGGTGGTCGCGAGAGCTGTCGCACCTGCGTGAGCAGTGTGTGGCGGCGCGGCGCCGGTACGCCAGGCATCGCAGGCTCCGCATTCGTCCTCCGAATGCGGAAGCCACTGAGGCGGAGCTGTATGAAGGGTACAGAGCGGCGAAGACCGCCCTCCTCGAGGCTCGTAAGCGGGCCAAAGATCAGGCCCGCGAGGAGATGCTGGAGACTCTCAACAGAGATCCGTGGGGGCGCCCGTACAAGGCGGTGCGGAATCAACTCCGCACCCGGGCCCCCCCGCTTACGCAGAGTCTCCGGCCTGAGCTCGTGGAGGACGTGGTGAGCGCTCTGTTCCTTTCGCGAGGGGAGCATCCTCCCCCGCCAATGGCTCCGCCACCTGCGGTGCCGGAAGCGGACCAATCAGGATCCGATGACGACATTCCGGAGGTGACTGGGGTAGACCTGAGAGTGGCGGTACGGAGGCTAAAGGCCAAAAATACCGCCCCGGGACCCGACGGCTTGCCTGGCAAAGCCTGGGTCCTGGCCTCAGAGGCTCTTGGGCCCCGACTGGAGGGGTTCTTAAGCGCGTGCATGGAAAGAGGCCAGTTCCCGCTTCGTTGGAAGACGGGGAAGCTGGTCCTCATCCAGAAGCCGGGGCGCCCTGCGGACTCGCCGTCCGCATACCGGCCCATTGTGCTGCTCGACGAGGTGGGCAAGCTCTTTGAAAGAGTAATTGCAAACCGCCTCGCCGAGCACCTTGAGGGGATGGGTCCGGATCTTGCGGAACACCAGTTTGGTTTCCGCAAGAGGCGCTCGACGGTGGACGCCATCATGCGCGTGAGAGCCCTCACGACGGGGGTTGCGGTCTCTCGGGGCGGTGTGGTCTTGGCGGTGTCTCTCGACATCGCCAACGCCTTCAACACTATGCCCTGGAGCTGCATTAGGGAGGCACTCCGGTATCACCGGGTGCCGGCCTACCTTCGTCGTGTAGTCGGGGACTACTTGACAGACAGGGCTGTCATCTACCCCGGTCAAGACGGAGAATGGAACCGGCGAGAGATGTCGTGCGGTGTTCCACAGGGATCGGTTCTGGGGCCGCCCCTGTGGAACATCGGTTACGACTGGGTGCTGCGTGCCGACCTCCCTAGCGGTGTCAGCGTAGTATGTTACGCTGACGATACGCTTGTGCTAGCACAGGGGGGGTCGCACGAGGCGGCGGCCGAAAATATGACACGCGGGGTTGCGATAGTTGTAGAGAGGATCCGGCAGCTGGGTCTGGGTCGAGGTGGCACTTCACAAGTCGGAGGCCATGGGCTTCCATGGACGTGGGAATGTGCTACCGTCGGGATCCCAGCTAACGGTGGGAGGGGTTCCCATCGGCGTCGAGTGTACTTTGAAGTACCTAGGACTCGTCCTCGACAGCCGGTGGAACTTCGTGGAGCACTTCCGACGTTTGGCTCCCAGACTGGAGCGGGCGGCGGCTGCCTTCAGGTGGCTCTTGCCCAATCTGGGGGGGCCAAACGCCTCCTGCCGGAGGCTCTATGCGGGGATCGTGCGGTCCATGGCCCTTTATGGGGCCCCGGTGTGGGCGAGTGCTTTGAGAAAGCGGGCCGCCCATTACCTGAACGCGCCCCAAAAGGTTATGGCCGTGAGGCTAGTCCGTGGGTACCGCACGATCTCCCGCGAGGCGGCGAACCTCCTTGCCGGATTGCCGCCATGGGATCTGGAGGCGATAGTCCTCGCGCGCCTGCATGAATGGCGCGCGGAGGCGCTGCACCGGGGGGTCACTCCGTTGCCGCGGCTAATTGCTGCGCAGCGGACAGACCTCCGGTGCGATCTCATGGCGGCATGGAAACAGCGACTGTCGCAACCCCGTGCAGGGCACGCCACGATAGTGGCGGTAAGTCCCCTCTTTGAGGAGTGGCTGGAGAGGCGCCACGGCGCCCTCACCTTCCGTCTGACGCAGGTACTCACCGGACACGGTTGTTTCGGGAGGTACCTGCACCGAATCAGGCGGGAGGAAACGCCCGGTTGTCACCATTGTGAGGATCGGCCGGAGGACACGGTGGAGCACACCGTGGAGGTGTGTCCCGCTTGGGCGGAGCCCCGCCGTGTTCTCGTAGCGGCGATCGGCGGCGGCGACCTCTCGCGTCCGGCCCTGGTGCAAGCCATGGTCCGGGGCGAGGAGGAATGGGACGCCGTCGCCTCCTTCTGCGAAGCAGTGATGCTAGCGAAGGAGGTGGCGGAACGTGAGAGGGAGAGAACCTCTCGTCCCAGCCGCCGCGGGAGGCGCTCCGGGCGTCGGGGGCCACGTGATGGCTTCCGGCCACCGTAGACGCGGGCCTGTGGACGGTGAGTGATGGGTAAGCTCGCCGTCCGTCCGTCTTATGACGACAACAGGCCGTGTCGACGGCGCGTTCGTGTTCCACGCGCGCCTCAAAGAGATGTCAGCAACATGGAAGGGGCCCGCAAGGGCCGACGCCTGTCGAGGCTGCGGGTTGTCCGCAAGGGATACCGAGGCCTCGACATGAAGGGCGAAGAAGGAACATGGGTGGTTTTTAGTCAGTAGAAGTCTGACACTCCCTTTCGCTCTGCCCAAGAGCGGGAGGGGTTATTTGATGATTTCCCACCCCCCAAAAAAAGGTCATGCTAACTACGTTCGTCACTGAGAACCGATAAGCACTTAGCTGGTTATCATCAGACCTTCAAAATGTAGTAGCATCCGTGCTACAAGAACGACTACAATTGTTTTTTGCTACAATTAAAATCATTAAAATAATAACATACATAACATAACATCACGCCTACTATTAGGTACACCTCTGCCTTACCCTTTGGGGATTACAGGCGCGATGTTATGTAATGTATGTTATTGTTTTAATGGTGTTAATTGTTTTATCGTTTTAATTATTTTGTCTTGAGAATTTCGTTTGATGGAAGATGGAGATCTGGATTACTGATGATGTCTCGTACCTAATGGTGGACTCCGAAGGTAGGTATAGGATCTCATTGACGGCACTGAGTAGAACCCTCGTGTTTGGACTCATTTGAAAGAGCTCGAGGAGGCCTTGGAGACTGATGATACTAGCTACCTGATGGTAGACTCCGAAGGTAAGTATAGGATCTCATTGATGGCACCACGTAGAACCGTCGTGAGTGGACTCATTTGAAAGAGCTCGAAGAGGCCTCGGAGACTGATGGCCATTTACCTGATGGTGGTCATTCTAGCTATATCCGTCACTGTGAACCGATAAGCACTTAGCTGGTCATCATCAGACCTTCAAAATGTATCATGTAGTAGCATCCGTGCTCAATAAGATAAAACCTGAAAGCTAGGTTATTCTAGCTATATCCGTCACTGAGAACCAATTAGCACTTAGCTGGTCATCATCAGACCTTTAAAATGTATCATGTAGTAGCATCCGTGCTCAGACAGATAAAATTTGAAAGCTAGGTTATTCTAACTACATCCGTCACTGAGAACCAATAAGCACTTAGCTGGTCATCATCAGACCTTCAAAATGTATCATGTAGTAGCATCCGTGCTCAATAAGATAAAAGCTGATAGCTGGAGCATTCTAACTATATCTGTCACTGAGAACCGATAATCACTTAGCTGGTCATCATCAGACCTTCATAATGTATCATGTAGTAGAATACGTGCTCAGATAGATAAAATTTGAAAGCTAGGTCATTCTAACTACATCCGTCACTAAAACCGATAAGCACTTAGCTGGTCATCATCAGACCTTCAAAATGTATTAAGTAGTAGCATCCGTGCTCAGACAAATAAAATTTGAAAGCTAGGTCATTCTAACTACATCAGTCACTGAGAACCGATAAGCACTTAGGTGGTCATCGTCAGAACTTCAAAATGTATCATGTAGTAGCATTCGTGCTCAGTTAGCTGAAAGCTCCAGCTTTCAGCTAACTGAGCACGAATTCGCATTCTGACTATTTCCGTGACTGAGAAGCGATAAGCAGTTACCTGGTCTTTATCAGACCTTAAGAATGTATCGTAGGAGTACCTGTGCTCAGTGAAATACCTAATGAAAGCTAGGTTATTACTTCATTATTCAAAGTGTATAATTTATTATTAAATATTTTATTCATACATTGTACTCCAAGAGGAAAAAATATGTTAGGCAAATACGATTACCACTCTGCGACACGTTTCTGTTCTTTGGTACGTTTTTCTGTAGTACAGTTGTTTGCCGGTAGGGGCCGAAAAGTAAACAAAAGCCAGTACAGAGGTCAAATCGTCAAAGTCATCCACTGCTGTGTTCCCCTTAAGAAACGAAGTACTGCCACGAGCAAAAATATCTTAGTATATGCAACTTTTGTTAACTTTTTTATCTTGTTTTAAGTTTTTGTGTGTTCTACGACTATCTAACATTTTTTTTTACTATTGTTAGGCCCACGTTGTCCCATTTTCATATTACAGAAACCTACATGCATTATTGTAAATCGTTTTGACAGGCTAACCATGGAGTTTCATGCCGGTTCTTCTCCATAGGAAACGACCAACCTCAATCATGCATCTTTTTTCGGCATTTAATGAGTGCTCGCTCATGTAGGACTTCATCATCATTCTCTTGCCCTTATCCCAATTCATTTGGGGTCGGCGCAGCATGTCTTCTACTTCCAAGTAGGGCTATATGAAATAAAATATTTTGATTGTGATCCTGTAATGTTTTTAGTGCTGGGACACTGGCCACTCTTTGAGAGGGATTAGTCGCACATCATCGAATTTTTGGTTTAAGAACATGCTGGTTTTCTTACGATGCTTTCATTTACCTTTACGAGAGTGGAGAGTGGTGTGATGAGTACGTGGTAAAAATAACAGCCCCTCGAGACGATCTTTAGGTTAATCTGAGCTGCTGACATAATATCGAGTTTCTTCTGTGCCTTTTTTTTTGGGTGGAAAATCATCAAATAACCCCTCCCGCTCTTGGGCAGAGCGAAAGGGAGTGTCAGACTTCTACTGACTAAAATCCACCCATGTTCCTTCTTAGCCCTTCATGTCGAGGCCGCGGTATCCATTACCTGCAGCCCTGACGGGACCCGCAACCCCGACGGGGTTTCTTCCCTGCCTCGTAAAAACTTTTTGATTGATTTGTAGTAGTAGTAGTTGTAATAGATAGTCAGAGACCTAAAAGTCTGACCACTAGTACGTCCTACCAAGGGGTATACAATAAGAGACAGTGTCACTTTTAAAGATTACGCCGTTTACCATTGATATAAAAACTAAAGATACGGTCGTCCGAACATTTGCTCGACGCGTTCGCCATACAGAGAATCGGTGAAGTCTGCTCGTTAACGTAACCTTGTATAAGCGGCGTGGTATTTTCGAGGTATAAAGAACATAAATAAAGCTTTTAATAAAATTTACGACCGCACGCGAAGAGAGCCGATCGTGAACTAGTTCACTTCGGCTTAGGAAAGACCGTTTTAGGACCAAGTTCGAGGCGTCATTGTAACATGCGGTCCGCCCAGTCCTTACGCAGTAATATACAAATGCCGTTTACACATATGACTGTTTGTGACTGTACGTAGACATGGGGACATGAGGGGAAGTCACAAACAAACACAAACGACGCACAAACATACTGCCATTATTTTAAATATATAAACTATTCATAACAATGTCCCTCAACAAAGAAAACATCGTTATTTTTTATGATAATTTCGACATTTTGTGTATTAAAATCGAAGCTTGAAAGGTTGTTATTAAAATGCGGAATCTACTTGACATAGCGTAAAATATCGGTTAAAGATTACATCGGCATGTTTATATGAGAAGCTCTTTGTTATTTAGATTTCCGATGGTCAGGTCAATACCTACCTAGTTCAAGCTACAATAAAAAAAATCGAGAACCGTATTCGTTACCCGGCCGAAGGTTACTTCAAAACCTTCAGAAACAAGACGCGACTATAGATGCACATCAAATTATTTCATTAAATTCATAGACTTGTTAGATGGTTTCGAGATCACATTTTTTTTATTTTTTTATAAAACGTAGCCCCACACTAGGAATTTCTCCTGTATAGTGGGTGCGTTCACAAACATTTAAACTCACATACACAACCAAACACCCAGACCCGAAACAATTATCTGTAGATCATACAAATATTTGTTCCGTGCGGGGATCGAACCCGCGACACACAGCGCAGCAGTCCAATTGCTCAGCCACTGCGCCAACCGTATTCACACTCTTGATGTATGAACGTGGACGAGGCACACGGAATATGTAAGGATCGAAGCTGGTGGCGTTCTGTGGTGTCTGCCTACCCCCATGGCAAAAAGAGGATATACTTCGTCACCGTATTCCAAGAAACCCACGGACAGAGTATGGAGATTATTTAGCATAAATGATTAACGATGATGATAAATGATGTTCACTTTGCAAGAAGGTTTTTACAAACACTTTTACGTAAGTCACTTTTTTAAAACTAGTAGGTGTCTTGTACCTGGTTACTGTGATAAGAAACAGCCGAAATAAACTCAGGGTCATAGTCTCTCTTAAGGTCCAGACATAATCCCGGTCAACTCATATGAGATGGTCTTTTGAAGAAACAACCACACAGATTTGAGTGGACCTGTACAGTCTGTGCAAGCATACACCAGTTATCGTGTAGCTCGGCTTATAACTCAAGGAGCTCAACGTCACGGCGAGCTACACCAAAGAAAGGACATTTGGGTAGGTCGCTTATGGAACTCAAACTGCCATGCAATTGTTAAAAAAAAAAACAAATTCTTTACGCTAAGAATCTTGCAAAACTATGCTCTATTTATAGTAGTAGTAACACATTTACATTACATACATTACTGCTAAGGCCTTCAAGGCCGAAACAAATACGTCGAATGCTAGATCTGTAGGAGCTATACATAAACTGAACCTGTTACCAAGTATCAATATATTTGCTTATAGGTTATGAGTTAATCTTAGAAATACGCACAGAATTGTGCGTCTGTCGCAAAGATTAAGTACACAAATCGAGTATGATTTTATAGGCGTTTATAATCTTATAGACACTCTTCAACACTTTTAAATAAACATAAAATTCAGGGCTTCAGTTTTAAGAAATAAATAATTTGATTCTAAAATCTCCTTAGAGGACGGTGCGTCGGACGAAAGTTGCAAAATGTGGAGAAACAAATATTCCATCCCTCCACATTTCATCAACCCGGAAGAACACATACTGCCTGGATACGAACTGCAGTGGTCAATCTGAAAATCACTGATCCGATTGCGAGCCCAGTTTGGCCGCTGTAGATATAATCTGGGGGTATCCTCGATCCATCCTAAACAAATAGGGGATCGTACAAAAAAAAAACTAATTAGTCCGTCAGATAGATTTCCAAAAAATATTGAACACATATTTTTTGTTTTTTCACATAAACAAAAAATGAAGACGATACTACTAATGAAGATATACTCGGAAACGTGACATGTCAGTACATTTTTTACCTACAAATGACGTCACAACCCCCCACTCATGATCTTTGACGAGTTTTATCTTCGTCAATTTTTATTAATTGGATAAAACAAAAAACACGTATCCAATATTTTTCGATAATCTAACTGGCGAAATAATTAGAATCATATTTTTTTACTCTGTCCGATCCCCTATTGCTAGTGTAGAACCTCTCTGCAGGATATGCGTTACCTCCTATCCTGACAATCAAGCACAGCCACTTGCACCTCTCAAGATTTACTCAAAGCAAAATGATAGAGCTGCGCAATTGGCGCTGGTCTAATACAATTTGAGCTCATCGACATTTTAAGACGAAAATGTGATCCTATTTCCTTTCTATTCCCAGCCGTTCTAGAAGTGTTTTACAAGTAACTGAAGGAAAAAAACATTTATCACTACGGCTGCTTCGATTGATGGCACTTTCAGGCGATTAGGTTTAGGTTTCAGCACGATTCTTGTACGCTCTAGATGGAATTGAATTAGCTTTAAATATGTAGTCAGGTACCGTAGGGATTTTATTTATTGCCAAGGAACCTTTACGATTGTCAATAGGTTACCTGATTGACTACGACTTGACTAGATTTCCAAAAAATATTAGACACATATTTTTTTTAGGTACATAAAAAATGAATTTTTGTATTTGTATATTTCAGTACATTTTTTACCGAAAAGTGACGTCACATTTAGAATAGGAAAATAGTAGATTGTCAGCCCCGGCTCTAGTAGCTATAGCAGAATCCTCAAGTCTGATACAGTACCAAGTAATGTACAAAAGACCAAATTATAATGCATTAACAAATTATGACAAAATAGCTTGATGTACACTAGCGAGTTTGCAAACCTTCGATACAGCCAATTACGCCATAATTTTCTATTAAGAAAATCGATACCGTACCTTAGGACCAAACCCAACCCACCTACGTGTATAATCTTCACCCATACATGCTAATTTCTGAGCGGACCAATACACTTGACCTACTTTGTATCCCACTTCTGATCGACAACAACCTTCCAAACGCCTTCCAATCAGAATCAGACTTAATCCCCAGGTTGTTTGCAAAACAGACCAATTATAAGTGATGCTCAGTGAAGCCCTGATAAGTCAGAAAATCAGAAAGTCAGAAGTTCCGACGTGGTCTGATTACGTCACTAATCCTCTCTTGTTTGCTGAAGAATACAGATTTGTTGGCGTGAATCCCTTAACTGGTAGTAATCGCTGGCGATTTTGTTAATGCGATTAAAACTTTGTTGAATATTTACTTTGAGGGAGTTTTGCATCAATTCAATGAACAATTTTTGATGGGTTCCATTCAGGTGATTCTTGTGTAAATGTTTGAGTTTGATAATCGAATTGACTGTTGGGATTTCAGCTGTAAACTTTAAGGATATTAAAGTTAATTATTATTATTATTTAATTAGGTACACAGTAGAATCCCGATTATCCGAATCTGAATTATCCAATATAAGATTTTAAACTGACATGGTCACTAGCACTATTATTTATACTGAAAACGGGATATTAACCAGATATCCAATTATTCGGATTCATTGTTCACGGCTCTAATAACCGTATTTTTACAACCTATTGTTTAAATGTCGCATTTGAAACACTACCTTAAATAAAAAATTACAAATATTGTTGGTTTTACTTAGAAATCGAGTATTCGGATTTTCAATTATCCGGAATAACTCTGGATTTTGAGTTTAGAATTGATCCGGATAATTCTACTGTATACTAGCTATGGAGGCATGTTTCTATTTAAATAACGTTGTCGACGTGTAGGGTGTGAACTCAGCGATCAATGTGCCGATAGTTGTTTTAGCCTCGACTAACACCTGAAGAGACTCTCGTTAGGCAGCTGGATACAGAAAGCGGAACTTCTGGACACGGGTCGTATTTTGAGGAAGCTCCTTTCTCTGGGCCCCGGACCGCCGCCGCACGCCGGTAGCTTGAACCCTGTTCCCGATAACAGTGGAATATATTTGTGTAAGGATTTAAAAAAATTGTATTTTGTGAAAAAAAAATGTAATGGTAATACTTATAATGCTATTCTTTCAGTTTAATAGTCTAAGGCCTATCCTCTAATCACCGGTCGGATGTCAATACCAAGCCGTGCATGCAACATGAGGTTGCGACAGGCTAATCGGCAGAAAATAGGCGTCACTAAGCCGTCGATCAAGCATTCTGTACATCAAACTATACGCAAAAATGATTACTGAGAAACACCTTTTTTTTGCAGTGAAAAATCACGTTACATTGTGCTGATAGCATTGAATATGACGGGGGTCATGGTGGTATTTAAAGTAAAGTTAAAATATTAAAACTTGTGTTTTTAATATTGACTGCCTCGTTGGTCTAGTGGTGGCAAGCGCGACTGCTGAGCATGAGGTCCTGGGTTCGATTCCCGGGTCGGGCAAAGTGTTATTGGGTTTTTCCATCAGGAATTTATCAGTAACAGCCACGGAGTCTGGATTTGTGCCCGGATGATGGCAATAGGCTCGCCCCCTATTACATGGGACTTACACATAACTGGCGAAATGTGGGTGTACTATTAGGTACACCTCTGCCTAACCCTTCGGGGATTACCCTTCGGGGATATTGTTTTTAATAATAATAATAATATTTCTTTATTTTGGATATCAGGATCCATACTTAATAAAATTATCAGCACACAATGGACTAAAAAGTCAAAATTCAAAATTAATAAACCTGTGATAAGGTAGGAACTTCGACTCCCAATTTCTCCGTAACTGGAAGGTTTTCAAGTATGGCTCAAAACAAAAATTATCATAATGACGAGGAGAATAAGTGCTTTCGGCTTTGATCGGGGTTTTTTACACCCTAGAAAACTCTAAGCACAAATACTCTAACTGCCGCACTCAGAGAGCTTTAATGATTACTTAGACCATCACTTACTGCGGTACTCAGAGATATTTAATGATTACTTAGGCCATCACTTAGTGAAGGTTTTGGCAGTTTTGTCATACAAAAGTAGGTCAAATCTTTACTAAGTGACGGCTTAAGTAATCATTAAATATCTCTGAGTACCGCAGTAAGTATGAATATTTAAAGTTTTCTAGAAAGTTATCAAACTAAGTAACTCGCTTCATAGGAACATAATAGTAATCGCGAAAAATTATTCAGTTGTGGGTCGAGCAGTTATTGAAATTTTGTATAGAGGGCTGTTTTATTTTTCGTAATAGTTAGATAAATCTTTAATCGTAATGTACCCAAACAAACTATTGATCTATCTGTTTGTCGATCTTCAACAATTATCCCTAAAGAAGTAGCCAAAATTCAAACATTTTCCACAAACTTTCACGTTTCGAATTTTAGTGGGATTTTCTCTTCAACGGCTAATAAAAACTTGAGCATCTAAGCTACAATGGCCTCGTCTTTAAATGGCTCTCGTTGCTTCAAGAGGCTTCATCCACTTGTCCTTTATTAAAGACGAAAATCTTAACAAAATAATTTTTGGTCCTTATCATATTTTAACAACATAAGATTTTCTGTTCGCCTTTTTGTGATATTAATTTGTTCAGATTACTTCTGGTACTTTCATATATTCTGGGAGATGACAGATAACATTTATTTAATGTCGAGTTAACTAACTATGTACATTAATTATAAACTAATAAATAAACTAACAAGAAACTATAAAAGGGCATCAAAAAACTGCTCCTCAACGCTGTCAGCCGTTAATTACTTCTTATTTTATATTACACACATTATCCCTGAAGAGTTAGGCTGAGGTGTGCCTAAATAGTACACACACATTTCGCTAGTTATGTTTAAATCCCATGTACTGCAGTCTATTGCCATCAACCGGGCGCAAACCCAGACTGCAGACCGTGGCTGCTACTGAGAGTTGCCGACCCGAGAATCGAACCCAGGACCAACGAGGCAGGCAGTCTTATTTTATCTGTTCCTAATATATCTTAGCTGTTTAATTACGTGGAAAGATATAGTCTCAGGCTTTAGGTACTATGTGAAGATTCACTATCACTACATATTATAAAACAAAATCCTCCGCCGTATGTCTGTCTGTCTGTACGCGATAAACTCAAAAAATACTACACAAATTTTCATGCTATTTTCAAAAATGGATAGAGTGGTTCTCGAGGAAGGTTTTAGCACTAAAAATGTTGAGTGCGTTACGTGATCTCGAAGGTTATGCAATTTCGAAATTTAGTATTAATTCTACTAGAAACCCACATAGCAATATAATTGTCGCTACATCTGCATGTAAACATGTATTAATTTGCGAGTGAGTGCTGCATTTTGCATTCACGCCTGGGTCTAGTGTTTAGCGGCGTTGAAAGTAATGCAAATTACATAACATTTTAAATTGGCGACGCGGTTAGTCCAGTGTCTCAGCGATTGACACAGGTTCCTGTTTCAGGTATGGCTTTTTGTGTATGTAGGTTTAAATATTTGTAAACGCACCCACGATACTGGAGAAATCCTTAGGGTGTGGTACAAATGGGTTAAGCTATAATATTTGCATTTGACCTAGTTTTAATACATAAGTATCTATTATTTTCCGGCTTTTGAGTAGCAGGATCAACATGTCTGCCGATATGTTTGAATTACGTGTCAAAAGGACTTATACTGCGATTATGAACTTATGTTTATGAAAGGAGGTGATTTAAAGTGTACTTATTTCCGCATACTACTGAACACTTTGCCTACCAGGAACTGGATTCGATTCCCGGGTCGGGCGATGTATTACTGTTCTTGTTCCATTAGGAATTTCTCAGTCGCAGCTGAACATAACTGGTGAAAAGTGCGTGTAATATTTGGAACACCTCTGGATAACAGGCGACATCTCTATAATGGAATAATTTGACCGCCGACTTGTCTATAACTTTGTAGTAAGTAAACAAATGTATATAAAAAATGGCGATCATCAGTATGGACGATCCCTTATTAAGCCGAACGGCAAATAGAACGCCCCTCGGTCTGTTGACCCTTTGCTTTAACAAACCAGGCCAGACCGCGGACAATAGGGTTGCCCGTCTATTGCTATGTTCAATATGTTTATCACTATGACCTAGAGTGCTCAGAAAGTTTGATTACTTCGCAGGAGATTATCAGTAATAGTTCATATATTTTACAAAGACATTAATTGCGTTATGAAATTGTTACATTGCATGTTTCATTGATTCATAATGAAAACTGACAAATTATCGTTTTACGTGTGATGTGCGAAGTCACTCTTCTCCGTGCAAACATTTCTGCGAGACCTATATAGAAGCTGAGGGACACATTATCTGTCTAGTATTTTCACTACTATATGCAGCTTAACCGAATGCAGATAAATACCCAGTATTTTACATTGAGCGACTGCCTATCTGGGAGACAGCACAATGTGTATCGATTTCATATCTTTGAGCAACTACGTTTAATATTCTATTGCGATATCAAAATAAGGACAGTATTTTGTAGACAACAAAACGGCTAGCAAAATTAATTAATTTAAGCCTTCGATTAACTAATTTAGTCAATAGCGTAGACTAGACATGACTAACAATCACGTTATTGATGTAACCAAGGTTTTGAAACAATATTCGTATTTAAAAGAGTGTCCATGATGTAGTTTCTTGCCCGTTCTTCTCCATAGAGATCTACGCTTTGGAATGAAGTATTTTCCCAGTTTTTATGCTTAGTGACTGGGACTGTAGCTAATTTTTATAGTTGTCTTTGTTTCGACAGTTGAAAAGCATCTGTAACATGAAATAAATGGTTGGATTTTGAAAATTTTTGGACCTGTTGCTTGATTTTATATCGTTCTTTGCTATCATGGACTTTTCCATAAATATATAAAAACTCAGTCTATTGGGGTTCTAGTACACAGGTTGAATTAGAAATTTTGTAATCTCCAAGTATGCAAAGTTTTTACATAAAAAACTTTGTTTCATATTGTTCTAAAGAGGTCGGCAAATAAAGTGACACCTGCCTAACTCAGGTTATTTATCATTCAAAGCCTTTTGTTACGTAGGCTTTGAAAATCGTAAATAAGTAACAATATTTTGGAATACATTTACAGACTAATTGGATGAAAACCACCATAACTCTACAGTTAGCAAGGTGCTAAGTCGAGCTGTCAACAAGAATTCAGATTAAGCCGAACCCTCTACCGAGACTAATTGGAAAATTTCCAATTGTGGGAAACTGCTCTACTTGTAGACGTCTATATTAGGAGAAAGTTTGTTTACTTACAACAAAGTTATAGACATGTCGGCGGTCAAAATATTCAATTTTAGAGATGTCGCCTGTTATCTAGAGGTGTTCCAAATATTACACGCACTTTTCACCAGTTATGTTCAGCTGCGACTGAGAAATTTCTAATGGAACAAGAACAGTAATACATTGCCCGACCCGGGAATCGAATCCAGTTCCTGGGAGGTAAAGTGTTCAGTAGTATGCGGAAATAAGTACACTTTCAATCACCGCCCTTCATAAACATAAGTTCATAATCGCAGTATAAGTCCTTTTGACACGTAAAGCATATTTTCAGATATATCGGCAACGAGATGTTGATCCTGCTACTCAAAAGCCGGAAAATAATAGATACTTATATATTAAAACTAGGTAAAATTCCCAATTGTGGGAAACTGCTCTACTTGTAGACGTCTATACTTGGAGAAAATATTGAATGAAACTATCAGAATTTTATCGAATATCATTGTTAGCTATTTAAATACATTTATAACTAGTTTTAAGCCATTTTAGCAGGACATTATTTTCTGAACTTTGAAAGTGTAAGGAGCTCTAAAAATACCTGTGTAAGTACAGTAATTTTTTATAAAAAAAACTCGTAAATGTTATGCTGTAGCTACTTATTCTGTGATTATTTTGATGTTCTAAACCCAGTAAATACATCACGCTTAAATCTGTTCAAATAGAAGCTTTTATTTCCCTTTTGCTCTGGCTTGTCCTACAATATTATCTATGCTAATCAAAATGAGAACAAATCTGTGTACAAATATTTCTAAATATATCTCTTTCTCGTTTACATATTTCTATTTACCCAAGTCGGCCGTAACAAAGACGATCACTTCGGACGGGGGTTCATAGACGACACGCTACAGACAAGTAATTTTTCTGGCAAAATAAATGAAGATCGGTTCGACAGTTCAGCCATTACCTATACCAAGCACCTGTACAAAGTTGTGTCGATTAAGTTACCTACCTGTACATCTAGGCAAGATGTGCTCATATAAATTCTCTACAATGCAATACAGGAAAAGAGAACTTAAAAAGATTAAAACTATAAACCATTTCCCCGGTTGTACAGACAGACTAATACCAAAATAAACAATAAAGGCGCCGGCGGGTCTCACTCTCGACGCTCATCTGTCTCATGGCGATTGTACACAAACTATTGTATAAATACTTTTAAAAGCATCACTTTGCGATAGTTTCATTTGCGATATTTATTTACAGTTAAACCAGAAAACGAATGCGCTTCCGTAATCTTCGTGGTTCTCGTCGCAAGTTAGAAGCAAAGCTTCTTTCATCTCCCGTCGGGGCTGTGGGTTGTTCGAGAGATATCGCGGCTCGACACAAAGGGCTAAGAAGGAACATGGGTGGTTTTTAGTCAGTAAAAGTCTGACACTCCCTTCCGCTCATTTGATGATTTCCCACCACCATAAAAAAAGGTTCTTTCATCTGTCGCGCTTTGTAGTAGTGCACCAATCATTGCGTGTTTGTGTGACGGTTTTTCTCCATGAGGTAGATTATGTCGTTACCGGTATATTCCGGTCGCAGATCATCAAAATCTGTCATACATTTTTTTAAAGTAGTTTTTTGAATTTTACATCTAGTTGTAAATCTATAATTTTGCAATCATGGTGATACAAAATAGACTAGTACTTCGTTAAAACTCATTATAGTGCGTTCGTATATAGACGAATTATACCGAAGTGCATCTTATTCCGAGAAGATCTGTATAATAAAAGCGGATAGTGTTGTTCTATTAAAAGTTTTAGTATCGGTCAATATGATCGGGCTAGGGAAACTTCATTGTTTTCGCACACAATGAATGTTATTACACTATATGATGCTAGTTTGTGAGTCAATATAGAAACTATTTTGGGAGGGAGTTAATTATTTTGATACAAATAAAGTGCCTATTTATATTTAAGTCCAAATAAGGTAGGTAAATCGGGAGACGCTCCGGGCGTCGGCGGCCACGTGACGGCTTCCAGCCACCGTAGACGTGTGGACGGTGAGTAATGGGCTAGCTCGCCCTCCGTCCGTCTTATGACGACGACAGGCCGCGGCGACGGCGCGTTCGTGTTCCAAGCGCGCCTGAAAGAGATGTCAGCAACATGGAAGGGGCCCGCAAGGGCCGACGCCCATCGGGGCTGCGGGTTGTTCGTAAGAGATACCGCGGCCTCGACATAAAGGGCTAAGAAGGAACATGGGTGGATTTTAGTCAGTAGAAGTCTGACAACCCTCCGGCTCTTGGGCAGAGCGGAAGGGATTATTTGATGATTCTCCACTAGCCAAAAAAAAAAAAAAGGTTCGTAGCTGGTGACGTTCTGTGGTTTCTGTATGTCTATATGTCAAATACAATCTGGTACATAAGTAAGAAATTGCTGACTCCATTTAGTACGAAAAACAACGTGTTATCTATATTAACATCTTACAAGAGTGCGTCAACAATGTAACCTATCCACAAAAGTTATAAAACTACGTAATAAAATAAATGAATGATATAGACAGCCCTGGGAAAAGTGTCGGTTCTGAATATATCAGAACCGACACTTTTCCCACATAAGTGACATAAATGTGCGTACGAACTATTGAAGTAGACTTAGAGTATAAGCTTTTACATTGCCCCGTCCTTGGATGGTGTTCTGAATATGTACGTAAACAAATAAATTTTACATTTCGGGGTAAAATGACGAATCCTTTTCGATTTTTCTCTGTTTATTACAAATCCTGTTGGTTAGGATTGAGTATATCATTGCAAAATACAACTGTATGGTCCAGGCATTGCTTTCGATTAAATCTGTTGAATATTGTATATTAATGTGAAAGCGCCAGGGTAGGGCGCTAAGCTGAAGTGGGACTTGGCTGGCCATGTCTGCCGTATGCCCAACAAGCTATGGGCCAAAATAACCACGTTGTGGAGCTCTGACACAGCCAGAAGTCGACTCGATAGACTTCGTAGGAGATGGCGGGACGAGTTGGACAGAACCAACGACCAGTGGTCCACATTGGCCCTGGATCGCAACATTTGGAAGTCATGGGGGGAGGTCTTTGCCCAAGAGTGGGATGGCAGAGGTTAACAGTAACAGTATTATTACAATTTGCAGTTCAGTGTAGGGTTGTATGTTAATTAAAATATGATTCGCGTCCGAATATAACTTTTCTGAGTATTTGCGGTTTTTAAGCTATTGCCTAGCTTCTATCGCGGGCCTTGAGTGTGGGGACCGAATCCAGAAATTCCGTAACGAAAAAAACCTAACACTCATTTATTTAATAAAAGAAAAAAAAATGTTTTTTATCGGTCACCACGCTCAAAGTATAACTTGAATTAATATCAAAGAAAAAAAAACAAAGGAAAAAAAATACTGCATTAATAAAATAAATAAATAATTATAATTGCATAAGTTGATAAAAATGTTATGCAATAGCTTTACCGCGGCAGTCTCCGAGTGCCACATTTCTTTTTTTAAATATGCCTGTGTGTGTTTGAACTTGATGATCTTCGCAGGGTGGCAGGTAGCAATTGGATGAGTGTTGCCGAGAACTGAGCTGAGTGGCGTGCAATTGGAGAGGTCTATGCCCAGCAGCTCGCGTAGTATGGCGATTCTATCTCTATTCTACCAAGAATTGACAAAGCTTTTTCCATACAATTTGACATGAAATTTTGCTACAATCTGTCATTTTGTCGATTCTTCCGTCGACAAAAGCCGTTTCTACGGTGGCATGCTACGCGTGCTGTTGTGTTTAAGTTCCGTGTAATAGGAGGAGAGTCTATTGTCATCAACTGGGCACAAATCTAGACTCCGTGGCTGCTACTGAGAAATTCGTGATGAAAAACCCAATTACACTTTGCATGACCTGGGTATCGACCCGAGACCCCATGCTTAGTAGTCACGCTTTCGACCACTACACCAACGGGGCACTTACAATATTATATCGTTTAATTTTATTTCGGCAAAAACCGACAATGGAATCGTAGCTTCATCCGCATATATTTTAAGGATCACCAAAGTATTCCATACTATTCTATTACTTGGACCCCTACTAATCAACTTTAAAAGGAAAACATGTCGATAAAACAGACCGTAAACTCTGAAATCACCAGCATAGTGAGCAAGCGTGAAGATCAATGCTCGTTCTCTGTATCGGACGTAAAGTTCACTTACGTCCAGAACGCTCATATCTTGGGATTTACGGCCCTAGTGTGTTACAAAGTGGTCGGTCGGCAGTTAAATAGAGCTGGAGCAAGCTTTTAGTCTGATAGCCTAGCCAGCATTTCATTCTGTATAAGGATACCAGATGCGCACTTTGTGCTTTTGTTTGCTTGAACAGAATATGATTTGTGAACCCCGGTAAGGCTTATTCTCTAAGTACTCCAAACAGAGTTCCCAAACTACACACACAAACATAAACTCACCCCCTTTTTCCAAACTACTTCATGAAAAATATAGTAATTTTAATAAGGTTTCATTTTACTCAATGACAGTTCCCAAAGTATGTTGTAACGCTTTTTCATGAAATCATCATTTCATCATCATCATCAGCTTACAGCACTCAACTGCCGTTCAACGGTGTAATAATGCATGTTACTTCGCCCTATTTTCTTATTAACTACATATTTACCGTGGTAGTTTATGAAGGTCTTAGAGATATAATACAATGTGTGTGGAAATGTGCTAGAACGGCTCCTTGAGCAAGTCGTTATCATAATGTAGGATACTTGAGTAGACAGAGGCGAGCGTGATAACGGGGTGAAGAGAAAGCGAATCTAGAAATAAACTGATTTACATTACAGGCTACTATTAAAGGCTTAAGTGTGCTAAAATATTTGTAGCAAATTGACCCTTTATTGTGACCGAACGGGCTCAAGTCTGCTTAAACAATCGTGCCAAATTGGCCGATTATTGTCACCGATAGGACTCAAGTCTGCTACAACAATCGTGTCAAATTGGCCGATTATTGGCACCGAAAGGGCTCAAGTCTGCTAAAAATATTGTGTCAAATTGGCCGATTATTGCCACCGAACGGGGTCAAGTCTGCTAAAACAATCGTGTCAAATTGGCAGATTATTGGCACCGAAAGGGCTCAAGTCTGCTAAAAATATTGTGTCAAATTGGCCGATTATTCTCACCGAACGGGGTCAAGTCGGCTAAAACAATCGTGTCAAATTGGTCGATTATTGGCACCAAAAGGGCTCAAGTCTGCTACAACAATCGTGTCAAATTGGCCGATTATTGTCACTGAAAGGACTCAAGTTTGCTAAAACAATCGTGTCACGTTGGTCGATTATTAAATTGTTACCGAAAGGGCTCAAATCTGCTAAAACAATCGTGTCAAATTGGCCGATTATTGTCAGCGAAAGGTTGAAAATTTCGTCCACTCATCAAGGTTTTTATTGCAATTAAATGTTATTGAAATGTGTATGCTGGTCTAGTAGTCGTATGCGCAACTGCTGATGGCAATAGGCTTGCCCCTAACATGATTTTATGTGTATGATATTGAATTGTTGGGGCACAAATCTAGGAATTTATCAGTAGCAGCCACGAAGTCTGTTCCGTGGCTGAAACATTCTGAGAAAAACCTGGTGTATTCACTAAATCAACGAAGCAGTAACTAGAACAGTAGCCACCAGTAACCAGAAGTAAAATCATGAGGATTATGATAAAATAGTGTGTGTGACTTACATTGCCGGTGGTCCACGTGTGCTGGTGGTGGTCCTCCTCCTCGCCAACTCCTGAGGGTAGCTCCACCATGGTCTCCAGCCAGTTGTGACCTAGAAGAAGTAAATAACTAATAAATAATTGCCTGAAAAACAAATATGTAAAAGCCTTTCGTATAAAACTCAAAAAAAAAACGTAATTCATACATTTTCTTAATTGAGTGGCAATTACCTCGACTGACGAAGGGGCTCAAATCAGGTAGGGGCAATACTTTGTGTAATTTATTTCATCACCACTGATCATAAAACGGTGAAGGAAAAAATAATTAGGAAACAGGCATATAGCGCCCGGATCAATCTTCCGCCGCGTTTGCCTAGGATGGGTCACCACCTATTTCATACCAAGTACGAGTATCTTCCGTGGTTCGGAAACCACAAAATTAAGTTCAGAATAAGTCGTAACTGGCGATACGTGGGCGTGTCTGAACTTAGCCTAATTCTTCGCCGAAACCAGCCTTGATGATATTATACGAAACTTTGCTTTTTCCAGCTTTTCTATGAATTTTCCTATTAATCTTAAGTGCAAGCCACGTCTCTATAATGCTCTTATTCAATTTTTGAAAAAGCAGAAAAGAAATCCATTTCTCAAAGTTATTAATATGCAGTCACTGACGCTCCCTTCTGATTTACTGGGGTGACCATGAAGCAGCTAAGTGTAACTCCAAGGCTAGCTTTTATAGTCTACGTAAGTGATTTTAAAACAAGGAATTTAATATTCGAATTTCAAATTCAAATTCATTTATTTTGTGAACACAGGGTACAGAAGATGTTATAATAAATTAGACCCGAGCTGAGTCCCGCCAAAAGGCATACAAAATATACGTGGTGGTTTGTTCCATTACAATAATCAAAATAATAAATCACGCTTACATTAGAAAAAAAAAAATACATAAAATATAAAATTATGAAAAGATAATGTAATAGTAATGTCACAAATTCATCAGTAATAATCACATAACATTAAAACAGATTCGAATATAATAATGTCACAAATTAATCAATACAGTAATAATCACATAACATAAAACAGATTCGAAAATAATAATGTCACAAATTAACTAATACAATAATAATCACACAAAAAAAAAGATTCGATTTAAAACTTATCATTTAAAAATTCATCAACAGAATAATACACCTTGTTATTTAACAGATCGAACAATTTTTTTTTAAATTCGTTAATGTTCGTACTTGAAATAACCTGTATATTCGTCTTATTCAAATTACACTACAGGAGAAATAACCTTCGAGGGAATTTTAGATGAAGGAAATGAAGACACCGAATTAATTACTTAATAACATTTTTCGTTTTGTATCTTTGATGTAGGTAGGTAGGTAGTTAAAATATTCAATTAACAATTTCCTTAAGCGTTAACGTAACAGTTTATACTTTCTTTATTTAATTTAGTCTTAAGAGTCCAACCACTTTCTTGCATTAAAATTATACCTATCTACTCAATGTGAATATCCTATAATATATTAACCCGAAATAGAGGACTCTGATTTTATGAATTAATGTCTGTATTGTATAATTATCACTTGTTCGGTGAAGTAAAACATCGTGAGGAAACTAGCATGTCTAAGGCCCGAATTACACAGAAGCGGTGTAAGGTGGTAAGGTTTCAATACAAAATGTAGGTAGGCGACACGATGTGAATTATACTCAAGCGGCGTGGCGCAGGCACGTCGTTTCGTCAAATGTTCCGCGTTGCTAGCAGTCCGCCGCGCCTTCACCTTACGCCGCTTCTGTGTAATTCGGGCCTAAGAAATATTTCTCGACGGTATGTAAAGCCAAGTCAGAGACCCATGGGCGGCATACAATAACACGGACACCAGGTTAGCCTCTGATCAGATAGGCAGTCGCTCCATATAAAATACTGGTGTTCAGCTGCATCCGGTTAGACTGGAAGCCGACCCTAACGTAGTTGGGAAAAGGCTAGGCAGATGATGATGACCAGGTTAGCCTCTAGCCACACGATAAAGAAAGATCAATCTTACTATACCCATTGTACAGTCACACCTAAACCTACAAATTAATCAGATTGTCCTCTAATATCCACTTGCCTCATCACCAATCCGGAGACCTGGTTGTGGCACTCCGCGCTCCGCTCACTCATGCATATGCAAAGCAGTGTGCGCGGGACGGGTGGCTAGCTTGTTAGCTGCGTGATGTGTCGCTCTATTCACACGTGAACGACGCTAGGGTTGGGAAAAGTACCCGGATTTCCGAGGGGAGTTGCACTTCATGCGAGATTTTTTCGATGTTGATTGAACATCTACCCACCAGTGGGGTGTAATCTTAACGCGGGCCCAGAGTATGCTGTGTATTTTTGGTTCTAGAATATATATATATATATTTCTAAAATATATTTTCTTTCTATATTATATATATGTTCCGGTGTCATCATTTGCTTAGCCAGTGGCAAGGCTTAGATTAACCGGTTGCAGCAGAATACCAATAATTTACATAGAGCGACCTCCGCCTCTTCCTCTAGCTGACCTCCACAACCCAGAAATTACTGGGTTTTTACAATACCCACTGAAAAGACTAGTTGTTAGACTTTCGGGCAACTGACAGGGCTCATTAAAATGTTATTATATTTAAAGTTACCATATTAATACACATTGTAGAATGCAATTCCCCTTGATAAGACTATGTTAATAAATAATTATGTAAATATTATACAATGTCTTGTATACCTTTTTTTTTTTGGCGGGTGGAAAATCATCAAATAACCCCTCCCGCTCTTGGGCAGAGCGAAAGGGAGTGTCAGACTTTTACTGACTAAAAACCACCCATGTTCCTTCTTTGCCCTTTATGTCGAGGCCACGGTATCTCTTGCGAACAACCCGCAGCCCGTTATCCGACGGGGTGTTTGTATACCTAACCTAATAAATTATAAAACAACGTGTTACGGCGATGAACGTGCAATAAAACTTGGTTTGCTACAATACTCCATTCGCATTTGAACAACAGTGTGGGGAAAAGTTTTCTGTTTTCCGGGGAGAGTTGCCCTTAATGCGAGTTGGGTTCGATGTTGCCCGGACTTTGGAAAAACTCATAGAAACTGTGTAAAAACAGTTCCTTTTTTACAACCGGAGAGGCTACGCTACGTGCTAAAGGTACCACTGTTGATTCAGGCTTTCAGGAGTTACAGTGGTTTGGGAATAGTACAATAGTGTATTGTAAAAGTTTAGGTGTGTTTAGTTCTGGCACGATTAACAACGACAACTGACAGGTGATGAATGACAGAAGGCGCTCGTCAATTTAGAGGAGTCGGAGCCAGCACAGGCTTCTATGGCGGACGGCCCTGCGGTTGGTCGTGGTCGTGTTTCGTACTAACCACACTGCATTCCATGTGGTTGATTTGATTGTTTGTCATGAGCATCCGTTAATATGTACTGAAGAACCACTGAGTGTTATTATGAGACATCCATCCTGTCTTATCGTCATCATCATGAGGAATACCGTCTCCTCCGACAAGTATATAATGTATAACAAGGTAGATTTTAGATTAAATTAAAATTGTAGTGGACTGCCTCGTTTGTCTAGTGGTCCCAAGCGCGACTTTTGTGCATGTGGTTATGGGTTCGATTCCAGGTCGGATAAGGTGTTATTGGGATTTTCTTTGAGGAGCTGCGCAGTAGCGGCCACGGGGTCCGGATTTGTGCCCGGTTTATGACAATAGGCTCGCCCCCTATTCCATGAGACTTAAACATAACTGGCGAAATGTGGGTATACTATAAGGCATACCTCTGCCTAAACCTTCGGGGATTTTAAGCGAGATGTTATGTTATGTTAGTAAATTAAAGCGTTTGTCGCCTTACGTAGTTGAGCGCTTTCAGACTTGGCTTCTCAATCGACGACGTTTAGTTTCAAAGTTGTTGTTCAGTTGTTTCGCTTCAGGAACTAAGACCACATGAGTAGATATCTACTCATGTGCTTAGACACTAGATACTTAGACTTACAGTGAACTAATAAGAACGGGTCTGTCTTGAAACTAAACTGAATTCGTGATTTCGGTCGAATGCACTAAAAACATTGTTTAATGATGTTATAGACCATTTTTTTTTATGGGACAAGCCCGCCACACTATTCCCAAACCACTGTAACTCCTGTAAGAATCAACAGTGGCGACCACAAGAAAATCGCCGAGACAATGAAGCTCGACGAAGTACCAGAGAAACGATTTTAACTGTCTTGGATCCCGTAACGAAATTAATCAGAAAAAAATAGCGGAGGAGTAGAAAAAACATAATTTTCACTTCCCTCCATATCAGCAGGAGACAGAACAGAACAAGGGCAATAGGCACATAGGGACGTATACAACTGGGATAAGCCTATGTGTTCAGCACCACGGATATTATTGTCATTAATATTACTGGGTCCTAAGTTGTGAGCTGTTATATTTGATTCCAATAATAGGTGTTACAGACCAGAGAAATTTAACTTAACAGAAGTGTGCCCCCGTTCCCTGGCGCTCTAAGCAAAAGACTTACGCTGGGTCGAGAAAGTGTTACCCTACCCAAGCCATTTGTGCCACATGCCGAAAATTTCCCACCTGGACACGAGTTGCCATGGCCGACCTGGAAGTCTTTAAAGAAAGAAAAAAGAAAAGAAAGAAAAATATTTATTTGGGACAAGCACAGGAACTACAAAAATAATATAAAAAGAATCTAAAACTAAATAATAAAAAAAAAGACCTGTGCGAGGCCAAAAAGGCTCCTATCTCAGCATGGTGCTGCGATAGATGAAAAAACAAATACCGCAGCGCTGGTAGACAAAAAAAATAAAACACACACAGACACACACACACACACACACACACCTAGACTCCGGACACAGGTCGGCCGAAGCAAGGAAAACCTGCGCAGATTCATAGATGAATCTGCCCTGTAGTGTAAATGTGGTGTTGCCCTACAAACAATGGGGCACTTGACATCGTGTCCTACCAGTCATGTTATTTGCACACCACAGGAGCTGATGGAGGCCACTAAAAGTGCAAAACTCTTGTCCAAATTTTGGTCCAACTCAGTTTGAATTGCCATCGAAACGCAAAGAAGAAAACAGGGCAACTTGAAAAAGAATTGCATTTAAGATTCCCCTTCAAGATTGTCCTGAAAATAGAAACAAACTACCTCTCATTGTCTCCAAAATGTCCTTGGAACTAACTGCAAAGCTGTCGACAGAATATTTTACATGCTTAAACGGAGCTAGTGTTGTGCAAATTGTTCAATTCCCGGGACGCGTCCCGGTTCGCGTAGTTTACAAAGCTATTGAGACGTGAAGTCCCTGTGACTGCGGGATTTTACAAGTACGTCAACGCGGGTAGGTAGGTTACAAAGACGTAGGAGGACTTAGGATATTTTAGTAATAGAGCTATGTTTTCCCGTAACCTAAATACATTAATCAATTCAGGTGGAAGGTGAGACATTAGCCGCTTAGTATAAAATGAGATTTATGTCTCGACAATAGAATTTCTTATCTCTTTCTCTAAATAGTTGTTTTCTTCATGACTACATCACATAGTATACCAATGATATAAAACCACGCCTGAAATCTGCAAATGATTAGGCAGAGATATACTTGTAGGATATAATTCTTCATTACACCAATTATGTTTAAGTCCCATATAAAAGGGGCGGTTCAAGGTCAATACCGGCCAGATCAGCTAGTCAAATCATCAGTCAGAGAGGTTACTTGTGCAGAATTCCTGATGTAAAAAAACCAAGAACATTTTTCAGAAGCAGACAATTCAACTGTTTCACAAACGAAACAGTCAAAATAAATTACATAACATAACACACATAACATCACGCCTGTAATCCCCGAAGGGTTAGGCAGAGGTGTACCTAATAGTACACCCACATTTCGTTATGTTTAAGTCCCATGTAATAGGGGGCGAGCCTAATGCCATCAACCGGGCACAAATCCAGACTCCGTAGCTGTTACTGATAAATTCCCGATGGAAAAAGCCAATAACACTTTGCCCAACCCAGGAAGCGAACCCAGCACCTCATGCTCAGCAGTCGCGCTTTAAATAAATTAAATAAATATATATTTATTTGAACCCCATGTACAATAGTGGTGTTTAAGATTTAATGCCAGAAGGAGCTCTCTACTAAATATGTACAAAAAGGGGGCTGATTTAAGTAAACCTGTGACTGACTAAATAAACAACAGGGTGCTTAGGCGTCCAAGTACCCCTTCACATTGCTGGAAACGTGCCCAGAAGACTGGCAGCAATGCTAATTCCTTGGTCAAAAAAAGAGCCAGCCCTCTGGTCATTTATTATCTTAATTACTACTATCAAAATAATTCAAATTCAAAATATTTGTATGCAAAATATTGAAATGGCCATCCCAACACTATCATGGATGTTTCAGAGAAGCCACAGCGATATGCATCAAGATAACACAGATAAGATTTATTTAGTCCACGCTAAACTAAATGTGTACAGTCCATTTACTGTTAAATTACCTCGAAGAGCAGACACACAAAAGTTATGTTATTAATAAAAATAATAAAATAAAATAAATAAAATGTTATTGTTTCTAGAATGAAGAACATATTGTTATTTTACCAGATTTGTGAGAGAGTCAGACTCAGCAGTAACCTTATTGTAACGAGAATGTAACGTCCGTCCGTCCTAGATGCCGATGACAGACCGTGTCGACGACGCGTACCTACGCGTTCCCCGCGCGCTTCAAAGAGTTGTCAGCAACATTGCAGGGGCACAAGGGTCGACGGTCTGTCGGGGGGGGGGGGGTCTGGTTGTTCGAAAGACATACCGCGGCTAAAGACACAAATGGCTAAGAAGAACGAACCCTTCACTGCGCAAAAAATACTGCTGAAAAATAAATTTTTCGGTGTGAAATGTCACTGTTTACGATAGCGCTCAATGTTTCGCACTCAAAATGTGGTACTGATGGATAGTACCTACACTCATTCGACAATTACCTTTTTCTGTCGACGAGTCTGACAATATATGAAAAAAAATTGAACTTTGACCTTCAATATATCCGTAACTAGGTATGGTATCCTGGAATAAAAAAATATGGCAATGGCTTGGCAAATCAAATCAAATCATTTATTTCTTTGCAAACATGGGTCGTACATAGATGTTTTTTGGCAGGAAGAACAAGTTCCTCTCGACCTGGTAAAAAAAAATTTTTTACACCATTCACAGTGATTTTTACCAGTAGGTAATATATCTCTGAATGGACTATAGTCCACGCTGAACAAAATGTATATGCAAATATTATATTCACTAGTTATTTATTATCTGATGACGTAAAACAAATGAAGCTCGCGAATATTATTATTTTATCGTATTCAAGTAACCTTCAATGTATGCCCTACATTCTTACTGAAAACATTTTTATGCGTGGGAATACACGAATAGGTAGAATAGATAGAGACAGTGGTATTGTAGTTTGATTAATAACTGCGCATTCCCAAATTAATTAGGATAAGAGAATCGTCACACAGTGGGTGCCTCACGACGGTCGTCGTCACCGAGGCAGGCCTAAGAAACGCATTTTTTTTTGACGGGTGGAAAATCGTCAAATAACTTCTACTGACTAAAAACCCCCCCATGATCCTTCAGGTTATGTTTCTAAAGAATTTGTAGCCCAGGTCATCATATAATATATTTCCACCCTTTTTTTTTTGGGGTGGGAAATCATCAAATAACCCCTCCCGCTCTTGGGCAGAGCGGAAGGAAGTGTCAGACTTCTACTGACTAAAAACCACCCATGTTCCTTCTTAGCCCTTCATGTCGAGGCCGCGGTATGTCTTGCGAACAACCCGCAGCCCCGATGGGATATCTTTACACCCTTGTGCCATATTACTTAGGGTTTGCGTAACACGTATATTTTCTTCCATTCTCCCTTGTCAACTGCTTTCTTTGCTATTATTTACTCCTTTTTCTTTCATATTTCCGTCCCTGAAAGGTGAACTTTTCTGAGGACTGTGTGGACGTTCATATAGGGCTTCACAGCCTTATTTGAACAAATATAACCTTTTTTGTCATACACGAACAACAGAGACGAATCAATTCGCACACAACCAATATCAAAGTTGCCACCAAAACCGATTACTCACTCATTGCATTGTAAAATAAATCCTCCTTTGCGCATAAAAGAAAAAGTTAGCTATTACAAAATGGCGAACACGTCTTCTATTTTCAAAAAAATTCTTCTCTAATTGTTTTACTGTCAGAAACAGAACGTCTGCAAACCGACGTCGCAGTCGAGGTAATTAGTGAATCCCGCGTAACTGAATTTCTTTAATTACTTATGTCAGCTTGAAGTTTAGGAGACAAACAATGAAAGAGCTCAGACTTACTTAACCTAAGCACATAATACTTACGTCTATGTCAGCTGTCTAATGGAATATTTGTGTTACATGTCTTCGTAAAAGATAATGATTTGTCTAAGTAATTATTTTTCTTAGTTTCTTATTACAACTAATTTTGTTTGGCAGAGCGTGTGGTTAATGTGTTAATTCTGACTGAAATCTATTTTGGAGATAGGCCCCGAATTAATTACAAAAGCTCTTCGAAATTATTTTACTCGCAAGCCTTAGCAAGAAGATAGTTCCAATCTTCTATTATCACTAGGGAATTTACAATCGGGATATTAGGTTATCGTATGTCCGAACCCTGTTCATGATCTACGAGCGTTAACATTTTACAAAGAAGTCGCCTCACACATAACGCAAAAAAAAAAGTTTTATTGCCATTAACTTATATATTACTGCGTAAGGACTGGGCGGACCGCATGTTAAAATGACGACTCGAACTTGGTCCTAAAAAGGTCTTTCCTAAGCCGAAGTGAACTAGTCCACGATCGGCTCTCTTCGGGTGCAGTTGTAAATTTTATTAAAAGCTTTATTTATGTTCTTTGTACCTCGACAATACCACGCCGCTTATACAAGGTTACGTTAACGAGCAGACTACACCGATTCTCTGTATGGCGAACGCGTCGAGCAAAATATGTTCGGACGACCGTATCTTTACTTTTTATATCAATGTTTATTGCCCATTCACTTTCCTATTTATAATATTAGAATGCAGACAGATTTAATAGACATCCCCACAGGATTATAATTTTTATATAATAATTTTCTCGAAAGTTTATTGAAAAACTAATAAGGCTTTATTAGTTTTTCAATCAAATCTGATCTAATACTTTTTACTCGTGATTTCCAATTAATCTATTTTTGAATTCGTTTTGTTAAAATTTTCATTTATAACAATAAAATCCGATTAGGAAAACACATATGAAAACTGAGATAGAGTTTTCTTGTTTTGTAATTTATGAGCTCCACCTATCTTTCTTTCAGAGTTTTTCTTTGAAAAATAATGGTACTTTTATGGTTCGCAAAACTGCAATATAATGAATTGGTTTGAAAGTCAGCTTCATTAGGATTTATTGCTCATCCATCTCTCGGCTAGTTTCCCAAAAATCCTGTCTAAAAACTCGTACCTACTTAAAATAAGACATAGTTACGCCATATTTTTTTAAATGTAAGTTTGTATGTGGGGTAATCTTCGAAACTGCTGATCCAATTTACAAAAAAAAAATTCTTACGGAAAGCTACATTATTCCCGAGTGTCTTAAGCTTCATTTAAAAAGTTCCTGTGGGTTAATCGTATAAAACGGGAATGAAGCCGCGGGCAAAAGCTAGTCTGAAACATTTCAGTTTCTAGGTCTACCATCAGCGTCTACTTCCGATACTCAAGTAATTACTAAACGACCCTCCACAACTATCCATATAACTATTTGCTACCATCACTTAAGAACCCAGCGTGACATGTCAGCGAGTTCCAACAGTGTGGGGCCATTAAACAAGCGTCGTGTCCGCTAACTTTGTTATCGGAGCGATCGTCCATTCCTATTTGCGATGGACACAGTGCAGGAAGAAGGTAAAGTGCTGACTAGCAATATTTATTGTGTTGGTAACAATGGATTTTTGTTTCTTTTTTTTTTGCTGTGGTGATTACGTGTTTTGCTTTTCATCGGCCTGTGTTTTGGCGTATTAGAGTAATGGAAAGGTGACTATATAATGGCTCTTTCTGCGGTACTCTGAGATATTTAATGGTTACTTAAGCCGTCACTTAGTAAAGATTTGACATACTTTTGTATGACAAAACTGTCAAAACTTTTACTTAGTGATGGCCTAAGTAAACATTAAAGCTCTCTGAGTGCGGCAGTTAGTGATACTTTTCCGGTTTAAGATCATTTATTCTCATAAGAATAACATTATTCACTTACATGAGAATATTAAAAACTAAACATAAAAATAACAAAATGTGGGGTGTATTACAAAAACTAGACATCGATTAAATTAGTGTTTTGAAGGTAGATTACAAATCTTAAGGACAAATGTTAGTTCGATACATGTAAACAAGTATTCTTACATCGCTAAGCGGTAACTGGATGTGGCTCGACACTATTGTAGGGAATGTAAATTTTTTATTGTAAAATTCTTAAGTAGCCTTTTGAAAGTAGTTTTGGATTTTAATTCTTTGAGGTCTCTCGGCAATTTATTAAATATTTTGGATCCTTCGTATACAATAGTTTTTCTACCGTAGTTTGTGCGGGTTGGATGTAGTTTTAAAAAGTCTTGTTCACGTCTCAGTTTCATTTTGTGTTTTTTAATATTTTTTGTGAAGGTTATGTTTGTATGTATATTTTTATTTAATATTTTTCGAATTAATATGCATGTGTTATAAATGTATGTTTGTGTTATATTCATTACTTTAATTTTTTTGTATAGTGTTTCTGTTGGAGTTAGGTAGTCATAGTTAAATAACGTTTTAAGTAATTTGTTTTGAGCTGTTTGTAGTAGGTTTATATGTGTTTTTGCCGCAGTACCCCATATTTCTACTAGGTAGTCAATATGGGGCTTAACAAGGGAAAAGTAGATTAGATAACGAACTTGGCGCGGTAGGCAGCGAACGATACCTCGTAGGGTACCCGTGAGTGATTGTATTTTCGTTTTAATTCTTTGAATATGAGGAAGCCACGTCAGTTTGCTATCCAGAATTAGCCCTAAATATTTTTCTTGAGCTACTTTGTTTATGATTTGGTTATTTATTTTTAATGGTGTATGATTTCCGATTTTTTTATTTTTTGCTGTGAATATCATGTAATTTGTTTTAGCTGTATTAATCGTGAGAAGATTTTGTTGAAACCATAGGTTGAGCAAGTCCAAATCGTTCTGTGCTTGTTCAACAATAGTATCGATTGAGTGGCCAAAGTAGAACAAACATGTGTCATCTGCGTATAATGTTAGGTCAGCTTTTAGACCAATTTTATGGACACTATTTATGTACAGTAGGAATAACAGGGGAGCCAAAATTGAGCCTTGAGCCACACCATATGTAATCATTTTGGGATCACTCTGAGTGTCACCAATTTTAACTACTTGGTATCGGTTTGACAGGTAAGATCTAAAAATTTCAAGGGCAGGTCCTTGGATCCCGATTTCCATTAGTTTTCTTAGCAACAAGTCATGACTGACCGTGTCAAATGCCTTTTTTAAATCAATAAAGACACCCATAGCCATTTTCTTTTGGTCAATATTAAGCTTTATAGTTGTCACCAGGTCTATTGTAGCTGAGAGTGTATTTGATTTTGGCCTAAAGCCGTATTGATTTTCATATATAAAATTTAGAGACTTTAAGTACTTTTCGAGGCGATTGTATAAGACTCTCTCAAAAATTTTGGATAGTACAGGGAGAACTGAAATGGGACGATAGTTGCCCGGTTCTGATTTAACTCCGGATTTGTAAATTGGCGTAACTTTTGCAACCTTAAGACTATTTGGAAATGTTCCTGATTTCATACATTTGTTTATGCAACTAGTGAGTTCATCAAGAATTAGGTTTACTACACATTTTAGAGATTTTGTAGTGATACCTTCTAAGCCTGCGCTGGTGTTGTTATTTAAGTTTTTAATTATTTTTAGGATTTCAAAATTTGTGGCAGGTTCTAGATCACTAAGGGAAGACGAAACAGATCCCGATAAACTCGTTAAAGCACTACCTGATGGGTGATATTTTACGGGAATTTGATTAGCCAGTATCGAACCAACATTTGCAAAAAAATCATTGAAGCATTCACAGATGTCCTTTAAGTCAGTAACGGTGCCATTTTGTGACTGAAGTTTTTGTGGTGTGCATTTTTCTGTGAATTTATTGCAGGACAAGCTGTTTATTAGTCCCCACATTTTCAATGGCTGTTTCTTGCAGCTTTCAAAGGCTTTCATGTAGTAGCTTGATTTGGTTCGTTGTATGGATTCAGCCGTTTCGTTTCTTTTCTTTCTAAATGTGTCTTCCTTTTCCTTGTCGTTTGGGCTTTTTTTGTGTTGATTCCATAGAGTGTTTCTTTTGTTTATTTCACTAATGATTGATCTATTTATCCAGTCTTGTCGCGGCGGGTTTAACGTTTTGTATTTTGTCTTTTTGTTTTTTTCTATACTTTTTAATAGCTTTTCTTCCAGGGTTTCCAGTACGTAATCACAGTTTTCGGCATGGGATTCTAGGATGGTCTTATAAAGCATTTCATAGTCAACATTGTGGTAACTAATCTTCTTCAGAGGTTCTGGTTTATAACGTTTTAATTCTAAGTAGATTTGTTTGTGGTCTGACATTGGTGTATCGATAATGGCTAAGTGGAAATTGTTCAGTTTAAGATTCGAGCAGATGTGGTCAATAATACTTTTTGATGTTGTTGATTCCCTTGTGCAGTAGTTTTCGTCTATTTTGTTTAAAAAATCATATCCGTTTTCTTTGATGACTTCTTTATACATTTTTGTTGCACGTTCTGTATTTAATAGATTGAAGTTAAAGTCGCCAAAGACCAGACCCCGCTTATTTTTGTTTAGCTGTTGAGAATAGGTATCTAGAAAAGTTTTGACGTTTGTTTGTTCTGGTTTTCTGTATACTACACCTATATCTAGAGTATAGTTTTCGATGTGAATCCAAAGATAACGGTTGTAGTTTTGGCAAATTTCCTCAGTCTGACTATGTTTCAAGTTATCTTTTACAAATATTGAGACGCCACCGCCTCTCGTGTCAGTTCTAAAGTTATAATAATGTGTGTATCCTGGAATCTGATATTTTTTGCCTTCTTCATCTGATTTTATCCATGTTTCTGTTAGGACCACTGCGTGTAAGCAAGATGGAAAAGCTTTTATCACACATTTTAATTCGTCAAATTTACCAGGTTTTACAATACTTCGCATGTTTGCGTACAGAAATTTAAAAGACTTGTTTGAGGTTACAATGCTGCTGTAGTTATCGACCACTTGGTAGGATATTTTCTCGTTATTAGGATTAGTATGCTTATTTGTAGTAGGTGCGGTGGTTATTCGTTTTTTGATTGTAACACCACAATTTTCGGTATGCCGTTAATGTATCTTATTGTGAGTGTTTTGTTTTCATTAACCTGTCGGCGATTAAGTTCATCTTTGAGATTTTGCAGGTATTTACGCTGTTTAGGTGTCTGATCAGAATATATTTTAATATTGTCCTGTTTTGAAGTACTTTGGTTACGCAGTATTGATTTTGCAATTTCTTGAGATTTTAGAAATACTTTGATTGAGCGAGTTTTGTTTGGATCATACTTTCCCAACCGCATGATCCTTTTTGGTTCGGGATAATCCTTATCAATCGACTTCAGTAGCATAACGACCTCATTTTTATCATTGTTTATGCGTTCTTCCTTATTCGATGATGATGATGGTTCTGCTATACCACTGATAATAATATTTTTGCTTCGAAATTCACGTTCGTTGAGTTCTGCAATAATGCTTTCTTGTGTTTCAATGGGGAGAGAAACTGGAGGAGATTGTCTCTCTGAATTTAGCAGTTGAACGGCCTGGTTAATCTCTTCAACTTTTTTCTCGGTATTGCAGTTGTCTTTCCTTAGTGATATTATATCCGACTTGATATTGCCTTGTTCAGCAGCGAGATTATCAGTAGTGGATTTAATACCGTCAATTCGTTCCTTGATTGTTGTAACATCTTCAGTGATTTTTCTTGTGAACTCACTTTGTGTAGTAGTGATGGTTTTTAGCATTGTCATCATTTCAGACATTTGTTTACGCATTTCACTTAATTCAGTTCGAATATATTCGTTATCATCCAACTGCTTTCGTTTACAACTGCGCTGGGTGACTTTTGAAGTACCCGAAAATTCAGGTTGAGAAACGTTTGATATCAAATTCGGTTGCGAGTCGCTGCGTTCGAAGCCGGAGCCACTTCCAGTAGGCGAGCGTACTTTACTCATTATATCTTTGTAAATATTACTCACTCAGTGCTTGGTGCTACTGTTGCTCTGTGACGTCTTGCGATTGCTGGTGCGAGGTCAGAAAATTATGATCCCGTCTCTCTCTCGCGGGGGCGATGAGCTGCTCTCGCGCCGGTGAACCGTCGATGATGATTGTGTTCTCACAATAATATTGTCGTAAATACTTATGCGTGGTACAGTTTATTTTGACTCTTGTTATTAGTACAGTTTAGGTTCACTTTGAACTACCCTCAGTTACATAAATCAGTGACAACTTTTGCGACACGTCTGCTTTGTAAGACATCCCGACGATCTATTGATGAAGTACTTTTTCTAATGATGATGACATTTCGTTGTCTATCTTTCCATTAGGTGGACGATAATTAGGCTTGCCCCCTGTAACGTGGACTTGTGGGTGTTATTAGGTACACCTCTGCTTAATAGTTCGGGTAAATACGAGCGTGATGTTATGTAAGTAAACAAATAAGGCCGTTTTATAAAATGTAACACGGTTGATAAATGTTAATTATGCTTTTCGTAATGTTGCATTACAGACACAAAAAGTCACCAATTGTTATTGAATAAAGTCTTAAGACACATATACCTACACCTAGTTTAGGAGTCAGAGTACTAAAATTATTGTGACCTAGTTTCTAACATCGCATCGCGAGGAAAACAGCATGTCTAACTGCGGTACTTAGAGATATTTAATGGTTACTTAAGCCGCCACTTAGTAAAGATTTGACATACTTTTGTATGACAAAACTGTCAAAACTTTTACTAAGTGATGGCCTAAGTAATCATTAAGCTCTCTGAGTGCGGCAGAAGAGACTTTTCTTGACTGCATGTTAAGCCAAGTCAGGGGCCTTTGGCGGCATAATAACTCTGGCAACAGGTTAGGCACTAACCACACTACAAAGAAAGAAAGAAAAGCATTAACAAGGATGGGAGTAAGTCATCAATGTAACCTAATTCAAACAAAACCGGTAACTTATTAAATTATGAGCAAACCCTGAACTTCGCTCAACCATAAATCGGACTACCGGTACCAAAATAATATTGGCACAGCCACTGTGATATATTTACGGTGTTTGTCTGTGTATCCAATAAAACGCACCGGTACGCAGCGACCACGCAGCGGGGATGTCGTAAAGAATTATTATAGGCGTTGTAAACTTTTATCTTTGTAATGGATAGGTTAAAGTTGATTTTTGTTTAAATTTTATTGCGACAAATTGTCGGGATACATTTCCTGTTTTTGTAATATGGGAAGAATTAATATTTCTGGTTATGAGAATAATTGGTTTTTGAGTTTGTACCTAATTTAAAGCAGGATAAAATGTTAAATAGTATTTTCCTGAAAACGCGGGCTAGTGTTTATCCGATTTTAAATGTTTTTTTTAATTGGTTGGACGTTATTATAAGATTGTGTTCCTTGTTGTCTATTTGTTCCTTTTCCGTAATTTACCCCATAATTTAATCTCCTTGACTTCTTTCCAAAATAAAGAGCTTTTTTGTAAAAAAAGGCAACGGACTTAAAAAAATCCACTCAAAAGTGGAAAATTACTTTACTTTCAAAATGATTAGGGAATATTAGAATTTCGTAAATCGGTTCATAATCGACGGAAATATCAATGAACAATACATACAGCCGTCATAGAACCTCCTTGTTTCTTGAAGTTCGTTAATTATAACGAATTGCAGACCAAATTGTGTATCACTAAGCGGTCAATTAACTATTAATTGTCAATTATCGGCACCTACTGATGACCAAACTGTGTTGTCATTAACTGAGTGGATTGAACTCGTATCTCGTATCGTTCTAGGAAGAACTCGTGTTGGTCGTGTTGTTGCTAGCTGAACAATTGTCCTCAATTTGATAAGTAGTTGTACCTAGATTTGGTGTGATAGTAGGTATTTGTGTATCCCTATGTGGACGTCAAATACAATACATACATATCGAGGCACCTTTGAAGGAGAGCATGCTCCCAGCTGTCAATTGTAGAATTTAGAGTCGTTATGGGTTACTTTTAAGTAACAGGGACGTAATTACTCCATGTGCATTGTTTAGGAACAAAAAGGGATTACATTTGTATGGGGAATCGCACCACCGTGTTCCCTCCTAACTGGTCTGTGATAGGTTGCAATGTGTATGAAATACTCTATTCTGACCACAATTCTGGCCATCCATTGAATTTAAATTACCAAGTTCATAACTGGTTACTTTTGGATAGCTTCATGGACGAAGGCATATCTCTTGTAAAAGAAAAATGTAGCTTGGGAATTTGAGCTCCCAATGTAGATAGATTTTATTTACGTTAAGTGCGAATGCCAAGCATGAGGTACCTACTGGATTCGATTCCCGGTGTTTCATATTTCTTAGCAGTAACTGAATTTTGATTAGTCCCCGGTTGAGGGCAGTAAGCTCACTGCACAGCTCACATTTATTACATGGATCTTTAACATAACTAGGCAAATGTGGTCATAACATTAGGTAAAGCTCTGCTTACACTTTGTTTTTTGGAGGTTGGGAAATCATCAAATGACACTTCCCGCTCTGGGCGGTGCGGAAGGGAGTGCCAGACTACTGACTAAAAACCACCGATGTTCCTCCTTAGCGCTTTGTGTCCGATGCCGCGGTATCTCTTTCGGACAACTTGCAGCCCCGACAGGCACCTCTGCCTAACCCATCGGGGATAACAGGCTAGCTGTTATCATGTTATGTGTGTACTATTCTCTTATCAGTCTGAAAGCTCTCATAATTATAATATTATCAAGTGCTTAATAGGGTGTAAAGGTCAATAGCCCGTTGTGAGTAATATTATTTACTAAGGTACATGAGTACTCATGGACGCTCATAAGAAATTCTTAGAAAACGCTGACAAATGTATTCCTATATTAACTTTATAGTTTGTTTATGCATTTTTATCGAAGCGTTGTTGAATATTGTACTTAGTTTGACGTAGGATTGCTTAGGGACTTTTGAACAGAATGCGATTGATTCATAAATATAACTTTTTTTTGTTAGAACATTAAGAAAAAGATTCCTAACTGAGTGATTGGCTGAAAGGCTGAAAACACACAAAATAGATCACTAGAAATACAGGACCTATAGAAATAAATGGATTAACTCTATGTTTACGGATGAAGACACTATAAAAATACAAAGTATTTCTTGGCCTCGTCCTAAAAAATCGCGAAAAATGTTTATACTGAGTGGAGTGAGCTGGCACAATAAATCGACAAGGTAGTTAATACGTAGTTTTTACTCAAATATCAATGTTAACAACGCAATGTCCTATTTTAATGCGATTGAGTTAATAAATCCAACGGTTGAAATCATTGTTACAAAAGCATTAACCAAATCTATTAATCATCGATAAAATCGAATACTGACCAATACCCTCTTTATTTATATTTAGTTATAACTCCAGAATCTACGCTGACAATGTCTTGTTACAAAGGCACAAAGGCAACTTCAAAAACGTTTATAAATCGTTGCTATGTCCAGTAGAGCTAATGCAATCGGAATCGCTTTTAACAGATCTGTACTATGACTTCGTTACAAAGAGACGTATATCCTCGGACCCAGCTTTCAGTGTACGTCCTGTAATGTCAGGAATGCCACAAACTTGTTTGAGTCGAAATGGTCTGGCATAGCCGGGCAGCACGGTCTAATATAATGAAGATATACTACAACCTGGTTCTGTATGGATCGGAATGCTAGGCTGTGAAATAGACAGATGAAAAAAGATTGCATAATCCGTTATATGAGAATGTTGAGGTGGATTTGTCTTGTGAAAAGAATGGATAAAGTAAATAATGAGAATATTGCAGAAAGTTTGGAAGTTGAGCCAGTTACAGAAAAGTTGCAAGAATGTTAGACTATGTTGATGGATGGAGAGGAGAAAGAAGAGCATAGAAAAGATGAATGGATTGTGTAACTAATTAATATATACACGAAAAAGGAGTAATGATGACGACTGACAGGAGTGAATGGAAGAAAAAAACATGTTGCGCCGACACCAAATAACATGATAGGACAGGAAAATGATGTTGAGAGTACGATGTGGTTCTTTTGGCACTTACTGCCGCACTCAGAGAGCTTTAATGATTACATAAGACATCACTTAGTAAAGGTTTTGACAGTTTTGTCATACAAAATTAGGTCAAATCTTTACTAAGTGACGGCTTAAGTAATCATTAAATATCTCTGAGTACCGCAGTTAGACAGTATCATCATACTAGAGGTCTATTATTTTTTCCAAATAAAGGTTAGCGTTTGTTTGTGTGTGTGCGAATGCGCGGTTATAGGGCGGGGACCAGACGGGCCGCGATTTAAAATGTGTGGTTCACATTTACCGTTTATAAAAAAAAAAAACCTTATTTTTGATGAACAAGATGATTCAACAAGAGTCCTTACCGAGACATATGCAACAGTTGCTTCGAGTCGACTATGTTGATCTACAAATGCAGCTAAATTGTTTTATTTTTATTTCAGGGTGGTCGCTTGTTATTTATATGTCTGTGAACAATCCTGATACTCAAAATAATCTTTTTCACTTGTCGCAACCCTAACCTAATCAGTCCAGAGTCGTTTTTCCGGTAACGTTCTCAATTCCGGCAGTATAGCCAACTGTTTGCACAGCCTGGTGTGAGCCTCCCTGCATGTGTCTGCATGTATATTGTGTTTGCAAATGGCCGCTACACACATTAGCATACGGTGTTAGTGGAGCGGTTGAAATCATATCGTTGGCCACTATTACACGTGTCGAATCTGTTTGTCGGAGATAGGATTTTACCCAAGTATGAACATGAAGTTTGATAAGCGAACAACGTGAAAATGGGAACGTTAAATGTACTGATAGAGGTATAGGATTGAGAGGTGGATTAAGGATTGTTGCAGATAAAATACGTCGTTATTTGATATGCAAAAATTTTCTATTCCTACCTAAATAAGAGAATGGGAAGTCCTTTCACCAAACTAATTGCAATATTTGGTAATTTTTTTTTTTTTTTAAACTTTGCCCCACACTAGGAATTTTCACATTTTTTTTTAGGTTCACAAACATATAAAGTCACATACACAAATACCCAGACCCGAAACAACTATCTGCAGGCCATACAAATATTTGTTCCGTGCGGGGATCGAACCCACGACACGTGGCGCAGCAGTCCAATTGCTTAGCCACTGGGCCAACCATGCCGTCATATTTTTTTCTATTTCAATTAGGCTATTTATAATGAGAAGGTAAATAAAATTGAATTGCAAGGTATGTCAACGTTACCTCGGCAAGTCAGTCAACCAAGGAATTTCATATTACTAAATAACTTTGTTGCGGAGGACAGTTGGGATGGGATGGAATTATCATTATGTCAACATAGGCCAAAAAGAGAATAAAACTAAACTACTGAACCGATTTTGATGAAATTTCAATGAGACCAATCGCAAAAAATATCCTCTCGTACTAACTGAGCCTCGCGAGGCAGCCTCAGGCGTATGCCGCCCGACACGATCATTTTGTTTTTTTCATTGTTTTCCTCGGGCGAGCAGCCAGCAGGCTGACCGACCACATGAATTGCCCCGCGCGCATGCCTTGCGAGGCTGCGCGCTCAGTCAGTACGCGGCTATTGACGAAGCTATGACGCAACAAACATAAAGGCAAATACAACCAAATTAAGTACCTCCTCCATTTTTAGGGTTCCGTACCTCAAAAGGTAAAAACGGAACCCTTATAGGATCACTTTGTTGTCCGTCTGTCTGTCTGTCTGTCTGTCTGTCTGTCTGTCTGTCAAGACCTTTTTTCTCAGGAACGCGTGGAGGTATCAAGCTGAAATTCATATCAAATACTCAAGTCTATGGTCTCTTGGAGCTGTGAAAAAATCAAACTTCTAAGTCAACGCGATCAAAAGATACTCCCGTTTATGCCGCAAATTTTCGACACTCGCAAGGGAATCAAAACCTACAGGGTACTTCCCGTGAACTCAGAATCTTGAAATTTGGTATGAAGCAACGTCTTATAGCAGAGATATAGGAAAAATTGCGAAAAGTATACATTTTTAGTTATATCATATAAAAATACCAAAATACCATAACTTTTACTTATATACCTACAGGTTTGTACGGAACCCTCGGTGCGCGAGTCTGACTCGCACTTGGCCGGTTTTTTTATAGCAGTTCAAAAGAGATTTGGAACGATAAGTAATAACTGTAAACGCAATTTCCGCTTACGATTGACACTTGAAATTTTGACGCGAAATTTTTATAGGGACTTCCCTTTTATCACAATCAAAATTAAGTGACCACAAACATTGTGTGGCAATAAAAAAGCTATTACAGTTATAAAGGCCTGATCAATAAACACATTAGCACCTTTCACGGATAACTAACATCCATTTGTCGTTTGTCGTGCAAATAGCAATTAGTGCTCGTCTTTTGTCTATGCCGCCGCCATCTTGAATTCCTGAACGTACCTTGATGAAAAGGCGGGACGAGACTTGATTGATCTAAGGGCCATTGTGTGTTTACACTATTGTAAAGAGGAATTAACCTATTTATGTTAGTTTAGATTCGATATAGGTGCATACTACTATGTACAATTTTCGTGTTTTGATTTCAAAAAAGAGTCCATGGAGTTTCATGCTCATTCTTTTCCATAGACACTTTGGAATGGGCAACTACAGTACTTTCAAAGTTTCAATGTCAATTATACCTTGTAACTGTAGCTTCACTTTTTTTTTGTTTTTCTGACATTCAAAAGTGACTGTAATGGTCCATTTGAAATAAATGCTTTGAGTTACTAAACCGAGAAAGCCGAACAAATAAAAGCTCACTAAAGTAACGCTTTTCAGACACCTAATCGATTTATAAACACAGCCCTAACATGGACAGTCGTTTTATTTCTCTCCGTGTATGCTATTCCAACAAGCACTGAAAGGAAAGTTCACAGTACGTGAGTGTGCACTTACCTTGTTTCCGATTGTCTGGGGAGGGCATGATGGGCGCCGACGCCCTTTCACTTTAGATCTGAAACAATAACACGGGTTTTATTTTAAACTAGCTGATGCCCGCGCCTTCACCCACTTGGATGTCGGTCAAATTATATACTAAAACCTTCCTCTTGAATCACTCTATCTATTTAAAAAAACCGCTTCTAAATCCGTTGCGTAGTTTTAAAGATTTAAGCATACATAGGGACGGACAGACAGCGACAGAGACTTTGTTTTATACTATGTAGTGAAGTGATGATTCTTTTTATGACTAGTGTCATTACAATCTGTCTTTTTTTTTCTGGGTGTGTCACAAATGTTGTGTTTATGGTGTTTTAACAAAAAAATATTATTATAACATAACATAAAATATTACGTCACTGCTTCATGCTGGATTTGTGCCCGATTGATGACATAACGCTCGCCCCCTACTACTGCACTGTAATAGGTGGTGCACTTCAATAGCGGTGGTGGTGGACTCCTCATCATCATCATCTTCCTCCCCTTGTCTTTTTTATTTTTGGTCGGCGCAACACGTTTTCTTCTTCCATTCTCTTAGCAGAAAGTTAGTGGATATAGCCACTTAAGGTATATTTAAAGTGGTGGGCCTGTTGCGATACATTCATTCATTCATACTCCTGCACTTATCCCAATTTATTTAGCATGTTTTCTTTTTCCATACTTCTCTATTCCTCATCTCAGCAGCTGATTTCCATAAACCGGGTACAAATCCAGACTCAGTGTCGATTTTATGAGGATACTGGGATACTTGATAGAATAACTGCGGTACTCAGAGATATTTAATGATTACTTAAGCCTAAGTAAAATTTGACATACTTTTGTATGACAAAACTGTCAAAACCTTTACTAAGTGATGGCCTAAGTAATCATTAAAGCTCTCTGAGTGCGCCAGTAAGAAAAACAAAATAGTGGTAGATACAAATTTTCTTTCGTGTAACATCATTTCTTCCATTATCATGATTGCCATAGCCTTGAATCGTTGGCAAGTGATTCAACACTCTAAAATACATTGAAGAAATAAAACTTTATAGCTGCACAAACAAGTAAATAGCAGCTCATACATCTCAATCACGTGTGGGTGTTTTTTAATGATTACTGCGTATGACGTAACTCTGACGTCTGTACGCGTCAGTGTTACCTACTTGGTGGTTTTCCCCCTAAAGACAAGCGCGTTTTTTTAGGGTCGTGATATTTTTAGGTATTTTATCAATGTTGAAAACAGTTGCCGATTTGCACACGAAGGTCGCTACATCTAGCATGGTAAACGTAAAGTAAAATCAGACATGGCACCAAATATGATTTCAAAAAGACAACCAGAAGAAAATTAACTATTTTGGAAGTACGAGTATGTATTATAATGATTACAAACAAAAAATACTAAAGAACATTACAGAATATTTTTAACTAATTATCATAATGTTTTTTTTTTCAGGGGGATTATCAAGGAATTGTTGTGTTTTTAGGGTTTTTTCACTCAAGCTTTAGGGGGAAATATTTTTGAGAGTTGGTAACACTGGTACATGTCATTACGTCATACTTATGTCATTTAAATAACAACCGAGCTCGAATTGAGTGAGTGTGATGTCGATATGTGTCACCATATTATTGCAATGACAAACGGAAATGTTGGCTGCAAGCCGAACTGACAGTTTTGGAAATGACAGTTGTGAAATTAAATTTTGAGGGTAGTGGGCTAATGGGGAAATCAGTTTATGTCAGCTGTTGGATTTGAAATACAGAGAACAAGTCTGCGGGTTTAAGGGAATTAATAGCTATTTCGATGAGGACATTTTTCACAACAGAAAGTCGATTTAGGATCGAGGTAATTTCCCGGATAAAATACTTAGTCAAGTAAGATTTTGTGATTAGTGACACTAGACGTTAAATCTGAATCTTTCTCCTTATCTGCCTCCCCTTAACCTACTCTACCAAAACTAATAAATCTAGATGTTGTACTTAAATTAATTTAAATTGAACGTAATTTTATTTTTAAATTTTTAAATGCGAGTTTGTAATATAATTTCTTTAATTCCGGACAATTCTGACATGTTTTTGCTTGATTTTTAATATCTTGTATTTTATGTGTACAATTTTCTAATTTAATTGACTATTTGACATTGTAATGATTAATATTGACTAATTATTCTATTTTACACTTTATAATTATAATAATAATAATAATAAAATAAAATTTATTGTGTCAAATAATTGGTTTACAATATTGTTGTGTTCGGAGTCTTCTTTTAGACAAATAATGCCTGTAGTAGAAGACTCCGCCCCTCCCTATTTTGTAAAGCGTGATAATTAACACAATATTTTTAAAATGTTAAAGTTTAGGTTAGAATACTAAGTCTAGTCTAACAAAAATAAGAAATTAAAAAGAGAGTGTACTTAAAGATTGTGTGTGTGTATGTGTGTGTGTGTGTATGTGTGTGTGTGTATGTGTGTGTGTGTGTGTATATGAGCGTGTCTGTCAGTATAAGTGGGTGTGTGTGTCTGTGTGTATGTGAATAATTCCGTGTTATAACAATGCTTCTGTGTCCTCGTACGTGAGTGGTTTTATCCACTTAACTAGTATTTCTTTACAATCATATTGTCTTTTCGAGTGTATATTTATCTTTTTGTTTATTCTATTATACAATTGAGCTGATCGTTTACTATATTGATTACAAGCAAATTTGGTCTTAGTTGAAGGTATATCCGCTATGCTAAACTTTCTTCTTTTCGTGGTAATACCCACATTAAAGGGCAAAGACTTGTGCTTTTTCAAAACAGTTTGGACTATGTACAGCTTTCTAACAGAGAGTACATCACTGATCTGATAAAGGTCTACAGTAGGAAATCTAAGCTTTTTAAAATGCATAATCTTTAGGAGTGCGCGTTGTGCTCGTTCTACATGGATCAGTTTGGTCTTTGCTGTACCTCCCCAAACCGGAATACAGTATCCGAGCACAGATTGTACAAGTGCAAGGTAAACTTGTGTGAGTAAGTTTTTAGACGGGCTTTGGTTGTTCGCTTTTACCATTGGTGCAACATGTCTTAGGGTTTTGAACAACCAACTTAACTTTCTTATTCTGGCAGTAACTTGCTCTACATGAGCGTACCAGGATAGCCTATTATCCACTACTACACCCAAATACTTAATTTCGGTAACTTTGCGAATACTTGGGCAGTTACAATTATTGCCGTATTCACCCTTACATGTATGTATAACGATACCAAACTCATCAGTTGGTTCATTACGCTTAGAAATGTTAAAACACATGAAATTTGTTTTGGAGGTATTTAGCGTTAGGAGGTTGAATTTTAGCCAATCAGCGACACGAGAAATACCAGCCTCAGCATGATGCTTGACATCGTGCCAAGAGCTCCCATAGAAGACAACGGCTGTATCATCGGCGTAGGAGAAAACTTTAGCATTTGGTATTATGATACTACAGAGGTCATTTATATATATTAAAAAAAGGGTTGGGCCCAATACACTTCCCTGGGGAACTCCGTACAATACAGCCGCGTCGCCACTGATATGCTGACCAATCTTCACTCTTTGCGTCCTGTTTGAAAGGTAGTCCTTTAAAAGGTCAAGAGCTACTCCCCGAACGCCAATCTTTTCCAGTTTGTTTGCAAGGATAGAGGTAGAGACGGTATCAAACGCCTTTTTGAGGTCTAGAAAAACAGTGAGGCACTTTTGTCCATTGTCTAGATGTTTGGTTATTAGAGAGGATAGAGCACTAACAGCATCTTCCGTAGATATATTTCTTCTGAAGCCGTATTGCGAGTCGGATAATATATTAAATTTGCTTAAATAATTTAGTAGTCTAGTATTTATTAGTTTTTCAATAATTTTTGATAAAGCAGTTAAAACTGAAATTGGTTCATAATTACTGATATCGTCTCTATCTCCACCCTTGTGCACTGGCGTGATTATGGCTTCTTTTAACGGGGCCGGGAAAATTCCTTTCGTAAAGCACAGATTTGCAAGGTGTGTGATGATGGGGACCACTACCATGCTGGTGTGTTTTAAAAACTTTGTGGATATATTATCCCAGCCCGAAGCGCTGTTGGATCTAAGATTCATTAGAGTTCTATAAACCTCATCACAGTCGGTTTCGAGAAGCACAAAAGAATTAGCTTGTGGCAGTGCATCACTGAGTGGAGTAGGGTAATTCGTAGTTCCAGGTTGAATTTGCTGAGCTAGCTCACAGCCTATATTAGCAAAATAATTATTGATGAGATTTATAGATTCGGTGGGGGATGACTTTAAGTTTAGCAATTCTATATTTTGATTATCTGTTTTATTAGTGTATGTTAAAGATTTGATATTTTTCCAGAGTTGTTTTGGATTTTTTATTGAATTTGAAAGAAGTTCTTTTTCGTATTTTCTTTTTAACCTTTTTAGTAAATTGTTACAATAATTCCTGTAACGAGTGTAAGTTATTTTTAGTATTAAATTATCTGGGTTAAGCCGAAGCTTCCTTTGAATTTTATTACGATTCTGTATGCAGCGCAAGATTCCTTTAGTGATCCATGGTTTGATAATGCGTTTGCTGCTAGGAATATTGATTATAGTAGTGTTCGAGTTAATAGTATCGGTAAGAGATTGCAACAGGAGTTTACATAAATAATCCGGATCACTACAAAAAAGGAAATCGCTTATGTTCTTTTCTTGCAAATGTGTTAGAGCCTGTTCATAGTTAAGTGAAGTAGTAGTTTTAGGTATAGCCTGTTTATATTTTTGCTTAGACAATACTAGAAGCGTTGTGAAATGATCTGTGATGGTAGAGTGTAGGATAGCAATGGTAGCGGAAAATTTTTTCTTATTTATTTTTAACATAAAGTGATCTAGGCAGGTTTTATCTCTAGTCGGTAACAAATGCCCAGGCAGGATACCATGAAGAGATAGCATATTGAGGTAGTTTGTTCTATTTTTTTGTTCATGAGACTGCTCGGTCGGCTTCGGTAAAATATTAATATTTATGTCACCCGCGATGACAATACTTTTTTGTGATGTTATGGAGTCTAAGATGAGTACTGAGTGAGTCTATGAAACTGTCAGTATTAGTACTTGATGGAGATCGATAGATACATAGGATAGTGTTATTTAATACGTCCAGCTGTAGGCAAGAGGCTTGTGATAGTGAGATTTCCTTAACTCGGGGTTTTAGTGTACTTTTAACATAAACTACTACTCCATCATTTTGGTTCAGCTGTCGTGTAGTCATATACGACTGGTAGTTACTTAATTGTGGAATAGGTTTATTTGCGCATATTATTTATAATATAATTGTTATCTATCTTTATTTCTATTGTGTGGTGTATAATTTTGTGAATGTTGTATGTTATTAATTGAATTAATTTATTTTGTTTAATTTTTGTATCTGTTGGCTGACTATTCTATTCTCTTTTTGTTACTCTTTGTTTTATGGATTGCATTATCTGAAATAAACGTATTATTGTTATTTAATGTAATTTATAATGTAATTTAAGTTTTAATTTTTCTTTTTAATTTTTTTAATGTAATTTTTTATAATGTAAGTAGGTACTTACTTAAAGTTTTAATTTTTTTATGTATTTATTTTAAGTTAAGTATTAATTTTTTTAATGCAATTATTTAATGTAAAGTTTTAATTTTTTAATGTAATCTCCTAATTTTTAAATGTAACATAGTTTTTAAGTCCCTACTAACAAATATTATGGACCAAAATGTCTGAAATAAAAAGATTTTTTTTTGTCATGTCATAAAACATCATGCAAAGGAAGAATGGGTAAACTGCAATTCCCTTTGTCATGAAACTCAAATCACATACTCACACACACACGCACAGGTAACCATTTCAGAACTACTAAGTACCATCAAATTGCTTACAATCGGAACAGCTTACCACAATACTCAGAGTTTCAAAGTTGTGCGTGTGAGATTCAACTTAGTCGCACAAACTCACACGTCTCGTCACTTTAAGCCGTTGACAAAGTTGTGCTAACTTGAGTTGTAACTATCCAAGTTTGCAAGAGATGGCGTGTTGGAAACTGTAATAGGCTATGTTAATTTGAGTGTGATTCGTGAAAGGCTTCTTAACTATCCTATAAGTGGCTGATGCGGAGGAGTACTTGGACGCCTACGTGTCTTATTTGGTCGTTGTATATAATTATGTATCTAAGTATTAACTTTTAGTTTTATTCATTAATAACTATTTTTTTTTTTGGTGATTAATTATTATTTGATATTAAGTTGAATGTTTTCCTAACATAAAGTAAGTATGAACTTATAGAAAAACATCAGCCTAAACGCTCATTTCATTCCATCTTTTAACAGTAAGCATTCGTTCCCTTTATTTTACACTAGTTGAAGCCCGCGGATCCGCCCGCGACGATGTCCTTCAAATTATATATTAAAACCTTCCTCGAGAACCACTCTATCCGTTGGTGAAAATAGCATGAAAATCGGTGTTGTAGTTTTTGAGTTTATCGCGAACAGACAGACAGAAAGACGCGGCGGAGGACTTTGTTTTATAATATGTAGTGATGATATCATTTAATTTAAAATGCAATATTACAGAAGTATAGAAGCGCATCAAGTTACCAGGAGCCGCGCTTGCTGAAGTTGGTATGTGGATGGGTGATCACCAGTTACATACCGAGTTTCCTCCGTACCTCGGAAAGCACGTTAAGCTGTTGGTCCCAGCTGCCATATATAGATCTTTGGCATTCGTTACAAGTAGTCAGTGACCTGAAAGTCTGACATTCAGTCTTACCAAAGGGCATTACCCAGTATTAACTATGTTGTGGAGGTCAGATAGGCAGTCGCTCCATGTAAAATATTCGTATTCAGCTGCATCCAGTTAGACTGGAAGCCGACCCCAACATAGTTGGAAAAAGGCTAGGCTGATGATAAGATTGAACAGTGTGTACCGTGACTATGTCAAACCAAACGAATCGAATTAATTAATTTACAAACAATGTCCTATGTATGTGGCGAATACACTTTCAAAGTATGGAGTTTACAAAATGTAACGAATTTACTTTGTGGCGAATGTACAATAACCCGTCCTAACTAAGTAAGTTAGTAGACACAATACTAACTCGAAGGACATAATCTAGTTAGTTTAATACTACTAGTTTTAAGCTCAAACTAAACATAACATCTCGGTTGTAATCCCCGAAGCGATAAGCAGAGGTGTAATGAACCATATCGTCCACGTTATAGGAGACAATTCACTCTGGCTGCTACTGAGAAATTCGTGATGGAAAACGTAATATCATTTTACCCAACCCGGGAGTCGAACCCAAGACTTCATGCTCAACAGCAGAGCTTACAACCACTAGTCCAAAGAGCCAGTCAAAGTTACCAGTCCCTTTTTTTTGGTGGGTGGAAAATCATCAAATAACCCCTTCCGCTCTAGGGCAGAGCGAAAGGGAGTGGGAGTGACTTCTACTGACTAAAAACCACCCATGTTCCTTCTTAGCCCTTCATGTCGAGGCCGCGGTATCTCTTGCGAACAACCCGCAGCCCGACGGGAGAGGGATGGGCTCTAATCCACCACGCGGGCCCAGTGTGGGTAGATGTCACATGTCTTCGATTTTTTTGGTTTTATGACATGCCGGTTTCCTCACGATGTTTTCCTTCACCGGTTTGAGAGCAGTGGTGACTAAATAAATTACACACCAGTTTTGCGCCTGACTGGGTTCGAACCCACGACTGTTCGTAAGTGGGACCGACGCCACTGGGCCTCCGCTGCTTTCATAGCTAGAGTAAACGAATGTTTTACAACATGTTATTAAAATAAATCTTGCTCGTCTGACGCGATTTATGTCGCAAACCCTTTTAGCCGCATAATTATAGTGGACACTGTCGCACTACACTCGACCACTATCCCAAGAGATGCATTCTGTGGCTATTATAACAGTAGTTCTAGTTTCTGTATTTACTAAAGTTTATAAGTTTAATTTTCCGTAAAGTTTACAAAGTTGCAGGAAACTAAAGTCAAACTTAATAAACAACTTTACTTTTAATCACCATTTTTTTTTTGTGGGGTGGGAAATCATCAATGATGATGACTCCTCCCGCTCTGGGCGGAGCACAAGGGAGTGTCAGACTTCTACTGGCTAAAAACCACCCATGTTCCTACTTAGACATTTGTGTCCGGGGCCGCGATATCTCTTTCGAACAACCCGTAGGTCCGACAGGCGTCGGCCCTTGCGGGGCCCTGCAATGTTGCTGACATCTCTTTGAGGCGCGCGTGGAACACGTGCGCGTCGTTGACATGGCCTATCATCATCATAGAACAGACGGACGGTGAGCTTTCATCACCATCTTGATCCTTATAATGATGAGTATAAAGATCCCTTGAAAAGTGGACTAGGTACTCTTTACAACAAACCTTTAAATATTTGATTCTTTCAGACCCAGCCATGAGTATATATATATATATATACCCAGACATGAGTACCTATATATATATACAAAGATATGAGTATATCGGGAAAAACCTACGAGAGCTTTCTTTTCATACTGTTTCTTTTCAAACGAGAAGTTTCATCTCGTTAAGAGTAAAAATAAGTGTCTTAACAGTGCTTTAAAAAGAAGCATAAAAGAATTTTTACTTCAAAGTTTCACTTCATAATATTCTTTCGGTATACGCAAGAAGTGAAAAGAGCGTGTGGCTCAAACGACACGCAAGTAATGACAGTGAGTAAGGAGTAGACAATAGGGTAGTTAACAAAAAAATCTAATTAGTCCGTCAGATAGATTTCCAAAAAATATTGGAGACGTATTTTTTCTTTTTTCACGTAAACAAACAATGAAGACGATACAGTGCTTTGAAAACTCTTGTGACGTCATATTCTAAGACATTAGTGTGACATTTTTTACCGGTGAGTGATGTCACAACCCCCCACTTAAATCTTTAACGCGTTTTATCTTCGTCAATTTTTATTGATTTGATAAAACAAAAAATACGTATCCAATATTTTTCGATAATCTAACAGACGGACTAATTAGAATCATATTTTTTTTTAGTCAGTAAACATCCCTATTGGAAGAAACCGCTTAGAGCTCGCTAAAACCAAACTTTCTATAATAGTACATTATGGTATAAGTGTGTAACGTTGGTGATTACCGCTGAGGCGCCTTTGAGACCCGAACCGTTAGGTGAGGGTCTTAAGAGAGCCGAGGACGGTAATCATCAATACACACGTGTATCATACGACGTTTTTCAACACACTTGTGAAGAAAATAACACAAAAAAATCATTTTTAACATGTTTTCAACTGTTAAAATGACGCATCTAACAATGGCGATCGGTAATAGACTAAAAGGATGAGGTTTCTTTTTTTTGCTTTTTGCGGATAGTGTTTCAGCCACGTAAAAAATGAGGATTTCAAAGTTTTTTTAATAAAGAGAAAACAAAAGTTTTATTTATTGAAAACGTATACACAAGTTGAAATTATCTATTTAAATTAATAAATTATCCTGAGCGCGCATCTAACAATGGCGATCGGCTATAGACTAAAAGAATAAGTTTTTTTTTTTGGCTTTCCGCGGATAGTGTTGCAGTCACGTACAAAATGGGGAATTCAAAGTTTTTTTTATTACAGAGAAAACAAAAGTTTCATTTATTAAAAACGTATGTATAAGTTGAAATTATCTATTTAAATTCGAAGTTGCATGAAATGAGCAAGGAATAGGTACATTAATTTATTTGTAGTATTAAACACAATCTTTTTAGTATCGAAACTTTTTTAAGAACAGAGCAACTCAACCAAAAAATTAAAAAAAAAAACCTATAACTCACTTGTGAATAATGGTAATGAAAAATTCACAGTTTGATTACAGGTGTCATTATATGCCTAATTGCGGTGAAATTAGAGCCACTTTATGAGCAAGTGTGTTGAAAAAACATAATCCACATTCGATTTTCAAACACACTTGCAGAACGAAAGACGAAAACAAGCGAAACACGGATTTTTGCTTGATTCAAGACGCATCATCCGAGACTGTGAATGTGGTCTTACAGTTTTGAGGCATTAAGAAGACCTAGTATCGTTTATAATGATACCACAGCCTCTAATTGCTAGTAATTTTCTCGCTATGTCCCCTTGTCTAGACGGTTTTAGTTACAGTATTTAAATGCCATGTCTTTAATCTGAGTATGAATATAGAATTGCGGTTTATTTTTAGCAAGCAAGAGATATTTATAGTTTTGTTTATTCTTATGCCGGAGAGGTATATTAAAAATTGTTTTGTGCAACACGATTTCTTGAATATTGTTAGACACATGAATTAATTGAAGGTGGTCAAGTCGAAAAACACGCTTAGTTTTTTTACTGTTCATTTTAATACGAATCTACCTACATAGGTATATGTTTTAAGCTATTGCATAGCTTCTATCACGCTTGTCTCTTTAGTTCAGCAACCCGCCTTTAGGTGGCATTGGTTGTATTGGAAAACTACCGTAATCAGCTGTTTGTGAGAAAGTATATAGGTGTATAGGTATTTATCATCTATGTACAACAGTGAATATCTGTACTCGTATAATTTGTGTACAAAGTGTTTTAAATATGAATAAACAAAGTGTATTTATTAATGAAGAAAGTCACGAAAAAACAGTGATAGAAAATAAGTTAGTACTCTATATACATTCATTTTATTATTATTATAACAAATGCAGTATTATTTTTTGTTTTGTTAATTTATATATAATACTGCTATAAAGATAACCAAAATGTTGGGGAAATATAGTATTTATACTTACACTTTTACTAATCATCCTCATCTTTTATAAAATATTAAATCTTATTATTTTTCAATGTTTACTTTTCATCTGACATTTCGTCAGTAATTGTCAAGATGTCATTTACTTTTTCTTTTAATTTGTGTCATAGTTTTTCTTAGTGGTTAGAACTACGAAGGTTACATTTGATTTATATAATTTAATTCATTTTTATTAATATGTTAGCTCAAATAATGTAATTTATTGATAATTTCTATTAATAGTATCTTATCTTACGCTTATAAAATTAACTAACACGCTCAAGAACTCTTTTTTTATAGAGAAGAAAAGCATAAAGAGCTAAAAAGAAAAAGAAATTGTGAACGTCAAAGGGCATATTATCAGCGTTAAAATTTGAAATTGATAAAAAATTTAAAAATGTATAAAAAATGCTATGCAATAGCTTTACCGCGGCAGTCTCCAGTGCCACACGTCTTTTTTATTCTATCAAATGTTTTTTTTTATACAAAAAGTCTTCTTGAGAGACCCATAGACTCTCATCATTTTATCTTTCAAAATCTTAAGAGGGTACGTTTCGAAAGTGGCCAACGACGCAAGCTTTATATTTGTCAAATACTGAAAAAAATCATGAAATAAATATAGCTCTGTGCTCCACTAAAATATATTGAGCAGATTGAGATTACATCTCAATCTGCTCAATACATTTCACTTTGGCTTCGCCTCTCACTCTAGCAGAAAAGACAATAATTTATTAAGACAAGACATACCCATCACACAATAAAATATTTTTCCTTATACAAGTTACACATATGTAGCAAACTTTCGGAGTAACGTACATCGGAGTGACGAACATTCTGAGTACAGTACTTCGTAGTAGCAAACTTTCGGAGTAACGTACATCGGAGTAACGAACATTCTGAATACCGTACTTCGTTATAGCGTACATTCTGACTCACGTAATTCGGACTTACAAACTTTCTGTATACCGTACATCGGCATTTCGAACTTCGGAGTAACGTAATACAGTCGTGTAATACGTGTTTTTCATTCATCTAATAATTACACTGGATGTGCAAATAACCACGTTTGCATCGGTTATTTTGAGATAAACAGAAATACACTTATTACCTTGTAATGGCGCTATGGTATGGGATACGTGACTGAGACGTGGTAATTCACTGTGGTAATTTTAAAGACCATTATTGTACCATTTCGTCATGATGAAAGTTTTCAGTATAAGTTTATGTTTATACTGAAACCTTTATAAGGAAAACTTGGCAGTAATAAAGACAAGGAAAATAAACCTTATAACGCACTAATCCAATAATAAACTCACAAAATATCTACCACAACAAACGCACCTTGATAACATCGACAAACGACAACATGGCCGATCTGTTAAATTTAGTTCCACAATTGTCCGCGGGACTTCTTTCGTGACTTTAACTTGCATTTACTTTTTAGAGACTTAATGCTAAACATTTTACTAATTATAAAGATTTCTGCGTGTATACCAAACAGCTTGTTCGACTGTACACCCCTGTCTAACACTTCGGGAATTACAGGTGTGATGTTATGATACAATTAAATTATAGTGCGTTTGAGCCACTTTACGTAACGCTAAGTGTATATTTGCAAATTACTTCATCTACTACGTAAAAGCCTTCATAAATTTCCCAAACATTTTTATTCCCTATTCATTTACTAACGAGTCAAAAAAACCTCATCCAAAAAATGGCCACCTAACAGCATCCGAATACACGGCTCCAAATAATTTAATCAAAGTTACTCGTGTGTACAAACTACACACAACCGGGACAGGCTGGACCCAAAATGGGAGCGAAACTCTTTCCACTGAGCTTTCGAAGCAAATCGGTGAAAATAGGTTTCCATGTGAGCGAGCGAAAAATACGCAGATTAGGTTGCGACTTAGTGGTGAAGTGAGCGACAAGCATTAGCGGACCTGGGTCGAGAAAGTTACTCTATTTGGGGTTTGTTTAGGGTACTGGAGAGCAGCGGTGGCCCAGTGGTGGTAGCCCCGCCTTTTGAGGCATAAGTCATGGGTTCGAATACAATCAGGTGGCTTTTTTTTTTGGCGGTTGAAAAATCATCAAATAACCCCTCCCGTTCTTGGGCAGAGCGGAAGGGAGTGTCAGACTTCTACTGACTAAAAACCACCCATGTTCCTTCTTAGCCCTTCATATCGAGGCCGCGGTATCTATCGCGAACAACCCGCAGCCCCGACGGGCGCAATCAGGTGCCTTACTTTGTGTATTGAATTTTATCACCACTGCTCATAAAACAGTGAAGGAAAACATTGTGAGTAAACTTTCGTGAAGAAGGAACATGGGTGGTTTTTAGTCAGTAGAAGTCTGACACTCCCTTCCGCTCCACCCAGAGGAGTCATTAGATGATTTCCCACACTCCAAAAAAAAAAAGGTGGTAAGTCAGAAATTAATTACATTAAGTAATTTTTCAACACACTTGCTCATAAAGTGGCTCTAATTTCACCGCAATTAGGCATATAATGACACCTGTAATCAAACTGTGAATTTTTCATTACCATTATTCACAAGTGAGTTATAGGTTTTTTTTTTAATTTTTTGGTTGAGTTGCTCTGTTCTTAAAAAAGTTTCGATACTAAAAAGATTGTGTTCAATACTACAAATAAATTAATGTACCTATTCCTTGCTCATTTTATGCAACTTCGAATTTAAATAGATAATTTCAACTTATACATTCGTTTTTAATAAATAAAACTTTTGTTTTCTCTGTAATAAAAAAAACTTCGAATTCCACATTTTGTACGTGACTGCAACACTATCCGCGGAAAGCCAAAAAAAAAACTTAATCTTTTAGTCTATAGCCGATCGCCATTGTTAGATGCGCGCTCAGGATAATTTATTAATTTAAATAGATAATTTCAACTTGTGTATACGTTTTCAATAAATAAAACTATTGTTTTCTCTGTAATAAAAAAACTTTGAAATCCTCATTTTTTACGTAGCTAAAACACTATCCGCAAAAAGCAAAAAAAAGAAACCTCATCCTTTTAGTCTATGGACGATCGCCATTGTTGGATGCGTCATTTTAATTGTTGAAAACATGTTAAAAATGATTTTTTTGTGTTATTTTCTTCACAAGTGTGTTGAAAAACGTCGTATGATACACGTGTGTATTGATGATTACCGTCCTCGGCTCTCTTAAGACCCTCACCTAACGGCTCGGGTCTCAAAGGCGCCTCAGCGGTAATCACCAACGTTACACACTTATACCATAATGTACTATTATATCGTTATAATGAATAAATATCTTTGTGGAATAAGAAATTGTTTACATCATTATTTTTCAGCTCAACTCAAACCCGCCGAGGTCTATGTCACACTATCGGAGTCACAAAAAACTTCAAAATACCCTATGTGGAATTTTCGTGTTCGATTAAGCACAATGAAATTCTAGTCAAAAGCCTGACTGGTGAATAAAGGGTGTAAAAGTACCCTTAGCGCAAACGAAGGGCATTTGTTCTCCCCACCACTGCGATCATTTTTTTGTTCTAGACCATACCTGGGAACCTCCTAGTTGCGGAGATATTGGGGGTCAAAGTTCCAAATTTTTCACAGCTGTTTTTGTAAATACTAGTATTTCAGGTTTTAACTTTACTTAAATTACCTTCATGACCCGTTTACTATTCAAAGCATCCACTAGCACAATGTTTTAAGAGTGCTACTTTGAGTTTTACCGTAAAATGTGATTTTTGACCCCAAAAAAAAAAGTCATTTCCCAGCAAAAATTTTTGCGTAGGGGTACTTGGTTTGATAGTACAGAATGCTTGGTTGTCGGATGCGTGAAGAGTTCGTTTACACCCTGTAGAGATGTCGACTGACTAAAAAAACTATGATTATTTTTAATCCGTCAGTTAGATTATCTAAAAATATTGGATGTGTGTTTTTTGTTTTATATAATTAATAAAAAATGACGAAACTAAAACGCGTCAAAGACAAAAAAAGGTAAAAAATGTACTGAAATCACACGAGTTTTCGAAGCACTGTATCATCTTCATTTTTTGTTTAAAACGTGAAAAAAGAAAAATATGTGGCCAATATTTTTTGGAAATCTATATTTTTTTTTTTTTTTTTTTTTAAACTTTGCCCCACACTAGGAATTTCTCCTGTATCGTGGGTGCGTTCACAAACATTTAAACTCACATACACAACCAAACACCCAGACCCGAAACAATTATCTGTAGATCATACACATATTTGTTCCGTGCGGGGATCGAACCCGCGACACGCAGCGCAGCAGTCCAATCGCTCAGCCACTGCGCCAACCATGTCGTCATTATATGATTAACCAATGATTTTTTTTTTGTCATCTACCCTATTGTTTGGTTTTAAGATAATATTTGAAGTCCAGCACATTACTCTAATGTAACGTGGCTAGATAATAACATCCGTTCAGATCAATTTTCAGGTTAAGCAGCGTTTGTCTAGGTTGATCTGTGGATAGGTGACCATTACATTTCAAGTTTCCTCCATGACTCGGAAAACACGCTATGACCGGCTGATCTAAGATCTCTGACAGTCGTAACACTGACAACAAGCAGTCTTGCTAAGGATAACGTATTATCCAGTGCTAGCTAGGTTGAGGAGGTCAGACAGGCATCCACGTAAAATACTGGTATACAGCTGTATCCGGTTAGACTGAAGCCGACCCCAACATAGTTAGGAAAAGGCAGATGATGACATTTCTTTTATCTAACACTAGCTGATCCCCGCGGCTTCGCCTGCGTGGATGTCGATTGTTGCTACAAATTGAGTATATATTAAAAACTTCCTCGAGAACCTCTCTATCAATTGGTGAAAACAGCATGAAAATCGGTGCAGCAGTTTTTGAGTTTATTACGAACAGACAGACAGACAGACGCGACGGAGGACTTTGTTTTATAATATGTATGTTGTGATGGTAGTCATACCATGCAGTTTTCTTCCGCTCTCGTCCCCGCGCATACGACTCAGCCTTATAAGGACTGAATAAATCGTGCCCCTAATATCCTTAGATATTTCTTCGCTATAATTTATTGATATTTGAGATATCCTTTGGCTTGCGAAGGATAAACGAGAAAGGGTAGTCGTGTGACTGTAATAAGTTGGTCGGAAAAATTATTGTCGCAATTTCAGGCATAATTTAATATTATTTTGGTAACGATTGTCTGGACGATTGAAGCTTTAGTAACGTTTTCCATTAAATATGTCTAGCTGAACGTTACCATACCAATTCGTTTATCTCTCAGTCAACAATAATAAAGCTACAGCGGACACAAGATTATAATATCAAAAAATGTATTGGTACGGAGTCTTGATTTGTGCCCGGTTGATGGCAATAGGCTTGCCCCAAATTACATGTGACATAAGTATAACCGGTGAAATGTTGGTGTACTAGGTATAAGGTATACGTCTATAATTATTGCCATATCACATAATTTATAAGAAATCAAACAGCAGATAATAAACACGTTCATTTTTAAGGGGGAGGTTTCAATACTTTCTTAAATCCAATAAAATCCGTAGTTTTATAGTAAAGTAGCATACATACAGCTAGAAAAAAATAAAATCTATAAATACACTGGCTTATGATTTATTATTTACTTTCAAAGTGCGTTGGACTTTCATCAATGCACTTTCGGCTCAGAATTTGAGCAAAAACTGTGTAAATGTCCAGTAACGACAACCTCCACATTTCAATAACTCAACAATATCATAACACTATAGACATCATAATTACCTAAGATATATGGTATCGTATCACATGGCAGCGCGAAAGATGATCCCACTTCAGTTCAATTACATGCATTAAAGGCGAAAGTCGCCCAGCAACAGTTGCGCGACATGATGGTAATTATTGCAAACAATTGAAGGGAGCGACAATTAGTTGCTGAGACGGCGGCAGGCGGCCCATTTGACGATTAGACGCGCGACGGGGGACGCGACGGTAAACGCGACGCGGTGGCGGTATGTACTTAAGTTTAGTAACTGTACGATAAGTACACATTATTTTATTATAATATTATAGTTGCCCGTCTAGTGGTCGCAAGCGCTGGGTGGTGGACCGCTGAGCATGAGGTCCAGGGTTCGATTCCCGGGTCCGTCAAATTGTTTTGGGTTTTTCAATCAGGAATTCTGAGGAGGAAGGAGACTGGATTTGTGACCGGTTCATGGCAATAGCCTCGTGGCATGCTCTTGCCTTATTACAAGAAACTTAAACATTTAAGTAAGTACTTTCTGTAAAATATACAGGGTGTAAATCAACCCATCACACAGCTGTCTACCAAGCATTCTGTACATCAAACTAAGAACCTCTACGCAAACATTTTTGCTGGAAATCGACTTTTTTTTGGGGTCAAAAATCACATTTTACGGTAAAACTCAATGTAGCACTGTGAAAACATTGTGCTAGTGGATGCTTTGAATAATAAACGGGCCGTGGAGGTACAAAAACAGCTGGGAAAAATTTGGAACTTTGACCCCCAATATCTCCGAAACCAGGGGGTTCCCAGGTATGGTCAAGAACAAAAAAATGATCGCAGTGGTGGGGAGAACAAGTGCCCTTCGTTTGCGTTAAGGGTACGTTTACACCCTATATACAGCAAAAACTGGATAGTGAAAAGTAAAAGCTAAAATAATTAACACGTAGCGATGATTGTCAGCTACGAAAGCGTAGCTCGTAGCAACAGCGTAGTCTTTCTTTGCGGCTACGAATATTCGGTACAAGACATCAATTTGGATGGATAAACTTCTGTACCGGTCTATCTATAGTTTAATGGATTAATTGGGTTTATTCATCTGTGAATAACGTGGCCTAAAATAGTTTAGAAATCTGTTGATGTTTACTGTTTGGAGAGCACTGAACACGTGGAAACTGTGTGTACGTGTGTCTGTTACTGTGTAGATACACTTCTACCTAACGCTTAATGCTTAAAAGGAATATTATGGCATTGGCTGTGACCTTCGTCCGCTTGATTTTTTTATAAAAGACTAGTGGACGTCACGCAGTTTCACCCGCCTAGTTCCCATTCCCGTGAGAATACAGGAATAAAAGTATCCTATGTCACCCGGGGATAGTGTAGCTTCCCAACGGTGAAAGAATTTTTCAAATCGGTCTAGTAGTTTTTAAGTTTACTCGTTACATACAAAAATACAAATCCTTCCTCTTTATAATATTATTATAGACTAGCTTTACCCCGCGTGCGATGCAATGCTCTGTTTGAAGTTGTCATTCGTTGACTTAACAACTGAACGTCACTCAATTGTTTTACCTTCCCGGAACCTCTCCACTAACACTTGAGCTTTATGGTACGGTATTAATGTTCAAATAGATTTTTAAGTATTATTACGAATAGTTTGTTTAAGAGTATAGAAAATTATTGTTTTTAGACCTTTTCAGGCAATTTTTTTATTTTTTCTCTGCGTAAAAACCATTCTTGAACTTCAACGAACATTTAAAAAAAAACCGGCCAAGAGCGTGTCGGGCCACGCTCAGTGTAGGGTTCCGTAGATAATAAAATATTATGTAAACGAAGTTAAAAAAAAAATACGGGCAAATGAAACTTGACCTCTGGATTGTATAGGCGCTCATACGATTCAGGGACCAAATTATATTGGTTAATTGCAGTTTCCATCTGTTGTTTCCATCCAAGTTCAAAATAATTTTCCTAGAAAGTCCTTATAAAGTTCTACTTTTCAGATTTTTTTCGTATTTTCTAAACTTATGGTTCAAAAGTTAGAGGGGGGGGGACGCTTTGTTTTTTACTTTTGGAGCGATTATTTCCGAAATTATTGACATTATCAAAAAATGATTTTAGTAAACCCCTATTCATTTTTAAATACCTTTCCAACAATATATCACACATTAGGGTTAAAATTAAAAAAAAAAACACTTCCCACTTTACATATAGGGGGGCTACCCTAATAAAACATTTTTTTCCAATTTTTATTTTAGCACTTTGTCGGCGTGATTGATACACATATTGGTCCCAAATTTCAGCTTTCTAGTGCTAACGGTCACAGAGATTAAGCGAGGACGGACAGACAGACAGACATGGCGAAACTATAAGGGTTCCTAGTTGACTACGGAACCCTAAAAAAAGAATTGGCCAAATTGGTTCAGGCGTTGTTAAGTTATGCGCTTACCAACACATTGAGCGATTCATTTTTATTTCTATACTAATATTATAAAGCTGAAGAGTTTGTTTGTTTGTTTGTTTGTTTGTTTGAACGGGGTAAACTCAGGGACTACTGGTTGGAATTGAAAAACTCTTTTAGTGTTGAATTGTCCGTTTATCGAGGAAGGCTTTAGGCTATATAACATCACGCCACAATCAATAGGAGCGGAGCATAAATGAAAAGTGTTGCAAAAACGGGAAAAGATATTCCTTTTTGAGAGCTTCCGTTGCGTGCGCTGCGAAAACGGTTTAAGTTACGTAAATATTATGTATCAAGGAATTGTTTCTCTTTAAAAGTTCTAAAAAAAAGTCCGCGACAGTATATGTTTATCTTTTACGATTGACTCACTGTAACCATTTTTTTATATTAAAATGTTAGGTTAAAAAGAATTATATTTTGCGAAGCTTATTTAACCCATATGGTATTAATCTATATCTAATTAAACGTGTTTGCTAGCACAGAAATTTAATATAGAATATTTGTGCCCTTTACTCTATACAGTTTAAACAAATATCTTAGAAGATATCGTAATTTAAAAATACACGGGCGACAAAATAATTAGCGCGTGGCAGTCATTCGGTCCGGTGCGGTAGGTACGTGGGGATTCTGGCCTCTGGGGGCTCCGGAGAAATTCAAATTCAAAATGTTTACTGCACCATAATGTTTACAAGTACAAGGTGTTACTGTATATTAAACAGTATGAGATACCTATAGTAATTGTTACTTTAATAATTGAATCGAAGTCAATCTAAACTAATAGGTATTTTATAGAGGAAAGGTAAGATTTTTTGTTAGTTACGAGTACGATATAGGTCAATTTAATAAGTTGGATAGTCGATTTATCTAGAAAGGTTACAAGCTATATTATGTGTTGCAGACGAAGTTGCGTGGGTCAGCTAGTTATAGATATTACTACATTAAATCGGTACAGTTTCCGAAGATTAGCCCGAACAAACAAATAGAGAAGACAAATTGGTTTTTAAAGTACCATAATAATATAAACTTTCTTAAGCATTCAGTAAAAATCTGTTCCTCATTTTGTTTATTTTTATTTGTAAATATGTAAATGTGTTATTTGTGTATATTGGCCTTATTACAGAAATAATCAATTCTTAAACTCGTTTACAGAAAGTAACAAGAAGCAATAGGTACTATTCGACTGCCGCATGCCGTCTTGAAGGGTATGCGGGAAATCAGTTCATTTCCTTTCCCGAGTTGCTTTCAGTTCAACAAACGTAGATATTCAGGCTTTTCAAGATTGTAAAGAACAACAGAACAACAGAACAGAACAGATTGTGTTGTTAGGACTTTCACGAATTCAATATCACCTGACCACACAAGTGGAAATTGAAATGAGGAAAATGTCGTGAGGAAAGTTTTGATTATGAATGTGGATGGGTATAAGAGTAGAGGAAGACCTACGAATATATACGAAACGAAACGAGACTGTATAAAGGATGATTTCGCAAGAATGGAGGTGTCTGATGAAATGACGAGTAAAAGAGAAGTATTGAAGAAGAAGACATTCTGCGCCGAACCTAAATAAATGTACATAAGGGCAGGAGAATGACAGCGGCGATCGACGGCGGCGACCTCTCGCGCCCGGCCCTGGTTCAAGCCATGGTCTGGGAGAGCGAATGGGACGCCGTCGCCTCCTTCTGCGAAGCAGTGATGCTAGCGAAGGAAGTGGCGGAACGTGAGAGGGAGAGAACCTCTCGTCCCAGCCGCCGCGGGAGACGCTCCGGGCGTCGGGGGTCACGTGATGGCTTCCGGCCGCCGTAGACGCGGCCCTTTGTTCGAAAGAGATACCGTGGCCTTGACACAAAGGGCTAAGAAGGAACATGGGTGGTTTTTAGTCAGTAGAAGTCTGACACTCCCTTCCGCACTGCCCAGAGCGCGATGATGATGATGAGATGCATCTTAGTTTACGTTTTTCCTAAATACAGATGTACGAGACATTTATTTATTTTCTTTCAAAGAATCAAAGTACTGAGTTCTAGGTACTCGTAGCAATAAACTTAGGGTTCCCTAGGGATCTAAAATATTTTATTTGTAAGCATAAAACTGTATTTTATTTCTCTTTTCGACGTTCTAATCCAGAAGAGGCATAAATCAAACAGTCCACATGTGAGCTCCATGTATCGAATAAAAAAGGCTGGAAATAATTAAGGGTTCCGCAGTCAGAATAATATACAACGTGCTTTTTTTATTTGCCTTTAGTAACTCTAGGGTAATATTGCATAAGTAAAAATATTACAAAAACACATAGAATTGGTTCAAAACGCATAGTTTTTAAGATAATTATCATAGTTTCGAAGGTTTTTTCATTTTCATTTTATTCAAGATTTCAATTTTTGTTTTTATCTGTGTAGGTTATTAATTCAATAGATAACTTTACAATTTTATCTAGTACCAGAATCTCTAAGAGAAATTAGGTAAGTCTTAGGTTAAGTTGACCGACAGACGGGAATCCTTGGTGAAACTAAAAGGGTGTCTTGTTTTACTGCGGAATCGCAAAAATAGCTAAGTTATCCTTAACAAACAAACAAATAAACAATTCTAGACATTTCGTCGTATTTAATTTTTCACCTGTCATTCTGTTGTGTTAGTTTATATTATTATGAGCTTGTTATATGTCATCTTGGACACGTAGGATATAAATAACTTAATACATATTTACATATCTACAAACTCTATGGGAATTATTAAAGTTATGTAGGTAAACAAAATAATAATAGTATTGTTGTACATATTTATGCTATTTACGAGGGACTTATTGCAAAAACCAGAAGGAGACGCCCTAGAAAGACATACACTGATTTTATTGGTGACATTCTTCATTCATAGAAAGGACAGGTGCGTAGTACGAGAATTCGTAACGCGTGCGTGTATGTCCTGTTTTATGAATGTGGACGAGGCAAAAGGCCGATCGTAGCAGGTGGCGTTCTGTGGTTTCTGCCTACCCCCATGGCATGGGAAAAGGGCGTGGGTTTATGTATGTAAGTATGTTATTGCAAAAAAATGCGACAAAAATGATAAAAAATAAAAATTGAAATAGCGTTTTATTACAATGATTTTATACGGACGAAGTTGCGGGAAACAGCAAGTTTAATTATCATCTTCCTGCCCCAGTTCCATGTTATTTTGGGTCAGCGCAACACGTTTTTTTCTTCAATTTTCCCCTGTCAATACATCTCGCTATAATTTACTACTAACAGCTAATTTGTAATATTTATTGATGTGTAAACTACACATATGGATGACGGAAAGTTTCTTTGATGTCCTATTTATTTTCCACACTTACAATCAAAGGACATATTCCCACCGGACGGGAAGTCTGATATAGGGCGAAAACAGTCACGTATATCAGACGCAAACGGCCTTGTATTGAACCTTTGATTTAGACCTGATATACCGTTCTGTCTATTTATTGTTTATTGGTCATGGGATTTTATTAAAAACATTGTTGTTCTTAAAAATATGTACGAAATCGAAAACTCTGTGAACACTTTTGTTTTTTTTATGAAACTTGATGCAATTTTAATCATACTGCATACTTAAATTAAAGGTTGATATGGCAAGAAAGGAGATGTCTGAAGAGTTGATGACTCATAGAGAAATATGCAAGAAGATATGCTGCGCCGACCCCAAATTAATTGGGAAAATGGTAAGAGAATGATGATGATGATGACTGCATAGCTACGGTGTGATGATGCTTATTTAAAGAATTTTGGAAATTTTGGAAAGCAGCGGTGGCCCAGTTGTGAACAGTCCCGCCCGACTGAGAACAGCGGTGGCTTTGTAGTGGTGGCTCCTTACGAACAATAAGTCGTGGCTTCGAACCCAGGTAGGTGCATTACTTTGTATAATTTATTTCATCACCAATGCTCTCAAAACAATGAAGGAAAACATCGTGAGGAAACTGGCATTCCTTAGAACCAAAAAAATCGAAAACATGTGTCATCTACCAACCCGCACTGGGCCCGCGTGGTAGCCTTCAGTGGGAACATCATAAGCTGATGATGCTAATGATCGGAAAATATTTAATAATATTTTACACAAAAATAACACATGCATTTATATTCCTCATCATTGTTAGGTATTATCTTTAATTACCTTTCACACCTAGGTGATAATAATAGACACCATTATTTACGGATACCTAGAACCATGAGGAAAATGTATGGTTATGCACGTTTCTAGTGAATCACGGCCATCGGCGTTATTTGATTTTTATACGAATATGTTATGCAAACTTTGCTATCTGATAGCTCATATTAAGTGAGCTGATTGTGATTTCATTATCAATGGTACAAGGTCCCTAGAAGTACTCCAGATAATTTTTGCACCCGGTCAGGTGTTTGTTGGTATTCATTGACACAATATTGTGAAAGAAATCTTGTTTTTTTTTTAAATTTGTCTGATTTTACGGCGATAAATAATCAAACAAATACTGTGACTGCTAAAAATGTATGGAGAAATCTAAACAAAGACGAAGGTAGTCAAAAGTCCCCTACTTTTGGCTGTCCCCGTAAATCAAAAAACGGTAAGTAACTCAATAAATCAAATAGTAGGGGAGGTACACCACGAGGTCTTTATATGTAACAGCGGTATCTCGAGAAAAACAAGTTTCGGGAAAATTTTAGTTTTATAAATATGGATTGACCGGCAATGGGGTGTAACATAATAATGTTATAAGCATAGATATACTGATAAAATCATAACCTTGCCTTTAGAATTTTAGCCATAACCATAAGGTGTTACGCGAATGGATAAAATAAGGAATGAGTACATAAGAGGAAGTCTGAAAGTGGCGCCGGTGACTGAAAAGTTGTGTGGAAATCGGTGGTCGTGGCATACCACGACCACCGATTTCCTCATTCACATTTTCCTCATTCCTCCGCATCACATGCCCATATGCGGAGGAATGAGGAAAATGTTGTGAGGAAGGTTTTGAATATGAATGTGGAAGGATATACGAGTAGAGGAAGACAGACCAAAGAAACGATGGATGGACTGTGTTAAAAATGATATGGTAAAAAAGGAGGTGTCTCATGAGATGACGAGAAACAGAGAGGTATGGAAGAGGAAGACATGCTGCTCCGACCACAAATGAATTGGGATAAGGGCAAGAGAATGATGATGAACCATAAGGTGGGGTTACATTAAACCTAAATATGCTGTTCACTATTCACAAAGTTCAGAATAAAACACAATCCATGCTCTCCATCTATCGCACAAAGTTATAAAACAATCTTTATTACAGCCAATCCACAGCCACACACGTCTCCAGAGTCTGTACAAGCGAGACATCTGAAGTTTCCAACAAAAAGTAATAACTCGATTCGCCGCATGTTCGAGGAATTTTTCACAAGAATTATATTAGTCTCATATTCTCACGTCGCGTCGTCACTCGCGAACCACAAATTCAAATATATTGTAATCCATTTTGCATCAATATCGCACGAGTCGTGCGTTTCTTGAATAAATCAATTTTTGCGTCGACATTTGCTTTGTGAAGAACAATGTACCTATGTGGATGTTTAAAGCAGTGTTCACACGATATACAGTCGCAGTTTTATTTACTGTGGTATCGTTGAAAGCTTTAACTCGTGGTTTAACTTAAACCCCAAAAGGGTTAGCAGAGGTGTGCATCTCTTTATTTATTCGGCGAAACATACTATCTATGTAGTAAGCCTACATTTCGAAGAAATAATGTCGGACAGTGGACGAGCCCGCCACACTATTCCCAAACCAGTGCAACTCCTGAAAGCCAGAATATATTCCTAGAATCAGTGGCGGCTACCCGAAAAGCTAACTTTCATCCAAATCCGTTCCATAGTTTTTGCGTGAACGAGTAACAAACACCCATCCATCCATACATCCTTTCGTATTTATAATAATAGTGAGATTTACGTACAGAGTTTCAAATAGTTTTTATTATTTTGACGTATTGCTTTGAATGTTACATACAGGGCAGTAATTACCCCAACTGTGATGCCACCGCACATCTAAAACTACGATTGACCGCGTCTATACACACGTGTAGCTTCATTGGTGAACGTGTGCAAAGGTAAACAAACCATGCATGTATAGAAGCACCAATCAAGCGCTAGGCGTAATTAATGAACTAGCCTTAGGCCTCGGGTAAATTGCATGTCATTTTGAACGAAATTCGGACGAACGCGAACGAAAATACACGAACGATCTCGTAGAACAATTAACTTGCAGTGTACTTATCTAACACACCGTAGAATCGTAAATGACAGTACCGCACATTAGAGAAAAAGCTAGCTTTTGCTCCCGGAATAGAGTGGAGGTCGAAAATCATCCCACGGGAAGCACATAACGTAACATCACGCCTATAATCCCCGAAGGGTTAGGCAGAGGTGTACCTAATAGTACACCCACATTTCGCCAGTTATGTTTAAGTCCCATGTAATAGGGGGCGAGCCTATTTCCATCAACCGGGAAAATCATCATCGTTTCAGCCGAAAGACGTCCACAGCTGGACAAAGGCCTCCCCTATGTGTCGCCTCTTTGAACGGTCCCGGGAATATAGGTATTACCGGGATTTAAAGCAACCTATGGCATTTCCCAAATGATGGTTCACCCTTGTGGAAGACATCGAAATTCGTTCAGCCGTTCAGGAGATGTATGGTAACAGTAACTAACAATGAGATCGACCGAGTTGATTTCACATTATTACAATTAGTCTGGCAAGGATTAGTCACCTAGGTTGGTCTGTAGATAGTTGACCACCCTTTAAATACCAAGAATTCGTTGTAGTCCGGTCAAACTAGACCAGAAAATGGGGGTAAGGTTACACTTATTCCCACCCGGCTGAAAATTGGTAGGATTGTTCAAAACACCATTATAAATGAAATGTAAAAAGTCCCCATCGATCCGACACCTGGAAAAATAATTATTCGAGATTTTCAGCAAAACGGTAAGTTTTATCATAAAAATTGCAAAGACAAAATTATAGATCAGATAATAATCTATAAAAATGTTTAAACACTTTCATTTCTAAAAGCCACCGTTTTTTAGATAATATTGAATCAAAAAGTTGAAACAGTGGTAATCTAAGCACGTAGTTTATATACGTGGTGTATTTATACATATTATTATGACGTTTAATATTCTTTCAACTTTTTTCCAGGTGTCGGATCGATGGGGACTTTTAACATTTCATTTATAATGGTGTTTTGAACAATCCTACCAATTTTCAGCCGGGTGGGAATTAGTATAACCTAAATAGATGTCTAAATTGACCGGACTATTGGTCCCGGTTGACAATGTAGATCTTTGACAGCCGTTACAGGTAGTCAGTGGCTCGAAAGTCGGACAACCAGTCTTACCAAGGCGTATCGTATTACCCAGTAATAACTAGGTTGTAGAGGTCAGAAAGCAGGTAATCTCTCCTTGTTCAATTCTGGTATTAAGCTGCCTCCAGTTAGACTGGGAGCCAATCCCAAGAGAGTTGGAAAAAAGGTTATGCAAAAGATGAAGGATGTCACCTAGTCATCTTAACTAATATTATAAATGTGAAAGTAACTCTGTCTGACTGTCTGTCGCGCTTTCACGCCAAAACTACTGAACCGATTTCAATGAAATTTGGAACACTGATAGTCTAGAGTCTGAAAAAGGACAAAAGCTACTTTTTAATTAAAAAAGGGTTGTAAGGTTTGATAGGGGTTGGAAAGATTACTTTTGGTCGATATAACCGACAACCACGCGGGCGTAACCGCGGGCATCAGCTAGTAACTTATAATCTAAACTGGAAGAAATATGCGATTAAACATAAAATGCGCCTTATAAACATAAAAATGTTGTGTGAATTTGCCTTAAAACTTGGCTTTAAAAGATGTTAATGTGTGCTTTACTTTCATCTTCACGCGTCAATCGCGTTAAATGGATGTCGCCTAACTTCGTTCCACACCATTTACATTTACTGGGTTATGTCAACTTTTGATGTAAGCCTAAAATATAGCTTCATTTATGATATACGTGTAGAGCCATGATGTACTAAATACATTTCAAAGTGCATGCAAGACGGAAAAGCTTATGGCAAAATAGGGTAGTTAACTAAAAAAATCTAATTATATTAGATTTCCAAAAAATATTGGACTCGTATTTTTTCTTTTTTCACGTAAACAAACAATGAAGACGATATAGTGCTTTGAAAACTGATGTGACGTCATATTCTTAGACATTAGTATGACATTTTTTACCGGTGTGTGACGTCACAACCCCCACTCAAATGTTTGACGCGTATTATCTTCGTCAATTTTTAATGATTTGATAAAAAAAAATACGTATCCAATATTTTTCGATAATCTAACAGACGGACTAATTAGAATCATATTATTTTTTGCCAGTAAACATCCCTATTATTAAACCTCAATAACACCTTGAGAAATATCAATAAAACTTTGCCCAACCTGGGAATCGCACCCAGGACTCAAGCCCGGCAGTCGCGCTGGCCACTAATCGACCAATATCCGTGGTGCTAGGCAACTGGGCTTATCACAGTTGTATACGTCCCTGTGTGCCTATTGGCCTTGTTCTGTTCTGTCTCCTGCTGATATGGAGGGAAGTGGAAATTATGTTTTTTCCTACTCCTCCGCTATTATTTTCTGATTAATTTCGTTGCGGGATCCAAGACAGTTTAATCGTTTCTCTGGGACTTCGTCGGGCTTCATTGTCTCGGCGCTTTTCTTGTGGTCGCCACTGTTGATTCTGGCTTACAGGAGTTACAGTGGTTTGGGAATAGTGTGGCGGGCTTGTCCCAAAAAGTAAAATATACCAGTAATCCAGGCCTCCGATTGAAGATTACTGCACAGAGACGATTTCTAGACAATGAGCAGTTGAGGTATAAAAAAAACAACAGGTTGCACTCCGGGAGTGCCGGCAGAAGTAAAAACTTAAACATTAACGTTGTGCATTTTTTAATGTTTTTGGGATTCCTTTATTTATCAGCATAAAAGTAATATCATTTATGTGGTTAAATACAATTATTCATTTATTACGCTATCGTACACAAACATGACAATTTATCTACACTAATATTATAAAGAGGAAATATTTGTTTGTTTGTAACGAATAGACTCCGAAACTACTGGACCGATTCAAAAAATTCTTTCACCGTTGGGAAGCTAAACTATCCCCGGGTGACATAGGCTATCTTTTATCCCAGTTTTCCCACGAGAACGAGAACTACGCGGGTGATACCTAGTATTACATAAAAAAAATTAACACTTGAGAGCTAGAACATTTATTTGACATTTGACACACACGCACTGTCACGCAAGCGCCCTGAGCCGTTCTTACGTATTTTCGATCACGTCACGTGTCCTGACGCGAGTTTAACATTGTTTACCCATTCCAAAAAAAATACACAAAGAAATTTTCACTTCAATAATTTTCTAGAACCGCATTGATATTTGCAACACTAAAGGATTTACCGATGCTTTGTTCAGAACTCCACTCGTCAATCGCAGTCGCTATGTTTTTGTTTTGTTTCAGCGACAACCGTGCCGCCATTTTCCAATGATACGTTTTATAAAACGAACGAACGTGGGAATCAAAACAAAAGAACTCGCTGCACCGCTTTGAACTAGGCTGGTCTGCTTTTGAAACTACTAGAGACAAAGCAGACATGTCTTATATGGTAGCAATATCCCTGCGAAGTCCGCTATGAAGTCATGCTACTGACATCAACAAAATGTATAACAGTTTAACCAGAAAGACAGAAATAAAGAAAATTTTGATTATTTGATATTAAAAACAAAAATCCCTTGAAAAATAAACAGAATTAATAAACAAACAAAGCTAATAATGCCGAAACGGCCATTTTTGTTTTTTTTTTTGGATGGTGGGAAATCATCAAATTACTCCTCCCGCTCTGGGCAGTAGGGAGTGTCAGACTTCTATAGACTAAAAACCACCCATGTTCCTTCTTAGTCCTTTTGTGTCGAGGCCACGGTATCTTTTTCGAACAACCCGCAGCCCCGACGGGATGCCGGAAGGGCCTTTTTTTTTTTGGGGGGGTGGGAAATCATCATTTTATTCTTCATTATTCATTATTCGATGATTTGCCACCCGACAAAAAAAAAAGGTGTAATTAACTGTCACTGATTTTCAGCTGAAGTTAAGTTGGTTCACAAGAATATCTGCAATTTAGGTACTAAAATAAGTAGTAGTGGATATAGTTAATTCAGTTTATTATCTAACTAACCCTAATTGAGAATTTTCAGAAAGATCTATACAATTACAGCCCCAAGATACAGACTAACGTCTAGTTTGGGGATCACCGTTCTAATTGATATGTTTATGTACCTGGTTATTAATAAATAATTTGAATTTGAATTTTAAGTACATTTATATACCCACTAAAATGCCAGCGGTACCCCCCAATATTTATTTAAACAAGTATCTCTTCAATTTAGATGTTAAATAATATTGCAGTTTTATTGTATTACCGCGCGTAATGAGTATTTTCACTACAGTCTCTACTGCTACTGAAAGCATAATATAACTTTATTTCACAAATCCTCAAACTGTCTGGAACACGCAAATTACAGTGTTTAAATTCCATTTAACACGAACAAGCAATATGGGATGAATTAACAGAATGTAATACATTTTATGCATAACGTATGCTAGCAACGTTAGTAACTCCGAGGTAAAAATAAAATAGTTTGTGGTGATAGGTAAGTAGGTGTATGTATTTATACCGAATTTTTTAGGTACTTACGTACATGGTTATAACATTTTGAGTATTAGAGTTTACATAATTAGAACTAATTTCAATAAGTTTCCCCACATTCAATCCACTACTAACTGCAAACGGTACTCCACGTATATGATTGAATAACTGGCATTGATATAAAAACTAAATATACGGTCGTCCGAACATTTGCTCGACGCGTTCGCCATACAGAGAATCGGTGTGGTCTGCTCGTTAATGTAGCCTTGTATAAGCGGCGTGGTATTTTCGAGGTATAAAGAACATAAATAAAGCTTTTAATAAAATTTACGACCGCACCCGAAGAGAGCCGATCGTGGACTAGTTCACTTCGGCTTAGGAAAGACCATATTGGGACCAAGTTCGAGGCGTCATTTTAACATGCCGTCCGCCCAGTCCTTACGCAGTAATTATAAGTCAATGATAACTGGTCTAATTTAGGAATAAAAAACTATTTAGAATTGGAAAGAATAGAGTCATATCGAATAGCCCGCAGTGGGAGACGTGGAAAAATACTGGATTCTTGGAATTATTTTTTATTTTTAAATATAAAACACGCCTTTCATTATTATTTTGTGTTCCGGGTATATACTCGTATATATAGCCGATCACAGCTTATGGAAAGAACAGCTTTAAAAGTCTTATTATTTTTAACTAGCTTGTGCCAGCGGCTTCGCCCGCGTGGAGTTCAATAATTGTCCCACGGGATCATACTACCGGTTAATCCAGGTTATAAACTATCTCATCATCATCATCTGCCTAGCCTTTTCCCAACTATGTTGGGGTCGGCTTCCAGTCTAACCGGATGCAGCTGAGTATCAGTATTTTACATGGAGCGACTGCCTATCTGACCTCCACAACCCAGTTAATACTAGGTAATACGATACCATTTGGTAAGACTGGTTGTCAGACTTTCAGGTCACTGACTACCTGTAACGACTGCCAAAGATCTATATATGGCAGCCGGGACCAACAGCTTAACGTGCTTTCCGAGGCACGGAGGAAACTCGGTATGTCGGGCGGTCACCCATCCACAGACCGACCTAGGCAAGCATAGCTTTACCTAAAGATCGACCCGAGTGGCAGTTCTTCTTAAGCCACGAGCTCCTCCGGTTATAAACTATCTGTGTTCTAAATTTCATCCACATCCGTTTAGTAGTTTTTGCGTGAAAGAGTACCAAACATCCATCCATCCATCCATCCATACATCCTCACAAACTTTCGCATTTATAATATTAGTAGGATAATGTATTACACAAACAACCAAGTTAAACAAACCAAGTTACAACCAAAAATCGATTCAACATAAATTCATGAATCGATTGTAATCGGAAGATGCGACATCTACCAATTACAATATCCCGCAAGGCATTTCCCTCTACTATAATCTTGTTATAAACCATGTTCATACGTTGACAAACAATTTACTTCGCTCACAGCGCCCTCTACCGCTCTCCCTGTAACACTGTCGCTATTAACGTAGCCCATAGCACAAACGTGCGACATAAACGTAACGGAAATAAATTCTAAGGAATTCCAAGAATCGAAAATATAATTCGAGACAACATGAATCGCACAGTCCCTCAAAATCTCCAGCTCGAATCCAAAACACGAACGTCTAACTCTTCGAATAAAAAAAAAATCCACTGCAAAATTGAATACTTCACTTGCTTCGGTGAAGAAAAACATTGTGAGGAAACCAGCTTGCCTGGAAGATATTTGCCAGTCCTAACTTAATCGTATTCCAGTGTGGAAACGTGACAGAACTATACAGGATGTCTAGCGCCAACTCTTTTCCACACTGGATTAAGAATAAGTTAGGACTGTTTTAAGACGCCATGGTAGGCCTTCAGAGGCCCATGCGCGGCATAAAAACTTTGATACCAGATTATAGAGGCACTAACCAAACGAAAAATAAAAAAAGACTGCCGAACCAAAACATATTGTGGCATATAGGCATACTAGCTGTTGCCAGCGGCTTCGCCCACTAGTACTAAAAAAATCGGGTTATAAACTGTCCTATGTGTTAATTCAGGTTATAAACTATCTGTGTACCAAATTTTTTCTAAATCCGTTCTGTAATTTTTGCGTGAAAGAGTAACAAACATACATCTCTCCATACTTACAAACTTTCGCGTTTATAATATTAGTAGGATTGTCTGATAGAACTGAAACATTTTACTTGTTTTCATGTGATTGTTTCACCAGTTTGAACGCACAGTAGCGTACTTTACTACGCGCGTTCATGCTAGGCCGACCTGTTACCGTTTCAATTAAAGATAAAAGCTCTATATTGAAGGGGCGAGCCCGTGGCCACAGTCACTGTATAAGGCTTAAAATTCAGAAAACAAACAGGCCAATAAATAAAGGTAAATTAATCCGTTGGAAGTTTAATTGTTTTGATGGAAAGCTGGCTTTATTTTACGTACTAGTTTTTTCCCGCGGTGTCGCTCGCGTTTTGGTCGGAATATTTTGCATGGGAACGTCTTAAATATAACCTGTGACACTCGCGGGTAATTTGAAAATAAGTGGCTCAGTTCCCTGACTTACTTAAAAATAAATAAATTTAGTTTAATTAATTTAACTTAATTAAATACTTAGCTTGAAAATTTTGTTAAAACCTAAATATAAGTAAAAATGTCATTTCTTGTCTTCATTGATATACCTACACATACTCACATACACTCACACGCATACACGACACTTACATAGGTAATTAGGTATATTCGCATGGATAAATAATAAAATTAGTGCTTAAGATTGTATTAGTTCTTTTTACCTTTTATATTGTATTCTACAAAATCCAAAACATACATAATATTTTTTTTTTCTTTTCCTGTACTAATGCCTGGAACACTGTCGTCTCCACTCCTGGAGGTGGGCGCTAATGGCCGCGACACAGTATTCCATACTAATGCGGTTGTTAACGAACACAAACTTTTGTAAATATAATTTTAGTTCCAATAAATATTTTTCGGTTCCGTAGATCCATATATACACACATCAAAAGTGTCTAGGGATCAAGCATTTTTATGCGGATTTCTTGAGATTGAGATGTGGCTTTGTAATAAATTTATGATTTTATAAATTTATATGGATCCTTTTTGGTGCATTTCATAATTTGAATCAGGAACTGTGAATCAAATTCGAGTAAAAGATGAAAATCAGCTGTCAATATTTTCCCTATAAAAACATACAACGCATTGAAGACATTATTAGTGCTACTGTTTCCCTACTACTGATTAAAACCAATGTTATTATGGAGCGGCGACGTCATTTAAGCAGGGAAGAAATGCTCAGAGCCGTGGGAATGATAGAAGCTGGTTCCCGGCAACGTACTGTGGCTTTAGCTCTGAATACAAGTCAGAGTGTTATCAGTCGACTTTGGACACGTTACCGAAGCACTGGTACCGTGGCTGAGCGCCATGGAGGACGGTATCGCTGCACCACACGGAGACAAGACCGATACATTCAAATCTTAACTCGAAGAGCTCCAACAATAACCGCCATGATGTTAGCCGTGAGGCTTCATCACTTTTCAGGGAACTTAATTAGCGACCAAACAGTCAGAAACCGCTTGCATGAAGTGAACCTTCATTCCCGAAGACCGCTACGGGTACCACCTATAGCAATGCACAATCGTAGGATTCGATATCAATGGGCTCTTGAACACAGAAATTGGGCAGAAGAACAATGGCGTTTCGTGTGCTTTTCTGATGAGTCTCGTTTTGGTATGAGACCGGATATAAGACGTATACGACACTGGAGAACCCCTGGACGCCAACTGCGATTAAAATCCTGCCAGGAAGTCCATCCTTATAGTGGTGGAACCATCATGGTATGGGCGGGTATTTGGATCGGCGGAAGAAGTGAGTTGATTTGGATCAGAGGCAACCTCAACGCTCAAATTTATGCTGAGACGATTGTATCAGACGTCATCGTTCCTCTACAAGTGCAAATCGGTCCCTTATTTCAGTTAATGCATGATAATGCACGACCGCACACCGCAAGAGTTGTAAGACAGACTCTCGCCGCAGCTAACATCAATGTCCTGCCCTGGCCTGCTCAGTCGCCAGACTTGAACCCGATTGAGCATGCATGGGATATGCTACAGAGAAGAGCTCTGCCGAATATGGAGGGTATCCAGTCGCAAAAAGACCTTTTTTTGTTGTTGCAACGAACATGGGCGGCCATTCCACAGCGTGATTTGGATGAACTCATTTTGAGTATGCCAAACCGATGTTCTTGTGTTGTTAGTGTTCGCGGTAGAAACACGGATTATTAATTGTTTAAGTTACCCAATAAAATTTTAAAGAAAACTGTTATTTCAGTCTTTTTTTCGAACTTTAATGTTAGTGGTTCAAATGTCAAAAATCCCTTTATTAGGAAAATGGCAAATTTCTTTATTAATGCAAAGGTGACTTGGTTTATCGTTACTGTGACAAACGAAAACACTTTATTTGATGAATCCTTAAAGAAAATTTTAATTAATATCAATCAGGAGAAAAGTTATTGCAAAAATATATGTTGATCCCTAGACACTTTTGATGTGTGTATTACCTCCTATACAAAACTTTATCACTTTATACCTACTATTATTGGTACGTGTCTATACGTCGTGCCTTTGTCTAAAGGCTGACCTAACTCACCCCATGGGGTCTGTTAATAGTGATTAAGGGATTATGTCAAGAGGATTGAGGAGTATCCTACCGAGGGTCGTTAAAACAAATGGGGATCACCAATCAGGTGGTATTGAGTGATTGCTGCCTCGTCAGTGTGCTTGGGTAATTGTGGAGATGGGAAATGTGTCCAAGTACTCTACACAGAAGCGACGAGAAGGAACTCCGTGTTGTTTGACGGCACGGTTGGCGCAGTGGCTGAGCGATTGGACTGCTGCGCTGCGTGTCGCGGGTTCGATCCCCGCACGGAACAAAAATTTGTATGGCCTGCAGATAGTTGTTTCGGGTCTGGGTGTGTTTGTGTATGTGAGTTTAAGTGTTTGTAAACGCACCCACGATACAGGAGAAATTCCTAGTGTGGGGCAATGTTTTAAAAAAAAAAAAAATTATTAGAAGTCCGACAGATTCTTCTGCCCGCCTCACGGCGGAGGAAATCCGCGATGATGTCGCTAAATCTTTTTTTTTCAGTTTTCAGTTAGGTATGTGAAAGATTTCAAAGTCGATTTAACTTTGATGATACGATTTGCTATAATTTCGAATAACTTTGTTTACGTTGGAAATATTTTTTAAATCACCTTTTAAATTCTGAGCGTTTTTTAAGAAAAAATTTGCTGCTTTTTAAAAATAATTAATTACACTCTACAAATCTAACGACTTGGAATTTTTCCAAATAGGTTTATCCGTTTAGGACTTAAAAGTGAGCTAACTTTTTCTTTTAATAAATATTTGAGAATTTTCACACCTCCAAGGCCATTTCTCGGAATTTTCGATCGAGTATAATATTCAGAGCATGACACATACTTTAGTAAACTGAAATCTGAAATATTAACTCTATGCCTCGCGAATGTTGACGACCTAAAACTTAGATCATCAACGTTCGGAATTTGGATAATTTAGGTTCTAAATTATATGAATTCCGAACTAGGTTTAAGTGGCAGGTAACAGTTATTCAATGAATTTCTGCTCAGCTCATCAAGCAAGAATTTTGACATAACATCACGCTTATAATCCCCGAAGGTTAAGGCAGAGGTCTACTTAATAGTACATCCAAACTCCGCCAGTAATGTTTAAGTTCCATGTAGTAGGGGACGACCCTAATGCCATCAACCGGACTTCATGGCTGCTACTAAGAAATTTCTGATGGAACAACCCAGTAACACTTTGCCCGACTCGGAAATCGAAACAGTTGCGCTTGCTACCACCGAGTTAGATTTTTTTAATACTTGGTACAGTAAGTCTAGCCTTTATAAAACGTACTAGCGTACGTCACGCGGTTTCACCCGCGTAGTTCCCGTTCCCGTGGGAATACAGGGATAAAAAGTAGCCTATGTCACCCGCGGATAGTGTAACTTCCCAACGGTGAAAGAATTTTTGAAATCCGTCCAGTAGTTTCGGAGCCTATTTGTTACAAACAAACAAATCTTTCCTCTTTATGATATTAGTGTAGACTAACCAAGTTTTGTCTGGCAAGAAAACGTTTATTAAAATAATTTTACTCATAGGAGTTGTATTAAACATCTCTTGCACAAAGCACATTCATTTTAGTACAGTTATTAAAGCAGGTTTAAAAGTACAGTCACAAGCATCTATTCGTACCTTATTTTAGTAACTTTTAAAAATGAATTAAACTGTTTCGATTACAATCTCATATTGTAACAAACTTACTGTTTTGAAGACTCAAGATTCTGAATTTCCCCGTCGGGGCTGCGGGTTGTTTGCAAGAGATACCGCGGCCTCGACATAAAGGGTTAAGAAGGAACATGGGTGGTTTTTAGTGAGTAGAAGTCGGACACTCCCTTTCGCTCTACCCAAGACCGGGAGGGGTTATTTGATGATTTCCCAACCTCAAAAAAAAAAAGATTCTGAATTTGCATCAAATATGGTACATTATGTTCTAACAAATAAAAAGGTTTCACATATTTTGCTTACTTCATTCAGCATGCAACCATTCAAATAAAATACCTAGTAGATACAATGTACTAGTTATTTAAGTTTGGGTCTTGAATTTAACGAAATAGGTTTAAGTCAAAGCAGCAAAGAATAAATCGCTCCAAAGGTAAGTGTGTACATATTTATGCGAATTACTGTACAATCTATGGACAAAGTTGCAGTAGTTAGTGGAAAAGTCCGGCGCTATCACGTGGAGCGGGTCATCGACCTGAGTGGACAGTGCCCTTAAGTGTATCTACTGGATTATGTTGCTTTAGTGTTTAATCCATTTTATGGTACGAGGATTGGAGATAAAGTAGTGTGAGATATTTTTACGTTCAACATTATCAATTTATGAAAGAGTCGGGTTATTGTACATACGCCACAAAGTAAATTCGTCACATTTTGTAAACTCCATACATTGAAAGTGTATTCGCCACATGCATTAAAAATATCTGTAAATTCGTCACAAGTCTTCATAGGCACATAATTTTTGCTTAAAGTACTGGTAACAAACAAAGTTATTGGTTTTTTTTTTGTTTTCGTTTTGTATGTACCAGGGTGTCATGATTCAGTTGAAGATTAGCTACGGGGTTACAGCCCGAAAAAAATGATTAATCTCCTATTAACTTATGATACCCTAGTACTACATAACACATTACATTACTCCTGTTAACTCCTGTGTTTGGTGCAAATGACAATCTGCTAATTTCCTAAAATTTATATAGAGTATAAAATATCATACCGGTGTTAAGGTTAGTAAATCTTATTTCCTATCCATAACACTGGTGTAATGGTTAGAAAAAAAATCCTCATCGTCATACCAGTGTTACAGAGCAATGTGAAGGTTAATCAGGCGACGATTTTTCTTATGTCAGTACGGAAATAACCAATATGGCGGATTTTCTTCATGAAAATAAAACTATGGCGAGTTTACACATACTTTCTTACGTGGCGAATTTACTTTGTGGCAAATGTACATTTTTACAATAACCCAAAAAGTCTACTTAGCAAAACTATACAATTCACTGACTAAAAAGAGAGAAGTGGGTAGACGACGGAAATCTGAATGAGGTTAGCAAAGGATCTTGGCGATTGGTACAAGGAAAGAAAGGCAGGCATATTATACCCAGAAGTGGGTGAAATAAGGTTGTGGATAAAGATGTTTAACTGTGGGATGAAAATGTGCATGGAAATTGGTATTTTTGCCAATAGATAAAGCCATCAGGCACAAGGCTTGTTCAATTTATTTTGTGAACACTGTAGAAATATTCTTCAAAAGAGATTGCCTAAAAATGTATGCTTAGAAAGTACTTAGGTATGTCTCGCCGGTCTTTTACCGATTTTAACATCGACCAATTTTGTTAAAGCAAATATTAATCATCTTTGGCTGAGTACGAATATTAGATACCTTTTCTTTACTCTGAGGAATTTATTTGCTTTTACCGAATGAGGTTGTAACATGTGTATTTTCATTTTCTTTTTAAACGTTATTTTACGTTCTAAAATTGCTTTATTTTTGTCTGGAAAGTCTAAATTGTTTTTACTAGATCTTGCGTTTACAAATCGAGATATTTATGTTATTTTATATTATGTTATATTTGTGTTTTTTTTTATATTTTCTCGAGTAAAACTTTGTATGTTGTATCTGCTATTTTCCTTTTACATTCAACATGATGTAAGACTATTTTGTACGCGTAGAAAACTAGTCAAGTATTTCAAAAAGATTTTTTTTTTAACAAAACATGTTGCAACAACGTCAAACGTGTTTTTGTTACAAACTATCTTAAGAACAAGTATTACAACTTGTTTAATGTTGTAAATCTGGGGTAACAGTAACTCCAGACCCTCCAACAAGGTCTGAACACGACTCATTTACAACAATGTACTAAAGACCATTAAACTATAACCACTAATGACAACTCTCGTTACCTCCGAGCCATAAAATTATGTTTAAAACGTTAAGTGATGTCAGGCGTCCATATCGGTGACACAAATGAGGTGCTGACGTCACGTTAATCTATCTTAATGTTGCTCTAGTGACTCGGATATTTTCTCGGAAGATAAGTTATTTTTATAAACGATAAGTAAGGAAGAGGAAGGTGTTTTTAAATAGCAAGGGAGGTATGTCGAGTAGAGAGAGTAGTCAAGGAGGGATATCCCTTTTATGTGGTAATAATATCTTTCATTCTGTGTTATATAAGTATAGGTTCATTCAACAGTGGAAATTAAATGCCTAATAAAATATACCACTAATCCCTTAATCCTAATAGTAAACGCCGTCACCTATCGAAGCACTTGTGGGTCATCTTTTCTACTTAAAAAATGCCCAAAAGAAAAAACTATCACAATTGAACAGAAAAGAGATACGAAATTGCTAATGCTTTCTTTTGCTTACACTCTGTAGAAGTCACGTAGACCCTCTACGAGATCCGTAGCATATCACGTAGCAAGCGCTACGAGCCTTTTCTTTGCCGATTTTAGGCGTAGATACACAATGGGACTACATAATATTGATTTATAGTACTTTGTGGAGTTTCAAGTACAAAAGTATTGTTGTAAAGTTCAAGTAAGATTAAGGTGGACGTTCCAGGGTAGCCCGCGAAGTTCGAATTTTCTTACGTTTTTTGCAATTTGCTGAACAGTGTCCCACTCTCATCGTCTGGGACAGCAATACGGCACGACCGGAGACAGATGCGGCGCAAACAACGGCTGTACGTGCTTTCCAAGGCACGGAGTTAACTCTGTATGTTATAGGTGGTCACACACGTACACATATCCACGGACCAACCTTGTCATGCACGGCTTAACTTAAAGATCGACCCGAGCGAGCTGTTAATATTAACCCACGAACTGGAGCGAGTTGTGAAGAAAAATAATCATTATTTTTCCATAATATTTTTGTCCTTTCCATACAAAAGAAATAACGTTTTATTTTTAGAAGTAATAACGCGTTTGTTCTGTAGCTTTCCTTTTATTCCCGCACCATCATAAACACGATAAAAAAAACATCTTAGACTTTCCTTGAGACTATAAAACTATGAATTACAGTAGACATAAAGGAGGATAAAAATATGTGAGAAGGTTCACCTATACAGAAACGAATACATTTTGTTATCATCATTATAATCAGCCGTCCACCTATACTATTGAATTGGACAATCATAAGTCGCTCCCTTGCATCGCAACTTCGCTCGGTCTTGTCGTGGCAATCGCTTTCAAAGCATTCCAAAAATGTTTAATGGAATTTTGTGGTAACTATTCACCTTTCCCACCATTGATGCGACTTGTTAATGATTAATGTCAGTCGAGCCAAGTAAAATATGAAAAAACCGGCCAAGAGCGTGTCGGGCCACGCTCAGTGTAGGGTTCCGTAGATAATAAAATATTATGTAAACGAAGTTAAAAAAAAAATACGGGCAAATGAAACTTGACCTCTGGATTGTATAGGCGCTCATACGATTCAGGGACCAAATTATATTGGTTAACTGCAGTTTCCATCTGTTGTTTCCATCCAAGTTCAAAATAATTTTCCTAGAAAGTCCTTATAAAGTTCTACTTTTCAGATTTTTTTCGTATTTTCTAAACTTATGGTTCAAAAGTTAGAGGGGGGGGGACGCTTTGTTTTTTACTTTTGGAGCGATTATTTCCGAAATTATTGACATTATCAAAAAATGATTTTAGTAAACCCCTATTCATTTTTAAATACCTTTCCAACAATATATCACACATTAGGGTTAAAATTAAAAAAAAAACACTTCCCACTTTACATATAGGGCTACCCTAATAAAACATTTTTTTCCAATTTTTATTTTAGCACTTTGTCGGCGTGATTGATACACATATTGGTCCCAAATTTCAGCTTTCTAGTGCTAACGGTCACAGAGATTAAGCGAGGACGGACAGACGGACAGACAGACAGACAGACAGACAGACAGACAGACAGACATGGCGAAACTATAAGGGTTCCTAGTTGACTACGGAACCCTAAAAATGGTCCGGAAAACTTTAACGTGTCCCAGAAAGGTGTCCTTATAATTGTTGCGGGTTGTTTGCAAGAGATACCGCGGCCTCGACATGAAGGGCTAAGAAGGAACATGGGTGGTTTTTAGTCAGTAGAAGTCGGACACTCCCTTTCGCTCTGCCCAAGAGCAGGAGGGGTTATTTGATGATTTTCCACCCGCCCAAAAAACCAAAAGGTGTCCTTATAATTCTGGGTGTGATTTAGAGCATCAAACTGAACGTCTTTGTCCTTGGAACCACCATCGAAATATTGAAAATATTATCAGTTAGCTAGTACAAAAATTCAATACATACTCGATTCAAATGTATGGGTTTTTTTCACAATTGTGATAGTGCTCCCAAGCAGAAAATTGTTTAGTATTACGGTCTGAATCACACTCTGAAATATTATGACAACACCGTTCTGTTACAACCTGCACAGCGTATAAGAAATATTCAAGCTTTAAAGATACGTGTAAAAAGCTAAGCTTCTGTCTTCTAACTTCGTATTGAAAACATGAAATGAAATAATGTAGACAAGCACTTTACGATATGAGACTATGACCTTAGCCACAACACAACTTATCGTAATCTTAACGTTTGTTTGTTCGTACGTATAATGTGTGTAGTGAAAACCTATTTAGGTAAATTGATCTATGGTGGAAGCTCGTGTGTACTTATACTGTTATTGTTTTTCTAGACAATTGATTTTATTTTTTGTAGGTCCAAACTCAAGGTTTACCAAAGGACGATGGAACGAAGCATATTGGATAATTATAAAGTTCAGCGACCGAATATGCAAAATGTTAAACTGTAATTTATCTAATAGTAAGTCTGATTCTGTTTGGCCTAACTTAACTTAATTTTATTGAGTAATTTATTGATTATTTTATTGATTGTTTTATTGATTATTTCAGTGAATATTTGACTGATTATTCTTTTGTCATTTCATTACGTTGTATTTATATTTTTTTTTTATCTCGTGTTTTGGCTGTTAAGGCGCATATTATGTTGCATGTAGTGCTCTTCTTTATGTATCTGATGGGGCACTTAGACTTAAATTTGAAATGTTTTTTTGTAAATGTAACAGTGTACTCATCGTTGAGGAGCCAAATTAAATAAATAAATACCACAATATTCTCAAAAACTGGTATCGCTGATGTACGAAATAAGACTGCTGGCTTGGAGTGGGGTTCAGCGGGCCATGTCTGTAGGATGGATCAGGACCGATGGGCCAGAGTCGTCACGCAGTGGGTGCCAGAAGACGGGCGTGTCGTCGCAGAGGGAGGCCTAGAAAACGCTGGCGTGACGACCTAGAAGCGTTTGTGACAAATTCGTCGGAGAAAACCCCACAGAGGGAAGAGTGGAAGGCTATTGTGGAGGCTTTTGCCCAGCAGTGGGACAATATAAGCTAAGAAAAAAAAGGCATTTTATACACGATATACAGGGTGTAAACGAACCCTTCACGCATCCGTCAACCAAGCATTCTGTACATCAAACTAAGTACCCCTACGCAAAAATTTTTGCTGGGAAATGACTTTTTTTTTTGGGGTCAAAAATCACATTTTACGGTAAAACTCAAAGTAGCACTCTTAAAACATTGTGCTAGTGGATGCTTTGAATAGTAAACGGGTCGTGGAGGTAATTTAAGTAAAGTTTAAACCTGAAATACTAGAATTTACAAAAACAGCTGTGAAAAATTAGGAACTTTGACCCCCAATATCTCCGTAACTAGGAGGTTCCCAGGTATGGTCTAGAACAAAAAAATTATCGCAGTGGTGGGGAGAACAAATGCCCTTCGTTTGCGTTAAGGGTACTTTTACACCCTATATATCACTCTCAGTTAGTCGAAATACCGGGGGGAGACGCCCTTGACTACACTGACTTTTGTGCCACTTTATGAATATGAAAACGATGGATGAACGATGCAAAGGATGATATGGTAAGAAAGGAGGTGTCTTATAAGATGACGAATGAAGAGAAGTGTGGTAGACGACATGATATGCCGACCCCAAATGACTTAGTATAAGGAGAATGATAAATTACTCTTTTTTTTAAACATTGCCCCACACTATGAATTTCTCCTATATCGTGGGTGCATTTACAAACATTTAAACTCACATACACAAATACCCAGACCCGGAACAACTATCAGCCTGTAGGCCATACAAATATTTGTCCGTGCGGGGCCTGAACCCGCGACACGCAGAGCAGCAGTCCAATCGCTCAGCCACTGCGCCAACCGTGTTGTCAAACTCTTTGTCATTCTATTTGTTAAGACTTAAATGGATTGACTCAAATTCCTCATTACCACACAGTAATCATGTCACACACTTATTCTATTACATTTTAACTAGATTACGTTCCCTAAGACAACAAAAGCGTAAAGCTAACAATAGACAGTTCAACCAAATACATTCGCTTTAATTGAAAGACGGAGAAGTGCGATGTTTGGCTGACATTCACGGTAATGTTTACCTACACGTTCCTATTTGGTTAATTCATCCAAATTGAAAGACTAAAGGTGTATTCGAGAAGAGCTACCCAACATAAGATCATACCTGTAATCCCTGAATAGTTAGGCAGAAGTATAGGACAGAAGTGTACTTATAGTACACCCGCATAGCGCCAGTTATGTTTAAAGTCCCTTGTAATGGGGGCGAGCCTTCAGAGTCATAAATCAGCACAAATCCATTCTCCGTGGTAGCTGCAGAGAAAAATTTTAATGGGAAAATACGAAAACTAAAAAAAATTACTTTGCCCGACCTGGGAACCGATCCCAGAATCTTTACTCAGCAGTCGTACCTGCGACCACTACTACTAGACCAACAAGGCAGTCCAAGAAGATTACCTCTTTAGAATAACAGGGTAACAACAAAAAAAAATGGTCCGTCAGATAGATTTTCAAAAAATATTGGACACGTATTTTTTCTTTTTTCACGTAAACAAACTCTTGTGACGTCATATTCTAAGACATTTTTTACCGGTGAGTGACGTCAAAACCCCCTACTCAAATCTTTAATGCGTTTTATCTTCGTCAATTTTTATTGATTTGATAAAACAAAAAATACGTATCCAATATTTTTCGATAAAATATAACAGACAGACTAATTGGAATCATATTTTTTTTAGTCAGGAAACATCCCTATTGTCGCTGCTAATTGTTATTTCACAAGGAACTTCTGTGTAATATTCGGAGGTTCGATCTGGGCCCGATTGATAGCAATAGGCTCGCCCTCTACTAAATGGGATTCAACCATAACTACCGAAATGTCGATGTACTACGAGTACTTCTCTACCATTCCCTGTAGGGATTACAAGCATGATGTTTCATAAATTGAACCTTATACTATCACCATAACAAAAGCGCGTTCAACACCTTATACAAATAATTGTTCCATTTAGTGACAAGAGCACTTAAGACGAGTGTACACGATCGAACACTTCTAATGGCTTTCATGACATCACCATGTACTCAGCCCGTGAGTACTGGCATTAAGAATATTGTATTTGTTGAACACAATGGTCAACATTGAGAGTAAGCAGATTACGGGTAATGCGTTGCACCTTTATGTCATAGGTTACGGGGGGAAAGTAGGCCACCTGGTTGCTCCAGTGGGTGTTGTTTCCTTCACACCACCCACGGTAGTATACAGGAGAATAGGCGCCATTGTTAGTTCTTTGTCAGAGAACAGACTGCATGTTCATCCTTTAAAAAGGTGTAAGTATTATTTGACGTTTATTTGACAAAGGCTGTGAGTATATGAGAATACTGGTTTCGGTACGTCGACTTTTACGTTTTCGGCAATATAAGAGCAGAATAAGTTATGCCAAATATCTTTTGTTTATGCAGTTTGCTCTTGAGCCTAACAATAACAGAGGGCACAGAAAAAAACTGCTAGAAGAATAGGAAATGTGCTTTTCGATTTTTTTCTTATTAATCATCTACCTAGCGTTTTCCGAACTATGTTGGGCCCGGCTTCCAGACTAACCGGATGCAGCTAAATACCAGTATTTGGCACGGAGCGATTGCCAATCCGACCACACCACCCCTTTTTTTTGACGGGTGGAAAATCATCAAATAACCCCTCTCGCTCTTGGGCAGAGCGAAAGGGAGTGCCAGACTTCTACTGACTAAAAACCACCCATGTTCCTTCTTAGCCCTTAATGTCGAGGCCACGGTATCTCTTGCGAACAACCCGCAGCCCCGACGGGCACCACACCACCCCTAAAACTTGGTTAGTAAGTTTTTATTATAAAATGTTATTCAGATTTTCCCGAATCTTCTTAAGCCACCTTAGGCTCATCTTAAGCGCAAGTTCCTTCCTACACCCAGTACTTACCTTATGGTAAGGAACACAGACTGATGGCTGTGTTCCTTTTCAGGTTGATATCAGAGAAGCCTTTAGCTTAGAAACATGTTAGAGTAAAGTGCCTTCCGCTCCATTTATGGGCGACATTTATCATCATCAATATCTGTCAATACTTTGGTCAGATAAGTTACTAGCGCCGTATTGTCAATAAGGGGCGAGGTATTCGACTGCATCCGCGAAATACGGTAGAAACTAACTCACTTTCTTCTTACTTACATACTTAAATACTTTCCCATGTCTTGTTCTTATTTTTCTTATCCCCATGCGTGCATTTATTACTGAAATTCTGTTACCCCCTTGGACGTGAACATGAATGGAAATTAGAAAAAAACATATTGGCACATGCCAGCCACATGTTCAGTACATTATTCCGAACACCCCCATTCAAATTTCTCGACAACAATAAAAAAACTGTTTTTCCATATTGTAATTGTTTAACTAAATCTTCGACGGTACTGGTGGCGGTCTGCAGGATGTGCACGAAAGGAATATAACGACACGCGCAGATTATTTCGAACGACTTTTATTTCAATTGCAATTTCCAATTTTGCTATTGCCCATTAACTGATAGGAAATACCTGGATCTTTGACTTTTATGACTGTCTTATAGCATGATAACCTTTATTACCCTTCCACATATTTCTATTACCCTATTTAATTGCCTATATAAAGCCCATTCCTGAATGTTAACGGTCTATAAAAGATAAATTCCTACCAAATTAGCAGTTTCATCCGACGTTTTCTCATTATTTCTTTATCTTTTGATCAACCCTTCCCTCATTGTGTCACAGTAGACGTATTCGTATTAACATACAGTATTTCAACTAGGAACAAGATCGGAGTTTACTCATATGCCTGGTTTAGGTATGTTGGTCGTGTAAAAGACGAACCGATGCCATCAAAACAAGCAGCACAGCTGTCGTTTTGTGTAAAGTATAAAATAACAAAAGGTTTATTTCACACTTTTGGTACAAAGGGGGGCTTTGATCTCATAAAAAGTGTATATTTTGTTTAGTGATAGCTAAAGCTACTGTTGAAATTGAGGTCCTGAATCCAATATTCATTTTGATTTTTTCTCTCTGGAAATCGACACGTACTTCAACGTCACTAGCGAAAGGTGAGTTTAATACGCCTTTAATCTCCCTTTCAGACATCACGTGTTATGTTGTGTTGATTTACTGGTAGTCTTTATACAGTGCCAGCGTCATAAAAGCATTTAATACCGCGGCTCGAGGCATTATTTCACAAACAATTTATTTTATACCAACTCATATAGACAAAGGGTTAATTATTATTGTTTGCAAAGTTTTTTGTTTAGGGATGGTCTGGGTTTGGTTAAATTTGCGTGAAATTCAGGGACGCGGCACGAAGATTATTTTGTTGTAAATTTGGTAATCCGTGTGCTCTGTTTAAGTCCTAATAAAGCATGTATTATGCGGACATTGTTTCCATTTAATATTTTTGAACAAGTCCTTTAATTTTACAAAAGTTATACTGAACTACCCAATTAATTATTCATAACTATTCGAGTAACTAGTTGGAGCCTAAAGCCTAAGGGAGTTACCATATTGTAAAAAATAGAGAGTTGTACCAACGAAAAGTATTTTGTTTTTTTTTTAATGTTGCCCCACACCAGGAATTTCTTCTGTATCGTAGGTGCGTTTACAAACATTTAAACTGACATACACAAACACACCCAGACCCGAAAAAACTATCTGTAAGCCATACAAATATTTGTTACCCGCTTTGAACCCGCGACACGCAGCGCAGCAGTTCAATCTCCCAGCCACTGCGCCAACCGTGCCGTCCAAAAGTAAAAGTGCTTATAAAGAACAGGGCATACAGTATCCTCCGACCGGACTGGTGTTATATTCGGTGGGCTACTAACCGACATTATTAAGGATGTTTCCTAACAAAAAACATAATTATGATTCTGTTTAGTTTGTCAGTTAGATTATCGAAAAATAATGATTGGATACGTGTTTTTTGTTAAAATAAAAATTGACGAAGGATAAAACGCGTCAAAGATCATGAGTGCTTGTGGCGACACTTTATTGCTGGTAAGTAATGTACTGAAATGTGACGGCACACGAGTTTTCGAAGCACTGTATCGTCGTCATTTTTTTTTTACGTGAAAAAAACAAAATATTTGTCCAATATGTTTTGGAAATCTATCTGACGGACTTATTACATTTTTTTGGTAAACTACCCTATTGTAGTCCGGTTTTCTCGGTCTTAAGTCGCGGATACCTTTAATTGCGCGATTAAGAATTGTGATATTAGTTCTTGATTCGTCACATAGATGGCGCTGTAGTACTTTTATTACCATGTGCCGTAGAACTTTTTTACAGCCTCTTCAATGTGGCACACATTACGCTGACGACCTGTGATGACTGTCACAGATCAAAAAATGACAGATGTACCAAAGGCACAGCCTCAGAGAGATTAATCAATATTACCAGAACGCATAATAAGTAAGATTAATGTGAAGAAAAACAAGTGAAAAATATCTGTAGAGTGGGTTCCCAGTGTTGCCACATCTGTCTTTCCTAGCATGATTGACGACCGTATTAACTTTTATGTAAAAGAACATTAATCATGGTTTCACAGTGAATTATCGCAGTGCGATGTATTATTATTTTTGGATAGACTAATACATTACAATGAGTAGGCAAAAATGTACATGCTGAAAATTGATATTGAAATTAACGGATGCTCAGATAAAATTCTACTCTGATGGTATTAATAAGTCTCTATTTATTATAGGTATTAATCTACTTACGTTCAAAATGTGTAACCCCTTGACCACAAGGTACACGCATAAGATGGAAGCGCCAGGGAAGACACCGAAATGAAAATTTTCGGGTCAAGTTGCGTGGTAACCAGAATATAATTCCCGAATAATATTCGACACTGACTGATTGAAGGAGGTCAAGCTATTTTGTCATAAAGGGTGTAAAAGTACCCCTAACGCAAACGAAAGGCACTTGTTCTCCCCACCACTTCGATATTTTTTTTGTTCTAGACCATACCTGGAAACCTTTAAAGTTCCAAATTTTCCACAGCAGGCTGTTTTTGTAAATACTAGTTTATCAGGTTATAACTTTACTTAAATTACCTGCATGAACCGTTTATTATTCAAGCATCCACTAGCACAATGTTTTAAGAGTGCTACATTGAGTTTTTTTGGAATTTGGAACTTTGACCCCCAATATCTCCGTAACTAGGAGGTTCCCAGGTATGGTCTAGAACAAAAAAATGATCGCAGTGGTGGGGAGAACAAATGCCCTTCGTTTGCGTTAAGGGTACTTTTACACCCTGTAGTTGGGAAACAGCTAGGCAGATGGACGATTGTTGAAACCTAAGATTATTACATCTACAGACGTACGAGTACCTATGCTACTACGCATTGATTGCAAAGATATATATCTACGTGATCCTTTACCCCCAGACATAAGGTCCATCTTCCCTTAACAACAAACCCGCATGAATCCAGCAGTTGACCCTTAAATCCAATTAGTAGCCAACATAAGAGTCATATATCTTCGACCCTCATGTCGATATCCAATATTATTTAATCTGTACTTGTTAGCTGAAATTGGTGAAGGTAGGAAAGATTTTTAGGAAAGAATTTAGGCTCGTTTGTCAAGTGAAGTTTGCTGGTAATTAGGTTAAAATATTGGTGTACTGTAGAGTTTGTGCTTGGATGGGTTTCTTAATCTACCTCCACAAAAATGCTTGACAAGGTACCTAATGGCATAATTATTACAGAAGAAACACCATTTCATTATAAGAAATATGAAGGGTTCCCCCTATAGCCTGCGGGTTGTCCGCAAGGGATACCACGGCCTCGACATGAAGGGCGAAGAAGGAACATGGGTGGTTTTTAGTCAGTAGAAGTCTGACACTCCCTTTCGCTCTGCCCAAGAGCGGGAGGGGTTATTTGATGATTTCCCACCCCCCAAAAAAAAAAAAAAAGGGTTCCCCCTATTACATCGGACTTAAACATAACTGGTGAAATGTGGGTGTACTATTAGGTACACCTTTGGATAACCCTTCGCGGATTATAGGTGTGATGTTATGTTATGTACGTTAAACAGGAAATATCATGAGTGGGGGCAAGTGGTAAAAAATATTTGATTTTGTATCCACATTTCGCCATTTATTTTTAAGTCCCATGTAGAAAGGGGCGAGCCTATTATCATAAATCCAGAACGTAATAAAGAAATAACCCGGTCACAAATCCAGACTCCATGGCTGCTGCTGAGAACTTCTTGATGAAAATACACTTTGCCCAACCTGAGAAATCTCATGCAATGCAGTTGCGTCAAGCTATTAGCCAACGAGGTAGTCACATACATAGACACGAATATGTATATATGCAAACCAGCCAGTGATTGATCCGGCTCTGCGCTAATCCCTTGCAACTAACCTTGCTGATCGGCTAATCTTTTGTGCTGACAGGAACGGAAGGTTATATTTTACACTTTCCAAAGTGCGCCTGCCGCTCTTTTAGAGCAAATTAACGTCTTTGAGCAACTTTCATTGGGTAATTTCATAGGGTTTTTAATTATAGTCGCTCAATCGTCCTTTTACATTTCTTAAAAGTTGAGAGATCTTGTGACTGCTTTTAAGTGATCAATTGTGACATACATACATAAACTCTCGCAATTTTCTTACAGGCGGTGGTGCCGACAATACGACAATAAATGAAACCACTGGTAGTTCTAGTTCATAGGAACATTTTTAAACTATCGAATAAATCCTAACACCGTCGTGGTGCCGACGATCCGACACTAATCTACCTAAATATCTTTACCAAATTCGTTAGTTACATTTTATTTCCACACGTTAATCGGTGCAAATTATTCCTAAGGTTAGTAAACCAATATTTGTTTGTAAATTGTAATGTATTTTGTTTACAGTTTTATGCTACTTAGTTTTATTGTTTTTTTTTTCAACTTTTTTTATTTTGGTGTTAAGATTTATTTGATGGTTTAATAATGTTCCTATGAACTAAAACTACCAGGAGTTTTATTTATAGTCGTATTGTCGGCACCACCCTGTATATTCCTTTTGTCTCCTCCACGTTCATACATGTACGCCAGTTGCAAGTACTACGCACTTGTCCTTTCTGAAGAACTATCTTTATCAAAAGGACAAAAATCCAAGGCCGCTGAGAAATTCCTGGTGGAAAAATCCAAAATCAATTTGCCAGTCCTGGGTATCGAATTCAGCAGGATAACTGTGTGTATTTTGTAAGTGCCTGCATGCTCATGCAGCCGTATAAGTTTGTAACGAAAATAAACCGGCGTCGAGCGATTTTCCCGCTTGATAACGATATCAATTTCAAATAATAACTGTCGATTTCTGATAAATCTAGATACTTAATGCGAAATATATTTGGAATTGCAGATTTTAATAGAAGCGCTTTGTGACCTTGTAGTCGAGTGTGACATTCACCTTGAATTGCAGATGTCATTGTCACCGGTGTCAAAGGAGCTTAATTAGTACTTATTTGTTCAACGCTGGTGTCAAAGACAGTTGGGTTAACTGTTAGCACATCACTGTTTTGGGTTGACAGTTAGCACATTACTATTTTGGGATGACAGTTAGTACATCACTATGGGTTTGTGCCCTTATTATTGGTAGAGTTATAAATCTTATCGTGGAACAATAGCAGCGTTAGAAAGAGATAACTCTTTGCTAAAATTATATAAAAGAAAACGAGAACATAAATAAAACAATGACAGACATACAATTAAACTAAATTGAACCCAAAGTCTATCTCAGCATGGTGCTGTATGCATTACAAAAAATAACACAGCACATTCTGATAGATCAACTGCACTAAACAAGATCACAGCTATCTATCACAATTTAGTAAGAAATTCGTAATCGATTATTTCATGGTTTGAAAATTCTTCTACACAAGAACGAACGAAGAGATACATTGGGGTCTGACAGTGTTACTCAATAGGGAAGTTGACAAAAAAAAATCTAATTAGTCCGTCTGATAGATTTCCTAAAAATATTGGACACGTATTTTTTCTTTTTTCACGTAAACAATAAATGAAGACGATACAGTGCTACGAAAAGTCGCGCGACGTCACAGTTTGGTACATTTTTTACCAGAAAGTGACATCAACAGCCCCCCACTCACGATCTTTGACACGTTTTATTTTCGTCATTTTTTATTAATTTGATAAAGCAAACAACACGTATCCAATATTTTTCGATAGTCTAACAGACGGCCTAAACAGAATTATATATTTTTTAGTCAGACAACTACCCTATTAGCCCACAGAACCAGATCCAAAAACCAATTACCTTTTCTAGAAACATCTACATCCAATGGAAACATAGCCTCGGAGCTAGTTTATAAGTAAAACAAAACGGAACGGGGACAACCTGTCATCTCCGCAACTTTAAATAGGTTAAGTGAATGCAATAGTGAATAGACTGTGTCGGTGGGTAGGTAGGTATGCAGGTTATTGATCTGACACAGGTAGGTAAATTAACAATGTATGTTTTAATAATGGATTTATGAACATACATTGTGTGTAAAAACCATTATTAATGCATAAATACGGTTTTTACACATAATCCTAATTAATCCTAAGGCGAAAGTAAGTTTATTTGTAACCTGTTCACGCCTATACCACGCATATACGTTGTCAAGTGCATTGAAGCGGACATAGAGTACCTTTCATCCCGAATAAAAGTACTGTTTCTGAGGAAAGGGGTTTTAAATTACCGCAAGTTGTGGCAAGTCGACAGTCTGACTGTATACGGTATCATACATCTGGTCCTGCACGCACGGCGGTTGCGAGTAAGTAAGTACCTAACCTTTTTGAAAATTATCACCAATGAGGTCACTACCTACTCGGGTCGATCTTTAGGTAAGCCGCGCTTGCCTAGGTTGGTCTGTGGATGGGTTACCGCTGGCAGTCGCTCCATGTAAAATACTGGTATTCAGATAAGGCTAGGCAGATACAAAGTCACTCTATGTCCTTTTAGGGTAGGTAGGGTATCACCGCCTTGTGAAAACTTTTTGTACATCTACATTTAGATCTAAGAATAATAGTATCACATGTATGATCTACGAATATGCAGTATCTCTATTTTAGAACATCATTAAAAAACAATCAACGAATTGTAGTATGCAAAGGTGAATAGACTTTTTAATTCTGCTATTAATTAGTGAATCACATTGATTGTGTTATCAATTAGAGTTACATTGTTTTGTTAATTTGACTAATTAGTATTTGTAGATTTTATCTGTTTAATTGTGCCCTATACAGCACAACCGGAATGAAGAAATGTAGGCCATAACGTACAAACTGTAGATACAATCAAAGATCGTGAAGCATGATCACCCTACATCGTTCTCATTGATATCACACACAGGTTAAATGATAAAACAATAATATGTTTATTTTGCAAAAAGGTTTTTACAAGCTCGTCATTTTTTTTCAATACTAGAAGGACCCGGTATTTCGTACTTGACTACTCTAAGAAGAAACAGTCCAAAAAAAAACTCGAGTCCATTTTAAGGTCCAGACATAATCAAGGTACACTCATAACATGAGGACTATGCAGATTAATGTCAACAAAATCGTAATCCGCTTGCAAAAGACAAGCTTGCCATTTCACCCATAGTATCATAAATCACTTTGCATAATTCCAACAGTATACCACAATAACCTATCACAAACCGGTTTCAAACTATTTTATAGCACGTTCACTTTCACCGCGACCGCCAACCATCCGTGAAAGGCACGCGGTTATCTAAAAAGCAGCTTAACCAATGTTAATTGATCCGTTACACGGGTGTGATTGACACTTGTGTCCGCCGCGTCCTAATTTATGTCGTCTATATCAACATCTGCCTAGCCTTTTTTGAACTACATTGAATATGGTTTTCATGTCTTACCGGGTGCAGCTGAATACCAGGATTTCACATGGAGCGATTGCCTTTCTGAGCTTGCGCGCAGAAACCCGAAACTCAGAAATGCGCGACTTGTTCATGCTTCAAAAAACCCAGTGCCCATAAAACCGGAGACACTGACAAAAAATACATAAAAAACATTTAGAAGTTGGTACTGGGCTTTTCTTACCGTGTCGATGACAATTCGAATTGAGGCGGCCTATTTGACCACGAGTTTGATACTTTTTTTTTTTTCGGGTGGAAAATCATCAAATAACCCCTCCCGCTCTTGCAGAGTGAAAGGGAGCGTCAGACTTCTACTGACTAAAAACCACCCATGTTCCTTCTTAGCCCTTCATGTCGAGTCCGCGGTATCTCTTGCGAACAACCCGCAGCCCCGACGGGACGAGTTTGGTACTTTCAGTAGCCTTCATCACTGCTGTGATGTGCAAGTAAGAAAGAAAGAAAAAGTATTTATTGGTCTCACACAGGACAAGAAATCAATTATAAAAAATTATCAAAAAAAAAAAACAAGAGGAACACTTAAAAAATAAAACAGGATTAAAAATAAGTTCCGTACGGGGCCAAAAGGCCACTATCTCAGCATGGTGCTGCAACATGACAGGCAGGACACAATGTCTCATCGTTTGTGGAGCAACATCACATTCACACTCCAGAGCAGATTCACTATAAATCTTCACCTAAACAGGTTTTCCTTGTTCGGTTATTTTAAAACTTAGGCTTCTCCAAATCCTCCGTTGTTTTATTTCGTTACAGGGATCCAAGACAGTTAAATTGTATCTCTGGGACTTCGTCGTTCATTGTCTCAGCACTTTCCGGGTGGTCCTCACTGTTCATTCTGACTTTTAGGAGTTGTAGTTAGAGAATAGTGTGGCGGGCTTGTCCCAATTATATTAAAAAAAAACGTGCAATGTGTGGGACCAGTGCAGTTTGGTGGCCCAATCATACCAAAATGTCAGAAATTCCACAACATTTACGTCATAGCATGTTTTAGAGGAATTTATTGCATTAGTTATTCTAATTCGGTTGCTTAGTGTTTTTCTAACTCAGCGCTTCTTTGCTCCATTGGATCAGCAACGGTTTATACGGCTTTACGTTCGTCCGACTTTTTCAATGTCAAATAGTGCTTTGACTTGATGATTATAGTCGACGAATATAATAATACATTATTAGGAAAACTTTGGTAAATGATTTATTTGTTCCTCAGTAACACACATTTACATTTTGTTAACTGGGTTTGATTTGAATTAGTCACGGTCCAGAGTAAAAATCCTTGACTTTTAAACTAGAAATAGCAAACTTGCTCGCTAAGAACAAGATTGGTATTTATCTGAACGAGAAGAGAATTATACCAAAAAATGTCAATTTACGAAAAGTTTGAATAATGTCACAAAAAACATAGTGGATATTTCCATCCTAATCATAGTCGTCTGCTGGATATAATTATGTTCAATCGCTCATGGTCATCCAAGTGTTTCTAGAACAAGATTCATTCTATTTGTTGTCAAATAAATAAATAATCAAAAGGTGACATGTTGATGAGTAACTCGTAAAACAAATTAAAAAAGAAAAAGAAAAGAAAGAAAAAAAAATATTTAATTCCAAACTGCATTCATATATTTTCAAATTAAGAACCCAATTTATCAATTCGACTGTACTCAAAACTAAGGGCATCCCCGAATGATGGTAAAACAAATGAATAATACGTGTTATCTATATGGATTTAAAGTTACGGCCCTGCGCAGAGCGTTGAAAATCACGCAGCATGGATTTTGTCATTCGTTATTATGGTCAGATGTTTAATGGTAGTACTACAGACATAATTATGCACATGAGTCATTAGTCGAGGTCGATTGTAATGAGTAGGTACGGCAGTGAGTAAAGGTACTCGTCGTGGTTTAAGGAATGTATTGGTTTATAAAACATTACACATTAAATATGCCGTTCATCTGTGCATGTGATGTGCTAGATAAGTTTTAGCTATTTAGCTAAAAGCAGAAGATAGAAATGATGTCAGAGTCGACATAATAATATCGTTGCCGGTCATCAGTCGTATGATGATGGGGAATCCAGAGTCGTAATATGCGCTGTTCTCCTGTGAAACCGTCATGTCACAGAAGGAGCTGCGGGAGCTCGAAATGATCACCCTCCCGACCCGCAGCAGTCGTACCGGACGTCGGTGGAGGACGCAGGTCCAGGTTAGACTAGTCCTAGTGAAACGCGCACTAGTTTTCATGATCCCTGATGCAAGTGTGTGAAGGGAACACCGGGGTGGTTTTTAGTCAGTTAGAGTCTGACAGGCCCCTCCGCTCACCCCAGTGCGGCTCATCGAACTATGATTTGTTTTCAACAGAGGCCCATTTTTTTCTTTTTTTGCAGTCTGTGTCAAATGACTCCTCCCGCTCTGGGCAGAGCGGTAGGGAGTGTCAGACTTCTACTGACTAAAAATCACTGATGTTCCTTCTTAGCCCTTTGTGTCGAGGACATAGGCACTTCAGTTTATCATCTCTTCAGCACAAATGCATAATCAATCCATAGTTACATTCAAAGAAACTTGAGTGTGCAAGCCACTTAATATGTTGCTTATTATCTGTTATTGAAATACATAGTATTACATAGTCATCGAGACTCTAATTGACACTTATACATAGTTGGAACTTGGTTAGTAACATTCTTGTTCCGTTCTCAGATGTCATTATTTATTATGTAAATTTTTACTTTTTTTTTTTGTAAAAACTTTGCCCCACACTAGGAATTTCTCCTGTATCGTGGGTGCGTTCACAAACATTTAAACTCACATACACAACCAAACCCGACCGAAACAATTATATGTAGATCATACAAATATTTGTTCCGTGCGGGGATCGAACCCGCGACACACAGGGCAGCGGTCCAATTGCTCAGCCATTTCGCCAGCCGTGTCGTCGTATTATGTATATTTCTTATGTAATACATACATTCGAACAAGCCAATAAGTATACAGCCAGCTAACTTTCATTTACTTTTAAGATTATACATATACATTTAGAAACTGATGTGAAATGATACAGCGTTTGACATTATTATCTATATTATGACATTATTATCATTATTATCTATATCATTATTATCATATTTATTTAGAACTAACATAGTTTATAAGTTAAATTGTTACTAACATTCTAGAATTGTAAGTATGTTGTGTATGTCGGTGGTTTTGTTGTTAAATGATTAAATAATGATTAGTACCTAGTACTAAGTAAGATGGTTCATTGTTTCTGTAAAAGAGCGCCTCTCGCCATCAAACGTAAAAGTTTGGCGAGTTTAGAAGTAAGTAACACCTCTGTATTAATTTTATTTAAATAAATGCTTAAAAAAAAAAAAAAAATTGTTGCTTTTAATGCGAACTACTGCTCATTGATATAAAAACTAAAGATACGGTCGTCCGAACATTTGCTCGACGCGTTCGCCATACAGAGAATCGGTGTTATCTGCTCGTTAATGTAACCTTGTATAAGCGGCGTGGTATTTTCGAGGTATAAAGAACATAAATAAAGCTTTTAATAAAATTTACGACCGCACCCGAAGAGAGCCGATCGTGGACTAGTTCACTTCGGCTTAAGAAAGACCATATTGGGACCACGTTTAAGGCGTCATTTTAACATGCCGTCCGCCCAGTCCTTACGCAGTAATATACAGGAGGTTCCCAGGTATGGTCTAGAACAAAAAAAATATCGCAGTGGTGGGGAGAACAAATGCCCTTCATTTGCGTTAAGGGTACTTTTACACCCTTTATAAGTCAATGGAACTGCTATAAATGCAATATTTTCAGTGTACTAGAATTATAAAGATCTCTACCTGTATCTTATTAGCTTGTGCGATTGTACTACCTATAGATATCTATCTATTTTTATTTTTTAGAGAGAGGTAAAGTTTGTCAGTTTCTAAGTACCTACTGATCGAGGGGGTACCTAGTCTTCGGAGCTACTGATCCAGGATACAGGATGTCTATAGTTCCATCTCTTTTTCATTCTTGAATATCCTTGTCTTTTTTTTTTTGGCGGGTGGAAAATCATCGAATAACCCGCTCTTGGGCATAGCGAACGGGAGTGTCAGACTTCTACTGACTAAAAACCACCCATGTTCCTTCGTAGCCCTTTATGTCGAGGCTGCGGTATCTCTTGCGAACAACCTGCAGCCCTGAAAGTTGAATATGCTTAAACGCAGTATGCGTTAAGACGCCATGGTAGCGCCTGTAAGTCGACCTTTAGACTGTCATACACCAATCAGAAGTTGTTACAGGGCAACGGCATATGTATTTGCGGTTTGAAGTTAAATCCCACGCACTATGACAAGGATAATGACTCACAAACTAAACCAAATTATGTAAAACAGATGTATCAAAAGGTAGGTACTTATTTACAAGGCAGATCAGATGTGAATGGAGCCACCGGGAGAGGTCTTAGAAGGACATACATTGAACATATTGGACGCGTACACGTATTCTGCAGTACTCACCACCTGCGTGTGAGTATGACCAGATGTATGAACGTAGACAAAGCTAAATGATTGTAAGTGTAAGGAGGTTTGATTTTATTGGAGAACGTGTGGTTGCTGGCCGCATGGCAGACGACCTGTCCCAATAGAGGTTTTTTTCCCAGAAGACACATGCGTATGAAGTACCAGGCTCTCATAAATAAGAAGGAAAAAAACATTATGCAGCATGCAGAGCAGTACAGCTCATTATGCAGTTTTATTGCAATATTATTTCGACAGCCCACCTTCGGATCAAATGTGGCGAAGCATGATCCAGGGGAACCAAAGTAAATATAGATCATACCGTTTAGGAGGAGAAGAATTACGAAACTAAACACACCCACATTGTTTCAGATACGACAAAAATACGAGGATACGATAGATAAAATGTTCGAGGAAGTACACCCAAGGCCACACCTAATCCCCACCGGAGTGTCCCCACGTTGCCGTCGTGGTGGGGCTTGTGTGTCTCAATGATCCTTGGAGCTCTGCCGGTAGATATACTCATGCCGGAAAGGTCCAAGGGGAGAGACCAGACAAAGAGGGACACGCGAGGGGCACACCGCCCGGAGACGTGAACATTGTTCGGTTTCTCGGGCGGTGTGCTTGTCGGAGGAAGAAACCCTACTTGCTGCTCTCTGGTTCGCGTCTGCTCATCAGACGTGACTGTGAGGGCAGTGAGTAGGCGGAGGGAGAGAGGATGGGGGAGACAGGGACCGTACCCTTAAAAGGAAAAAAAATGGAAAAACAGACAGTCGCAACAGTATTACCCCAGGGCGGTACCAGCTGCTTAGCAGCTGGAGAATCCGCCACGTCTCCATTGGAGGCGTCAAGCCCCTCGTATTCTGGGGGGGGCAACGAATGTCTTTTACCGTTTGCCAGTGGCAACAAGAGCCGAGGAGGCTCCCGGTCAGGAAGTCCTGTGGCCGGTAGTAGTTTGGAAGGGCCTGACAAGATGTCGGGTGGCAAACTCTGGCGAAGGAGCTTGCCTGAGCGGCGGAACGATGCGGGATCAGAGTCTGATTCCGTGTCTGACGTCGGGTCGGCGGGCTCTGGATGCGAGAGTTTGGGTATTGCTGCGGATAACGCGGAGCGTTTCCGCAAGCGGCCGAGAGCGGAGGACGGCAGGGGGTCGACATCCGGTGGCGAGCGGATGGTCTCGGCCCGAAAAGTCCCCAAAAAAGGCGGGGGCCGAGGCAGAGGAGGGGGGCTAGCTTCCCAGGAGGCTGCCAGGCGAGCCGCGGAACGCACTGAGGAGGGGCGCCACCTTGATCGGAGGGTGCTCTCTTCTTCGTCTTCCGGCGGTGAGCCGGAGACCGGTGGTGAGCCCAATACCGGTGGTGAGCCAGAGACCGGGGGCCCTGATCATGAGCGCTTGGCCGGGTTTGCAGAGGTAGTGAGGAGCGCAATACGCGACGTTTCTCTTAAGAGGACGTTCGCGTCGAAAAACAAGGCCATAAGCGCGGCCTCGACCTCCATTTTGGCGGCAGTGAAGGAGCTGTGTGGCAAGCCTCCGTCGGACGAGGTGTCCATATTGCGGGCGGAGGTCACCCGCTTGGCGGCTGCCATGGAGTCTCTCCAAAGGGAGAATGAGAGGCTCCAAGCAGATCTGGCCGGGCTCCAAAGAGGAGCCTTCATGGAGGTGCCCCAGGAAGGGTGCGAGCGCGGGCAGAGCCAGCCCCCAGCTGCCGACGACCAGGTCCTGAACCTGGTTCGGCAGGAGCTGGCTGCCCTCCACCGACGGTGTTCCGTTGTAGAGGGCATTGTCCTGCGCCCCTCTCTGGGGGGGAACAAGGTGACCCCAGGCCGGGCTGCGCAGTCTTATGCGAGCGCTGCGGCTGGCGTCTCCAAGGCGGGGCCGTCCAGCCAGCCCGCCGGCGACACCGCGACGCCCCCCGGAAAGCCGGCTTCGGCGAACCAAGTGGCAGCGCCGGCTAAAAAGACGGCTGCCCCTGAGAAGGGCAAGGCGCCTGCCCCGAAAAAGGGCAAGGCGCCTGCCCCAAAAAAGGGCAAGGTGGCGGCGAAGGCGAAGGTGCCAGCGCCAGAGGCGGACCCCCCGCCCCCAAAGCCTCCCGCGGCCGAAGATGGTTGGCAGGTGGCTGGAGAAAAGCGGAAGGGGCGTAAGGCGGCCCAAAAGGCCAGGCGGGCCAAGCGTAAGCGCCGGCGAAAGAAGCGGAGCGTCGCGGCGAAACTCCGTGCCCCGAAGACCGCGGCTGTAGTCATAACGCTGCAGCCGGATGCGGTAAAGAAGGGCCTGGTCTACCGCGACGTGCTCGCGAAGGCGAAGGCGTCAGTGGACCTTGGGGAGCTCGGGATCACCGGGGGCCTCCGGCTTCGAGTCACCGCGACAGGGGCTCGAATGCTGGAGGTTCCCGGGGAAACCAGCGCCGCGTCCGCAGATGCTCTGGCTGAAAAGCTCAGAGCGTCTTTAGATGCGGACGAGGTCCGAGTGTCCAGGCCCGACAAGTGCGCAAGCCTGCGCATCCTGGGTCTGGACGACTCGGTCACCGAGGAGGAGGTGGTAGCCGCCGTCACCGCGGCTGGGGGGTGCTCTGCCGAGCAGATCAAGGCGGGCACCTTACGCCCGGATCGTGAGGGCATGCAGACCATAACGGTTAGCTGCCCTGTGACGGTGGCGAAAGCGATTGCGGAGGGCCACACCCTGAAGGTTGGCTGGTCGAGGGCGCAGGTCAAGTTGCTCGAGCCCAGACCTCTGAGGTGTTTCCGCTGCCATGTGGGGCAGCACGTAGGGTGCCGATGCACCTCGGAGGTGGACCGCAGTGAACTCTGTTTTCGCTGCGGTCAGCTCGGTCACCAGGCCGCGGCTTGCCTGGCCCCGCCGCACTGCGACGCATGTGCGACGGCTGGGAAGCCGGCCGAGCACCGGGCAGGGAGCAAGGCCTGCGCTCCACCCGCCAAGGCCAGGGGTAAGGGTAGGCCCACCGCCACCACCCCCACTGTCGCCAACGCAGCAGCCAACACCGTCGCCAACGCCGCAGCCGCCGCCGCCGCCGCTGCTGCCGCCACCGCCACCACCGCAACTCCCGCTGCGGTGAGGCCACAGGAGGCCCCGGAGGGGGCTGAAATGGAGTGCCAGTAATGGCCCCATTAAGCCTCCTCCAAGCAAATATCAACCACTGCGCCTGCGCTCAGGATCTGTTGCTCCAGAGTATGGCGCAGTGGTCGATAAACATCGCCGTGGTCGCTGAGCCCTATTTTGTCCCGCCCAGGGCAGACTGGGTGGAGGACCTAAGCGGCTCAGTGACCATCATCGCGTCGGCCGCCGCCGGCACCCCGGCCCTTGAAATGGTCAGGAAGGGTCAGGGGTGCGTAGCAGCACGGTTCGGGGAGATCGTAGTAGCGGGAGTCTACTTCTCTCCGAGCCGAACTCTCGCCGAGTTCCAAAACTCCCTCAGGGAGTTAAGTGTCGTCATCGGAGGCTATTCCCTCCCCGTACTTGTGCTCGGGGACTTCAATGCCAAGAGCTTGGCTTGGGGTTCCCGTTACACGGATGTGCGGGGTGGGATGGTCGAGTGCTGGGCTCTGGAAACAGGCCTGGACATCCTGAATCGGGGTTCTGTACCTACGTGTGTGCGGATGCGGGGCGAGTCGGTGGTGGACATTTCGTTCGCCAGCCCTGCTCTGTCACAGCGTGTCGTCGACTGGCGCGTCATGGAGGGGGTGGAGACCTATTCCGACCACCGGTATATCCGGTTTGAGGTCTCTGCCCAGTCCTCAAGTGCGCCGGTCCCACAGACCCCGAGTGGTCCGCGTTGGGCGCTGAAGCAGCTGGACCGGGAGCTCCTCCTGGAAGCCTCGATCGTGCGGGCCTGGGTGTCATCACCGGTCAGGCCCGCCGACGTCAACAACGAGGCGGGTTGGTTCCAGGAGGCCATGTCCGAGATATGCGACATGGCAATGCCCCGAGTCCGACCTGGAAGCGCCCGGCGTCAGGTGTACTGGTGGTCGCGAGAGCTGTCGCACCTGCGTGAGCAGTGTGTGGCGGCGCGGCGCCGGTACGCCAGGCATCGCAGGCTCCGCATTCGTCCTCCGAATGCGGAAGCCACTGAGGCGGAGCTGTATGAAGGGTACAGAGCGGCGAAGACCGCCCTCCTCGAGGCTCGTAAGCGGGCCAAAGATCAGGCCCGCGAGGAGATGCTGGAGACTCTCAACAGAGATCCGTGGGGGCGCCCGTACAAGGCGGTGCGGAATCAACTCCGCACCCGGGCCCCCCCGCTTACGCAGAGTCTCCGGCCTGAGCTCGTGGAGGACGTGGTGAGCGCTCTGTTCCCTTCGCGAGGGGAGCATCCTCCCCCGCCAATGGCTCCGCCACCTGCGGTGCCGGAAGCGGACCAATCAGGATCCGATGACGACATTCCGGAGGTGACTGGGGTAGACCTGAGAGTGGCGGTACGGAGGCTTAAGGCCAAAAATACCGCCCCGGGACCCGACGGCTTGCCTGGCAAAGCCTGGGTCCTGGCCTCAGAGGCTCTTGGGCCCCGACTGGAGGGGTTCTTAAGCGCGTGCATGGAAAGAGGCCAGTTCCCGCTTCGTTGGAAGACGGGGAAGCTGGTCCTCATTCAGAAGCCGGGGCGCCCTGCGGACTCGCCGTCCGCATACCGGCCCATTGTGCTGCTCGACGAGGTGGGCAAGCTCTTTGAAAGAGTAATTGCAAACCGCCTCGCCGAGCACCTTGAGGGGATGGGTCCGGATCTTGCGGAACACCAGTTTGGTTTCCGCAAGAGGCGCTCGACGGTGGACGCCATCATGCGCGTGAGAGCCCTCACGACGGGGGTTGCGGTCTCTCGGGGCGGTGTGGTCTTGGCGGTGTCTCTCGACATCGCCAACGCCTTCAACACTATGCCCTGGAGCTGCATTAGGGAGGCACTCCGGTATCACCGGGTGCCGGCCTACCTTCGTCGTGTAGTCGGGGACTACTTGACAGACAGGGCTGTCATCTACCCCGGTCAAGACGGAGAATGGAACCGGCGAGAGATGTCGTGCGGTGTTCCACAGGGATCGGTTCTGGGGCCGCCCCTGTGGAACATCGGTTACGACTGGGTGCTGCGTGCCGACCTCCCTAGCGGTGTCAGCGTAGTATGTTACGCTGACGATACGCTTGTGCTAGCACAGGGGGGGTCGCACGAGGCGGCGGCCGAAAATATGACACGCGGGGTTGCGATAGTTGTAGAGAGGATCCGGCAGCTGGGTCTCGAGGTGGCACTTCACAAGTCGGAGGCCATGGGCTTCCATGGACGTGGGAATGTGCTACCGTCGGGATCCCAGCTAACGGTGGGAGGGGTTCCCATCGGCGTCGAGTGTACTTTGAAGTACCTAGGACTCGTCCTCGACAGCCGGTGGAACTTCGTGGAGCACTTCCGACGTTTGGCTCCCAGACTGGAGCGGGCGGCGGCTGCCTTCAGGTGGCTCTTGCCCAATCTGGGGGGGCCAAACGCCTCCTGCCGGAGGCTCTATGCGGGGATCGTGCGGTCCATGGCCCTTTATGGGGCCCCGGTGTGGGCGAGTGCTTTGAGAAAGCGGGCCGCCCATTACCTGAACGCGCCCCAAAAGGTTATGGCCGTGAGGCTAGTCCGTGGGTACCGCACGATCTCCCGCGAGGCGGCGAACCTCCTTGCCGGATTGCCGCCATGGGATCTGGAGGCGATAGTCCTCGCGCGCCTGCATGAATGGCGCGCGGAGGCGCTGCACCGGGGGGTCACTCCGTTGCCGCGGCTAATTGCTGCGCAGCGGACAGACCTCCGGTGCGATCTCATGGCGGCATGGAAACAGCGACTGTCGCAACCCCGTGCAGGGCACGCCACGATAGTGGCGGTAAGTCCCCTCTTTGAGGAGTGGCTGGAGAGGCGCCACGGCGCCCTCACCTTCCGTCTGACGCAGGTACTCACCGGACACGGTTGTTTCGGGAGGTACCTGCACCGAATCAGGCGGGAGGAAACGCCCGGTTGTCACCATTGTGAGGATCGGCCGGAGGACACGGTGGAGCACACCGTGGAGGTGTGTCCCGCTTGGGCAGAGCCCCGCCGTGTTCTCGTAGCGGCGATCGGCGGCGGCGACCTCTCGCGTCCGGCCCTGGTGCAAGCCATGGTCCGGGGCGAGGAGGAATGGGACGCCGTCGCCTCCTTCTGCGAAGCAGTGATGCTAGCGAAGGAGGTGGCGGAACGTGAGAGGGAGAGAACCTCTCGTCCCAGCCGCCGCGGGAGGCGATCCGGGCGTCGGGGGCCACGTGATGGCTTCCGGCCACCGTAGACGCGGGCCTGTGGACGGTGAGTGATGGGTAAGCTCGCCGTCCGTCCGTCTTATGACGACAACAGGCCGTGTCGACGGCGCGTTCGTGTTCCACGCGCGCCTCAAAGAGATGTCAGCAACATGGAAGGGGCCCGCAAGGGCCGACGCCTGTCGAGGCTGCGGGTTGTCCGCAAGGGATACCGAGGCCTCGACATGAAGGGCGAAGAAGGAACATGGGTGGTTTTTAGTCAGTAGAAGTCTGACACTCCCTTTCGCTCTGCCCAAGTGCGGGAGGGGTTATTTGATGATTTCCCACCCCCCAAAAAAAAAAAAAAAAAAAAAGGCCACACCTAATAGTCACAAAATAGTACAACGGAAATAATTTGATTGACCAGGAAAACATAAATATAAAGAGATGTTCGTCAAGCAAAAAACCCTTCAATACTATTTGCTTTGCAAATAGTAAAATCCAAGAATCGTCGCGCCGTTGGCATTCTCAATAAGATAGGGATGCGCTGTACCTGCATTTGTATCGATACTTTGCGTTTTTTGCTTTGTTTGTATCGATACATATCGATAATTCGATATGCAATACGATTCGAGGATCGCTTCAAATAGGTTTGATCCGATGATGGTCCAAATATCGGTATACTTGCATGTGTGTAATACAAATGTATTGTCTTGGCAATTTACCAGGATTTTGTTTGAAATTCTTTTATATTTTTTGAATTGACTGAACATGATTCCGAAACCGTTACTTTTATAACGGTCTAAGATATCGAAGAATCGCATCGAATCGGATCACGTATCACTATATCGTATGCATTCCTGCACTATCGGATCTTGTTTATCGATGTATATTTTATGTAGTAAATAACTTGTTAAGGTCATGTCTCGTCGCAGGTGCATATAAAATGTTAATTTTGAACTTGTATTAATATGAATCAAGCATGTGTTTTGTAGACGTTTTCTTTTAACTTGGAAGTTTCCGTTAAATCAGTTTAATCATCGATTCCCAAGGTCAGGGTATTCCAAACTGTTAATGGGGTTTTCCATTAAGAATTTCTCGGAAGTAGCTTCGGAGTCTGGATTTGTGTCGAGTTGATGGCAATTGGCTTGCCCCTAAGACATGGTACTTAAACAAAACTGGCGAAATGAGGATGAACTAGTTAAGTACACCTATGCCTAACCCTTCGGTGATGTGTGATGGTGGACTTTATTTTGAAATAAAAATCTTAAATTCACTGACGACCAAAATTAGGCCTTAACCTTTTGAATCTAGAACCACAGGATAGCCCGGTTAAACAGAAACTAGCCTCATAGGTGAAAATATTGTTGTCGTTATTGTTTTTATTTTGTTCTTGGAAGGAATTGAAGACGGGCCAGCAGTGGGACAGTACGAACTAATAAAAAAAATATATACTTGATTATTTGATTGACAAATATATATTTGATTGTAAATGTAAGATTATAGGGAAGTTGAACAATTTTCCGATGGGAAATCTAATTGGAAATCATAGGTACTTCTAGTATGTTGATGAAAACACGATGTTACTTTAGACTGTTTATGAACTGACAAAATAAGAAATTGTATATAATTTGATTTATTTATTGCGACAATCAAATAATGTATAAAAGGTGCTTATTATTTTTTAGGGAAACTAAGTTACTGGACTTTAGCGGTAAATATATTTGGGAGTTGTAACCCTGACACCTGTGTCATTTGTAATAATTGCATACAAGAGAGCTTTATTTTCTAGAATACCTACTACCTATTGAAGATGCCATGACAGTTTTAAACGTTTTTCGCGGAAAACATAAATAAAGTTTTTAAAACGTAAGTAACATTCCGTTAATATTCGATTTTCTTTTAAATAAAACGTGATTTGATTACAAAACATTCTAAGGTAGCATTTCAACGCTTTTTTTTTCAAATTTAGTCAAGTTGCTTTTTGTACTTCCCTTTTCTCAGATTTAATGACACCACATACCTAGTGACTAGTTTTAGGGAAACCCTAGGGGGACTTCCGTGACGTGACCGGTGATATGTCATGCTATTGTGCGACATGACGTATCATTACTGTGGGAAAGTTACTGTTACCCTACATCCTCACGTTCAAATCCATTATCCTACATCCACATTAATGACAACAATATCCGTGGTGCTAGGCAACTGGGCTTATCCCAGTTGTATACGTCCCTGTGTGCCTATTGGCCTTGTTCTGTTCTGTCTCCTGCTGATATGGAGGGAAGTGGAAATTATGTTTTTCCTATTCCTCCGCTATTATTTTCTGATTAATTTCGTTGCGGGATCCAAGAGCTTCATTGTCTCGGCGCTTTTCTTGTGGTCGCCACTGTTGATTCTAGCTTACAGGAGTAACAGTGGTTTGGTAATAGTGTGGCGGGCTTGTCCCAATTAAAAATTCTCACGTTACTGGGGAAAGATTCGGCGAGGTGCCTTTTGCCTTTCTCAGGGTCCATCTTCAATCTTGCGCTGCATGCCCGGACACCTGCGTACTGGTGTTCATTACATACCAGTACCAGTGGATCAGTGGGTCAGTGTCTCAGTGGGTAAAAACCATAGTCTAAGTATAGTTTGACGGCACGGTTGGCGCAGTGGCTGAGCGATTGGACTGCTGCGCTGCGTGTCGCGGGTTCGATCCCCGCACGGAACAAATATTTGTATGGCCTACAGATAGTTGTTTCGGGTCTGGATGTGTTTGTGTATGTGAGTTTAAATGATTGTAAACGCACCCACGATACAGGAGAAATTTCTAGTGTGGGGCTACGTTTGTTTAAATTAAACAAAAGTATATATATAAACATAAACATTTTTTTAGGTACACGGATCACGGTATCAGTGGATACAACTCGCCCAAATCCGCGGAAAATTAATTCTGATATTGCGATCTTTGGAGACAACTCGTCTATAGTAAGCACAGCACATCTCACAAGTTACCTTTTAAGATCCATGTAATAGAAGGCTTTCCAACTATTCACAAGCTGCTCAAAGAGATGGAAATCAAAATAATTCTTTAGCTGACTTGGGAATCCCGACTAAGACCTCAAGGTCAGCAAGTAGCTCTTGCGAACACTAATCCAACGTGCCAATCACAAAAGCCACCAAGAAGGAATTATTAAATTAGTTAATCAATTTAAAATATCGACGGAAGGTAAATTGAAACCCGGAAAACCTAAACGTATTGTTCCGAAAAACCGTATTAAGAATCCATGTTATGTTTACGCATTTTTTTGTTATGAACTGTAATTTAGTTGTAAATAAGTCGAGTTTTCCTTGTGGCAAGTAATAAATAAACAATATATGCATTGTTGTATTTTATTTTTAGAGAATAAGGAATAACCCGGCCGTACTGGTTTGTGTACTATTCCATATTTGGTACATAAGCACCCAGGTACTAATAGAACAAAAAACTTGTTCTGTAAAATTACTGTTGGTATTTCCATGCGGAATTTCTCAGTAGCACCGTCGTTGCCTCAACTTGTGCCCACTTGATGGCAATGGGCTCGTCGTATTATTTTTTTTTTTATGTAAATAAATAATGCAATCTATCTGGCGATATTCAGCGTTAGGTTGGTATTTGTAGGTCTTGTGCGAGATTGTTCACTAACAATACCGCTTCATCAATTTTGCAGTCACAGTAACAGATCTTGTGGGTTTCTGCGTTGGAGCCTTCGTGGCGTTTGCACTTCCTTCAATAAATCCCTTGCAACTACATTAGGGTGGTGTGTGATTGTCGTATTAAATGGGATATATATTATGTTAGGTGTACGTTCTCCTCTGCCTAACCCTTCGGGGATTACAGGCGTTATGTTATGTTAAAAAGTGGTTCTGATTGTCCGTACGCGTGGAATTCTTATCTTTTATGTATGTTTCAATTATTCTTAATGCGGTTTATGTTAAGTGAACTTGATTTGATGATTTTCCCTTTGCTGCTAACCTAACTACCTCGTACGATGTTTCTATTCATAAAAATCTATGATGTATTTTCATATAATACAAAAACGTATTAAATTACTAAAATAATCATAAATAAATAAATAACTTCAATGTTTTTTCCCTAATAAATTGATTATTTCCGGCCAGTATTGTATATACATATATGCTCTTGCCATGTACGAGTTATGTTTACGTACCTACCTATATGGTACTTCAAAGCCTAACATTTATATTCATCTTAATGTATTAATCTTATAAATGTTAATATATTCAAAACTATAATTTAAATAAAACATATAAATCAAAAATGTCACTTACCTATGGTCCGCATTTAAAAAAACAATCCAAACAAGTTTCAATCCCAATAAAAAATCAAATCCAAACGGAAAAGCTCACAAAACAATAATCACTCTAAAACCATTAAAATTATCACCACATTATTAATAAAAAAACAAAAACACATCACAGAAAATAGTTCGTAAACTTTCCGAATCTAAACGATAGATGGCGCAAAGTCGCACACGTGCAACTAAGCCGGCTGCCGACGAAGCACTGACGAACATATCCGCTCTCCGGTCTAAAGCCAGAGCTTGCATCCTGATAACAGGTTATATTACAACTACACAATACATTAATGAATGGACGTATTTAAGAACATAAATAACTGTATATCTTTCCTTAATTCCATTCCGATAGCAAAGACATTTACATCATTATTCGTGTGTGGTTTATAATATGTAGCTAAGTCCGGAGTTTGGCACGCATTGAGGAAAAATGTAACGGAAGGTGACAGAAAACATATAAGTAGGCAACTATTAAAATAATCTGGTGGTTATATACCTAGGGGAATTTATCAATTGTATGTTTTTACTGCATTGGTTGCATTAGTCTTGTGTCAATGCTTGGTTTTTCCAGCGGTAAGATTCAATGCAGAGTCCAACGTTTTCTACACATAGTTCTTTAAGGTGTTTCACAGTTGTTCAGGCCGGCAAATCAGATTCGACGGCAGTTTTTGAAACAACACAGGCGATCTGACACATATTCAGGTCGGAAGAGATACCCGACGTGACGTTTCCTACAAAAATGCAACACGGACAAAATGTATGAAATAGCTGTTTTATAATATTTTAATTCTATGTGTGGAGGTTTTAAATTACGTTCTGAATATGTGGTAACCGCTTTCACATCCGTGTCGTTCCACTCCCTATATTCGGTTTGTGACGATAGGGAAAACTACGTTTTTACAATGTATGTACTACGTTTTCGGCACGGTTGGCGCAGTGGCTCAAGCAATGGACTGCTGCGCTGCGTGTTGCGGGTTCGATCCCCGCACGGAACAAATATTTGTATGGCCTGCAGATAGTTGTTCCGGGTATTTGTGTATGTTTGTGAACGCACCCACGATACAGGAGAAATTCCTAGTGTGGGGCAACGTTTAAAAAAAAAAAAAAAAAATGACTAAAAAATAAAAAATAAAGACTGACTCAAAACATACTTATTCCAATCAAGTCGGTATACTTCAAGCAACTCCGCTCTGCAGTTTTCTCCCGATTCCCGTACGGAATCATGCCGACAAAAAATATGTGTGTAGCACCCCTAATTTGAGCCGCCTAATTTAACTACACACAACAACATAACATCACGTCACGATACGAGACGTCTAAATTAACTAAAATAATATAAAATCTGGATGACTGCAAAAAACACGAAAAATAACACTGTTTTATATAAAAGAATCACATTAAAATGCAACCCACGTAGGCGGCGACAATTCAATAAAACGTATACATTTTATAAAATTGTGAGAGAAGGAAGATAAACTGATTTTCGGACGACGACTCTATTAATTTGATTTTAAGTTCGAGTTTCGAGAGAAATACCGAGAATTGAATGATTCAACTAGCTTCGAACGTCGAGATATTTTTTAAAGTAAATATATGAAAAAAATAATTAAGGCATACTTACCTAAAATCTAAATATATGGAAGGATAAGAACAGTGTAAGGAAACCTCTATTTCTAAATAAAAATCAAACAAAATAATACAAAGTTACAGCCATGTGCTAACAACAGCTGCCATTAAATAGAGGTGGATTATTTTTGAAATGCGGAAACTGGTTAATAAAATTATTTAAATAATAAATATATTACTTATATTATTTTGAAGCACACTTTAAATTGCGGTATGAGTATTTAGGGTAACAAAAAATATCTAATTAGTCCGTCAGATAGATTTCCAAAAAATATTGGACACATATTTTTTCTTTTCTCACGTAAACAAACAATGAGGACGATACAGTGCTTTGAAAACTCGTGTGACGTCATATTCTAAGACATTAGTATGACATTTTTTACCGGTGAGTGACGTCACAACCCCGCACTCAAATCTTTGATGTGTTTCATCTTCGTCAATTTTATTGATTTGATAAAACAAAAATACGTATCCAATATTTTTCGATAATCTAACAGAAGGGCTAATTAGAATCACATTTTTTTTAGTCAGGAAACATCCCTATTGACTCATCAAGGAATTTTATATGAAAACTGGAAGACCATTCCATTAAACTATATATTATAGGAATTATTATAGATTTCGATGTTGGCAGTACCAATATAACCACTTCAATGGTTTTTCTATAAACCTTTTGATATTCAGCATGGCGTTTTCCTTATTAGTCACAAACTATTGATAAATATATCACGATGGCACATAAATCGAGACAAACCCGGGACCAAAGAATGTTCATTGTACATGTTGTACCTACATTCTTTCCTACTTTAATCTTATTAATAACTAGCTGAGGCCCGCGGCTTTAGGGCACGCCACGACAGTGGCGGTAAGTCCCCTCTTGGAGGAGTGGCTGGAGAGGCGCCATGGCGCCCTCACCTTCCGTCTGACGCAGGTACTCACCGGACACGGTTGTTCCCGAAGGACCTGCACCGAATCAGGCGGGAGGAAACTCCTGAATGCCACCATTGTGAGGATCGGCCGGAGGACACGGTGGAGCATACTGTGGAGGTGTATCCCGCTTGGGCGCAGCCCCGCCGTATTCTCGTAGCGGCGATCGGCGGCGGCGTCCTCTCGCGTCCGGCCCTGGTGCAAGCCATGGTCCGAGGTGAGGAGGAATGGGACGCCGTTGCCTCCTTCTGCGAAGCAGTGATGCTAGCTAAGGAGGTGGTGGAACGTGAGAGGTAGAGAACCTCTCGCCCCAGCCGCCGCGGGAGGCGCTCCCGGCGTTTTGGGCCACGTAATGGCTTCCGGCCACCGTAGACGCGGGCCTGTGGAAGGTGAGTGATGGGCTAGCTCTCCGTCCGTCTGTCTAATGACGACGACAGGCCGTGTCGACGGCGCATTCGTGTTCCACGCGCGCCTCAAAGAGATGTCAGCAACATGGAAGGGGCCCGCAAGGGCCGACGCCCGTCGGGGCTGCGGGTTGTTCGCAAGAGATACCGCGGCCTCGACATGAAGGTCTAAGAAGGAACATGGGTGGTTTTTAGTCAGTAGAAGTCTGACACTCCCTTTCGCTCTGCCCAAGAGCGGGAGGGGTTATTTGATGATTTACACCCGCCAAAAAAAAAAAAGGCCCGCGTTATTGAGATTTTCCATCTGGAACTTCTCAGTAACAGAAACGGAGTTTTTGTTTTATACGAGACTAGCGGACGTCACGCGGTTTCACCCGCGTAGTGCCCGTGGGAATACAGGGATAAAAAGTAGCCTATGTCACCCGGGAATAGTGTAGCTTCCCAACGGTGAAAGAATTTTTCAAATCGGTTCAGCAGTTTTTAAGTTTATTCGTTACAAACATACACACACAAAAATACAAATCTTTCCTCTTTATAATATTAGTGTAGACGGGCCTTCTCTAGACCTCAATCTTGTCCTAAGGGCAGAGATAAGGTCAACGATGGAACGAGCTAACCCTTTTTTTTGGGGTGTCGGAAATCATCAAATAACTCCCGCTCTTGGGCAGAGCGAAAGGGAGTGTCAGACTTCTACTGAGTAAAAACCACCCATGTTCCTTCCCAGCTCTTCATGTCGAGGCCGTGGTATCTCTTGCGAACAACCCGCAGCCCCGACGGGAACGAGCTAACCCTGAAGAAGCCTATTTACCCCTGACATAGTTATAGAGTCTGAATTTGTGCCCGATTGGTGGCAATACGCTTGCCTCCTATACACACACAAGGGATTTAAACATAACTGGCAAAATGTGGGTGTGCTATAAGGTACAGTCACAAGCAATAATATGTATACACTTGGCAAAGTTCAAACGTGTATTTCTCATTAAATACCGATTGCAACTAAGACATTTGACCTACTTTATGATAACATGGGTTTTAAAATATTATTTTCGTTACGTAACATGAAAATAAAATCCATGAAAAAGGTGAAAACTGCTTCCTAACGTTGCCGAGTGTTTACATATTGGTCCTGCTGACTGTACACCTCTGCCTTATTCTACGGGGGTTACATACGTAATGTTATGTTATAATTAATGTTGCCTTTAATCTACTTGGCTAACAGCTGGTTTTATTGAACCACGTTTCCTAGAACTAGACGATAACCTCTATCATTATTTAACTAACACACACACACAGCACACACACACACACAGCACACACAAACCACAGCACACAGACACACAGCATCAATCTAAGTATTAACAAAATCATACGTGCAGTCTAAGAATTTACGCGTAATTATTGTAACTTGGAGATAGGCTTTCGCGTTTTGTGAGGAAAGTGATTTAAAATGATCGGATTTCCTGCATTCCTGGCCCGCAAATGTACCATTAATATGAGTCAACACGACGATTAAATGAATACAATACCCATTATCCTTTACATATAAAGCCACAGCCGAGATTATAAAACCACGATCGTGTTTTCGCCTATTAATTTGACGATTTTGCGAACTAGTATCTGTGTAGTAGTTGTGTGTTCTTCACAGAACAGATTTTATCTGTTCTGTGAAGTACATCATTCGAGAGAGGAGCTCGTGGTTTAATAATAACTGCCATTCGAGTCAATCTTTAGGTTAAGCCGCGCTTACCTAGGTTGGTCTGTGGATGGGTGACCGCCCATTACATACCGAGTTTCCTCCGTGCCTCGGAAAGCACGGTAAGCTGTTGGTCCCGGCTGCCATATATAGATCTTTGGCAGTCGTTACAGGTAATCAGTAACCTGAAAGCCTGTTAACTTGGTTGTGGAGGTCAGATAGGCAGTCGCTCCATGTAAAATACTGGTACTCAGCTGCATCCAGTTAGGTTAGTCAGTTGGGAAAAGGCTAGGCAGATGATTATTCAGTATATAATTTTAACCGTGTAGGTTTGTACTGTTTTTTGTTTTTTTTACCCGACTGCGGCGAAGCCAAAAGGAAGGGTAATGATTTTGGCAGTCTTTTTCAATTAGGTACCTATGAAATATGGAATATATATGAAATATGAAAATATCATGCATATTTGTTGAGTTATCGCAATTCCACTGGTGTTCGCAGGTTAAAGTATTAGCTTAGATAAAAGTTTTTTTAATCTTTTAGATTTCGCGACCTCTTTACAAGTTGAAAAATTCTGGCGACCTCCTTGTGACAGAAAAATAATTTTGTTAAAATACTACGTTAATGATTTTTTTCTATTTTGGTACATTCATTTATTATTCAGATCTACACTCTGCAAGAAGGTCACATTTCCAAGAGAGGTCAGGACAGATGGGCCAAAATCGTTACACACTGGGTGCCTGAAGACGGTCGTCGTCACCGAGGCAGACCCAAGAAACGTTGGCGTGATGATTTGGACTCGTTCGTGACTGATTGGCCAGAGAAGGCACAACACCAGGAGAGCTGGAAAGAAATGGGGGAGGCCTTTGCCCAGCAGTGGGACTCAATAGGCTAATTAAAAAAAAAAAAAAAAAAATTAACCACAACCAAGATTACAAAGCCACATTCGCAAACAGACGAAGTAAAATTGGTGTAGAAAATCTCTTACCAAACTAATTATATTTCTAACACCACCAAAGGCAATTTAACATACCTAATCTACTTAAATAGAATACCTACCACCCGTTTGAACCTTGACCGCTAGACTGACTGTGGTCATCAGGTTTATTGAAGATTAAGAGGATTCTTGGAGCTCACTCTCGGGTCGTTAACTTATGCGTGGCCGACTGACCTTGGCCTCGGCCCAAACAATACGTTTGAAGTCCAGTTAAAGCACAGAATTAGGGTATTAGGGGTATTACGGACATCGTATTGTGGGCTTTTTATTAAGCATAATATATTACGTAGGGGTATTCCGATGGTACTACCAAATTTCGTCAGTTTTATTGTTAAGTTCCATAATATATTAAGGGGTTAGATAGTGGATGGGAGAGGAGTTTTATTAAAACAAAACACAATTTAGAGCCTCTATCTTTTGCTTAGTCTTTTTCTTATCTGAACGCAACTATGTCCTACATAGTTGCGTTCTGTACGGTGCATTTCTGAACAAATATCTCGATTCAAAATAACTTTGGCTATGCGAAAATATAATTTAATTTAGTGAAAGCTTCTTTACCACCGAATTTCTAGCAAACGCACTCAATTTACTATTGAGGTAGCATGAAATTATAACTTTTAGGCAATAAACGCGATGCAATTTTCATAACGGTGCAATTCTGACGTCACCGGTAGAATGATAGAAATAGCATTCCTAGTGTTCCAACCCAAATGCCCGCACGCAGTAAACTGGTTTATATATATTTTATGAAGACTCTTCCGTTCTTTTGTATCTCCTTGTATGTTCTTGTTTCTGCGACAATTTTTTTTTTTTTCTTTCTATTTATTGTCAACGCTGCCAGCTTCTCTGTTCCCTGATCATTAATCTGGATCTAGTCAAAGTTCAAGTGAATTGGTTTCTTCTAAGCAGGCGTGCTCCACCCAAAGCCACATCATCGCTTCCATCCGTAGAAAATATAAAACAGGAGCTGATGGACGCTACTGAAATTGCCAAAACTCAGCGCCAAATTTTTAGCCGAGTCAATTTGAAATATCATCGACACGCGAAGAAGATCAAGCAAGTTACGGCAAAACGCAAGCCTATACTTTAAAAAAATCACATCACCTCCGCCGTCAATCTGCCATGGTGTTCGAAATTGTAGCTATACGAAATATAAAATGCAGCTCTAATCATAATACTTATTAAGTACAGTTCCGCATGACCTTGAATAGAGGTGTACGAGGGCCCTTGAGGGAAGATAATATCGATAAAATCCTCATTATCGGCCTATCTATCGACATCGCACACGTGACTATTGTGGGTCAAATGCTGTCGAACTGCACTCGTCTGTACTTGGAGACAGTTAGCAGCTGTTAGGTGTAATTATAAGGTTTATGTGAGTTGGTTGTGGAGCCATCGATACTATACATTCGTTTTAGTAGTAGGTAGTGGAACTAGTAAACCTATTTTTGAAATAGCCATGAAATTACATCACTGGGTACTTAAAATGGCTGATTTACCAAAATCATAATAGGATAATATATTAAATCATGTTCTTCTTCTTCTTGTTTGCGCTGACGCAGTTAATATTTTGTATTTTATTGCTATTTTGTGACCTTTTTACGAATTGTAACCTTATTCGTGTTATTATCCCCTTTCTTTGCGAAGCATGTGTGGTGTAACACTGTGAATGATAAATTGAGGAATGAGGTTATACGAGAACCTCCGACGGGTTCGGCTCGGTAGGTTCGGTACGGCTGCGGGTTGTTCTCAAGAGATACCGCGACCTCGACATGAAGGGCTAATAAGGAATATGGGTGGTTTTTAGTCGGTAGAAGTCTGATACTCCCTTTCGCTCTGCCCAAGAGCGGGTTATTTGATGATTTTCCACCCGCTCAAAAAAAAAAAAAATTATACGAGAACGTTACGGTTTAAAAGAAGATGTAGTGACAAAAATTGAAAAGAGTATGCTAAGGTGGTTCGGTCATGTGGAGAGGATGAATGAAAGTCGATTAACAAAAGGTATTTACAAGGCAGATGTGAGTGGTAGCGCCGGGAGGGGACGCCCTAGAAAGACATACACTGATCTTATTGGTGCCGTTCTTCAGAAAAAACAGGTGCGTAGTACTCGTAACCGGCGTGCGTGTATGACCAGATGTATGAATGTGGACGAGGCAAAAGGAGTATGTAAGGATCGTAGCAAGTGGCGTTCTGTGGTTTCTGCCCACAGAACAGATAAAAGAGGTTAGAAGGGCCTTGTGGGCGGGGCAGGCGCGCCGCTCATATGTCGCAAACGCTCAAATGTCGACAAAATTTGATTTACCGGCCAACAATCGCGCTCACACTGACAGCGTACGAAGCTCCGCGAAAAAAAAGAATTATGCCATCTTGCGCTATTATAATGTGTCGGAAAAGAAGCCAGGGTGTGTAGTGTGCCTCGAGAAGGGATTTCTTATCACCGGTAAGTCCAAATACCTTAAAATACAAGTAATATTTGTAATTATTACAATAGTATTATGTAGTTGGTAGAAAAAATGATACTGTCGCAAGCAGTTAAAAAATTACGTACATTGCTTGCAATACGTGGGTACCATCTTGTACTGCGTGGGCGATTGCGCGATGTATTTCGTTCACTGCGAACGTCGCGTACGACGAGCCAAAGCTTGAGTTCTGCAAAATCTATGCGTTTCGATTGTGTTGTACCAAGTTGTAAACAATGTCGATATTTAGTATGTGTGAATGTATTCAAATGATATTATTATGAATATGATTAAATAACTTCGTTTATTACTGTCAATTATTGTTTATTGTGGGTTATTAATTTTGGTTTTCGTCTAAAATTTGTTTTGAGGTTAGTCATTTATAATGGAAACATAACACAACAAAGTTTTGTTTTTAGGTTTCCAACAGATCCAGATACAAGAACACTATGGCTAGAGGCAACCGGTAGAATTGAATAGATACCTACTAACTAAATGTAGTAATTAATTGAATGTATGTCTTATTTTTAAGTGTTTCTCGTATGTTTACTTTTGATTTTACTTTTTTAATCTTTAATTTTGTATCTGTGTGAGACAAATAAATACCTTTTCATTCTTTCTATCCCGTTCCGAAATTAAAGCAAAATATTGCAAAACTTAAAGTTACAAAACTAAAGTAATTTTATCGACATAAATTATCGACCTTTTGCTCGCCGTAACATGTATGAGAAATTAAAGCGTGTGTGAGTGTACGTCATACGCAGTGTTTGCGCTAGTGTGACAACCAGTAGCAAGCTCGCGATCTAAGTGAGTGCGGTTTATTTGTGTGCGTTATGCGCGTACGTATTAGCCTCTTGCTTGTAGTGGATATAGAGAGTGGGAGACAAGCGGCGACAGGCGTTCTAATACAAATCAGGAACTATTTCCTTTCTAATCTCTTTTATCTGTTCTGTGTTTCTGCCTACTCCCATGGGAAAAGGGCGTGACTTTATGTGAAAAAAAAATGAAAAAGCGTTTATTCGTGTTTACATCCGGCCGTGTTACAAAGTATGTAACTTCTGCCAAACTGTAGAACAGTTTGTTGGCAGATGTAGCTCCCTTACACATATTTACATAATTCCATGTAACAACTTGTTAGTACTTTGCATCAATAACAACGATACTTTTACCTACTACTAAACACACTTATTAAACACAAAGGTTGACTACCTATTACGTAATGGTAATGTATGCATGTAATGTATGTATGTATGTATCTCCGCTGAACTGACTGCAAGGCACTGGCCCTGTATGACTAGACCATTCTTACATATAAACATAGGGAAAGGGGATCAGGTCATGCTGGCCTGCTACTGCAATATCACCAATACTTATTTGAGCCTTCAAATAGAATTGCCGACTCCCCATTTAAAGACTGCTGTAATTTCAGGTATATGAAACATTTCAACTTTGTCTCTAGGATGGGTTTGATACTGGGAAAAGCTTGACTTCCGCTGACAAGGCTAGCTGGCACTAGTAAAATACAGAATTGAGTGCAAAGAGGAGAGGGAGGCTTTTTGCCCTGCAGTGGTAGTATGAAACAATACAGGCTAATTAGTAAGTCTACTGTGGTGATGCATCTGTGATGCCTTCGAAATTTCGTAGGTATATCCTAAACATAACCTTCGATACATTATACCACCATACCAAGATTACCAGCCCACTTGAGGTGAGCCAGAGTAAAAGTTCCGCGATTCTCCAAATCAATTGTTTTGTCTGTAACATTTCCACATGGACAACTATTTTAGTCATTTACGTTGAAACGAAAAAAATGTTGGCACAGCAGAGAAGAAGCGATCGGTAAAACTATTTCGTTTGTCGGTATTTCCAGCGGTGATCGTTGCCAATTGTCATTGAATGGGTTAGTGTCGTGTGCGTATTCTTATCCTATGCATTGAGTTAACGTTGCGTTTTTAGTTACTAAGCAAACCGTTCGTTTCTATCGTTTATTGAAATCCTAGCATCATCATCTGCTTAGCTTTTTTTAGGTAGGATTCCATTCTAATCGGATACAACTGAATACCAGTATGTTTCGTTATTTCAATTTATTTTTATTTTAGCTTATTGAAATGCTTGCATAAGACTATTTGCCTTCAATGTTCCCATCAGCGAAAGAATATAATTTGCGAGTGTGTGGACCAGAATCTACTACTCAGCTACAGCGACAACCGCGCTATTGTACTGTCCTATGGCGCTCATTTTCACTGGCGGATTAAGTTCCGACTAGAGCTATCAAGGACTGTCAGTAGCGTGATTACAAATCAAATCCTTCCATTTGAGACCCCACTCGGACATCACTTACTACCATTTATTTATTCATCCCTTCTTCCACCCTCCATAACTATTAAACGTCTATATCAATTTTCTTTAAACATACCTAAGAACACTCCCGACTAATTCACCTTTCAAACAAAGAGAAACAAAATAGAAATCGGTTCATGCTTTCGGGAGCTACGATGCCACAGACAGAGACACACACACGCAGACACGTCAAACTTATAACACCCCGGGGTTAAAAATTAAGTAGTGATTAACCGCCTAAAACAACATAAACTGTATCTCAAGGCATCAAATTATATGAAGTTTATTGTTACAAGGTTACGTATTAGGTACCTACATCTAGACACAGGCAGGTATTTACTAAGCCAAGACGCTAAATGCCGGTGGCGACACTAAAGTCAACATAGTATTTAGAATGAAGGATTTAATAAACACAAATTCAAAAGCTCGTCTCTGCTTTAGTAATTAGCGTGTCAATGACCTGTTTATGTTAGAAGCTAAATGTACATTGTTTTAGATAACACACGTAACTATATACTTATTTACTTAATTTATTTATTTAGAGTATGGAGGACGAACAGCTAAAATAAACTAACAAAAAAAAAATAAACCATAGCAAATTATTTTTATAACCAGTAAGGTTAATGCACATTCATAACACTGCAATGAAAAAAGAGTAAATGATAGCGTGACGATGGACTTGACTTGACTTGATGCCCCGACCCCAATCAACAGAGCAGGAAGACGATGATGAAGAGATTGGCATAAACAAAGAATCCTGAACCCTGAATCCTGAGGATTGATCCTATCATTCTTTCTGCGAGACTCACACTATGGTACACTGGAACGTCGCGTCGCCCGTCGGCCTCGGATCGGGAGCATTGACGCTGCCGGTAGATAAATCAACCCGAGCGTTTATGTGTCGCGTAGCTCCTGTGTGTGTCTGTGTTATGATGAGCTTAAAAGTCGCGATGTAATAAATATTGTATTTATATTCAAGGACTTATTATGAGTGTTTTAGAGATAATCGCTTGTATTACTAGAAAAATGCGATATAGTTATAATATTGATATTATGATTAGACCATTGTGCATAATTGGAATAATTTTCAGAATATTGAACAAGCGCTCTCTATTTACACGCTAACAAAGCAGGTGATTTAGACTGAAGCCCGACAAGATATCTTCAACCTAATGAACCGCGTCTGAGCGTATCGGAACGTACCAAAGCGCATTTTACACCAAAAAAATGTCAAGGACCATCCCACGATCTTCTTTCCGGGTTCTGACCATACAATAACCTTTTTTTTCCAGCCAGTGATCACAAAACGCTACCTACAATCATTATAATTATAAAGCAGGCAATGACATTTAAAACGTATGTCCACAAATACCGCATCGTAAAAGGTTCGGTCCGTACCACACGGACAACAGACAAACTTGACTTCGTATAGATTTTTCCAAATCCACCTTGAAACTAACGCGTTAGCGGTAAAGTTGAAAATCTATTGAAGAAATCTGACATATTATTATATTAGCTTGATGTGGTGGCGTCTCTACAGGACCTACATAGGACACGGACAAAAACATCATCTGTCTAGACATTTTTCCCAGTCTTGACGGATGCATCAATACCAACACTTTACATGGAGTGACTGCCTGTCTGACCACCACAACCCAGTTAATACTGGGTAATACGATACCCCTTGGTAAGGCTGATTGCCAGATTATTGGGGCGACTACCTGCAACGACTGACAAAAATCTACAAAATTAAATAAAAGTCGGGACCAACGACTTAACGAGCTTTTCGCGGCACGGAAGAACTCGGTATGTAATGGATGAACGGTATGTGATGGTCCATCCACGGACCAACCAACCTACATTGAAGATCGATTTCATTGGTGGCTCGTCACACACATTGGACACTGACCGATATGTACTTTAATTTTAGATTAGAACAAAATACTTTACCAAAGTATCTTTCAGGGCCGGACTCTACTGTCATATTTCTCTGGCGTTTCCGTCACTTGTCCGTAGGTACCGGTTTATAGGTACAAGTTTGCCCGAATCTCACAGTATCTCATACATTTGATACTCGTGAAAGTACCGAGGTACTTATGAGTACTTAAAGTGCAGGCTGCCGGCTTATACAACTTAGACACAGTGTTCAGCCACAGCTCAAAGGCAGAGATTAAAGCCTACTTCAACGTCTTCACTTGTCTTAATTGCTCACTTATGGAGACAGAGCTCGGGTGTTTATAACTGTGACGTTTCATGACACAACATTTTTTCAGTTTCACACCTTACTGACACATCATCATCATCTTATGGGCCTACCACACGCTCAAGCTTTACCACACTTTGGCACAGGCAAGTCTGTGACGAAGCCTGTGCGTGTGGTAGGCCCATTACTGCCTATGCCCATTCCACTACATCCAACACGTTTTTTTCTTCCATTTTCTCCTGTCAGTCCATCCATCCATATTTTTTGTGGCCTTCCTCTCCCTCTCTATCCATCCACATTAATATCCATGAATATTTTAGTGACTTGTGTTGTGCATAGTATATGTAATTATCCAGTACCATATTATATGTAAAGCAAGTTAAATTGGCTGCTTAATAAATTATGCACATCATTAACATGAAATTGATTAAGTTCTGCAATTGATGGCCGTAATAAACGTCATCACGAGAGGGTTATTCAGCAACGATTCGCGTCACGAGATTTGTAATTAATTTACCTTACAGTTGGGTTATTCTGTTAAAATTTAATTTTGAACTTTTGAATGAATTAATAAATGTCAGTAAGTTAGAAATTAAGCTTTAATTGGTAACGTAAATGACTGCCTCGTTGATCTAGTCGTCGCAAGCGCGATTGCTGAGCTTAAGGTCCTAGGTTCGATTCCCGGGTCGGGCAAAGTGTTTTTAGGTTTTTTTTATCAGGAATTTCTCAGTAGCAGTCACATTCTGAATTTATCCCTGGTTCACAGCAATATGCTCCTTTTTAAATGGGGCTTGAACGTTACTGGCGAAAGGATGACGATTAGGAACACCCCCAGTGTATTACTAATAGTTCGGAGGTATGTTATGTAAATGACAAAGCTATTCATATTTATTGCGTGTTTTGAAACGTTTGCAAATAGACTAAAGAACACCGGGATGCAATATGGCTGCTGATTTATTAAGACAGGTAGTAAAACAAATAACGCATAGTTGAGTACTGTGCATTCTCTTTGACTTCAAAGAACTAGAAAACAGTCGTTATAAATCAAACTTGATTGATGGCCGATGAAGTAAGAAAATGAAGTACCTACAAGTCAATCTATTTAGTTAAAACATCAAATATTTTTAATATTGATATGGTCACTAAAGATATAGTTAGGTTAGCTTATTACGTAATAAATTAAGATAGAAGGTCCCTTAAGTAGGGACTGAATAAATTAACTGACTTGGTATTACATGGATCTCACTACTTTTTACGGTAGAAGAACTGAGTTGTGCGACTTGGCGTTTTTTACAAGTTTTGTTTTTAGTGGGGGTCTTTCTGTAATAGATTTCCAATTTTTCTTCGTTCTTACGAATCTATTGACACCTCATTTATTAAAATCTGTTCAGTAGTTCAGGCGCTATGGTGGAACATACATAGACTGCTAAAATCATTACTCTTCGTTTTGGCTTCGCCGTAGTCGGGTAAAAAAATCGAAGACATGTGAACTAAGCCGCACTGGTCCCGCGTGGTGGGTAGCCCATTTCCTCCATAAAGAAGAGGCCTGTGTCCCAGCAGTGGGCACATTTATAGGCTGATGATGATGATGATAAGGTTCAAGGTTGTTTTTGAAAATTTGACTTGATGTCTGTGTGCTTGCGTGTGTTGTGTGTCTGCTAGGGAGAGGTAAGCCAAAACAAAAATCCGAAGTCGTGTAAAAGCCTGTTGACTGAATATATTATTATTATTTGATTTGATTTTGATTGACAAGAAAGATATGAGATAATATTTACTGTTCTACTGCCAAGCAGTGGAGGATTCCAATTTTTTTTTTTGTTTTTTTGATGGTGGGAAATCTCCAATTTACTCCTCCCCGCACTGGGCGAAGCGGTAGGGTGTCAGACTTCTACTGACTAAAAACCACCATGTTCCTTCTTAGCCCTTTGTGTCCGAGGCCGCGGTATCTCTTTCGAACAACCCGCAGCCCCGACAGGCGTCGGCCCTGCAATGTTGCTGACATCTCTTTGAGTAATCTACGACATATTGTCGAGCCTACATTGTCCCCCCATATCAAAGTACTAATGCTGTAACATTATAATATTGTAAAACCAAATCATTTTATAAGAGTAACCATGGAGTTGGTTTGTGTCCATAGGCAACGACCAACCCGAACGGTGCACCTTTTGGCAATGTTTTGTATGTGCCGCTATCACTACATAGTATAAAACAAAGTCGCTGTCGCTGTCTGTGCGTCCATATGTATGCTTAAATCTTAAACCACGCAACGGGTTTTGAAGCGGTTTTTAATGATAGTGATTCAAGAGGAAGGTTTTAGTATATAATTTGACCGACATCCACGCAGGTGAAGCCGCGGGCATCAGCTAGTGTGAAATAAAATATGATAATTTTGCCACGTCGTAAAAACGATTAAATTTTCTGTATTTTCTCTTCCAAATCACCCAACAAATATCTAATAACATCGTTCCAGACTACTTTTGAACACACATAACAGCATACACAAATGATAATAAATATATCTTTTCATATTAGTAGTTTTGCCCTCGGAGCAAGTAAACACTTTGATCAATGTTTAATCTTTTCCTAATAAATAATAGTGGGGGAGTTCCAATCTTGTTTTCTATCTAGTTGTTTGTTCTAACTGTTGGAAAAACAACACCTTTGTTTGTCGAATTTAAACTTTTCCTATTTTCCTGCAGTATTCTCTCGGTTACGCAAGATCTTTTTTCATGAAATATGTTATAGAGCCATTTATTACCATTATTATACGACTAGATAGACACAGACAACATAGTTTCAGTCACATGCAAATGCCTTGAAATAAACAAAATTGTGGGCTAAGTATTTTAAATAATTTATTAATAATAATGTCCCGCATCACTAGAACCTCGTGAAAGCTGTGAAAGATAAGCAAAACAAGTATGTTTACTTGGCTCGCGAGGTTGTCGACATGTGGGATGTGAACTCTGAGTATTTACATGGCAGATATGAGTTACAACGCTGGGAGGGGACGCTCTAGAAAGACACTGACCTTATTGGTGAGGTTCTTTAGAAAGGACAGGTGCGTAGTATTCGCAACCAGCGTGCGTATACACGCACGCTGGTTGCTAATACTAGGCACCTGTCCTGGTCATACGACCAGATGTATGAAAGTGGACCAGGCAAAAGGACTAAGTAAGGGTCGTAGTAGGTTCGCTCTTTGGTTTCTGCCTACCCTACGGGAAAGGATTTTATGTTTGTATATATTTTTACTATAAAAAATCATTTAAGTACCTACTTTAATTACATATCTGCTACCACTTAAGGTTCAGCTATCTGCGTTTTGATTAGGGTATTTCACCAAAAAAATCTAATTAGTCCATCTGTTAGATTATCGAAAAATATTGGATACGTATTTTTTGTTTTATAAAATTAATAAAAATTTACGAAAATAAAATGTGTCAAAGATCATGAGTGGGGGCTTGTGACGTCACTTGTGGGGTAAAAAAGTGACTTGACACGACTTTTCGAAGCACTGTATCGTCTTCGTCTTTTGTTTACGTGAAAAAAGAAAAAATATGTGTCCATTATTTTTTGAAAATCTATTGAGAAAACAAATTCCCAGTAGATCCATCCATTTATAATGGATCTGGCCAATGGATCTTCTGAGAAAAAATATTCTCAGTAGATCCACTTATTTCGATGATGGATCTAATGAGAAAACAAATTCCCAGTAGATCCATCATGGATCTGACCAATGGATCTATTGAGAATGATACTATCTGACGGACCAATTAGATTTTTTTGGTGAAATACCCTATTCACTTGATCATCACAGAACCAACTTTACACCGTGATTAAATTACCTGAAACAAAAAACACAATAAATTAATCACCACCAAGATCAATATTATACGCGTTTTTCAATTGTTTTGGGACTCCCGAAACAATTACGTTGGTCACTTATTACATAGATGTAAAGGTACCTACAGATTTGTTCTATTCTGACGATCGTAATCCCACTTCTTCTCTCTCTTCTTCAACTGATGAAGAGAGTTGATGATGATGATGATGAGGGAGAGAGCAGTGGTAGTCTAGTAGACTGATCGTCGGATAGCCAAGTCATAGTTCCCGAGTTCGAACACAAGATTATTGATTTTTCGGCTGTTTCCTCGTAGCCATACCAGTATTGGCACTCAGGTACTCAGGTGCACTCGCGAGAAACACACTTGCCAGTTGATGGACAAGCCCTGCTCGTCCATCAACTTCACTAATAACCAGGCAACATATATATTTTTTTTTCTACAAGAGGCGCAGAATTGATGACCACGAGGAAACAGAAGATTTTTTCTGATTCATGAGCGTTTTGCTTAATTATCACTAGCTTGGGTGAAGGAAAACTAGCATGCCTTTTTTTTTTGGCCCATGTTCCTTCTTAGCCCTTCATGTCGAGGCCGCGGTATCTCTTGCGAATAACCCGCAGCCCCGACGGAAAACTAGCATGCCTGAGAGATATTTTATCAATGGCATGAAAAACCAAGTTAAATAAGATAATTGTCTCAAAGGTCTTGTGGTCGAGCTGGTCCTGGGTTCGATTCCCGGATCGGGCAAAAACACCAGGTTAGGGGAATAACCACACGAAAAATAAAAGAAAGAAACTCCTGAAGAAGGGCGTTTTGGGGGAGTGTCTTATCTTATTTTCGACGTTTAAAAAGCGTTTCGTTTTCGTTTTTAGCCTGATTAATTTGAATAAAACATTTTATTGGATTTATTTTAACCATTATACTTTTTACAGATTTCTTCCATTTTATTATCTATCACAGTTCAAAGCATCGAGCAGCAGGCGGCATTCACACCCAAATTATATTAATTGTTTTTTAATACAATTGCGGTCTCATATATATATAATCTGTTCATCTGTACTTTACATAACAGAGATAAATAATATATTATGTCCTCATCATTATCTTGCCCTTATCCCAATTCATTTGGTATCAGTGCAGCATGTCTTCTTCTTCCATACTTCTCTGTTTCTCGTCATCTCATGAGACACCTCCTTTTTTACCATAATTATCATTTTTAACACAGTCCATCCATCGTTTCTCTCTACGCCACATTCATATTCAAAACCTTAATCATGACATTTTTTTTTTCAATAAACTTATTTATGTACTCGAATTTTATTTTGAGCAAATCTGCAGGCACCTTAAAGCCTCATTTTCACATTTTAAACCAGTATATAAAACCATAGGTGCGTAAACATTGTCAGCGGTTTCATTAACTCTCTCGATAAAAACAAACATTTTCAGCATACGTATCAGAGCGTAAACGATTATAATAATGCCGAAACTGAGTTTTTAATTCTTCATCATCTGCCTAGCATAAAAACAAACATTTTCCGCGTACGTATCAGAGCGTAAACGATTATAATAATGCCGAAACCGAGCTTTTAATTCTTCATCATCTGCCTAGCCTTTTCCCAACTATGTTGGGGTCGGCTTCCAGTCTAACCGGATGCAGCTGAATACCAGTATTTTACATGGAGCGACTGCCTATCTGACCTCCACAATACAGTTAATATTTGGTAATGCGATACCTTTTGGTAAGACTGGTTGCCAGACTTTCAGGTCTTTAACGTACTTTTTTTCTTGGAGGAAACTCGGTATGTAAAGGGAGGTCACCCATCCACAGACCAACCTAGGCAAGCGCGGCTTAAAGATCGACCCGAGTGATTTTATTTAGCTACGAGCTCTGTACTACAATAATACAACGTTTTGTATGACTTATTTATTTATTTTCGTAAAAGTACTTTTGCTTACGAAAGTAATTTATAGGCGGTTGTATTTTTAGCTAACTTTTACGCTCCGTCACTTAGCTGGGTTATAAATGTTTTGTTTACTTTGTAAATATTTGCTTAGTTCATGAAAATTATAGGTCGGGATATTTTTCCAACTTTGATGGCTTTGATTTGCTCATGTATTTTTGCGTATTATGGAAATGATTGTATGACACAATCATTATACATTAAAAAAACAGATGCATTGAATTTGTTACCTCTTCTTATTGTGAAGTAAACTTCAATAAAACCAACATAAAATCCCCAAACAGAGATTGATCACGTTCCAAAAAGGAAGTACTCCAAAATATTCACTTTACTTGAGTTGTGGTGGTGAATAAATGATTGGATCGATCCTTCATGGAGGTATCCCAGTTGGATCACTGTTTACAGAAATTAGTTCCATGGAGTAAGGTATAAGAATGGAGTGCTAAACTTGAAGAGCGAAATCATTCAATAGAAACATCTGCGTGAGAAGCAATACTGTATTGACCACCTTCCGCATCCAATAACTTGTGTAAATTTGTTGGCCCATCACTACCTTTTCGAAAATCATCAAATAACCCCTCCCGCTCTTGGGCAGACCGAAAGGGAGTGTCAGACTTCTGCTGACTAAAAACCACCCATGTTCCTTCTTAGCCCTTCATGTCAAGGCCGCGGTATCTCTTGCGAACAACCCGCAGCCCCGACGGGGCCCATCACTACCCTTAATTGTCTCAATTATACATAATGTTTTGAGTGAAGCTGATGAACAGGTAACACCAAAACTCAGTGTTCATGCATTGTTTGTAAAATACTTATGACGATTAACATAAAGAAAGTATCTAATTCTCAGTAGTGGGAGGATAATCGTATACAACCCCTGTGGGGTTGTGATCTAATGTTAGACTCTCGGGGCGTGTGACCCAAAGTTCTCCATACGAATTGTATAACATAATGTTCTATGCCATTGCGGAGAATTTTGAATAAAAAAGATTAAGTTTAAAAATATTGTCTGTTCGACAACGCAAAATAGTAATAATTAACAGAATTCAACTAGAATTGTCGAAAATCCAAAAAAAGGGTGTTATGCAATTACTCTGCGCAGCTCAAGTCAACAATGTATGGCACTTCAGCCTCCACTTCCTTCGTACTCCGCGTACACGTTAACCTGTTCGGGAAACAAATTTGTTCCTTTCTGTATTCACTAGGTGTGCTTTACCGCCTCGTTCGTGGCGATTCCCTTTAATTAAACCTTTTTTAGTGAGGGTTTGGATGTGAGGCAGAGGCTCCCAAGAGTATGTTTGTATTCATATGTGTGAAAGACAAGAACGTGGTTGATTTATATTGATTTAAGTAATACTATATGCTACGCCTGAGAGTCTGACAACCAGTCTTACCAAAGAGTATTTTATTATCCAGTTACTGGGTGGTAGAGGTAAAGCTGTGTTAAGTGGTGGCCCCTGTCTCAGTTGTGCGAACTTTATGTATAGCTGAATATGTTATACTCTTATACTAAACTTTATTCTTTTTGCGATAATACATAAGGCTACAAAATGTCCCTTCGGGGCTGCGGGTTGTTCGAAAGAGATACCGCGGCCTCGGCGCAAGGGCTAAGAAGAAACCCGTCGGGGCTGCGGGTTGTTCGAAAGAGATACCGCGGCCTCGGCGCAAGGGCTAAGAAGGAACATGGGTAGTGTTTAGTTAGTAAAAGACTGACTCTCCCTTCCGCTCAGCACAAGAGCGAGAGGGGTTATTTGATGATTTTCCACCCGCCAAAAAAAAAGAATCATCTGCCTAGCCTTTTCCCAACTATGTTGGGGTCGGCTTCCAGTCTAACCGGATGCAGCTGAGTACCAGTATTTTACATGGAGCGACTGCCTATCTGACCTCCACAACCCAGTTAATACTAGGTAATACGATACTCTTTGGTAAGACTGGATGTCAGAATTTCAGGTCACTGACTACCTGTAACGACTGCCAAAGATCTATAATTATATGGCAGCCGGGACCAACAGCTTAACGTGCTTTCCGAGGCACGGAGGAAACTCGGTATGTCGGGTGGTCACCCATCCACAGACCGACCTAGGCAAGCACAGCTTAACCTAAAGATCGACCCGAGTGGCAGTTCTTATTAAGCCACGAGCTCCTCCGCCAAAAAAAAAGAATTAGCCTACAAAATGTTTTTTTAAAGTGGCGATCACACATTTAAATACAACTTATCAGTTCATATTGATTCCTCGTTTTGTTATTTATGGTCCACAAAAAACTAAGTATAAATTGTTGTTACTACAGTTTTTACAAAACACCCAGTTTAACCCAGGATCGGATGTAGTCTCACATTCTGTTTTAAAAAGCCAGTTGCTATGGATCTGGCTTTTATTTGGCTTTAAAAACCGCTTTATTTATTTACATTGTAAGACAATGACGATCTCCTGGGCTGCGGGTTGTTCGAAAGAGATACCGCGGCCCCGGACACAAAGGGCTCATAAGGAACATGGGTGGTAGTTAGTCAGTAGAAGTCTGACACTCCCTTCCGCTCTGGGAAGAGCGTGAGGAGTCATTTGATGATTCCGCACCCTACAAAAAATAAACACAATTTTTTTTCTTTCAACAGAAAATACATTTATAGAGTAACTTTATTTTGGAGAAAGTGACGTTTTATTAAAATAACTTGTCGCATTTCTCAGAGAAATTAATAAGAAGCGTAAAGGTGAAATGCAGTCTTCAAAGTTTTACAAATTAGAAATTCCTTTGAAAACTGATTTCATAAAGACGAAAGTTTTGAATTCTCGCAAAATAGTTTCTTCAAGATAATAAAGTGTGCAAAAGGTCTCAACACGAAGCCGTCAACCAAGAATTCTGTATATTAAAACTGTGTAACCCTGTGCAAATAACATACATGGGAAAAGCACAAAGAAAAGTAAAAATATTTTGTGTAAAAAATACTTACTACGAGCAAAAGCTGATGTAGAAATTTTTATTTTATTTTTTAGATAGTGTTTCCATTCATAAAGTACTACAAAACATTCTATTCCAAGATCAGGAAAATATTCTTGAGCTTTTTCATGCCTTTTTCCAGAATCGGACATTTTGACACCGACATTTTGATAATTGGACATTTTGTACCCTGAACGACGTAAATTTGTGCCTCTTTTTTTTGTTTTTTTTTGGCGGGTGGAAAATCATCGAATAACCCCTCCCGCTCTTGGGCAGAGCGAAAGGTAGTGTCAGACTTCTGCTGACTAAAAACCACCCATGTTCCTTATTAGCCCTTGCGCCGAGGCCGCTGTATCTCTTGCGAACAACCCGCAGCCCCGACGGGAAACTTGTGCCCCTTTGATGGCAATAAATTCACTCACTATTACATGGGACTTAAACGTAACTGGCGAAAATTAGGTGACTACTTTAAACACTTCTACCTTGGGGAAAACAGGCGGGATGTGGTCATGAATAGAATACAATAGTAAAGTATGTTAGTAGTGGCGTAGTAGGATTTCATTTGTCGTAATAATATACCAACAAATACACACATAGTATATTATCTTTAAAATACTGTATCAAGTAGGAAATGAATGCCTTAGCAATACGTACTGGAAGCTCCATGGTTTGTTTAGCAACATAAAAATAGCTGAACAAATATTAGCTCGTAGCGCCGCCGTCGAACCGAAGTGATATCCAATATAAATCAACTGTGTCGTGACGCACACCTCCGTATTAGAAACATTGGAAGATTGCTACCTTCGGCTTTGTACGTCTTTACTACGTATTTAAATACAAAAAGGTAGAATTAGGTTATGGGACAAGCCCGCCACACTATTCCCAAACCACTGTAACTCTTGTTAGCCAGAATCAACAGTAGCGACCACAAGAAAAGCGCCGAGACAATGAAGTTCGACGAAGTCCCAGATAAACGATTTCACTGTCTTGGATCCCGCAACGAAATTAATCAGAAAAGAATAGCGGAGGAGTAAAAAACATAATTTCCACTTCCCTCCATATCAGTAAGAGACAGAACAGAACAAGGCCTTAGGCACACAGGGACGTATACAACTGGGATAAGCCCAGTTGCCTAGTGGGTCCTAAGTTGTGAGCTGTTATATTTGATTCCAATAATAGGTAAGACAAAAATGCTTGAACGCACGGTGTTCTAGTTTTTACAAGGTCCGTATAGTAAATAACTCCGAAAACCGACTTCAAAAACACCAAAAAGTGAAAAATAAACTTCTGAAGAAAAATCAGCTTCTGAAGTCGGTGACATTTGTTTGTTTGATTTCGTTTTTTTGCCACCGACTTCAGAAGCTGATTTTTCTTCAGAAGTTTATTTTTCACTTTTTGGTGTTTTTGAAGTCGGTTTTATTTTTACCCAAAAAGTTTTTTATTTTTCCATTTTTAGTTGTTCCCAAACAAATAATAGGTTTTATTTATCCCCAATAAATGGAACATTACATAATATCTTACTGTCCAAATCTGGGTGTACACATCTGCGTACCCCCTCAGATCATACAGGCGTGATGTTACGTCATGATGTTGTATAAACAATAAACATCCAAGCGATTGCAGCAATCACGACAGATTTGCCGTCTATTTTTGAAGAGTTCTATTGTATATCTCCGAAGATCAGGATCAGATCTTCACCAAATTTAAATGGGACCACCTCAGGAGTATACTCTTTCAAATAAAAAAAGAATTTTGAGAATCGGTTCACAAATGGAGGAGAAATCAGGTAACATACATAAAAAAAAAAAAAAAAAAAAAAAATACATACACACGAACATAGAACCTCCTCCCTTTTTGAAGTCGGTTAAACATATAACCTCCTCCTTTTTTGAAGTCGGTTAAAAATACTACCTGTTGCCTGCGACTTTAAATCACCATCATGATTATATCAGCCCTGAATCACCCACTGCTAGGTATAGGCCTCCCTTTTTTTCTGCCACATGTCCCGATCCTGCGCGTCTCTCATTCAGGTGTTTCCCGCGACTTTGACGATGTGGTTAACCCACCGACATTAAATACTACTTTCCTATTTGAATCAAAGATTTGTTAACAATTTCATGGGCTATTTTTTTTTCACGGAACCCTTATCTTTTTCTAAAATTTAATGTACTCTAAGTTACTCCTTATGATATCAGCTGTCTGTCAGTATTCGTCTAAATCGGTCCAGCCATTTCGGAAATAAGCCGGAACAAACAGATAGACAAATAAAAACGGGCCAAGTGTACACACACAGTGTAGGGTTCCGTAGTTGCTCATCAAAATATGTGAACTTACTAAACTGATTAACCACCCTGCCTACCAGCCTCCGAACAATGATTTTTATTGTAAAAATAAAACAAACTTACATTTGCAGTTTTGAGACCTGCACGCCCATACATTATGTATAGGAAAATATTTCATACAAGTACATTTTATAAGTTGGTCGACTATTCCTCGTAAACCTGTAAAGTCTACTTAGCTGTAATAGTTCTACTTTTATTTTCTTTATATATGTTACTACCATGAATTTATTCACACGCCCAAACACAACCCGTATGGGTGGTTTTTAGGTTGGCACACTTGAGTCTAACATAAATTTACTTTAAAGCATAATATTTCACTAACGAATCTCTTAATCAAAAAAACTGTTTGACTAAACTCACAATATTTTTTAAAGACCTATGCAACGACATCCCACACAATGGACATCGCGAGAAAAATAAACTATCCCCACTTTAATGTGTACTAGAGATACCCTAAAAAAAATATTTTCTATATTTTACTTTAGCACTTTACCGACGTAACTCATTTGTATATTCATGCCAAATTGCAGCTATATCTCAAAGACTCTTAGTACTTTCTAGTACTAAGAGCCTTTGAGATATAGTGCGGGCGGACAGACAGACAGACATGGCGAAACTATAAAAGCTCCATATTGACTACGGAACCCTAAAAATAAAGGTTTTTACTAGTATAGTTTTTACGTCCATATGCATTCAGACACTTCTATTATAAGAAAGATTCGAAAACATTCACAGACGCGCAATGAACCCGCGTGATGGTTCACAGCCCATTCGTTTTCATGGACATGAAGCCTTTTAGAATTACTATAAAAATTTAAAAGCCATGGACTGGTTTAAGTCCCCATAATACATTATTTGGTCAACCATTGTATTATCTACTAACCCGCACTGGGCCCGCTTAGTGAATTATAGCCCTTACCCTCTCATAGAGAGAAGGCCTGTGTCCCAGCGGTGGGAACATTATGGGATGATTATACTTATGCTTATGGTATTAATAAACCGAGTTGGACCCGCGTACCGAGGGTTCCATACAAGGTTGTAGGTATTTTGTGATTAACCTACACATTTACGCTTTCCAGATTGTTTTCCTGTACACGTGCTGTAAGACATTGCTTCTTGCCAAATTTCACGATTCTAGGTCAACGGAAAGCACCCTATAGGTTTTGATTCCCTTGTGAAATCGCTGAATATGCGACATCATCATCTGCCTAACCTTTTCCCAACTATGTTGGGGTCGGCTTCCAGTCTAACCGGATGCAGGTGAGTACCAGTATTTTACATGGAGCGACTGCCTATCTGACCTCCACAACCCAGTTAATACTAGGTAATACGATACTCTTTGGTAAGACTGGATGTCAGAATTTCAGGTCACTGACTACCTGTAACGACTGCCAAAGATCTATATATGGCAGCCGGGACCAACAGCTTAACGTGCTTTCCGAGGCACGGAGGAAACTCGGTATGTCGGGCGGTCACCCATCCACAGACCGACCTAGGCAAGCACAGCTTTACCTAAAGATCGACCCGAGTTTCAGTTCTTATTAAGCCACGAGCTATATGCGACATAAACGGTCATAATTCTTTTGATCGCGTTGACTTACGAGGTATGATCTGATCCCATCTGAGCACCTATTTTTAGAGCACCTATGCTTAGAGCACCAACAGTATTCCCATTAGAGCACCAATCAATATTTTGACGTGGTGCTCAAATGGGAACATCTCTCTAAAAAAGACCGAGTAGAGTCCGAGTAAGTATTTGATACAACTTGAAACCTCTTCACGGTGCTGAATAAAGGTCTTGACAGACAGACAGACAACAATAGGGTACCTTTTTCCTTTTGAGGCACGGAAGCCTAAATATATTTATTTTTAAAGCAGAATTTGAAATAACTTGGAGTAACACTTACTTATTCCAACCACACATCTTACGTTGACCTTTGCGCCTTAAGGTGGAACCTCAAAGGTAGCCCGCGAAATTCGAATTTTCTTACGTTTTTTTGCAATTTGTTGGTCAGTGTCAGATTGTATGACACAAAAGACAGGATTCGCGACCGACAAATGTGACTTTACTGAGTAATTATGATTAAAATCACCAATACAACCATTGATATAAAAACTAAAGATACGGTCGTCCGAACATTTGCTCGACGCGTTCGCCATACAGAGAATCGGTGTAGTCTGCTCGTTAACGTAACCTTGTATAAGCGGCGTGATATTTTCGAGGTATAAAGAACATAAATAAAGCTTTTAATAAAATTTACGACCGCACCCGAAGAGAGCCGATCGTGGACTAGTTCACTTCGGCTTAGGAAAGACTGTTTTAGGACCAAGTTCAAGGCGTCATTTTAACATACCGTCCGCCCAGTCCTTACGCAGTAATAAATATAAGTCAATGAATACAACCCTCTCAGTTCATAACTCCCTTGAATGTCTTTTTGATCAAAAATCACTCAATGGAATTAAATCAACTCAAGAGGATTGTATTCATGATTTTAATGATTATATACCTCTATAAATACATACGCATTACGTGCACAAATCATATTTTATTAACATAAAACCTGACACTCGACCTGCAAATTGCAAAAACCGACCAAAAAGGTTGAAGGTTCCACCCTAATAGCTTTAACTTTAAACAAACTTCCACAGACAACTGAAAGTAAAGTAATGTATACCGCGAATGACTTGAACCGTCTTTTAGCACATTCACAGTCCCACAGTTCACAGGTGTGGCTGTCTGTTAATTTCCCTAGAGAACTATGAGTTTCCCTGTGTTTATGTAAATCTTCGACATTTGAAAGCTTTCTGGGTGTTTATATTTACCGTGTTTTGTGGCTGATTGATTTTAGATATGAGGTTACTACTACTGTTAGTCTTCTTGATCCCACTACTGGGCAAAGGCTTTGACTTCCAGCTCTTTCAATCAAGGGTTAACGTGGACTTATAAAAAAAAACATTTATTTCAGGTATCATAACCCATATTAGAGACACGTGAAAATCATTCAAAAAATGGATAAAGAGTCACATAAAATAAATACAATTTCAATACAACATAAGAATAATTCTCTAATAATCATAAATTCTAAAATTCTAAATAATATTCAATCCGTGTCATGTAGTTATGTTAGGCCTCTGGCTTAAGCCTTTTTTGGAACGAAGTTCCTTATCGTGCGTTGTGAAAGGGGGCTAGACGGAAAAAAATCTTACGAAAAGTTGTCACGACACTTTTTGCTATAGTAAGCTATTGTAAGCTGTGCAGCGTCGCATGTTTCTCTGTCTGTCTTTCTCTCTCTTATAGAAAGCAAGCCAGATATTTTCATTTCTACATTTTTTTTTTTTTACATAATAAAAAATAATAACAATAACTTCGTTCCATCCGGGTGTTCCTTGACACCTCTCAAGTTTTTTTTTAAAAGACGTTGCCCCACACTAGGAATTTCTCCTGTATCGTGGGTACGTTCACAAACATTTAAACTCACATGCACAAATACCCAGACCCGAAACAACTATCTGTAGGCCATACAAATATTTGTTCCGTGCGGGGATCGAACCCGCGACACGTAGCGTAGCAGTCCAATCGCTCAGCCACTGCGCCAACAGTGCCGTCAACTTTGACTTTCAGCTCTTTCAATCAAGGGTTAACGTGGACTTCAAAAAAAATCATTTATTTCATAACCCGTATTAGAGACACGTGAAAATCATTCAAACAATAGATAAAGAGTCACATGAAATAAACACAATTTCAATACAACATAATAATAATTCTGTAATAATCATAAATTCAAAAATTCAAAATAATATTCAATCCGTGTCGTGTAGTTGCCGCCCATGCTTAGGCCTTTTTTTGGAGGGTAGGTTTTCATCAAATGACTCCTCCCGTTCTGGGTAGAGCGGTAGGGAGTGTCAGACTTCAACTGACTAAAAAACCTGTTCCATCTTAGCCCTACATTATATAAATAAACTTTCCTTATATTTCTTTGTTAGAGGGGGCAGATAATAAAGGGCACTGACTGTACTAAGTTACAGTCAGTAATAAAGGATCATTCCCACTAGTTCTACTGCACAGTCCTACGATAGAACTAGTGGGATTTTTTTTCCACTAGTTCTTCGAGCCAACACACATAAAAATATGTCTTCCCACACACTTTTTGTTATTCGTTAACACAAACAGATTCGTCCAAGATAACGATGCTGACACTAGCTCATATAAATCACGGAGTTCGTTACACCCGCTCAATATATCACAGTTATTTTATTGTTTTGCTATTCTATAAGTATTGTCTGGAATTCTGGAGATCTCACTAATAGATATAGAGGCAAAGAGGCGACAGAAAGTGAAACTTTCACTTAAATGAAAAGATCATATTTTTTCTCGCAATGTATTTTCCCATTTGGAATTTATAGAAGTAGTTAAGTTTTTTTAAGTTTAATGTAAAAGAGGGTGAGCTTATTGCCATCAACCAGACACAAATGTGGACTCCGTGGATACTGAGAGAATCCGAATGGGAAAATCTAACTACACTTTGCGTGACCTGGGAATCGAGCTTTATTTAATTATTTATTTAAGGTTCACCAACAGTTGTTACAGATTTATTTTAAACATAGGAATATATAATATAAATAATTGTTGATTGTATTGAGCTTTGAGCTGAGAATTGGTTCTGCTAATGAGCTTTGTTGAAATGTTGACAAAGAAAGTTAGTATGCCCTATAATATCCGAGTTACGACCCCTCAGTAACCAGTAATCATCATCATCATTTCAGCCATAAGACGTCCACTACTGGACATATGCCTCCACCAGAAGGGGGCGATTTGCCATAATCGCAACGCTTGGCAGGCGGGTTGGCGATCGCAGTATGGTTGTTACTAAGGCACAGAGAACGCTGTTGTCCATTCTCTGGTAAGTCCCTTAGTCGCCACTTACGACACCCACGTGAAGATATGGGATGGTGCTATTCTCTACGTCCGACACCATACGGAACCAGTAACTAGTAGCCACTTTATTTATGAATGGAGCTGTTTATGACTTACCATTGCTTTTCGGATGTAAACGAAAGCCTCCAACATTACCAAAGGTATTAATCATCCTGTATCACTCCCGGTTATCAAAAGCCTCTCCACACAGATTACCGGCACGCTTTGACGTCATATTATCAAGTGATTGCTTACGTTTTTTACGTACTCGAATTGTAAGTCCTAAATGCGATAACAGTAGCATGTGAGTTCATTCAACATTGGAGAAACGAGCTTCGTGTTGCAAAATACAGTATGTTAGTTTAAACGAGGGACACATTAAAACCCGCAATAAGACATTCTTACATGATACTAATAAAAATATGAACAAAAAAACACACTGATATATAACAGACAGATCCACACCAAATATTTCGGAAAAGTATCAGAACCCTTTTTTTTATTGGCGAGTGGAAAATTATGGAATAACCCCTCCCGCTCTTGGGCAGAGCGGAAGGGAGTGTCAGACTTCTAGTGACTAAAAAGGCCCTTGACCCCTGGGCTAAGAAGGAACATGGGTGGTTTTTGGCCTCGAGTCCGCGGGATCTCTTTCGAACAACCCGCAGCCCCGACGGGATTGCGTTTATCACAGAAAATGTGCGCGGCTCAATGATTTTTAGGTAAAATCAATTTCCCCTTCATATTTTAAAATTGACGTAGGATTATGGTGAAAAAGAAACGTCTAATGAAGTGAGATCTGGAGAGCATGCGAGGTCATAGCACAATTACGTCACAAAAATAGGTTGAAGTTGTATTTGGCCAACCAACAATAATATACTACATTTTGTACTCGATTGTTCGAATGACAAGTACATAATTTAATACTTAAGTTTTTTTTTTATGCTAAGTTTCTCATATTTAAGTGAACTATTATGTTCTTTTGAGAAATAAAATTTCTTTAAACCGAAATTAAGGTTATAGTTTTTTTACATAAGCCTTCAATATGTCGCTCGTTGGTGTCGGACGTAAAGAATAGCACCATCCACTATATCTTCCCGTGGGTGTCGTAAGAGGACTAAGGGACTTACCAGAGAATGGGCAGCAGCGTTCTCTGTGCCTTCGTAACAACCATACTGCGATCGCCAACCCGCCTGCCAAGCGTTGCGATTATGGCAATTCCCCCCCTTCTGTGGGAAGTCTATGTCCAGCAGTGGACGTCTTGAGGCTGAAATGATGATGATGATGATGATGTCGCTAGTTTAACCTAACACACTGTATATTCTATCTCACCTCCTGCCTGCCATTCTTTCTGTATGTCACCTTCATGATTATGGTGACAGTGACAGCATCGTTGGTCTAGCGGTCGCAAGTGCAACTGCCGAGCCTCAGGAGGACCTCATGGTCCTAGGTGCCATTTCCAGGTGGGGCAAAGTGTTCTTAGGTCTTTCCACTAGAATTTTCTCAGTGGCAGCTATAGAGATGGGAATTGCTCACGCATGATGTCATTAGGTTCGCCCCCTATTAGAAAGTCCCCTTAGAAAAAAACATTGTGGAAAATTCAATACGCCAAAAAATTTATTTTTGTTCAATTTTTTTATTTATTTAACAACTACAAGTTTCTTACATTTAAACAAAGCACACAATTAGATCTCTGGGGTATGTCTTAGCATGCCATGGCCTGAGATTTGATCAATGCGCTATTACGAGTAACAGTTAGGTAATAATCGAGTTACTGTAATATTCTTTCAGTTTACACTATAAGTTCTTATTATTCATTGAGTCTCTGATATCTACAGGTATTTGGTTTAGTAAGTTCGATATTGTAAAAAAAAAAGCCGTAAAAGTATTTTTTGCGTGGCACTGGAAATGACTTCGATTTGGCTTGTCGCGTATTCACGTCATACCTGACTGGGATCTGAACATCGCTGTTATCAAAACTCATCCAGTCAATCACATGGAAAGTCATTCTAGAAATAAGAAATATTTACAACAATAATCATAATAATATTCAGAAGTCCCAACAGTAAACACCTGCTCCCTAGAATGACTAACACCTCCACATATTTTCCTTCCATTCAACTACCTCAGGACGTCAGAAAACAATGGCCCAGCTTCATAAGGAAAACGAAATAACAAAACAATATGTTTTTCTTTCCTAGAATTTACATTCTTAGTCACGATTTTATTCTAGTCTGTGTGGTATGTCTGAAAAACTACGTAATGTTTTATTGATTCGTACGTCAAATGTGTCTTAATGAGGATGTTATTTTGACCCCATAAATTGATATGCAAGAGTATAATAGTGGGTAGGTATGAGGAAGTCTGTATTGCGAAACAATGACTAAATAAAAATCATTTTCCTGGTGGTTATCTAAAATGTGAACAGTTTTGTTTGAGGAAGACTATTGTAGATGACCACAAACAAGGATAAGTGCATGATGTCTATCAAGTTAATTTTACACAATCAGCTTAGAAGATTGAAACGGGCAATTCTAAGCAAAAAATATTGCTGGGAAACGACTTTAAGTTTTGGGGTGTAGAATCACGTTTCACGGTTGGAGTCAATGTAGCGTGCTTAAAATATTAGGCTGATGGATATATTGAATAGTACGGGGGTCATAGAGGTCTCTAAAGTAGCGTCATTATCTCCTCTCTCTAAAAAGTAAGAACTTTGACCCCTAATAATTATCTTCGTAAGTAAAAGGTTCACAGTTATTGTCTAGAACATGAAATTATCGCAATTACAGAGAAAACAAAAAATGTCTTTCGCCTTCATTATGTATTTTTACTTTCTGCTACGTGGATACACCACGCATATCATTCGCGTATCATATAATTTATTTAATTTTTTGACATGACTGTTTCCTCACGACCGCGACGTTTTAATTAATTCACCGCAATGAGTGATGAAATAAATTACTCAAAATCCTAATTTATTTTAATCTCAAAAGCCGCAGATATCGTGAATTTTTAAAATCACTAAGAAACATTGTTGACGTTAGACTTCTAATCATTTATGCTGTCTGCCTTTAAAGAAAATCTAAGATTAAAGTAAGTAATTCTAATCTCTGAGCTTTAAACAGAGCTGAGAGTTATTTTTGACATAGCTTTGTTTAACTTTTCTTGGCATTGTATTGTCTTTGTCTACGTACCTATTAAAAAGTTTGTTGTTTTCACAATCTGTGAAGGGTTTGGCTTCCAGTCTAATTATATATGCCATGGTGAAACTTTCGCAAATTCTCTAGGGTTTTTTACAGAAACTTCTAAATTCGAAAACGTTGTTAAGAATCCACATAAATATTTTTATGACTGCCAATTCCGACGGTTTAACGTGTATTTCAAGGTCAGAATTTAGATGGTAAGGTGTTTTAAGAATTGCGTCCTACAGCTGAAGGAATTTGACCTGGCAAACCGGTTGATTCAGGTAGCGTTTTTTTAGCCGAGCTATTCAGTAAATGTTTTTTCTAGGTTTACTCATCAAATTGATGAGTAAGGATTGGAGCAGCAACAGAGAAGCAAGACGTTTGCAGAGTGGTCGTGAAGAAGCCGCCATCTTGCTTCTACTGGCTTCCTTTCCAAATTCATTAACAAAGCATGTTAATCCTACTGGTATAATTTAAAATATTAAATTTCGTCGTAATACCAACTCAGATGGTACCTAGTTACCTACCTGTACCTATGTAAATTTTCTGTGAATTTAGCCGCATACTCCCCTGGGTAACCCGTAACGGGTACAAAGTTACACAAAGTTTAAACGGTTACCCAGTTAATTTTTACTGTAGGTTACATTTTATAAGTCGTGAATTATTATTGAAGGTCGTGATCAGACCGATATCTTGTATAATTATTAGATGCATCGGGCTAGTGTCCGCAACTCCACGCCTTGAATATATAATTATTAATTATATATATTAAACGTATCAACAGATTCTGTCTTACTGGGTGTTTTCGAAGTCGGTAGCAAAAACGTCAATGAAACAAAGTCACCGACTTCCTATACTTTTCAGTTTTAGTACACCACACAAATTCTTTTCATAAATCAATGTTAAATTGTAAGAATAACATAATTAGAATTTAATAAAATAATATTTCGCGGTGTCGATTGGACTACCACGTCAGTCGTAGAGGGTTAAAATGTCGTAGAGTACTTTGGGAGTACAATGAAAATTAATTAAAAATATTATATTTTTCATGGATTAAGTAGTTGGGAACTATTTTTGGTGTACTTTGAGAATAAGCCTTTTACCACCATAGTGTCAGTTCTAAGTGAGAAATTAAAAAGTGATGTTACAATGTTTTTCTGCATGACTTTTCGTTACGTTACGTTACAATGTTGAAACTTCAGTATCACACAAAATAGTATCAATAGGGTAGTTTACAAAAAAAGTCAGAAGTCCAAAAAATATTGGACACGATTTTTTTTTTCTTTTTTCACGTAAACAAACATTGAAGACGATACAGTCCTTTGAAAACTCGTGTGACGTCATATTCTAAGACATCAGTATGATATTTTTTTCCGGTGAGTGACGTCACAACGCCCCACTCAAATCTTTGACGCGTTTTATCTTCGTAATTTTTTATTGATTTGATAAAACAAAAAATACGTATCCAATATTTTTCGATAATCTAACAGACGGGCTAATTAGAATCATGCTGTTTTTAGTCAGTAAACATCCTTATTTTAATTCGGCAACGTTTCAAATTTAAAACTTTTCAGCGGTATCAACGCCTGCGATTGGTTGATAAAACGACCCGTTCCAAAAAAAATAGTGCAGCAACAGAGTTAAAGCCGGACCCAACAAAAGCTTAACAACTATCTCTGATCCAAACACGAAACAATAGTAAAACAAAACACAGTTCCAGTAACTTTTAATGAAAACTCTGTCGTTTAACTGAACGAGTTTGTCCGAACAATAACTTTTAGATTGCGTTCAACATTGTTTGTACCGCAATGGATTGATTCTATTTGCACAGTCCATAATAGAAGAGTTTATTATTGTATTCGTATTTTATTGGCAGCAAAATGGTCGTGCATCGTTTTATATTATTTATTTCCGAGTCGTGGGGATGATAGCTTGTCTCATCGGCACAAATTACCAATTTCCCTGCATTTCATCCTATATGTAACTTCTGCAAGGAATCATCATCATCATCATCATCAGCCTACAGAAGTCCACTGCTGGACATAGGCCTCTTTAATCACACGCATGTCTTCCACCTCACGCTTGACGACTCGCGGTCTTCACTCAGGACCTCGAACACCACAACGGTGAGATGCATTTTACAAACTTCCTTCCGCAAAGCACTAGTGCATAAATATAAAGTTTATAAACAAGTACTCAGTGCTCGACTGTGCAATATCTAGATTTCAATAAAATAGAAATTCGTTCTCAGGTGCATTATTATATAACAAAGAAAACGCTCACGTTCGTTATTTTTCCTTTTGTTTACTAACCCATATGAACCTTGGTGTTGGAAATAAATAATTATTTTGTCTGATTAATCCTTTTTTCCGTATATATACCGTTTTAAATTGATTGCCAATCTATTATTTACATACCGCGTATACTCAAATTCGGAGATACGGATTTTTCTATGTATATGATGGCTTATCCATTCGAGATCGTGGCAGGATTTGTAGTTATCTTAAGGTAGATTTTTCAGACAAAAAGTATCTAACATAACATAATTATATCTATTGTAATCGAAATCTCTCAAAAAGGCATTGATATGTATTCCTTTTCCCAGAGAAAACATTTTCTGAGGATTGAAAAAAATTCCGAGACATTTTGCCCATTTAATTGAATGAACCTCTTTGCAAACGTAGATTTTATCGCAAACACCTTACACGGCCATTTCTTTTTAAATCTCGATATCTAAAAGCTTTTTAATTTTCTTTTAAACAAATACAAGACACATTCTGCCACATCATGAATTTTGTATAAAGCTTTAATAAGATGAAATATACATTGTGAAAAGTTAAGCGAAAAGCGCTGAATCGAACGAAAATAATATAAAATCAGTCAGGCGTGATGAGTATAAAAGAACTTGAAAGTGGTTAAATTGTTGATGTAAAACGTCGATCATAATACTTCAGAACTAAAAAAATAGAAAGGGTGGTTTAGAGGCTCATAAAGAACTTTCCATGGAAATGTTCATGAAACACGTATAATAGCGTAGTACGCGGCTGTACGCATAATGGCGTATTATTAGATTTAGATATACCTAGATAACGCAAGAGCACAAACTATGCGTAAAACATTTTATGCTTAACGTGGCTACAGTCGCCGCAAGCTAATTTGTTGAACGTCCGCTAACATTGCTTGAATGTCTTATGATCCACCGGGTGCTCATAAGGACGCTCGAAGACTTAAAACCACAACGTTACAACTCAAGAACTTAATTCAAGGCATCTAAAATTCTAAAGATATGCCATATTTTTCCGTAATAGGCATTCCCCCTTATGGGGTCTGTTGTTGGTCCAGTTTTTAAATTGAAAAAATATTACAAAAAAATATATTAATTTTGTATTTTTGAAGAAATGTGTAATGAACTTATTTGACCTTCAATAACGTTATCTCAAGAAAGAATATCGTGAAATACACTTCAGCCTGCTTTCAGATAATAATGGATATGGTAATCTTAGCTTCATATGCATACCATTATAAAACAAACTGTCATTAGTGTGTCACTCTCGTATTGAACCGTAGAAAAACCGAAGGAACTTTTTCCAGTGATGACGTGTTAAAAATAAAATATACAAAACATTAAAATGCGTTCCTTAAAATAATAAGGGTGGGTTGCACCATATTACTATAACGATAACCAAACCGTAACAAGCCATAAAACCATAAAAAAGCATAATTTGATGGCTTGTTACGGTTTGGTTATCGTTATAGTAATATGGTGCAACCCACCATAACTATTCCTATAAATTAACTAAAAAAACCTACTGGTTACAATTTTTAGACAATGTCCAACACGATAACACCACCCACCTTCGAACGCAAAAAGTATTAAAAACCAAAAGGGCTTGGCGCTATCAATCATCATAGTTTACACATCGCTGCTCAAAGGGCGATAACCCGACGAATCTGCAAGTAACACTCAAATAGAAAAACTGTAATATGTAAATCAACTACGCCCTGACATCCGATCCTTTCAAAAAGAAATTTAATTTGAATGTAAAAACGTCCAGTCAACGGCTTTTTTGTTCGTTCGCCCTTTTTTTATTGGCCAGACGGGACGCTTGTTTGTAAAAACTCAAGAACTTGGTGACAAATATTTGTTCCACGAAAGTCTGTGGAGACGAAATGTGCAAAGTTTTGCGAAGTTTTGTAAAACAATAAAATGTTTCGTGGTTTTATTGGTTTTAAAGTTGTGAAATTAACTTTTGTGAATGTATACCTACTCGTATATTGTTATTGAACTATCCGTAACTTCGAATGTCTGAGAAGCATTTCAGCTCCCAATAATTTAAAAAAAATATGTTTTTTAATTATTGAGATCGTTAACTGCATCGCTAAGGCCAACCTCAACTGTATGAATGATGCTGTGTTAGGGCTCCAGAAAATGGTTGTTTTACTTTCACTAATAAAAGATTAGCTTGTGCCAGCGGCTTCAGCCGCGTGGAGTTCGATAATTGTCCTACGGGATCATACTACCGGAATAAGAAGTATCCTATGTGTGAATCCAGGTTATAAACTATCTGTGTTCTAAATTTCATCCACATCAGTTTAGTAGTTTTTGCGTGAAAGAGTAACAAACATCCATCCATCCATCCATACATTCTCACAAACTTTTGTTTGTTTGTTTAGTTTTTAGAATTATTTTTGTAGTTCGGGAGGTTGTTATTAAATACGAGTACTACTGTTATAATTTTAGAAAAGAAACGCGAATAGTACAACAAATCAATTGAGGGAAGAATCAGACATAGGTACAAATAGTAAACAATATACAAATTACCTACTCTACATATTTACTTACCACTTCATAAGCATCATCATCATCTGCCTAGCCGTTTTCCATTTATGTTAGGGTCGGCTTCCAGTCTAACCGGATGCAGCTGAATTTTATTATTTTAAAGATTTTTTATTTTTCAACAATGTAAATTGTTTATGAATAAATTGAATTGAATAACTAGTATTTTACATGGAGCGACTGCCTATCTGACCTCCACAACCCAGTTAATACTGAGTAATACGTTGGTTAGACTGACTACCTGTAACGTCTGCCAAAGGTCTATTTATGACAGCCGCGAGTCCGCGACCAACAGGAGGCACGGAGGTAACTCGCTATGTACCCATCCACAGACCAACCTAGGCAAGCGCGGCTTAACCAATTGAACTAAATAAATTGACTCGAGTGCCAGTTATTATGCACTTCATAAGCGTACCCAACTAATAAAAATACCAAGACGGAAATACGTCCATGAAATCCACCATAACATGCCTTAAGTACCAAATATAAAATCCCGGAAACATATTACGGATGACCACAACGATCCTAGCTGATTGTCGCAGCCATTTTAATCTGATATAAAGGAAGCACTTACTAATATTACTTTGACGACATAACCTTTCTACAAAATCTTCATACTTTTATACTTGGAAGAAAGTGGTTTGATGTGTGATGGATCGCTTTGACATAGCTATTAGAACTTTTTTTTTTGGAGGGTGGTAAATCATCAAATAACCCCCCCCGCTCTTGGGCAGAGCGAAAGGGAGTGTCAGACTTCTACTGACTAAAAACCACCCATGTTCCTTCTTAGCCCTTTGTGTCGAGGCCGCGGTATCTCTTGCGAACGACCCGCAGCCCCGACGGGACCACGATACCCTTGGGCACATTTTGTGGCCAAGTTTTATAACTTCAACCCGTAACAACTGTCAAAGATTAACGAATGCCACAACCCATCCATGGACCGACCTCGGTCAGCGTTGCCTACCCAGCTTAAAAGGTCAACCTTACGACTGTTTTTATTTAGCCACGAACTTATCAAGGTAGAACTCCTCTTCTAAAACCTATATAACTACTAAAGTATATTTCAATTTCCAAAAGCCTGACCGAATTCCTGATTGTGGTCAATCTACCTTCAAATCTCGTTTAAGCTGTTGTGATTGGTTATCCGAAAAAACGTCAGCCAATCAAATCCAACGAATCCCAATCCAATCTGTTTTGACAACAGATTGTATAGGTTTTTCGGGGGACCGGAAACACAGGGATACTTAAGATTTTTGTGCACATTGCGAGGACGTGACGTTTGAAGTTAGCCGGGGGTCCAGGCAAATGATTTGAACTCGTTTTGTATATTACAAGAAGAAAGCGTGTTGCGCTGACCCCAAGTCGAATGGGACAAGGTCAGGAAGATGAAGATGATTATGATAATATCTACAATGACTCATTTTCGATGCATACCGATGGCGAAAAACATATATTAAAACCAAAACAGAGGCCCATAGGCGACCCGTCGGGGCTGCGGGTTGTTCGAAAGAGATACCGCGGCCTCGGCGCAAGGGCTAAGAAGGAACATGGGTGGTTTTTAGTCAGTAGAAGTCTGACACTCCCTTCCGCTCTGCCCAAGAGTGGGAGGGGTTATTTAATGATTTCCCAACCCCCAAAAAAAAAAAGGTCCTATAGGCGACATAAAACTGTAACACAACTGCAGGTTAGGCACGAACAGTAAAAACGGCGAAAGTAAAAAAAAAAAACTTGAGAGGTGTCAAGGAACACCCGGATGGAACAAAGTTATTGTTATTATTTTTTATTATGTAAAAAAAAAAAAAAAGAAATGTAGAAATGAAAATATCTGGCTTGCTTTCTATAAGAGAGAGAGAGACAGACAGAGAAACATGCGACGCCGCACAGCTTACAATAGCTTACCATAGCAAAAAGTGTCGTGACAACTTTTCGTAAGATTTTTTTCCGTCTAGCCCCCTTTTTAGGAACTTCGTTCCAATAATCTTCAGCTATGCGAACTCATGCACCGAATAGTGATATGGTAAAAGCGCGCAGGGCAAGATGGAAGATGGAAAGTGGGCCAATTTCGTTATGGATAACTTAATGTCTCATTTTTTTTTTAGTGTCGGACTTTATCAAATGACTCCTCTCGCTCTGGGCGAAGCGGAAGGCAGTGTCAGATTTTTTGACTAAAACCGGCCAAGTGCATGTCGGACCACGTACAATGTAGAGTCCCGTAGTTGCCCATCAAAATATGTGATCTTCCACCTTGTCTACCTGCCTCCGAACGATGATTTTTATTGTAAAAGTAAAACAAACTTACATTTGCAGTTTTGAGACCTGCGCTCAAAATTATGAAAAGGAAAATATTTTATACAAGTACATTTTATAAGTTGGTCGACTATTACTCGTAAACTTGTAAAGCCTACACTGTGATAGTTTTCCTTTTATTTTCGTTATATAATATGTTACTACCATGATTTTTTTCACACGCCCCAACACAACCCGTATAGGTGGTTTAGGTAGCCACACTTGAGTCAAACAAAAATTTGCACTATAAAGCTTAAAAACGAACGAATCCTTTTTTTTTTGGGGCAGCTTTCTGGTACTAAGCGTCTTTGAGATATAGTACGGACGAACGGACGGACAGACAGACAAACGGACAGGGCGAAACTATAAAGGCTCCATGTTGACTGCAGAACCCTAAAAAGGGCAAAATTAAAAAAAAAATCAAATTCAGATAGAGTATGCGAACTCACCGACACCGATGAAAGCTTGCAAATTTATGACAAATAAATGATTATTGCATCATATTTTCACGTGGATAGAATCTAGCTCTAAATTTTAAACGATCTTTATCGAACTATCGACTAGCTTTCCAGTTTGATTGCCTTTTCTACCTCACCCGAGAGTAGAGAAATATATAGAAATACGAGGATTCATTACAAACTATATTAAGTTTCCGATATATTGGCCACAATATTCTAGGAAACAAAGAGAAATGGTACAGGAATGGATGGGCGAGGGTTCAAGGAAATCTGAGAAATGCAATAAGTAGCGAATGGATTCCGTTCTTTGTCCTCATTTAACGTTACTGTTTTTGTTTTTTGTTTTGTCTTTTGTCTCTTTTCTACACTTGGGAAGTGAGCAGGATGTGATTGAAGCTGCGAGACTTTTTGATTGCTATAATCAACAGTGGAATGGAAGTGGGTGTTTTGAAAGTCAATTATCTGAGGAACAGTAAAAATCGTCTCCACTTTAGTGCATCTGCACTTAAGTGTTAATGAAGACCTACTTTTGAAATTCCACGCAAAAGTTGAGACATTCATGTTGTTCAATTTTCGTTGATCACAACTTTTATGTCGTACCTGAAACTTATTCATACAAAAATAATATTCGGAATTAAAAATTTGCTAGCTCGAGGTTTTTCTTTCGGTGTCTGATTGTAGGTACCCCAGAAAACATCAAACTAACGTTGTAATATAAATTATAACAATAATAATATGTGCGTCACGACTGCTCCAAATAGGTTCAAAAACTCATTAACACTGGACCTAATTTAAAACTATGTTCACAGGGATAACTTTTCTCCCGCACATATTCATATTATATAACGAGTATATTTATATGAGAAAACATGTACTAGAGGAGCTCGTGGCCAGAAATTAACGGCCACGCAGATCAATCTGCAGGTTAAGCCAACCTTGCCTAGGTTGGTCCGTAGATGGGTGACCACCCATTACATACCGAGTTTCCTCAGTGCCTCAGAAAGCACGGTAAACAGTTGGTCCGTGTCATTAGTAGATCTTTGACAGTCGTTACAGGTGTATTTACTATACGGACCTTGTAGAAACTAGAACAAATTTCCGTACGTTCAAGCATTTTTGTCATCCCTATTATTGGAATCAAATATAACAGCTCACAACTTAGGACCCAGGCTTATCCCAGTTTTTTTTTTGTTTTTTTTTTAGTTGTATACGATCCTGTGTGCCTTGTTCTGTTCTGTCTCCTGCTGATATGGGGGGAAGTCGAAATTATGTTTTTCCTCTCCGCTATTCTTTTCTGATTAATTTCGTTGCGGGACCCAAGACATTGAAATCGTTTTTCTGGGACTTCGTCGAGCTTCATTGTTGATTCTGGCTAACAGGAGTTACAGTGGTTTGGGAATAGTAAAAAAAAAAGTCGTTACAGGTAATCAGTGGCCTGAAGGTCTGTCAACCAGTCTTACCAAGGAGTATTACCCAGTCCAATTGGGTTGTAAAGGTCATTTATAGGCAGTCTCTCCATGTAAAATACTTGCATTCGGCTGCATCGGGTTAGATTAGAAGCCGACTCCAGTATAGTTGGGAAAAGGCTTGGCAGACGATGAAACGATGTACCTACTAGAAACAGAATCGCTCAAACATAAGTTTTTCTGCCGAAGCCTCGAGCTTGCCCTCTTTCGCTCCGTAAACTTTTAGCGATTAAGAATGCTTTGTATAGGCTTGTATATTATATACTCAGTCGTAGACACGGACTTTAAACGGACGCATTTTTCATTTATTATAATTAAAATAATACATATTTTTGAAAAGTAACAAAACCAAATTATTTTCCTTTGTATTTCAAAGCAGTAGATATTTTTTTTATATTATTTTGTTAAAAAATGAAGGAGTAAAATGGTTCCATTCAACGATTTGGAGGTGATACCGATAGAAAAATTATGGCTCAACCAAATTACGTGTCATATCATGTAGATTACTAATCATAAACATCAGATGTAATTTCTTTGTAAGTGCCGGTGAAAAACTGCTTCATCTGCACGCTGTTTTTAAGCTTTTTCGAGAGAGCAGCCTTAAAATAAAAACTAAGGAACGTCTTAAACAGAGCACTTTGGAGCAGAATCAGGCCGCTTGCGTGTTTTTAAAATAAAAGAACTGTACAAAGAACTTGAGAATATTCATAAAGCAATGTTAAAGAGAATTTTATCTCTGCGAATTCAAGCGAAAATAAAGTGGCTAAGTAATAATAAAGTTATAGTCCAGAGGAGGACGGTTTCAACAATTTGCTACAATAAAAAACGTAGGTGTCATTGACTGAAAATATACTGTTGAAACCGCTGGATTTAGAAGTATTTAATAAATATTTTTTAAAAACGGTACAGGCGCATCGGAGATCGGTCGGAACAAACAGAAAGAAAGATTTTTTTAAACTTTTCTTTTTGCTATATAAGTACCGGTTATACTTTCATGTATGCATTCAGATAAACAATGTTATTTTGAAATTACAAGCACACACTTAAATTGTATTTATTTGTAAGAACAAAAGTAGCTTACAAAAACTGATATCATGTTCGCTCTATTATTAATCCTCTGTAGAACTAGTGGGAATGATCCCATATTCCAGCCATCACACTAATATTATAAAGGCGAAAGTTTGTGTGTGAATGTGTATATTTGTTACTCTTTCATGCAAGAACTACTGAACAGATTTGGATAAACTTTGGTACACAGATAGTTTATAACCTGGATTAACACATAGAATAGTTTTGTATCCCGATTTTATCTTCCTGTTGGATAATTTTCGAGTTTTAGCGGGCGAAGCCGCTAGCACAAACTATAAGTGTTTATTAATTGACCCCAAATAAATCGACCTAAAGACAACTTGTTGCAACATTTGTGTAGCAGTTGTAATAATATTACTCGTACTGCAAGCAACGTTCCGTATTACCCAGTGTAACTATTATGGCAATAGCCCGCTGATTGTCCATTGTAGTTTGTAGTAAACTACGGTAGGCGCTATTGTTAAACATTTCCATACATAGTTTACGTTGAGCAGATTATAAGGATTTGTAACATAACATAACACCACGCTTGTAATCCCCGAAGGTTTAAGCAGAGGTGTACCGACTAGTTAACATATTAGGTATTGAAGATTTAAAAGAAAAATAATGTGATATGTGGGTCTCCCGAAAGTTAAAAGTGGAGATTCCCGGGTCGGGCAAGTATAATTTAGTTTTTCCATCAGGAATTTGCCCGTATGGTGTCGGACGTAAAGAATACCACCATCTTCCCGTGGGTGTCGTAAGAGGCGACTAAAGGACTTACCAGAGAATTGGCAGCAGCGTTCTCTGTGCCTTCGTAACAACCATACTGCGATCGCCAACCCACCTGCCAAGCGTGGCGATTATAGCAAATCCCCTCCCTTCTGGGGGGGCCTATGTCCAGCAGTGGACGTTTTAATGGCTGAAATGATGATGATGATCAGGAATTTCTCAGCGGCCACTGATTCTGCATTTGTGCCGGCTTAACGGGAATAGGCTCGCCTCTTATTACAAGAGACATAAACAGAAGTAGCAAAATGGGTGTACTATATTAGTAACCTTTCTAGATATTCGTTCGGAGATTATAAAAATAATAATAAAAAAACAATTAATTCAGACAAAAAAATTCATAGGCAAGGCAAAGGTTGTTAGTAACAAAAATTTTTGCTTATAACTCACCATCTTCCTGCCCTTATCCCATTCTATTTGAGGTCGGCGCAACACGTTTTCTTCTTCCATTCTTCCCTGTTATACGTCAAGGTGGCAAATATTACTTTCTCATTCATATCATTCCTCACACAATCCATCCATCTTTTATTGGGCCTTCCTCTCCCTCTCCATCCATCAATATTTATATCCATCACTTTTTTAGTCACATGCGTTCCATCCCTCCTCATTACATGACCATACCAAGATAAACGACTTCCTTTCAATTTTTCTGTAACATGTGCCACTTTCAAACTTCCTTATAACTAATGCTACTAATTAAAACTAAACACAAAGGAACTAGGCACACAGTCTGCACACCCCTGCATAGTAGGCTCATTGGTTTCGCAACACATGAAGTTCACTGAACCTACTCAGCAGAAAAGTATCGGATCTCTCACCAATCATTCTCAGGACGCTATTTGGGCTCCCACGTACTCGTCGCACCACCGACGCAACTTTTTTACGCATAATTGCGTAGAAGTCATCTACGCTGGCGTCAGTAAACACATATAGGCATAATTTTAGGTTTAATTTCTTACATAAGCATGCATGTAACATAACATAACATAACATCACACCTGTAATCCCCGAAGGTTTAGGCAGAGGTGTACCTAATAGTACACCCACATTTTGCCAGTTATGTTTAAGTCCCATGTAATAGGGGGCGAGCCTATTGCCATCAACCGGACACAAATCCAGACTCCGTAGCTGTTACTGATAAATTCCTGATGGAAAAAGCCAATAACACTTTACCTGACCCGGGAATCGAACCCAGGACCTCGTGCTCAACAGTCGCGCTTGCGACCACTAGACCAACGAGGCAGTATATGTGCATATGAGAGACGCCACTAGGTTGACGATGAAACGGTCGCCGTAGCCGAAACCGGCTTGGAAGGATTATTATTATTTCCTTTATTTATTTTCTTACATATAATTTACATTTTTAAATATTTCATACAAAACTTATAAAAAAACATTTAAAAATATAAAAAATAGTCGTCCACCGGTGACGGGAGCAGGGTCCAAGCTACCAGTGGTTAGGGCCCCAGAGACAGGAACCTCCTCACAATGCGAGCCGTATCGAGGAGTACTGCCTTCTGAATCAGGCTCTTGATCCAACCATCCAACAACTAATTATTATTATTATTATATGTGCATAAAATGTGACACCAATATTTTATATCACCTAGTTAGGTACGCTACGTAAACGCTTGACTCATAGTTTTAAAACCAATTACCTCCGATCGCTGGAGTTTGGAACTGGCCATAATACGGATATTCGGTTTACAGTCCCATAGGTAACTAGGTTATACGGATGTAAAAATAAAAAAGGTCACTGATCTAATTATTCTTGTATTTGAATAAATTATTATCTGAAATGTTTGAAAAGCAAAAAAAGCACATTTTTTTCCAGCTTTTTATTTTAATTATGCGTTTTTCCCTTATAGGAATCCAATCCACAATATTGTGCCCAAAATTAAATTGTTTTCTTAAAACTCTAATGACATATTATTTAGCCAAATTCGTTGATCTGTTTTAGAGTTACGAGGGGACAAACAAGCGTACATACATCAGTTAGATCGAAAACGTAGCCCTTCTTTTGAGCTCCGCTTTGCTGCAGTCGGGTGAAAAACTTCCAGACTTTTTTTTTTTTTTTGGCGGGTGGAAAATCATCAATAACCCCTCCCGCTCTTGGGCAGAGCGAAAGGGAGTGTCAGACTTCTGCTGACTAAAAACCACCCATGTTCCTTCTTAGCCCTTCATGTCGAGGCCGCGGTATCTCTTGCGAACAACCCGCAGTCAGACTTGCGGTTATATTTTCCTTTTCGCTTTGCCTTTCTTTCTTCTTATCATTTTCAAAACAAAAGAGTTGCATTTCGAAATATCCACTGCATTCAATTATCATTTATCAGAGGCGACTTAACTAAGTCCAGTTAACTTAAAAACGTCTCGTAATTAGCCTCCATTACTAACGGAACGTTACCTAAAACTAATGTTACTCCATTTTGTTCATTGCTGCCTTGTAAGTATAAAATGTTGTTTTTTTCAAACTGGCCAGTTTGGTTAACGTTTTAAACGTGAGGAATTTTTGGGGGGTTGGAAATAATCAAATAACCCCTCCCGCTCTCGCGCCGTCGACACGGCCTGTCGTCGTCATGAGACGGACGGACGGCGAGCTTACCCATCACTCACCGTCCACAGGCCTGCGTCTACGGTGGCCGGAATCCATCACGTGGCCCCCGACGCCCGGGGCGCCTCCCGCGGCGGCTGGGACGAGAGGTTTTCTCCCTCTCACGTTCCGCCACCTCCTTCGCTAGCATAGGCGGAGGTGTACCTAATAGAAAATCTAATCGACAGTTATGTTTAAGTCCCATGTAATAGGGGGCGAGCCTATTGCCATCAACCGGGCACAAATCTAGCCTTTGCGGCTGCTACGGAGAAATTGCATATGAATAAACCCCATAACACTTTGTCCGGCCCGGGAATCGAACCCAGGACCTCAAGTTCAGCAGTTACACTTGCGACCACTACACCTACGAGGTAAACATTAAAAAAAAAAGACGTGTGGCACTAGGAGACTGCCGCGGTAAAGCTATTGCATAGCATTTTTTTGTTAGTTAATTTTATAAGCGTAAGATAAGATACTATTAATAGAAATTATCAATAAATTACATTATTTGAGCTAACATATTAATAAAAATGAATTAAATTATATAAATCAAATGTAACCTTCGTAGTTCTAACCACTAAGAAAAACTATGACACAAATTAAAAGAAAAAGTAAATGACATCTTGACAACTGACGTAATGTCAGATGAAAATTAAACATTGAAAAATTATAAGATTTAATATTTTATAAAAGATGAGGATGATTAGTAAAAGTGTAAGTATAAATACTATATTTCCCCAACATTTTGGTTATCTTTATAGCAGTATTATATATAAATTAACAAAACAAAAAATAATACTGCATTTGTTATAATAATAATAAAATGAATGTATATAGCGTATAGAGTACTAACTCATTTTCTTTCACTATTTTTTCGTGACTTTCTTCATTAATAAATGCACTTTGTTTATTCATGTTTAAAACACTTTGTACACAAATTATACGAGTACAGATATTCACTGTTGTACATAGATGATAAATACCTATATATACACCTATATACTTTCTCACAAACAGCTGATTACGGTAGTTTTCCAATACAACCAATGCCACCTAAAGGCGGGTTGCTGAACTAAAGAGACAAGCGTGATATTTCAAAAAGTCATTGTCAAGTGTCAATTTGTTAGGTTTTTATTTTCGTTACGGAATTTCTGGATTCGGTCCCCACGCTCAAGGCCCGCGATAGAAGCTATGCAATAGCTTAAAACTTTTTGAAAAAAGGGGAGGGGATCAGTATGATGTACTAAACACGTGTTGACCGTTGCATCGGTATTTCTTCTTACGTAAACAAGAGAACCACAATCAACTATAGTGCGTCATGTGTCGCACTTGAATGTTATTGTTAGGAGGGCGCTGTTGGTAAACATTTGTGGAAGGTAAGTCTGTGGAATAAACAATGTAATTGAATAAACAAGATGGCTGATTGGCTGCGCTAATTCCCCTTCAGGCCGCTGCCGCTGTGTAACAGTGCATTGTTTTTTTCGGCCGTAGGTAAGGCTTTTTTTTTTATTGAGACAAGCCCGCCACACTATTCCCAAACCACTGTAACTCCTGTTAGCCAGAATCAACAGTGACGACCACAAGAAAAACGCCGAGACAATGAAGTCCGACGAATTCCCAGAGAAACGATTTAACTGTCTTGGATCCCGCAACGAAATTAATCAGAAAAGAATAGCGGAGGAGTAGGAAAAATATAATTTCCACTTCCCTCCATATCAGCAGGAGACCGTAGCTTACCGTAGGTGAGGCTATTCTTAAACAAAACCGCTCGTCTTCGCAGTCGTCTGGTGATGTGGATCTCACGTCACATTGGCTCCAGCCCGCTATATTATTCCCCAACCACTTTAACTTCAGAAAGCCACAACTATAACGACCACCTGGAAAGCACCGAGACATTGAAGCTCGATAAAGTCCCAGATCCTAGTCTTGGATGCCGAAACGAAATTAATCAGAAAAGAATAGCGCCGGAGTAGGTAAACCATAATTTCCACTTCCCTCCCAGAACAAAATAAGGCTAATAGGCACAAACCGTCGTTTACAAACTCAAAACAATTATTAGCAAACATGGTAAATATCCCGTTTTCATGTGCACTGCTAATGATATTGCATGAATAAACCCGCGGCCACAGCTAGTCCAACATAAACGAAACACCCACTACCACTTTCGGTGGTTCCACAAAGTCCAGTGCACCGTGATCCCACGTCCGGAGGCACACAGAGAATTGCCTAGGTAATGGGGGACTAGTTTATATGCTAATTGTTAGTGTTCCCGACGGCGCGCGGCGTGATGTTTGCTGAGTGCGACAGAGTAGGTAGTACGTCACTTTGTAATGTGTTTAAATTACAGCGGATAGCCAGTATAGAAAGTTAAAGAGGAGCTCGTGGCTAGATACAAGTAATTAACCCGAAGAATATCTTCAGATTAGGTTAGTCTATGAAATGGACTGCCACCCATTATAAATCGATACGAGTTTCTTTTGTGCCTCGGAAAGCATGTTAAGGCGTTGGTTCCGGCTTTTATTTGTAAATCTTTGACAAGCGTAACAGTTATTCAGTGACCTGAAAGTCTGACCACCAGTCAAGGGATCTCATTTTACCCAGTACTAACCGAGTGTGGAGGGCAGATAGGTAGTGGCTTGATGTAAAATACTGGTATGAATACCAGTATTTAGCTTATTCGTATTCAGGCAAAATATTATTTATTACATACAAATCTGAAAGTGCTTCTTTCTTTGAGATTTTCGTACAAAAGAACCTATAATAGCAAAGTACAGTCCATTCATTCGTAGTTCTTTCTAGTAGTAACATTTTGATACATGACTCACTATTTTTTATCAATTGACGTAGCAAGATACGCAGTACCTAATTTATCTAACGCTAAATCAATAGTGAACCTTTCTACACGATCCATTAGGTCCATATCACTAACACAGATTACAGAAAAACGCTTCATAGAAACAAGCTGTTTCATTCATAAAAGTCAAGGACCAATCAAATTCTTCGCTAATTCAATTCGCGCTGGTTTTTGTATGATGTCATCAATTGAAGCTTGGTAATTTTTATGTCCAAACATTCTTGGCTTGGGTCATCGCTTACAATAAGTACGATTGTCTCCAGTTTTAAATATAGCGGGCAGTAATATTCCATTTGAAACTGAAGAATTAACATAACATAATATATTTCTTAAGAGTTGTAAGCCAAATGTTAAGAAAGGAGGTGTCTCACAAGATCACGAGAAACAGAGAAGTATGAAAGAAGAAGACATGCTGCGCCGACCCCAAATGAATAGGGGGGTAGTTAACAAAAAAAATCTAATTAGTCCGTCAGATAGATTTCAAAAATATAGTGGACACGTATTTTTTCTTTTTTCACGTAAACAAACAATGAAGACGATACAGTGCTTTGAAAACTCGTGTGACGTCACATTCTAAGACATTAGTATGACATTTTTTACCGGTGAGTGACGTCACAACCCCACACTCAAATTTTTGACGCGTTTTATCTTCGTATATTTTTATTGATTTAATAAAACCAAAAATACGTATCCAATATTATTCGATAATCTAACAGACGGACTAATTAGAATCATATTTTTTACATCACTATTGGGATAAGGGCAAGAGAATGATGATGATGAGTTTGTCCAAATTTCATTAAATTCTTTCCTAGTCCTAGCTCTTCATCAAAGTTCTCTCGTAAGAAGGCTCAATCGGTTGGGGGAAATTGTTTTGAAATTCAGTTGCAATATTTGACCAATACATACTACGAGTACGTAACTAACCAACAAGAAAAGGTTAATAAAAGTGGAAAATAATTATATAAAAGCTTGTATAAATAGCTCCAGTTTTTGAGTCCAAAACATAAAACCACCTGAATGCTGTCTTCATGATGAGTTTGCAAATTATGGCATTATGCGTAGCTTTGTTTTTAATTAGGGTTATGACATCAGACACCTGTGACGTTGCCAGGTAAGCCTAAATATTATTATACCTTTTTGAAATGGGCCCCTTCTTTAAAAAGTCTCTTAAAAGTTTTTTTTTTTAGTGGGACAAGCCCGCCACACTATTCCCAAACCACTGTAACTCCTGTAAGCCAGAATCACCAGTGGCGCACTCTTAAAAGAATGCTGGTAATCAACGCAAAAGGTCGTTGCGCAATAATTATATTTTAATAACTTTACTTAACAAAAACACAAAAAAGTGAAAAACACAAAAACGAAAAACACAAAAAAGTGAAAAATAAACTTAACAAGAAAAAGCAGCTTCTGTAGTTGGTAACATTTTGTCTGTTTGATTTCGTTTTTTTTTTAAATTTGTTGTTTTTCACTTTTTTGTTATTTTGAAGTCGGTTTTTTTTTTTTTGCAAAAAAGTTTTTTATTTTACAATTTTTAGTTGTAATATCCTATACAAATATTTACTATACATTTAACATTAAACCAAGAACCCTAACCCTTAACCTTCAAGATTCCCTTATTATTGCTTTCAACTCCTAACCGTTTAGGAGTAGTACCTTCCATAATTAGCTCACCTAGATAACCTGAAAGAATACAACCATATATACGTCCCCATAATATTTTACTAAAGAATTATGCTCCAACTCTTAACCGTTGAGGAGTTATACCTTCCATCATCAACTCATCAACATGAAGTGATGACTGCTAGATGCAAATCTATACTAATATTATAAAGCTGAAGAGTTTGTTTGTTTGTTTGAACGGGGTAAAGTCTGGAACTACTGGTTGGAATTAAAAAAATCTTTTAGTGTTGGATAGTCTATTTATCGAGGAAGGCTTTAGGCTATATAACATCACGCTACGGCCAATAGGAGCGGAGCATAAATGAAAAATGTTGCAAAAACGGGAAAAGATATTCCTTTTCGAGAGCTTCCGTTGCGTGCGATGCGAAAATCTATAGTAATTGTTACTTTAATAATATAATCGAAGCCAATCTAAACTAATAGGTATTATAAAGAGGAAAGGTAAGATTTTTTGTTTGTTACGAGTACGATTTAACTTAATTTAATATGTTGGATAGTCGATTTATCGAGAAAGGTTATAAGCTATAGTGACGCGGACGAAGTTGCGTGGGTCAGCTAGTACTTAATAAACTTTAGAAAAGGCACGAAACACGTAATACATGCCTATACAATTTGAGGATTGCCCTCGATTTCTCTGGGATGCCATTATCAGATCCTGATTTTCTTATCATGGTACCACCCTTGGGATATCTCCTTTTTAACAAAAAAAAATAATCAAAAATAGAGGCAAAGAAAGATTATACCTACCTGCCTGCCCAAGTCCCCCAGAGGTCAGTAAGATTTAATCTGCTTATCACCTTTCCTTTTTCCTCTTGTAACTGCAGAACTCATGCAAAATTCAGACATAGTGTAAACGAGTAAGGACTTATGTTCTTTGTCAAGAGTTCTGATTTGGCCAATTTGGTTTTGGTTCTTTTCTTTTGTTTTTGGTTTTCAGTAGGTACTCGTATTAATAGTAACTAAAACCTATTCTGCATTCTGTATATTTTAAACAGCATTGTGCTTCATCTGTGCTATTGTACCATATTTCCGTTTATTGTTATTTTTTTACCGTGCTTGTTAATAATACTAAGATTTAACCAACTTTTTTTAGTTTATAACCTGTTTTGGTTATGTGTACATTTACAATAGGTATTTGTTGATTTACTTATGGTTAACTTATTACTTAGAAGATTCTTTAAACATATTTTCAAATTTCCATTAAATATCGCCTTTACTTCAAAACTTTGCAAACGCAAAGGAAAAATCAATAAACCTTTACGTCAAGCAGCCGGTCGGTACATTAATAAATTTTGCAGCTCCCTACGGAATGCACCTTAAGTAATTAAAGACAAAATAGCTACCTTAATGGCTGTCTACCACAGTATGCAACCACCAACTAAGCAAGACCTAATTTCCTATTAACATGCTCCGAATAGAGCAGTCAACGTTTCCTGGTTGTTTACCGACACACAAGACCAGTTTAACAAAACCTACGTTTATTAACCCTCGTGTCAGTAGCAAGGGTCAGGTTTAAGTAGTACTTGAAAGATTTACAAGTATCAATGCCGTCGTCGTTCTTAATCAGAGCAGTAATGGGGGTCAGATAATATTGTTAATTTAGTTCAACAGAGAGGAAAATGCTATTACAAGATAGTGTAAAGTAGGGCATTACATTGCAGGACTAATTGTATTGGACATTTTGCTGAAATGGATTATAAGGGTAACTGCTTCGGGGCTGCGGGTTGTTCGCAGATACCGTGGCCTCGACATGAAGGGCTAAGAAGGAACATGGGTGGTTTTTAGTCAGTAGAAGTCTGACACTCCCTTTCGCTCTGCCCAAGAGCGGGAGGGGTCATTTGATGATTTTCCACCCACCATAAAAAAAAAAAAAAACTTGAGAGGTGTCAAGGAACACCCGGATGGAACGAAGTTATTGTTATTATTTTTTATTATGTAAAAAAAAATGTAGAAATGAAAATATCTGGCTTGCTTTCTATAAGAGAGAGAGAGACAGACAGAGAAACATGCGACGCCGCACAGCTTACAATAGCTTACCATAGCAAAAAGTGTCGTGACAACTTTTCGTAAGAATTTTTTCCGTCTAGCCCCCTTTCACAACGCGCGATAAGGAACTTCGTTCCAAAAAATGGTAACTACTTCTGTCGGGCCTGCGGGTTGTTCGAAAGAGATACCGCGGCCTCGGACACAAAGAGCTAAGAAGGAACATGGGTGGTTTTTAGTCAGTAGAAGTCTGACACTCCCTACCGCTCCGCCCAAAGTGGGGGACTCATATATTTGATAATTTCCCAACCTACACAAAAATAAGAAAGGGTAGCCGCTTTACCATTTTTAACCGACTTCAAAAAAGGAGGAGGATAAATGTTCGTGTGTATGTATTTTTTTTTTTTTTTTTTATGTATGTTACCTGATTTCTCCTCCATTTGTGAACCGATTCTCAAAATTCTTTTTTTATTTGTAAGAGTATACTCCTGAGGTGGTCCCATTTACCCCCAATTTGGTGAAGATCTGATCCTGATCTTCGGAGATATACAATAGAACTCTTCAAAAATAGACGGCAAATCTGTCGTGATTGCTGCAATCGCTTGGATGTTTATTGTTTATACAACATCATGACGTAACATCACGCCTGTATGATCTGAGGGGGTACGCAGATGTGTACACCCAGATTTGGACAGTAAGATATTATGTAATGTTCCATTTATTGGGGATAAATAAAACCTATTATTTGTTTGGGAACAACTAAAAATAGAAAAATAAAAAACTTTTTTGCAAAAAATAAAACCGACTTCAAAAACACAAAAAAGTGAAAAATAAACTTCACAAGAAAAAGCAGCTTCTGAAGTCGGTGGCAAAGAAAACGAAATCAAACAAACAAAATGTCACCGACTTCAGAAGCTGCTTTTTCTTGTGAAGTTTATTTTTCACTTTTTTGTGTTTTTCACTTTTTTGTGTTTTTGAAGTCGGTTTTATTTTTTGCAAAAAAGTTTTTTATGGACACCATCGGTGGCCCAGTGGTGGCAACCCCAGCTTACGTACAGTAAGTCATTTTAGTTCGAACCCAGGTAGGCGCATTACTTGGATATTTATTTCATCACCAATGCTCTCAAAAACGGTGGAGGAAGACATTGTGATAAACCAGCATATCCTAGAACCAGAATTCGAAGACATTTGACATCTAAACTTAACCCGCACTGGGCCCGCGTGGTGGATTAAAACCCATACAATCTCATAGAAAGAAGGTTTTGGAGTCCCTGCAGTGAGAATATTATAGACCGATTATGCTATGCTACGCTTGGCTATGAGCGATACGCTTATTGCGTCAGAAACCGTGGAGAAAACCAATTAAAAGAAGTTGTTTGAAGCTGATACGTCGCTTGACGCATGTCACGGACTCGCTGTGTTGTGACATCAAGACACCATACGAATTAAAGTCTGCAAGTCGCATCGCCGGTAATCATCTGCCTAGCCTTTTCTCAACCATGTTAGGACCGGCTTCCAGTCTAACTAGATTCAGCTAAATACCAGTATTTTACATGGAGCAACTGCCTATGGCAGTTGCAGTTGCAGATCGTAGACCATCACCCAGTTAGTACTGGCTAATGCCTCCGAGGCATGGAGGGAACATAATGGTTACCCATCTACAGACCGTACTCGGCAAGCACCACTTAACCTTTAAGACCGCCAAGTGCGGCTGTCATTAATTAGCTAAAATCTTTAAAAAAAAATCGTAACTGTGTAAATTGTATTACGATCTTTCTCTAAAAAGATTAAATTTTCCAGGAAAATTACTTTGTCCATCACTTTCTTTAAATTTTTCTTGAGCAAAACTTGACTATCGATTAAGTAATTTGAACGTGAAAACAGGAATAATGAAGTACACTTCATCTGCCTAGCCTTTTCCCAACTATGTTGGGGTCGGCTTCCAGTCTAACCGGATGCAGCTGAATACCAGTATTTTACATGGAGCGACTGCCTATCTGACCTCCACAACCCAGTTAAGGACGTATTTACAAATCTGACGAAAATAAGCAGTTTTTCGGTAGATTATGTGGCCAAATGAAACTAAACCAAGTGAAACCAATAATTCACACATATAGATTACTCTTTAATCTTCAATAACTATTACATTTTATGCTAAAATGTTGGTTAATAATATTGTAAAAAAATATTTTCGGTGCCTCTCCGCACAACATTTGCGATATCGTGTTGACTTTGGGTACATTTCTCTCTCGTTTATGACATTAATTTATCTATTTAAAAATATTTTATAGAACTAGATATGTTCAACTCAAATAACTATTATTAAAACTATCAAAATATTACAAGCAGAGCCTGAAAAAAAATAACAATCAAACCTAATTTTTCGGCATATTTATCGTTATTGCGTGGACCTTAAGCGCCTGACTTAAGGTTTATTTTAGTGGTCACGGTCATGATAAATTAAGCAAAAATTTGAAATGCAAGACTTATTTTGCGCTCGACCATCGTCGTGGGTGGACTCTGTGTCGTTTTTTAGCTGGAACTCGTGTTGAAAAAGATAGCTCTACGAGCACAAAATATTTGTAGTAGTAAGACTCAAAAATTAAAATTGAACCGCGAGAATTCGTAAACGCGTCCTTAATACTAGGTAATACGATACTCTTTGGTAAGACTGGATGTCAGAATTTCAGGTCACTGACTACCTGTAACGACTGCCAAAGATCTATATATGGCAGCCGGGACCAACAGCTTAACGTGCTTTCCGAGGCACGGAGGAAACTCGGTATGTCGGGCGGTCACCCATCCACAGACCGACCTAGGCAAGCACAGCTTTACCTAAAGATCGACCCGAGTGGCAGTTCTTATTAAGCCACGAGCTCCCAACAATGAAGTACACTTAATACTGATTAATTGAAGAATAATATTACAAAATCAAAAGAATAGTCAAGTTTTACAAGTTGAAACAATGAAGAAAGCACGTTTAACAGCCACAAAAGATTCCAATAGACGACCAACTCCCAAGTTTTCTTCCAATCCAATCTGGTTTGGTAGTATTCCATACTGTATAACTATCTGATCTTAAACCAAAAAGTTTGACACACGAAATTCTATGGAAACTTCAAAGGTGGTCGGATAAGCAAGAAACATTGCTTTCCAATCGTTTTAGATAACATTTTTTCTCGGTCAATAGAAGTAGGTAGTTAGTATCAATGGAATCTCATTTTTGTTGACTCTGATTTAGGAGTACTTAATTGCTATTTTAGTTTAATTTATGTAGATTATATAAAAGTGACGTGTTAAGAAGTAAAATCACCAATCAGTAGCTAGACTGTCACATTCTGGTAACTTTATTACTGGAATTTAAAAAGCGCCTCTACCGTACGTAAGAGAAACTAATTTTGACAGCGTACGTTAGGCCCTCAGTCAAAATCTCAGAAACAAAGAAAGAAATAGTAGGTAAATTATATAAGTGAGGAAAGTTTGTTATTGCATTCAAAGCGGAATTCAGAAACGAGCCACAGACGAGGGACGATCGAAAATTAAACCTAATCGCAGTGCGGTAAGAACCAGTTTTTGAGGAAGTGTATTGAAAAAATATTGATTTGTCGCAATGACGAGTCAGCTTTTACGATACAATTAAATTCGGCCACATGACTCTTAAACTGCTAAAACTTCATGTAGACGTACCATATTAATTTAGATAGGATTGAACATTGAACCAAAACCTAATAAAAAAACTGCTGACCATAGCTGCTGACTACATATCGTTCAAATAAATTTTGATTGAAAGTTTTTATTGAGATCTACATTTATATTATTTTTAGATTTTCCACTCTATTATTTTAAAAGTTAGAGGGACGACGACACACATTTCACTATGGAAGTATCTATCTTTCTAGAAAATGGTTTTAGAAACCTAAATGTCATTTTTAAAGACACCCCACACGTATAGGTTTGACGAAGAATTAAATAAAAAAATAATGTCTATGTATGAGGAGGTCTTAATCTTTTATTTTTGTATAAAAATCGTAAACCGGTTCATAAAATACATCTTCTTACCTACCAAATCTCAACTGTGTAGGCCTAATAGTTTCGGAATAAACTGGACTGACAAACAGGCAGACAGACAGGACAAATCTATAAGGGTTCCGTTTTTTGCCATTCAACTACGGCACCCTAATAAAAAAGCGTGAGTGCTTTTTTATTTTCATCAATCAATCAGTAGCTAAAACTTTACAAATGTAAAATTAAACAAACCGTGAGTGCTTTCCGAATTTTGTGCCATCGAGAACTCGTAATTTATTGACTCGCAATAACACTTAATAAGGAACTTCAAACAAAGATCGTTCACTCTCATCGAGTAGGAGACTTTCCATTAAGTTAACCTTATAAACTTTACCGTAACAAGGAAGAATTACTTATCAGGGTATCGAATTACTTATCAGGGTATCACTGTCTCTACGAAGCGTTATTCAGTTATTAAGCTTTATTTTCTGTTTTCATATAAGGTGCTAATTAGTGATCATAACCTGTGCATCAATTAAGTGTAACGAAGTGTCGTTACTTCTGTTAACATGGCATAACTGAAAGAGCCGCAAAAGTTTTTTTGGGTGCGTTAAACCAGCTAGTCCAGCGAATAGAAATGCCTCCTCTGCAAGATGCGAACTCTGGCGGGTGCTGCTGCTGCTGATGGCTTCATCAAGCCGTCTGAAAGCCTCCCACCTAGACATGCTTTGCCGTGGCTGACTTGGAAATCTCTAAATAGACTCCGAACCCAGGTCGGCCGTAGCAAGGACAATCTCTTTATATGGGGGTTCATTGACGGCTCAGACCTCAAGTGTGTATGCGACGTATCTTCACAGATAATGTCCCACCTTCCATCTTGCGCTGCATGCCCTGACACCTGCACACTTGACGACCTTATGACTGCATCAGCGAGTGGAGTCCGCATAGCTGAATTTTGGGCCAAAACGATTTAATCGAATAGAAATTTGCCATCGACACGCTAAGAAGATAGCATAACTCAACATTAAAATATCATACGATACTACGGTAGATAAGGTGCATTTACAAATATTTCCACGTCGTGAGGAAACCAGCATGGCTGAGAGATATGTCTCGAGGACACGACATGTTAAGTCAAGGGAATAAGGCATAAAATTTCTGACACCAAGTTAAGTTGAATGGTCCCACTGCTGTTAAGCTCATTAACTCGTTTCTTTTCGATACAAAAGATATGAGAATAGCTGAAACCATGGTACAACTAGGTAAGTCATAGGTTATATAGAGATACAATACAATACAATACATATCTTTATTTTTCTCTACCCAAAGGTTCACATACACATGCAGTTATAAAAATACAACTGTAAGAATACATATTAACAAAATTTATGATATAATAATATGTTCCTTTGTGAGAGACTGGTGTCCATACTAGGATACCCTGTGTGACGGATCCCCAGACTCTCACCTCGAAAACAATGTAATTTACATACTATATAATAGCCAATCTGCATACTCAAACAAATCATTTATTTATTTCAGAGGGAAAAAACAGACAAAATTAATTAATGCTCGGAGTAAAATTGTAACAGGACCAATAGAAGTAACCTTACTGAATTAATCTCAGTACCAATTAGTTATCGGTAGGCGCAGTAGCTCAAGCAATGGACTGCTGCGCTGCGTGTCGCGGGTTCGATCCCCGCACGGAACAAGTATTTGTATGACCTACAGATAGTTGTTCCGTGTCTGGGTATTTGTGTATGTGAGTTTAAATGTTTGTGAACACACGAACACGAGAAATTCCTAGTGTGGGGCAACGTTTTTACCTAACTTACAAACAAAAAATAAAGCTCCCAAAATTCTCCTTTTCTTCTAAATTCAGTGGATTAAATCCGCTAAATGAATAAAACAGTAAAACTGCTGTTCCAAGGTCTGGAGTAATCAAAACAGACGATTCACATGTAAATACTGTGAGCTCATAACCTCTCGTTACGACTTTAACAGAGAGAATGCTCGATTTAACTCGGAACAACTCGAAATATAGACCGATCACTTACTTTATGAGTGAACGAAACACTAAACGAATGACTGAACGTAATCCGGGAGGAAAAATAAGCAGACTGTGATTTAGGGTTATGGCGACTGAATTGTTGGGATATAAATCTTCGCAGTATAATTATTGTTTTATCGGTCAAGCGGATCTAACAAGCAACCTACTGCAATGGGTAGCGTTCCACGATGTATCTACAAATTGATAGTGTCAGTTTTATTATAATAAAAAGGAAACAGAGTACCACGGTTTATATAATAAAAGTAGCCTAAGTAACTCCTTATAATATTGGATATCTGACATTAAAAGCCCTGCAAAAATCAGACTCACTGTATCGGAGATAAACACGAACAAACAGACGGACAAAAAGTTTTTTTTTAAGCTATTGCATAGCTTCTATCGCGGGCCTTGAGCGTGGGGACCGAATCCAGAAATTCCGTAACGAAAAAAACCTAACACCCCCCACTCCGACCGGCACAGCGGTGATACTTTTTAGTTTTCGACAACAGTCCAGTTACTTTTTTTAATGTGTGATATTAACATCTCATTTATTTAATAAAAGAAAAAAAAATGTTTTTTTATCGGTCACCACGCTCAAAGTGTAACTTGAATTAATATCAAAGAAAAAAAAACAAAGGAGTAAAAATACTGCATTAATAAAATAAATAAATAATTATAATTGCATAAGTTGATAAAAAATGCTATGCAAAAGCTTTACCGCGGCAGTCTCCAGTGCCACACGTCTTTTTTTTCTTAAAGTACAGTACAAATATTCATATGCATCCAGTAAAAGTGAAAAACACAAAAACACTAAAAAGTGAAAAATAAACTTCACAAGAAAAAGCAGCTTCTGAAGTCGGTGACATTTTGTTTGTTTGATTTCGTTTTCTTTGCCACCGACTTCAGAAGCTGCTTTTTCTTGTGAAGTTTATTTTTCACATTTTTGTGTTTTTGTGTTTTTCACTTTTTTGTGTTTTTGAAGTCGGTTTTATTTTTTGCAAAAAAGTTTTTTATTTTTCCATTTTTAGTTGTTCCCAAACAAATAATAGGTTTTATTTGTCCCCAATAAATGGAACATTACATAATATCTTACTGTCCAAATCTGGGTGTACACATCTGCGTACCCCCTCAGATCATACAGGCGTGATGTTACGTCATGATGTTGTATAAACAATAAACATCCAAGCGATTGCAGCAATCACGACAGATTTGCCGTCTATTTTTGAAGAGTTCTATTGTATATCTCCGAAGATCAAGATCAGATCTTCACCAAATTTAAATGGGACCACCTCAGGAGTATACTCTTTCAAATAAAAAAAGAATTTTGAGAATCGGTTCACAAATGGAGGAGAAATCAGGTAACATACATAAAAAAAAAAAAATACATACACACGAACATATAACCTCCTCCTTTTTTGAAGTCGGTTAAAAATACTGTTATTGTGAAACTATAGGGCGAGATTTTGAAACAATTTAACTGCCTTGGGTCCCGCAACGAATTAATCAGAAAAGAGTAGCGAAGGAGTTGGTAAAACTTAATAATTTCCACTTAAAGGATAGAAACATAGACTTAAGTGCATTTAGAAGCAACAATCGTCGTCGTGGGAAAAAACCGACAGCACTTCAAACACTAAATACGTAACTGACACCCACTTAATTTGAGTAGATAATTATTCGCTGAAGTACGATTGAAACAAGATTTTAAATAGAACAATGCAATTGAAACCTGTCATTATCTTTTGCGTAAATTAGAAAATAACCGGAAAAATGCCAGTCAAACTCGAGCATGAGGGTTCCGTACCATCGTAGTAAAGGAGCCCCTTTAATCTATTCTTTATTATTTGTTGTTACAGCGGCAACAGAAATGTTACACAATCTTTGAAACTTTCAACTCACTACCTATTACGGATCATGAGATACAGTCCGCTAACAGACAGACAGACAGACGGACGGACGGACAGCAGAGGCTTAGTAATAGGGCCGCGTTGGTAACTCTTCGAAGACGGAACACTGAAAAAGGTTACTGCAAAAAGTGTGAAACACTGGTGCTATGTTACGTCCTACCCCCTTTTTAGGCAAGGATATATTTTCATCAGCTCATTTGTGATCCAGTCATCCAGAAGCAACCCTCCAGCAAGGCCTTCTTGTTTCAATTCAATACGGATTACAGGCATCGCAGTCTATCTACACTGCAACTATGCAACCATGACAACGAGCGCATTAAGCGCAACAAAAACAACACCTGTATTAATCGGTTCTCAGAGAAACACTAATTAACTATTCAATTGATTTACATTACGACAAACCTTTTTACATTGTGTTATATCATTAAAGTGTGACAGTTACATAACAGTCTGTTCATTTCCTTATCAAACGTTATTTTATAATAATAATAATGTATTAAATACATTATTATTATTATAAAATAACGTTCACACACAGTCCATACAAGAAATACAAAATAAAATCACATACCCAAAACACAAATGCAATATTAAAATAATCAACACAAATTAAATTACACATACACATTTATAGGTTTTGTTTATCTTGATTGTGTTTCGGGAGTGATTGTGAAACTTTGGTCTAACAACTACGTATAGAAGACATCAATGCACTATAAACTAGGACGTAGCGAAACGTGAGAGGGAGAGATGATGGCGCGGGCCTGCGGACGGTGAGTAATGGGCTTGCTCACCGTCTGTCCGTTCTATGACGATGACAGGCCGTGTCGCCGTCGCGTCAGCAACATTGCAGGGGCCCGCAAGGGCAGAACCCTGGCGGGGCAGCGGGTTGTTCGAAAGTTCGGACACAAAGGGCTAAGAAGAAACATGGGTGGTGTTTAGTTACTAGAAGTCTGACACTCCCTTCTGCTCCGCCCTTTTTCCTTTTGGGCCCTGCCATTTAGTGGTTTGGTAAGTCCATCGCTTATCTTTATATCTAGACAAGTGCCCTGCCCAATGCCACTTCTGTTTTAAACTAAACTGAAGAGCATCTGATATTTTAGTTTTCATGCGGATGTCTGCGTTTCTTGTTTTTTGTATTTTTCTCAGTCCCAACACACTTCGTTCCATTGCGTGTTGGCAAGATAGAATTTTGTTTTTCGTTTTTTCAGTGAAGACCCATGTCTGACTAGCGTAGGTTAAGCTTGGGAGAATGCAAGAATCCATTATAATCCTTTTTATATTAAGGCTATAGGTCCCTTTGAGAATTTCTTTTTGGGCCCAATATTTCTTCCAAGCTGTGCTTATACGTCTATATATCTCGTTGGCGTTGCTATTTGCATCAAAGGACACCTATTTGCCAAGGTACACATATTCATTAGTATATTCTATGGGTTTTTCCTCCACTTCGATTGTTTTGTTTTTGCTGTTCGACATTATCTTAGTTTTGGATGCGTTCATGTGAAGGCCGACTTTTTTGCTCTCAGAGTTTAGTCTTTGTAACTTTTCCTCTAAATCTGTCGCGGATTCGCTGAAAAGAGCAATGTCATCAGCAAACTTTAGGTGTGTTAATTTATTATTATGTATCCATATGCCTTTATTTCCCCAGTTTATGTTTCTGAAAATATCTTCGAGTACAGCTCTGAACAACTTTGGAGATAGCGGGTCTCCCTGCCGCACCCCTCTGCCAATTGTGAACTCCTCCCCTTGTCTTTCCAGTTTTACTCTACTCGCACATTTGGAATAGATTTTTTTGATGGTATCTATTAGGAGCTGTTATAACAACTATGATTTGCTTCTTTTGATAAAATACACCAATTTCCAAAGGTCGATGTGCAATATTTATCGCCGGGTACTGTACATTGATACCGTTTAATGTCTGTAATGACTTCACTGTGTCACCATGTACCTATTATGTCAGATTATCGCCCACTTTGTTAAAAGGGTAGTGGGTTGTGTATGTTACGATAATTTTAGAGTGTCATTGTAGTATGACGTCATGGATGTATAATCTAGAAACGACAGTCATCTAAATTAGTAATATATTATAAATAATAATAATTTATTTATCTCAGATAACATAGATCCATATTTATGTTAGTAGGCATACTTAAAAAATACAGTTAGTTAAAAAATAAATAAAACTAATCGGAGGCCAATACATATCACACACTGCTAGCATACCTTTTCACCGCCAGCGTACACAGAACGCGATGCCTCGCCTAGCGCCAAGCTATACATCTATAACGAAATGTATAGTAAAAAGTAGTGATGAGGGTAGCGTCATATCGATGAATGAGAATTATACACATTAAGTTATGTTTTATTTATAATTTACGGATATAAATAAAAACTGATTAAATATTTCCATATTTGTTTTATTTCACAGTATCCATATTAAGAAAAAACAATATAAATTATAAGAATCAAAGAAACAAATACATAACTCAATTAGAGCCATATAAGAAATGAGGTACATCTCTAATTGTTTCATGACGTCATTCTTTGACTTCATTTCAAGTCCTTGGCGCTCAGAACACGTTAAATTCAATTCTGATTAGGGATGTGGTCTATGGTCTTTTTTCTGTTTGTCTACTCCCGTGTTTTTTAACTACTTCTGTCAATATTTTTTATCGTAGGTATCTAAGCGGTGATGACTGCCGCACATTTACCTCGTCGGTCGATGACTGAAAATAAACAAAGCAATTATTTTATTTTAAAGCAATCCATTATTGAGATGAGAAGATCTGCTGTACCTATATGGGGACGCGCTGGTAAAAGGACAGTTATTATATATTACGCTAGAGATATCGGGCTCTGATCAAAGTTACACTAAAAAAACCATTCCGGTAGAAATACCTATTTTATCTTTTTCTCCAAGCAACGCTTAAATACCGTATAGCAATAAAAGCCTGGCCTGACGCGATCAGGGAAGTGAGAAAGCGGGCCGTATGACCACAGCATAATACCTACACACACACACCATGTGATGATGTGTGTAGGTACAAGCACAAGATATCTGAGCCATTATTTTTTATTTTTCATTCAGAATTGAATCTCACAAATAGGTACCTACAATGTAATCATTTGAATAAACGTTATTATTATTATCAAGTTGGACATACCTCAGAATCATCGTCTTCTGGTGCAACATTCTCCACAAAATACTCCGAGTCCGATTCCACACCTTGTAGAATGCTTAAAAGCTCATCCGTATCCAGTTCTTCGTTCATGTCAATAACTTACATATTTCCTTACATACCTAGTAACAAATATTGCTGCAGACTGCACTATGACAAAGTGGCCTTGACAGCCATACGTTTATGACGTCACAGAACGTCTTCTATAATAGTCCGTGGCGCCCGGGGTACTGACAACCAATTATTTTGTAGAGATGGGAATATAATTATCGATAAGGATTGCCAACAACTATTTAATTCCGGTTCGGCACATATCCAACGGTCGAAATTCATCTAGTTTCCCTTTGTTATAAAGTAGTTATCTAAGTTCATATTTTACTGACCTCAAATTGTTTTCGATTATAATATTTCTAAATATTTCAACGGGTGAAATCAAACAGTTTTAACTTTCGCGTCACATCACTGGCCGACTACATATAAAGTCCTTGGCGTTCTGGGGATATTAAAAATGTTCGGAGTTTTTGTTTTTACCAATTTTAAGACAATTAAGGGCTTCTTTTGTGTGGGAAAATAAAAAAACAGGGTATTAGACAGTGCTTTTAAATAATAAAATGAAAAAAAGCCTGTTAAATACGGTAAATTTATTTTTATAACATAGTTAAAATGAAGAGCTTCTAATGAAGTCGTGGCGCTGGTGGCACGAAATTCTGGAACTTCTATTGATGTCCGTGGCGGTGAAAAGGTTAAGAAATTCATCAAAAAAAATCCGCTACTTACCTATGTCAAAAAATAAAAATGTATGTCTTATACTAAAATGTCAAACTGTCCCATATAAAATGCAATGTCCGATTTAAAAATTAAATTAAAATATAAAACAACACACGTGTGTCCGTGCGTGCGTGTGTGTGTATATCACAACATACTCGTAGTTGGGAGAATGCCTAACCTAGTTTAACAGTGGTAGTTTACCAGTTAGGACCTCGACTTTGTAGTCAGTTGTATGTTGTGAGTTCGCACTGTGATGGGTTTGACTTCGAGATGGGCATGAACAGTACTGGATATTATATTATTAACACTTGTAACTGGATATTTACTATTTGTTTCGAGTTTCCGATATTTCGGCGCTGAAACACAACACAGTCCCGAAGTGTTAATAAAAATGTTAGTGACCTTGACAATTTAAACATTGGCCTCTGACTTGCACCGAGAGATATTTCTCAAAGGGCAGGTTATATTGGAAAAATACAGGGGAGACCTTTACCCAGCTGTGGGACGTTAGGGTAGTTGACAAAAAAAAACTAATTAGTTCGTCAGGCAGATTTCCAAAAAATATTGGACACCTATTTTTTCTTTTTTCACGTAAACAATAAATGAAGTAGATGAAGAGCTTCGAAAAGTCGCGCGACGTCACAGTTTTGTACTTTTTTTACCAAAAAGTCACGTCACCAGCCCCCACACACGATCTTTGACACGTTTTATTTTCGTAAATTTTTATTAATTTGATAAAACAAAAAACACGTATCCAATATTTTTCGATAATCTAACAGACGAAGTAAACAAAATCATATTTTTTTAGTCAGTCAACTACCCTATTAACTTGAATGAAGCAAAGGACAGAGCTGTCCTAGATGCTACGTATACTAGTCGGACAAAATTTAGTTATACACGAAAAGAGGAAGAAAAAACAAAATAAAAATGCACACCTAGTAATTTATCCTGTACATCGAAACAATGCAGACCTCAACAAACGGTACAAGACTTAAGAAACGGATTCTCAATAAACGAATTGCTTAGAATCGAATAAATTTAAAATCCCACCTCTGATGTTTCCAATACCAATCGTTCCATCGTTTCACTAAAGGAATGCGAGGAAGCTAGCACGTGCAGTAGAGAACCTAATCCGTTTTGTCTGATTGGACATTGTCTAATTAAACCAATAAAGGAATTCTTCAACGTATATGTGCCTTGCTGCCGGGAATTATTGGATTAAATACAGGGAGTCTGGTATTTATGCAAAGCGTTCTTAATAAGATTAGTAACGTTCCAGCCTCGTTGGTCTAGTGATTACAAGCGCGACTGCTGAGTGTTAAATCTTAGGTTCGGTTCCGGCATCAGATGTTTGAAAACGGTTGACATAGTTCAAGGTGGTGGGTCAAGGGGACATTTGCCGGGTTATATTTACACAAGAAATATTAGTGTCAGTCAATGCTATTTTTATACATATAAGCTCACTCCTATTAAATATCTAATTGTTTAGATCTTTTGAATCATACAGGAAAAACAATTTGAGGAGCTCGTGGCCTAATAAGAACTGCCACTCGGGCCGATCTTTAGGTAAAGCTATGCTTGCCTAGGTCGGTCTGTGGATGGGTGACCGCCCGACATACCGAGATTCCTCCATGCCTCGGAAAACACGTTAAGCTGTTGGTCCCGGCTGCCATATATAGATATTTGGCAGTCGTTACAGGTTGTCAGTGACCTGAAATTCTGACATCCAGTCTTACCAAAGAGTATCGTATTACCTGGTATTAACTGGGTTGTGGAGGTCAGATAGGCAGTCGCTCTATGTATTCAGCTGCATCCGGTTAGACTGGAAGCCGACCCCAACATAGTTGGGAAAAGGCTAGGCAGATGATGACAGGAAAAACAATTTACTTCATCACTGTACAATAACGTCATCAGGTGAAGCACGGGATCCAAAGTCCACACCCTAAGTCCCCGTGCTTCGGGTCATGCAACACAAGTCCCGAAATTTCAATAGTTGTGTTTTTATTTATAAAAAAAACACGGTTTTTCTCTAAAAAGGCGACTTCTCTGTTCGTGAGCATCATTTTGTTTTGGTATGTCCACCGAGAGGAATCTCCGTCAATTGTAGATCGAATCTTAAAATTCTTTTTGTATTCGAAAGTGTATACTCCCGAGGTGGTCCCATTGTCACCAAGTCAGGATCTGAGGATGAGATCCCAGGGATATCGAAGGCAACCTTCAAATATAGGCACTTATTACGTTTTTTACTGTAAATTGTTTGTTTAAACTACAAGTAGGGCGGTATCTGTTACATTTTATTTGTTTGGTTACCAAGAACTCGTGATATCGAAGATTCAAAATAAACATTACAATCAACATCAGTCTCTTTATCTCGTTTACTTTATGACGTCATCTTTTTTCTAAAGGGAACAGTTAACTCACATTTTATAACAGTTCACTTATGTTACTACTACATTTTTACCGTGATTCTATTGGGCATATTTCTTTAAAATTATAAATACATTAATTTATTAATGGTATCTTTAATCCAAGAAGGATTAACCACTTATCACGTGTCTAGCTTTCTCCCACTATATCCCAAAAAAACAAAATCAAAAGTCATTTATTCAAACTAGGCTGATAGCACTTTTCGAACCAAAAAAAAAAAACTCAAAATGTCAAAATTTATTTACAAGAGCTTCGAGTCTAACCAGATGCAGCTGAATACCATTATTTTGACCTGTGGAGGTCAGATAAAATATTGATATTCAGCTGCACACGGTTAATTCTAGGTAATATCCCTTCCCCAGTCTATGACTGATTGTCAGACTTTCAGGCCACTGACGACTTATAACGACTGTCAAAGATCAACGACTTTTGAACGAATGTTTTCCGAGGCACAGAGGAAATTATTTGATTTTACTATTTCAGGATGTAAAATAGCTACACGCGAAAAATACTTAACCGATCACCGTGAAACTTTGTACTCATATTCTTGGTTTTTCTTAGGTTCATATTCTTGGTTCAGTTTATTAGAAGTAACATAGGATACTTTTTATGAAAAAAAAACCACGCGAACGAAGTCGCGGGCAACAGCTAGTCTTAAATAAAAAAACGCAGTATTTAACAAAGAATAAATTCAAACTTAAACTTCCAACTCAAAGCATTTATTTCAATTAAACCAATTATCTACAGGCACTTTTAAATCGTCCCAAAGTCGGTCAGACGGTGGAAAAATAAAAGCAAATTGCCCATTCCGCAGCGAGGACTCTATTGGAGAACAACGGACAAGAAACTCCACGGACACTCTTTTGCTTTATAAACCACAATTTCCTTAAAAAACGCTGCAAAAAGAACATACTCTTGTCTTGATACAATTTGTAATCTTATTTTACACTGTAACACTCCGTTCAAACTTACCGAGACTTTCATTAATATTAATGCCATTCTTGGCGGGAATAAATGTCACCTTTGTCTGGTTCTATACCTACATTTTTCGTTCTATATTACATCAGCCATATGAATAATGTCGTTGGTTAAGATAGCCAGTTCTTATTTTCTTTCCATGGTGGGAAATCATCAAAGGACTCCTCCCGCTCTGGGGAGAGAGGGTAGGGAGTGTCAGACTTCTACCGACTAAAAACCATCTTTATATCAATATTATTTGTTTTGATTGTTTATTTATTTTCTATAAAATAAAAACAGTTTTCTTTTTTCTGTCTTATATGACCGATCTTTGCTCCTTTCTGAACCCCAGGGTATCAACTAAACTCATACAAAGAATTTCGCAGTGACAGGAAGTTTACAGAGCTCGCGCAAATAAAAGAATAGACATGATATGAAATTTGCAATAAAGTAACATCCTGTTCAGTGACGTTCGTTTACTCTTCAGGACGGTTGCGCATTGCGCTAGCGCGAATATAAAATGGAACTCAGAGAATAAATTATCTTGTTGAATTGCGGTGATTATATTTTTTATCTTCATCTGTCTAGTCATTTTTCAACTATGTAGTGGTCAGCTTCTAGTCTAATCCAGTGCATTGCAATGTGCTGAATATTAGTGCTTTACATGGAGTGGGTACTTATCTGATCTCCACAGTCCAGTGCTAGGACCAATCAAACTATGTCAAGCAAAAATAAGCGGATTTCTCTTAAAACTTTAAATCACTTTCTCTTAAAATATATACCAAGAATAATTCTAATGTTATACTAAGAAATTCACGATGCAAAACCCCAAAAACATCTTTCCCGATCTGGTAATCAAACCTGGACAGCACGCATAGCATAATAATATATGTAAGAGCACCTTCTTTGCGTGCCACGCGCCTGATTTGTTTTGTTAAAAACATCCACGTGGCACCGTTATAACTCAAACTTAATTCTAGATATTTAAAGAACAAAAACGTAGTCTTTTTTGTATAGTAACTTTTCTGTATAGTAACTTTTTTGTATAGTAACTAAATAGTGCCTATGACATCATAGAAGGTAGTCAAAAAACGGCACGCTTGGATTTCATACGGATAATACTTGCGGTATCTAGGTACGAGTATATTTAAATCGGAGGTCAGGATACACAGCGAGCTATGCGCTTACAATGTAGATCCGTCATTACCATTATTCAAAGATATTGTCAAACAGTTATTTTGTATATTCTAGCTTTTATTTCCTTCCTCTGTGACTGTACCTTCGCATTGTCCGCAAATACATACATGCTCATACGTCAATAGTAGATTGTTGTTAGTAAATAGTAATATTTACTTATCTTACATCCATTTTCCTTAAACATTTGTTGGCAAATTCCCTAACAGCGTTCATAAGTTAGTAAATACGGTAAAATGCGGAGTTAAACTTTGAGAAGATAATTTTGTAAATGATGGTAGTTTTCCTGATGATTATGCAGGTGGGAATGTTAGTGATGCAGGATAACAGGACAAAGATAACAACTTCGTGAAGACAATGAGATGATAACTCAGGGTGTCTGCTACGTACCCGTTCCCGTCGGGGCTGCGGGTTATCCGAAAGAGACACCGCGGCCTCGGCACAAGGGCTAAGAAGGAACATGGGTGGTTTTTAGTCAGTAGAAGTCTGACACTCCCTTCCGCTCTGCCAAAGAGCGGGAGGGGTTATTTGTTGATTTCCCAGCCCCAAAAAAAAAAACAGTGTGTCTGCGGCTTTCAGAGATTCGGTGAGTGACAACATCCGGAAGAAATTGTGACAGCATTCGGCAAAGTGGTAACTCAACCAATCTATGTTTGGAGAAAACCGGAGATGAAAAGATGATTAGCTTATCTAAGCTTAACTTAACTTAGAATTTGAAGGAACCGATTTCTGAATAGTGGTGTGGCAATCGGTTGTCGTGGTATGAGTATAATATGATGCGGGGGAACAAGGAAAATGTGGCGAAGTTTTAAAGGTTGTAGAAAAGTTTTATTTATTTATTTATTTTACTATTTATGTACACACAGTAAATAGCACAGGAAAAATACAATAATAAAACCTGTGAGTACAAAGGTACTGCTTATTTCTAAAGAAATTTCTGCCAGCAGACCTGCAAAAGGAGAAATGAAAAAGAAATGTAGACAATAGTGTAGTGTGGGTGTAGTGTGTAGTAGTTTTAAGTATGAATTTGGATAGATAAAGGAGTAGGAATGACCAAACAAACAATGGATGGTCTGATGGAAGGATGATATGGCTAGAAAGGCGGTGACTGCTGAGTTATCGAGTAATAGAGAAGTGTGAAAAAAGAAGACATGCTGCACTGACTCTAACTAAATCAACAGGAATAAGGTCAGAAAGAACCTATTTCTGACAGGCTGAAGCTGAACCGTCGTCAATTAGTGTGTATCACTCCCTTAAAAACCTCACTTCTCCCAAATCATACATAGAACACACACTAAAAAGAGATTTTCACATATTCTCTGTTTTCTCCAAACACATATTTGTTCAAAGAAAGAAAGAACAAGTATTTATTAGTCTCACACAGGACAAAACAAACGATATAATAGTAAACAAGAAAACCCTTATTTTGGACTCCGCCGCAATCGAGTAAAAATAAGGCAAATATTAAACTAAAATTGGTCCTGTAAGAGGTCAAAAGGTCTCCATCTCAGCACGGTGCTGTTACATTTAAACAATATTGAGTTACCGCTTTTTAGCTTACAGCGGCACTATGGCAGTTTCCGTCAATATAACAATAATCCGTTTAGAACGTAGGTAGGCCAAATTGATAGTCTGACGCAAATCAGATGCATTCCAAAATATGGAACAACACAATTTGGCTAGTTGCTGTGTTTGTTACAAATAATATTGTTTTATCATCTATCATGTGTTATCTACACGATAATGGAACTCTGCTCTGAAAGCTTTGTCCGATATCTACCTTCACTGATGCTTTTATATATACCTACTTTCGTATGTAGATAAAATTATTGTGCCCAGGTCTTACGCACAGTTTCGACTGTGTGGAGGATATTAATTATCCCACAGGGACTAAGATAAAATTGTGTTATGTCCTAACTAAACTCGTAGTCTAGCTCTGTGCCATGAATTCATGAAGCAGTAATATTTTAATCTTATTCCAGAATAGGGAAGAGATTAAGCTAAACGTCTTCCATAACTCCATTCATCTGTTTTCTAGTGTGATAACGTTACAGGCAGATAGTGACTTTCGCATTTTTAAAATCGGTAAAAAAAATTCGATTAAAAAAAGGGAGCTAGTGGTGGTTTACAACACATCTCTTCTCTCTTCTCGTCTCCCCCTCGTGTCTGCTTTGGTGGACTCCGGTCATTTCAGCCTAGACAAGCCAGTAATGAAGTCTTCACGTAACTCTATCAACTTCTACACCCTTACGAACGCTTGCTTGAGTAAGCCGCTACCTCCGCGCCGTCGTAATCAAGTTACTTTCGACGGCTAACTCGATAAGAAGTGGGACTTACCGCGATTTGCCTTGTTAGATGAACGGAAGCACGTACATGTTGTTTACATACATGACTATTTTCTATTACTTTTTTTAGAACCGTTTAACTGTATTTTTCTTTACTAGGCTTATCGATGTTTAGACGGTGCAAAATCTCTTAATAAATTCGTCAGACAGTTCTGTAGGTCCATGCAATGATAAAATGCCCTTTCAGAACTTTTCAGCTGTTTGTTTTTCCGAATTTTACGTACTTACAAAAAAAAACTTTTTTTATAACCAAGACGTTTTGATAAATTTCAGTTTCAGTAAATTTTAGTCGTTTTTATTTTATCCTGTACTAGCTGATGCCCGCGGCTTCACCCGCGTGGTGTCGGTCAAATTATATACTAAAATCTTCCTCTTGAATCACTATCCATTAAAAAACCGCTTCAAAATCCGCTGCGTAGTTTTAAAGATTTAAGCATACATAGGGACGGACAGACAGCGACAGCGACTTTGTTTCATACTATGATGTAGTGATAGTGATAGTGATAATATAGCAGCTTTAACTGAACACCAGGCGTCATATTTAGTGTCTTCCACTGGTCATTCAGAGTGGCAACCAGCTTCCAGTGGTGGCAGCCCCGACTTACAAACAGGAAGCCGTGGATTCAAACCCAGGCAGGCGCATTACTTTGTGTGATTTATTTCATCTTCTTCTCTTAAAACGGTGAAGGAAAACCGGCTGTCTTAGAAACAAAATTCGAAGACATGTGACATCTACCAACCCCCACACTGGGCCCTCGTGGTGGATTATAGCCCATCCCTCTCCTAGAGAGGAGACCTGAGTCCCTGCAGTGGGAACATTATAGGCTGATGATGATGACGTCGGACTCATCACAAGTTAATTTAGTTTTATGAATACTCGTTTAAAAATACAAACAGTTTTTCATCATTGCAAACAGACCTACTTTCAATCGCAGCCTACAATAGTCAATTTACCTGGCTTGTACTCGTATTACATTTTGCTTGTAACCTATAACATTGTATCGAAAAATATCAAACAACTTCTTTTTCTTTCTGAGTACTTATTAGCAGTAACAATGACACAATAGGTGATTACGGATCACAAAACGTAAACTTAATACGAGTAACGAGACGCTGGTAATGAACTAATGACCGGTGAACAAGACATGGCCGTCTCATCTTTCACAACTTCGAAGGAAAGTTTGGTATTTTTCGCTAATTGACCAACAAGAGTAGCGGTGGCCCAGTGGTGTCGGCCCCGACTTACGAACAGTTGGTCGTAGGTTCGAACCCAGGCAGGTGCTTTACTTTGTGTAATTTATTTCATAACCTCTGCTCTCAAAACGGTGAAGGAAAACGTCATGAGGAAACTTAGAAATCTTATAACCAAAGAATTCGAATACATGTGACATCTACCAACCCCCGCACTGGGCCCGCGTGGTGGATTATAACCCATCCCTCTCCTAGAGAGGAGGCCTGAGTCCCTGCAGTGGGAACATTATAGGCTGATGATGATGATGATTATGATGATGACCAACAAGTAAGGCATTGTTTTGTGGGTAAAATACAGTGGTATAGTGTGCCTTAGACGGGCCCTCTATGAAAAGTTTGTTGGGGGCCCAAATGAAGGGTTTATTGACTTTTGTAATCTTTAAAGGAAAACTTCTTTAGGCACGTTGTTGGGCATATTTTTTCTCGGTAAGTACCGCATAAGAGTTTAAGTGAGATTGTGGATAACATTTTACAAATTTTGGCTTACGCTCTTTCGGGGGCCCTGTAGCCCGGGGGCCCCGTATCATTGATACGGCTGATATGGCGGTAGCTACGCCTCTGGAGAGTATGTAACTTAACATCACGCCTGTAAACCCCGATGGGGTCTAATGCCGTTACTGTCGTTTTGTTTCCATAACATTTAAAGTAGTTATATTCTATGAATGTAGTTTCATTTAATAACTCAAGTTTGAGTTCAGCTGTTTGTCTTTTAGTTCGACAAACGCATGGAGTTCGATTCCCAGGATGACCAATATCTTTTAATCAATTTAATTACAGCAAGACCAAGCACTCATTTAACATTTATAATAACAATTTATATTTACGTTTACTTCAAATATATATTCAAATGTATATATTTGAATTGGAAATTCAATGATAACTGCTATTTAAAAACCGGTCAAGTGCGAGCCGGACTCGCACACACAGGGTTCTGAGGCACCAAACAGAATATATAATAATATTTCTCATTCATTCAGCAAAACTAAAGTAGTATTCATGAAAAACAAAGTTACAGCAGCAGTTTGACGAAAAAGCCACATTTCTTTTTTCATATTTTCGCATCACTTTTTTTGTGGCTGTTTATAGAAAACTCTCTAGATCCCAACTATGTGTGACTATAGTCTCAGAGTAAAATGACAGACAGACGGTCAGGGCGTATCTATAAGGGTACCGTTTTATCCATACGGACTGACAAACAGACTGACAGGGCGAGTCAATAAGGTTTTAGACACTTGGCTACGAAACTCTAAAAATAACCGAGACAATTTATCACCCTCATCCTAACTCAGACTATTTATCAACTCCACCCTCCGTTTGGATACCATGAAAAGTTACTTTTATGAACACTGAAGTGATCCTCAACTTAATTTGTACTTGCAAATCCCCAACACTTTTGACAATCAAAAAGTTTTTTATTTCGGTCCCTCCGGAAAAGTACCGCCCCTGTATTTATTAAGTATAGGTCTTTATCCTTTGTGATTTTGACACTTTTTTAAGTGGGGCTGTTCAAAAAAGTTAAGCGAAAGTAAAATTTTTTTTCAAGCCTTTAGAACATTTTACAGACTTGCACATCGAACTACTACAGCCTGTCAATAAATTTTCAACTTTATCGCTAAAGCATTAGGTTAAAGGTTAATTGGGAAAATTTGACTGTTTCGGGTACCTTGATATGCAGCGTCTGTACTTCCTAGATTGCAGGTACATCTATTAACATTTCCCTGAGAGGGGCACTGGCTCTTGTAACATAATTGTATGAACTAGCACAGGAGTCAGGGAATTCAGACGATTTTGTTACCACTATCTTGAGGCGGAGGAATGAGGAAAATGTCGTGAGGAAGGTTTTGAATATGAATTTGGAAGGATATACGAATAAAGGAAGACCAAAGAAACGATGAATGGACTGTGTTAAGAATGATATGGTAAGACAGGAGGTGTCTCATGAGATGACGAAAAACAGAGAGGTATGGAAGAGGAAGACATGCTGCGCCGACCACAAATGAATTGGGATAAGGGCAAGAGAATGATGAACTTGTGTTATAAAGATTATAGATTACTAGCATTTCGTCTGCAAAAATTATGACAGCGCGGCTAATATGCAAGGTATATATATAACTTATAGGCTTTTTTTTTGGAGAGTGCGAAATCATCAAATAGTCATTTGTTGAATAGTCCCTCCCGCACTAAGCAGAGCGGTAGAGAGTGTCAGACTTCTACTGACTAAAAACCACCCATGTTCCTTCTTAGCCCTTTGTTCCGAGGCCGCGGTAACTCTTTCGAATAACCCGCAGAAAATTTATAGCCTGCCACGAACAATGCAGCTTTCTGCCAGTGAAAAAACTTTTAGGATTCAAGAGATTACGCCCTACAAACAAACTTACAAACAATCAAAAATTACTTGTTTAAAATATTAGCAAGAAATATAGATTGATAAACGCCCGGCTTCAATTTAAAACAACAGATTCTTTTGATATGGTAATCAATTCTTCCCCATTCACAAAGTTCATTAAGAAAAATCGAACAATCAAAACACATAGCTTATCTAACGCCAACATGAAAACACGCGTTATTTCACCTACAACAAATCAGATAAGCCTTCGAACACACTATACATACTACAAAAATATCCATACAAAAGTTCTGTACTGACCTTTATATTCAAATCAATCCCACAAACACTTCACGAAACAGAAAATCATTGTTTTCCAAACCAACCACACATGATCACTTCACTATAAAAACTTTGATGTCAACGTATTTGTGCGAGCCAATAACAAACAAGCGTGTGTTCGCGACGGTTATCAAAGTCTAACTGAAGATTCGTTGATGTTTTTGCTGATAACTGTGTTGTTTATTCATTTGTTTTGTGGAGATCGGAGATTTTTGTGCCTTTCTCTTCGACCAAGAAGGCTTGTTGATGGCAGCATGTAGTGACCGGTACTCTGCAGAGAACTGCACACTTGAAGTCGAGTCGAATGAGGTTCCGATCCTCAGGTTGCTGGAGAGTTTGTTCCGCCACTTCTTCTTTCCAGCAAAAACACTAGGAAGTGTCGAAGGGTGGGCGTTTTGGGGGACTGTCACTTGTAAATAAGTAAAGTAAATTTTGACGTTCGAAAAGTGCTGATTATCAGCCTAGTTTGCATAAATGAGTTTTGATTTTTTGATTTTGATTTTGATTCAGCATTGATGAAACGACGGAGAAAGGTGAAGGAGAGTTTAAAAAAAACATACTAATGGACTACGTTTCTCCGTGATGAGTGACCAGACCACCATACCGAGTTTCTTCCGTGCCTACGAAAGCACGTTAAGCCATTGGCAGCAGCTGTCAATAAGGTGGTTGACTGACAAAAAAAAATATGATTCTGTTTAGTCCGTCTTTTAGATTATCGAAAAATATTGGATCCGTGTTTTTTGTTTTATCAAATTAATACAAATTTACGAAAATAAAACGTGTCAAGGATCGTGAGTGGGGGCTGGTGATATAACTTTCTGGTAAAAAATCTACCAAACTGTGACGTCGCGCGGCTTTTCGAAGCACTGTTTCGTATTGTTTACGTGAAAAAAGAAAAGATACGTGTCCAATATTTTTTGGAAATCAATCTGACGGACTAATTTATTTTTTTTTGTCAACTACTCTATTGTAGATCTTTAACAATTGTTAGGAGTCAGTGACCTGAAAATCTAAAATCAGCATATAAAATACTGATATCCAGCTGCATCTGGAAAAAACTAAAACTATATTCGAAATTTTCATTGTTACACAATCCAGGTTGTTACATTTTCTTAAGCTTTTTTGTATGGCCGAGTTACAAAGTAAATATTGAATTTTTTGCAATTACTTATTGTAACCCAACACAGAGCAAGGCGGGTTTTCCACGGAAAGTCGCCCAGGTTACTGAAGTTAAATTATTCATTTTCCATTCTGTTTTAAGTCAAGAGTAATTAGTAAGTAAGTAGGTTGGGAACGGCACTGTTTTGTGTTCAAATATGTTAAATTAATTATGACCCCAATTTCTCTTTCTTTTTTTCTCTTTTAAGACATTTGAATAATCTTGGAAGTTTAGATATGGTTAATTTCTTAGAGATAAGAGGAATTAAGGAAATTAAAGCGGACTTTACTGCGGCGGGAGGCGCTTAGTGGTGGCGGGCAGGACTTACGAACAGCAAGTCGTAGGTTCGAACCCAAGCAGGCGCATTACTTTGTATAATTTATATATCTCACAACGGTGAAAGAAAACATCATGAGGAAACCGGCATGTCTTAGAACCTAACATTCGAAGACATGTGACATCTACCAACCCGCACTGGGCCCGCGTGGTAGATTATAGGATTTATAGCCCATCCCTCTCCTAGAGTGGAGCCCTGAGTCCCTGCAGTAGGAACATTACAGGCTGATGAAGGAAATTAAAGAAAAACCTTCCTGCATCTTAATTACCTACATCAAAAAAAATTATCAAGAGGATAAACAATTTTTATATCTGTATTTATTTTGTGCAGATTAAAGACAATAAGTTTACCACCCTTTTACATGAGCCTGCCTCGTGGTCGTTAGAGCTACTGCTGAGCGTCCTGGGTTGTGTTCGTTTTCCGTGTTGGGCAAAAAGGATTTTTCTATATTCCTCAGTGGTAGCCTGTAGCTTGAAAATTGGCCTCAGATATTTTAGAAACATTTCAAAGCAAAGCATTACGAAACATCTTCAATATACCTCAAAGTATAGGCAACAAATATATATGTACCTAGACCTTTTTTTTTTTTTGGGGCGGGTGGAAAATCATCGAATACCCCTCCCGGTCTTGGGCAGAGCGAAAGGGAGTGACAGACTTCTACTGACTAAAAACCACCCATGTTCCTTCTTAGCCCTTTATGTCGAGGCCGCGGTTTCTCTTGCGAACAACCTGCAGCCCCGACGCGCCTAGACCTCAATATACAGACAGTTAAGCAAGAAATAACTAACTGGTAGACTGGTACTGGTTGACTGGTAGAGAAGAGCCTTGTGGCATTAAGTCCGCCTATGTACCACTTTTGTACATAAGATTTAAATAAATAAGCCAACATAGCCTAAGATACCAGAAAAGACTCGCACAACACACAAATAGCTGGCACTGGTACTGAGTGGAACAGGAGGAACACAGCATACGAGGTTGAAGAGATGTGACATCCGTAGTCTCAGCGCCAGATTCGCATAGGGAGATGAGAACTACCCTGAAACCGCTCTCATCTATATACTAATATACTAATATTATAAAGAAGTAAAGTTTGTGTGTTTGTATATTTGTTAAATTGTAAGGGGTAATCTCGGGATCTACTGAACCGATTTTAAAAATTCTTGCACCGTTGGGAAGCTACACTATCCCCGGGTGACATAGGCTACTTTTTATCTCTGTATTCCCACGGGAACCCGCGTGACGTCAGCTAGTAATAATATAAAACACAAACGGACTAAAAGTTGGTCAACCTAGTGGCTTATTTGTTTAAGGACAGATTACCATGATGCAGAAAAGAACAAAAAAAAATCTGTTGGCGCTGCAAAATCAAAAATCAAAATCAAAATATTTATTTCAAGTAAGCCAGTTACAGGCACTTTTGAATAGCCGAACAAATACTAAATAAACTAAGCTACAGTCCCACTCACAAGGCATAATAACTGTGAGTGTCCTGTAATTGCCCATTCCAAAGCGTTGGTCTCATGAGAAGAACGGCAAGAAACTCCATCGACACTCTCTGAAATCATAATTTGTTACAAAACTTTGATTACATCATTCATGTTGAGATGGTATTTATTATGTAACAACGATGTAGCAAGATGTGCACGAAAAGTGTCCACAGTAAAGTCAAAAACGACGATTCAAAGATAAAATAATAATTCAAACGATAATGTGAACCTGTGTCTGCACACACACTTGTGCACTAATATCTCCCGCGCTGATGGCTAATCTCCGCTCAGATTGGTCGCCGTGACCGAAAACGGTAAAGAGGACTAAATTATAATACATGAGATTTAAACATCATCATCTGCCTAGCCTTTTCCCAACTATGTTGGGGTCCGCCTCCAGTCGAACCGGATTCAGTTGAATATCAATATTTTACATGGAGCGACTGCCTATCTGACCTCCACAACCCAGTTAACACTAGGTAATACGATACCCTTTGGTAAGACTGGATGTCTGATTTTCAGGTCGCTGACTACTTGTAACGACTGTCAAACGATCTACCCTGGACCAACAGCTCAGACAGACTTAAACATAACTGGCATAATTTGTTTTTTCTAAAGGCACACTTGTCAGTCCTCTGTCTATCCCTTTGAGGATTTTTGATGTGATGTTACGTCTATTTTTAAATTAGCTAAACCGCTTTCTTTTTACATAAGTAATCGCAAATTCAAATCTTTAGACGTTGATTTACTAAGTATAAACTACCCACCTATTTTTCTGATTTTTCAGTTTTTTTTATACTAACTACTAACGCCATCTGTCCTTAAATAACGGTAACTCTTTGAATTTAATGCTCCAGGCTGCTCACTGTTTGGGTGGAAATCTAAGTACTGGTTACCGATATTTTGTAACATAGATAAAAAGATTACCTACAGAATTGAGTAAGATGACCAACCTAACCCCATATTCTGACTAAAGCGATCGGTCGACTGAATACTTAATCGCCACGTTCATTTTGTTCGGCGAACCCAAACGCTTTGATGCGCCGGCAGATGGCGCTTTTCGGTTTTCAGAACAAATTAGTGACATCTGTAGTGTACGTGACGACTGCTTATTCGTTTGAAAAACACGTGACTAGGAGCCCTATTGTTTCAAGTCTGGGTATTTGTACATATATGTGAGTTTAAATGTTCACGTAAACGCACCCACGATACAGGAAAAAATCCTAGTGTGGAGAAATGTAGTTAAATTTTTTTTAAAATATTAGGCAAAAACTTTTTTGCAAAAAATAAAACCGACTTCAAAAACACAAAAAAGGGAAAAACACAAAAACACAAAAAAGTGAAAAATAAACTTCACAAGAAAAAGCAGCTTCTGAAGTCGGTGACATTTTGTTTGTTTGATTTCGTTTTCTTTGCCACCGACTTCAGAAGCTGCTTTTTCTTGTGAAGTTTATTTTTCACTTTTTTGTGTTTTTGTGTATTTCCCTTTTTTGTGTTTTTGAAGTCGGTTTTATTTTTTGCAAAAAAGTTTTTTATTTTTCCATTTTTAGTTGTTCCCAAACAAATAATAGGTTTTATTTATCCCCAATAAATGGAACATTACATAATATCTTACTGTCCAAATCTGGGTGTACACATCTGCGTACCCCCTCAGATCATACAGGCGTGATGTTACGTCATGATGTTGTATAAACAATAAACATCAAAGCGATTGCAGCAATCACGACAGATTTGCCGTCTATTTTTGAAGAGTTCTATTGTATATCTCCGAAGATCAGGATCAGATCTTCACCAAATTTAAATGGGACCACCTCAGGAGTATACTCTTTCAAATAAAAAAAGAATTTTGAGAATCGGTTCACAAATGGAGGAGAAATCAGGTAACATACATAAAAAAATAAAAAAAATAAAAATACATACACACGAACATATAACCTCCTCCTTTTTTGAAGTCGGTTAAAAACACAGGGAGAATGGAAGAAGAAATCGTGTTGCGCCGATCCCAAGTAAATTGGGATATGGGCAGGAAGATTATGATTTTAGGCAAAACAACTCAAACTCCTTAACAGCCTTTTAGCTTTCAGAAGTTGGACAAGCCTTTATGAAAATCAATTGGGTATTTCACCAAAAAAATCTGATTAGTCCGTCAAATAGATTTCCAAAAAGTAATGGACATGTATTTTTTCTTTTTTTACGTAAACAAAAGATGAAGATGATACAGTGCTTCGAAAAGTCGTGTCAAGTCGTGTGACGTCACAAGGTTAGTACTTTTTTACCCACCAAGTGACGTCACAAGCCCCCATTCATGATCGTTGACACGTTTTATTTTTGTAATTTTTTATTTATTTGCTAAAACAAAAAACATGCATCCAATATTTTTCGATAATCTAACAGACGAACTAATTAGATTTTTTTGGTGAAATACTCTATTGTAGAGATATAACATTGTATGTAAGTAGGTATCTCTGTGTTTTCAGAATAACGTAAGCATTTGTCAATATCGAACACATTTATTATATTAGTTTTAGGGAACACGGACTAGGTATGTTTTGTAACGGCCAGCAATCCAGTTGTCTCGTCTAGTAGCTTCGCAAGCGCAGTGATGCGTTGCATGCCGCAGGTTCGATTCCTGCACGGAAAAAATATTTGTAAAGATCTACAGGTAGTTGTTCCAGAGCTGGTTATTTGTGTATGTCAGCTTAAATGTTTTTAAACACACATATACTCGCCAACATAGGGCCCACTAGGTGCCATTGTGGGCCACTTACAGATAAATATCGGACGGGAATTTACCAGCAGCGAGAATTTGTTGGCTTACTCATCATTGCATGCTACCCTAATAAGGATTAATATCGTCTATATGTTACTGCAGTTTATAATTAAATTGATAGAAAATAATGTATCATAATTTTCACCACATTTTCCTCAAAAAACAGCACACAACTAACAAATATGACACCTAAGTTGATGATGTAACAGGAAAACAAATTAATAATTGAAACGAAAATATAATATCAAACTGTTTATGTAATTTTATTGTGTAATTACTCATCAGGGTACTGTGCTTTGGTTAATATTGTGGCTTAAATCAGTGTAGTGTCGGCGTCGAATCAGGACGCATGGGTTTTGAAAACTATACGATATCTGTGAAACTGTGGAACTTTTCCCTAATATTTAATAATTTATTCGTGTTTATGGAAACATTCAAGTGACAAGTGTAGTGTTAAGTACCAGAATAGTCTAGAAAGACGAATAGGTACCTGTTGTGTTTTTGTTTGTGGATCGAGTTGTGAGTACTACTTCCGTTTATTTATTGACTTATGAAAGCTAAACATTTTCGGAAATAATTTTTAGAGAGCAGTTTTAAACGAATTCATTTCCATGTTTTAATTTATTTGAAAAACGAGTTCTTTACGTAACAGTTGATGAGCTTCAAGATACTGCTTCTGGGGTCGCCTTTTACGACCTCCGTACCACTCCATTGAGTGATGGTACGGAGGTCGTAGAGGTAGAGGCATTTGGGGTCAACTTTGATCCCAAATGTCTCCGTAGCTAGAAGGTTTCAAGAGTAAAAGTACCTAGAAGGTATGGTCCAGGACAAAAAAATATCGCAATGACAGGGAGGTTCCGCTAGGGCACTTTCACACCCATTAGATGATATTAATTAAAATTACCCGGTACTATAAAACAGTTTTTGTTGCTAATAATGTTTTCTAAACATTTTGTCTTTGCACTGACTTTTGTTTTTATTCTAAACTAGCTGATGCTCACGGCTTCACCAGCGTGGATGTCGGTCAAATAATATATTTAAACCTTCCTCGAGAACCACTCTATCCATTGGTGAAAATAACATGAAAATGGGTGCAGTAGTTTTTAGGTTTATCGCGAACAAACAGACAGACGCAGCGGAGGACTTTGTTTTTTTGACATGTAATTATAACAAAGAATGAATTATTTATAATCCCAAGAGTAGGTAGGTACTAATGAGGAAAAAATATTATAAACATATGGTAATTTAATCTAATGTTATTATTATATTAATAAACCACATATTATGTTATGAGTATGACTGACATATTATCTCCGACTTTATTATTACCATATAATGTCATAATCTACTATGCTAGCCAACGAAGAATAGGATCCCGCTTTCTGCCAACTTCACACAGTAGCGGTACTTATCTGACAGATAAGTACTGCCAGCAAAAAACGAAATGCGAATAAGAAATGTTGTTTTTTTTAATCATAGATTTAATTATTATAGTAAATGTTCATTTTAATTTAATATTATTTCTTGAATTCCAAAAATAAATTTTCAACTCAATATGAGTGCAAAGAGAGATACGGTGCTCCATCCTAGAGCACGAGAAATCGTTTTAATGTGCACAAGTACTTTGAAAGTGAAAAAAATCGTGTAATATTTTTATTATCATGCTTTTTTTCATATCCTACTCATGTATAACTAATTTTACGTAAAATTGATTAGAAATACCAAAAAAGTGAATATTAAATAATTACACTGAGTATAATTTCTTCATTGATTTTTCTGCACACCGTACGCTTTGGGAATGAAGTTCGCGAATTTTGCTGAACAAAATGGCGTCTTGACAGCGCTATTCTTAGTTGGCTCGCATAGTACATGTTGCATAGTTATGAATTCTAGTAGGTCAGTAAAAGATGTTGATGTTGTAAATACTCTATGCAAACAAATAAGTTGTGACACCATTACTAAGGGAGCATTGAAATGCTACTATAAATGTTGAGATATGTGACATCTATCAACCCGCATTGGGCACGCGTGGTCAATTATAGCCCATCCCTCTCCTAGACAGGAGGCCTGAGTCCCTGCAGTGGGAAGATTATAGGCTGATGATGATGATGATAAATGGATGGATGGAGAAAGAGAGGATGGACAAAAATTGGTTTTAGTGCTGATACGAAATGTATAGGAGTAAATGATTCGGTATGAAAGATACGGTGAATTAAAGGAAGAATCACACGGGACAACAAACCAGCAGGGCTATCGCGTATCTTTTTAAATGTCAGTGGCTATCATAGTGTCCATCGATTAACTGTAAAATAGTTCCATTTTGTACCAAACCATAACCATTTGACAGTTAATCGATGGACACTATGATAGCCACTGACATTTAAAAAGATACGTCTCTCAGTCGATTTTTTATTTGCCGTCACGAGTCACGAGACTGCACAAGTACCTAATACGGTCTACGTGTGATTCAATCAATTTTGTGCTCTACCATCCATGTTTGCACAGGTAGTTGATACCAAAATCAATTGTATTTCCGAGTTAAGTTCCAAAGACTTGTTCATGTTTGTTTATCCAGCAGGACCCTATGTTTAATGGGATTGAAAGCTGAGTTGTAAAGTGTGTAGTATTTAGAACCTTCCCAATCGCATAATTAAAACAATAGAACCTGAATGGTTACGGTGAAATCTTAAATTATTTCCAAGGAGGACCCTCCGCTGTTTGAAAGTCTTCAGATCAAACTTATATGGTCTCGTTTAGCGGTGTTTTATAATAATAATAATATTATAATAATCAATTTATTTCAATCAACAAGTGGATCATAGATAGCATTAGTTACATTAAATAAAAATATTAGAAAACTAGTGGACGTCACGCGGTTCCCGTTCCCGTGGGAATACAGGGATAAAAAGTAGCCTATGTCACCCGGGGATAGTGTAGCTTCCCAATGGTGAAAGAATTTCCAAAATCGGTCTAGTAAAGTAGTAGTCAAGTAGTTTTGGAGCCTATTCGTTACAAACAAACAAACAAATCTTTCCTCTTTATAATATTAGTGTAGATAAGACAAAACACAACACACCATTACATTTGTACATCATAAAAATTACGAATAATTATCATTTACAAAATTATTTAAAAAACTAACATTTTAATATTGAGAAATAGCAAAGACGGACAGATAATAAACAGTAATATGTGGTCATTATTTCATTTTACTTGTTATTGTCACCACATTAAGCATGCAACAATGGTTAATGTAGAGAGTGACAGTCGAACCTTTCAGCAATCATCCTCAAGATTGTGTTGGAGCTGGCGTGGACCCTACGCACAAAGGATGTGCACCGTTTCCGCATCGTATTTTTAGTACCTTAAAAATATCTTAGTTTTCTCAAAATAATTATTATTGTATGAGTTGGATGGACCTGCAAAACTTTTATCAAGCCAGCAGGGTCCTATTTTGTTTGAATTGTGACTTTCTGATGATGACATAAAACGTACTCGCGTAGTCACGTAAGAAGTACCTAATACGTACTCTCATCTTATTTAAATGGTCTGCAATGACTGACAGTATTCTTGGAACAATTAGGTCACAGAAAAAAATTATCCTGTTATGAATGACACTTTCCTTTCTCTAATTTGTTTAATTAGTAAATATTTTCATACAAACCACTGCACACAGACACGTCACTTAAAAATAATGAATCATTAAATTAATTACCCAGTTTGTATTGGGGAAAATTTATTTCACGCATCATCATCTGCTTAGCCTTTTCCCAACTTTGTTGGGGTCGTCTTCGAGTCTGATTCAGCTGTACGATTGGTTTGTAAAATGAAAAATATGCGTGCTTATCCTGCCATGCATTTATCGAGAAAGGCCTACGGATAAAAACGATTCTCACACAAGCAAGCCACACGAAAGTAATCCTTGGTGGTTTTGGTTTTGGTAGACGTCACAAGTCTTCGAATTTTTTGATTCCAAGACATGCTGATTTCCTCACGATATTTTTCTTCACTGTTTTGAGGGCAGCGGTGATGAAATAATTTACACAACGTTATGTGCCTGCCTGGGTTCGAACCCACGACTTACTGTTCGTAAGTGGGGGCCGCCACCACTAGACCACCGCTGCTCTCTGCTGAAATTATATATGGTTCAATGTTATTGCATCTCCAGCACCCAGATTGCGTTATAATATCACAATTGCAAAACATTGAATATCTGTTTCTCCTCTCACTAGCACAAACTGAAACTTTGAGTTCGCCTTGAACACCGAAAAATTAAAAATTAAAATAATAAACGTGTCATTTTCTGTTCAGGTAACAGTAACACATAAGATGGAGTATCTGGCGCCTTCTGAGACCGGAAACGATCACCCAAGCAGTAGAATGAATGTAAGTATAACCACATTTTTACCAGCAGCCATCACTGCAGCAATTATGAGAAAAATGATGGCTTTAAGGACACAAGAATCCTACTAATAGTATAAACGTGAAATTTCGTCAGAATGTCTGGATGTTTGGTTCACTTTGACACAAAAACTACTGACTGGGTTTCAATTAAATTTGGCACACAGATAGTTTATAACCTGGATTAACACATAGAATACTTTTCATCTCGAGAATTACCGAACTTCGCCCGCTTGTAGTCTTGTCTTAAATGCATCACTAGCTAATTTAGATAGCTAGTGATGTATAAAAGACAAAACTATCAATAATAAACAGGAGGACCTCATCTATGCTTTCTTTATAAAAAATATTATAAAGAAAAGAGAAATTAAGAGTACTAGTCTATTCTCCTATAGATATGAACCTGCCTAATTAAATTATGATTTATCCTCACAGTAACTAAATAATTTCTATTTTTAGAGTAATAATAATTGGTATTTATTTACAAATCAAATAACATTAGGAGGACAATTGAAATAAATCATAGAACATTATATTTAAATAAATAACTGATACCAATTTACCGTATGGTAATGGAGATTCCAACTGTTACAAAAAGCACAAAAAACAACATCATATTATTAAGTCTCTTGCCGATATCCCAATAGAGTAGTTATCAAAAAAATCTAATTAGTCCGTCAGATAGATTTCCAAAAAATATTGGACACGTATTTTTTTTTTTTTACGTAAACAAACAACGAAGACGATACAATGCTATGAAAACTCATGTGACGCCATATTCCAAGACATTTTTTACCGGTCAGTAACGTCACAACCCCCCACTCAAATCTTTGACGCGTTTTATCTTCGTCAATTTTTATTGATTTGATAAAACAAAAAATACGTATCCAATTCCAGTTTTTCGATAATCTAACAGACGGACTAATTAGAATCATATTTTTTTTAGTTAGTAAACATCCCTATTCATTTGGGGTTAGCGCAGCATTTCTTCTTATATTTCTACTTCTCCATAACCAATCATCTCATCAGGCATCTTTCGTGCCATAAATAATCCTTTACACAGTCGTTTCATCGTTATTTTAGTGTTCCTACCTTCTACTCTTATATTACACTAGTTTTTGTACGTGGCTTCGCCCGCGTGGAAATGACGATTTTCCATACAAACTTTTATCCCGTATTTAACCCGCTTGAGGGTTGATTTTTTGTAAAATCCTTCCTTATTGGATGCCTACGTCATAAGAGTGTGTAATTTTAAGTTTCTAGCCCTAAGGGTTAAGCCTGTGCATGGATCCTCAGTCAGTCAGCTTTGCCTTTTATATAAAGCATTTTATATTTGATCATGTAATCATAATTGAAACGAGGTTGTTGATAAAGAATACCATAAAAAAACAAAAATGAGCAATGATTCTGGTTCTATCTTTAAAATAATTCAATTTGCATATTCTAAAAGTAGGCAAGTAACATTATTCTCATATAAAACACAAACACAATCGAAAACAATAAACATGGTAATAATACAAATAAATTGAATTACGAGAATTAAACAAATAAAAGTTGTGGTTAATAACAATTAGCACACTTCTTATGAAGGCGACACGTAATTATGTACATAAATGTACTTTATTACGAGTATCGCAACCGACATATTAATACAGAATAACAACTAAATACAAATTGTTTGAATCGGTTCACACACGTACATGTAAAGTCGCACGTATCGCATTGTTCCATCATGCGTCTATATTTTTCTGTCTGCCTGTCTGTTTCATTCGGTAATCTCCGAAACGGCTGACCAGCTTTTACCAAGAGATAGCTGATTTTATAAGAAGTAACTTAAAAAACTTTTATTTAAAAAAAAGGGTTAAGGTTCCGTGCAAAACAAATAAATCCTTAAAATGGTTAAAATCACGGGACACAGCTAGTATAATCTAATTCTGTGTTTAATCTATGATCAGCTCACTGTATTACCTGGTTAAAAACTATTTAATGTCCATTTCACGAAAGAAGTCCCGCAGACGCAGCGCTGTATGTCGCGCGACATAATGTTGTTTCACAACTTTTGGCATCGTAAATAAACCTTATAACGCACTAATCCAATAATAAACTCACAAAATATCTACCACAACAAACGCACCTTGATAACATCGACAAACGACAACATGGCCGATCTGTTAAATTTAGTTCCACAATTGTCCGCGGGACTTCTTTCGTGAAATGGACTTTACACGCATTTTAATTCACAAAATCCGCCCCTAAGACGACCCTCCTAAAATAAAAAGTACCTATTTAGTTTACTGAATATCTCTGTACTGTGCCTTCGTTTAGGTAAACAATAAGAAAATACTACACACAAATTATTATGAAATTATAAAGCCAAACATAATAGGTAAGTCCCCATTAAATAAAGTAAATGACTCGTGTTCAGGTTACAGTCAATACAAATGACCGGTAAATACCTACACGTGTTGCCAATATTTAGTTTTAAGGAAACATTTACACAAATAAACAAAATTGCAATGTCTGTTTGTAATTTCAAAATAACAGCTGTTTTTGAGCTAATGGACTAGAATGCCAAATTCGTCGCCAAAATTTTGGGCTGAGTCAATTTAAATTGTCATCGACACGCTAAAAAGAAGAACAGTCTATGTTTTTCTATTTTAACATTTATGAATTTCCTAACGACTGTACTTCGACTGACGGATTGAATGAAACTGATGAATCGAAGAAACTCGACGAATCAAAGAAACTGAAAAATCGAAGAAACTGACAGATTATGGAAACTGACGTGTTGACGCCACTGTCAAATTCACACACCTGTCCAATGAGCAACACTGAGTTATCAAGGAAACTGTTGAATTGGTTATTTCACTACTGTTAAAATTCACAATTTTTTTTTGTTATTTCAAACAACTAACAGAATTATTACGATGTGTTTAACTGATTTTAATTGCCGTGCTAGACAAAGACAGCGCTACAAAAAAGTGACGTCATATTTCATACCGCCATAGTTACGTAGTACAAATGGCCATTTCGCGCGACAAGGATAGGAAGTGCCCCCACCAAAAACTTCTAAATCCTGTACCTACTCCATTTTTTTATCGATTTTATTACTTTTTTCTCAAATCGTGTTATTTCTGTTAGTTCTTTGAAATAACATTTTAACGTTTCCGTGAATTTTTAACAGTAATCAAATAGCCAATTAATGAAACTGACGAGCAACTGACCAGTGTTACGAGCATTCACCTGAAGATCAGCCCGAGTCCTCATCATCATCAGCCTATAGTGTTCCCACTGCAGGGACTCAGGCCTCCTCTCTAGGAGAGGGATAGGTATAATCCACCACGCGGGCTCTGTGCCGGTTGGTAAATGTTCCAATTTCGAATTTTTTGGTTCTAAGACATGCCGGTTTCCTCACGATGTTTTCCTTCACCGTTTTGAGAGCAGTGGTGATTAAATAAATTGCACAAAGTAATGCGCCTGCCTGGGTTCGTACCCACGACTTACTGTTCGTAAGCCGAGGCCGCCACGGGGTCGATGATTTGAATAAAAAAAAACTAACGAATTAAAGAAACTGACAAATTATGGAAAATGACGAGTTGTCGCAACTTTCGACAGTTGCGACAACTCACTCAATGATAACAGCGAATCTGTCGAATCAATACTCTGATGAATGAGAGAAACTGACAGTGATATGCAAACTCACATGAAGGTCAAACCGAGCGGCTGTTATAACGTAGCCAAAAACTCCTCGTACTTGTCTTTACATTTGAAAAAATACAAAATGAATTTTTAGTAACTCTAATAGCACTGTAAAGCTATTTTATGTTGTTATTAGTTATTGTGAATGTGAATGCTAGAAGGAAAAAGAAGAGTAGGTAGACCGATTGAGAGGTGGGCTGAGGGCTGTGGGCTGGCCCGTCGGGGCTGCGGGTTGTTTGCAAGAGATACCGCGGCCTCGACATGAAGGGCTAAGAGGGAACATGGGTGGTTTTTAGTCAGTAGAAATCTGACACTCCCTTTCGCTCTGCCCAAGAGCGGGAGGGGTTATTTGATGATTTTCAACCAGCCAAAAAAAAAAAAGGGCTGAGGGTTGAGGGCTGACGAGTATAGTAGATACAGCAGGAAACGATTGGCAGATTAATTGCAAAAGACAGGGACAAATGGAAGAAACTGGAGGAGGCCTTCACCTGTGGAGGGGCCCATATCCCAACGAACACACTAACATAGATATAATAATAAAACTACAAAAATGCATTTAAGTAAAATAATGTTAATTTACGGGTAATGGGAAACCCGTTGGGGCTGCGGGTTGTTCGAAAGAGATACCGCGGGCTAAGAAGGAACATGGGTGGTTTTTAGTCAGTGGAAGTCTGACACTCCCTTTCGCTCTGCCCAGAGCGGGAGGGGTTATTTGATGATTACTCACCCCCCAAAAAAAAGAAAGGTAATGGGAAATAAAGGTTTTTTTATTACACGACTGCCCCAAAAAAAAGAGTGTTATGTTTTTTTTATTTTATTTATTTGTTATTGTTTCAGCATCGCATCTTATCTGAATGTACAGAAACCACGGTCGAGTTAGACGATCATGATTCCAGTAAGTACTCATTTTTGTGCCATGGCAATATTACTTACGATTTAACCAAAGTGATATGGTTAACAGAAAAGATTTAATAATAGAATTACACAATACAATTTTGTTGAGGCTGGTAGTCAGAATTTCGGCCCACTGACTACTTATAACGACAATCAAATATCTAGAAATGTCAACCAGAACCGCCGGCGGCTTTTAAGGCCCAGAGCAAGGTACAGTACCCGGCGATAAATATTGCACATCGACCTTTGGAAAGAGACAATCGGCTAATTTCGGCTTCGTAGAGCGTTATCTCTGTCGCACGAAATACAAACAGTCCGGTATCTATTAGGAGCTGTTAAAACAATTATGATTTGCTTCTTTTGATAATTCTTTTTATTCTTTGTATAAAATACACCAATTTCCAAAGATCGATGTGCAATATTTATCGCCGGGTACTGTCTCTGTTATGAGTGGTCACCAATACACGGACCAACCTAGACAAGCGCGGCTTAACCTGAAGCACAAGCTCCTCACTCCTCTGTAGCAAATGACAATATCCCCAAAATATCATCAGTATCGACTTAATCACCAATCTCAAAGTCTACGAGACTGCTACGCCGTAGCACTTGCTACGCAAGATGCTACAAACAGGAGTTCATTTGCCAAATCGGAAAATTCTTGTATTAGTTCGTAATTTTGTACGACAAAGTATAAAATAAATGATCGTTTTCAGTGTATTGTGGCGAATTGCCTAGGCCAAGATATTACAAAGGAATTTTCTGTCCTGTCGTGAACAACACTTTCAAGGTAAATTGTTTGTTTTTTTTCTTGAATATTATTTCATTATGCCTAATACGTTCCTTACGAAGCATGTGTGACGTAACTCTGAATGATAAATTGAGGATTGCGGTTATGCCAGTCGGGGATACGGGTTGTTCGAAAGAGATACCACGTCCTCGACACAAAGGGCTAAGAAAGAACTTGGGTGGTTTTTAGACGGTAGAAGTCTGACACTCTCTACCGCTCTGCCCGGAGCGGGAGGAGGCGTTTAACGATTCTACACACTCCAAAAAAAAATGGATTGCGGTTATACGAGAATGTTGTAGTTTAAAAGAAGATGTAGTGACAAACATTATAAAGGGTATGCTTAGATAGTTTTTTCATGTTGAGGGAATGAGTAAAAGGCGACTAACAAAAGATGTGAGTGGCAACGGTGGGAGGGGATGCCCTAAAAGGACGTACACTGACCTTATTGATGAAGTTCTTCGGACAGGACAGGTGTGTAGTACACGCAACCGGCATGCATGTATGACCAGTCGTATTTGTATGATCGTAGCAGGTGGCGTTCTGTGGTTCCTGCCGCCTAGCGAAAAGGAGTGAGTTTATGTATGTGTGTACGAGAATGAATATATTGTTGAATAATATTCTCCAAAATATCTTCTCTCCTTTACGCATAGAAGAGAGTTCATCATCATCATCATCATTTCAGCCAAAAAATATCCACTGCTGGACATAGACCTCCCCCAGGTGTCGCCACATTGACCGGTTCCATGCGTCTCGCATTCAGCGGATTCCCGCAACCTTCACTAGGTCATCGGTCCACCTAGTGGGAGGGCTTCCAACGCAACTTCTCTCGGTTCGCGGTCGCCACTCCAGAACTTTTCGGCCCCATCGGACATCCGTTCTGCGAGTAAAGTGCCCATTGGCACTTAAGTCTGGCGATTCTGAGAGAGTTAACTAATGCAGATTTCTTTTTCCAGACCAAGAACATAGAAATTTCATACCAAAGATACTCACGAAAACAGCGCCAGAAGTCTCTCATCCTTGTGAACCTCGTCGATTTAGCGCTTAAAGTAAGTAAAATAAACCCCTTTGTGCATATATTTTTATATATCTATCAACATAATATAGCATCACGCCTGTAATCCCCGAACGATCAGGCAGCGATGATCAAATGTGGGTGTACCTTAGTACACCCACATTTTGCTAGTTATATTTAAGTCCCATGTAATAAATAGTAAAATAGTAAAACCCAATTTATGGCAATTTATGCATATGTGTATGTGAGTTTAAATGTTTGTTAAAGTACCCACGATGCAGGAGAAACTCCTAGTGTGTGGCAACGCTTTATAAAAAAAAAAAAAAAATGGATTGCTATTGATTGATTGAGGAGCTTGTGGCTTAATAATAACTGCTACTCGGGTCAATCTTAAGGTTAAGCCGCGCTTGCCTAGGTTGGTCTGTGGATGGGTGACCGCCCATTACATACCGAGTTTCCTCCGTGCCTCGGAAAGCACGTTAAGCTGTTGGTCGCGGCTGCCATATATAGATATTTGGCAGTCCTTACAGGTAGTCAGTGACCTGAAAGTCTGACAACCAGTCTTACCCAAGGATATCGCATTACCCAGTATTAACTGGGTTGTGGAGGTCCCAACATAGTTGGGAAAAGGCTAGGCAGATGATGATGGTTTGCAAAATCGAATCGAATGCAGGACCTCTTTCTCAGCAGTCGTGCTTTCAACCGCTAGATCAGCTAACTATGAAGTCGAGAAAAAAGACACTTAAAAACATTTGAAATAGAAACAATAATTACCGTACCGCACTCTACCAATAAGGCAAAATGGATAATTACACATATCTATAAAAAGCTAGTTGACGTAAATATGTAATAAATTTTTCCGTGTTTAATTTTGCAGGTAGCATTGGTTGTCCTATATACAATCACTGATAAAAGCAAAGGTGAGAGTTGTTTTATATTTAAATATTTAGAACTGTCAGAAAATAATCTATAGTATTTTATTTTAATAGTATTTTATTTTTATTTTTTTCAACCATGGGTCAACAAGTTTTATAAACACACTATGAACAGGCGCAGAGGGTTGTACTAAAAACCCTATCAAAAACGTAAATATAACACCACGTCTGTAATTCCTGAAGGCTTAGGCAGGGATGTATCTTATTAGTACACTCACATTTCGTCAGTTATGTTTAAATCAAGTGTACTATGGGGCCTAACATTTACATAAAACTTATCAAAAAACCCCCAGAAATAAGAATGTTTGATAGTCAAAACAGAAAAAAGAACCTACGTGCACTCAAGCCCCTATAGAAAAGAACACCGTCGAAATAGTGAAAATAATGATCATTGTTATTTGGCAGACCTGCCAGTGGCAACTAAAAAAAAACCTTATAGTAACATTTATACGATCACGTCCAATCAAATGTTTCGTAACAAAAAGCAACGATTTAGTCAGTCAGTTAGATTATCGAAAAATATTGGATACGTGTTTATTGTTTTATAAAATGAATGAAAAATGACGAAGATAAAATGCGTCAAAGATCATGAGTGGGGGCTTATGACGTCACTCGCCAGTAAAATGTACTAAACTGTGACGTCATACGAGTTTCATTTTATGTTTACGTGAAAAAATGGAAAAAATATGTGTCCAATATTTTTCGATAATTTATACAGATTTATTTATTGTTTGTCATGAAACATTCCTATTGTTGAATTCATGCAGTAAAAATGTGTTACAGATACGTGGAAAAATATCGATTTGCCAAAAGCGGGATTATGGACGGGAATGTTCGGGTGTCTGAACGTGTTCATATGCTTGTTGAGCTGGTGGCACTCCTTCGCCAACCACCATCTGCATTGGGGAGCTGCGGGCACCTGGGTATTGCTCATCGTTCAAGGTATGTGTCAGATCCCGTCGGGGTTGCGGGTTGTTCGAAAGACAAACCGCGGCCTCGACACAAAGGGCTAAGAAGGAACATGGGTGGTTTTTAGTCAGTAGAAGTTTGACACTCCTTATCGCTCTGCCCAGAGCGGGAGGAGTCATTTGATGATTTCCCACCCTGCAAAAAAAAGGTATGTTTCAGATAATATCACGCCTGTAATTCCCGAAGGGTCAGGCAGAGATTAGCTTAGCAGTACACCCACATTAAGCCAGTTATTTAGTAAGCAAGTAGTAGTGAGAAGACTAATATCATCGCTACCGCGCATAAATCCAGACTCCGTGGGTGCTACTGTCAAAATTCCTGATGGAAAACCTCAAAACTTTGCTCGACCTGAATATAGAATTGAACCGTCCCAGAAATCGTCCCAAAAAACCTATGGAACAGGCCATTACATATAGGAGAGCATCTCATTAATATCTCGCTGATCAAATCAAATCATCTAAGATAAGGTATTCTCCTTATTGTTTTCAATATTTTTATTTACAACAGGTCTATGCAAACAAAGCATCGGTTTCCACGAGTCTCAGAACCAAGTGTGGTACATGCTGTTCATAGTGTTCGTGCCGTACGCGATGTTTCCGCTGTCTTTGTGCTGGTGCATCATCATCGGTGTCGCGTCGAGTTTCGCTCAAATCGTGGCCACTTTGATATACATCCAGTATCGCATGCAGAATGCGACCACGGCTGCCAACTGTTTGGTTAAAGTAAGTATATAATGTAACAGACCAACTTCTATTATTCAAGTATGGCCCTTATCCATCGCGGGCCTGTGGACGGTGAGGCTAGTTCACCGTCCGTCCGGCGTATGACGATGACAGACCGTGTCGACGGCGCGTTCGTGTTCTAGGCGCGCCTCAAAGAGATGTAAGCAACATTGCAGGGGCTCACAAAGGCCCGACCCCTGTCGAGGCTGCGAGTTGTCCCGAACACAAAGGGATAAGAAGGAACATGGGTGGTTGTTATTCAGTAGAAGTCTGACACTCTCGTCCGCTTCGCCCAGAGCGGGAGGAGTCATTTGATGATTTCCCACCCTTCAAAAAAAACAATGCCCCTATACATCGGCGACTTTTTTGACGACTCATCAGTCGCATTTACACAAGCATTGTTACTGTGTGGATGCAAACGCGTGACTATTTCTGACGACATCCATCTCGCCAGTACCCTCGAAGGGTTAGGCAGAGGTGTACCTAATAGTACACCTACATTATTTTCGCTAGTTATGTTTACTGATAGAATGTTCTGAATTAATGAAAATAGCTCAAGTACAAGATAGTTCCGTATGGTGTCGGACGTAAAGAATGGCACCATCCCATATCTTCCCGTGGGTGTCGTAAGAGGCGACTAAGGGACTTACCAGAGAATGGGCAGCACCGTTCTCTGTGCCTTCGTAACAACCATACTGCGATCGCCAGCCCGCCTGCCAAGCGTAGCGATTATGGCAAATCCCCCCCTTCTGGGGGAGGCCTATATCCAGCAGTGGACGTCTTATGGCTGAAATGATGACAAGATAAAGCTAAACATAATTATATCAAATCCAACTGGAATATCACGGAACACTGACTTTTTAAAATTTGATAAATATTTTTTTACTTTTCTAGACTTACACGTGCGCCCTTCGTCTGATGTCCAGTAACGTATTGTTATACATAGCGGTGAACTTCGCCGGCATGTATGCCAAGTCCCTGGTCGACTGTGGACAGAGGAAGGTGTTCTTGGAGACACGCAAGTCTATGATCACCTTGGAGAAGACTAAGAAGGAAAGCGAAAGGCAGTGGAGCCTGTTTGAGAGTGGTTTGTGCTATTTTTTTATTGATTGAGTCTGTATGGCCCATCACCAAATGCAAAGCAATGATAGTCTAGTGATACCACGACCCCGGCACAAGGGCTAAGAAGGAATATGGGTGGTTAATAGTCAGTAGAAGTCTGACACTCGCTTCCGCTCTGCCTAATAAGAGCGGGAGGGTTTAGTTGATGATTTCCCACCCCCCAAAAAAAAAAAAGATCATGACAAAATATGATTGTACTTGATTTTTACAGTGATACCGGACTTCCTAGCAAAGAAGATTTCCAGTTATGTATTGAGGACAGGCGGAGAGATTGTGGAGCAGCAGTTCAGCAATCTAGTAGACGTGGTACATCACCACCAGGATGTCTCCATACTATTCGCCGACATCAAGGGATTTACCGGTAAGCCATACATTGCTTGATGACCATTTTCCTCAAAGGCTTGGATAGAGGTCACCACATTTGGCCAGTCATGAATAAATTTTCCATAAACTCGGCTTGAACTCCAGCAGGGTTGAGTTCATGCTTCTACTGCTAGTAAAATTGAACATGTTTTTTGACTAAGGAATCAAATCTTCCCGTCGGGGATGCAGGTGTTCGCAAGAGATACCGCGGCCTCGACATGAAGGGCTAAGAAGGAACATGGGTGGTTTTTAGTCGGTAGAAGTCTGACACTCCCTTCCGCTCTGCCCAAGAGCTGATGATTTTCCACCCACCATAAAAAAAAAAAACAAATCTTCAGCAAAAGAGCGTGCGACCAGTTTTCTGATAATATTGTTCAAGTCTAGGATCAAAAAGGTTCTTCTGATTCAGTTTTTACCATGACCGCTCATGAACATTTGTCAATTGACCAATAATTTTTATAAGACTTGAAGTTAATCTTAAACTTTCCGGTGGTCCAGATACCCATTGTGAGTACTTTTAATGCAAGTAATATTTAATATCTTTCAGAATTATCAAGCAAATCCAGTGCGCAAGACTTGGTAGTGTTGCTGAATATATTGTTCGCTGGTTTCGACGAATTGGCAACCGTAAGATTGTTATAACATGATATGGACTAGGTACAGAATAAGCCACGGGTTCATGTTTGTACCCAGAACCTGTTACTCGAAACAGTCTGACAAAGCCTGAGCGGAACACATAGTAGATGGCAGGTGACTTGAATGGAGTTTTTGGATGTCAGATAGACAAAAATGTAAAATACTGGAAATTACTACATTTACAAACATTGCGTTTCGCGTCAAGCAGATCCCCACAACCTTCAACAGGTTGTCGGTCCAGCTAGTGGGAGGCCTTCCAACACAACCATCCCCACAACCTTCAACAGGTTGTCGGTCCAGCTAGTGGGAGGCCTTCCAACACAACCTATTCCGTTCCATGGGGCCGAAAAGTTCGCGATCGCAGCCGCAGAACTTGTCGGCCTCATCGGCCGTCCGGTAAAAGTGCCTAACGGTACGCGTACACTAAAACCGATTCGTCCGTTTTCGGGCGTCATCGGACGGCGTCGGTAGTAGCAGTGTATGCGCTCTCTTCCATTTACTTACGTTTTATTTGATCGGCCCATGACGCCCGAGCATACTTCGGCCGATGACGGATTCGGTGTACGCGTACCGTAATGGTTGAAAATTTTTGCCTTTCTGCAGGACAATAACTGCGTCCGCATCAAGTTATTAGGCGACTGCTACTACTGCGTGAGTGGTCTGCCGGAGCGACGTGAAGACCACGCGCAGTGCTGCGTCAAGTTGGGACTTCACATGATACGAGCCATCCGCGTAGTGCGCAAGGCCATGGAGGTAGGTACATCCTTGGTTACAATAACTACACATAAGCCTTTGTTCAGAGACTTTTTAAGACCCTTAGCGACAGTAGTTCTCCCCGTCATTGTCTTCTAAATATGGAGATAGTCAAAGTTCCAACTTTTTCCCAAGTTTTTTTTTTTATAATTTCCTAACTTTACTAACAGAATGTTTGGTCAACGGCTTCATAAAGGATCCGTTTACAACCTTATGAGAAGAGGTTTCAGGGAACGGAAAAACGGTCTTAGATTGAAATTAAAAGTTTATTCACAGATTGAACACGTTCAGTAATTACTTATTTACAGAAAGTTCGGAATGTTATTCGTGGACGACAGGGCTAGGCGCGTGGCGTCGCCAATACACTTGCGCGGGATATTATGAGATTAGGCACACAAGGTACTTGCAAGTGCTTAGAGCGCGCGCGTAGGCAGCGGACTGGCGAGCGCCGCGCGCCACACGCCACGGCCACGCGGGAAAGAGAGAGAGCGATACACCTTATTCGGTGTTTCGCTTAGGCACGCGACCGCGGGACGCTCTGATTGGTCGCGTCGTTGGGCTTTGGGTTGCTACAACCAAATATAATTATAATTATTTTCTTTGTTCAGGTGGAGTTGGACATGCGCATCGGGATCCACAGCGGCAAAGTACTGTGTGGGGTGCTAGGGCTCCTGAAGTGGCAGTTCGACCTGTGGTCCCGTGACGTCACGCTAGCCAATCACATGGAGAGTGGCGGCTTGCCTGGGTAAGCTTACACTATTATTTGAGCACCTTTGAGGCTGGAGGCTAAGTAGTAACGCAGCATGGGTTGATCTTGCTAAAGTAAAAACACGTCAAATTGGTGGTCCCGAAGGGAGATTTTTGGAATGGTTTTACATATAGAGTTCAGTTCCCCCCCCCCCCCCCCCACCGAGGTATTCTCACAGGGGAAAAGTGGAATAACTCAAAATGCCAAGGGGACTTTCTGGACATTTTTTACATCCGAGTCCAGTTTTCCCCCCTGAGGGGGATTTTCTCAGGGGGAAAAGTGGAATAAGCCCGGCTTTTTTATAACTAAATGGGCCTGTTCTGGGAGCTTGACCCATTGCAACACAAAATTTGACAGAGTACAGACGCCTGCACATTAAGCTTAAACATTAAGTCCAAGGTGGATTGGGAATATTTTCACAGTTTCGGGTAGCTTGAGTATTGAGCTGGCGTATTTCAGGCATACAATCATGTCCAACCCTAGCCTGCTAACTATAGTTACATCTTTCAGTCGCGTACACATATCATCTGCGACACTGGAGTCCCTCAACGGGGCATTTGAAGTAGAACCAGGAGACGGTGGCTCACGAGACCCGTACCTTAAGAAACACCATCCTGTCACATACTTCATTAAGGTGTCTGATGAAGACGAGCAAGTTAATCAGTCAGAGGACGGAGAAACTTCACATGGAAGCAGGTATTACGAACTTCTTACATAATGATAGAACAACATTCTGTTGATTTTATCGATTACGAAAATTTTCGAGTTTGCAAAGTTTGTAATTGCATTCGAGATGGAATTCACAATTGAGATTGATTCGAGGTTGTTATGGAGATGAGTACTGCAGTAAAAAATACCCACGTGTATCAAATGACGTTTTCCATGTAAAAGGGGGCGAGCCTATTGCCATCAACCGGGCACAAATCCAGACTCTGTGGCTGCTACTGAGAAATTCCTAATAGAAAAATCTAGTTACACTTTGCCCAACTTGGTTATCGAACTTAGGGCCTCATGCTCATTTTCTTTGTAATTAATCTAACGGTACATGTTATGTCGACCGACAGAATGCCGTCTGCGTCGCAGCTAACTTGGGATCTCAACTCGCGACGGCCGAGCAGCATCGCAGAGGAATGGACTCCGAAGATGCCCTTTGCAGACGTACTTATTATTATTTTATACATTTACCCTTCCTACTCATCATCTTCCTGCCCTTATCCCATTCTATTTGTGGTCGACGCAACACGTTTTTCTTACATTCTACCCTGTCAGTCGTCATGGCGACATTTACCCTTCTTAATATTAAATATAATCATATCTTTTTAAATACAATAGTTGGTAAGGATAAATGGATGTTTGTTACCAACTAACGCAAGACATACAAAACACATTTTGTTCAACGTTCAAGTTTCAACTTGCAATAAATAGTTTATAACCTGTTTTAACAAATAGAATAACTTTTTTCTCAGAATTACGTTTCCATGGGACAATTACCGAACTCCACGCGGGTGAAACCGTCTGCATAAGCTAGTTTATATGAATTGTTTAATTTTGTTACAGTGTTACGACGGCGAGTGGGATAATTCTAAGGAAGACCTGACCCAAGACGTGCCCTCAATATCTGAAGTTGAGGTGAGCTCCGTTTGGTTTCATCATAGGATTAATTTAAGAAGCCCTCACAGTGATGACAAGTGGGCGTCCGCTCTCGACCTATGCGACGCTAGTACTTCCCGAAGCATCCATGTCCCGTAACTCTCCAGCCACTTCTCCATAAACTGGTCTTACCGCCTCTATTGTCCCCCATCTGGGTTGCGCAAGTCGCTCCCTCCATTCAGCTATTAAGAGCTGATGGACCTCGGTCCTTCGTACTTCGATTTCCCGGGGAACTGGCCGCTGACCACACATAAGTTCCGCATTCCGCCAGTGATATAGAGACACAAGGATTTTTGCTTCCATATTCCAGGGTGTCGATCCAGCCATGCAGGAGAGATGCTGCCTCGTAGGAGATCGTACGGTATCCCCTTACCACTCTAACAGCCATTGTTTTCTACGGTCTTCGCAGTATTGCGACGTTGCGCGCCATCAGGGTGTCTGCCCACACGGGTGCCCCGTAGAGAGCCATGGACCGTACGATCCCCACGTACAGTTTACAGCAAGAGTTGTTGGGTCCTCCCAGATTAGAGCAGCTGCAATGCTCATCAATCTGGAAACTACCTGCCCGAAGTCCCATCGGCTGTCAAGGACGAGCCCCAGATACCTCATCGTCGACTTGACAATAATGCGGACGCCTCCAACAACTATGTGGAAATCCCGTGGTGGTCTGTTCCGAGGCCCATGGAAACAGAGAGACTCTGTCTTGTGCAAAGCCACTTTGAGACCCAAACGCCGGATCCTTGCAACGACCTGCGCGACCCCTGCTGTTGCTGCCAATATAGCCGCCTGCCTGTGCGTTCGCCCCCGAGTCGTCACCAGCGTGTCATCGGCGTAGCACGTGACGTCGACGCTTTCGGGAAGTGCACCTCGCATCACCCAATCGTAACCGATGTTCTACAGCATTGGTCCTAGCACCGATCCCTGTGGAACACCGCACGACGTCGCTCGCTGACTCCATTCCTTCTGCCCCGGGTATATTACAGCGCTAAACAAGTGCCTCTCTGATGCAACTCCAGGGCAAGGTGTCAAAGCCGTTGGCGATATCAAGAGATACCGCCAAGACGACCTCGTCCTGGGCAACTGCTTCCTCCGCTAGTACTTTGACGCGTACGATGGCATCTACAGTGGAACGTCCCTGGCGGAAACCAAACTGATTATCCGGTCAGCAATTATTCTCTCTAATAACTTGCTCGCCTCGTCCAGAAGTACAATAGGCCTATACGCCGACAGAGATTCAGCTGGACGCCCTTCTTTCTTCAGCAGATCCAGCTTGCCAGCTTTCCACCGTCGTGGGAACTGACCACACATAGTAAGCAACAAGTACAAGGCAAGTGCTTGACCTGGTATACCATCCGGTCCTGGCGCGAGCAGCAACACTCCTGCTTTTAATTCTGCCTGGGTTACTGCAGACACTTCATCAACATCTCCATCAACTTCAACAGTATCGTCACCAAGCTCTGCAGTAGGTAGAATTATTGGTGGTGGGATGACAAAATTTAACCAATGGCATTGGTTAAATGTTGTTGTAAATTCCGAATGGCTTTGCAAATTGTCCGCGGACAAGTTGTTCGTTGTCCATTCACCTCTTACTTTCATGAAGTGTTCATTATTCAATTCAGGAAAACGACATTATAAACCACTTGATCGAGGTGAAGTCTATCCGTCGGATGCGTTTGCGCTCGATGTACGGTTGGTCGCTGCGGTTCAACCGGCCCACTATCGAAGCCCTGTTTGGACGCATAGATGAGGTGACCTTCAAATCGAACATCATGTGTTGCCTGGTCCTGTGGCTGTTCGTTGTGACTGTACAAACTCTTGTACACTACAAGTAAGTGTAGTATGCAAAACATTATCAAGTTTAAACCCAACCTTAAGAAATCGGTTCAGATGATGTCGCCATCTATGCAAAACGTCTGTCTACGAGACCGTCTTTGAGGCACAAAACTCTTGCCGGGGCTGTGGGTTATTCAAAAGAGATACCGCGGCCCTGGAACACTAAGGTTTAAGAAGGAACTTGGGTGGTTTTTAGTCAGTAGAAGTCTGACACTACCTTCCGCTCCGCCCAAAGAGGGAGAAGTCATTTCATGATTTACCAACCACCATAAGAAAGGCGTGTAACTCTATCTATTCCCAAGCTTTGACGGTTTTAAAAACCCAACTACTTTGCCGTTATTCTGCATCTTTTTTTCTTTTCTTAAAATACTCTTGGACATTTACTGATGATTTGAACATACAAATCTACCTTTATTATTTGCATTACATCTAGAATACAACACATTTCATAAACTGTACATAATAACCCCGTCTTTTTATTTAAATTAAATTTAACCTTCTTCTTCTGTTCCATCTTCTGTTCACAATTATTCTTCTTCCTTTACAGTTGTGAGAACCTTATCACAGTCCTCATGGTGATGACGGTTCCTCTGACCCTCTCCTTCGCCGTGGTGATGCTGGAGGAGTTCCCGAGCGTCCACATGGTCCTGTACAGGCTCTCCACACGATTCAACAACATGCGCACGATCAAGATCGTGCATATCTGCTGCTTCATCACCATTATGACTATTACGAGGTATGTTTTGATCAAAGTTCATTTTTTTGGCACTTTAGAAGTATTTGTTAAAGACTATTTTTGCTTGAACATATACAAATAACCTACTTGATCATTCGTCCCGTCACAAAACAGTGAGAGCCTTCTGGTTACGAGAAGCATTATGGGACTGGTCGACGTCTCGCTAAGGCCTGCTGAAATTAAAGGACACAAACTTATTTTATCTTCCTATCTTATGTATTTTTTTTGTTGTTACAGCACAGTAAAACTATACGTCTGCAAACCTACGACCTCCTCTGATCTTCTTCTGGATAATAATAATATGACGAGTCCTATGTACATAACATGCAATTTGACAGACGCTATGAAAGACGGTACCAGTGGGCCAGGTTTGTAAAGATATCATTAGTTTATCTGTTAAAGGTCCCGTACTGCAGTATGCCATTGTATAGACCCAGCTGTGGCCTACACAGTGGCCACTGCTGGGTCTACTCAGGTGTCCTCTCTGCCAAAAGTGAACGTCATAATTCACCATGTGCAGTGGTAATCCCAGTGCCGCTTGTTGTCCTCATTTATTTACTGCTGTATCGGTAGCTCGGCAATATCTCAACCAGTCAACATCTCCGCGGATGCGCGGAACACTTGTGGAGTACCTACAGATTTGGAGTGCATGTTGCAGTATCGAGTCGTACTCAGGGTTTCTCCACGTTTAATTGTATACACACAGCTAAAGTGTGAAACTCTCTGCCGGTATATGTGTTCATTCCCACATTTAACCCATCTACCTTCAAAGTTCAAAGCAAGAGTGAACAGGGATCTTCTAGGCACGTTAGTTTTATTGTATACCTCGATCACGCCTGATGGAAAGCGATGGAGCTACTGAGAGTAGGCCCATTTTGCAATTTAAAAAAAAAGTAAAAAGACATGCTTCAAAATTGTCAATTAATCAAGTGTTAAAATTAAACTTTTTGCTGTGTCGTGTAGGGTCCATAATTGCACCGTAGTTTTTACCAATCATAAGATCTTCAAACATTATAGAATCCACCGATGTTTGTGCATAACTGGCGAAAAGATGGTGCATTCTGCATCCAAACCTCTAGTTTTTTGCTGAATCAAAACGAATCTTAGTAGCATCTCATAAGCAAGATTATTTCCCACAGCCGAGTGCCACCACCCAGAGTACGTGGTGTTCACGTGGGTGCTGTGCCTGGTGGCGCTCACCTCGGTGCTCAAGCTGTACTTCCTCATCAAGGCGCTGCTGGCGACTATCAACGTCGTGATATACTGTGCCCTGATTATTAACTACTACGAAAACTATCAGACCAAAAAAAATGAGTGAGTATTTCACTCAGAGAGCTTTAATAATTACTTAGACCATCACTTAGTAAAGTTTTTGACAGTTTTGTCATACAAAAGTATGTCAAATCTTTACTAACTGACGGCTTAAGTAATCATTAAATATCTCTGAGTACCGCAGTTAGTACTAGAGAGCTGTAATTTGGTATGAATATACAAATGAGTTACGCCGACAAAGTGGTAAAATAAACTTTTGACAATTTTTTTAAGATAAAAATCATTTTATTTGTCCAAACATGCGTATACATAATATGCTAGTTAAGTATGCAGGATGTTACAATAAAAAAAATCGTACGTGCATGTTTCACCCGTAAGGCGTACAAATTTCGCCCGCCGGGGCTGCGGGTTGTTCGCAAGAGATACCGCGGCCTCGACATAAAGGGCTAAGAAGGAACATGGGTGGTTTTTAGACTTTGATGATTTTCCACCCACCATAAAAAAAAAACATAAAAAAAAGGCGTACAGCCCGTCGGGGCTGCGGGTTGTTTGCAAGAGATACCGCGGCATCGACATGAAGAGGTAAGGAGGAACATGGGTGGTTTTTAGTCAGTAGAAGTCTGACACGGGGTTATTTGATGATTTAACACACGCCAAAAAAAAAAGCCGTACATAAAATTTACAACAAACTATCATAAAATGTCACAAAAATCCAGTACATATTAAAGTGGGGATGATTTTTTTTTCTCGCGAGGACTCTTATGTGGCATGTCGTTGTATAGGTCTTTAAAAAATATTCGTATTAATATTTTTGTTATACTCAAGTGTGGCTACCTAAACCACCTATACGGGTTGTGTTTGGGCGTATGAAAAAAATCTCGTAATAGTATATACAGGATGGTGCCGACAATACGACAATAAATGAAACCACTGGTAGTTCTAGTTCAAAGGAACATTATTAAATTATCAAATAAGATTTGCTATGATTCCATTTGCTCTTATTTAACCTAAACAACCAAAGAATAGGCAGCAGCGCTCTCTGTGCCTTCGTAACAACCATACTGCGATCGCCATCCCGCCTGCCAAGCGTGGCGATTATGTCAAATCCCTTCTGGGGGAGGCCTATGTCCAGCAGTGGATGTCTTGTGGCTGGAATGATGATGATGATGATGAAAACCTTATTTTCCAGGCTACTGCCCGCACAAATGCTCGTCCTCCTGATAGCCTTTCTTATCGTGGTGGTCATCCACGCACGGCTAGTGGAAGTCATATCTCGACTGGACTTCCTATGGAAGCAGCAAGCGAAAACCGACCTTGATGAAATGGAGTACACTCAGCGCCTTAACCGACAATTGCTTAAACATATTCTGCCAGATCACACAGTCAATCATTTCTTGAACAAAAATTGGCATCCTGATGTAAGTTTTATTTGGAATAGCTTTATATTTAAAACTTTCCTTATTTTCTCATAGGTACTTATGGTTTTTTATCATGAGGCAAGCAGTCGTGGGCCCAGAAACTAAATTGTGGAGGTGAAATGGACAGTCACTGCTTGTCATCTGCTTAGACTGGAACCCGACTATAATTTTGGGAACACATTAGGCAGATTGTAAAGAATTACCGAGAAGAAGACAGAATAGTTAAAAAAAAATAATAATACAAAGTCCTAATACAAAGTGATAGTTCTATCATTGAAAACAAATGGAAAAGCAGAAATGTATTAACTTAAGCAATCGAAAATCTAATGTTGTAAATAATAATAATAATCATTTATTTCTCAGACTACACCACGGTGGTCCACTGTGTTAGTAACAAATATCACTTAGCCTATGTTAGTACTTAATAACTAGGACTACAAAGAGGTTCACTGTGTTAGTAACAATGTTATAACTTAGCCTATGTTGGTACTTAATAACTAGAACAGATCGAGTCCGATTGGTGAGCACCCACACTAGCGGGCTGTCTGCCCGGGCGGCTATTGATTGCAGGATATTGTTTGTTACGACTGCCACGCAGCCTGCGGAGTAGCGAGGCAGTTTTCTTACGCCACAACGCATCAAAGCTGTCAGTGCGTGCGTTGGCAAAGCTATGCTTGGAAACGATAGTCATTTTGTTTGCCCCCTTTGACGTAGGTAGAGTATACTAACTCTGTATACGGTTCTATGGCCATACAGTACCTACAGTTCTTAACCTTTAACTTTGACTAACTCTCAAAGTCATACTGCACATTATAGTCATTACTATAAGGTTACTGTTACTGTACTGCTACGTCCAGACGTAAAAGAACAGTGGTACAAATGTTGAGTCTTATTTCAGAACCTGTATTCGCAAGTACACGAAGAAGCCGGAGTGATGTTCGCCTGTATCGCTAACTTCGACGAGTTCTACTCGGACCAGAATGCAGTCAAGTGTATGCGTGTACTCAACGAAATTATATGTAATGTATCATAATAGTGTACTATATTTAAAATTTTAAGAAAATAAGAATATAAAACTGACTTTTAATACCACTTGCTCGCAATATAATGTCAAAATTATAATTATGTCGTACAAGCCTAAAGTGAAATCGTGATCCCGTTCACGGAATTGACTTAATATACGGCAGCTCATAAATGTCTCCTAATTTCGTATATCGTACCTTGATTTTAGGTGTTATAACTTTCTCCAAAGATTTATTTTCCTCCGTCGGGGCTGCGGGTTGTTTGCAAGAGATACCGCGGCCTCGACATATAGGGCTAAGAAGGAACATGGGTGGTTTTCAGTCAGTCGAAGTCTGACACTCCCTTTCGCTCTGCCCAAGAGCGGGAGGGGTTATTGGATGATTTTCCACGCGCCAAAAAAAAAGGGTTTATTTTCCTCTAGAACGATTTGTTTCATTACTACCTACACAATCAGTAAAATTGTAATCGGATTAGTACTTTCTAAGATGACCTCTAACAAGTTAACAATTGTTCCTATTCCTTTAGAATAATACTCTATTAATAATCTCGTATGTCACAGTCTGCTTCGACAAGCTACTGTTGCAGCCTCGATTCAAGTGCCTCGAAAAGATCAAGACAGTTGGTGCCACGTACATGGTTGCTTCGGGACTGAAATCTGACAACACGGTAACTATAAGTAATTTTACATTAGAAGGACAGACAGATACCGAAAACCCAAAAAAGTATGGTAGTCAAGGCCCTCTCTCATAGGCGGGCCCAGTTTGTGTTGGTTATACATAAAGTGATCATACGTCCCGTTTTGAACGGGACTGTCCCTTTTCTCGGCCACCTGTCCCGTTGTCCCCAAACAAAGTTCTGGGACACAAAATAGTCCCGTTTTCCGAAACTGCATGAAATTTTAAAAACTATAGAACTCGTCAGACGCAAGCCGTGCGAGACCACGTCGCAAGGGCCAACGCCTGTCGGGGCTGCGGGTTGTTCGAAAGGGATAACGCGGCCTCGCACACAAAGGGCTAAGAAGGAACATGGTGGTTTTTAGTCATTAAAATTCTGACACTCCTTACTCATTTTCCAAAAAAAAGCCCTGCCTAACTGAACCGTTTGACTCAGGTAGACATAATCGTCTACAACTTCGAGTGTAGAGTCCCCGATCTTGAGAGGAGAGGGTGTGATATAGACATTCAACGCAACCCTTGCGTTTCTCACAGGAAATGTGCATGGGTCAATAATGACTTTTAGGTATAATTCATTTTTCCTTCATATTTAAAAACTTGCGTAGGACAATGGCGAAATATTAACGTCTAACAAAGTGATGAGATTTGAAGAGTGTGCGGGGCCATAGCACAATTACGTCACAAATTAAGGTTATTATAGTTTTTTTACATATTTGGGACGAAAATCGAATACTGATTCCTTCAATATGTCCCTCGTTTAACACACTGTATATCTTAAATTTTATGGTTCTAACTGCCCCACTCAGAGAGCTTTAATGATTACTTAGGCCATCACTTAGTAAAGGTTTTGACAGTTTTGTCATACAAAAGTATGTCAAACCCTTACTAAGTGATGGCCTAAGTAATCATTAAAGCTCTCTGAGTGCGGCAGTTAGACCTGCTTGTTTCCTAGCTATGTTTCCCTTAACCAGCCCCCTTAACCTTTCTATAGACGGCGCAATAGATTCCTTTAACATTTTTTTTTTCTTGTTCAGTCGGGAGAGCCAGCCTACCACCACCTATGCTCATTGATAGACCTAGCACTTGCTCTGAGGGAGACTGTCAAAAGCATCAACTACTACGATTTTCGGATGAGAGTAGGTAAGAAACCAAGAAACAATTTCTCACAACCAATTTAGGAACCGACAGAGATCTTGATGCGTACCGCATGGGTTTGTTTGAAGAATTTAGAGAGCACCTACGGAGATATGTACGGTCAAAAATAATATTCGAAACAAAAATACAAGAACCATATTATATGATAAAACATTTTCTGAGAAACGAAATTCTGTGAAATTTCTGTCTGCGAAACAAGGGGATACCATGTAACAATACCTTTTAAAGTCATCTCTTCTTCTATATTTAGGCCTTCAAGTATGACGAAGTCTGTAGAAAAACCAAAGTTGTAGACTGAAATAGCAATGGCCTACCCCTCAGTGTACCACAATGCTACCTTTTCTGTTTTTTTGGGGGGTGGAAAATCATCAAATAACCCCTCCCGCTCTTGGGCAAAGCGAGAGGGAGTGTCAGACTTCTACTGACTAAAAACCACCCATGTTTCTTCTTAGCCCTTCATGTCGAGGCCGCGGTATCTGCGAACAACCCGCAGCCCCGACGGGCGTCGGCCCTTGCGGGCCCCTTCCTACCACAATGCTACCTCAAAATGAGAAGTGGAGACTCGGGTGCCTACTTCAGAGAGGCTTTTTAATGCACCCTGCATTCTAAGGGTCTTCATATCATGTTTCAGGGATAAGTTGCGGTCCCCTCGTAGGCGGAGTGATCGGCGCTCGCAAGCCGGTATACGACATCTGGGGCAACACCGTCAACGAAGCGTCTCGCATGGAGAGCACCGGAGAGATTGACCAGATACAGATTACAAAGTTTACCATGGAGGTGAGAAATCTATATCGACATTATTTTGGAAGAAAAAAATTATGGGAAACATTATGGTCCCGTCGGAATTGAAAATCCAAAGGAACTTATACAAACAGGTGTCATTCCACCAACTATTCTTCCATTGGGAGACAGACTTACTGCAGGTGGGGACCTTGTCGATGTTCCACACATTTGCACAAACGCTTTGCTACATTTTTAACCGACTTCCAAAAAGGAGGAGGTTCTCTAGTCGTGTGTATGTATATTTTTTTATTATTATGAGCACAGCCTGTGGTTCATATGACTCCCATCTATTTAAGTCAAATCTGTCCTCAGGTCAAGAGTAGACACATAAAAAACACTCTTTTTTTGGGGCAGTCGTGTAAAAAACAAAAGTGTGATGCTGGGGAATTTGCTTCGCCACTTCTCCCCAACTAAAACACTAGGAAGTGGTGACGTTTAAAGAAAAAACGGAAGTCATTTCAATAAAATGACTTTTGTTTTTTTAAATGCTTTTTTTGTCTAGCTACTGGACGGCTTCTACGTCCTAAAAAGTCGGGGCGAAGTAAACGTAAAAGGAAAAGGAAAGATGGAGACATGGTGGGTGCTAAAGAAATCGCCGAAAAGGTACCAGGATGAGATGAACATGATCATCGGGATCCCGGACGAGAGGCCTGCGCAGCCGCCGCGTTCGCTGGCAGCGCTGGTGCAGTCCATGCTGCAGTCTCGCAACCGCATCTATACGCATCCACTCGATGCTGCTTCTATGCGTGAGTTTACAATATATAGCTGTAAAAGGGACTTTTAGCGACAAGTCTTTAAATTAACCGTGATCTTCAGATGGCACAGCTTGTCAATAAAATATACTGTAATATAGTACTTCTAATATATTTTTGTGTGTCTCTCCTGCACAGATTTAAAGTTGAAGTGTAAACTACCGAAATGTCATGAGGACATTTTTTTTGTAAGCCAGAAGAAATACGAAAGAAAGACTTTGAAGCCACCAACTTGCTTACATTATACATCATTATGTAGTTTATCCCAGTTCAATTCAAGAGTTTAGTGTATGTGATGCCGGCTGCCATCTAAGATCTTTGGTAGTCGGAAAGTCTGACATCCAGTCTTACCAAAGGGTACGTTTCATATTACCCAGTACTAACTTGGTTGTGGAGACCAGACAGGCGGACCTTCCATGTAAGAAACTGGTATTCAGCTACATCTGGTTACTGAAAGCCAACCCCACCATACTTCATCATATCAGCCCGGAATCACCCACTGCTGGGTATAGGCCTCCCCTTTCTACCGCCACATGTCTCGATCCTGTGTGTCTCTCATCCAGGTGTTTCCCGCGACTTTGACGATGTCATCAACCAAACGAGCTTTAGGACGGCCCTGGTTCCTATGGCACTCGATCTAATAGGGTTATGCCGAGCATGGCTCGCTCCATGGCTCTTTGTGCCAGGAACAGAAAAAGGCAGACGATGATGAGTCTATATTCAGTGGTTTAATGAGTTTTATGTTACAGCTAAACGAAACGGCAGTGTCCGTAAGAACCGCGCAGTGACTGCCCCGAGCGGCCTCAGTCAACAAGGCGATACCTTGTGGCGCCCGCGGCCTAGGACTGCTCAGACGTCAGTATTAATTAATAACTCCTAATTGCATACATAATATTCCAATTTATGAAAGGCCAATGCTCCCACATTTCTTGTGATGAAAATGATAGTAAAGATGCGGTTATGACGCTAACTATGCTGCCTGCCGAAACTGCGGGTTGTTTGAAAGAGATACCGGTACATGGTTGGTTTTTAGTCAATAGAAGTCTGACACTCCCTTCCGCTCCGCCCAGAGCGGGAGGAGTCATTTAATGATTTCCCAACCTCCAAAAAAAAACAGAATAACTATAGTAACTATGCTTCTTAAGCATTTTCAGATCGGTTTAAAGCGATTTTCTTGCCCCATAACGAAAGAAAAAAGAATAACTCAGATGTCTGTGTTTGCAGGATTGGAAACGATTCAGATTTAGGTGATAATGTCTGCATGCGCCGCCGGCCTGGGGGCCTGGCCCGTGGGAGGTCTACCAAGAGGCCTGTTCCAAGGCGTTCCGCGTTGAAACCCAGTACAAGTTGTACTCAGGGTGAGAACATCCCTCCCAAATCAAAACTTGAGGTGCCAGGTATGTTGAGCGCCCAGACGATTTTCAGACACATTCCTTTTTTATACGACTGCCCCAAAAATAAGAGTGTTGTGTTTTTAGCGTTCATGTATGTATGTATGTTTGTTAGTGAGTTTCTTTTTACTAACATCACTCGTGTTGGTCCTGTTCCTGATCTCTCTCCGGTCGTGTCGTACACAAAAGGAACAGAAAGTGCGCCTGTGCCTGCGCAGTGCGCACACACTTGTGCACTGTAATATCTCCGGTGGCAATGGTTAATCTCCGCTAAGATTGGCCGCGTTGACCGAAAACGGTCAGGAGGTCTAAATACACCCACATTTCACCAGTTTTGTTGACCCCATATAATATGCGCGCCAATTGTCATCACCGGGAATTAATTCTGTCTCCGTAGCTGCTATTGAGACAACCCTGACGGAAATTCCCAATAATACTTTGCTCGACCTGGGATTTGAACCCAGGAGCTCAGGCTCAGCAGTCCCGCTTGCGACCACTAGACCAACGAGATAATCTCTAGGCCAACGAAGCAGTCGAGACACGGATATTTGTCCCCAAAACATACAAACATAAAGTCAAGCGCTTTTCCCTTAAACAATTATACGGACGTACAGGAAAATCATGTTTGGATACAAAAAATTTGAAAATCTATCACCTAACCCTCATGATCGTGCGTCCTTGATTTTGAGTCACAACATACCCATAAGTAAGCATGCTAGATTCAAGTTACATACATATAGGTCGAAAACAATACTTAAAGTAAGTAAATCACACAAAAAATAATAGAAATTGAATTTATTTAATCAATAACCAAATACTAATCCGGGCGAGTTTGCGTGCCAAAAAACGCAGCTATCCTTCAAAGTGGTAACGGGCGACTGACGGGTTCAAACTCGTTCGCAAGAGGCCCGTGCGTGTTTTTTCCAAGAAAAAGATAGTCTCGCGATCGATCGAGGCCGGTTGCGTCTCGAAAAGTCGATTTGTGTACGCGCCATAATTTTTGAAAATCAAGTCTCACTATCGTATCAAGTCGGGTGTAAAGGGATAGGGATAGCATAAACCACAGAACGCCACCTGCTACGATCCTTACAATCATAGTACTTTTGTCCCCAATGTAAACAAGATATTTTTAATGTTTTTGTTTATATTTCAGAAGCGAGAACAAAAGCGGCAAGTTTTTCAACCACATTGTCATTCGATGGCTCGGAAGGTTCCCTCCGTATGAGAACCATTACCAACGCCTTCCTCTTCAAAAACAGACTCAAACATACGGGTGACAAAGAAAAATTCTGTATAGAAGAGAAGGAAATTGGAGAGGACAACGGTGGACAACTCTAGTCAAGAACCAAAGATTGTTATCTCTTTCTAATAGTGTTTACAGGAAAGAGACGGAAGTAGCTTAGATCAGAAGCATAGTATAGTATACTAGGTGTAAGTATGTAATAAAAGTGTGAAAGTGTAATAGTTTCTAAGTCAAATCAAATCAAAATATTTATTTCAAGTAAGCCAGTTACAGGCACTTTTGAATAGTCGAACAAATACTAAATAAACTAATCAACTAAGCTACAGTCCCACTCACAAGGCATTATAACTGTGAGAGTACTGTAGTTGCCCATTCCAAAACGTTGGTCTCATGAGAAGAACGGCAAGAAACTCCATGGACACTCTTTTAAATCATAATATTGTTAAAATCATAATAAGTTTGATCATAGAAAGCTTTAATGTCGGTATAGGAAAACAGCGCGAAGAAATGTGGACTTAATAATCAATAGACATAAGTCTGAAATCGCCAATCCACTTAAGCTAACGTGGTGATCAATGTTCGTGCCTTCTCCTTGGTTAAATATTGTAAGTTACGTTTGTATATTATAGTAATAAAAGAAATGTATGTTATTCCAATATGTTTTAATACCGATATTACTTTGTATTAACCATTCTAATTTTAAAGTTTAATTTCGATTGAGTTTCGCTCCTATTTCCTAATTGACTTACACACTTCCAAGAATTCCTGAACTTTGATTAATGTAATCCAAATTAAACCTTATTGTTTCCTGAAGAGCGGGTGCGCGTGAATGTGTCCTCTAGTCTGTTTTACGGACATGAATAGCGCAGAAAAAGGATGCACCGTTGAAGGTTCCTTGTTCATGCTGCCAGAACATGGAACGATAACTTCTCTGATAGACAACGATCTACTTAATAGTTTCCTTGAAGACCACGATCTTCTCTCACGACGCGTACCAGCCAGAAACTGGAAACACAAACAGTAACTTAAAGTCCATTTCACGAAAGAAGTCCCGCAGACGCAGCGCTGTATGTCGCGCGACATAATGTTGTTTCACAACTTTTGGCATCGTAAATAAACCTTATAACGCACTAATCCAATAATAAACTCACAAAATATCTACCACAACAAACGCACCTTGATAACATCGACAAACGACAACATGGCCGATCTGTTAAATTTAGTTCCACAATTGTCCGCGGGACTTCTTTCGTGAAATGGACTTTAACGTTACTTTCAAGTGTTCCATTAGTGTCAGTTCTCTTTCACTTATTTTTGTTTTTTTTTTACACACAGACAGTAAGAAACTAACTGCCTGACTGATTCCCTATCTGCGGTACTTAGAGATATTTAATGATTACTTAAGCCACCACTTAATAAAGATTTGACCTACTTTTGTATGACAAAACTGTCAAAACCTTTACTAAGTGATGGCCTAAGTAATCATTAAAGCTCTCTGAGTGCGGCAGTAAGTGATTGATCAATGCACAGCTGGAACAACTGGGTCTAGAAGTACGAAATTTTGCACAAAAAACATGTTTTAACTTTCAAATAAATACAATACTAACATTAAAATAGAATTAAAGATCAAAAATAAAATCATTTAAATAGCCTTAAATTGTAAAAAAATAGTGTGACATCTGCCTTTCTGCCTAACACAATCCAGATGACTTAAGTATTGTATTTATTTCCAAAAATCCCTACTTACACACTAAGAAGGGATTTTTGGAATTACATTTAAATAAGTAAAAAAAAATACATATACCCGATATCATATTGCACTAAAAATAATGCAATACTTAAATGACTATAGTCAAAAAACATTGTAGACCTCCGCAAATATTTCGATGGGCTCTCAATTTTTCTGACCTGGGTCTAATCACGGTAATTTGAACCTTGATTGACAAGGGTACTCTATACAGGGTGTAAACGAACCCTTCACGCATCCGACAACCAAGCATTCTGTACATCAAACTAAGTACCCCTACGCAAAAATTTTTGCTGGGAAATGACTTTTATTTTTGGGGTCAAAAATCACATTTTACGGTAAAACTCAAAGTAGCACTCTTAAAACATTGTGCTAGTGGATGCTTTGAATAATAAACGGGTCATGGAGGTAATTTAAATAAAGTTAAAACCTGAAATACTAGTATTTACAAAATCAGCTGTGAAAAATTTGGAACTTTGACCCCCAATATCTCCGTAACTAGGAGGTTCCCAGGTATGGTCTAGAATAAAAAAATTATTGCAGTGGTGGGGAGAACAAATGCCCTTCGTTTGCGTTAAGGGTACTTTTACACCCTATATGTATTGGATGATCATTCATTCACGGACTGTCCTCGGTAAGAGTAATAAAATTATAAAATACTAGCTGTTGCCAGCGGCTTCGCCCGCTACAACTCGAAAATTATCCCACGGGAAGATAAAATCGGGATAAAAACTATCCTATGAGTTATCCAGGTTATAAACTATCTGTGTACCAAATTTTATCCAAATCCGTTCAGTAGTTTTGCGTATGAAAGAGTAACAAACATACACACTCACTTACAAACTTTTGCCTTTATAATATTAGTGTGAAGTGTGATTAGTGTGATGATTTATAATATTAGTAGGATGTACTTTTCGAAGGTACTTACCTCGTCAGGCCCAACGTCTGGTGGTTTCACGTACCCTCTGTGCTCATTTCCTGTGATAAAAAAGGGTCTAACCACATCGCCGTATTTAAACCACGAGCGACCCAGCCTTTTCTTCAGCCACCACGTTTCCATCAATCCTTTCCCTTTGATTTCCATTTCGCCTCGATATTCTAGGACGAACTTTTTCTCCAGTAACTGAAGGACGCACGACGATATGATTTTTCCCCGAAAACAAAAACGTTTGAAAACAAATACGTTTGAAAACAAATTTAAATTGGTAATGTAATGGCCTTTTTTAATTTTTTTGGAGGGTGGGAAATTATCAAATGACTCCTCCCGCTCTGGGCAGAGCGGTAGGTGGTATCAGACTTCTACTGACTAAAAACCACCCATTCTCCTTCTTAGCCCTTTGTGCCGAGGCCACGGTATCTCTTTCGAACAACCCACAACCCCGACGGCAGTGTTATTGCCCTTTCACTTGCACACTTGTCAACTGCCAGACTGCCTACGTTTTAAAAGGAGGAGATTACAAGAAATGCTATAATCTGTCAAATTTATTGAATTTTCAACTTTATCGCTAAATATCGCATTAGGTTCATGTTGATAGGGCAAATTTGTCAATTTTGGGTGGCTTGAAATACTGTCGTCTCTACAGAGTCAAAAGTTAGCAAATAAACGAACAGCTTAGAAACACTATTATATTTATAACATTTCAATACAGTGCGTTTGCACAGGTAAATAATTTACATCTATTGCTGTATAGAGAACGCACCTAGGTAAGTAATAGGGTTAATAGAAAATTGAGATAATACGGTAATAGTCTAATCACCTGTCGGGTATGCTTGGTGACTTGTATCTGTCCAATCTCTCCGGTGCTCTCCATGCGAGACGCTTCGTTGACGGTGTTGCCCCAGATGTCGTACACCGGCTTGCGAGCGCCGATCACTCCGCCTACGAGGGGACCGCAACTTATCCCTGATGTAGTATACAATGTGATAAGTCAGTGTGTATTCAGTTAGTAATAAGACCAAAGAAACGATGCCCTCTGAGATGATGACCAAATGAGAAGCATAGAATAAAAACACACGCCGCGATGACCCTAAATATGTATATTAGGGTTGTACCATTTTTTTTGCGGTCGGCGCATCATGCAGGTAAGAGAATGATGGTGGTATTATTAGTTGACAGGGAAGAAGAAGAGCCGTACAGGTCGGTTAGATGTTGAGAGCCCTCCGCGGCTCAGAAAACACGTTGAGCCATCGGTTCTGGCTGTCATTTGTCAGCCTGTCACCTTTCCCAGACGTTACGGTTAGCCACAATCCCGGAAGTCTGTCAACCAGTATCACCAGGAGTACCATTTTATCCAGTAACTGCGTTATGGAGTCAGATGGTAGACGGATCCATGTAAAATACTGATGCATCCGGTTAGACTGGAAGCTGACCTCAACATAGGCAGAAAGAGGACAGGCAGATGATGAAGTATTCAGTCTTGGAATATTTAGTATGATTTTTAATATTTCTCACCTGCTCTTAAGTAGCTCGTAGGAAACAGCTTTTGGAACTTGTACTCAAGTATCTCTTTGAGTGCTTCCTTTAGTGCAAGTGCAAAGTCACATAGAGCGTACAGATGACCATGATCGTCTTTCCCTAGCTGTAAGAAAATATGGAGGGACGATTATATTTGGTCGAAGGGTTGATGGCAATAGGCTTGCCCACACAGCATAAACTTAATTGGGGGTATGTGCCCCTTGCTGCCTAGCCCTTCTTAGAAAGTGAAAGAGACATGGATCTTACCTTGCGTTTTGAATCAAGTCCTGACGCAGCCATGTATGTGGCGTTAATCGTTTTAATTTTCTCAATGCATTTAAATTCTGGCTGCAGTAGCAATGCGTCGAAGCAAACTGTAAGTTTTAAGACGTTCATGTAAACAGCTCGGTTGTAAATAACCAAATATAAATATAACAAGTAGTTTTTTCAGTGACTTAAAAACGCTAGCACTTATACTTGTAGCGACATCTATCGTACGAAAGATAAAGGAAAGTCATTTTTAAACTGACCAGTGGTCATTGCAAATAGATGGCGCCACAAGCACACTAACTGCAGATTCCTTCATTGCATAATAATATGTTAAAGTATTCATCCATTATTTTCAATTTCATCATCATGATATCAGTTGAAGTATGTCCACTGGACTCAGGCCTCCCCCAATGCCCCAAAACGTTGCACGTACTTCTTGCACAGAACGATTGCGACAATGCTAGATACTGAGGTTGCTTCATAGTTTAACAGATAGCTTTCATGCAGGGAATAGACAATTTTGATTTGAATTTGAAAAGGGGTCATTGAACTCATTATTGTGAACAACTTTTACTAAGTGTCCAATCACGAAAATATCAAATCACATTGTATCGTCGCAGCCAGCTTTGTGACCGTCAACGGCACGACATTTGACTGTAATGTCTTCGTGACGGTTGTCGAAGCATCATCGTCATTGTCATATGAACCGGCTTACGTATATAGTTATTGAGCATGTGCAAGCTGTTGGTGGCACTCCAACTCCTATAGATCGTGTCGAAGTTACCGATACTCGCAAACAACACGCCCACCTCGTCATGCTGCTGAGAATACAGATTCTGAAATGAAAAAATAATTATGATTTTACTAAACTAAGATATTTAACGGTTACCGATCGGTGATCGGGAACTAGAAATAAATAATAAACATGGCGTTCTTTCTGTGTTAGGGACACGTAAATAGCAGTTTGAAAAAGATTATAAATATAATACGAGAGTATCCAGTTAAAATCAAACTTACATTAGGGCGCCAATCTCTACTCAAAAAATGATTAACGACATGCTCGGGCATTATATGCTCCAATAGTTGTTTGTTCATGCCCTGAGCGGACTCCATGCGTGCAAGGTCTGTTTTTACTTGTCGTTTCCATAGAAAGTCCAGCCTAGATATGGCTTCTATCAACCTGGCGTGAATTACCACCACAACCAGGAAACCGCACATTAGAACTAACATTTGTGCGGGCAACCTGGAAGACAAAGGAATGTTTAAAATATTCGATTTTGTTTTAGTTATGGTAAACACACTGCTGAGTCCTGGTCATGTCGGTCGAAGGAACAGTGGCCGAAGGACCACACGACTCCTGAATTGGAGACCGCATATCGGCAATTTGAGGCATCACACACTAAGTTTGTCGATAGTGTGGTCCTTCGGTCGACAAGGACTTTAAAAAGGTTGATGTAGTTTAGATCAAAAACGCAGGATAGTGTTCTGACAACCGATGTCCAGACTGCTAAAGAAAGATTGAAAAATATTGTAGATGCACACTCACATGTTCTGAGGTTGGTAATAAATGTAGTAGTGAACAATAAGAATGCAGTACATCATAAAGTTGATAGTGGCCAGCAGCGTCTTGATGAGGTAGTACAGCTTGAGCACCGAGGTGAGCGCTACCAGGCACAGCACCCAAGTGAACACAACGTACTCTGGGTGGTGGCACTGGTCTTGTAAAGAAATTTAACTTGATTTTATTAGAGTTTATCAAACTTTATTTTAGTGAATTTACTGCCGCACTCAGAGAGCTTAAAGGTTTTGACAGTTATGTCATACAAAAGTATGTCAAACCTTTACTAAGTGATGGCCTAAGTAATCATTAAAGCTCTCTGAGTGCGGCAGTTAAAGTCTCAACCTTGACCTTGCTGAGGAGCTTAAAGGAATATTTTCAGATGCTTGAACTGGGAACGGTGACTGTATGATAAATCATAATAAACCAAAGTGGTTTATGATCGGCTAATCATTTATAGTAAAAGTAAGTTCAGATCATATTCACCTGTATCATTGCCAATGTTCGACATAGTATCTGTGGAATTTGAGATAACTAGACTCGTAGTCTTTGACAGCGACGCCGGTGGACAAACATACAGTTTTAAGGTACTGCAACAAAATTAACCAAGGTCACTCAGGGCAGGGTCCAGTTCATTTCAATAGGTCCTGTACGCTATATTGACAGTGGCGGCTCAGTGCGAACGCCCCGATTTGTGGTTTTGAACCCAGTTTGAGTTGTGTACAGTAAGAGGGTGATGTTCAGAATTCTTGGCTTCATGAAGGATTGGTTTACACCTTGTATGAACATTATAGACTGATTATGCGTACGCTGTAAGGAACTATGAAGAGAAGAAACCTGTAAAGGTAAGGCTATGAAGATTATTTTCTTAATTGAGTCATGGTAGTTTATTTACCTTGATAGAGACATGACGAAAATGAATAAGCAGAGGTGCATAACCCTGAGAATGTGAGTGTTGCTCACTTTGGCGGAAAACTTAACGAAGTGACGCCGAAGATTCGGGAACTCTTGGATCATCACCAGCACGAAGCAGAGAGTGAGAGGTATCGTCATCACCATCAGAACAATCATCAGATTAACGCAACTGTAGAAAAGAACTACATAGTTTAAAATAAAATAAAGCTAGTTAGTATGTTGTCAGTAGTTAAATAACTGGAGCCCTGGAGTGTAAATGTGGCAAAAAATAGGGCACTTAATACCAAGTCCTGCTCTTTGTTTAAACTAAAGGAATTTATAAAAGCGAAAGCGCTAAAATAGTAGCTCACTTCTGGGCTGACACAATTTAGATAGCCATCAACACACTAAAAAGAAGAAATAAATATGAATTAATCATTTTTAAAATTACATTTGAAGAGGTTGACACCCAAACTTAGTCAAAGAATTAAAAAACGATAGATTAGTTTTAAAAACTAGTCTACTTTAAATACTCACTTGTAATGCGCAACAGTCTGCACGGCTACAACAAACAGCCACTGGACCATGCAGCACATCACGTTAGATTTAAACGTTTCCCCATCAACCTCTTTGAAGCACAATTCGAGATCTTCTCGTTTGAACTTCAACGAATATGTGTGAATATGCTCTTGGCTTGCCTCGATCAAGCGGTGAATTTGGTCGACCTCCTTTAAAACAAAAGAAAATATGAAACGTTATCTATACTAGTATTATCCCTTTTGAATCCTTTGTATTAAAAAAAATATCTATTACGCACCTCAACGACACCCTTTGGTTGCTCTTCGTGAAAATCTCCATGGTAATACTGCAAAAAAAAAACAAAAACATCTATCACCTTTTTTTTTTTTTGGCCTGTGAAAAATCATCAAATAGCCCCCTCCCGCTCTTGGGCCGAGTGAAAGCGAGTGTCAGATTTCTACTGACTAAAAACCACCCATGTTCTTGGTTAGCCTTTTATGTCGAGGCCGCGGTATCTCTTGCGAGCAACCCGCAGCCCCGACGGGCAACATTTATCACCTTGAGCGAGTTTTAAGGCTCCTCTCTCGAAAAAGCTTAAAAACAGCGTGCAGATGAAGCAGTTTTTCACCGGCACTTACAGAGAAATTACATCTGAGAAAAATTGTTAGTAATCTACATGATATGACACGTATGTAATTTGGTTTAGCCATAATTTTTGTATCGGTATCACATAATAAGAAAAAAAATCCACAAAATCACCTCCAAATCGTTGAATGGAACCATTTTACTCCTTCATTTTTTAACAAAATAATATAAAAAAAATATCTACTGCTTTGAAATACAAAGGAAAATAATTTGGTTTTGATACTTTTTAAAAACATGTATTATTTTAATTATAATAAGTGAAAAATGCGTCCGTTTAAAGTCCGTATCTACGACCGAGAGGGGTAGTTTGTATGCACAAGGTCATTGACGTGAATACAAGCCAAAATTACTGGAGTTACAGCTAAACGAGATGTTTTTATCCTACCAAATAAATTATAGTGTAACTGCTCTCAATAAAAAAATAAAATTTGATTTTAGTTAATTAATATTTAATGACATGTTAGAAATATTTTTGTAAAATCTTCAAACATTATGAAACGCAAACACAGATATGAATATGAGATTGAAATGGTATGCTACGAAAAGACAGAACATAAACGTACATTCTCAAAGGGCATCTCCGGCTTCCAGTGGCTTTCTTGTTGTGTGCCCGTTGGTTTCTGGCGGCTCCAAAGTCGCGATTTACGTTTGGTTACCTTTTCTAAACCAGGTTCAGTCCTGGAAAGAACAAATATAATGGTAATTAATTGTATCTAGTTTCTTAAATGTTTTTCGATCATGTTATTTATTAACCCCCGACGCAAAAACGACGGGATGTTATAAGTTTGACGTGTCTGCGTGTGTGTGTGTGTATGTGTGTGTGTGTGTGTCTCTGGCATCGTAGCTCCCGAACGCATGAACCGATCTTGATTCTGTTTTTTTTGTTTGAAAGGTGAATTAGTCGAGAGTGTTCTTAGCTATGTCTGATGAAAATCGGTCTGAGATGGCCGCCGCCACAAAATGGCGGATAACATATTTTTTCACAACTTTATCACAATATGGGTATCAAATGAAAGGGCTTGATTAGTAAATACTAAACACTATGACAAACTTCAAATCCAAGATGGCCAATTTATATATAGATTAATACCATATGGATTAAATAAGCTTCACAAAAATAATTGAGTCGAAGTTTTTAAATTTTTTATTTATACTTGTTTGATGCAACATTATAATTATGTTGTTAATTTTTCATTTTATTAAGTACTTGACTTATGATTTTTTATGCTATTAATTATTATTTTGTCATTTCAAACACAATGTAAATTGTTTGTGAATAAAATTGAATTAAATGAATTTGTAATTAAATTGCTCTGCGATTAAACAGGTAACTTGGTTCGATGGAAGTATTTCGATAAACCAAAATGCGTCACAAGTAATAGCACACCTCTTGTCCTGCTTTTTGTGCAACTCCACCACTTTGAAAGACCTATTATACGATGTAACAGAATTCTGGTCGAAGCGTAACTTAAATAGTTATGGGTACCATCGTCAGGACAAAAAATAAGGCAGATTAACAAAACACCAAGGCAGAACGCCCCAGAATATTTGTAAAGTCTAATGAGTTAGACGAAGAGTCACCTGTAAGCCGCTGTACTATGTAGAGGCTGCTCCGTACTCTCGATGAAGTACGTAACGGGATGGTATTCTTCAAGAAATGCGTCTCGTGTCCCACCCTCTCCCGGCTCCACCTTAAATGCTCCATTTAGGCACTCAAATGTAGAAGATGAAATGTGCACGCGACTAGAAAATATTGACTAAAATTAGTGGATTAATAATAATTAATATTGAGACTAGAATTAGTGGATGCACACACCCATTATCCAAAGCCTTCCAGTGAAGGAAAACATCGTGAGGAAACCGGATATTGTAGAAGGCATATGACATCCAGCAACTGGTACTGGAGACTCTTGGTGTGTCACTATGCGGGGGACGTTATATACCAACGTAAAATTACCCTGGTTTATGTACAATACATGGCCAGTCAATTTAAAAAAACACTCAACATATAGGTTTCAAATTACCTAACATTGGCCGGTGCTAGCTCTGCACGCGTAGCATGACCACCGTAGAAACGGATTTTGTCGACGGAAGAATCGACAAAATGACAGATTGTAGCAAAATTTCATGTCAAATTGTATGGAAAAAGTTTTGTCTATTCTAGGTAGAATAGAGATAGAATCGCCATACTACGCGTGCTGGTTAGGACAAGTCTTTCCCTTTACCACAGCTTTGACACTTTCAAATGTCACTGATGTTTATTGTTTTTTAGTTCAGCGCCATCTAACGGTGAAAAGGCCAAATTTTCAACCAGTGATACTTACCCTGGCCGGCCGCTGCTCTCAATGCGGTTGGCGATGGTGACGTCACGGGACCACAGGTCGAGCTGCCACTTAAGTTTTCCCAGCACTGCACACAGCACCTTGCCGCTGTGGATACCGATGCGCATGTCCAGAGCCGCCTGAACAAAGAACATGGAATGAGTGCGCTATGACTATGAGTTTTGCCGCTAAAGCAATTATAGGTCGCAGAATAAGTAAGCCGAAGTGGCAACAGGCCACCATATTAGCCGTAGAAACGATTATTACTTGAGGTAGACGTCCATACCGTCGGGGCTGCGAGTTGTTCGAAAGAAGGTGAACATGGGTGGTTTTTAGTCAGTAGAAGTACTCCCTACCACTCTGCCCAGAGCGGGAGGAGTCATTTGAAGAACCACACTCCAAAAAAAAAAAGTGGGACACCCTCAGGCTAGGTAGAGCATCCATCATCGAAAAGTGGGTGGTAGCAGCTGAATTAAAGTTAACCCTGTCTAGCTGTAACCTCTGCAGGCAGGATGCCGTTAATGATGAATATCTAAACAAGTATGTATCACCGTCAGATGTTGCGTTTGTGTGCGCACGTCGCGGATGGCTCGTATCATGTGCAGCGCCATGTCGACGCAGCATTGCGCATGGTCTGCGCGAGGTTTCAGTAGTCCACTCACGCAGAAGTAGCAGTCGCCGAGCAACTTGATGCGGAGGCAGTGGTTCTCCTGAAGAAAGTAGAATTTTGCTGATATTTGTTTGGTATTTAAAGAGATATGGCATTTGTAAGCCGCCACAGCAAGGGGAATCCCAATGTCGTTAGTATATGCAATTTCATCGCATTTTGATTACATTAGTGTTCGCTTGTACTGTACTGTGGGTACGTTAAGACAGAATCTTACCGATGCCAACTTATCAAAGCGAGCAAACAGTGAATTCAGCATCTCCACCAACTCTTGCGCACTGCACTTACTGGACAAATCTGTAAGTTACCAGAGGCATCCATAAATTACAGACTAGAAATGAGAAAAAGTGCTTAATCTAACCTAAATAATTCATATTTAAGTTTCGTAAAAAGTACCTACTAATCGACATGCTAGGAAAGAAGTACATAAATTAAGCAAAAACTTAAAAAAGAAACTTAGTTTTAATGGTTTTGCATCATGAAGTTACAAATTGCAAAATAAAATAAAATAATAATAAAACTTTTTACATAAAAAATATATCGCTCAATCTCATTATAACAAGATTATTTGCGCTATTGATTAACGTTACTCGCTCACAAGTTTTTTCGAGTAGGAAGTGGGTCCACACGTAGGTCTCTCTCCCATTCTAGGCTTTTCAACGAAAAATCTGTTGAAGTTTTTTGATCGGAACCATTTTCCAAGATGGAGGCACCAAGAAAATTATTCGCCATGGGGTGTGCCGGTATTTTTTCATGCAGGAATAAAAAGGCACACGTTGCTCACCTGTGAATCCCTTAATGTCAGCAAATAGTATGGATACGACATGTCGACTTCTGTATGTTACATGATCTATCATGCGTTCAAAGTTGTTCACATCTTTGCCTACATAGCTAGCTATCCTTTTTGCCAAAAAGTCTGGAATAACTGCGGGAAAATCAATACAAGTTTTAGTTACTTGTGTTATGGTTACGGGTACGGTCTTAAACCAATAAATAGTGCTATTGATCAAATATCGATCAAATATAGAGTGACTTAATGTCCTATGTTCCCTAGATGGGGCAGAGGGCGATAGATGTCCTCCATCGCAATCGATCTTGAGCTTCACGTCAATCCGATGCTCGCTGCTTCTGCCAACACGATGCGTCGCCAGGTTTGTCGGGGACGGCCACGCTTTCTCTTTCCTTGGGGATTCCAGTCCAAAGCTGGTTTGGGTATGTGGTCGGGGTCCCTTCGGAGCGTGTGGCCAATCCATCTTCATTTGCGACGCTTGATCTGGCGGTCGATCGAGCTCTCGTGGCATTTCTCCAACAACTCCACGTTGGAGACGGTCTCGGGCCAGTAGATTCCGAGAATGCAACGAAGACAGCGAAACACGACAGGCAAAGAAAAGTTGGATGGATTATTTGTGAGGGATGACAAGAAAGAAAAATATGTATAAGATAGCGCAGAGAAAAAGGTAGGAAGGTAATGATAACTATAACGTGTAAACGTTAGTTAATATTTATACTTATGGTGGTACTAAACATGAGTATTAAATTATGCGTGGGGGGGGATAGCTCAACAAGAAAACAGACAGCCCAAAAAGTTATCTATACTAATATTATAAAGTGGAAAGATTTGTATTTTTGCATGTAACGAATAAGCTTATAAAAGCTTTTAAAAATTCTTTCACCGTTGGGAAGCTACTCTATCCCCAGGTGACATAGACTACTTTGATAAATGTTTCTTTCTATCCCTGTATTCCCTCGGGAACGAGAACTAAATAAGTGCATAAATAAGGAGGAGTGCAAGAGAAAGATGACCATGTTACTGAGCAATCTGAGGATCTCACCACTTTGTATCAAATTCCATGTCTTAGCGTTCTCAATCCTAGTTTTTTCGTACGCAGTCTTAGACTTTCGAGTTTCCATGAACACTTGTCTCTGTTCGCAATCTACAAATGACTTGGCATACAAGCCCGCGAAGTTAACCGCTGCGTGAAGTAACATATTGCCTCCTAGAACACGCCAGGTGCATGTATACCCCTGCAAGCAATTGAAATATTTATTAGAATTTTCAAAATTTCATGGCCAAGGAAGCCATACTTTGCAAATAGCAATAATAAAGATAGTTTTGAGTAAAAGAGTAAGGGAAGTCCAAAGAATCGATGCATAAACCGTGTGAAAGATGATATGGCTAGAAAGTATGACACGTGAGATGAAGACAAATAGGTGAGTATGGAAGAAGAATACTTCCTGCGCCGACATAGGTTAGTTGAAAGATGATAAAAATCAAATCTAACTGATTCGTATACAGATACTACTTACGTGACTATGACCGGTGTCTATTGTCGGGTCAGTATCCATTAGTAAGTCCACTATCGTAGCCACGAGCAGTGTCAGGAAGGACAACATCCCCAGGAAGACACACCACCACAGACATAGCGGAAACATCGCGTACGGCACGAACACTACAAACAGCATGTACCAGACTTGGTTCTGAGACTCTTGGAAGCCGATTCCTTGCTTGCTCATACCTGGACACAACAGAGTATTTGTTTTTTGAGTGACATTCTACTGCTCTACGGTTTAATCTATCTATCTTCTATCTTACTTCTTCTCTATCTTCTTATTTCTTATCTCTATATATAAAAGGCAAAGCTAATTGACTGAGGATCAACGCACAAGCCAAATCCTCAAGGGTAGAAACTTAAAGCGTTGCACACGTATTCCTCTTAAGACGTAGGCATCCACTAAGGAAGGATTTTTCAAAATACAACCCCCAAAGGGGTTAAAATAGGGGGGCAAAATTTGTAAAGAAAATCGACATTCTCACGCGGGTGAAACCTAGTTTTAAATAAATAGCCTCAAGGGTCGTTCTTCATGGTTAAGAAGTGCTTGCTGAGGTCGGGGCTTGGATCAAAGACCTTCATTTCATTTTGAGCACCCTAAGTGCTTCGGAAACCACGATAACCGTTTGGTTTCAGCTGTCAATTGTAGATTTTTGACAGTCGTTACGTGTAGTGTGGAGCTCGTGTTATGATGTTAGGAGGTCAGATAGGCATTTACAAACCGGACACAAATCGTTGATTTATCTAATAGATATGTACATTTAGGAAAATGGTTGGAAATAATTCGTAGGTCAATGTGATCCATATTGTTAATTAGCTCAAAAAAATTTATTGGAACTCGTACATACCTTGAACAATAAACAACACCCAGGTACCCACTGCGGCCCAATGCGAGTGGTTTCTAGCGACGGATCGCCTCCAGATCAGCAAGCACACACCCACGTTCAGACACCCGAACGTTGCCGTCCACACGATTTGATACAATGACAGCGCTGTAAAAGAGCATTCATTTTCATTTGTTTTTTATTTAATTTCGATTTTGGCTATTTGACTACTGTTAATCTATCTATATATATAAAAATGAATTGCTGTTCGTTAGTCTCGCTAAAACTCGAGAACGGCTGGACGGATTTGCATAATTTTAGTGTTGAAATATTCGTGGAAGTCCAGGGAAGGTTTAAAATGTGGAAAAGTGGTAGGAAGGTAGGCAGGGTAGTAGGTAGAGTAGTAGGTAGGGTAGTAAGTAGTATAGTAGAGTAGGTATGGTTGGTAGGTAGGGTAGTCGGTAGAGTAGTAGGTAGGGTGGTAGGTAGGTAGGGTAGTAGGTAGGTAGGGTAGTAGGTAGGATAGCAGGTAGTATTTAATAAAATTTTATGTTATTTCAAAGAACTAACAGAAATAACACAGTGGCATGACAGCGATGCTGAAGAGTCATTAGCTACTTAGCTGATGGGCTTCGATTTGGCGGAAAAAATAAACCGATAATCGTACATGAAACAGATCGGCAAAACATGAAATTGAACCATAAAACTTACCAGCTACATGAGTGACTGAATTAATAATGACAAGTCCCACCTGAAATATTCAAATGATCAATAAGTACGTCAGTTGTTCATTTAATTATTTTTCAAGATTTTTCAACTTACTTTGATTGCTAGATCGACGATGTTCGCCATCGTGAGAGACTTCTGTCGTTGTCTCCGAGAGTATCTCTGGTATGATTGCTCAACGGCTCCATCCTGGTAAACAAATATCAGATGAGAAGTTATACAAGGTGAAAACTAAGAAAGTTTACGCAAAAACAATTGCTGGGAGTAGACTTTTTGGGGATGAGAGAAATCACGGTAGAACTCAATTTACCGCACTCAAAACATTGTGATGATGGAAGCTTTATATAAATAGTACAGAGGTCACATTTATAAGTTGTTTTATTAAACATTTGTAGTTTTTGAAACTTGTGAAGTTTAAAAATTGTGCAACTTTCATCTCCACTAACTAAAAGGTTCCCAAGTATGGTCTTTAAACAAGAGGTGTCTTTCGGCTTCGTTCATCGTTTTTTTATACCCATTATGTAATAATTATATCATCTACTATTTGTGACTGATCTACAAGAATGTTTGGGAAAGCTTCAGTTTTGGGGAAGCCAATGATAGGTCAGTGCCGTCAACAGTCGAATCGCCCCAAAACAGTATTGGAACCTGAATGCTGACCTTATAGGTATGTAATAATAACGTACGACTTACCTCAAAACTATTTGTGATGACTGGACAGTATATTCCCTTGTAGTAGCGTGGTTCAGGCATGTTGTCCATCATGAACCTCGGCCTAGAAACAGAATTTGACCTTCTTCGTATCAGAGTCTCTCCATACCATTACTTGTTGCTAGAATAGAATGGTATGCGACGGTAAAACCAACAAGGTCTAATTATTCTGTTAGTGAACTTATCTTAGTTCAGTTCCTGTGCAGTTCTATATTAAGAACACGATTGGAGTTAGCTTTGAGGAAAACGATAAGCTTAGTGATCAACCGAATCATTTTTTACTGTTTTAAAATTAGAATTTACTTGAATCTGTGATTCAAAATCTGACTAAAGGCAGACTCCTGTACGTTCGTTTTAAACGATAACGTAAATTAAGCAATAGGTATTTTGAGATAACAATCGAGCCTCACCGAATAGCGACTTTTGAAGTAAAAACTTAGTTCAAATTTTAATATTCTTAACTAAAAACGATATCCTACAATAACATCACGGCTGTAATCTTCGAAGGCTTAGACAGAGGTGTACGTAACGTAGACGTACAGAAAACTCAGACAACTATAGAAAAACCACCAGGTTTTTCGAGCTCGCACAATAAAGGTTTACAGATTTACTCCAATTATCATTTCTGAATGAAAGAGCAAAAATAACCTAATTAATCCGAGATTTGCCAAAACTTTCGAGCTCGCTGCGCTCGCTCCCTTCTAAAACTGCAGACAAACACTGAATCAAGCAGTTCTTGTCTGCAGTTTTCGAAGGGACATGGAACTTCCCCACCAAAATACCTGGCTATGACTCTGAATAGGACACACCTACCTATATTTTGTATTACAAATTATCACGAAAAACCAAAACTATAGTTATCATTGAAGCCTTCGTTGTGATGAGTGTGCTTTCGTTGGTCGGATTTCTCTTGAATTTGGTATATATAATTAAACATAGTATAAACATTTATTAAATAATATCTGTGTAAAATACCTGGATCTCCTGCGTTTCCAACTGCAGATACACTCGAAGCCTACTCACGCAATGCCAGCGGTGCCTATGAATAGCTCGACCACAACCGACTGACAAACGTCGAATGTAACAAGAAGTGAACAGTTATAAACTTGAAGTGACTGATTGATTCAAAACTAACCGTCAGTATTATCTAACGGTGTTATCAATGTTTTGAAGGAATTTTCCTGGTATTTGCTGGATTGCACCTTTGGTTGCGTTGTTTCAAACGGGAACTCTGAGCGTGGCGTGCCCAGCCTGGGAATCGAACCCATGGAGACTTCTGAGTTCGATTTCAGGTCGGCCAAAGTGTTATTGGGTTTTTGCATTAGGAACTTGAAAATTGGTCAAGCCTAGTGCAGTACTCAGATATATTTAATGATTACTTAACCCGTCACTTAGTAAAGATTTGACATAAAGTCCATTTCACGAAAGAAGTCCCGCGGACAATAAATTGTGAAACTAAATTTAACAGATCGGCCATGTTGTCGTTTGTCGATGTTATCAAGGTGCGTTTGTTGTGGTAGATATTTTGTGAGTTTATTATTGGATTAGTGCGTTATAAGGTTTATTTACGATGCCAAAAGTTGTGAAACAACATTATGTCGCGCGACATACAGCGCTGCGTCTGCGGGACTTCTTTCGTGAAATGGACTTTACAAAACCTTTTATAAAGTGTCAAAATGTTTACTAAGTAATGGCTTAAGTAATCATTAAACGTCTCTGAGTGCGGCATTAGCCTCGGAAAGCACATGGTGCCGTTGGTTCTGCACCTTTTGTGCCTGATTGCTGTCCCATCGGACAATGAGGGTTAGAATAGAGTATTTCAAAAAATATAATTAGTCCGTCTGTTAGATTATCGAAAAATATTGGCTACGTGTTTTCTGTTTTATCAAATATATAAAAATGGACGAAAATAAAACGTGTCATTGATCATGAGTTCCCAGCTTGTGACGTCACTTTCTGGGTAAAAAAGTACCGTACTAACCTTGTGACGTCACACGACTTGACACGATTTTTCGAAGCACTGTATCGTCTTCATCTTTTGTTTTTGTGAAAAAAGAAAAAATAAGTGTCCATATTTTTTTGGAAATCTATCTGACAGACTAACTAGATTTTTTGGTGAAATACCCTATTAAGATAAAGAAGACGTTTTTCTCTCTGGAGCTCTGATCGCCGCTGGTAACTTGGACCCTATTTCCGACACTGGTAGTTTTGATATTTTAAATGTTTTTCCCTACGTTTTTTTTTTAATGTTATAAATGTAAATTCATACCTAAGTAAGGAAAAAATTAAATAATTTAATTTAGTATCCTTGTTTTTTTTACTAACATTTCAGTGGTAGAACAAAGCGGATTATTTACGGCCGAACAAGCTATGAAAACTGCATTTAACTACTTTAAAGATTATGCAGATACCAACATTTCGACACAGCCTCTCAGAGCCAAACGTTTTATAAAACAAAATTGCAATCAATATTTTCAGTGTATTTCTGCCTGTACACTTATTAGCTTGTTCGACTGTACGAGGCATTGTCAAAGTAAGAATTCATCATTTTATAGCTCCTTACAAAAACAACTAGCAGTTCATTACATTATCACCTGTAGCTATGTCAAGTCAAAGTAATTACTGACTGATCCGTCAGATCCTTTAACTCCTATCCAGTTCCTTATTGGGAGATCTCCTACATTCCTGCCGCATCCGCAAATCATCAACCAGAACATTTCCAGCCTGAAACGTTTCCAGCGTAATGAGCACCTGTAGGAACAGTTAAGTACTGTTCTGGAATGGATTCTCTTAATGAGTAACATATTTTTTACCTCCAACAGATAACCAAGTGGACAAACTCCGTTAGGGTGCTTGAAGCAAGCCATGGTGATGATCAAATGGCAACAGTCACCATCCCCGATGTAACCACTTGGTCGCATCGTACGTCTAATACATAGACGGGACGGAATAAGCTGAGCCGCAGACGTAAGGACGAACAAGGAAATAGTCCGACGCGCTTACAACAGCATCCGTCCTCTTCCAAAATAACCATTGAAGAGAAGTCTTCAACGCTGGGAGTATACTCTCGAGAATATGACGACGCAGCAGGCGACTGTGGGCGGGCTGCTGAAGTCGCGGAGGGGGCCGGCATGGTGCGTCATTGTCAGCGCTACCATTATTTTGTGGCGCTACCGATCGATTGCATACCGACATTCATTCTCGCCAATTCAAATAGTTTCGCTCGTGTTTTTCTTTTAAACCTTCATTCTTATAATACAGTCTACTATTGTCAAGTTACAGTGTACTTTCTGGTACCACCTGGAGGAAACCCTATTCCTGTTAATGATATTTCGGGCCGGATCATGTGGAGAATATCACAACGCGCCGGGCGACCGAGGGCGGAGAGAGGGGGGCGCTCCAGCTGCTATCGCGCACCCTTCGCGGCCTCAGTTCCCCCTCCCACTGCCTCCTGTCGCGTCATGATAAATCTCGACACACTGAACAACAAAACTAGATTTGTTGTTTTTAACACTGTTTTCCTCTAACATCTATTGTGTTCCAAATATAGTACTGCAGTAAGTTCACTGACAGAATAGCCGCTTCTCATTGGTTTTACCTTCATGTAAGTACCTTTTTATTTTAGCAAAAACTTTAACTTCATATACTGCTGAAATAATAGAGAGATAATAATTACTCGTTTTGTGCGTTTTCTAGCAGCAAGAGACGCTGGTACGGAGAAGGTCAAATTCTCTATCTAAGTGGAGATTCTTGGAGGACGTCATGCCTGAACCACGCTACTACAAGGGAATCTACTGTCCAGTCCTCACAAATAGTTTTGAGGTAAGTCGTACTATAATTAAGATACGTTACTTACGTTTTAAACAACAATTTTCTCGGGATCAACCGATACAGTAGATGGGACCGGCCAGGTGGCCACTCATTGGTTTGCCCAAAAACTGAAGCTTTATCAAACACTCTTGTATCTAGAGAGTATTTATCAGTCAGAACTATTAAAGTAGTATAGTGAAACAATAGCAAGAGTTTTTTTTTTGTTCTAAACCGTACGGGAGTTACGACTTACGGAGATATTGGAGGTCAAAGTTCTATAATTTTAATGCTCACAAGGGCAACAATATTTTTTAAATGACCACAAAAAAAAATGTTGAAAATTTTTTAAAAAATGTATCAATGCATTTTATGATACAATTTGAAGGGGTGCTAAATGTATCCATCATCACAATGATTTGAGTGCTTAACATTGAGTTCTAACGTGATTTTTCATCCCAGAAAAAAAGTAATAATTCTTGCGTAGAGTTTTTTGGTTTGATGTACAGAATGCTTATTGAAGTCTTCGAGAAGGGTTCGTTTACACCTTGTAAGTATTTAATAAGACAATGGTAACTTCTCATCTGATATTTGTTTACCAGGATGGAGCCATTGAGCAATCATACCAGAGATACTGTCAGAGACAGCGACAGAAATCTCTCACGGCGGCCAACATCATCGATTTAGCGATAAAAGTAAGTAGAACAATCCAGAATAATAGTTCAGTAGACGCTCAAACAAGAGTTAACATATAAATATTTCAATCTATGGAGTTAACAAATAAAAATAATTGCGCATGAGTCACCTCGATGTGATTTGTAACACGACCGACGATAGAGTGCTGTTACAGTCAAAACGATGCATCTTCTGCGTCTCGGTGATACCTGAAATTGTGTTCTGAACAGATTTAAGTTTCAAGTTTTTTTTTTTTTCGAACGTCGAACTACACTTACACGAAAGAAGCAAATGACACAAGAGCTTTTGTTGATGAATGTTGCAACGCCTGAGATCTGAGTAAAGCGGCAAGATAGCAGGGACGAAGCGTGCCTATAACTCGATTCCCACCGGCTTCCCTTCGGGTTTTATTCTTTCGCGTTATCTAGGTGAGCTGATTACGAACTCCTCAACGGTCAAAAACAAAAATTTAAATTGAATATGGCACCAACGAAAATTTTCGGATTTTTCAACATGGGTGTCAATTTCGTGTTTTTAGGAGTCGCTGAAATAGAAAACGAGGTTAAAACAAACGGGGAAAAAAACTAAAATAAATAGAAAAATAATCCCTTATTTTTCTTCGGCTTCCCCTTTCGTATTATTGACGCTTCGTCACTGAAGGGTAGTAATTAAAAAAAATACTAATGATAATTTTGTTTCAGGTGGGATTAGTCATTATTTATTTAGTAACTAACGAAGATGGTAAGTTTTATCCAAATTCGCAAAATTATATAAAGTTAACTAGATCAGTAGTCCAACTTATGGTTCAACTATTGGACCTCGAGCACTACCCACGCAGCGACCACGACTTTTTGCCTGAGAAGCGGCATTTAGTCGTAAACAGGAGAAAGGTTAGGTCGCACCGGGCGTCCGACTAGTTTTCAGTCATTCAACAAGTCGTGGTCGCGGGCGCGAAGTGTGCGAGGTCCCTATCTCATAACGAAATTAAAACAAGGCATATTACAGCGCTATCTTCGAATACCAACCAAATCGTGTGGACGGCAACGTTCGCGTGTCTGAACGTGTGGGTGTGCTTGCTGATCTGGAGGCGATCAGTCGCAAGAAACCACTTGCATTGGGCCGCAGTGGGTACTTGGGTGTTATTTATCGTTCAAGGTATGTACCATGCAGTATATATTTCTATGCTAAAAAAACATCATAATATATGTGCCTATAAAATTTGAGGGTTGCCCTGGATTTCCCTGGGATCCCACCATCAGTTCCTGATTTGACAATGGGACCATCTCGGGAGTATACCTTTCGAACACAAAAAGAATTTTGAAAATCGGTTCATTTATGACGGAGATATGCGATAACAAACATACATTAAAAAAAAAAACTTACAAACGAATTGAGAACCTCCTTCTTTTTGGAAGTCGGTCAAAAATAAGAAATACCGGTCAAAGAGACCCACAAACAAATGATGGTCACGTAACCACAAACTGCAATGAGCTCCGCAAGCGCTGCTTGATCATGAAAATCGATCCGTACGGCTGTTACTATTTAACATGGGACAGTGCAGCCGTGGAATGTCACTCATAACACGAATGCTCTGTTATGTCCAGGTATGAGCAAGCAAGGAATCGGCTTTCAAGAGTCTCAGAACCCAGTCTGGTACATGCTATTCGTAGTGTTCATGCCATACGCGATGTTCCCGCTATCTTCGTGCTGGTGCGTTTCCTTTGGGGTACTGTCCTTCGTGGCACAGTTAGTGGCTACTATAGTGGACGTACTAATGGATACTGGCTCGACAGTTTTCACCCGTCATAGCCACGTAAGTACCTATAGCATGTGTTAATAGAAATCATTTGGATTTAATAATCATTCATCATCATTCAAATTTCATAGGTCGGCGCTGCAAGTTTCCTTCCAAAACTTCCCCCACGACATTTTCCGTCAAACTATTTTCATCTAAGTATTGCATAGTAAGACTTTTTTGACTGTGAATGACTTGTAAATGTGTTGGTAAGACTTGTAAAAGTGTTTGTAATGACCTGTAATAGTGTTTGTAGTAACTTGTAAAACCCTATTTGCAAAATAAACATCATTTATCATTTGACCATCGAAATCTTGAAAATTATAATTCTTATGATTTTGATCTATTTTAATTGCTTGCAGGGGTACACATGCTCCTGGCGTGTTCTAGGAGGCAATATGTTACTTCACGCAGCGGTTAACTTCGCGGGCTTGTATGCCAAGTCATTTGTGGATTGCGAACAGAGACAGGTGTTCATGGAAACTCGAAAGTCTAAGACCGCGTACGAGAAAACTAGGATTGAGAACGCTAAGACATGGAATTTGATACAAAGTGGTGAGGTCCTCAGATTGCTCAGTAACATCGTCATCATTCTCTTGCACTAATCCTTAATTATGGTCAGCATAGTATGAATCTCACTCCTCACTCAGAGACGTTTAATGATTACTTAAGCCGTCACTTAGTAATGATTTGACATACTTCTGTATGACAGAACTGTCAAAACCTTTACTTACTGCGGTACTCAGAGATATTTAATGATTACTTAAGCCGTCACTTAGTAAAGATTTGACATACTTTTGTATGACAAAACTGTCAAAACCTTGACTAAGTGATGGCCTAAGTAATCATTAAAGCTCTCTGAGTGCGGCAGTTAGTGATGGCCTAAGTAATCATTAAAGCTCTCTGAGTGCGGCAGTTAGTAAAGATTTTGACACTTTAGTGAAGGTTTTGTATCATGTCAAACCTTTACTAGCTAAGTGACGGCTTAAGTAATCATTAAATATCTCTGAGTACGTTCACATCATATCTACCTGTATCATTGCCAATGTTCGACATAGTATCCGTAGAATTTGAGATAACTATACTCGTAGTGTTTGACATCGGCTGGTGCGACGCCGGTGGACAAATATACAGTTTTAAGGTGCTGCAATAAAATAAGCCAAGGTCAGTCAGGTCCGGGTCCAGTTCAGTCTAGAAGATTCAATGAAAAACACGGTGGCTCAGTGCCTAGCCGTAATCATAACACATGTTACTGAAACTTATTTATTATATAGGTTATCCTCTTGCAGTTATTCCAGACTTTTTGGAAGAAAGTATAGTTGACTATATGTACATGAATGCTGGCAAGCTTGAACGCATGATAAATGAAGTAACATACAGTGGACATGATGTATCCATACTTTTTGCTGACATCAAGGGATTCACCGGTGAGCAAAGCTACGTACCCCTTTTTATTTAGCATTTGATCTATGTGGAGAAAGACCGTTCTTTCATTTAAACCATGGAAGAATGATGTTTTTGGAACCACCATCTTGGATTTGGTTATGATCGCGTTTAAGTAATGGTTTGAACCATTAAAATACTGTTGTATTTGCTTTTTTTTTAATTTTTTACTCTGTTAACTTACAGATTTGTCCAGTAAGTGCAGTGCGCAAGAGTTGGTGGAGATGCTGAATTCACTGTTTGCTCGCTTCGATAAGTTGGCATCGGTAAAATTCTGTCTTAACGTACCTACAGTACAGTACAAGGGACCATTTAAAATGTTACTGTAATGTGACCATCCATGTGAATACTATTAAGTTGCATATACTCGTACTAACGATATTGACATTCTTCTTGCTCAGTCGGCTCTCTTTAAAACCTATAAAATATTAACAAAATTCTGCTTTCTTCAGGAGAACCACTGCCTCCGCATCAAGTTGCTCGGCGACTGCTACTTCTGCGTGAGTGGACTGCTGGAGCCGCGAGCAGATCACGCGCAATGCTGCGTCAACTTGGCACTGCACATGATACGAGCCATACGCGACGTGCGCACACATATGCAACATCTGACGGTAAAACATACTTGTATAGTAATTTATCATCATCGTCTGCCAGCGTGGGCTGGACTGCTGTGGAGCAGTCCACTGCTGGAAATAGGCCTCTACAATCGCGTGCTATTCCACTCAATTCTCGATAATTATCATCCAGCTGCTACCAGCCAACTTTCGTAGTTGGATGTTCCACCTAGCCCACTTTACACTTACCGATTCACGACCAAGACAAAAGTCTAACCCAAACAGTAATAAGTTCTATGGCTAATACGGTCGGCCTATTGCCACTTAGCTTGCTTATTCAGTGTTGTTTTAGGGTCAAAACTCGCAGCACACTCATTCCACGTTCTTTGTTCAGGCGGTTCTCGACATGCGCATCGGTATCCACAGCGGCAAGGTGCTTTGTGGGGTGCTGGGGCAGCTCAAGTGGCAGCTTGACATGTGTTCCCGTGACGTCACCATCGCCAACCACATTGAGAGCAGCGGCCGGCCAGGGTAAGTTTCACTAACTGAAATTTCGGCCTACTGGGCTATTTCACCGTTAGATGGCGCTGAACCAAAACACAATATAAATCGGTATCTATAATATATTATAGCATAGCATATTATAGCATCATTTATTTAGTTTAATACGTGGTTCTGTAGCTTTCATCGGTTGTGGTAAATTAGGTAGATTCAGGAGCAAGACGTGTCCTAACCTAACACTAACCAGTGTTACCTAAATTCAAAACTTAATGAAGCATGTTTTTTTTTATTAAATGCGCCTATTGTTCAAAAAATAGAGTACTTTTACGGAGACATATACGTTTCCTCACGATGTATTCCTTTACTGGAAGCCAAACATGGTGTGACTTAAATTAAGTAGCATATAATAACTGTTTATGTCCACTAGCACATTCTAGTCTCACCCAGTGATATATTGAGAAATATGTGGTTTTTCTAATTCGTGGAACTTATTTTCTAGTCGCGTGCACATTTCATCTTCCACGTTTGAGTGCCTAAACGGCGCATTTAAGGTGGAGCCAGGAGAGGGCGGGACACGAGACGCATTTCTTGAAGAATACCATCCCGTTACGTACTTCATCGAGAGTACGGAGCATCCACTACATAGTACAGCGGCCTACAGGTGACTCTTCTTCTAACTCATTTGGCTTTTTAAGTATTTTCAATTATCGAACCATTCTGCACTGATATTTTATTAATCTACCATTCTCTCCTCTTCTTCGTCCTGTCGGTAATTCTCATTGTTCGACTTGCTCGTGGTGGTAAATAAAAGAATAGTGGACTGAACATAAGGCTTGGTATTTTGCCGATTAATTTACACACATAATATTTAAGTATTTTTTTTTATTGGAGGTTGGGAAATCATCAAATGACTCCTCCCGCTCTGGGTAAAGCGATAGGGAGTGTCAGACTTCTACTAACTAAAAACCACCCATGTTCCTTCTTAGCCCTTTGTGTCGAGCCCTCGGTATCTCTTTCGAACAACCCGCAGCACCGACGAGGGCGTAGCTCGCTCAAAGTGTAAGTGGAGTTGCACAAAAAAAAATTGTTCGTTTTGAATTTTCTTATAAATTACGCTATATTTTTTCATTTCAGGAGTGACAATGAATCAGAAATGGTAACCAAATGTGAATCGCGACTTTGGAGCCGCCACAAAGAAACGGTCGAAGAAAGTGACTGGAAGCCAGAAATGCCCTTTGAGAAAGTAGCTACACGCTTTGGTCTATGTCTCCATACCATACCATTTCAATTCAATTTTCAATTCTCTATTTACATTCCATTGTTTGAAGATGAGGCACAATTACAAACCCTGTAGCACACAGTCAAACTATAAAAATAAAATGAATACTTAATCAGTCAAAATTTTTTGTAATCATGTCATCCATATTAATAAGCTAAACTAAAACTTTTCTTTTTATTGAGAACAGTTCTATTTATCATAATGATTATTTGATAATTGAATAAATCTCATTTTACCGATGGAAATCGTAACTGTTCTGTTGTTTTTGTTTTTTACAGTATTACCATGGCTGTGTTCACGAAGAGCAACCAAAGACTGTCCTCGAGGTACGTATTAGGCTCATTTAGGGCTCGTTTACGGAGACGCGGGGCATCGCGCGGCGCGTGCAGAAGGTTCGTCTCGAGCTTTTTTTATTTATTTACTGAGTAGCGCGTCCACCGCAACGAACGCTGCATTTTAAACTAACGAGCGAAAAATCGCTTCTCGTAAAATCGGCGTTTGAAATCGTTAACGTTTTCATACATCGCCATGTGTTTGAATTAAAAAGGCACGACGCGCCGCGCGAGACGCCTCGCGTATCCGTAAATGAGGCCTTACAGAGAAGCGCGTCGCGCGGCGGTTGTGGAGTGATGGCATCTCCTAGGATTCCATATTTTCGTTACGGAGAGGCGACACGTGTTTTGTGAAATAATGATTGCAACTTTGAGATTTTTCTTCCATGGGTTCTACAAACCTACCGTTTTTTTGTTTTCTATTTTTTGTTAGTTTGTTACTAACCTATGTTTTTTCAAGGAGGACGACCATATACAACGCTTAATCGAAGCAAGCGAAGAGCACATCCACACATTTTCGTTGAAGTTCAAACGAGAAGATCTTGAATTGTGCTTCAAAGAGGTTGATGGGGAAACGTTTAAGTCTAACGTGATGTGCTGCATGGTCCAGTGGCTGTTTGTTGTAGCCGTGCAGACTGTTGCGCATTACAAGTGAGTATTATTAGCAGGCAAGTTTCGTAAATACCATTGATCTTTATTATTAATACTTTTACTAGGTTAATAGATTGAGCAGCAACCTTTTCAAGCCCCGGTTAATATAAAAAAATAAAAAGTTACGAATTAAGAAATTTTCATCGAGTAACGTCGCTCGATGAAAATTTCTGAATTCGTAACTTTTTATTTTTTTATATTAACTGGCCTCAAATGCTTCAATCTTTTACCAAGGACAAATAATGATCGAACTATCTAATCCAAAAGAACCCTATTAACTCGCGACCTAAACAGCTTCGTAACACCGACGCAGGCAGGAAATTCCACTCCTTGGCTGTGAGCATAATAAAAGATGCAGCAACGCACTTACTATATAATACTAATTAGCTCTTCTTTTCCACGTTAATTTTCACAGTTGCGGTAAACTCATGATTGTTCTGATGGTGATGACGTTACTTCTCACCCTATGCTTCGTGCTGGTGATGATACAAGAGTTCCCCAATCTTCAGCGTCACCTCGTTATGTTTTCTGCCAAAGTGAGCAACACTCACATCCTCAGGGTTATGCACATCTGCTTCATCATTTTCGTCATGTCTCTATCAAGGTAAATATACTCCCACAACTCATATTAGACAATAACAGTCTTCATATAATCAGTCTATAATGTTCCATACATGTTCCCAATACTGGGACACAGGTACCTACTCAGAGATATTTAATGATTACTTAAGCCGTCACTTAGTAAAAATTTTACAAACTTTTGTATGACAAAACTGTCAAAACCTTTACTAAGTAATGGCATAAGTAATCATCAAAGCTCTCTGAGTACGGCAGTAAGTGATGGCCTAAGTAATCATTAAAGCTCTCTGAGTGCGACAGTTACTCTACTTAGCAGGCCTATTGTAGGTTGGTAGATATCGCATGTCCTAGAATTTTAGTTCCAGGACATGCTGATTTTCCGACGATGTTTTTCTTATCATTTGCAGACAGTAGGGATGAAAAAAAACACAAAATAATGTGCCTGCTTGGGTTCGAAAGCACAGTTCGTTAGTCGGGGTGTTAGCACTGAGCCACTGTGTTTTTCATTGGATCTTCAGGACTGAACTGGACCCGGACCTGACTGACCTTGGTTTATTTTATTGCAGCACCTTAAAACTGTATATTTGTCCACCGGCGTCGCACCAGCCGATGTCAAACACTAAGAGTATAGTTATCTCAAATTCTACGGATACTATTTCGAACATTGGCAATGATACAGGTAAATATGATGTGAACTTCTACCATTAGTGATCCTAAATCACTTTGATTTATCAGAGAGTCACCGTTCCCCATAAGGTTATACGAGAACGTTGCGGTTTAAAAGTAGATGTAGGGACAAAAATTGAAAAGAGTATGGTAAGGTGGTTCGGTCATGTGGAGAGGATGAATGAAAGTCGATTAACAAAAGGTATTTACAAGACAGATGTGAGTGGTAACGCCGGGAGGGGACGCCCTAGAAAGACATACACTGATCTTATTGGTGTCGTTCTTCAGAAAGGGCAGGTGCGTAGTACTCGTAACCGGCGTGCGTGCATGACCAGATGTATGAATGTGGACGAAGCAAAAGGAGTATGTTAGGATCGTAGCAAGTGGCGTTCTGTGGTTTCTGCCTACCCCCATGGGAAAAGGCCGTGAGTTTATGTATGTATGTATGTCACCGTTCCTCGTTAAGGGAACTGAAAGCATTTCATTAAGCTTGCCTCAGCGTGCGATGCGAATAATACCGTTTGAAATGGTTTAATATCATCAAGTTTAATTCCTTTACAAGACCAGTGCCACCACCCAGAGTACGTGGTGTTCACGTGGGTGCTGTGCCTGGTGGCACTCACCTCGGTACTCAAGCTGTACTACCTGATCAAGACGCTGCTGGCCACCACCAACGTTGTGATGTACTGCATCCTGATTGTTCACTACTACATGAATTACCAAACTAAGAATATGTGAGTGCATCTACAGTAGTTTTCAATCAACTCAGCCTCTAGCAGTCTAGGCACAGGTTATTGGTCTAAATTAGCCACCTTTTTTAGGTCTTTGTCGGCCGAAGGACCACAACAATTCCTGGAATTGACGGCACGGTTGGCGCAGTGGCTAAGCCATTGGACTGCTCCACTGCGTGTCGCGGGTTCGATCCCCGCACAGATCAAATATTTGTATGGCCTGCAGATAGTTGTTTCTGGTCTGAGTATTTGTGTATGTGACTTTATATGTTTGTAAACGCACCCACGATACAGGAGAAATTCCTAGTGTGTGGCAACGTTTTTTAAAAAAGAAAAGAAAAGAATAGAGACCGCATATCGGCAAACGTAGTCTTTAACGTCCCTCACATTGCCGATTTGCGGTCTCTAAGCCAGGAGTCATGTGGTCCTTCGGCCACCGTTCCTTCAACAGACATGGCCAGCACTCAGCAATGTGTTTACCATAACTAAAACAAAATCGAATATTTTAAACATTCCTTGGTCTTTCAGGTTGCCCGCACAAATGCTAGTTCTAATGTGCGGTTTCCTAGTTGTGGTGGTAATTCACTCCAGGTTGATAGAAGCCATATCAAGACTTGCCTTCCTATGGAAACGACAAGGGAAGACTGACCTTGCCCGCATGGAGTCCGCTCTAGGCATGAACAAACAACTACTGAAACAAATAATGCCCGATCATGTTGTTAGTCATTTCTTGAGCAGAGATTGGCACCCTGATGTAAGTTTAATTTTTAACTGGGTTCTAGTTCACATAACATAACATCACGCCTAGTAATTCCGGAAGAGTTGGACAGAGGCGTACTAAGTAGTACACCCAGATTGCGCTAGTTATGTTGTAAGTCCCATGTAATAAAAGCCTGTTGCCATCAACCGGGCACAAATCTAGACTCCATGGCTTCTACCGAGAAATTCCTGATGAAAAAACCAGATAACAATTTACTTAACCCATGACGTCATGCTCAGCAGTCCCAAATGCAACCACCAGACCAACGCGCAATGGGGCAGTCCATCCCGGTTGCCACGTACGGATCGGACAGAATTTAGTCAGCGACTCGAAACGAAAAAGAAGATCGTTTAGAAAAATCATAATGACATCTTTTTGCTTTCAGAATTTGTATTCTCAGCAACACGACGAGGTGGGCGTGCTGTTTGCGAGCATCGCTAACTTCGACACGCTCTATGAGTCTTGGAGTGCTTTAAACCGCGTGCGCGAGCTTCACAATCTTATCCGTAAGACCTCACCCACTCGCATGTCAATGACGTCGTAGCTACGACCTCACGAAGTCGTAACAGATGGAATATACGCAATACAAGATTCTGCAGTTAGTGGGCTTGTAATGTAGTCCCTTTATCCATTGTACTTGGTCTCGGCTGCCATATATATATCTTTGGTGGTCGTTACAGGTAGTCTGTGACCTGAAAGTCTGGCAACCAGTCAACATCTACCTAGCCTTTTCCCAATTATGTTGGGATCTGCTTCCAGTCTAACTGGGTGTGGGTCGTGGAGGTCAGATAGGCAGTCGCTCCATGTAAAATACTGGATCTGAAGCTACATCCGGTTAGTAAGACTGGAAGCTGACCCCAACATAGTTGGGAAAAGGCTAGGCAGATGATGCCTTATGTTATTTGAAAGAAATTACTACAAGCAATAGTTGCATCATCGAGCTGTTTATTTAAATATGTTTAACCTTGCAGTTTGCTTCGACGAATTACTACTGCAGCCAAAATTTAAATGCATTGAGAAAATTAAAACTGTCAACGCTACATACATGGCTGCGTCAGGACTTGGTCCAAAACACAAGGTAAGATTCAATAGTCCCTTTCACGTTATTTACAGAGATATTTTAAAAGTTAGCAACGTTGTTTTGTGGTTCAAAGAGCCATATTTCAGAATTTTCGTTCATCATCATCATCCTATAATTTTCCCCCTGCAGGGACTCAGGCCTCCTCTCTAAGAGAGGGATGGGCTATAATCCACCACGCGGGCCCAGTGGAGAAGTCGCATGTCTTCGAATTTTTTGATTCTAAGACATGCCGGTTTCCTCACGATGTTTTCCTTCACCGCGTTTTGAGAGCAGTGGTAGTAAAATAAATTACACAAAGTAATGCACGTGCCTGGGTTCGAAACCACGACTTTTTTTTTTGTGTTGTGGGAAATCATCAAATAACTTCTACTGACTAAAAACCACCCATGTTCCTTCTTAGCCCTTTATGTTGTGGCCGCGGTATTTCTTGCGAACAACCCGCAGCCGGGACGGGACCCGCAACCCACGACTTACTGTTCATAAGTCGGCTCTCGAATTGTAGTTACTAATAAGTATTGACAAACCTACTAAAACCATAATATAGGCTAAACAGGTGTAGGTACCTAATTGTGCATCCACATATCGCCACGTTTAAGTCCTCGGGTCGAGTATATTCTGATGAATCGGCCACGAATCCAGACTCACCTTGTTGGTTTAGTGCTCGCAAGCGGGCAGTTGGGCATGCGGTCCTGGGTTCGATTCACAGGTCAGGAAGTGTTATTGGGCTTTCCATTAGGAAGTTCTCTCAATAGTGTAGGTAACAAAAAAAATCTAATTAGTCCGTCAGATAGATTTCCAAAAAATATTGGACACGTATTTTTTCTTTTTTACCGTAAACAAACAATGAAGACGATACAGTGCTTTGAAAACTTGTGTGACGCCATATTCTAAGACAATAATATGACATTTTTTATCGGTGAGTGACGTCACCACCCCCCACTCAAATTTTTGACGCGTTTTATCTTCGTCAATTATTATTGATTTGATAAAACAAAAAATAACTATCCAATATTTTTCAATAATCTAACAGACGGACTAATTAAAATCATATTTTTTTTAGGCAGTAAACATCCCTGTTCTTGCAGCTATGGAGTCTCGAGTGGTCAACGGCGACGTTGCTAACTTACAGAATGCACTCTCTGAAAATTACATAATTATGTTCGAAGAAGGATTAGGCAGCAGAGCTACACACATATCCCAATCACATATATCACATATCCCAATTAAAGTTGAAGTTATGAGGGTCAGCCTATTCAAATTCAAATTCAAATATTTTAATTCAGAATTAAATCCATATTTTCTATTGCCATCAACCTTCCGTCCAAATATATAATCGTCCCTCCAATTTCTTACAGCTAGGCAAAGACGATCATGGTCATCTGTACGCTCTATGTGACTTTGCATTTGCACTAAGAGAAGCACTCAAAGAGATTCTTCAGTACCAGTTTGAAAAACTATTTCCTAAGAGCTACCTTAGAGCAGGTGAGAATATTCAAACATCAAACTATTTACGCCAAGACCTAATACTTTATCTTCTGCATAGCCTTTCAGTCTATGTTGAGGTCGGTTTCCAGTCTAACCGACTGCAGAACCAGTATTTGACGTGGATCCGGCTGCCTATCTGCAGGGCTATGCGTATCTTTTTAAATGTCAGTGGCTATCATAGTGTCCATCGATTAACTGTCAAATGATTCCATTTTGTACCAAACCAAAACCATTTTACAGTTAATCGATGGACACTATGATATCCATTGACAGTTAAAAAGATACGCAATAGCCCTGCTGATCTCCACAATCAGTTACTGGATAACACAGTAGCCACACCTTGATAAGACTAGTTCACAGACTCCCGGTCTTCTGTGTATCCGTCAAAGGAAGAATGAGAGCCCGAACCGATAGCTCAACGTGTTTTTTGAGACACGGGGGGATGTCAATAACCGACCGCGTCATAAGCGCGTATTAACATCTAAACGACCAGGGGCCGTATTTTTGAATCACTCGAAGTGAATCTTAAATTCATGCACGAAAGCAAAACGTATACGAATTGAATTTCGATTGCTCCAAATTTTACGTATTTTTGAAGTAATAGAAATTAGTGTTGCCCTAAAACTCGAATCTTATAACATTTTTCATTTCACGCAGAAAAATAAAAACCGGAAAGCCATAACCCGTTGATTTTAAAAACCGGTAATGAGTTACGGTGGAACGGAACGTAAATTAAAAAGTTATAATGTCATTGTCTGACGTCTGTCATTGGGATTTCGATATTTTTTTGTCTAGTATTTACATATTTTTTTCTGTCGCTGATGTAATTCATCAGGATATACTCCTCGAGGCTAACCATCGCGAAAGGCGAAAGAAAACACTGATTTATAGGTTAGATAAAGTCAACGTAACGTATCTGTCAACAAATCTTCACTTGTCAGTGTCATTCTCATTTCTACTGGTAGAATATCGGAAACGAGTGGGTCGGACCACTCGTTGCAAAATTCACGGGTATGAATATTCAAAAATAGCGATTTTAGGTATTCTCATACGAATTCTGCGATTTCGTACACGATTTGGAATTCTATTGATTCAAAAATACGGCCCCTGTGCGGCCGTCATAATAAACTTCCCTTTCAACTTATTATTCTCCATAATTCTCCTGCCTGCTTGTTGCGCCGATCCCAAATAAAGTGGTATAGTGGTGGTGGTACCTGGTCACCTGGTCGGTGCAGTATGTCTTCGTATTCCATTATTCAACATTAGTCAACATCTTTTTTTTATTGGTGGGTGGGAAATCATCCAATGACTCCTCCCGCTCTGGGCAGAGCGAAGTGTCAGGTAAAAACCACCCATGTTCCTTCTTGGCCCTTGTGTTGAGGCCGCGGTATTTCAAACAACCCGCAGCCCCGACGGGATTAGTCAACATCTCAGTGTGAAGACAGTCTGTCCATCGTTTCTTTGTTCTTAATACTAACAAGTACCTACTTATCACATACTATTAACATCAGGGATAAGTTGCGGTCCCCTCGTAGGCGGAGTGATCGGCGCTCGCAAGCCGGTGTACGACATCTGGGGCAACACCGTCAACGAAGCGTCTCGCATGGAGAGCACCGGAGAGATTGGACAGATACAAGTCACCAAGCATACCCGACAGGTGATTAGACTATTGTCACATTAAAGAGCGCTAACATTTTACTTTTTTTTTAAATCCTCAATAAATTAAATACTAATAAACAACTACAAAAAAAAATAAACTAGGAACCATCTATTTGCGAAGAAATTGGGGATCAAACCAGAATTTTTTTCAACAACAACAATTTAATGTTATAAATTACCTACATAGGTAGGTATCGTTTTTACGGTAGGAGTCATAAATATGTCACCCCCAAAAAAAAGTTTTGTTTTCTAAGCATTTTTTTTGCGTAGAGTGGCTAGTTGATAAATACAAAAGCTTGGTTGAGGGCTTGAAAAAAAAATCGAAAAAGAAACCAGCACTTGGCTGGTTTTGTTTTTCGATTTTTTTCACGAAGTGCCCGTTTACATCTCGTAAGATACAGCTTATATTTTTTTGCTTTTATGATTTTAGGCACTTGGAGAAAGTTGTCTCTACTCCACATTCTACAATATGGCCGCACCTTTCTGAAACATGGTGGGGGTTTCAAGCTTTTTATTTCTGTTGCAGCTACTGCAGGATAATTTCGACCTAAAATATCGCGGTGAAGTCAAAGGGAAGGGACTTATAGAAACGTGGTGGGTTACGGGAAGGATTGATCCTACGTTGTTTGAATATTATGGTGACGTTATTAGGCCCTTCTTTGTCACAGACAGTGAGTGCAGAGGATTTGTGACACCACCAGTCCCCGACCCTGACGAAGTAAGTACCTACCTACCTTGGAAACCTACTTAACAAAATATGGTTTTAACCGAATTACGCACAAACGGCTTAACAGATTTGAATAACATTTGGTATCAGGATATTATGAAAAAAATGTTCTTGAAAACTTGATGTTATTCTTTTTTCCAAGTTTCAGTTTGCAACGTGAGCGTGATTCACCGCGGGCGCGTTAAAGTTACATTGTGTTTTTTTTTTCAGTTACTGGCAAGCAACCATCGCAAACGAAGAAAGTGGTCTATAAGGAAACTTTTTCGTACACACAGCTGGGAAAGCTGGTCATTTCCTCGCAGGACCTACAAGGTTCCGTCTTCGGTGCATCCATTTTGTGCGCTTTTAATGTCCGTTATACAGACTAGACAACACACGCATACACATCCGCTATACACGAAATAATAAGAGAAGTATAGCAAGTACTAAAGTCCATTTCACGAAAGAAGTTCCGCAGACGCAGCGCTGTATGTCGCGCAACATAATGTTGTTTCACAACTTTTGGCATCGTAAATAAAAACCTTATAACGCACTAATCCAATAATAAACTCACAAAATATCTACCACAACAAACGAACCTTGATAACATCGACAAACGACAACATGGCCGATCTGTTAAATTTAGTTCCACAATGTCCGCGGGACTCTTCGTGAAATAGACTTTAATTATGTTTTTGTAAGTTGGAAGTAGGTATGTAAATCAATTATTACAAAATATGTAAACCATAGTTATCATCCATAGATAGGAATAAATTATGAAAATGTGATATGTAAAACGAGTATGTCTAATTTTAAAATCGACATATTTACGTTACGTTTACACCACGCGTGCCTCTGAACTCGGTTATCAAGTTACAGAGTTGTCTGAAGTGTCGAAATTGTAATGTTATATTGACACTGACCGATCTTAAATGCCAATTAAATCTACTGATCCCGTTCAGTTTCACTAATGAAATCAAGCTCAAGTGTGTCCAACAAGGCTGCGAGTTGTTCGAAAGAGATACCGCGGCCTCGACACAAAGGGCTAAGAAAGAACATGTGTGGTTTTTAGTCGGCTCTGCTCATTTGATGATTTCCTACCCTCAAAAAAAAACGGGCCAAGTGCAAGTCGGACTTGCACATGAATGGTTCCGTGCCATTGTAGTAGATATTGAAAGATTTTCTAAGTTATTTTAACAGGCTCAGTAGTTTCGGAGATAAGGGGGATGGTCGGACAGAGACAGACACACGAGTGATCCTATAAAGGTTCCGTTTTTTCCTTTTGAGGTACGGAACCCTAAAAACGAAAAAGTGTGTTCAACAACTTCCCCACAACAGGAAATACTAAATTGTAAATAAAACAACAGGTAAACTTTCCATATATAATTGATATAAACATTATAAATAGAAGCGTCTCACATACAGCATAACATCTTGCATACGAGGACTGACCACAGATTATAAAAATATTCAATAACTTGACTTCATTTGATGTTAAACGTACTGATTTTATACTGTTTTATATCTTAGGAAGAAAGAAATAATGGATGGACTGTGTGAAGGATGATACGGCTATAAAGGCGACTGCTGAGATGACGTAGTAGCGAAGTATTGAAGAAGGCACCCTGCGCCGCACATAAAAAGCAAACCAAAAGGGATAAATTAATTAATTAAAGGATAAATCGCGCCTACTCGAGGATGCACGTATTTCTCTATTAGGGTCCGTCCATATCGACCGGTTCGGAGCGGAGAGCAATTTTTTATCACGTTTTTTTTTTTCCTTTAATTTTTTGTCACTTATTTTGTTCTTGAGAGTATTTTGTTCTTTTGTTCATAAGCGTAGTGACATGTCAAAATAAATCTTGTTACAATGATTCAAAACTCTTTTTTACACGTGATAAAAATCTGCTCTCCTCTCCGAGCCCGTAAACGGACCCTTACTCGCCATCTCAGCTGTCACCTCGTGCAAAGGGAAGTCAAGTCAATGTATAGTATGTAATCTGTGTACACTAAACACTACGGTAACTACTTGTGACACATTGATACAATTAAACAAGAATGTTCTCTTTATACTTGCTTTTAGAGGTAAAAAAAATAGCGGAAATACATTGCTACTTTTGTATTGTTGATTATAATTTTAGATTTAGATATATGTAGTTAAAAAATCAATATATTGCATAAACTGCAAGATTATTCTTTACCCAAAAATATTTGTGATTTACTAAACGTTGAATTGTACCAAAATATTTCTTCTGTTTTAATAGACAGAGTTTCGAGTGAAAACCATTCGTAAATAAATTGTGAAATTTGACCTTAGTTTCTTTAAAATAAGGTTGAAAATCTTATTATATTACATCATCTACTAGCTTCATCGTCTACGCAATGCTACTTCTAGCGGATAACATGACATTGTGCGCATTCTCTTAAAATTACTATATTGGTTACATCTGGGCAAGGAAAGCTCAAAATGAACATAAAAAATATTTTGATCCAGACTCCTTTACAAAACTTCTGCAAATGTCAAAATAGGGAAGATCTGTCAAAGTTGTAGATGGCGTGTTTATAACTAATAGTCGCAATTCGACCAATGATGTCAAGGTATTCAAAATAACTGACATTTAACACATTTTCAACCAATGACGATGCTTGGAACACACTAGCGCCATTAGTTTGACAGTTACCTTCCCATTCATGAACCAACGAAATTTTCATCAGCCATTAATTCACTTAAAATTGTTGTGTTCTCACACTGTTTCCATACGCTTATGTGACTAGGTATAAAATAAACAGCCAGATCCAGGACTTTAACACCTTTACACTCCGTTCCTGAAAGTCTAATCAACACAATTGCCAACTGTCAAAATAAATTCCAGTCCTTTGATTGGCTGTTGCTATTTCAGACAGCCAATCACAGCATCAGAATAATCACTGAGAAATCAATGAATATACCCAAGAAAAAATACATACAATCGAGCACAGAACCTACTTCTCAGCCTTTAGACTGGATTATTGAGTGAAAGCCTAATATTTGTTGATTAGATTTTCAGAAAACGGGTGTTAAATTATAGACGTAATATTATATTATAGTAAATTAGGACTCAAAAGCACCGATGACAAGATTACGTAAAATATTCACAAAATGTTTTTCTAAGGGAATTTTATAGAGGACAATAAAAATTTAAAAGGGTAAGAAAAATAAAATTAAGAAGACGTGCGATTTTGACAGTAAATGTAAAGAAGGAAAATGCGTAAAAAAAAAACACTGAAAGAGAAAAAAATACAGTTTGTAATTTGAAAATCGCTTCAAAATTATTTTATGTAAGCTCGAGCCTCTTTGGGACAAAAATTCAACTTTCAAAATGCATTTCATTAGTCTCCATCAAATACCCTTATTAAAACATGTCTTACGTTATATGAAAGTTTAGTAATAATGACAGAAATTAATATTTAACTTGGCAATATTATAACTATAGCGTACTACTAAAAGGGCCATAAATTGATCACAACACTTTTTAACAATTTTAGAAAATATCTTGTCGTGAATATTATATATATTAAATATTTTACGGATTGGACGAAGTGTATCTAGATAAATATAAGTATTTATTCATAATATTTTACATTAAGATCAATTATGTTATTTGTAAACAAAGATGAAAGTTTATTTCGAATTATTACAAAAATAAATACATTTGAAAGAAAAATCACTATATTTTATATTCTTCGCATATTATATTTTTGCCAACTGTACGCTTACACATTCTAGACATTTCTACAGTTTCTACTGAACACGTGAATCAGGCGAGTTCGAACACTTATAGCTTAAGACGACACATTGACATAATTTTATAAAAATTGTATAAAAAATCAACGAAGCTATATCAGCTAGCTTTTCGTTATAAAACATTATTTGGCTAGCAGACTTAAAATGTGGCATTTAGGAAGGACTATTCCATCATATTGTGCCTTAATTTATTTGCATTAAAAATAAACTGCAACTGGTTATAAGTAGGTTCTTCAGTAAAATAAATTATTATCGGCGGACATAGCGGAATCATTTAAATATCTCATTGCGCTTTATGAATATTCCATTGCACTTTATGAATATACCATTGCACTTTATGAATATCCTATTGCACTTTATTAATATTTCATTTATCTTTCTTACTTTTTTTTAAATGACTAACAGAAAATAGTTTATTTTACGACTGAAAGTCGTTACATTTGTAATGCAGATATTTGAACTTTGGTTTAAAGATATTATAACAATTAACATTTTTTAATAATTGATATTTTTTATTAAAATGCTCAATTTTTAAATCGGTTGTGCAAGTGATAAAACTGAGAAAATGGCCGTTTAAGGCAAATTACAATTTTTTTGCGTTTGTAAACACAAAAATTAAAAAATACTAAGCTGATTTATGCTTCATCAAGTGAAAATTAGAACAATTTACACCAGCAATATAAAAATTGAGCGGCTAAGCTTTTGTATTTCAAATACATAATATTAAATGTAAGTGTATTTATAATGTATATCTCTGTTACAAAAATGAGATTCGGTTTTAGTCTTGAAATGTACAAGATAACGTATATAATAAATAATTATGTATCAGCGCTTAAATATATGTAAAAATAAACTTAGTTTCCTTGTGCAGAAATTTTATAAAAATGTTGCTTTGTGGAACAAGAATAAAAAATAATTAAAAACAAGAATATTTTTTACTATTATTGACTAAAGTCGCGCATCCCAATCTAACTAGCTTCTTTTAAATATTAATTTATACTTTTTTTAAACTGAGCGGTCGTTTAAGACGACGTTACTGTTTTTCAAATGAACCGCCTGAAAATCCATAAGACTTGCATTAATAATTATTAATTCAAGCTTCTCATACAAGTTTCCTCCAATTTATACATCTTCTTTCATAACCTCCACATTTCTGATCATTATCTCTCTCTAAATGACATGGACTCGTATTCTGGGGGCCTGCCACCACTTTATTCATCATCACATCATTGTAGTAAAGCTTTAGTGTTCAGTGTGGGAAAGAGTTGGCCCTTTACAGGGTGGTCCATCTCTCTCGCACACTACTGCTATAAAAGTTGGTCGTGCAGCCCCTGATATGTCAACAAAACTTATTGTCGCTTTAAGTACATTTTATGGATCGAAGATTTTTTTTGAAGACATCGTTTTAAGAGGTAATAAAGGATTTGAATCGGATATCAAATTTTTACATTAACGCTTACTATATTTAAAGAAACCCTTTGGTTGTCAATACAGCCCTCTTCAAACTTTATTTAAAAAATTTGTTCCTTAACAATTTTAAATTACGTTTATCAAAAAAAAATCACACAACAAAATCACAAAATATGTGAAAACCAATTTATAAATATTTAAAATATTCCCTAAATAATTTTAAAGATCTATGATTTAATCTCAAAAGTAAGAAACTGAAAGAAACAGAGTATAAACCAAATAAAGTATCAAATACACGTACGTATGCACTGTGCATTCCATTAGAATTTCGTTTCGAACGTTCCATTCGTTACTATTCCGTGACAAACGCAAACAATCGTTATTGCACAACTCTTTCATTTTTCTATCACAATTTATTCAAGCACAAACAATATTAACCTTGCACCGCCAACATAACAAATAGCATATTTTAACGTATTTAAGTAATCAAACTAACTGCCTTACTCAGAGATATTTCATGATAACTTAAGCCGTCACTTAGTAAAGATTTGACGTATAAAACCTTCAAAATAGTGTCAAAATCTTTACTAAGTGATGGCTTAAGTAATCATTAAATATCTCTGAGTACGGCAGTAAGAGTTATTTTTGATTGGCGGTCTAATGGCAATTTGCACCAATTTATCCAATGTTTTACTAAATTAGTCAACGAAGCGTGTTAATCAAAACTTTTAACGTTTTAAAAAGAGTACTTTTAAAGTTTTAAAACTTTTTTTAAACGGCAACATTATAATTTAACGCTTTTATTAAACAGGTTTTATATTAATTGCTATTACAAATAGCTCTCCCCAACATATACAACAAATATAAAACAGTTTTGCAGTACTGTGGTTTCGGTATAAAACGGTAGTATCTACTTACTATCCAAATTCATGGAAACAACGAAAGTTTTACCTAATCTCTTCAAAAACATCTTTAAACTTAGTAAAACTTCAATCCTTTAAAACAACGCCTAATGTTAGGCTTACTGGAGCATTACAATTGCGCAATTCTTAGACATGCTAGGAACATAGCACATGCAGGCAATTACAGGAATTGCTCTCAAAACATCGTGAGGAAGCAGATTTTAAGATATGGCGACATCTACCAACCTGTACTGGGTCCGCTTTTTTAAATGTAATTATTTCAACAAAACTTACGTGGCCGTGTAATTGTGTACTAAATAAATCTTCTGCCAAACTGCTGGACAGTTTGTTGGTGGTACTCACTCCCTCTTTCATGAAGGAGGTTTTACCAGCAGAGGCTGCATATGCTTTTGTAAGGAATTGCGCAATGTTAGTTGGTCTTGCAAGCACCGTTTGCATCTGCCTCGGTATAAATAAGGCACTAAACGTGTGCCGGGGGTGGTTCGTCCACTACCTCCTCACTGACGACGTGTTTCCCAACGTCCCTGATGTCTTGGTGGTCCCCGTGGGCTGCGAGATCGAAGTCCGACCCTGAGAGGGAAGCTATGTGGTTCCAGTTGGACTCGGTTGTGTCTCCTGTGGTTTTAGAAGGTTGGTCTTAGTGTTTTGGTTGTGTAAGACACCGTGAAGTTTTAGTGTGTAGAGAACTTTCGAGTTTTATTCGTAACATGAGTGACGATGCGTGTGTGATGAGTGGGCGTGTGTGTGTGCGTGTGTGCGTGTGTGATGAGTGGGCGTGTGTGTGTGTGCGTGTGTGTGTGTGATGAGTGGGGGTGTGTGTGTGTGTTTGTGTGATGAGTGAGTGATTGCGTGTGTGCGATAAGTGGGCGTGTGTGTGTGTGAGATGTGTCTTCTTTTTGTCGGAAATGTTTCATATTCGACCCATAACTCGACCTTGTGAATGTATAAAAAATAACTGACTCGATAAGTATTTTACTTATAATCAAAATCTGTTTATTGAATCGACCTCGAAAGCTATTCTCCACACTAAAAAAACACAGTGTAAATAAAAAATGTGGTTAAAACAATGGTTATTAAATAAAAAATATTTGCAGCGGAAAAAATAGATGTAGCATTTTGTTATGGTAGGTAATCAGCAGTGAATTGTTTAAGGCTTGTTCGACAATATCTGAATGGGCATTATATAATATCTGAATGGATATGATATATCATAAGTTTTTGAACTGACATGGTCACTAACATTAACACTGAAAACTCTATTTACTGTTTGTTTCGAGTTCTCGGTTCATGCTGCTTGCAACAGCGCCGAAATATCAGAAACATTAATATTCCGTTTTCAGTGCTAATCTACCATATAAACAAACTGATGATTTATGTTCAGTGCGTTCCCGGATAACCCTAACATTGTCAGAATGTACTTAGTGTTTTTTTAAGTGATGAAAATAAATATATTATATTTATATTGATTTAAAGAACACCAGTGAATGCTAAAATACCCATGTGAGGTGTAAATGTGAATAATGTGAAAAAAGATGTACTTAAACAAATTCCAAAAAAATTGTGAATTACGTCCATTTTCAGTAAACGCGTGAAACACCAAAATTAAACCCTAAATACAATCAACATTAAATTGGATCTTCAACACTCAACTTTGCAGTGAGAGTCGAAATTCCAACGACGAATTTATCGAGAATTTATTATCGAGGAAACGTTTAGGTCGTCTCTCGCAGCCATTAATTAAAGAAAACAGATATTATTTAATTAACCTCTACAAGCTTAAAAGCTGCCTAAATACAATGCCGTAATTAACTAAGCTTGGTTTAATGATTGTTCATTAAAATTTAAAATTGCAGCTGTCGTGTGTTAAACTAAATACGTGATGTAGTTTGATAAGCCAATCTGTTATTTGTGCGTTTCAAACGTAGGAAATTGAAATGCATTGGAATTGTTGTCCTACAAATTTAAAAAATATACAAACTTAAAAATAAATAGATTCGACCTATTTCGATGGATAGAACATACTCATAGTAACAAACTTTTGCCAAGGATTATCTGCTGTTCAATATATTTTGAACGAGTCGGTATTACACTTTTATAAAGAACTGTGGATTTAAAAAACTGATGACAATCTTAAAATGCAACTTCAGTACTTTTAAAACTTATGACTGTAGCTTCTTGTTTTTGTTTTTTGAAATTCATATGTGCCTGTAATTGTGTAATGTTTTCTGACTAAAAAAAATATGATTCTAATTAGTCCGTCTGTTAGATTATCGATTTGTTTTATCAAATCAATAAAAATTGACGAAGATAAAACGCGTCAAAGATTTGAGTGGGGGCTTGTGAAGTTACTCGCCGGTACAAAATGTCATACTAATGTCTTACAATATGACGTCACTTCAAAGCACTGTATCGTCTTCAATGTTTGTTTATGTGAAAAATGTGTTCAATATTTTTTGGAAATCTATCTGACGGACTAATTAGATTTTTTTTTGTCAACTACCCTGTTGAAATAAATGCTTTGAGTTTGAGTTTAAATCCATGGAAAAAGATGCCGAAAAGCAGCCGTTTTAAACGGCAAAGCTACAAAACACTCTTAATTTAATCCCTCAAATTTTTTAGTTACTAAGGTCCAAATTCCAATGCACTTCAACCTCCAATTAGTAAAAGTTTGCTTAAACGTAACATTTTAAGTTCATTCCGTATAGCCCAGCATGCTGTTAAGTTTTACTGTAAAATGTTCACTCACACAGCACCACACGGTTTCGGCAGCGACCCTGCTTCCTTCAGTCAATGAGTGTAGGTCGACTTACCAAAACCTTAACCATTAAGGTTGAAATTTCTAGAGCAAACTTCGACTTAGCTAGTAAATGTGTCATACGAAAATTATTCTTATACGCATAAAAATTAACGTCCATATTACTTTATGCGACTGTGATAAAGAGTTGTATACGAATATGAACATCAAAAGTATCACAGATAAGGTTAAAATCCATATGAAACACTAACGTACAAGTCTTGTGTAAAAGTTTCGCTCTAAACACTTCAACCTTAGAAGATTATCATATTATAAAATGCAAGTGTTGTCGTCAAAAACATGACGCGTTACTACACAAGTTCAATATGACAAATTCCCAACTTGATCAACGTTTTTGTAAGTTGACCGAATAGTACTCGGGCGTAAAAATGACACATTCGGGCTTTAGACAAAGACCGCAAGCACACAAGTATGAGTGACAGAGATAGCACTCTACAAATACAAACTCATTCTTTAATTTTTTTTCTAAAACTCGTTGCGTCTTATTTACGGCCAAGTACAAGTTTATATAAATACTTAGTATTAAGCGAGCCTCAGTCTTATTAATGGAAAAACGTGTTGTTGGGAACCTCAAGTGATTTTTGTACCTTTTTTTAAGTTTATTTCTTGCCATTTTGCCAGTCTAATGACCTTGAAACGACATTTTATGTTGTGACTTAGTTTCCAGGTGTGGAATTAAAGGAATACATATTCAAATAAGATTACTAAAGTTTTATTGCACGGACAACTTGACAAGGTGGTGATTCTAGAATTAAAGGTAAACGTTGACAGAACACAAGTTATAGACAATCAAATTATCATAGACAAGATTTCGTTCACAAATTCCAACATTGTACTGCTAAAATGCTATTAACCTTATTAAGTCAACATACGAGGTCAACTATAATTAGCTAGTAAAACTTAGCACAATGTTTTTTATGCCGTTCAACTCTTTAGCAAAAGCCTTCTACTATATAATAAACGCATAATGAAAAAGGTGATTTTACACTCACATAAAAATCACACACTTCAGGTATCATGCTTTGATTATATGATATATTTTTTTCATTTGAAGTTCCCAACAATACGCGCTAAGACTGCATTGAACGTGTATGATACATAACTTCCTTTTTTGAACACTCGGTTGAGCAGGTGTAAAATTTGTTCCCCCAAAATGAATAATTCCAAACTTTCGTCGAAACACCAAAACCGCTCAAGATGTACCTACCTATATCTTTAAAATCGTGAATATTTTGCCTTCAGAAATATTTATTAACTTAGATATTTAATAAATGCCTGCTGGTAAAATTACTGATTTTTTACCTTACGAAATTGTGAGTCCCGCTTGAACCACACATCACTAAATGTGTTTAATGCTAAACTTTTCAAAAACGTCGTTCTGTTTTAGCCAATTGGTTGAAGATGACAAAGACAAAATGTTTCGCATAATGTCGAGCGTTATATATATATATTTTCGTTTAGTTTGCTGTGGTACAAGCGGGCTAAGTTTATGTATTTTGTAGATTGACATAGGCAGGATTAAAAAGTATTGAAGCAGACAGTTTTTACAATTTTACAATAAGGGACTGTTTTTCCTTATCATAAAAGCTAAGCCAGGATATATTTAAGCGGGTATTGGATAGCTTCGACCATTACCAATTCGCACTACTCACTACTTGAAACCCAAATGTTTATTTTACAGCGAGGTGTCTCCCATGACCATAACTTCGGAGTGGGATAGAGATGGAGCTATCAGTCCTGCATAGCGCTATCTCTTTCTCCTTCTCCTTCTCCCACTCAAGTAACATTTAATACTGTTCTGGTGGTAAAGCTAGGTCTGAACATTGTTACTGCGTTGTATAATTAAAAGCAAAATCGAACTCAATCACCAAATGCAGCGTGGTGATTAGCAATAATCACCGAATGTATTATGGCGATTACTAATAGTCACCGAATATATCATGGTGATTACCAATAGTAACCAAATGTATCCTGGTGATTATGAATCCCCATACAACGCTAATAACCACCTCACACAACATTATTTGGCACACTTTACATGGAAGCAGGGGGATTTAATTCTACTTCCCAAAAGGGGGATTATTGGAATGACGCTCACTGTGTCAATGACGTCATATCGTAGGAGTATCAAACACACAAAACGCAGTCTTCATACGGGAGTAGTTCACTGGCTATCAATTATTAAAAATTCTACAGCTAAAACTCTGTAAACCATATATAAAGAGTAAGATCAGATAATAATAACCAAAATTAAATGTATGGCCCAAAATCCACGAAGATGGAAAAAGATGCGAGAAAATTCACATTCTAGCTATAACATACCTATTGTTGGTAAACAAGATTTCTTTATTAACGGCATATCGCTAGTCAACATTAAGTACTCTCCTGCTTTATCTGGTAACCCTTTGTAAAAAAATCTAATCTTCTTATCGGTCAAGTAAAAACCCAGTGAACATCCCCCGCGGTTAGTAACTACAGAGAAGCGAAGCGACCGCGTGCGTACCGTACAGCTACAATGCTCGGGCGTGGAGGGACCTTGGTCGCGCACGGAGCGCGCGCGCGTCTCGTCCAGTATGAACGAGTTGATGACGTAGGCCTCGCGTCGGATGCGGTCGCGGAGCTCGGCCGACATGTCCGGAATCGCCCAGCGGATTATTATCATTACTAGCGCTACGACGTTCTGTGGAATGTTTAAATATTGGTTAGAAAATAGAGAGGTGTCTTATAGACACTCAGTTAGAACGGAGTTCCTTTTTATTTATATTAATAAAAAATGATATTTAAACGTTACATTATTTTAAAATATTTTTGCATATTACCAATAATAACCGAATGTATTATGGTGATTATGAATCCTCAATTCTCAATTGATGATCGAAAAAAGTTTTAATTTCTTAGGTGATCGAGGAGTGCCTCAAAAATCACTGCAAAAAGATGTCGGTTTTTTGTGTCGTTTTTCATTGTTACACCTTTTTCGGTCTATCCCCCACCACACAGAAAAATCAGAACGATAACGAGCGATAAGGAACTCCGTTGCAAAAACCGACAGATTTCTGGTGGCATTCAGTAATAGAACTTATTTAAGTCAAGTAAAAAAACGGCTTCTAGAGTTTTTCGTAGAAAGTTCGTAACTCAATTTTGTTTATGTATTATCCTCACCTCAAATACGACGACGAATGCCAGTCTAGCTCCCATGATGTGCCAATACCAGTTACTGTGCTCATAACTATCGCCTTCTTTGTAGTACCAGTAGCCAGGGAAACTGCGATAAAACAAAAAATAACATTATGACATGTTATCATCTGCCAGGTCCTTTCCCAGCTATGTTAGGGTCGGCTTCCACTCCAACTGGATGCGGCTGAATACCAGTAATTTTACATGGAGCGACTGCCTATCTGACCTCCAAAACCCAGTTTATTTGTTTTTTGTTTGTGTATTTGTTTGTTGTTTATTTATTTGTTTTCCTGACTATTTGTAACAACTGGCAAAGATCTGTTTATAGCAGCCGGAACCAACGGCCTTGCGAGCTTTCCGAGGAAACTCGGTATGTGATTGGTGGTCCATCCACGGACCAACTTATGTAAGTACAACATGACCAAAAGGTCGACCCCGTCCAGCAGTTATTATTAAGCCACGAGCTCGAGAAAAAAAACATTATAACAAGAGGAAAAAAATACGCACTTATCGGCTGTCTAAATAGAGTTGATATTCACCTGCACATAGTCTCGTTATACTTCGTTCCTATTGGAGGATGCTCCAAGACAGAAATGTTGAAGTCCGCAAGCGAATGGTTCACGTATTGATTCATAGATCCCGTTGAGAATTGATACACGAGGCGCGGGATAAAGTCCGATGTAAATGCTATGATGAAACCCTGGGAAAAACGCGAAAATGTTAAGAAGTAAGTTTATCTAACATCATGGTCGAAAAAATATGTAATCATCGGATCCGGTCAAAATCAAAATCAAAAAAAATCAAAATCAAAACTTATTTATTCAAACTAGGCTGATAATCAGCACTTTTCGAACGTCAAAATTTACTTTACTTTACTTATTTACAAGTGACAGTCCCCCAAAACGCCCACCCTTCGACACTTCCTAGTGTTTTTGCTGGAAAGAAGAAGTGGCGGAACAAACTCTCCAGCAACACATCTGTCTGTAGTACGGATAGAGAATGAATCGCAAGCGCGCCAGTAGCGGCATCTAGCGACCTATTTACAAGACTACCCACACCTATAGCACGTTTCTATAGAGTGGTGATGTTTTGAGCTCTCAGCGAGGACGACATTCAGTGTCTGATCGCATTAGACTACGCAACAAGAATCATACTCACATTAGTAATAATGCTAAGCTTGCCAATAGAGTCGAGTATCCGGTACCAGACGCCGATATCGCTGACCCGCTGCGGCACGGGGCGGCGGTAGCACGTGAGGAACTTCTTGGCGTCCAGTCGCATCTCCAGCACGTTGTTGATGAGAGCGAATAGTGGGGCCAGAGGAAACGCAGCCACGAATATTGTCACGAAGCCGTATTGGAGGACTGTTGGTGGGAAATACGAATTATTAATCATCTTCTCGATATCTGCTGCAGGGGCGAAATTTAGGTCGTTAAGAGTACAGGTAAAAGGACACGAGGGACACTTCAGCAGGTGGGGCATTGTTTGATACGGAGCGCCGCACTAGCACTCAGTGGTCGGAGAAACCAATAATACCCCCACTTTGCCGGATTATGTTCGCAGCGGCCTACTTAGGTGCGCAATCAATTTAGGGCTTTCTAAATTATTAAATATCCTAATTTATATTGTACATTGAAAGTGAGTTTGTTTGTCAAGTAATTTCACCTTGAAGAAGTTCGTATAGGACAACTTCTAAACTACACACGGGAGAAGCCACGAGCAACACCAACACATTAAAGAAATTATGCTACAATCACCAAGGCTAGGATCCAAGATATTCTTATGAAAGTATAAATCTATAGAAATGGTACATTTACTTACCCATTTCCAAATATTCAGGAAACAGTCCCATGTTACCGAAATCGACTAGCTTGAAATCTTTCACCCATTGCATAGGGCTTTTTATCCTGAAAAATATATATCATTTTTTGTTTAATTTTAAAATATCATGGATCAAAGTGAATTTTGAAAGCCAAGGAAAAGATACATGTTACATGGCGAATGATATGCAAAAAAAAAGAGTAAATACTGGCTGAAAGGCTTGAATAAGAAAGAAAAAAAAACATGTTTCGCCGACCCTCGGTAATACGGTACCAGGACAGGAAGACGATGATGTAGTGCTTACATTCTTTTCCTCCCAATAGTCCTGATGATGTACCACCACTTCAGGAGGTACGGCATCAACATCTCCACAATGGTGTTGATGAACTGCTTGCCTACCATGATGATGGCTAGTTGGATGGACAGCTCGAGGAGACAGCCTCCTGGCGCGCACTGCAAAGATTAAACATTAACACATTACACACACATTATTAATTTCTTGTCCTGTGTGAGACCAAAAAATACTTTTTCTTTCTTTCTAACATGTTATATGATGAAAAAACACAATAAATAAATAATATTAATAAATCATTTAATTCAAGTATCACTGGCTCATAATAGAAATAATTATACATTCACACAGTCACATTACATACACAAGATTCAATTCAATTCAATAACAATTTTATTTGGCACGGCGGGCACAAGTTAGCCTAAACCTTATGTTGTAATGATAAGGCTTAAGTCAGCCTGCACCCGCCGCACCGTTTTCGGTACGCCCGGGACAAATTCAATTCAATTAAATCATAACAATTAGTCACAACACAATAATCGAAGCAATAGTGGATAATATATAGTTTGTAATATCGGTAAATGTACACTGTAATGGCGCTCAATAGGTGATGTGTATGTGAGTACTTTATACAAAGCAACAAAAATGTGAAAACATCGATAACGATATAACGAGCATTTCCCGCGCAGTAATTCTCCAAGATGGCGGAGTAATTCCCGCCAAATGTAACGGAAAAGCGCATTCGATTGGTTTATGTGAAATGTTTTGGAAGAAAAAGTTTATTTATCTTCTCGCATGTTTGTTTTATGAGTTTATACGTAAATAATGACGGGCATGACTCTTTTTAGACAAAGGTTAGGCACCACAATAAGAATAGCTAAATCTACTGTGAGGAGCTGATAAAAGTACAATATTTTAGGACTTACAATGTAAAATATTTTAATCATGATACATCTGTAAGGCTAAGGATGCTCCCATCGGGGCTGCGGGTTGTTCGAAAGAGATACCGCGGCCTCGACATAAAGGGCTAAGAAGGAACATGGGTGGTTTTTAGTCAGTAGAAGTCTGACACTCCAGCTAAGGATGCTACTGTTTACTCCACAGGGTGTAAACGGACTCACAAAGCCGTAAACCAACCATTATGTCCATCAAACAAAGCCAGCAATAATTTTTGCGTAGGGTCACCTACGCAAAACTTGAATTAACTAGAATTAAATTTTTTTTTTAATTAAATATTAAAAAAATTGGTTGCCTGTAAAGTCGGTATACGGGCGAAAGTTTTACGTGACAACGAAAATAGAAGCGCAAGACATGAACCGGTGTGTATGCCTATCTCTCTCACTCTCTCTCTCTCGCTCTGGACGCGTGCCTCTCACTCGCTCTCATTGTGAGCGCATAACGTGAGCGGAGCGTAACGCAGTTTCTTGAAGTGTCACCCGGCAAACCAATTTATAAGACGTTGTCACGTCAAAAAATTAAATTTTACGGAGTATATTTAAAACTGTAAATAAATGGATTCAGTGTGTGGCACTACAAAAAGTCCTATTACAACATAGGGCAAAAAGTACTACAGCACCATCTATAATCAAAATGAAGAACTAAATAGGGTAGAGTTTTAAGATGATTAAAAAGGTACATCCATCACTGAAACATAATATATAACGCACTTACACCAGTACACTAATTAACTCAATTGATTTCGATTGTGAGACTAGTGCACTCGAAAATTATTATTCATTAAGTTCCCTACCTCTTCCTGCCTGTGTCCAAACAGCCGCACATAATCCCCGGGCCGTCCAATCAGCTTGCCTTTAAAGAACGCTATATAAAATATGGACGCGTAATAGTTCACGAACTGAAGGAGGTATATCTTGAGCGTTAGAGAGTCGTCAAACTCTGTCTGTGTGCGCAGGAGTTCCTTCTCTGTTAGCCATTCTGCTAGGAATTGGTAGACCTGTGGAAGTGATTATATAGTTAGTATAAGATCTCTCGACAATATAGACTCTTAAGAGATCTCAAAAACTGTAGAGATTGTTGCCACGCCAAGGTAAACCTTCGTTAACTGGTTTAATACAAAAAAAACTCTGCTTATTTTAAGGTGTTGAGCGAAATATTAAGCTAGCTTTGGCTATCATCAGAATCATTATATCATTAGAAAATATCTGGATAGTTTATCTAAGCAAACACTGAAACAGCGCTGAACTGGGACCAATAACTAAGTAATGGCGCCCAGCTGGGACCGCGAATCAGAAAATGGCGCCCATCTGGGATCAGCCATTTTTAATGGCGCCCAGCTGGGACCGGGAATTAGAAAATGGCGCCCAACTGGGACAGCGAATTATTAAGGTACCTATCGGGATACATTTGCGTAAGAAATATAAATGAACAGCATACTCACATAGTTAAATAAACAAATGAAGCACAAGTTAATACAGGCCGCCGTCGCAGTAGTAAACATGATCGGATTGTACGTTGTTATCGCGTTTCCGTTCCTTAGTATATTGGCGCCCAACAGAGACATCCGGTATAGAACAACGCCCAGCACTGTAGCTAGTGCCATTAGTACTAGTAGTGCGATGACGCTGAACGACATTAGAGTCGCGGGAAGACGCATCCGCCAGAATGGTACCATTGGCTCACGCTCTCCTGTGACGACGTTCAGCTGAGGAACAAACAATTTATTGAAGATAAACTTGAACATTACTGTTACTGTGGGTTACGTTCTGAACTTTAAATAAAAATTAACAGCACTCAGAATGGAACGCCACAATCAGATACAGTCTGATCTTCTACCTGTTTTATACGAAAATTCAGATTAATTGCTCACTATTTCAAAGGAATCAAATTATACCTGTGTTCTTTTAACGTGTGCTAATCTAGCGAGGTACTGTGGTCGTGGATGCTCTTCATACACATCGAAACCGGTTAGATCCCATCTATGCGTCATTTCTGCTGAGTATCGTTTCCATAGCTCCAGAAAACATGCAGCTGTGAAATCATCATAATAAAATATATATTTCGGGCAAAGACTCGTGCAGGTTATTCAACAATTCCTATAATAAAATGAGGGTAGTTGAATAAGGAAAACCAAAGAAAGCTATAGAAGTCAATCTTCCTATTATTTCTCGTTCTCGTTAGTCTGCCAGTTAGGAAAGGTTTCGCTCGAACACCGAAGAGACGTAACGGACCAAATTCTACTTTATAAAATAGTTAACAGCTTAGTGAACGCGCCCGATCTTTTAGCTAATCTAAGAATAGCGGTACCTCGACGGAGAGCTATTAGATCTGGTCGCGAAACTACAACTTTTGCTACCACTGCAAGCCGTACCAACCTTGGGAGCACCGCACCAATAAACCGTTTAATGATGAACTATAATAGGATTGCTGCACGAACCAGTAGCATCGACATCTTCTCTAACACCTTCCGTCAATATCGTATGAAGCTTTTAACCAGCTCGGAGTCTCACGATGTATGAAGCAGGGTTATTAATTGCATCCACTTTCACCCTATTCTTTTTAGTTGTTTAATTTAATTAATCTTTTGATTCTGTCTTTTTGTTATATAATTTTGTAATTCCCTCGTACATAACCCACTTTTATTTCTAAGTTTATTTTTTAATGTAACCTAAAATATTTATGTTGTTGTACTTGCCCTTTATTTTTCTGCGAGTGCTGTGCACTTCTATAAGTGACGAATTCACTATACTTAAAACTGTTTGTGATGTAAGTTTATGTATGTTCTTAGTGAGTAAGTCGTTGAAGTGCCATAAATAAATAAATACAAACAATAATTTTATATTTCACGTTTATTGAGTTGCGGCTGGGATACTGTAAATTACCCTCGAACAAGTAAACATTAAAGAGTGACCAAAAATTACATACCCCAAAAGCTCATGAAGACAGCGAAGAACACAGTAGTAGGATTATCGAAGAGATATGTTATTCGGGATTGTAAACACGTCGCTTTTAGATCCCAGAAGTCGCAGAAATAGTCGCATAGTGGACACATCTTCACTGATGAATCGTAATTACATACGTCTTCACTGAAATTATGCAAGAATATAATCTTAAAATCTTATAATTCCTTTTGTTACGATAAACAGTGTTCATGGGGTGCAAGGATGCTTCACCGCCAGATAACATTTACCCCCAAGAAATGGATTCTTTACCAAATATACGTGCACCCTTACGAAGCTCCGTACTTTTTCCATGTTAAAATCATTTCATCCAAACAATTAAGGATGTATTTACAAATCTGACGAAAATAAGCAGTTTTTCGGTACATTATGTGGCCAAATGAAACTAAACCAAGTGAAACCAATAATTTACACATATAGATTACTCTTTAATCTTCAATAGTTATTACTTTTTATGCTAAAATGTTGGTTAATAATATTGTAAAAAAATATTTTCGGTACCTCTCCGCACAACATTTGCGATATCGTGTTGACTTTGGGTACATTACTCTCTCTTTTATGACATTAATTTATCTATTTAAAAATATTTTATAGAACTAGATATGTTCAACTCAAATAATTATTATTAAAACTATCAAAATATTACAAGCAGAGCCTGAAAAAAAATAACAATCAAACCTAATTTTTCGGCATATTTATCGTTATTGCGTGGACCTTAAGCGCCTGACTTAAGGTATATTTTAGTGGTCACGGTCATGATAAATTACGCAAAAATTTGAAATGCAAGACTTATTTTGCGCTCGACCATCGTCGTGGGTGGACTCTGTGTCGTTTTTTAGCTGGAACTCGTGTTGAAAAAGATAGCTCTACGAGCACAAAATATTTGTAGTAGTAAAACTCAAAAATTAAAATTGAACCGCGAGAATTCGTAAACGCGCCCTTAAAGTTATGATTTAAATATACGGACTATTCAAGTTGGTAGTCAAAGCTTGACAAATCATTTACTTCCTGAATTAAAAATAGCTGCTTACCTAGGTGTGTTGCTGTAAACTGTGGCGGCCGAGTATATGACGCATATTAAACCTACTATTGACGCGGGAATCAGCATATGTGTGTAGAAACCGAGCCATGCAAAATATAAACCTGAAACAAAAATGAAACAATATAATTTCTTAAAAAGCAAAAGAATAATCAGGCGATAATATAAGAAGATTCACACTGATGGGAAGGGCTCCTCTTTAGGCCCGGTTTCCACCAAAGCGGAGATGAGCAGAGCGGAGCGATGTGCCAAATTCGACCAATCACAGGAAGGGCGACAGACCTGATGTAAATTTTAACTAATGTGACTGGTCGATTTCCGCACATCTCCTCTCGTCTCCGAAACCGGGCCTCTTTTTTTTTGGGTGGGGTGGGAAATCATCAAATAACCCCTCCCGCTCTTGGGCAGAGCGAAAGGGAGTGTCAGACTTCTACTGACTAACAACCACCCATGTTCCTTCTTAGCCCTTCATGTCGAGGCCGCGGTATCCCTTGCGAACAACCCGCAGCCTCGACAGGGCCGAAACCGGGCCTTAAAGAGGGAATGGGCTGTAATCTACCACGCGAGCCCAATACGGGTTGGTAGATGTCACGTCTTCGAATTCTTGGTTCTAGGACATGTCGGTTTCCTCACGATGTTTTTATTCGCGGGTTCGAGTGTGTTAATGATACGAACCTATTTTAACTCCAAAATAGTCCTTGACATAGTCTAGAGGTTGGTATTTAATACATTTGGAGACAGCCGCCCATTCCGTGTATAGTAAATGCCTCATGGAACCAGGAGTTTTGAGATCACCCTGAAAACATACAAAAGACACCAGAGGAAAAGTATTAATAACTAGGAAATTCTTTTACTGGTTTTCGCATAACGCAGGGCGGTGACCGTATTTCGATTTATGTTGCCGTACCCATTCTAGAAGCGGCAAGCAATTACGAAATTCGAAATTTTGTTGGTGTTTTGAACTCCTTAATTACAACGGGGACGTGGAATCTTCCCGTAAGTTGATATCGTTACAACATTTATCGATTACAAAATTAATCGATCACCAGCTGCTCTACTTCATCATTTTCCTGTCCTCATCCCAATTTTTTTGAGACCTTCTTTCATCATCATCATTTCACGCCGGAATCACCCACTTTTGGGTATAGGCCTCCCCTTTTTTCTGCTACTCCTTTCTGATCTGTGTCGTCCCTTATCCAACCGCTTCCCGCACTCCTGACAATATCGTCGACCCAACGCGCTTTTGGGCGGCCCTGGTTTCTCTGGCCCAACCTTGGCCACCATTCGATCAGAATCTTACTCCATCGGCCATCTTCGCGTCTAACCAGATGTACTGTCGTACCCCACTTGTATTGCCCTGTCCCCGACGTCAAACCAAACACTTTCACACTTCTCAATTAGTCGTTATCTCAGGAGTCACCTCCTTGCTAGCCATATCATCTTTCACAGTCTATCCATCAATCGTTTCTTTGGTCTTCATCTACTCTTAAAGTTATCTCTATATCTCTACTTGTTATAGTGAAGCCCATTCAATTGCATACTTACATCGTGTAAAGGATAGGCAGCGCTATAAGTACAATTAGATATCAGTCTTGTGATGCCGAAGGCGAAGTCATCGTTCAACCGCTCCGAGAACTTCTTCCGATCCAGAATGAACTGAACGATGCGCGAACGAATGGATGGCGTCCAGAAACATTCGGCTGCCGTGTCGAATCTGCAACGAATATTTGAAAAATAGTTTCTTTATTGTTTATTAAAATTGTATCTGTGAGCAACACGTAGTTGCAGTACATTTATTGAAATGTAAATGTGGTGTTTTTCCACCTATGGGACTCTTTGGAGGATGGGAAATCATCAAATGACTCCTCCAGCCCTGGGCGAAGCGGAAGGGAGTGTCCTTCTTAACCCTTAGTGTCCGGGGCCGCGGTATCTCTTTCGAACAACCCGCAGCCCTGACAGGACCTTCATATCTTGTGCTGCCTGTCCTGTTGTTTGTACATGACATGGACTGAGGAACGTGTTCAACTCATCGAGAAATTTTAAGTTGAATCAATTTATATTGCCATCGACTCGCATATAAGAGTGGAAGTGCGCATGGTAATTGGCAATAATGGGGTCTAATAATACCGAATAAATGTATGCCAATTGTGTTGTGACTATGAGTGAGGCGCCCAACCAATTACGGGGGAACATAGTACTTCGTACTGGGTAAAACGAGACCCGTTGGTAAGACTGGTCGTCAGATTACAGGTCACCAAAAACTTGTAATGACTGTCGAAAGACTTAAATGAGACCAAGCGCAGAACGTTATTTCTCATGGAACTCGGTATGTAATGGTTGGTCACCCATTTACAGACCGACCTTGACAAACGCAACTTAACCTTGTACCCAACTGTGATTATTTAGTCACGAACTTACTTATATAGGAGTGTAAAATCAGATATCAAACTGTCAAAAAAATACTTACAAATACTCCTTGTCCTTCGAGTAAATGGCAGTCAGTCGGTGTCCCCTCTCGGGAAACATTTCGGTGTCAACGCGGACCTTAGCCATGAAGCGGTCCCAGCACGCGTCCACTTGCTCTATGAGGCTGTTCGTCTTCTCGTGCACATCCTTCAGAGCTGAGAACTGATTCGGGATGTATAGAGGTTATTGCGTGAATGGAAATGCTGTCGGTAGTTTATGTTTTTCGAAGCGAATTTCGCCGATGAAACTGAATGTGATCGCTATAGTCCAGTTCAAACTATATGGCGGCTCTGAGGTTAGCTGCAAGTGACGGTCGGTGGTAGGTAGACGGTTCTTATTTTAGAGTGCCTCGTCACATCTAACGTAAAGTTGCGCAGAAAACAATTTTAGGTATCAGCGGAGGACGCATTGTCTTGACTGAATAATGCGCAGACCGTCACTAGGCAGCGAACTTCCGAGCCGCCATAAAGTTTAAACTGAACAATACATCAAAACGGCGTTCAAGAGCTGTCAGAATAAATAATCCGTTAAAATATTTATAGACAATGAAAGTTTGGACACAGTGCTGATCGCATTCAGTTTCAATTGTGAAATCGCACTTTTTCGTTGACATTCTAAGAAAGTGTAATATTATCGGCTTTGGAATAGTGTCATTTGAATTGGTTTGGTCTTTTTTTCAACATGCATTATTTTCACTAGAATGTTAATTTACATATTTTGGGCTTACATCAATTCCACAAAATTGAATGGTTGTTTGTACTTTTAGAACACAGATTCTGTAGTAGAACTGGTGTGCATTAGTCACCCATTCATCATTAAGATTTTGAATTTTTTCTTGCCGAAACATTAAAATGGTGTTAAGGTGACTATGCCACTATGGTTCTATGCCCATTACTCCTTTAAACATGCATGAAATGGTTGTTTTAGATTTTTATAATTTGGTTATAATTTATTTTGATTCTTATATGTTATGTTTAATCATTTTGAAGCAATGCGGATAGCGGCTTGAGCAGGTTTACAGTATAATGATTTTTTATTGTAAATTAATAAGTTACTGTGTGATGAATGTTTTTTCAATGTAGTGTTCTATCTCACTACTGGGTGTATGTCAGCTCTATTTTTAGCATTAAATTGATTTGATACTATCGGCACAAATGCTACTTGAGTTATGATAGCTAGCACCCAGCTTCCGGAACGACAATTATCGACGCGTCGAAATTAAAAGCAACTGATGTGTTTGCCTTTTAATAATTCATTCAACCCATCGAACCATTTTTTGTGTTAATTTTCGTTCCAGTTACAGGATGTTCGTCAATTTCAGCTGGAAATCTGTTTAAGACGTACAATTAGTTAAGTAGTCACCTGTCTACAAATCTACTTTGCCGAGTGTACTTTATTCCGTAGGTGATAAGTGTAGTGTATAGATGTAGCGGAGTAGTCTGTTAATTACTTTCTTAGTTTAAAATGACAATATGTCCTACTTTATGAAACCATGATGTATGGTAACTAACAAACTACCATAATTCAGTATAGTGTCAAGTGACATACAATATTGTTACAGTGGCAACTTAATTGGAGTATACTCTAATACAAAATAGACCTAATCTACAAACAGTTACAGTATAATTTGCATTGATCCTTTGGATATTTGCGATATTACGCTAATAAAAAAATATAGGTACTTTATTCTTATAGAGATAGGGTATATTTTGTATTGTACAAATACACCAAATGATCTGCTAAAATTACAAATACATACAAAGGTGACATTTAAGTGTTCATCAGTTGGACCATGTTAATTTAAGTGAGACATCAAATTGTTTCCCCAAACACCAAGTTAGCACAGTATTACATCATACAATGTTTCATGAAAGCCATATTGCACCATAACAACAAACAATAAAGTTGAAATAGGATTGGACAACAGTAATTAAAAAAGCTTATCACCACATAAATGTTGACATAATTATTCACATATCTTTAAAAATACCAGAATTTCCCATTAGTTGCAACTAGTATTTATTTTTATTATTTAGCTAACACAAAAATAAAAATAGAGCGTACTGTGCATCTCGACAGAATAACAACAAAATAATGTCACGTGTTCTCGTTTAGCAACAAATCTATTACTTTCACAATCATTGAAACGAGTTAAAGAAAAAAGCGGGTAGTCTGGCAAAACTAAGTAATAACAGAAATCAATGTAATCTATCCTCTGAACCAACTTTACACTACTGGATAGGTAAGTTAAGAAAACTTAACTTACATAATGTACCTTTTTTTGGGGAGTGGGAAATCATCAAATAACCCCTCCCGCTGTGGTCAGAGCGGAAGGGAGTGTCAGACTACTACTGACTAAAAACTACCCATGTCCCTTCTTAGCCCTTGTGCCTAGGCCGCGGTATCTCTTTCGAACAACCCGCAACCCCGACGAGTTACCTATCTACTTTACTTTCTGTTCAGCTCAAAGCTATGGCGCGTCGTTGACTGTTGCCACTTCCTTGATCTACCTACCTTACCCAGCATATGGCACAGACTCCACCAAAGCGAAGACGAGCGGAGCAGAAAGATATGTGCCAGATTCCACCAATCACAAAAACGACAACCGCATGGCATCCTTCGTCTGATTGGTCGGTATCGTCACGTCTCCGTTTGTTTCTGCTTATGAGGAGAGAGACGATGGATAAGATGTAGATTTAAACAAATGTGATTGGACGGTTTCCGCTCGTTTCGGTTACGGAGGAGTCCAGGCCTAAAACACCATAGGTCAACACCAAAACAACATGACATTCAACACCAATGGAGGCCAGCCAAGCGGCGAGTTAGCAAAGCCATGCTCATACCTGATGCATACCTTAGACATATACAATGCTGCATTCAGTATCGCATTCGCCCGACCAGACTTCCTGATCTTACTGCATTCCTATAACACATGATGTGATGCAGTTATGACACTGTGCTGCAACACTGTGTTCACACACCGTGTTTTAGTACACAACATTTAGGCGGAGATGATTTTGAATTTGAATCTTTAGTTGACTAGTTAAGATTTAGTTTTTATTGAACTGAAAGTCTGTTATAACGTTTTTGCAACGCTGTGCTTGAATGCAATACATTTCGGAATGCACATAAAAAATTTAAGTATACAAGTATTTTTGTTAATTTTGCATTACAATTAAATTGTCTATTGTCGAATTTTATAACATAACATTCATGTGAACTGCAGTTTTGTGTTTTTGTTTTTTTTTATAGCTTTTCTGGTCTTTGATTTTTAACCTTTAAGAAAACTTTAATTGGACCTGCCTTTATAGACACTTCCTTAAGTTAAAAGTCAAAAGATCAAAACAGAATCTTATATTTTTTTAATATTTGATGTAAAGGTAGAAAAAAGAACATCTCTACTCAGGGTCTCATCCAATGAAAATACATGTTATATTAATAGTGCTGTGCCACAACATCGACAAACATCTAATATCGACATCAGATACAACACAACTAAGAAATGCATTTGTTAAAACTTTTAAACTAGTGTTGCACTCTAAACAAAACAATATAAACATATCTAAGATATACGATGGGACCATTAAATATACTATAATGGGTATAGGATATGACCTTATCGATAATATAACCCATTACATTGGAAATATTATTATTACGACCTTACTTGTGAATGTTGTTGCTTTGGTAGGTGTAATGCAAGAATATTGTTCGTTTTCTTGGTACTCAAAAAGAACATTATCATTTTAAACCATTATCATTTTTTTTTTCTTACGTTTTTTGCATTTTGAAGGTTGCTCATAGAAACAGAACAATGTTTTAAATATATTTAGCATTAATATCATTTATTGATTGGTGAAAGCTGGCCACAATTCTGGCCGTTTAAAATAAAAATCTACCCTCATTAATTTTTATACTTCTCAACAACGAACAACATTCACAAATAAGTAAAGAAAACACTTCTACCTGAAGCGAAGCCCTTGTTCTAGAACCATATAAAGCCATAACACGAGTTCTGCGCCTAAGAGGGGTCATTAGTCGTTTAGTACAAGAAGTATTGGGGTCATAATTACCTTCATAGGCATCCGAAGTTTGAGGATCTCGCTGTAGTCTCTTAGAACGGAGACAGGAGCGTGGATCTGTAAGTAAAATACAACAATATCACTACATAGTATAAAACAAAGTCGCTATCGCTGTCTGTCCGTCCCTACGTATGCTTAAATCTTTACAACTACGCAACGGATTTTGAAGCGGTTTTTTTTAATAGATAGAGTAATTCAAGATGAAGGTTTTAGTATATAATTTGACCGACAACCACGCGGGTGAAGCCGCGGGTATCAGCTAGTGTAGAATAATTATGTCGTTGTGTACCCACTGTGTGGACCGATGACGATGGTGATGATGATGGTGATGATGATGACGGTGAAGGTTGCGGGGATCCGCTAGATGCGAGACGCACGGGACCGGTCTATATTGCGTGCGACATGTGAGGAGGCACTATGTCTAACAGTGAACGTCTTTCGACTGAAATGATGATGATAGTAACCACAGTGTAATTTAATGACCTTGTTTTCTATTGCTAACACACTCATTGATATAACAATAATCTAAGTAATTTGGTTTACCATCAGTTTCATTGCAACAACTTAAGAACCATCACTTACTTCGGTGAAGGAAAACATCGTGAAAAAACTAGCACGCCTTTTTTTTTTGGCGGGTGGAAAATCATCGAATAACCCCTCCCACTCTTGGGCAGAGCGAAAGGGAGTGTCAGACTTCTACTGACTAAAAACTGTTGGAATATTTGGTCCAAAGAGCGGGAAGAGTATTAAATAAATTATTTGTAAAATAAGAATTAGAAAAAAGATGTTCATTGACAAGAGTGTTTATTTCAAGTAACTAGGCAATACATAAAGAAAAAATATAACTATGAAAACCAGTTTGCACAACAGAGGCTACTTATCTACAACAAAAACCACCCATGTTCCTTCTTAGCCCTTTATGTCGAGGCAGCGGTATCTCTTGCGAACAACCCCGACGGGCGTCGGCCCTTACGGGCCCCTTCCATGTTGCTGACATCTCTTCGAGACGCGCGTGGAACACGAACGCCCTCGACACGGCAAACTAGCATGCCTGAGATATATTTCTTGACGGCATGAAAAGCCAAGTCAAAGGCCCATATGGGGGGTATAAAACTCTGACACCAGGTTAGTCATTAACCACACGATAAATAAAGAATTGCAACAACAGGCAATAATTTTTTTTTTTTTTAATTAAAAATATGGCTTCTAGAAAAACAATTTTATTCTGTTACTGAATTCATGAATAATGTTACTAAATAATCTATTTTAAATAAGTTAATGAATGCCGAGTGTTTTGTTTATGTTGTGTACCTACCTGAATTATGATTATAGATATAAGTAAATATTTGCACGCTTGCTTGCAGGCAGAGTACAGTGACTTTTTAGGCTATAAGATCTTTTCCTGTAATTTGTATGTATTTCTGGCAAATAAACATTTGATTTGATTTGATTCAGCTTTTTAAGAGGCTGACCAAAAACTGAGAAAACCTTTAAAACAAAGGGGTAAAAAGTATAAAATAAAAATAATTATTTTGAGTTTGTATGACCTGAGTAAAGTTCTGTCCTACAAAAAGCCAGGTGAAGCAAAATGAAAAGGTAAATTGCTCGACACATCACCGACATAAATACTCGTTTTACTGTCTGTTAGTGGCCATTAAACCGTCTTTTATTACTTCACCGGTAGCTATTACACAATTATGAATGAACCATCTGTCTTTATGACATCGTAACAAATAACAACAATAGGTAAACAGCCCATATTTACGCAGAAAAGTAGCTCTTAATAAGCAGTAATCTCTTGCGATGGGTAGGCCTCTTCTAGGTCTATGTAAACTCAGGGCAATTGTAATGTTTTGTTGTATACGTGAGGGAGTGGGTCATGGTCATCGAAGAATCTGCAATTTCAAGACCTGAGGTCAGATACTGACGTGGTAGTACGAGGACTAGCCGACGACGGATGCGTAACGGATATGTTAGGAGTAGCCCAACATTTTATTATCCTTCGGTCGGAGGTGCACCCTCATCCGTCTCGCCTTTTCCCAACTATTTTGGAGTCAGGTTCCAGTCTAAACGGATGGAGTTGAATATCACAACATTTATGTGAAGCCTCTGCTTATGACCACAACTCACGAGGTAACACGCCTAGCCTGGTCTTTTTTTTTGGGTGGGAAATCATCAAATAACCCCTCCCGCTCTGGGCAGAGCGGAAGGGAGTGTACCGACTAAAAACCACCCATGTTCCTTCTTAGCCCTTTGTGTCGAGGCCGAAAACATCGAAACACTATTCCTTACCTTCACAAAATTCAGTCCATACATGTTCTCCGGCTTTTCCCTTTCCAACTGCAGTCCTTCCAGTTCCAGGTTCTGTTCAAACACCTTCCTCTGGTCATGAGCCTCTTGCGTCATGGCATCTTCTTTTAAAGCCTCCCAAACTAGCACATAGTCTATGGATCGGACGCCATCGTTGAATGTTAGGGAGGGGTTGTTTAGGATGCCCCCCATAACTATCCTGTTTGTTTGAAATAATGGTATTAAGTCAGTTGTCTTTGGTATTATTGGATTTGACGGTGATGAAGTGCGAAATGAGCGTAAAGTGCTAAGCTTCTAAGCGGTTTGACATTTGGGATCGTTTGGTCATAGACGTCAGTAGGGTTACAGTAGTAACCTACCGAATAACGCGACTCCTTCCTTATTTGTGGTCTTTTGAACAAACTCATCGATACCTGTCCGAGGAGAATGGAGGGATATACCAGATTCCCATCGACTAAAACCCGACGGTTTACACGCACCCGGCAAAATCTCTTCTGACCTGGCTAGACCCCTGCTAAGTGCTAACTATTATAGCTCCTACCTACAGGTGACACTTCCCAGTAAATCAAGAGACACTAACCATCAACAGTTGCTGCATGGAGATCCTAAATAAATAAACATGGGGTCTTGGCCCCGTTGAATCTTGACGGTCTACGTGGGAAAATAATTACGCTACTCATTGTTTTCCAGTGACCATTTAAACCTCTATAGGTTCTTCAATAGGTCTTTAGGTTGTAATTATGATATACCAATTAATTTTGCGGTTGGCATTCGGCACTGAGTACTGCATCACGATTATTTATATACTCTTACGCAGTTATTTTCTGGTAATGTACCTATGAGTAACATTATGCATACTACATAGGTAAATAGGGAATAAATTGTTTCCTTCCTTGTTGTGAAACCCGTGATTATTAATTCTAACTGTGTCCCATGATTAGAACAAAAAAGTGATACTGATGAGTTTTTAATCACATAGTATCAGTCACATGACTAATCAAAAATCTAAAACCACATCAATTGATTCAATAAAATCTGACTGAGGTCAAATAAAACACCCTTGAAGTAAATTATACAACATGCCAAACGTTATTTGTTAGCGAAACCCATGCATTATCCCACACCACAACCAGACAATGACAAACAAAAAAATCTTATCATAGATTTAAATCGTAGACTCGCCTTACACGCCAAAAAATGTTACCGTTGTATAGTATTGTCTTGCTCACTCATACTGCACATCGTATATTTGGTTTCATGTAGGACTTTTTCGCGCATCTTAAGTACGGTGAGGGCACATCGATGATTTAAATCTATGATTATTATAATAATGTATGAGGTTTCGCCAAGTGAAGGCCTATAATAGTTCGGCAGACAAATCGTTTGATCAAATGTTTGACCAAATTACTCACGAGCAATGGTTGGCTGGAGGTTTGCCATTGCCGTTTGGATCAAGGTTTGTGGCAGGCTCACCACACCCACAGTCTTCGGCCGCACGTGTTGAGGCTTCGCTACCATTGTCCCTGAAATTATTCTACATTTGGGGACATTGCTGTGCCAATGCGGCATTAGGTACCTATGGTACTTCGATTAGAAATGTTAATAAGTACGCGATAAAGTTAATTATTAGTTGCGCGACGTTGACGTGTTCACTGTATTGCAGCTTTTCTAGTAAGGGCCGATTCCACAAATGAAACTGAACGCGATCAGCACGTCTAAACCACGTTTAAGAGCCATCACTGTCATAATTCGTACGGAATATTGACACTGGCAGCTCTTAAACGTGATTTAGATGTGCTGACTGCGTTCAATTTCAATGGAGCAAATCGCCCTTACATTTTCTTTCTTTCTTAGATTGTAATCCAATAAAGTGAACGACATCTGTGTAAATTAGTAAGTAGAATCACAAATCAACTGGTCAATTGTCAGTAGCGGTACAAAGCTGGTATGACGTCACTCAATTAGATTCTAATAATGGCCTCCAGGACATTCATTGAAGAAATAGTGTGTTCTTCGTCATCATTATAATTATGTAGACTTTTGTACTTTGCTACTTAGTATTTACCGTAGGAATAACTAATAGGTACTTCGTTCTGAATTGAAACTACTTGAATACAAGATAATTCTATGCAATTATACATTACAATTATTTATGTTGCGGTCTAAAAGGTTTATTAATAGAAAATCAAAAGTTCTAAATACCTATTTGAATTTATATTTTTTCTATAATACCTTTACCATATCATTCGTTTTCAAGATTCGTATGGACTTATTTGAAAACGTCTAAGTCAGGTCATCACTCGACTCGACTTGAGACTTGGACCACAGCCAAGGCTGGGTTTATTTGAAAGAAGCATCTTGAACCTTTATGAAAGTCTAGCTTTCTGGTAAAATGTAGCGCTCGTCATACTGAAAATCCATTCGATTGACCTATTTCTGAACTCTGAAAACTCGGAATGGAAATAAAAGTCGGAAACTATTACGACGGTATCCTTATCGATCACGTTTCTCTGAAATTACTTAAGGAACGAATGAACGATATCAAACGACTTCTCCGGAATCACGGTTTATTCAGACTACGTGCCACGATCGTAAATGAATGCGATCTTATATAGAAACTTTATACCTTCGATATCCGTTGTATGAACTTGAAGGAACGATGATACAAATATAGACTGAAAAGTATATTGAACAAATAGATATTTGTACAGACATTTGACCATCACCTGTGATATTAAAACAATTATTGGATTGTCATAAAATAAAATAAAAAAACATGCATTCAAGATTTTATGGCATAGTTCTGATGATCGCGCGAAATCGCGTCTAGTGTCAAATTGACAGATGACAGCGCACAAATACGCGCCAAAACGGCTATTGGGGAGCGAAGTCGGGCGATCATGAACTTACCTGTAATTATAAACATAAACTAACAGTAACTCTTTGAACATATTAAAAAGATGCCGTTATTTAGATTACAGTGATAATAAATCCTTAATGTATTTACTCCTGAAGATTCATACCACTCAATTCACAAGACAGCCCATTACAAATAGCCAGAATATTGGTAAACAAAAATAATAAATTGAAACAAAATTCAAGCAGGAAGTTCAACGACACACAAGAACAAAAAATCACACGGTGACGTAAGCATTTAGCATTGCTGCTTAAAGCACATACATAGATAGGCTGAATATATTTGCAAAATTCACACCCGCTGATGTTATTTAAGTACTGAGTACTAGACTAAGTAAGATCTTGAAGACTATTTAAAAAAAAAGATCAGTGCTTAGAGCAATTCTACATCACGCTACTGAAAGTGGCAAACTCGTTACCAAAGGGGTTTGAACTTTTTTGTATGGAAGCTGGCATATCGATCCACCGCCATTTTGTATAATATAATATCTCGGTAACGTGACACTTTGGGGTACCGTGTTACTGGACATTTTTTGTTCGTCTAGATATGTCCTCTATCCATACTGTATAGCACTTGCATCGTGGGCCGCGATTTCGAAAAAAAAAACAAAATGGCGGGCAGGTTGATATTTTTTTTTAAACATTGTAATTGGAAAAATTCCTAGTGTGGGGCACTAGGAATTTTTCCTGTATCGTGGAAGCGTTTACAAATATTTAAACTCACATTCACAAACACACCCAGACCCGAAACAACTATCTGTAGGCCATACAAATATTTGTTCCCTGCGGGGATCGAACCCGCGACACGCAGCGCCAATCGCTCAGCCACTGCGCCAACCGTGCCGTCAAATATCTGCCACATCGGTTCTATCCCCTTTTGGGACCACGTAATTTAAATTGACATCGACCTCTAAGTAGAAGGCCGCGTGTCCACCAAAGCGAAGACGAGCGCAAGGTGCAAAACTTGACCATTTACAGAATACGTCATGTAGATTTCAACTAATGTGATTGGTTAATTTCCCGACGCACGTCTTCTCTTCGCTCCGTTCGTCTCAACTTTGGTGGAAATCAGGCTTAAAATGGAAGTATCCCGATATTACAATGCAATGATTGTGTATTTATTGAATCGTCAAAATACATCACGTTATCTAAATTCACTATTAATTAAATTCAATCAGTAACAGTTGTCCTGTACCAAAACTAATTAAATTAAGTTTTTAAACTGACATGGTCACTGAAAACGGGAAATTTACCATGTGTGCTGTTTGTGGTAAATATTATGTTTTCAGTGTTAATGATAATTAAATTCAGTTACAAACAGTAGTTAAAAACGATTAATTTATATGATCTTTATCATAGTTAATAGGTATTAGTGTATCGAGTGTAATTCATATTTTGTGTTCGTGCTATTTTATTAACTTAGTTTTCCTAACTTATTATGATCTTAGTCAATCGATTCATTAAGCCCTTTTGCATTGGAAATGTCCGAATTGGTGTAAGTAAACGTACATACAAAAACCTAGAGTATATTCGTGATAACACCTCTTTAGAAGATGAAGAAGGTGCGAAAGTTGCTAAAACAATCATGGCGCTTTCAACACACATTGTCATGGTTTGAGGAAAATTATTGCAAACAGTTCTGTCATGTGGGTAGGTAGGTATATAAATTGAACAAATAAATGAAAAGCCAATGTCAACATTGACAGGCAAAATATGTTTAGGGAATTCAGTTTCAAAAAAATAATAAATTGCGACTGTGTGTCACGGCCGCTTTATATTTCCCCAAAGAACTGTTAGGTATAATGGAACGTATAGAAAGAATTACGACATAATATTATCATACAATGTAATAATAGGGCTTCAGCTAAAAGTGAAATTCTAGTGGGCACGTGTTTTGCAATACCCGAAAATAAATACAATCTTATGAACCTTCAAACTGAAAAGAAGATATTCCTGACCCAGCAATGAAACCTACCTCTAACCAGCTATCAGTTGTTAGCGACTTCATCGAGTTTTATAAGAGTAAGACTACATTATTTCCGAAGCACATTCAGTGTTTCCAACACAAAAAGGCTAAAACGAATCGTTTTCCGCGAGTCTACGATTGTTTTAGTCACCACAAATACGGAATACCTGCCAAAATCGACGGTGACTCATAAAAACGTCAGCGGTGGTTCATTTGCATTGCATTGTGGGACGTATCACTCACCGGTCGGTGTTCATGTCCTGCGATAGATTGTCCTGGTACGTGCTGAGGACTGACATCGCCTGGAGCTCCCCGTTTTCCTCCTGGGTCTCCCTCTCCGTCTGGCCCAAACAGTAAGCGAATCAGTCACTCTCTTATAACAGTTTGACATTCAAGCTAAATTGATGTCTTTACGTCTACACGTAAGAGCTATTGTTGAGTCAGAGATCATGTGCCGGCGGCAACGGCACAGATAACAGAAAATTAGTACAATTCTTGATAACACCCGCATATTTTAAATTTTTACACCTCTTCTTCAAGTTGTTAATTTCGTACAACGCTACGTCGAACACAATTAACACAGTTCTTAGTAAATCACCTCATTATCATTGTGTTGCTCACAAAAACTGCACAAACTCTCAAATTACGGACACGTAGCAACTGACCTTGGTTCGTTCACTGTTCAACGCAGACTTGAGACTGAATCATCTGTGTTTGATCAGGGATCTTAGAATTTTAGTCAGAGATACGAGCTATCTATGAAGACTCATTCAGTCAGAACCGTTTCACTGATAATTATTAAACTGCTAAATGTTGTCTCTGTTTTCAGTGCTACATTATTCAATAATATTGAATTAAAAAAAGTATTGACTACTGTTTAGGACTGTTCCAAGCTAACTGTGAGTAAATGTCGGTAATCGACACGCAATACATGAAGGCACTGTACACACAGTGCGACTTCGCGCCGACGAGTCTAAAAACTTCGCTGGGAATGCATTCTTTACATAACATTGGGATTGCAGCCAAAAGTTTGGCGCAAAGAAACTTAGGTCAATGTCAGAACAGCGATCTTGAACTCCACACATAACAAACAGTAGGTGAGTATTTTTTTAGATTAAGTGGCCAGAAGAAGACGAATATTTTGATTCACTTAAAACCTTTTTTTGCATCCCTTACCCTGATACCCACTTCCCACATGTTACTTTCAGGGTTGTCTGGCTACTTGAGGACTTGAATTTCGGTTCGTATTCATGAGCTCATGAATGATCAAGCAGCGAGTGTTAATCAAACTTCCGGGCAATCCCGAAAGGAACACGTGAGTGAAACGGTAAACAAAATGTAGTGTATGACGCAAATTATAATAAATCTTGTTTATCGAAATGCTACTACATAAGTGTCTATTTGGCAGTCGGCGACCTCGTTGTTCTCGCTTGAACCCAACTCTTCCCACGCGAATGGAGGGACCAAATGAGTGAGTGTCACCGTATTAAGTGAATGAGTGCACAGATTTATCATACCCGGAAAAATCTTCGAATATTGAATTTAAAACAAAGAAATGTACTGATCAAAAGGAATTAGAGGAGCTTTTTTATTGCGGACAATCATTTCCTGTCGGGGAAGCAATCAAAGGCCCGGAAAAACGATAAAGAAAGTAGGTACTTAACCGATAACATTTAATATTATGTCAAGTGGTTATCATATTATCTTTGAACTACTTATATGTTATTAGATAATACTCAAGTGGGAACGGCTTAGGATGTGCTTCAGTTTCTTTATACCCTTACTCGTCTTTTACGACTCCCCTGAGAGGTAAGGTAGCACAAAACGTTTCACGCGAAAATTTTGACAATGAATAATCGCGCGGCCGCAGAGGTCTCGTATGACAGTGTGTGTCAGCCCTTATTGTAAAGTAATGAGTGCTAACTAACAGTACTTATCTTTATTAGGTACTATTAACAAAGTGCCATTGAGATTACCGTGGCAAATGTAACAAACCTAAAAATCGCGCATTCGGGTCATTTTTGGCATACTTTATTTTAATTTTACGGCGCAAATGAGAGTCGTGTCATAAAATTTGGATTTGGAGATCTCTTTACTTACCCTAGTGATAACCACCTCAAGTACGCGGCAAATATAAAATCTTATTTGCGTAACGAAATTGAGACTTCTACTTATAATTTTAAATCTTAACTTAGTGCACACATACCTGTTGCGGCACACAGAAATTACAAAAAAAAAACGCGCGTGTATCAGTAAAATCGCGCGCTCATCTGAACTAAGATCAAAAGCCGATAAGAGTATCAAATAATCATTAACGTGTGCTTGAACTTTTCATTACACTTTTGCTATGGAGCAGAATTTCAGTAGCCTGTATCTGTAGTACCTATTTGTAGCACTTGGTATTTAGTTTTGCATTAAATTAACATTGACATATTAGGAAAACTGTAACAGGTCGTCACCTATTTATAGCAATAAAGCAAATAGTTATATTTGTGTTCAGGAAAATGTCTTATTATTATTATAAGCCCATATTGTCCCACTGCAGGGCTAAGGCCTATTCCCTCCTTCCCCTTTTCGCGATCTGCGCGATTGTAGGTCCATCCTTTGAAATACCTTTTATTTTTCACATGCACCATCAAATCTAGATATGGACATTCATATGCTGCTTCTAGCAGCGGATGTCCTGAACCATGATAACAACTTTGTGCCTATTGTATCCTATGAATAATACTCTTTTTTATCCTCAGATCTGTGGTTTTCGCACTACAAAAACCAACCTTACAGCTACAAAATAAAGGCATTCTGAAACTTAACTCCGACAAACGTTTCTCCGCAGGATGAGCCGCCGACAGACTGTTTCGTTTTTAAGTTTTTCAACGACAGAACCTTTCCACTACGAACGTTTCGCCGACAGAACGACTAATTCACGAGTGAATCGACGACACAATTTTTCACCAAATAAGGAATCGTCGACAAAACTGATTTAGGCATGGTTTAACACTACTGACTAAATCTAAACTTGGCATAAACTATAAATAAACTAAATACATTCTGTCGGCGGCTCATACTGCAGAGAAACTTTTGTCGGAGTTAAGTTTCAGAATCAATAAAGGTGGTATCTCCATCAAATTGTTACTACTGGTGCATGGTTAGAAGTACCTAAAATTATTTTGCAAAGAATGTCTATGTTGCATTCAGTGATTTGAACGATTGAGTTCTTAGAATACTCTAGCAGAGTATTTCTGCTGATTAAAATTTTTTGCACAATGTTTTGTTTATGCTTATATCCGATCCACAAGATTATTAAAAATAGTTTGTGTTTGCTTATTTCGCTGTCACATAACTAACAGATGTGGTTGTAAACTAGTTTGTGTACATAATTAAATGAAAGTGAATATTTATTTCAGGGAAGACCATATCCTTATTTTATCGATGTAGAAGTTCATGAACCGCTCACCCTATTGACCTTACCTTATGAGTTTTACGTACTTTTTTTATTTTAGTCTTCTCTGTCCCAATAACATTTAGGTTTTCAATATTATTTACCTAAAACTATTTGCTGGTGTAAACAACTTTACAATACTTATGGAAACTATACTAATGACTGTGTTAATGAGGAATTATCAAGAGTAATGAGCAAATTATATTAATGTTAAATAACTAACAGCTCATAAATAGATTAGGTGTTGACGTAGCAATAATAAGTACATACAATGCCTATTATTATTTGAAACTACATTCAGATTTATCAAAATATGTAAAAGCAGTTGTGTTCTATGCCATTTTAGGAAAAAACTAAAAATACTAGTTTTTCGAGCCTTGGCATTATTAGAAAATTCCAGTCACCAAAATAATAGGTAGGTATTTTTTTTTTTTTTTTTAAAAACATTGCCCCACACTAGGAATTTCTCCTGTATCGTGGGTGCGTTTACAAACATATAAAGTCACATACACAAATACCCAGACCCGAAACAACAATTAAACAATTTTGTTTTTAAAATAGTTTAAGTACCTAACCAGCTATAACATTAATACAAACAGATTGCCTGGATATTATATTTTCCAATATAGAACTGCTTATTGTAAGTGATATCCCATAAGTAAAACACTAGGAATTAGTGAAGCTCAGAGTGTTTTGTGACTTCCCTATGTAATTTAAAGTTCAAATTGCTCTGATTCTCAGGTTAACTTTGAACAAATTACAACCAAAGACTTGCTACTAACAAAGTTACTCAACAAGTGGCTCATCAGTAGATTTACTAAATGCCCAACACTTTATCTTGATGGGCACCCTGTGGCTTAAGTAGCTATTTCATCACAGCTGGATAGCATGTTGGAGAAAGGTTTCATTCAGAGTATTAAATTGAAACCTATTACAATGAGATTTGAACCAGTATCTTGGACATTATTCCTAATACCAGTGGGCTAAAATTTTTATAATACTTGTATTTTTTTATATTGCATTAAAAAACATATTGTGTACATTGTATGTTGAATTGAGAACCTCCTTTATATAAGAATAATAAACAAACAATCTGATTAATCAGAACTACTTAGTGTAGGTACTCAAGGGGGAAAAAATAGATAGAATTGGAATGTAAAATATTTCATACATTATCCCCAACATACAGTCCAGATAGACTTTATAGGCTCACTGGCTATTTATGTAAACTAGCTACAGGTTGTATACATGTATGAATTTTATTCTGAAATATGATTTTATTTTTAAACAAATTAGCTAATTTATTATTTTACAAGCATTGAAAACGTTTGCAAACATTTTAAAACATAAGTACTACTACTGTTGATATGTGTGGAGGTACTGTTACTGTTTGCACTTAACTTGAGTAAAAGCAATATTTTTTAAGTTTCACTTACTGTTTAATAAACTTGACCCATATTGAAACAATATACCTACTTGTTGACCTTTGCCATTGTTTTCAATGGCTCAATATTGACTTTATTACCTGTTCATTTTAAAATAAAAAACATGTTCAGCAAAACAGGTAATTTCAACTTACATTACCTTGAATCAGTTAATCACTTATAGTCATGAAAGGAAAGTTATAGAAAAAAGATAGAAAATTCTTAGAAGTATTACCTTTTTAAGCATTTTAACCCACAAATTAGTAAGAGAGAAAAATATTATTAATAGCCTTAAGTTTTTAATGCCTCTGACAACAACCTGTACAGCCTAGATATAAAAAAAAAATACCTCGTGAAATGCTCCAGCTCCATCCCCATCCTGGAATAATTGTTGGAACGCAAGCTCATTTCTTTGTGCGTCAGACAGGAAGGATTCCGTCTCCCCGGCGTCAGATCTTTTGTGGTGCAGCTTCACACCTCCCGTGTAGATCGGAGTCGTTATCTTCGGCGTAAACACATTTGCCTCTACCTTCTCTAGTAGAGGTTTTGGCACGTCTTCTTCGAGCGAAGGATCTCCGTCAGACATCACATAAAAATAACGCGCCAAATACTTTCACACCACTATTTAATTTTTCACACGGTTCATATCCAAGACGTTCTTCCTTCCGAGGTATTAGTCATAGACGGAACCGATCTGGGTACAGATTTATCTCGTATTCTTTCACACAATAATTAACTTTGAACTGAAACTGAATTAAAAATATATATGTTTGTAAATTTGTAGATTCACACAACAGGTATTTGCACTATATTATTTATGCTACGTGATTTCGATAAATGAACGGACACCGACCAAAACTATTTCAAGGGAACGACAAGAAAAGAAAAGATCTTTTTGTATCTGAATGGGAAGGAATGACATATTATTTCACAAAGGCAATTCGGTGTGAGCTGAGATAGCTGTACACGATTGTTTAAAACAAAAAAGGGAGAAAACTTAAGCAATGCTAAAGATGTAATTTTGTCTGATGTCCTGCCTGTCAGTGTCATAAGCCTATAACTAGGGTTGTTAACAAACTTGAACACTCACAACACAAGTCACATAGTCGATACTCTTATCAGTTTTGTCGAATCATGACTGAAGACATCTAAACTTTTGATCAAAATTATTGTAAGGTGATAGAGAATACAGATGATTATACCACAAGAAAATTATATTTAAGATTAATATGAGCTTTCTTCTTTAGATTTATTTTGGAAAACACGGTAATAGAAGATCATTTTGAAAACAATATTTTCATTACTCACGATGAATCGACGTATCCTCATCCCTAAAGCATAAGTCAGTTTGATTGATTGACAGCAGCTCTGATCTACGCCTTTTGAGTTCCCTCCTCTTTAAAAGAGTAAAAATAGTTTTTGCACACATCTATTTTAATGATGTGTAATTAATCTAAGAATTAATAATTATTTACCAATAAATATATGACGGACAAAACTTTCTTTAAAATTTACTTTTTTGTATGGCAACAAATTATGCCACGCCGCTCATGATCTGTCAATTCGCGTCGCCGAAAAAGCGAAAAGGGATAGGTTGCCGGCGAAACATTTCTATCATTAATTTAAAATAAGTAATCCACAGCGATTTTTATGTGAAAAAATACAATCAAGGAAAGTATCACAAACCCAAAATGACGGTGGAGGTGCAACCCAAGACGAGGCTCCCGCAGCTTTCGTCTGACAAACAACTTACGTTTATAAAATTAGCTGTTTTATCAATGGCAGCAATATTATGTGAGTATTTTTAAAAGTTAATTAGCATTTACGTTTGTATTAGAAGGATTCCATACAGTGTCCATTCGATAAAACATAAATTAGATCGATTATTGTTATGACTTACGTGGTCCTATTGTGATAAGCAATGGCGATAAAATGTGCTGATTTTAGAAAAACACAGACCGCATCGTGTTTTTCCTTTATCAAAATGATATCTTGCTCTGTTTATAACTGCAAGATAGCACCAAGCATCGCTTTGGGAGTGTAAACATGCTTCAAAACGGGAAAAACCGGCACCCGAACACCATGCAGAGTGCTGTGCTGAAAAAAGTATTTCTGCACCTTGAAATTTCTACCACCCAACATAGTATTTTCATCATTTAGCAGGGATATTTATCCAAATACGGACTAACAGAAATAATTTCTTTTCAGCCTTTGGAACGCGTCTATTCTCAGTGTTACGTTTCGAGAGCGTTATCCACGAGTTCGACCCTTACTTCAACTACAGAACGACTAGATACCTCACTGAGGAAGGGTTCTATAACTTCCACAACTGGTTTGACGACAGAGCATGGTATCCGCTGGGACGTATCATTGGTGGTAAGATTTTACTTTATAACAAGGAAAGTTGAACCAATAGAAAGAAATAGAGTGAAGCCTTTGCTCAGCAAGTACGGACCAGTTATGATACACACACACAACAACAAAAAAAGTACTTTTTTGACATACGTGGTATTCATTCTACAGCGACGATATGACGCATGCACTGCACACTCTCAGCCATGTCACAAATGTTGTTGATTTATTTCATTGTTCTCTGAGTGTGTTCACTTCAAATGCATGCTATCGTATTAGGTAAGCCTAAACATTATGATAGTCGTAAGACAGAGAAAAATAAAATATTTTCCCATATCATTGAACCATTCATTTTTGACGATTACTACTTTTTCAACACATGTTGAACAAAAATTTTAAAAGATTAGTTAGTGTGCCTATGGCTCAACTTTATAATAAGTTATGGCAAGCTACACAAGCAGACTATTCAGTACCATCTAAATTATGAAAATCAGACTTTTAGGATAAAGGTACCGCAACTGATTAAAAAGTTTCTTGCTTATTCTCCTCTTTATAAAACTACTGTTGCCAATAAGCAATTAGTGTTATGTTTCCTTTGTACTCAATTTTGTGGTTCAATAGTGCCTTTTAATCTATCTATATAAATAAAAATTAATTGCAATTATGTTAGTCTCGCTAATACTTGAGAACGGCTGAGCCGATAAGGCTAATTTTAGTCTTGAATTATTCGTGAAAGTCCAGGGAAGGTTTGTAGGGTGAGAAAGTGGTAGGTAGGTAGGCAAGATAGGGTAATAGGCAGCGTAGCAAGTAGCTAGGAAAAAGAGCATTGCAATGCATGCTGGGTACAGCTAGTGACCTAATAAAAATAAATGGTGTGTCATTGAAATTTGACTTTGCAAAGAAACAAAGTTGTAAAGAAACTACATTATTCATCTGAGTAAACAATAGTACAAAAGGAGTATGTAAGGATCGTAGCAAGTGGCGTTCTGTGGTTTCTGCCTACCCCCATGGGAAAAGGGCGTGAGTTTATGTATGTAAACAATAGCAAAACCATGACTTCTGTACTATATTTATCATCAGATACAAGTCTACTTATCCCCTTGTAAACCAACAAAAGGTTGTTATGAAAAGATGATAATGTAAAATGGCAATACTATTTTTCTGCTGTAATTTGTATCGCAAAATAAGAAATATGTGCAGCAAGCCTTCCACCCAGGTCTCTTTAATAGACCAAGGAGTGCATCTACTGGAAGTGTTCAGCCCACAACCAACAAGGAAAAAGCTCCCCAAGACCGTCAACCAGAAATTAACACAAAACCTGTTGAATTACCCGATTGGCAGAGAGTACCAGTCAGTAGAAACCCCAATAAAAAAAGAAAGTTCTCAAACTCACAGTCTCCCGAATATGTTAATGTGTCAAATAGATTTGATGGACTACCTATAAATGCTGATACACAAGAAGCAGACAAGCCTAAGGAAAAAAAGCCTAACAAACCACCCCCTATTATCTTATATGGCATTGAGGATGTAAAGAAACTTACTGAATTCTTAGTGACAGTAGCTGACAGGGAAACATTTAAATATAAGATTGTGAACAAAAACCAAATGAGAATTATAAGTGAAGATGTAGATGTCTACAAAAAGCTTATATCAGCTATTAGAGAGAAAGGACTAATCGGCCATACCTTTAATAGAAAAGAAGACAGAAACTGCAGGCTGGTAGTTAAGAATTTACACCATACAACTCCTCACCAAGATATAAAAGACGCTTTTGAAGAAACCGGAAATGTCGTAATTGGGGAAATTATCAATGCCAGATTTGGGCCAGATAAAAAGCCCACTTCCACATTCTTTGTAAATCTTCAATCAGGACCTAACAACAAATCCGCCAAGCAAATAAGATATATCTATCACCAGTCTGTCACTGTGGAAGACCCAAAAAAAAGGAACACCATTGTCCAATGCCAAAGATGTCAACAGTATGGTCACACCAAAAATTACTGTATGAGGCCGGCTCGTTGTCTTAAATGTGCAGAATCGCATCTGACTAAAAGCTGCCCCAAGGTTGATCGCTCTACACCAGCTACATGTGCTCTCTGTCATGGTCCTCATCCTTCTAATTATAAAGGATGTGAGATCTTCAAAGAGATACTGGCTAGAAAAACACAGAAGCGTACATACCTAAGAAGGGAAAGAAATCCATCTGCACTTCCCACCACTGAACACAACAAAGGATCAGATCAGAACACAAACCATAGCCTCAACAATACTCAAACATCAAAAAAGTATAGTGAAGTCCTCAAAAACAAACAGCCAGATCAATCTTCCAACCCACAAAATAAACAAGAAACTTATCAACAATTACCAAATACAAGATTAGAGGAAATATTCATAAAACAATCTCAAAAAATAGACATTATCTTACAACAAATGAGCAACATGTTGGGGCTCTTGACAACACTGGTCAATAAACTGTCCTTGAACTAAACAAACTAAAAATAGCCACTTGGAACGCAAATGGCCTAACTCCCAACAAAATTGAGGTGGAAATGCTGTTAAATATGCATGACCTAGACATATTACTCATATCTGAGACCCATTTCACTAACAATAGTCAAATAAATATAAGAAATTACAACATTTACATGACGAACCATCCTGATGGAACTGCACACGGAGGTGCTGGTATCTTAATTAGATCCTCAATAGAACATCATGAGCTCGCTCAGTTCCAAACAGACCATATCCAAGCTGCCACAGTAAATATCCGAGATAGAAACGGCCACTTCAATATCTCATCAGCATATTGCCCCCCAAAACACAGAATAACAGAGTAACAGTTCACTGCATACATCAAAAGCCTAGGACCCCGTTTTGTGGCTGGAGGAGACTGGAACTCTAAGCATCTGCACTGGGGCTCGAGACTTATTACGACGCGAGGCAGGGAACTTAAAAAATGTGTTGATAAAAACCACCTTACAACAATAGCTACACCTGAGCCTACCCACTGGCCGACTGACCCAAATAAATTAATAATAATAATAATGTTTATTCAAAGAAAAATTAGAATTGCCCGATGTCTTGGACTTTTTCTTAATGAAAGGACTATCTAGACTCTTTTACCAAATTGACTCTTGCCTAGATGGAACCTCAAACCACATCCCTGTTACACTAACAATCAGTGCCAATGTATTGAAGAACCAGAGAAAACCTAGACTGTATAATAATCAGACTAACTGGAAACTTTTTCGTTGCCTTGTTGAGGATTCCTTACAGTTACGAGTTTCCTTAAAGAACGAAGACGAAATCGATGATGCAGTCTTAGCATTCACAGTCGCGGTCCAGAAGGCTTGCTGGAATAGCACAGAAGTGGTAAATCGTAGGAATGTAAGGCAGGCTTATGTACCACAAGAAATTAAATAAATGATTCTGGAGAAAAGAAGACTGCGCAGAGTCTGGCACTCTAGCCGGCATCCCTATGATAAAAGGTTGTTAAACAATTACAGTAAACTTCTGAAACAAACTATAAAAGAAGCAGAGAATGCCACAGTTGAGGCAAAGCTATTATCACTTACTGCTACTGCAAACTCTGACTACTCCCTCTGGAAGGCATGTAAAAGTATGAACCAGCCAATAAACCCAAAGCCACCTCTACGACTAGAAAGAAACAAGTGGGCCAGATCGAAACAGGAAAAGTTGAATGCTTTCGCTGATCACCTTGCCAAAGTATTTGTTCCCAACGAAGCCAATCCTGGCTCTAACGAAGCTGACATAGACGAAGTTCTTCAACAAGACCTACAACTTGATTTGCCTTTAAAAGTAGTGACACCAGGAGAGGTGACTAGAACCATCCGTCAATTAGACAATAAGAAAGTCCCAGGATTTGACCTCATAGACAAAAAGATCCTGTCAGAATTGCCACGAAAAGCAATAGTGTATCTGACTACGTTACTCAATTGTATTTTTAGAACATCTTACTTCCCTGCACTATGGAAGGTCTCACAAGTGATCATGGTCTATAAACCTGGTAAACCAGCACATGAATTATCTTCTTACAGGCCAATTAGTTTATTGCCTATAATATCTAAGGTTCTAGAAAAGATACTACTCCGACGGCTCTCTTGTGCCATGTACGAAAACTCTGTAACTCCAGACCACCAATTTGGGTTCAGGCCTGAGCACAGCTCCATTGAACAAATACACAGAGTGTGCAGACGTATCAGTGACAGTCTTGAGAAGAAAGAATATTGTTCCTCGGCTTTCCTTGACGTCCAACAGGCCTTTGACCGAGTATGGCATAAGGGATTACTCTATAAAATCAAGTTACTACTGCCTCACAGTTTCTATCAAATACTAGAATCATATCTCAACAATAGAATATTCCAAGTTAAAGAAGATGACTGCACCTCAGGTTTTCACGAAATACTTGCTGGTGTGCCTCAAGGCTCCGTTCTCGGCCCGGTCTTGTATACCATATACACATCAGATCTGCCACTAACTCCTGGAGTTACTATTGCTACCTACGCAGATGATACGGCAATATTAGCTTCTAGTAAAGACCCGGAGGAAGCCTCTGCGAAACTTCAACAAAGCCTTGATGAAATAAGCAACTGGTTTGACAAATGGCGAATAAAAGTGAGTGCTAATAAATCAGTGCAGGTCACCTTCACACTGCGAAGAGAAACTTGTCCCCCAGTTAACCTTGGTAGAAGGGAGTTGACACAGAGTGATACAGCTAAATACCTCGGACTACACTTGGACCGCAGGTTGACTTGGCGGAAACACATTGAAACAAAACGTAAACAGGTCAACCTAAAATACAAGGGTCTCTACTGGCTCCTGGGTAGAAACTCAAAACTGTCACTGGACAACAAGCTTCTTATTTACAAGGCTGTCATAAAACCAGTCTGGACCTATGGAATCCAGGTATGGGGAGCCTGCTGTGATTCTAACATAAATATAATTCAAAGAGTTCAGAATTACATCCTCAAACAAATTGGTTCATTCGAAACAGCGAGGTACACAAATACTTGAGCATGCCAACAGTGAAGGATGAGATAAGGACATTCGCAAGAAAATACAAAAAAAGATTGGACAACCATCCTAACCAGCTCGCTGTCCAGCTCACATTACCCGACTGCCTAAAGCGCCTGAAACGGCGAAGAACCTTAGATCTCGGAGGCGCTGAATAAGCCAGTGTATTAATATGGAGGATGTTCCTACTGGGGAATATCTCCTCATGCTTCACCCGTTCAACACATCTGCTCATAGCCAGAAGGACTGATTGCAAGATATAATAGTAACAAAAAAAAAAAAAAAATTGTATCGTGTACATTACAGCAAATTTCAGTGCTTGCGACTAAATCGACATACGCAGCAACTTTTAAAAGTGATTTTCTTCTGCTGTATTTGTGTAATTTTATGTAGTAACGGACATAGCATTTTGGAACTCATACTATTACGAAATAGGTCTTATCTTAAAGTAGAAAAGTTTTTTCACTAGAAAATCAGGATTGAGTAAATTGTTGCTTGTGACTGATACCTACACAATAAAGAATATTATATTTATTTACTCCTAGAAGCCAGTTATATCTGTTATCTTGACCAGGTACCATATACCCTGGTTTGATGGTGACATCGGCCACCCTGTACAATGTGATGCAGTTCCTGAATATCACCATAGACATCAGGAATGTCTGCGTGTTCCTCGCTCCATTCTTCTCTTCACTGACTACTATTGTCACCTATCTGCTGACTAAGGAATTGAAGGTTGGTATTTATAAGCTTTTGGGTTTAAAGATTATTTTTTTATTCTAAAAGAACATACATTGTTCACTTAACGAATAAACACATAACTAGGGTAACATGTAGTCCTGTAGCTAACAGTTTTGTTATCTTAATATAGGTAGGTACGATGTTGACATGTTGTGTTTTATTTAACTTGTCATAATAGTTTGATTAAGTTAGATTGTTTTACATTCATACACAAACTAATAATTCATGCCTTTCTCCCAGGCCCCTCTGGGAACAAAGAGAGGCATAAATTACAGAATGCCTCTGTTACAATTCTTACACATTTATCTGCGTCCCCGTTCACATTCACAGATTGGTAATACCAAATAAAAACATATTTGTGCACTAAAGAGATGCCATAAAAGTTTTATTAACACAATGGCTCTACCTAGTGGAATAAAACAATAATATTTTCCCACAAATACTCTATTCTAACACGTATAATTTGCTTCATGTATTAAACTCGCAATTTAACAGATATTAAGTTAATGATATTGAGACAAAATTATACTGGTTGATTAGTCATCTTTGCGAAAGTTTTAAGCATTTATGAACTTTTAATTATTAACAAAGGTCTGTTACGGCATCAAATAAGATAAATGATAACTTAAATTACAGTACTGTCGCGCTATTGATAATTTTTAAATTGGATTCAATAATTTATTCTGGATGCCCGCGGCTTAGCCCGCGTGGTAGTTGGTTATCGCGACCAAAAGTAATCTTTTCGTCCCTTCTTTTCAACCCCTTACAATCCTTTTTTCGTATTAAATAGTAGCCTATGTCCTTTCTCAGGCTGTAGACTATCTGTGTACCAAATTTTATTTAAATCGGTTCAGTAGTTTTGGCGTAAAAGCGCGGCAGACAGACAGAGTTACTTTCGCATTTATAATGGGTGCTAATTAAACCGGCTACTTTTTAAGAGCATTATTCACTTCTAAAAATCTACATTAACTTCTAAATTACTAAGTCAGCCACAATAATTAACGAGCCTCTAAATGTTACTATCTTAGCCACTAGTTATGTCCATAGCAATTTTCCGTTTACTGTAAACTCCACTGTTGTTACTGTAAATCTAATCTAATCTACTGTAAACTCACCTTCTTTTGTTTTTTGTTAGCTAGTATGTAATTAAAATCGAAATTTGTTATAATAATATTATTGTGAAACGAGAATAACTGCCGACAAACTGTTTTGCAGTTTGGCAGACTTTTTATATTTTATTGTTTAACAGATTTTGAATAAATAAATAAAAAAAAAAAAAAAGTTATCTTCTATCTGAGCCACTCTAAATATATCTAATATATATCAGCATGGTGGTTATTTTTTATTGTGAAGAAACCATGTTCCAAGAACAAAAAATTGCATAACCTCTAATTCACTCAATGTAAGCTGATTATGATTTATGCTGATCCTATTTATTAATCCCCCATATCTTCCACAGGATGAAGGCGCTGGCCTGGTAGCCGCGGCCATGATAGCCATAGTACCTGGCTACATCAGTCGTTCAGTAGCGGGCAGTTATGACAACGAAGGCATTGCCATATTCTGCATGCTGCTCACATACTACTTCTGGATCAAAGCAGTTAATACTGGAACTATCCTGTGGGCCACTATGACTGCGCTGGCTTATTTCTACATGGTGAGTCATTATTATATTGTAAACCTGGTGTTCGTAACTCCACGTGCAAAGTGCGTATTTTACGTACGGGTGGGAAATTTATTCGATCCACCCCAACTCCTCAAGAAAGGCCAGCAGCTTCTTGGTGTTGGTAACGATCTCGTGGAGAATACCTGAGTTACCGAAGTACCTTACCTTGTATGCGGCAACCTCTGGGCAGTGCAGAAGCATGTGGGATGCTGTCTCATATAGTGGAGTACAATCCAGTTCGTATTCCAACAGTGGGAAATGGGGACATAGTAACCTGTTTATGCTATGCTATATTGGAAAATAGATGGTAACTTTTACCTCACCTAACCTAACCTGCAGTTCTGCATTTTGTAAGCAGCATACTTTCTGTTTTCAAGATTGAAGAAAAGATACACACATGTTAGACTAACATGAGTCAAACACTAAAATTAATCCTTGTGTAAATAAAATATTATATCGTTACAAAATCTGTTAGTGTATAGTAAACAAGATTACAGATTATATTGATAAGCTTCAGCCATTATTATTGTTTGAAAACTACTGATTGGCTTTTACTATATGCTTGCATATAAAGATATCTGTGTTTCAATCAGATATCTTAAAAGTCAATCACAGAATATAAAGATGACAGTTTCACACCAATAAGTTTCAATTTAACTTTTTGGTTTTTGCTCTGTTGTACAATTTCTCTCTCTCCCTACGTACCTTCGTCTTTCCGATAAGAAAAGCTGTAACTTCAAGAAAAAACACGATTCGGCAATCTGGCGTTTGGTTTTCCTGCCTAAGAAGGATGTTAAAACTGAGTAATTCACATTGAATATTTAATTTATATAAATATCTCGTGTCGCGGTGTTTGTGGTCTCAATCCTCCGAAACGGCTATACTGATTTCTACGTTTTTTTTTGTGTATATTTAGTAGAGATTACAATCTTTAATTTTTGCCCGCTAATTTAAGTTTAAAGACGTTGTAAAAGGCGTGACACATGAGTAATAACGTTCTTATCAGTAAAATGACAAGGCCAGGTAGAAGTTATTAATTGTTTTTAAAAACCATGCAGTTTTATTTTCAACAACTCTGTAAATTACTGTACATTCCCATTACCGAAACATGTACATACCAAAATATGTTGAAATCTCTGTCTTTCACATTCAATTTATCTTGGTTGATTTTTTTTTTTCATAGACAACATGTTACTATGACATTGTTTCGACAATAGTAGTTTGTAACTAGCACTATGCCCGCGACAATTTTTTCTAGTGTCGTGTGCGAGTCGAATAAACACTTTTTCTTTTTTTTCTATATCGTCGCCTTAGACTGCTTTAGAGTGAAAACCTCGGGAATGCATTTTTGCTAAGAAGAAAACCTCGCAACGCAAATCCTGATCTGACTAATTGGTTCATTTGATACCATATTAATTAATAAAAATACATAAAAGACGCCGTACAACAATAATTGTTGTACGGCGTCTTTTATGTATTTTTATTAAAAAACTGCGTGCATGTTCCAATTATTGGAACATGCACGCAGTTTTTTCGTTCTCCTGAACAGTTACTTATTTTACACTTACGAGGTTTTCATTCTACCCGAAAACTAGACTGAAATGTCTCAATCGTTCCACAGGTCTCATCATGGGGTGGCTACGTGTTCCTAATCAACCTGATCCCTCTCCACGTGCTCGCACTGATGCTACTGGGTCGGTTCTCAGCGCGCGTGTACGTAGCGTACAGCACCCTGTACTGTGTGGGCACCATACTGTCCATGCAGATCTCCTTCGTTGGCTTCCAGCCGGTGCAGAGCTCGGAGCATATGCTGGTGAGTTTATATATCTCATGATTAGGTCAAAATACATATATAGGGTGTAAAAGTACCCTTAACACAAACGAAGGACACTAGTTCTCCCCACCACTGCGATCATTTTTTTGTTCTAGACTATGGTCTGGTCCTGGGAACCTCCTAGTTACGGAGATATTGGGGTTCAAAGTTCCAAATTTTTCACAGCTGTTTTTGTAAATACTAGTTTTTCAGATTATAACTTTACTTAAATTACCTGCATGACCCGTTTACTATTCAAAGCAGCCACTAGCACAATGTAGGTTAACAGTGCTACAGTGATTTTTGACCCAAAAAAAAAGTCGTTTCCCAACAAAAAATTTTGCGTAGGGGTACTTAGTTTGATGTACAGAATGCTTGGTTGACGGCTGGTAATCCATTAAGGGTTGGTTTATACCTAATAGAACACCCATATTTCGCCAGTAATGTTTAAGTTACATGTAATAGGGGCGAGCCTATTGCCACCAACCGGCCAAAATCTAGACATCGTGGCTGCTACTGAGAAATTCCTAATGGAAACGCTCAATAACAATTTGCCCGACCCGGGAATCGAAACCAGGACGTCATGCTCAACAGCGATAGCGACGACTAGGCCAACAAAGCAGTCAGTAGGTCAAAATATCATTGGGATAAACACGCATCACCTACGAAACGATCATCTTTGCTCAGCATAATGCGGAGTAAAGTGGTGCTGGCGGAAAAACTCTGTGAGGCCGTTGTTACAAAATTTTACGCCCGCAGTTTTAGTATCGTTATAATGGATCAATAATGATTCGCTGACCTCAAATAAATTAGGATACGGGCGAGAATGATAATATAAGGAGTGGTAGGATAACAAGCAATGAAAATGCCAAATATATATTAAATAAATAATGGTAAAATTATGTAAATCTTCGAATTAAAACACCTATTCACATAATGAAATAAAAGGTTACTAGTTTGTTAATTTTTCGTTTACAGAATGTTTTCTTATTACCTATTCTTGTGATAATTCAGGGCAAAATGTTATTGGGTTTTTCTATCAGGAATCTCTCAGTAGGAGCCACGGAGTCTGATTTGTGCCGGTTGATGGCAAAAGACTCGCTCCCTGTTACATGGGACTTAAACATAACTGGCGAAATGTGGGTGTACTATTAGGCACCTACACCTCTTCCTAACCCTTCTGTAATTTCAAGCGTGATGTTGTTTTATGTGAGACACTACTTATAATTAACCGACTTTCCAAAAGGAGGAGGTTCTCAATTCGATCGGTATGTTTTTTTTTTATGTGTGTACACCGATTACGCTGAGATTTATGATCTGATTTACGTGATTCTTTTTCCGTTTGATGCGGAATAGTTGCCATTTGGTCCCATAAAAATTTAACATAGTTTGGCCTAGTACTTTTCATTTTATGAACATTTTTTGAAAAAATAAAAATAAAACTTTTTTTGCAAAAAAATACAACCGACTTCGGTTGTTTTTTTTCTGTAAATATGAATTAACGGGCATGATCAACAATATCTTTCTTCTACAGGCGTTAGGAGTCTTCGGTCTGTGTCAGCTGTATGCCTTCACGCAGTACTTGCGCGAGCACCTGTCACCTGCTAACTTTGAGCTGCTGTTCAAAGCTCTGATCACTACCCTGCTTTCTACACTGGGAACTGCCCTGGTCGCTCTCACACTTACTGGTAAGATTTGAAGTTGAAGATTGGACAAACCTGTTGTTTAATAGCTCAAACTGTTGTTGAAACTATGGTATTCCTAGTTCATCAGTTTTATATTCTATTACAACTACTTTTTTTTTGTGGGTGGGAAATCATCAAATGACTCCTCCTACTCTGAGCGAAGCGGAAAGGAGTGTCAGACTTCTACTGACTAAAAACCACCCATAGTCCTTCTTAGCCCTTTGAGTCCGGGGCCACGGTATTTAATGCATATCTTCCATTGTAATTTGCTAACAAATATACTTATTTTTGTTACAGGTAAAATCTCACCATGGACTGGACGTTTCTACTCTCTGCTCGACCCCTCATATGCCAAGAACCACATTCCTATTATTGGTGAGTAATTTCAGATGAGCTTTTATATATTTAAAAAAAATTCGCGACTTATCAGAGACATATAAATTATACCTTATCACCACTGAATAATCCCCATTTCTCCTCAGCGTCGGTCTCTGAGCATCAGCCCACATCTTGGTCATCGTTCTACTTCGACCTTCAAGTCCTGGTGTTCCTGTTCCCCGCTGGATTGTACTTCTGCTTCAGCAAATTGACTGATGCTAACATCTTCATCATCTTGTATGGAGTACTCAGTATTTACTTTGCGGTAAGTTTACAGTTTTACAAGTAGATTTGGTAAGGGATTACCCCCCTTACAACCCTTACCCTGGAAGGTAAGTAAGAAAATGAAGGGTATTGTCGAAATAAACACGTTTTGTCCTCAAATAAATAAGTAAGTCTGTGAGACGACAGTTCTATGTGCCAACTGTTTTATAAGCACCATTTCAGACGATCCATTCGTCCGGAAGCGCTACTACTTATTATTGAACAAGGCTTCTAATGTTGACGAATCTGATACAGATTGCAACACAGTTCTTTATATAAGTACACCTACGCCATACAACTGTCACGAACATACTGACAGGCAGTCAGACAATAAAGGCCTTGATAACATTCAAAAAGTCCAAACTCAAGGTCTACCAACGTGCCATGGAGCGCAGCATTCTAGGCGTCAAACTAACCGACCGTGTACGCAACACAACACTGCGCTCCAAAACACAAATTACTGACGTTGCTCAAAAAGCCGCTAAGCTTAAGTGGGACTGGACTGCACGTCTGCCGCATGCCCAATGAGCTGTGGGCCAAAGTAGCCACAACAACAAAAAAAATAACAATCAACCTTCAACAAACCAATGATGACACAAAAAGCGTTGAGCGCGTCGAGTCAGCGTTCGAGCAAGAACTCCGTTGACTCCGCCCATGATCGTTACACTTTGATCGCTGACAACTTGCCCCATAACCTTACCTACCCCACCATACACCACCACTTTACATTCACACTGTGCCACCTTCTCCTCAGGGTGTGATGGTACGTCTCATGCTGGTGCTAGCCCCAGTGATGTGCATCGTGTCAGGAGTCGCTGCCTCGAGCCTACTCAGTCTACATGTCAAGGATATTGAGCCGAAGGTCGAAAAACATGAGAAGAAGAACAAGAAACATGAGAATAATTTGGTGTTTAGGTCTGAGGTATGTCGAATTTTTCTAATAATAGAGGATCGGACTCGGTCAAAAAAATATGATTCTAATTAGTCCGTCAGTTAGATTATCGAAAAATATTGGATACGTGTTTTTTGTTTTATCAAATAAAAAAAAATTGACGAAGATAAAACGCGTCAAAGATCATGAGTGGGGGGTTGTGACGTCATTTGTAGGTAAAAATGTACTAACATATGACGTTTTCCAGGAGTTCACGAGTTTTCGAAGCACTGTATCGTCTTCATTTTTTGTTTATGTGAAAAAATAAAAAATATGTGTTCAGTATTTTTTGGAAATCTATCTGACGGACTAATTAGTTTTTTTTTTGTCCGATCCCCTATTTTAGTACAAAACATCCCGCCTATTTAGGTCCCATGGAATAAGCGGCGAGCCTGTTGCCACCAACCGGGTAGAAAACCAGACTCCCTGATTGCTACTAAGAAATTTCTGATAAAACCTAAAAACAGTTTCGCTCGAACCTAGGACCTAATGCTCAACAGTCGCGCTGGCGACCTCTACACCAACGAGAAATCACGATTCGATCAGCACTTCTAACTCCGTTGGAGAGCTTTTATTTTAAATATTACATAGGAATGATAATGATGGCAGATCTCTCAAATATGCTTGATTACATCCAGTCAGAATAGCATTGCAGCTCCAAAACGGATGCTCCAATTTCAATGCGGCCTAGTATTATCTCATCAGCCTATAATGTTCTCACTGCTGCGACACAAGCCATAGAAGATTATATGTGTGTTGGCAGATGTCACATGTCTACGAATTTTTCGGTTCTAGGACAAGCCGGTTTTCTCACGATGTTTTCCTTCACCGTGGTGATGAAATTAAGTACACAAAGTAATGCTCCTGTCTGGGTTCGAACCCTCGACTTACTGCTCGTAAACTGGACCACAGCTGATCTTCAAGCTTTTAGTATTATCGTTGTTCCGCATCCCCAGGTGGGAGCCCTATTCGTGTGCGTGCTGGGCTGCCTGCTGATCTCGTACGTGTTCCACTGCACGTGGGTGACGTCAGAGGCGTACTCGTCGCCCTCCATAGTGCTGTCTGCGCGCGCGCACGACGGAGCAAGGATCATCTTCGACGACTTCCGCGAGGCCTACACTTGGCTTAAGATGAACACTCCTGAGGTAAGCTTGCATTCTCTTTGGTTAGTAATGTTGTAAGGAAAGTGTAGTAAATGTGTTCAGAAAGGTTTATAACGGGGTCTAAAAATATTTATGACAAAAGTTAATGAGAAAAAATGTTATAATGACTTAAAAGATAATCTGAAAAACGCTAATTCGTCATCTGTCTAGCCTTTTCCTAATTATCGTCGGCTTCCAGTCTAACCAGATGCAGCTGAATACCAGTATTTTACATAGAGCGGCAACCCATCTGGCCTGTAGGCCACTGACTACCAGTAACAATGGTCAAAGATAGAGAAAATGCATGATTTAAATAGTAGTAGGCTAGTAAAGGCTTCTAAACACCACTGGAGGATGCCAGTGGTGTTTAGAAGCAGAAGTTTAGTGTCAGAAGCATAAAACTGATATATAAACACCAAACAAGTACACATGTACTGTATTAATCTAGTGTATTGGTGTGCGAATACACAGAAATTTAATATCTTCTATCTTCTTGTAGGACTCAAAAGTAATGTCATGGTGGGACTACGGGTATCAGATAACAGCGATGGCGAATCGAACGGTGATAGTGGACAATAACACTTGGAACAACACGCATATCTCTCGCGTCGGGCAGGCGATGGCGTCCACCGAGGACAAGGCGTACGAGATCATGCAGGAACTGGACGTGGACTATGTGCTGGTTATCTTTGGAGGACTCGTCGGGTATTCTTCTGATGGTAAGACAGTTATTAGTATTTGATGACTATGAGTTAATAGGATAGTTGACTGACTTAAAAAAATATGATTCTGTTTAGTCCGTCTGTTAGATTATCGAAAAATATTGGATACGTGTTTTTTGTTTTATTAAATTGACGAAAATAAAACGTGTCAAAGATCGTGAGCGATGTCACTTTCTGGTTAAAAATGTACCAAACTGTGACGTCGCGCGACTTTTCGAAGCACTGTATCGTAAATATGTGTCCCAATATTTTTAGGAAATCTATCTGGCGGACTAATTAGATTTTTTTAGTCAACTACCCTATTTACTGGGGAATGTGTACTTTTGTGAAAGGTCAGCCGGCACCTGTGTTCCCGGGATCCCACATTTAACCTGTCTGCCATAAAGCAAGACTGAACTGGCATCTTCTTGGCTCGTTCAATCATAGACCTCTTCCATCGCATTCCATCAGGCGTGATCGAGGTCGAGAGTAGACCCATATATGGCAAATTTTACCCTGAATTTATTAAGTCTGCTGTGCCTGCGCTATTGTTAATTTCTGAACCAAACTGCGCTTCAACTAAGCCGAAACAAACGAAATAGTCAGATTTCTTATATATTTCATATTATTATGGCAACCATCTGCGTTCCTATGTTGTCTGCAAAACACGGACGGATTCCAATACCTCACGTTTTGTAATATCATTCACATTCAGGCATGTTTTTTTTTGGCAATTTGTCTGCTTTATTTCTACCTAACCCTGGGGGACTACCCGTGTGATGTTTTATTATTCACTAGCTGATGCCCGCGGACACCCGCGTGGAAGTCGATCAAATTATATACTAAAACCTTCCTCTTGAATCACTGTATCTATTAAAAAAAACCGCTTCAAAATCCGTTGCGTAGTTTTAAAGATTTAAGCAAACATAGGGATATAGGGACAGAGAAAGCGACTTTGTTTTATACTATGTAGTGATGTTTTGCCTCTCCCAGACATAAACAAGTTCCTCTGGATGGTCCGTATCGGCGGCAGCACGGACCGCGGCGCGCACATCCGCGAGGCAGACTACTACACTCCGTCCGGCGAGTTCCGTGTCGACGCGGACGGCTCGCAGACACTGCTCAACTGTCTCATGTACAAGATGAGCTACTACAAGTTTGGACTGGTGTACACTGAGGGTGGTAAGTGGCGAAAACTTATCATTAATACTGAAAACGGGATAATAGCCATGTTTAGTAGTTGTTTTGAGTTCCCGATATTTCGCCGCTGTTGCAAGCACTATGATCACGGATAGACTAAAGTTATTGCGGTTTATAATCAGACAAATCGGTGTACCCTCTTTCTTATTCGTTTTTTGCGCTTGGTACAGATACCACTGTCACTAACAACTCAACCTTGCACCTTTTCTCGGCTTCGACTTCGTTGGCCTATGTGTAATAAAATATTTTGATTTTGTCTATACAAGATAACACATACATACAATAATTTTATATGATTAAGATTATTAATATGATTTAGATGTCTAAAAATGAGAATTAATAAAAGGAATTCCTAAGTTCGATTTGGATCATTAGTATTGTAGTTCCAAGATAGGCCATTGAAATGTTACATTTAGCGTGCATTTGTTAGAGAACGCAATTTTATTTTTCAGATATCTTGATATCTGAAAAAATCAGTTTAGAGTAATATCCAAGTTTCTGGGGTTCCAACCCTTGTCCCACTGCCGCACGGTGTCTTGGAAAAAGGGTGGTTTAAATGTTTTTTTTTTTCAACGAAAGGTTGTTTATTAATATTAAACAATTCTCCGTAACCCAGGTCGACCGCCCGGCTTCGACCGCGTCCGCAGTGCCGAGATCGGCAACAAAGACTTCAACTTGGACGTACTAGAGGAGGCCTACACCACAGAACATTGGCTCGTCCGCATCTACAAAGTGAAGCCGCTCCCCAACCGGGGCGTCTGAAGTCCGCACCCCGCCGGCCTGGCCGGTAAATATCTCACAGGTTTATATTGGTATCAGAAGATGTACCACATGAAGATCGTGGACTATTTGAAACAGTGATTTGACAAACACTTTATGTGCTGTCAAGTATTTTATAGTTTTCACTCATAATACTTTTTAGCGATATATCGGGCAATGGGCACACGAAAACTGCCCTTAAAGTAGCTAACGTATGATTCCTGCGACTGTATACTCTCGGAATTCAAAGCATTAGGTCTAATATTGCTTGTGCAAAGCAAGAAAGGAACCATGAATTGTAAGTAGAACTTTACCTGTTAAGTGAGATGTCATTAAATTAATAAACAGCTATGCTTTTCGTTCCGCGAGTGTACAGTGCCGTGCCTATGTTTCAAAATATGGATTTTCAGTCAAATTGCTGGATACTAAATTGCTCAACTCAGCTAAGAAATAAATTAATTAAAAGCTCGTTAGAAACAAGCGGTCTTGTTTCTAAATTCGCCGCTAAGCGGTCTTAGCGGCGAATTTTGAATTAGCGTCTGTATAAAAGACTGTTAAAATGTAGTTTATTTAATATCTAGCTAAGAAATCCATACATCATCTGCCTAGCCCTCCCCAACTATGAGGAGTCGGTGGCATCAATACATTAGATAACAACTTCTCTGTTCAATCTACAATATAAACTTTTGTAATATTTACCGGCCAAGCCCAAACGCATGTAAAATAAGAAATAAAGTGATAATTGTTGGAAATATTTATGCTAAAAGACATGCGATTCTTTTTTACATGACTTCGTAAGAGTGCGTCATACGTTGGAAATACAATTGTTGCAATAATATGCTAGATATTAAACCACTTCTAGCTTTTTGTTAGGCAATGGTTGCTAATAATGGTACTTCGTCTTAAGTCAAGCCAAGAGTAGGCCCATTTAAATTTTGTTTAAAAGCTATTATGTTCACGGGAACGTACTTGATTTTGATCTATTGAGCAGCGGCAAAAAGGGCGCATAATTATTCTGCATACAATTGTGTCTTCAACGTATCTTCATTAGACTTAGCATAATTTTTATATTTTGTAATAAGCGTGATGAGAGTGGAAGTGTAAGATGAAAGTTTAAGAAAGAAAGAAAGGAAATACATGTTTAGTGTGCTAGCCAGACTGTCTACCTGTCGAGAGTGCAATCTTGTATGGATGTTATGTCTAACTAATAAGTTTCAATTGACTGGCACTAGTAATAAACATGGATAAACATACAACCTAAAATTCTTAAAAAAACCGGCCAAGAGCGTGTCGGGCCACGCTCAGTGTAGGGTTCCGTAGATAATAAAATATTATGTAAACGAAGTTAAAAAAAAAATACGGGCAAATGAAACTTGACCTCTGGATTGTATAGGCGCTCATACGATTCAGGGACCAAATTATATTGGTTAACTGCAGTTTCCATCTGTTGTTTCCATCCAAGTTCAAAATAATTTTCCTAGAAAGTTCTTATAAAGTTCTACTTTTCAGATTTTTTTCGTATTTTCTAAACTTATGGTTCAAAAGTTAGAGGGGGGGGGACGCTTTGTTTTTTACTTTTGGAGCGATTATTTCCGAAATTATTGACATTATCAAAAAATGATTTTAGTAAACCCCTATTCATTTTTAAATACCTTTCCAACAATATATCACACATTAGGGTTAAAATTAAAAAAAAAAACACTTCCCACTTTACATATAGGGGGGCTACCCTAATAAAACATTTTTTTCCAATTTTTATTTTAGCACTTTGTCGGCGTGATTGATACACATATTGGTCCCAAATTTCAGCTTTCTAGTGCTAACGGTCACAGAGATTAAGCGAGGACGGACAGACGGACAGACAGACAGACAGACAGACATGGCGAAACTATAAGGGTTCCTAGTTAACTACGGAACCCTAAAAACTATAATAAAGACCCTTAATAATAAATAAACCCAGAGCCTGTTTACTCTTGCATCCAAAACAAGAGTGAACATGCATCTTGTGGGCACGCTCATCCATCATAGACCTCGTTCATCGCTTTCCTTCAGGCGAGGTCGAGGTCAAGAGCAGCTCCATTTCACAATAAAAAAAGGGGAATCACGACATGGGAATCCATTGAGTACTAATACAATTACTATTACTAATTAAAACTGTTGTTTTTTTTTTCATTTTAAACTGGCTCTAAAGTTCGCTGTCTATATTTTTTTTAGTTTAAAATGTATACATTTTTCGTTAGTTTTAATTAGTAATAGCAAAAGCCGCTGCTTTTAAGGCTGAAAAATATTTGTATATAGCCTAATGTTATAAATTTTATGCGCGTCTTTGTCAAATACTACCATTATAACTAAGCACTTTGTAAGAACTTTTGTAAAAAATCCGATTCAAGATTTTGACTACTACTAAAATTGTAACCTTTCTTATTGGAAATCTATTACGAATGTACGAAAGGTTATCATAAGGTGTGTACAGATTACGTAACACGTTGTAAAACAAGTTACAACATATACCAATACCATACACATTTAAAAAAAATGTTACATGACATTGACATCATGTAACATGTGTATGCATTTTAAGTCATATAACATTTGTACCATGTTAGTGTAACACGTTTTATAATATGTTATAATTATGATCTGTGCGCACCTTCAGATTAGCATACTTATCTGACCTCCTATATACGTTTCACATATTCGCAATATATATCCTAGATCGCTAGTTTGTAAAACTACCATAAATATAATCTATTGTCTCTAAGACTTAGGTCTGTCTACAATTTGATCATAGCAATTGATTAGGAAATGCACTTGCTTCTTTTTTTATATGCAATCCACTTGCAAATAATCAAAATGTAAACAGACTCGTACAGACTGAGTCCTATTCATTGCGTAGTTTCTTAAAATATATTTAACGATAGAGTAGATGTATTTTAAATAGTGGTTATTTCACTTTTGTATATCTACCTCTTTCTAGATTAAACGGAGATACGCACAAATAGAATTCGTCACATTATTTGTAGACAATTAACTACACTTGCCTGATCTAGACTGGATTCGGTTACTAAATGAAATAGTGTAAAGAAAATGTTGTATAAATTCAATTTTTATTTTATTTTAATTAAAGTTTATTGATAAATATCTGTGTTTTAGTTGTTATGACCCTAAGTTATCCAAGTTTAAAAGCGAATAAACAGCGTGGCTTCATCAAAATCATAATACACACACATACTGGGCGTCCAATGTGCAATGGAGACGGCCCTGCATACGCATACACACAAACTTCTCACGCATTTTCCAAGGGGTTAGGCTGAGCCCAAAGAACATTACTTCCTACAATCTTTGCATACTTCTTTTGTTTCGCCAAACGTTCACCCAACTCGCATGCCAGTATCCTGTACTATGCACCTGACATTTCTGAAGAACATCACCATGTGCCCACACAGACCTCATTAGTGATCAGTGGCAGATATCCATCACATCTGCCTTGTAAATATTTATACATAAAGCCACACCCGTTTTCCATGCGGGTAGGCAGAAACCATAGAACGCCACTGTGCGAGAAGTACAGACGTGCACACAAGAACTTTTTTTTTTTAAAACGTTGCCCCACACTAGGATTTTCTCCTGTATCGTGCGTGTTCACAAACATAAAGTCACATACACAAATAACTTGCACATGGTGTTTATTGATCTGGAGAAAGCGTATGATAGGGTACCTCGGGATGCGTTGTGGTGGGCCTTGAAAGAAAGGTATACCAGGCAAGTATGTAGAGTTAATTCGTGCGATGTACAGACAATCTTGTACCTACGTCCGGTCAGCTGTTGGCAACACCGACGAGTTCAATGTGGCTGTAGGCTTGCACCAAGGGTCGGCTTCGAGTCCGTACCTCTTCCTGTTGATTATGGATGCTTTGACATCGGACACGCAGGAAGACGCACCCTTGTGCATGCTTTTTGCCGACGACATTGTTCTTGTCGGTGAAGATGGACCTGAGATCCAGAGTAGATTGGAGAAGTGGCAACAGAAGCTGGGTCTGCCCTGGAGTCATAGCGCGTTTCTTCAGGTCTGCTCCGACTTTCGGTATCTCGGTTCACTCGTGCAAAACGATGGCGATATAGACCGTAGTGTTAAGCACATAATTAACATGGGATGGATGAAATGGCGGCAGGTCACGGGAACAATCTGCGACTCCCGAGGGGAAGATTTATAAAACAATGGTTAGACCTGCTGTCTTGTATAGATCAGAATGTTGGGCCACAAAAGGGATGAATGAAAGGCATTTGCATGTGGCTGAGATGAGAATGCTTAGGGGGCTGTGCGGTGTTACGCGAATGGATAAAATAAGGAACGAGTACATAAGAGGAAGCCTGAAAGTGGCGCCGGTGACTGAAAAGTTGTGTGAAAATCGGTTGTCGTGGTATGGGCATGTGATGCGGAGGAATGAGGAAAATGTCGTAAGGAAGGTTTTGAATATGAATGTGTAAGGATTTACGAGTAGAGGAAGGCCAAAGAAACGATGAATGGGCTGTGTTAATAATGATATGGTAAAAAAGGGGGTGGTCTCATGAGATGACGAGAAACAGAGAAGTATGGAAGAGGAAGACATGCTGCGCCGACCCCAAGTGAATTGGGATAAGGGCAAGAGAATGATGATAAATCAAAATAACATTTTTGTGGCAAAAATCATTTAATTAAATAAATACAAAGACACGATCACTGGTTTACAAAACTAATCTATACAATAAAGGCTGACGCAGATTATAGCCGCGTGACATTACAAAATGTTTGCTACATAGGTACGTTTTGTTCATATTGTTTTTACCCGTGCATATTACTAGCGGTTATTTTTTGGGGGGATGGCAAAATAAACTTACAAACTAAGAGACTACACGCTAACATGTCTGTATACCCGCACAGCTAAACCATATAAGTTTGATCTGAAGACCTTCAAACAGCGAAGGGTCCTGCTGGGAAATAATTTAAGATTTCGCCGTGACTATTGAGGTAATATTGTTTTAATTATATGCGATTGGGAAGGTACTAATTACTACGCACGTTACACTTCAGCTTTCAATCCGATTAAACGTATTTTCCTGCTGGGTGTACAGACATCACGCTAACAATAGAGTTCGGTACACCTTTGTGGGTGTACCAACCTCTTCATAGAGCTTCGGTGGGGTAAGGGACAGGCTGTATCGAATCAGGCAACAGGCGGGTCGCATCGTGTTTTATAGTATTAAAATGCGATGCTCCGAGTTTTATTCCACATCACTGTGTTCGGAAACGTCTTCAGGAAGAAAAGTGTCGTCGTTATTGTAATCTCTGTTCGGGACTGTTCGCTTGTTGCGGCGACGAATTGGCTCTGCAGGACGGGTGCCCACCTGAGGAGACAACGAACATCTTAATAGCTTTGTTAAAACTAGCTAATGGCCGCGGCTTCGACAAATTATATACTGAACCTAGCTCGAGAACCACTCTATCCATTGGTGAAAATAGCATGAAAATCGGTGCAGTAGTTTTTGAGTTTATCGCGAGACAGACAGATATGTAGTGATGATAATTACAAAATCTACCAACACGCACTGGGCCCGTGTTAGGCGCCACTAACAGAGAGAAGACTTCGGTTCCAGCAGTAGGAACATTATAGACAAGTCATCGATATAAACAATTTGTTCCATTCACAAACAAGAGCATGTCTAGATTTTTATGACCAAGAGACACTACATGTTTAGAGCATCCGTGAAAACTTGCTTTGTGCGTGTAGGCTCGCTTTTTTATATTGAAAAGGACTGAGCTGAGCTAAAAGGCGCGGACGCAGACCCGTGCAATATGTTTTAAGGTTTTGTCAGGGAGCGTACACAACACACAATCTATACTATACAAGCGTTCTCAGTTTTGAACCTTTCCAGCAGTCAAAAGACACGTTAGTTACCAGTGAATCGGGTTTGCAGACTTCAAACCAGATTCTCTGCCTCTATACCTATGTACAAAATAGCCCACCTGTTCCACAAGTTTGTAAGGTCCAGCGCCATCAATGAAGGCATCTCTAAACGCTTTATCCAATGGCTTCTTTTTGAAAAAGACGCACTGTTCTTTGATCACATCTAATGCATCTTCAGGAAAATCCTCTGGGAACAAAAGAAATTATCGAGCGGTAAGATATGATTGTATTTTTAGTTTTACGTAGCCGAAGGGCAAAAAACGGAACCCTTATCGTCATTTCTGTCTGTCTGTCCGTACGTATGTCACAGCCTGTTTGTTCGGAAACTATTAAGACTACAGAGTTGAAACTTTTTATACAAAAATAAAAGATTAAGAGGGTTTCTAACTTACATCAGCAATTTAAAAAAAACTGCTGCTCCATACATGTTCATCATGTAGATATTGCACTTTTATAGGAAATAGCTGTTTATTTTTTAAATAACTGACGAAAAAATTTATATTTTGTCGGGTCCAGAACGGTTTGATTAATTTTGAGAGACTATTCACCTGTATCTTTAAAAGAAATAAGCTTAGGCCTTATATCGTAGAGCCGGTATTCCAACATGAGCACCACGTCGAAAGGCTCTATGTTCTCATCCATGTCCTTCTGAGCCACAAACGACACCTCTATGTGAGAACCGTCCAGGATCTTGAACAGTTGAGCTTCCATCTTCAACATTTTCTGTGAACAACAACAAAAAGCTCGTCGTTTGATACACGTGGGGATTTTTATTGCAGTTCTTGGCTCCATCCTCCAACCTAAGGGTCTGTAGTAAATTCCGCCTCGAATGCAATAACAAATTTTCCCCACTCAAATATACCAAAACGAAAATGTACTTTTACTTTTATGTATGGATTATTGGATTCCAGCTATTGATTGATACCTACAGGTATTTTGCGTGGCTATTATTTTGAAAACAAAATAAAATGGCGGCAGTTAGACAGGCCGAACATTTCATACAAAAATGTCGAACGTGTTTTTGCCACAAAAGAGGTTCGTAAAAGGAATAGCATTGTGACCACATTATGAATTCCGCTCCATAAATATTATGTCAAATCCTGGACTTTGCACGCTACACTTTTAATGAGCCATAATTTTCATGCAAATTGGCATTGTGAAAGTCGTGGCTGTTTACCCAACAAGACATTGTCATATTGATGCAGGTGTTCCAGCTCATCTAAAACATATAAACTTACTTTCAATGCTTCAAACTGTTCCAGTCTATTGTAATAAGCCACTAGAGCGTTCCTGATGGCACCCAGACATTCAGGCAGCATGATGTTGTCAAAGTCTGCCATCACTGCATGCAGGTTGAATCCCAGTGGCAGGTTTGAATGCGACAGTTGGTTTGCACCTGGTAATAGTAATCAGAACATGACCATGTTTGTTATTTATGTGCTTTCTTTAAAATTAGTATTCTGATGTGTTATGTATTTTTTTTTTATTGATGTGTCTGTAGTAAATCGTAATATTAACTTACACCTTACTATTGTATTGAGTCTGGTTCTTCGATCCTAACAAACAGATGTGTTGCTGGGGAGTTTGTTCTGACACTTCTGCTTCCCAGCTAAAACACTAGGAAGGTCGAAGGGTGGGCGTTTTAGGGGACAATAAGTTTTGACGTTCGAAAAGTGCCGATTATCAGCCTAGTTTGAAAAAATGATTTGATTTTAGAACCTGGAATAAATAGCCTGCTTGCAACACGCCCTTTGTTGGTTTCCGAGATGGCTATAAATAGTCTGTTTGTGTGCGTACAAATTGCGATTTGGGTAATAAGACATATTTAGCTGCCTCGTCTCGTTGGCTTAGTGGTCGCAAGCGCGACTGCTGAGCATGAGGGCTAGGTAATCGATTCATAGGTTGGCCAGTGTTATTGAATTTTCCATCAGGAACTTCTCAGTAGCAGACATGGAGTCCAGAGTTGTGCTGGGTGAAAGGCAAAATGGTCGTCGTCATCCCGCCCCCGAGAAATGTCAGTGTACCTTTGCCTAACTCTTCAGGGATGGCATGGGTCCAAAACAATGCCCCACCTGCTGGAGTGTCACAGGTAACAGTTTACGCGCACTCTTGACGACCTGAATAGCCTCTGCCGCTGTAATAAACGTGGCCATCTACTGGGCCCAAAGTGTGTAGGTAATCATCAACTGCCTAACCTTTTCCCAACTATGTTGTGGTTAGCTTTCAGTTAAAATTAAATCAGTCAGCCTTGTGACAGTAACTTTATCCTCTTGTTTACGACATTCAAAAGTGCCTGTAACAGCCTTTTTTTTTGAGTTTTTTGTATTCTTTATAATTTTAATTAACACATACCATTTTTCAGTTCTATCCTGAGCCCATGTTTGACCTTGTGTTCAGAAGCATGCTGCATGTTGAAAACGATACAGCAGTGGTCATTTAATACGTAGGACTGCACTTCAATGCCTGAAAGCTCCGATATCAGCTCTAGATCCTTCTTCAAGTGGTCCACTGCATTTGTTAATACAATTGTCTGGAATTTTGTACATTTGTCTTTAAATCTCGTGGCTAAATACACAGTCACTCGAATCCATCTTCAGGTTAATTCGCCCTTGAGATGAGTGAAAACCCAATACAGTACCCGGCGATAAATATTGCACATCGACCTTTGGAAATTGGTGCATTTTATACAAAGAATTATCAAAAGAAGCAAATCATTTGTTTTAACAGCTCCTAATAGATATCGGACTGTTTGTATTTCGTGCGACAGAGATAACGCTCTACGAAGCCGAAATTAGCCGATTGTCTCTTTCCAAAGGTCGATGTGCAATATTTATCGCCGGGTACTATACATACCTAGTTTCCTCCATGCCTCGCAAATCACGTCAAGGTAAAGCTGATGGTCCTAGACAGTAACAGGTATTTAGTGGCCCCAGAACCAGTCTTTCAAAGGGGTATTGTACTAAATAAAAGGGGTATTGTATAACTTAGTACTAACTGGGTTTCAGGACGCCAGACAACTGGCTTTCTTTGGCAACCGGTTGGACTGGAAACCGACCACAACATCGTTGACATAAGGCTAGGTAGATGAATAATAGATAGAACAGAGGATTAAAACCACGTGCATACATGACTCTCCAATTTATGGGGCTACCTTACTCCATAAGGAAATGTGGGTATGGTGTGGCGATGGCGGTTCCGTTCCTAGTTCTGTTAAAGTGTTGATTCCATCACGAAATTATCTGTAGGAGTCGGTGTCTGGCTTTGCACTCAGTTGATGACAATGGACTTACCACCTATTACATGGGACTTACAACTTTATGGATATGCTGTTATGCTATTCATTTAAATTATAATAAATTACCTCTGGTCTAACAAAAGATTCAGCCATTTTCTTGATAGCTGTAGCCTTGAACTTGTAACTGTTCCTTTGTAACTGAAACCACTCATAGTGCATTCCTTTCAGCTGCGTCTCAAGCTGATGAATCTCTTCTTGAAGCTTGACATGTTTCTCGTCCTCTAGGACCTTTCTCGCTGAAATTAATTTGTGTTTTTGAAGTCGATTTTTTTTTTGCAAAAAAGTTTTTTGTTTTTCCATTTTTAGTTGTAATATCATATATGTAATTCATATACAAATATTTACTATGCATTTAACATTCAACCAAGAAACCTAACCCCTAACCTTCAAGATTCCCTTATTTGGTTTTCAACTCCTAACCGTTGAGGAGTAGTACCTTCCATAATCAGTTTACCTAGATAACTTGAAAGAATACAACCATTTATATGTCCCCATATTTTGTTAAAGAATTATCCTCCAACTCTGGACCGTTAAGGAGTTATACCTTCCATCATAAATAAATAAATAAAATAAATCATCAGCTCATCAACATGAAGTGATGATTGCTAGCTAAAAATTCTTAAAAAAATCACGAAACACGTAATAAGTGCCTATAAAATTTGAGGGGTGCCCTCGATTTCTCTGGGACGCCATCATCAGATCCTGATTTCCTTATCATTGTACCACCCTTGCGATATCTCCTTCATCATCTGCCTAGCCTTTTCCCAACTATGTTGGGGTCGGCTTCCAGTCTAACCGGATGCAGCTGAATACCAGTATTTTACATGGAGCGACTGCCTATCTGACCTCCACAACCCAGTTAATACTAGGTAATACGATACTCTTTGGTAAGACTGGATGTCAGAATTTCAGGTCACTGACTACCTGTAACGACTGCCAAAGATCTATATATGGCAGCCGGGACCAACAGCTTAACGTGCTTTCCGAGGCACGGAGGAAACTCGGTATGTCGGGCGGTCACCCATCCACAGACCGACCTAGGCAAGCATAGCTTTACCTAAAGATCGACCCGAGTGGCAGTTCTTATTAAGCCACGAGCTCCTTACCAATATCATATCAATATCTCCTTACCAACCAAAAAAGAATTTTCTATATCGATTCAGGCGTCTTCGAGTAATCGAGAATATATATAAAAAGATTCCGACGAATTGAGAACCTCTTTTTTTTAAGTCGGTTAATGAGATTTACCTTCTATCATCAAGTCAACCTAATAGCCTGAAAGAATACAACTATCGGTCCATAAGTTCATATAAAGGAGAAGTTGCAAAAATGCCCCACTTCCGACTGCAAAGATAAGTATCTCAAAAAATAGCTAAAAAGAAGTATAAATAAATGACATACTTCCGGTGATCATCCTTACTGGCTAGCTAAAAATTGCTCTAAACATTAATTCAGGCAGAATGCCTATAATATACAACTTATAATATACAACTTATAATTTTAGTTTCAAAATAAGATTGAAAAACATTGCGTTTGTTTGAAAATAGTTTTTATACCTACTAGGTTAATAATAACATATTTAAAAAGTATAATTTAGTTTTAGTAAGTAATTTCAGGCCTCGGGCTACCATCGTAGTTTCGCAAAAAAAATAACCTTCTTTGTTACAAGAAAGCAATAGTTTAACATATTAGTCAACATTATTTCACTTTTTTGTGATCGTTATAGTAGTAGGTTCAAAGTAAAATACTTTTAAGAAAAAAAATACTGCGCCTGAAAGAATATTTGGAGCAATTTTTAAGTATGATAGCCAGAAGGACTACAATCGGAAGTATGCAATTTATCAATACTCATTTTAAACAATTTATTTAGATATTTTTCTCAGCTGTCGGACGTGGGGTAATTTTCTATGAAAGCTGCAACTTCTCCTTTGAAGGAATTTTCTGTCAACTCCTAACCGTTGAGGAGTTGTACCTTCCACCATCAGCGCAGCCACTTGAGATTATGATTATCAGACGTAAATACTTGAACAGCTTCAGAAAATATATGGAAAACGTAATGTGTACCTATAAAATTTAAGGGTTGCCCTCGATTTCTCAGGGTTTCCATCATCAGATCCTGACTCGATGAAAATGGGACCACCTCGGGAGTATACCCTTTCAAACACAATAATTTTGAAAATCGGTTCACAATAGACGGAGATATGCGCGGACATACATAAAAAAAATCATACACTAGAATAGAGAACCTCCTCCTTTTTGGATGTCGGTTAAAAATAAGCATGCAATGCCTATGACTAAATTTTTGTCCCAAGCAAGACGGTGAGTTTCTAATATAATAATTGTGTGACGTCACGGGATGCCTGGCACAAGTGGAACATCGAAATTATTTAGTACAAGTAATATGCATAAAAGGATAGCTTACAACAAAAAAATACATAAATATAGCATTTTGTGACTGGATATAAAATTTACAAGTTCCGTATGGTGTCGGACGTAAAGAGTTCCGTATGGTGTCCGACGTAAAGAATAGCACCATCCCATATCTTCCCGTGGGTGTCGTAAGAGCCGACTAAGGGACTTACCAGAGAATGGGCAGCGGCGTTCTCTGTGCCTTTGTAACAATCATACTGCGATCGCCAACCCGCCTGCCAAGTGTGGCGATTATCCCCCCCTAAAAAATGAGCGCAATACAAAACAGGCCCCTAGTACCCGGCTGCACGTCCACCCTCGACTACGGTAGCGGTCGAGGCAACGGCGTGGCAAGGGGAGCTAAGAATTCCCGGACGGCATCCGGCTACCAAACATAACGACGACTGGACCTGGCAACATTTAACACGCGTACACTCCGGGCCGACGAGAAGATAACGGAACTCGAGGAAGAATTAAGCAGGCTGCGATGGAGTATTGTGGGATTATCTTACGTCCGAAGAGAGGGGGAGGACACGATAATCCTGAAATCCGGCAACCTGCTCTACTTCCGAGAGAGCGACCGGCAGTCACAGGGTTGTGTTGGGTTTATCGCCCACAACTCCCTCGTGAATAACGTGGTGAAGATCGAGAGTGTGTCGAACAGGGTGGCGTACCTTATACTCAGAATATCTGCAAGATATTCGCTGAAAGTCATACAGGTCTACCCCCGACCTCGGCACACCCTAACAATGAAGTAGAAACCATGTATGAGGATATTTCTAGAGCCATGCATGGTTTCAGAACTTACTTCACCGTTGTCATGGGGGACTTCAACGCGAAACTGGGCAAACGAAGCGAGGATGAGCTGCAAGTAGGGCAATTTGGGGTTGGACGTCGGAACCACCGGGGTCACCAACTGGCTAGTTTTATAGAAAGAAAGAAAGAAAAAGTATTTATTGGTCTCACACAGGACAAGAAATCAATAGGTAATAAAAAATTGACAAAAAAGAAAACAAGAGGAACACTTAAAAAATAAAACCTTCTTCAAAAGATGTGAGCACAGGAAGTAGACCTGGCAGAGCCCCGATGGTGCGACTAAAAATGAGATTGACTTCATCATGTCTACCAAAAAGCAAATGTTCAATGATGTCTCCGTGACCAATTCGGTGAAAACCGGAAGCGATCACCGCGTGGTAAGAGGCACATTGAACATCAATAATCAAGCTTGAAAGGTCACGACTGATGAAGTCAACGCTCAGTCCACAGATCCAAATCCAAAACCCCGAGAGCTTTCAACTTGAACTCCAGAATCGCTTCGAATGCCTAGGAAGCTCAGTGGACGATTACAACGACGGGTATGTGGAAACTGTCCATACGACTGGGTCTACATTTTTTAAGATACGTCGTGCAAATAAGATCAAAAAACTCTTAGATCACACTCTCTAGCTCATGAAGGAGCGGCGTGAGATGATCCTGCAGTCTCCAGACGAGGCATGGAAATACCGGCAGCTCAATAGACAGATCTCCAAATCCTTGAAGAGCGACCTCCGCCGCTTTAATACCGAGCGTATTAAAGCCACAATTGAACGGAACAAAGGCTCCAAAGTATTTGCAAGAGATCTGGCTATTGGGCAGAGCCAGCTCACGAAACTGAAGACGACGATGGCAGGATCGTATCCGCCAAACCGGAGCTTCTCAGAGAGATCGAGAGTTTTTATGGGCAGCTGTACATGTCAACTAGTCAACCCGTTGAAAATGTAGCGAAAGACCCCAGAGCTAGACTGACCCGACACTATAATACCGAAGACATCTCGGATGTCAGCCTGGACGAGATTAGGATGGCTCTGAAACAGCTTAAAAACAGACAGACAGGTCATGGCTGAGACCATGGAAGGCCTCAGTACAATGCTCGATAACCTCAGTAGAGCTTCCGAAAGAGTGGGTCTTAAAATTAACATGAACAAAACCAAGGTTATGTTGAATGTTCATATAACACTCACTCCTATCAAGATCGGAGACTCAAAGTTGTGGACGATTATGTCTACTTGGGACAAACAGTCCAGTTGGGTAAGTCTAACTTCGAGAAAGAGGTCAATCGTCAAATCCGACTCGGCTGGGCAGCTGCGCATTCAAGAAGTTGCGCGGTATCTTCTCATCCAACTTACCACAGTGAAAAAAAAAAATTAAGAGCCCCCCTTAAATATTTATTTTATTAGTATTTCTTGTTAAAGCGGCAACAGAAATACATAATTTGTGAAAATTTCAACTGTCTTCGGGGGGTATGAGGAACAGTTGTAAAGTTCCTCATCCCCCATAGAATAGGGAGGATCCTCCGACCAGACGGGTGTTGTGTCTGGTGGGCTAACTGCCCGACACGTGTAAGTCGGGATTTTCTATATGAGCTAATGTTGTGGATAACTTTGATAGCGCGATGTAGGATCTGTCATTAGTTCTTATGTGTTGTGATAGATATCGCTGTCGCCACATGTCTAGCTATAGCGGTTCTTGAGATACAGCCTTGTGACAGACAGATGGACGGATAGACAGCTAAGTCTTAGTAATAGAGTCCCGTTTCTACCCTTTGGATACGGAACCCTAAAAACAATGTATCTGAACTAACTGAGCGTGAAGAGATGTCAAAATGTTTGTGATCCTACTATAACAGTGATAGACATAACAGATATAAGGGGCGCCGGATAAGGTAGGGGGCGTATAACCTGTGGTCCACTTCATTATTTTTTTAATATTTAGGCATATTTAATTAATAGGAAAATTAAACTTGGGCTATTCTAAACCAATGTCAGAAGAGAGAGTGAAACTTGTAATTGATATAATACCAGTCAGTTAGTCAGAACTTTGAATTTTATACGTATAGATTTGATTGTCATAATTATATTGTGCTATGTAAAGTGGTGGCCTTAAACACAGGTTTAAATAAACCTAGATCTGGTAGGTTGCTGCTAAGTGTTTGAATTAAAAATGATCACTACTTGCAACTTCTAAATATATTTTAGTTTAACTAAAATAAGCACTAATTATACCTTTGTATGAGAAACAACACCACTGCGCCATAACACTTTTAACATAAATAGATTATTCTATTTTAATACAATAATATAGTAAGAACATGAACCCGTATTACCTCCTCTCTCAAGCAGCTTTGATATTTTTAACTGCTTGGTATTCTTCGTCATTATTATATCAGTGCTATTGTGAAAATATGCGGAAAAACAACTTGAATCAAAGAATAAACAATCACTCACTCAACGGAAAGAATTTCAACCTTTAGTTTGACAGTTTGTTTCGTTGGGTTGGCTAAAGTTATTGTTTGCATGAAAAACAATGTTTGGATACACAACGGATATGCAGAATCTTTAGACGATCAATCCGGCATTTTCGTGTAATCTTAAATGAAAGCAAAATATGCTTAGACCTAGACCTTTTATAATAGGTATTTGAATCTTACTTCAATCACAAATTATACATCGGCAGATTTAATGCCATTATCCTATAGAATCGTAACAATAATATTTACCAATATTAAAACTTTGGATAGCCCAATGATGTTTTAGAGAGAAATCCAAAGTAAATTAATTTTTTTTTTGGCTCTTGCCCTTATCCCAATTTATTTGGCGTTGGCGCAGCATGCCTTCCTCCTCCATACTTCTCTGTTATTCTCAGATCTCATGTCTTGCCAAATTATTATTTACACAGTCCATCCCTCGTTTCTTTGGTCTTGCTCTACTCATAGACCCGTCCACATTCATACTCAAAACATTCATCGCAGGCTCGTACGTACAACGATAATCGATTACCTTACCACACAACTTTTCAGTATCTGGCGCCACTTTCAAACTTCCTCTTATGTATGTACCAACTCATTTCTTATCTTATCCATTCGCGTAACACAAATTAAGTGAATCATTAATAAACCGTTATTTCACCAATTAAAGAATACTTTGTGATGAACCAGCGCCGATAAGCGTTTTACGTGTTTACGCCCTAACGCAATACTGTTATAGAATATGATATGGGTAGGTAGTGTGATAAAAAAAACATTAATACGTTTATTTTATTTTTCTTCTTTAATGCTCATAGGGCACATTTATTTTTAAACATATATTTGGCCCAATTATTGGGCAATTATACTTAATTATATATTAAACGTAATTTTCTATTTAATATGGCCCACTTAGTACCAGAAATCAAATAAATACGTTCAGCGCTAAACACATTTAAAACATCCTTTCTGTCATCTTCACAATATTGATGGAAACAAAACGATGTTTTATTTTTGTAGCGTAAATTCTATTAATTTTGGGGCTAGAATGTTTGTAAAGAAATATTTACAATCTAGTCAATCCAATAGATTTCAAGTGTTCTTGGGTGATACGGCCTTCGTTCCATTTCACTAGCAACCTGAAACAAATAAAAAAAACCTTATTTAGAATAATTATGAAAATATTTGGCATAATTATTTTTTAACTGTGGCTACTTTTAATTTTTAAATGACGTTTATTTTGTTTTGGCGCTGCATCTATTCGACATTCGTGCTTATTGCCACTGACACTGCACAGTTATTTTAACTCCGCTATTGCATCACTGTCAAAATATGCTAGTGATTTTCCTAAAAAAAAAGGTTGCTAGCTGTCAGTGGCATGGTCTTAGTATATTATACAAACAGGCATTGACTTATATATTACTGCGTAAGGACTGGGCGGACGGCATGTTAAAATGACGCCTCAAACGTGGTCCCAATATGGTCTTTCCTAAGCCGAAGTGAACTAGTCCACGATCGTCTCTCTTCGGGTGCGGTCGTAAATTTTATTAAAAGCTTTATTTATGTTCTTTATACCTCGAAAATACCACGCCGCTTATACAAGGTTACGTTAACGAGCAGACTACACCGATTCTCTGTATGGCGAACGCGTCGAGCAAATGTTCGGACGATCTTTAGTTTTTATATCAATGCAAACAGGACTGAATACTTCGCAATTCGTAACACACAAAAATGAACCATAACGGTCACGTCGTAGGTATACTTTTATCAGGCTATCTTAACCGAGTCGAAAGAGATAGCCAGTAGGAGGAGCCCTTCACTCAATTGCCAACAAACAAAAATGTTAAACACATGGTCACTACGGAAATATAATTTTAGCTTATAAAGGTAAGTTTTTTTTATACGCTTACAATCTGTACATAACTAATGTATTTATCTTAAGTTACAATAAATATAACAATGATTATTTGGAAGCATATTCGTTTTGGTAACACAAGTCAAAAAACAGTACTATTGATGATAGGTTCATCAATAGTCATTGATATAAAAACTAAAGATACGGCCGTCCGAACATTTTCTCGACGCGTTTGCCATACAGAGAATCGGTGTAGTCTGCTCGTTAACGTAACCTTGTATAAGCGGCGTGGTATTTTCGAGGTATAAAGAACATAAATGAAATTTACTACCGCACCCGAAGAGAGCCGATCGTGGACTAGTTCACTTCGGCTTAGGAAAGACCGTTTTAGGACCAAGTACGAGGCGTCATTGTAACATGCGGTCCGCCCAGTCCTTAGGTACGCAGTAATATATAAGTCAATGTCAATAGTGCTGTTTTTTGACTGCATATTATGTTGTTTGGTGAAAATTTTAATTTACTATTTTATGTAAGACATTGATTTGTCAGTCAAAACGAAGTTTCTTAATTAAACGAAGTTGTTATAAAATGTTTGATAACGTTACGTTTTTCAGTTTGTATAAGAACATGGTCAGAGGTCTTTGAAACATTTGATAAAAGGCTCATACTTCTCTTCATTATGTTTGGTGGACCAGAGAGCAGGCATGTGTTGTGGATCCATAGAGTTCAGAAAATGTTCGCGCCACAACTCCTCTAAGCGGAACAGACCGCCGTTCTTTAAAAAATACTCTATTATCTTGACACCGTGACTCTCAAATTGTGAATGCTCAAACCTGAAATACAGAAAATAATTTCTTCATAAGAATAAAATAACCTTTGGTGCACAGAATTGGTCTTTGACTAACATTCAGAAGTCCAACCTGAACTTATACGGGACTGGGCAGACATATCTGCCGTATGCGCGTCTGCCGTAAAACTGTGGGCCAGAACAGAGCAAAACTGGTGCCCTGAGACAGCGAGGCGGGGTCACTGTAGGCCCCGAAGGAGATGGCGGGACGAACGAAGGAGATGGCGGGACGAACGAAGGAGATGGCGGGACGAACGAAGGAGTACGTGCGTGTTCGTGAGAACAGGAGTAGGACAGAACAGGCTAGGGAAAAACAAGTGGTCCAATTTCATAAATGTATGTATCGTGTTGGAGGACATCTGGCTAGACGGGGATATGGCCGATGGAGTAAGATCCTGACCGAATGGTGACCAAGGTTAGGCCAGAGAAACCAGGGCCGTCCAAAAGCGTGTTGGGTCGACGATATTGTCCACAGCGCGGGAAGCGGATGGATGAGGGACGCACAGATCAAAAAGGAGTGGCAGAAAAAAGGAGAGGCGTATACCCAACAGTGGGTGATTCCAGGCTGAAATGATGATGATGATGATGATGTATCGTGTTCTCATTCCTGTTTCCTGTTCTCTGTACTTATCAGGAAGTCATGGACCTTCCTTAGTTGCAGGTGGTAAACTCTTAGCGGAATTCTGGACTGGTTTTAGATTGCTATAAACCAAGAAGGATAATTCAGAGTGATAGCGAATTACTGATTATCTCAAAAAGCTAATACTTAAGGTTTTATTTATAAACTTACGCTAATTTCGTATTAACAACATTTTGCAACAGTTCGTCTGTGACCACTTCTTGGTCTGGAAAGTTCTTCAGTAACGTGTCTTCCAGATCCTTTCGTCTCGCTTCAGGTATTTTCTTAGAGTGGCAGAGAAGAGCTCGCGCAATCGCCTTCATTTTTCTGTTTAGAGAAAATATTTATTAAATAAGTAGTCACATAAGCCGTTGGTCCCGAATGCCATACGTAGATCTATGACAATCGATACAGGTACAAGTCAGTGACCTGAAAGTCTGACAACCAGTCTTACCAAAGGCTCTCGTATTACTCAGTAATAGCTGGGTTATGGAGGTAAGATTGGTAGTCTATGTAAAATACTGGTATTCAGCTGCATCTGGTTAGACTGGAAGCCGATTGGGGTCGGCTTCCAGTCTAACCAGATGCAGCTTCCATAGTTGGGAAAAGGCTAGGCAGATGATGAAATGGCACAAAAGTTGTAAGAAGTGTATATCTATTTTTATGACTAGTTCTACAGCTGAGCGTGTCAGTATTGTAAGAGTTGAAGGCAAAATACTCACTTTAAAACAAAGTCATTATCCTTCAAGCCGCGCTGATTCCACGCAATGGGCGCATCACACATGTCAGCAAGTCGCTCGCGCATTGGGTGGTCACGTATATTGCTGAGCTGGTGACATCCGACGCACAACAGTACCACGTCGTGGGAAGCGTGCTCTTTCATGATTTCTGGAATGATAGAGCCATGATACAGACAGTGATGAAGATACATTTATTGACAAGGTAGTGAGTTCTTTTTTTTCCTACTCCTCCGCTATTCTTTTCTGATTAATTTCGTTGCGGGATTCAAGACAGTTAATTTGTTTTTCTGGGCTTCCGTCGAGCTTCATTATCTCGGCGCTTTTCTGGTGGTCGCTAATGTTGATCCTGGCTTTCAGGAGTTAGTGTTTTGGGAAGTGTGGTGGGCTTGTCCCAAAAAATAAAAATGTAGTGGGTACTTGGCAAAACTGTCAAAGTGGGTACCTAGTGACATTGCGGGTTTAGACGGAGATGGCGGGATGAGCTGGAATCCTTAAGTAAAAACTGGTCTTTAGCAGCTCTTCACAGGATTGGGGCTTAAAAAAACGATCTACTAAATATCAGAGCACGAAACTAACCTGGAAACATTTTCCTATACTCTCTGGGCACGACGTTCTTGCGGATGTAAGAGTTAGTGCTGCCGCACACGACGCATTTGTTCTCCTTCTCTTGCTGGTAGTAGCGGCCGACGTCGCCGACCGCGCGGCCGGATGGCTCGAAACGTAGACGTACGGTGAAGGGATCCTCGCTCACTACGTCGCCTAGCTCTTTGTTTACGAACCTAAGTAATTAATAGGGGGTCTTTTTACTGGCTGCCGCACTCAGAGATGTTTAATGATTAATGACTTCAGCCGTCACTTAGTAAAGATTTGACATATAGAACCTTTATTAGGTGACGGCTTAAGTAATCATATTTTAAACTTGGAAGGGAAGTGTTAAATGAATGTCTAAGTATTATTACAATTAATACTAGAGCTTTGATAATCTAAAGGAGTGGTTTTATTAAGGGATTAATTTGCATGTTGCCAAACTTTAGTGAAACGGACATTAGGGTGAGTTTCAAAGTGTATGATTTGCTTTACGTTCGGAAATGTAAAGTTTAAAATCGTTTGAAACCCAACTCTGAATCCTTGATTTGTATGATTACCAGAAATTGGAATTTACATGCCATTAAGTTCCACATGAAGGTAATTCTCTAATACAGACTACTGAAAAAGTAAGTGTATCTCACCACATAGCCTTCTTATTGTCACATCTACACAGCAGTTCACCATCAGGTGCTTCCAAGTAACCGTTGCTGTAAAGAGGCTTATTGCGCAACGCGAGGATGTAACCCTTGGTTGGTACCTGTGGCTGCTCCTTGGTCCTTCCATCTTTTTCTTTGGCACTGATGATATGTAATTAAGAAATCTTTTCAGAAATAATTAAAGTAAACTTTTAAAAGTTCTAGCTCAAAATTACATTCCTTTTCAACTTTACTGTCTACTGAGCGATAACATAAGGACAATTAGGTTTAGATAGGCACGTAGAAGTAGTTTAAGTACATAATAAGGAAAAGATATAATTATTGATTTTGTTGTTATCTATTCCCTCTATTCATCTACTTACTTTTCACTTTAAACTAAAATCGATTAATTTCAAATTACCTACATTTTTCGTATGTAAAAGCAAGATTGACAAGTCAATTAAAGGTAAGGTAATTTAATTGACTTGTAGAAATTAATTATTAATTACCAGTAGTTAAACAACATTAAAGTTACTAGCAATCTATATCACACTCACCCATCCTTCAATTTGACATGTTTCATTTTATATTGCACATCAGCATATTTTAAGCAATGCTCGTCTAAATGTGACCAAACACTGGGACCGTCGTTGGAGCCAAAAATCCAAGCTGTTTGTTTTCGTCCAAGCTGTTCCAATAAAATAGCGAAGATTCTGATAGCGACATGTGCATCTATTGCTGCGTATTGCACTTGGTTCTCTGATAATTCATCTGCTTCCCAATCACTGCATCGTATCTGGTGAAGAAATGCATGCATATTTGTTTGTGTTTGTGTTTCCGATGGCTACAACATAATGTAGTCAAGTTAAGACTACTAAATAGATATTGGCCCGCATATTTCAGCTTTGACTACGTCATTGCTGTGCTTACTATCAAATAAAATTCAAAAAAAGGCAACCAATTATATTATAGCAATTGATATAATGTTAAAAAACTAATAAAGGTAACAAATAATGCATCCACACTCCAAATTAATTTTGGATTAGGTAAGCAATTTATTTATATTTGTAATCATCAAATTGATTCTAGCAATCTTATCTAAAACTCTTCATAACATTAGTAATTGACCAAACTACTTCAATAATTATTGTTGTTTGCTGCTTGAAGCAATTTATCAAACCAGAATTACGTGTATCAATCACTACCTGTTATGCCTTAACTAGTGATTGCAACATGTTATTGTAAATTGCTAATACAAAGAGTAAATGAATACACATTTATGTTTGTCACCCAGATCATGTTACATGCCTGAGGAATATTGTTCCTAATCTTACCCTCCAACTTTTGTCCAGGACAATGTCTAGCAGGGTAGCAGACAGTGAGGCTAAGCCACCAGCTTCAATTCCGTTCAGCTCAGCCAAATGTCTAATGTCCAGAGTAGATTTTAACACTACTGAGTAATCCTGGCTCAAATAGTTGCCATCATCTGCAGCCGCTACACCTACTTTGTAGATTGTGTCATTTTCTAACAGTTCCTGAAATATAATGTTGTTTAGAGACATTTTTTTTTCATGTTCAACTGGTGACATTTTCCAGCCAAATATACTTACTTTTAAAGAAGCTGGAATCGCTTTCACCTTACTTAGCCTGAACAGGCCGCAGTACCCATCAAAAGAAGATAGCTGAACTAGGGCTACTGGCTGCCTCTTTCCATTGTCAGTCACCCATTCACAGTCAAATCCTAACGCTCTGTGATTCCGACATCGCCTAAAAATAAGACAGTTTAGATTTTGTATTAATTTAGGAACACACAAGGTTATCATCATCATCCCTTCAGCTTGGAATCACCCATAACTGGGTAAAGGCCTCCCTCTTTTAACTACCACACTTTCCTGTTCTATGAATCCCTCATACAAGTGTTTCCACTAAGATCATAAATACAGCAAAGAGGATAATTAACATTTATAAATGAAAATATCGATTACTTAATATTTTGTAAAATAAATCCTTATTTCATCATCATCATGCACAGTTCGAATTGACCCACTGCTGCCTCTCCCCTCTGGCCTACCTTTTCTGGTGCCAATCTCCATGTTCTTGTGTCAGTCTCATCCACGTTTTTATAATACCTACTACGAATTTAAAACTTAGAAAATAATGATAATTACCTCCTCAACTCTGCAACAACTTCATCACAAGATTCTTCAGTGGTGACAGTATTGATGGTCAAGTAATTAAATAATTCCGCAGCTTTTCGGCGCCTTCTTGTTAGTTTATAAATAACGTACGAAACAGTACATCCCACAGCCAAAGCGGCTGAGGCGGCGTACAAATCATAATATTTGGTAGACGATTCCATTTCAACTTTTGTATTTTAATTCACTAAGTACACAATTCACATATTCTTATACAATGTTTCTGTAATAATGAATGTCGTGAACAAATATTGTGTTTATTATATATATATTTCAGTGACGTTACAATTTTTTGATATGATTTGTGTTACAGTGATTGGTATTTACCTTCACATACCACTATTTATTTTGGCTGACCAGTCACAGCTGACAAGACAAGTAATTAATTCTAAATCCGTCAGTCAAGCGCTAGTGTCATTGTCAATTTGACATGAGTATTCTTAACTGACACTTGTCATCTGTCATCATCTGGATCATAAAATAACAACAACAACTCCCAGTTGCCATAAAAGAAAAAAAAAAAAAAACAACAACAAAGACAATGTTTGACAATTTGCTGTTAAGGTGAATGCTCCAACTAGCCCGCGAAATTCATTTTTTTTTACGTTTTTTGCAATTTACAGGTCAGTGTTAGTTTGTATGTTGATTAGAATATTAATTGCGGCTGTAAGACGTATGTATCAAAATTATCAATACAAGCCTCCAAGTTCATAAAGGTGCAAAAATGACTTTTTGAAGTTCCTGCACCTTTATGAACTTGGAGGCTTGTATTGATGATTTTGATGATTATATTTCTGTAACTACATACGTCTTACAGCCGCAATTCATATTTTAATCAACATACAAACTAGCACTGGCCTGCAAATTGCAAAAAACGTAAGAAAATTTGAATTTCGCGGGCTAGTTGGAGCATTCACCTTAAGTTGGCATACTTGAAAGAATGATCATAAAAAATGACGTTCGGATATTTTATAAATGGATCAGCATTTGTCTACGGATCAAGTCGTTCACAATCACATTGACCAGTTCATACTCCTTATTAGTTGGCGCACTTTTCTTAATTTTTATTAGCCTATTTTGTGTTCCACGGCAAAGCAAGGACCTCCCCTTTCTCCCTCCAAACTCGGGTTTGTGCAATTTTTAGCCACACTAGCCCCACGAACATGACCAGCACAGCTATTTATTCTATTCTCGCTTGTTCTCGTAATACCAACAAAAGATAGATAGGTACAATAATATATTCATTCATAGAAACAGGTACCGATGCCAGCACATTAAGCTACCAGAAACTGGCATATTTTCTCAATCAACTTTGAACCTCAACCCTTCAGCGAAAGTTATATAAAATATTTTTTTTTTAAGGAAATAATTCAAGTCTTGTGTCACGGCCCTAACCTCGTGCACTGCCAGGTAAAACCGGTCGTGATTTCGAACCACGAAGAGCCCGTAGGACCAATCACTACTACTGCGGCAGAAATAAACAAAGGGCGTAACTGTTTACGAAATAAAACAATCTTATCAGCTTCAGCAGCAATCTTTTTATATTTTATGTCATTAAACTTAGCTTCTTAAGTTTACAATTTTTATTTGAATATAAACAACAACAAAACATGTCTTTCATAATTCATATTATTCAAATCTAAAGCTAGGACGCAGTCCTTTTGAGCGGTGGGTAGGATTTATTGACATTTATTACAAATTCTATATGAAATACAAATATGTTTGGCTGTACAAAACCTCACATTTTATATAAATACATAGTATAGAGACGTAGTTAAATACACTAGGTATACTCGCTCATACATTACTGTACAATCAAGAGTAGAAATATGTTATGTTACACTACGCAAAATGTTCAAGACATAACGATTGGAATTTCTGAAAAGACCCCGCCTCTTCATTATTGTAGTTTCGAAAATACGATGTTTTTAACAACACGCGAATTCTATTAAAACTTAAGGTGAATTTCGCTTCTTTATCTAGAAAAATCTAACGTATTATGCTCATGATTGTACAACATACATCAATTATTGATATCAAAATATATACCAAAATAGACATGAAATACTCAACTCATTCATGATTTGATGACTATAACTAACTTATGTATTGGAGATGGCAATGCTGCATTTCTCAAACAAGATCGAAACACTTACTTATTCATAAACTTTGTCATGGCAAAACTATCCTAAACATTACAAAAATAAACACTACATTTATTGGAGTAGTGGCCAGCATTACTGAGTAAGAAAAATTGATTCCGCGGGCTACCCAGTCGCTTCCAGCACTAGCTCCAAGACTATTTTTTATAGCCGAGGTTTCTAACGATTATGCTTTGACACCCTTATTAGTGGAGTGCCGTAAGATTTATACCTCGGAATCCAGGGCCGGTCAATGAATCTTCATAAAAACTTTTGGACTGCATTGGTAAAAGCCCAAATAAAGAAGTTAAAAAAAAAAATTTGCGCGCTCTTCTTTTTTTTTTTTTTAATTCGGCAATTTACTGAAAAATCATAGGTACAAGGGAAAAAAAATGTTTAGAGCTACTAAATAATATTTTCACCGTGACTTTAATGTTAATTAATTAATATTTCGCAAAAAAGAACGACTTACAGCAAAAAAAAAAATTAAAACGTATCTATCTAATACCTTTATAGGAGCAATTCTTGTAATATAGTATAATCTGAATCTCGGTTACGGCTTCAACGATTTTCATGAAATTTAGTATGCAGGGGGTTTTGGGGGCGATAAATAGGTCAAGCTAGGTTTCATTTAAAAAAAAACACGATTTACCAAAACAACTAAGCAAATTTCGGTCATCCAGGTACTATACATTATAATAACATTATTGTTAATTACTGTCGTCGTCATCGTTGATGTGGATTGTTGGTGAAGGATTAGTACCTACAGCTGTCACAAAAGCATTCTAAATTTAAAAAAATCCTGTGGATGCCTTAAGTTTAAGGCCTCCTGCCAGAGGCATATCGTACTTATATTATACGTGTGAAAGTTTGTGAGGATGGATTAATGTTTGTTACTCGTTCACGCAAAAACTACTAAACGGATTTGGATAACGTATATAGATGGTTTATCGAACTCCACGCGGGAGAAGCCGCAGCCATAAGCTAGTAACTGATATACTATAAGTGACTAATAATCACTAAGGGCACCTCCTGTGGGGTATGGACCTCAAAGTAGTAGGGAAACCAGTAGGTTCACTTAGAAATAAGAAATACAAATATCCCGACCCTTGCTAGAGCCAGCCTGCGAAGCTGAGACAGTAGTATTAAACCAGACCCTAAATAATATCTCTCAGATTTAGCCTGTCCCTTTGTTGCCCCCCCTCAGTGACGTCCTAAACCGAGGTATATTATGGTATATCAGTTACTAGCTCGATAATTGCCCCAGGGGATCATACTACCGAGATAAAATTGTGTCATGTTTTAATCCAGGTTGTAAACCATCTATCTATTTGCGATATTTAACCTCCAAATCCGTTCAGTAGTTTTTGCGTGAAACGGGGAACAACCATCAATCCATCCTCACAAACTTTAGCAAATATAATATTAGTAGGATATGCCTCTGGCAGGAGGCCTTAAACATAAGGCATCCACAGGATTTTTTTAAATCTAGAATGCTTTTGTGACAGCTGTAGGTACTAATCCTTCACCAATAATCCACATCAACGATGACGACGACAGTAATTAACAATAATGTTATTATAATGTCTAGTACCTGGATGACCGAAATTTGCTTGGTTGTTTTGGTAAATCGTGTTTTTTTTAAATGAAACCTAGCTTGACCTATTTATCGCCCCCAAAACCCCCTGCATACTAAATTTCATGAAAATCGTTGAAGCCGTAACCGAGATTCAGATTATACTATATTACAAGAATTGCTCCTTTAAAGGAATTAGATAGATACGTTTTAATTTTTTTTTTTGCTGTAAGTCGTTCTTTTTTTGCGAAATATTAATTAATGAACATTAAAGTCACAGTGAAAATATTATTTAGTAGCTCTAAACATTTTTTTTCTCTTGTCCCTATCATTTTTCAGCAAATTGTCGAATTAAAAAAAAAAAAAAAGACGAGCGCGCAAATTTTTTTTTTTAACTTCTTTATTTGGGCTTTTACCAATGCAGTCCAAAAATTTTTATGAAGATTCATTGACCGGCCCTGGATTCCGAGGTTTTACAATATTTATGCCTTAGGGCACTCCACTATATCATCTTCTACTAAATATATTTATTAAAAAAATTGAACGTTTTAAAGTGAAGTCAATCCAATGGGTTTCAGGTCTTCTTCGGTGATAACCCCTTTACTAAATCTGTCTCGAAACCTGCAAAAGAGAAACCAAAAATTAAACCAAAAACCAATACCAAACCAAACCAATTTTACCAAATGAGAATATTTAGGGGATCGGACAAAAAAAAAATAATGTCCGTCAGATAGATTTCCAAAAAATATTGAACACATTATTTTTTCTTTTTTCTTATAAACAAAAAATGAAGACGATACAGTGCTTCGAAAACTCGTGAATTCCTCGAAAACGTCACATGTCAATACATCTTTTACCTAAAAATGACGTCACAACCCCCCACTCATGATTTTTACCGCGTTTTATCTTCGTCATTTTTTATTAATTTGATAAAGCAAAAAACACGTATCCAAAATTTTTTGATAATCTAACTGACGGACTAATTAGAATAATATTTTTTTGACTGAGTCCGATCCCCTATTATGTGGATTGTACAGGATGGGATTTTGAGATAGGATAGCACCAAGTGGAAAAATCCTCAGACAATGCGTCTAGTTGCACGCGCGTGCGCTTAATTTTTTGCTTAAAAGCAATACTAATTCAGTCCTTTATTCAGGGGCACCAAAAACGTTCACGAAATACTTTTTGAGTGGGCTGGCCACGTCTCGTAGGGATGTACCCGGAGAGGTGGGCGAGTATCAGTCACGGGACGCCTTAAGGTGGACATCGCCGACGAAGTCGACCGCGGCTAAGGTGGTGTGATGATCTGATTCGTGGGGCAAGCGTGGCCAGAAATTGCACAAACTAGAGAGGTTTGGAGGGAGAAAGGGGAGGCCATTACCCTGCAGTGGGACACAATATAGGCTATAAATAACCCTCCTTTTAAAACTCCAGTCCTTCCCTCCTACTAAAAAAAAATAGTTCTTTCCTTACCTATCTTCTGAGTGTGTGGCGGACCATAGCTCAAGCATGTATTCAGGCCTCATCGTTTTCAGAAAATGGCGGCGCCACATCTCCTCAAGTTTAAGTAGACCCCCGTTCTTCACGTAATAGTCCACTACCTTCGCACCATGAGATTCATAGCCTTCCGTGTAAAACCTGGAAAAAAATATATACATAAATATATTATGTATTAATGATTCCCGTTTACCGAGCTTCAGATTTGTTGGAATGCTTTATAATAACAAAAAGAGGTGGATAAAAAAATTAAAAAGAAAATTTGATATTTAGAGGGCTAAATATATTTTGAATATCTCAAAATGCTAGAAACACTGATGACAATCTCAAGAAGCTTGAATCACGGAGACCACCTCAAAAAGCTACACAGATGGGTGATAGGTGAATATCTCATCATCATCCGCCAGACTTGTCCAACTGTGTATTTATAATACAAGTATATAACACAGAGCGACAGCAACCCAGTTAGTACTGGATACGTCTGGAATTCTGGATAGCCCTTGTTAAGACTGGATGTCACTTTTGAGCAACTTACTATCTAACGACTGTCAAAGATATACAACGGCTTAACTTGCTTTCCAAGGAAACCAAAATAAACTTCACGTCACAAGTCAAAAGATTCATTATTAACATTTCAGTCCCTGTTGGGTAAAGGCAGTCTTCTGCCACTTTTTGATATTAACGATATCGTTCAGTTCGCTCAATGGCTTTTGTGTTCCTTTGTAAAAGATTCATGCAAAACAATGAAAACTTACACGACTTGAATTTGACAAGCCTCGTCCAGCAACTCCTCGGTGACCTCTTCCTGGTCAGGGTAATGCTGCAACAAGGTGTCTTCTAAATTCTTCAGCCTATTCGCCGGCACTGTGTTGGAAAAATACTTCAAGGCCCGCGCGCAAGACCGGACTTTTCTGTTGAGACAAAATGTTTATTGAATATAAAATATAGAATCATCATCTGCTGAACTTTTTTACTAACATCTTTGGAATGGCTATCAGACTTCGCACGTAACAATAGTTAAAAAAAAAAGTAAATGCAAAGCATTTGGTAGAATCAAGTTCCAAAATGAATTATATCTGAATATGACTCTTCTTTTGTTTCGACCTGCAATTAGCTGATAGTCAGCACTTTTCAACGTGCTTCGAATCTGAGTTTATCATCACGGTATGACCTTAAGGATCCGAACGGTAGGTGAAATCGCGTGGCACAGCTAGTACCGATATATAATATACAAAAAGGTAAAACCTCCTTACTTTTTATTGATGTCCTCATAAGTCTTCTTGCCTTTCTGCACATCGGCCATCGGAGCATCGCACTGCTTGACGAGGAAATCGCGCATCGTCTGGTCGAGAATGTTGCTTTGCTTGTGGCACGGCCCGCAGAGTAAGACCACGTCGTGGGAGGCGTGCTCTTTTAAGATATCTGAAAATTATAAGTTTTTAAACTGACTGAAAAAATAAACAAACAAAACAAAACATGGATAAATATATCGTTTTCAGTGTTTATGCTGGTATCTGTTATTTAGTTCATTCAATTCAGTTCTAGGTTAAGCTCGCCTTTGTCAGAAGCTAGCTGTATCGATATAAAAAATAAGGTTCGAACTTAACTTATTTTTTTGTGATCACTTTGAGTTTGGAACCGAACTAAAATGATTTAGTAGCTCAATGCAATGTTTTTTTCTGCCTATTTAAATTAAGAATATCCGAGCCTTCGTATTGTGGACTAACATAAGGTGGACTAAAATGCTTTCTACTGACATACCACAAACGTTTGGCGCACTACAATTTTGCTGACCGACTAAACACACGAACATGGGCATTCCGTCACAGAGAAGGGGAAACGCCGGAGTTAAGGCTTGTATTAACGCCAACGACCTTGTGCATTAGGGTGGAGCTATCTACCCCTCTCGGTCGTAGACACGAACTTTAAACGGACGCATTTTTAATTCATTATAAATAAAATTATACATGTTTTTAAAAAGTAACAAAACCATTTTTTTTTCCTTTGTATTGCAAAGCAGTAGATATTTTTTTATATTGTTTTGATAAAAAATGAAGGAGTAAAATAGTTTTTAACTCAACTATTTGGAGGTGATTTTGTGGATTTTTTTCTTATTATGTGATACCGATAGAAAAATTATGGCTAAACCAAATTACGTATCTTATCATGTAGACTACTAACAATTTTTCTCAGATGTAATTTCTCTGTAAGTGCCGGTGAAAAGCTGCTTCATCTGCACGCTGTTTTTAAGCTTTTTCGAGAGGGGAGCTTATTCTCTCGTATAGCTCAGCTTATACACAAGACTAGATCTAAGAAACTCACCAGGGAAATTCTTCCTATAGTCCCTAGGCACGACATTCTTCCTGATGTAAGTGTTAGAGTCCCCACACACCACACACTTGTTCTTCTTCAACAGCGTGTAGTAGCGTTGTGGGCCTTCCGGTCGACCGGCAGGCTCGAAGTTGAGGCGGATAGTGATGGGATCTTCTTTCAGTAGTACGGCTAAGCCTCTGTTTACGAACCTGTGGAGAAGGCGTTATGTTACAATTTGCTTCATATGACTGTTCATGCAACTGTTATTCTTCTCAATGATATCATCATCATCATATCATTCCGGAATCACCCACTGCTGGGTGTCCATGACCTATTTTTCTGCCACACTTTCCGGTTCCGTGTGCCTTTATCCAGGTGCTTCGACGAATTCGATAAATTCGACGACTTTGACGAATTCGATACAATGATATGCAGGCTGTAATTGAACCCTTTACGAATCTGTCAACCAAGCATTCTGTACATCAAACTAATAAATAATTCTACGTAAAAAATCTGCCTAACCCTACGGACATATCGAGGGTGAAAATGTTACGTTAGCAATGAAGTTCTAAAAATAAGTGTACTCACCACATAGCCTTCTTCTTATCGCAGGTACACAACAGTTCACCATCGGGAGCATGTAGGAATCCGTTGTTGTACAAAGGCTTTTGTCGCGTAGGAGCGTAACGCTTTGACGGTAACAAGTCTTTGACACGATTGTTTCGCTTTTCTTTGTTACTGTTGAAAAATATTCGTATTAGGATAAAGTTTTTAGAAGATTTAGTTTAAAAGTATATGTTACTAGGTAATGCTTCTGTGGTGGTGGCATATTATACTACGGGAACCTACTATCGGGATTAAAACAATCCTAAGTTCTTTCCAAGGATGACCTAGGATAGACCATGGTCTCACCGTCATCATCGACGGCTCGACTTCACGACGATACGCTAAAGCTTCTCTTCCCAATCCATGGTCATGGTCTAGCTGTCTACGAAATATACATCTGTACTTCTACTCGTTCAGAAGTACAGAGTGTACAGACGTGTTAGGCCCGAATTACACAGAAAAGGCGTAAGGTGAAGGCGCGGCGCAGGCATCTTGCCGCTTCAAAACGTTTCAATACAAAATGTAGGTAGACACGATTTGAATTATACTCAAGCGGCGTAGCGCAGGCACGTCGGTCGTTTCGTCAAATATTCCGCGTTGCTAGCAGTCCGCCGCACCTTCTCCTTACGCCTTTTCTGTGTGTTTCGGGCCAAGGTGACAGCCTGACTAGTTTACTACTTTCGCATTTATAGTATAGATGTCAAAATTTGGTACCTAACTATCTATTCAACTAACTCTCTGACTCACATCCAGTTATGGGTTCACACGATACCCGTTGGGAACACTCGTCGTCGGCCTACACGTACCGATTATCAAAGATCTACGAATGACAGCTGAGACCAATTTTTAACGTGCTTACTGACACGTGTGGGGGCTAAGGGTCTCGTTGATGTGCTTAAAACCGCGACTAAATCATTTATTGGAAGCAAGGTAGAGGAAAGCTCAGTAGCAGGCACGGATGGGTTTGTGCCTGCTTGACGGTAATGTTCGCCCACTATTACACATTAACATAACTGGCGAAATGTACCAATGGGTACACCTCTGCTTAACCCTTTGGGAATTACAGGCGTGATGTTATGTTAGGTTAAACTTGAGAAAAAAATGGTCAAATTGATTTCACAATGAATATGAGGCTTAAGGAACTGATGGAAATGACTTCATCTTAAAGCTTTGGTACTTAAATAAAAAGTAAAACTGCCGCATGAGAACGCGGGTATTGCACAATAATTGGTAAGTGGTAACCCCTTTATTGCAAATAGTAGGAAGTTTACTCTGATTCAGCGTAATTTTCTCTAACATTATTGATGATTCAACTTGTCATAGGTGAAGTACCTATTTCACCAGATACGGAAATATTTTCCTGGAATCGTGCGTATTCCTAGCCTTTTCGTAACTTTATTGGGTTCGACTTCCAGTTTCACTCGATGTAGCTGAGTCTTCCTCTACTTGTTTCTACCCCCATGGGAAAAAGGCGGCTTATGAGTCTTATGACCCACGGCTTTACCCGCAAATACATATATCCCAATGCTACCGGAATAAACAGTATTTATGGCAAAATCTATTCGTATATATATATATATATATACTAGCATTTCATCTAAACCTGTACACAGCGAGCGTCAAAATATGCGTTGCTATCCAATGTCTAAAGAATTTGGAGGACACAAAAACCGGTCAAGGAAAAAGTATTTAAATAATACCGATAAAGATATAGTAAGTTAAGTACCTACTAATGATGAGTAGTAAACCACTTCTAGGTAATTGAATAATTTATCATTATGTTATCTATGTATGCATTCTATGACGATTCATTATTTTAAAAATCGGTGAACAACCTTTTTTTTTTTTTGGCGGGTGGAAAAAAAAATTTTTTTTCTTAGCCCTTTATGTCGAGCCCGCGGTATCTCTTGCGAACAACCCGCAGCCCCGACGGGATCGGTGAATAACCTTAACAACGGAAAAGAGTCTTCTTCTTCTTCTTCTACACAGCCTACAAAGGCTGTTAAGTTTAAGTCATCTGTGCACTAAATTTCATTAAAATCCCTCCACCTTTTTCAGCGTGATGGAGTACCAAACATGGGTACACACACCAAACTATCGCATTTATAAATAGAAGTGTGATGTTTACCTAAGTTTTCAGTTCTCATCAGAAAATCTGATGCCCGTAGCGTGTACGCCTAGATATTCTTTTTTAACGCAACAACCCAATCGTCTGGAAAGAGTGCATGTTGAGTATTTGGCGTACGTATATTTTTTTATTGGATCCAAAAAATCGAATTCAAATCTAATATTGTTTAAGACGCAAGCAGGGAATGGAGTTTAAAGATGCTCCCTCATCGGAAACATTTGCCTTTAATGGAACAGTTCAGATTTCAGCGTTACATATACAGTGAGTGAGGTCTAAAAAACGGCCGGTTTAGTGTTCTTAAAATGGTCACAGACGCAGTTAATATTACGAATTGACTTTGTGACCATTTCACGAATTGTAACGTACTTCTACTAACTAAAAACAACCCATGTTCCTTCTTAACCCTTTTTGTTCCGGGGTCGCGGTATCTCTTTCGATCAGTCCAGCAGCCGCAATTTTAGCCCCTTTTTTTTTTTTTTTTGGGGGGGTGGGAAATCATCAAATAACCCCTCCCGCTTTTGGGCAGAGCGAAAGGGAGTGTCAGACTTCTACTAACTAAAAACCACCCATGTTCCTTCTTAACCCTTTTTGTTCCGGGGTCGCGGTATCTCTTTCGATCAGTCCAGCAGCCGCAATTTTAGCCCCCTTTATTTTTTTTTTGGGGGGGTGGGAAATCATCAAATAACCCCTCCCGCTTTTGGGCAGAGCGAAAGGGAGTGTCAGACTTCTACTGACTAAAAACCACCCATGTTCCTTCTTAGCCCTTCATGTCGAGGCCGCGGTATCTCTTGCGAACAACCCGCAGCCCCGACGGGATGTTATGTCCCTTTACATGGCATCATTAAATGGGCATTTAATTTTAGCCCCCTGAGTTTACAAATGCACAACCTATAACGATACAATTTATAACACTCACTTGTCGCTAAACAAAATGGAATCTTGGATCGTTACATTACAGGTGATAGTTCCATGAGCGAGCACGTAAATAGAAACAAATTAAACTCACCCATTCCTTAACTTGACATGTTTCATTTTAAAATGCTTGTCAGCAAACTTAGAACAATGGTTGTCTAAATTATTCCATACGCTGAGACTGCTGGTGCCAAAGACCCAAGATAAGACAGTGTCTTTCTTTCCCAGCCTTTCTAATAACATTGCGAAGATTCTGGTAGCCACGTGTGCGTCGATAGCTGCGTAGTTTACTTGTCTTTCCGTTAATACATCGGCCTCCCAGTCACTGCAACGTACCTGATGAAGAGATGAGGAGTTAGACAAGTGACAACAATAAATTACGTGTGATAGTTCATACAATAGGTATGATGGAGCTTCTTATCCATTATTATTTATGCATTATTCATTATAGAGCAATTTATCTTCTTTGAAACTTTGACTTTATGGGCCTAACACACGCTCAAGCTTCACCACACTTTTGCCTGCGCGATTACACGATGCATACAGTACATCGCGCGTGTCGTTGGTAATGGTAATACAGTTTTACCATCCACACGCGCGATGTATCGTGTGCACCGTGTAATCGCGCAGGCAAGACTGTGGTGAAGCCTGTGCGTGTGGTAGGCCCATTAATCATCATCCGCCGAGCCTTTTCCCAACCATGCTTGGGTCGGCTTTCAGTCTTACTGGATGTAGCAGAATACCAGAATTTAACATGGAATGTCTGCCTATCTGACCTCCACAACCCAATTAGTACTAGGTAATACAATACCGCTTGGTATGGATACCTGATTTTCGGGTCACGGACTACCTGTAACGACTGTCAAAGATCTAAACATGACAGCCGGGAACAATGGGTTAACGTGCTTTTCGAGTCACCGAGGTAACTCGGTAAACCCTTGGATTTTGTACGAAGTCATCTAGGATGATTTTTGTTTGCAATGCAATCCCCTTTATTTAATGCTGGCAAACCTTTAATAACATGAATCGGGTTCACTTTGTTTGCTGTGTGTGTTTGGGCAGCAATGCCCTTTTGTACTTACAAAGACCTTCGTCCTGCTTGCAGTAAGTCATTTACAACAACATACTGCAATTTGTGACGACAGCTATTGCAAGTCAATATTATTCCTCGCGAGAGTCATCCAAAGGTGACCAGACACATATTTTTAGCAGTAAGCAGCTAATTCTGGAGCATTGCAAAAGATTATGCGCCCATTGCGTTAGTTTGAAATTGTCCGAAAGTCTAAAGAGTTTAGAGAGCATTTTCGCGGTTTATTTTTAGACGTTTCTGCATCAGTTCATTGTGTTCATTATATTGTATATACACGCGCAGAATATGTGTCATCAAAGGAACAAAAGTATTTATTATTCTTAATAGTGCGGTTATCAGTACTATGCGCATTCTACACATCGCTTTGTATTGCGACTATTAGGTACGACTCATTTGCATAGAAAATAAAGATGCGTTTTTTGTTTTATCTTACCGAATTACATGCATGTGATGAGGGATGAATAGCTTGTGACTGAAAGAGTGCTGAATATAATTGTTGATTGATGCAGAGGGAGGAATGTTATGAAGGAAAAAGGAGTAAAGTGATAGCGTGACGATTGATAGAGAGAATGGAAGACAAAAACGTGTTGCGCCGACCCCAAATAACATGGACCCGGCCACACTGTAGACGGGTGCAATCTAAGAACTGATGTGGCGACTTATTAATAGATCTAGAAAGAAAACCGCATCAAGATCCATTTTGCAGAATTTAAAACATATAATCATTCAATACAGTCACCCAGACACCCACGAAAATAACTCTGTTGTATATTATCCATAAAAGTAATAGTTCTTACCCTCCAACTTTTATCCAAGACAGCTCCTAGCAGAGTGGCGGACAGCGTGGCCAAGCCACCGGCCTCTAAACCGTTCACTTCAGCCAAGTGTCTCAAATCCAAGGTAGACCTTAACATCACTTTGTAATCGCTGCGCAGGTACTTCCCATCGTCCACGGGCGCTACGCCCACTTTGTAGATTGTGCTATCTTCTAGAAGATTCTGGAAAGAATGATATTACATTAATTACTCGCGTTTTTCTCCTATCAGGTTAGGCAGAAACTACTTACCTACCTACTATGATGCTCATGCTTCACGCTCTTATATTCATTTGGTCCTAATAATAAGCAAGAAGGTTGCGAGGACAAACCTGGCCTTTTTGAAATATAACACCAATAAGGTCAGTGTAAGTCCTTCTAGGGATATTTTGTTAGTCGCCTAGTTTCTATTACCCCTAAAAAAGTTTTAAACAATGGCTTTCAGGCCTTTTTAATTTATTAATACAGAAAACGTCTGCGGAGTTTCGCTAGCTAATTTACTTTAACCTTGACATTATTACTGCATCTATTTTTAGACTTAGGTACATACCCTTTACCCTTTTCATATCTTTGCAATTCACGGTTCGAGTATGTACACATATTATGACGTCACATTTCTGATTCTGATGCAATACATAAACAAATGCAGCAATTTACTATTATCCTGTTAGGCGCCGTCTACCCACTCGCGGTACTCGCGGTTTTACGCTTAAGTGTGTGTATGACGTACTCTTTGATTCGCGCGGATGGTGAGTATGTACTAGGTACTCAGAATGAGTAGCGGGTTTAGCTGATTCTTGCGTAAGTTTGTTTATGTTTACGTAAAATCGACCTTGACATTTTGGTTTAAGGTCGCACAATTGTATGGTTGCATAGTATCGTGGGAGATGGCCCCCACTTAAATATCGACGGGGACAGACTGGATGCAGATGGCGCGGGCGTTGTGGTACAGACTGGGAGGCCTATCTTTGTCAATGGGACAGTAAAGTCAACTTTTTTGTAAAACTAAAAAAAGTCAACTTTTTGGTAAAGCAATTATTTTACAAAGTCAACTATATCATCCTGTACGTAAGTAGTTTTTCTGGAAGCTGTCACAATTATCATGAGTTGACACCCGATATTTACGATCATGACAATTTTGTTATTGTTCTTATCCCAACTGCATTACACACACTTTCATACTTAATATGATAATATTATTTTGCTATTTATAACAGTTTTTTTATCATGCATATGTTCGATATCTGGTATGCGTCATTGAAAAGTATTTTCGCACGCGACAGAGGTTGTATCTCAATATGATTATGGTTTATTACATGCAGTGTGTGACAGTGTGTACACTGTACGCAGCGATAATGAAAGTAAATACATATTTAGCTATTCAAATCACGCGCGAAATAGATGTTTTCTTTTATATTTTAATGCTTCTTTCACCAGTTAATGGACATTTATGTTAGGAGTATTTTTGACAAACTATTTTATTCACAACACAGTCTATTTCTTTGCAGCCGAGAAATTTTTCATTAGATTCTTATTTTTTTATTTAGCACAATAGTCCCATTTCTGGACAAAGGGCTCCCCACTTTCCTTCAAATTCTCTAGCTGGTGAGCTTCATCTTAGGCTATCCATGGCTTCCCGCAATCAATTAGTAGCCAGTTAATTGTTTACAAATAGTGTTTATTTTTGTAATTCCTCAGTGATACTCACCAAATTAATTATATGGTTAAAATGGCCCCTAAATAATTAGCACAGAACACAAATAATTTGATAGGGATTCCACATATCATCACACCTTTTGATCCTCTAAAAGATTAGGCAGAGCCATATGCAATAGTACACCCATTTTTGCCCGGTTATCCTATAGCTAGCAATCAGACACAAATTCAAACTCCATATCAGTTACTAAGATATTTCTGATCAAAAAACCCAAAACTCAGAATCTTATGTTTAGCTGTTGCACTTGCGACAACTAGACCAACAATGCAGTTTAAGGGAATTTTTGAATTGGAAAACTTACTTTTAATGATTCAGGCACTGCTGTCAAAGCATTTAGCCTGAACAGGCCACAGTACCCATCAATAGAAGATAGTTGAACCAAAGCTACTGGATGCCTCTTCCCATCGTTGGTCACCCATTCACAGTCAAAACCTAATGCTCTGTGTTTCTGACATCGCCTGAAAGAAAATATAATTTTATGTCAACCTCTTTTTATTACAAGATTAGTTCTTAAGACCAATAAATTTAAACAAAAAGGCAGTTCCATTAGTTTTGGCTGTGTAGGCATTGTACTTTTGAATAAAACAGTTGTTTTAGTATGTACACATTAGGCCAAGTTGTGCCTAAACAAAAAATAATCATTTTATTTAGGAAAATATTTGGTGATGGTAGGTTAAGTTTTTATTTTCAATGTTTTTGTACTATTGTTGGCCTGTAATTGTGATGATGCCAGAGAAAGAGCAAACATATTATTATTAAAATAAATACATTTTCCTGAAAAATAACTAAAATATTATTGCCATGTTAATGTAAACAAAACTGTTTGTTTACAAATAATGATAAGTAAAATGACAAATATTACCTTTTCAACTCTTCAACAACTTGATCACAAGATTCTTCTGTAGTCACAATATTGATAGTCAAATAGTCGAACAAATTGGCCGCATCTCGACGTGTTTTTCTTAGTTTATAGAGAATATACGAAATTGAACACCCTACAGCCAAGGCAGCTGTGGCCGCACACAGTTTATTTTTGGTTGAAGTCTGCATTATAACTTTGTTTAAAATCACTTACTAAAATAAGCACTAGTTTACAACAATGATCACTGTTGATGAACGTTCATGAAGCAAAACTATCACAAAACAAATATTGAAAATACGTGAAATAACTTGAACGTCTCTCCGTGAATGACTGAATACAGCACTCTTGTGTTTTTATAGTTATATGCTGCTGAGATGGAAACCTACTCTGTTACTTTTATTTAAATCCGGTTGCCGTTTCATATTAAATTGCCATAGCACAGTACATAAAACATATAATGTAATTTTGGCTTGGGTTAGTATTCGAGTTTGTTTGACAGCTTGTTAATTTTGACGTGTTTGGCGTTTTTGTGTTGTGATTGTGGCAATGAATAAGGAAAAATATGGAGCCGCCGCGATATTCTATAGACACATTTGCTTATACAAATATGAGTGAAATAGGATACAGAATGTGAAATATCGTTTTGTTTCGTTCTTTCTAATACAGTAATCGTATTTGATGAAAGAGACAACAATATTACAGTTGTTGCTCATAATGGCAACATTTGGTGTTACGAGTCACACAATAGTAGGTAGGTGCCGTTTCCGCCATGTTATGCGGCGAGTTTCGTGGTAGTTCTGCTGTCAAATAGTTGTTTACTTTTTGATAAATTGAGATTTGTGACAAAATTACGAGGAGTTTACCTATAAAACTGCATATACTTATTAAAAAACAGCAATTCAATATGCCTGCGTGCTGTATTGTGAAGTGTGGTGCAAGAAAGCAGAAAAATCTACCTCAATTGTCGGTGCACAGGTTAGAAGCCGGTTTTCATGCAATAGTATCTAGGAGTATCATTAATTTATTGTGTTAATAGTGTTAATGTTTGGGTTTATTTCCGTCCCAGAGACCTTTTTGTTATTTCTTAATTTTATTCGTTTGTTTACAAACATGAATAGTGTTGTACCGTTGCGTAATTGTTTCCGATACTAGTTCCTTCGCTGCGCTGGAACGATATCTGTTCGAGTGACCGTGCTCTGGCCCGTGGTTCACAGAACCGAGATACCGTCCCACAGACTTATATGATTGTTATACGTGTTCTGAAAATAAGACATCAGCATGCTTGCACCGACTGGACGGGGTCCACTAAAATCTGTGTGGTGCTTTCTTCAAATGACCATCTCAGACACTAATCTGCATAGTTTTCATGTGTGTATACCAAGATTATGTCTGGACTTTAAAAGAGACCATGACCTCTGAGTTTGTTTCGGAAGTTTCTTCTCAAAGTAGTCAGAAACGAAACACCGACCCCATCTAGTTTTAATAAAAAGTGACTTGTAAAAGTGTATGTAAAAACCTATTTGCAAAATAAACATCATCATCATCTGCCTAGCCTTTTTACAACTATGTTGGGGTCGGCTTCCAGTCTATCCGGATTCAGCTGAATATCAGTATTTTACATGGAGCGACTGCCTATCTGACCTCCACAACCCAGTTAACACTAGGTAATACGATACCCTTTGGTAAGACTGGATGTCAGGACTTTCAGGTTACTGACTACCTGTAACGACTGTCAAAGATCTATATATGACAGCCGGGATCAACAGCTTAACGTGCTTTCCGAGGCACGGAGGAAACTCGGCATATACTGGGCGGTCACCCATCCACAGACCAACCTAGGCAAGCGCAGCTTAACCTAAAGATCGATCCGAGTGGCAGTTCTTGTTAAGCCACGAGCTCCTCTTGCAAAATAAACATCATTCATCATAATTATCACACCAATAAACAGATTTAATAAAAATCATTCGTATATTATTTTACTCCACCAGTCAGTATGTTAATCATAATAGAAACATAATCGTCTTCCTATTAGAAGAATTTGTTTTTCACTAAGATCTGCATACCTACCAGAATCTACAGACCTACAGTCCATCGATTAGCTGTCGAATGGTTATGGTTTGGTATACTAAACTAACCATTTGACAGTTAATCGATGGACACAATGATAGCCACTAATATTTAAAAGATACGCAATAGCCCTGCAGATATAACCGAAAGCGCAAACGTTGCATTCTTTACTTTTGTCCAAAAAACCACTTTAAATTAATTTTATTCTCAGGTATCAGAAGGAAAGTAAATTTACTCATGGTTTTCTGTTACAACGAACTGTTAATTATAATTCAACCGTGATATCTACTAATACTCGTAATACTATTAAGTAGTACCAGTTTCGATACTCGTTACATTAATACTATGTTCCATGATTGACACAACAATGGCAGCCATTTTGAGTACCGTTCAAGGTTGTAGGTATGCACCTTTTTTGTAGGTATTTCTAGTCCATACTATATAATGTCTATGGATTGTGGTCATATTTAATTACTATACTCTTTGGTTGTGACCATTGAGATAGAAAAAACATGGAGACGGCGCGATATTCTTACATTTGCTTATACAAATATGAGTGAAATAGGATACAGAATGTGAAATATCGTTTTGTTTCGTTCTTTCTAATGCAGTAATTGTATTTGATGGACGAGACAACATATTTCAGTTGTTGCTTATAATGGCAACATTTTTCCGTGCGAAAACAACTTGAGATTTCATCATCATTCTGCTGCCCTTATTTATGACCCTTATCCAAATTAATTTGGGGTCACAACTTGAGAGTTATTTTGTGAAAATTCTAATACGCAGTACAATTTTCATTAAAAGTTCAAAAATCTTGACTGGCAAGTTGTAATTTTATTGGTAGTGGCAACTTTGTCGATAAACTGTCAAATAAGTGTAATGCCAAAAAGTTCGGCAATGTTGCGTTTTTTCAGTTTGTGTAGATAATTTTCTTGTAAATCATACATGTATTGATTTTACATATTATCTTGTTACAACAATAATGGCACGGGACCGGAGTCCTGAGCGGAGACGTTCGCGCTCACGAGAACGTCGTGACAAGGAGCGTTACGAAGAACGTGAGTCTCATCGCGACAAATCAAAACGTCGAGAAACCCGAGAAAGGTCACGAAGTCCTTCTAGAAAAGAAAGAGATCGCTCTCGGAGCCCGGCAAGAAAAGATAAAGATAAATCTAGGAGTCCTGCAAGAAAAGAGCGCGAGCGTGGTCGATCTCGCAGCCCCAAAAAACGTGATGGTAAAGAAAAGGAATCAGACAGCCGAAGGAAATATGATGATAAGGAGAAATCAAAGGGCAAGAAAGAGGAAGAGAATAAACCTGAGGAGGAAGAGCCTCAAGAAGGAAAAGATGACGATTCAAAACCTGTAAAGAAAGAACCATTATCTCTTGAGGAACTACTTGCTAAAAAGAAAGCAGAAGAAGAAGCCCGCAGTAAACCAGTCTTCTTGACTAAAGAACAAAGAGCTGCTCTAGCTTTGGAACGACGACAAAAACAAGTGGATGCCATCAGAGCCAATGTTGACAGGCCTTCTATAACAACAATCGATCTAACAGGACCCTCCAAAAGAGAAGAAGAAATGAAAAAATATAGAGATGAAAGAGAATTGATGAGAGAAAAGGAAAGGGAAAGAAGAGATGAGAGAGAGAGGGAAAGAGAGAGAAAATATGAAGAAAGGAAAGCTAATATGAATGACCGCAGGGGTGGGGGTGGTGGTGGTGGTGGTGGCGGCGGAGATGACAAAAAAGAGAAGAATGAAGAAGTTTCCAAAACAAAAGACAAAGAGCGTGAAGAAGAAGCCATCAAGGCTCGTTATCTGGGCATTGTTAAGAAAAAACGCAGAGTAAGAAGATTAAATGACCGTAAATTTGTGTTTGATTGGGATGCATCAGAAGATACTTCTAATGATTACAATGCACTGTATAAGGAAAGACACCAGGTTCAGTTCTTTGGTCGAGGTCACATTGCTGGAATAGACATAAAGTCTCAAAAGAAAGATTACAGCAAGTTCTATGGCAATCTATTAGAGAAACGCAGGACGGAATTAGAAAAGGAACAGGAGAAGTTGCGTCTCAAGAAAGTCAAGAAGAAGGAAGATAAACAAAAGTGGGATGACCGCCATTGGTCTGAGAAGGAACAGGATGAGATGACTGAGAGGGATTGGCGTATCTTCAGAGAGGACTACAATATCACCCTCAAAGGTGGTAGGATTCCTAACCCAGTCAGAAATTGGAAGGAAGCCGGCTTTCATCCAGATATTATGGAAATCATTAATAAAGTTGGCTATAAGAGCCCTACACCTATCCAGAGACAGGCTATTCCTATTGGTTTACAAAACAGGGACATCATTGGTGTTGCTGAAACTGGTTCTGGTAAAACATTGGCTTTCCTTATTCCTCTTTTGACCTGGATACAATCTCTCCCGAAAAGTGAACGCTTGGAAGATGCTGATCAAGGGCCATATGCCATTATTTTGGCGCCAACTCGTGAGTTGGCACAACAAATTGAAGAAGAAACAAATAAATTTGGAATTCCTTTGGACATTACATCTGTTGTTGTAGTGGGAGGTCTCTCAAGAGAGGAACAGGGTTTCAAACTGAGGTTGGGATGTGAGATAGTCATTGCGACTCCCGGTCGTCTTATCGACGTCTTAGAAAACAGATATTTGGTATTAAATCGTTGTACTTATGTTGTCCTCGACGAAGCTGATCGTATGATTGACATGGGTTTCGAACCCGATGTGCAGAAAATTCTAGAATACATGCCAGTTTCCAACATTAAACCAGATTCGGACGCCGCTGAAGACGCCTCTGTTTTGCTAGCCAACTACAACTCAAAAAAGAAGTTCAGGCAAACTGTGATGTTTACGGCGACTATGCCTCCTGCAGTGGAGCGTCTAGCAAGGAGCTATCTACGTAGACCGGCTATAGTATACATCGGATCTATTGGCAAGCCTGTAGACAGGACAGAACAAATCGTTTACATGATTGGCGAGAACGAAAAGCGCAGAAAGCTGACGGAAGTACTGCAGAGAGGAGTCGAACCTCCAATTATCATCTTCGTCAACCAGAAGAAAGGTGCGGACGTTCTTGCTAAAGGTCTGGAGAAGCTGGGCTTCAACGCCTGTACGTTGCACGGTGGTAAAGGGCAAGAGCAGCGAGACTTCGCGCTGGCCAGTCTTAAGAACGGCTCCAAAGATATTCTGGTGGCGACAGACGTCGCGGGTCGTGGTATCGACATCAAGGACGTTAGTATGGTCATCAACTACGACATGGCTAAGACTATTGAAGATTACACGCATCGTATTGGTCGTACCGGTCGTGCTGGAAAGACTGGTAAAGCTATGTCGTTTGTTACTAAAGAAGATTCGGGCCTGTTCTACGATCTGAAGCAAGTATTGCTTACGAGCTCCGTGTCTACTTGTCCGCCGGAACTGATGAACCACCCAGAGGCCCAGCACAAGCCTGGCACTGTAGTCACCAAGAAAAGGCGCGAAGAAATGATATTTGCTTAAGTGTAATTGAATGTAACATTTTTTCTATGTAAGGTGTTATTAATGAATAAAAACCGTAGTAAAAATATAATTTGTTTATTACATCGATTGTATTACACTTTCACTAGCAAACAATAATAAATAAATTTAACATTTCACTAAATTGGTTATGGTTGTCGACATTCACACGGCACCGGCACTGCAATGGAAAAAAGTATTATATTCCTATTGATATTTTATTTACGAGCGGAACACAGATTAGAATTCTTGTGGTGCGAGGTTTTTAAGAATACATTGGACGCGCCTAAAGGTTATATTTATTTAACACCATCCCGAGTCCTATTTAGATGAAAACACTTTGAAATTAGGATCACTCTAGTAGATTTACACAATTTTTTTCTTGAATGAGCAATCAATGTCTGCTAGTTCAATACGTTGTGCAAAATTACATAAATACGCGTGCGTGTAGTAAATACACTGGGGTATTTACCACACTCTAACTAAATGTTACCCTTGTGGTTCTAGATCTAAACCTACAACAAAATTAGCTAACAGTTTTTTCAAAAACTAAATGAGTTTCATCTTAACATCTCGTTATTTATTGTTTCAGAAAGTCAAAGTTACATAACAATAGGTATTATCACGCCTGTAATCACGGAAGTGTACCCATTAGAACACCCACATTCTGCTAGTTATGTTTCAAGTCCCATGTAAAAGGGGGCGAGCCTATTGTCAACGACCGGGCACAGATCCAGACTACATGGCTGCTACTGCGAAATTCTTTATGGAAAAACCAAATAACACTTTACCTGACCTGGGTATCGAACCCAGGACCAGTAGCACAGCAGTCACGCTGGTAACCATTAGACCAACGAGGCACTGTTCATTTAATCTAGCTAATTTATTAAAGGCAAGTGCAACAAATATCTGACTGAATAGGGTATTTTACCAAAAAAATCTAATTAGTCCGTTAGATAGATTATCGAAAAATATTGAATACGTGTTTTTTGTTGTATCAAATTAATAAAAATTGACGAAAATAAAACGTGTCAAAGATCATGAGTGGGGGCTTGTGACGTCACTTTGTGGGTAAAAAAGTACTATCCTTGTGACGTCACACGACTTTTCGAAGCACTGTATCGTCTTCATCTTTTGTTTATGTGAAAACAGAAAAAATATGTGTACATTATTTTTTGAAAATCTATCTGACAGTCTAATTAGATTTTTTTGGTGAAATTTCCCTATTATCAACAGCCAATCAGATCTCTTGAAATGAGTTTCATTTCAACACATCGTTAATTTTTATTTCAGAAAGTAACTATTAATTAAATTTAATCTAGCTAATTTCAGAAATGCAGGTGCAACAAATTTGTAGTACTCTTGCACTCAATGCACTAAGATTGCACGTTAGTCACAAATGACTGCGTGACGTAATATTGCATCACACATGTTCTAACACACACAATATTGCCTAACACTTTCGAATGTTAAACAGGATTGACTACTACAAGGAAAAATATTTGAGTAGGGACTTTTAGTGTGACTAATAAGTTCCTTGTCGTAATTAACGGTACTTTTGAGAAATAGATTCACATAAAGTCTTGTGAAACGAAATGATCCCATATTTCTCGTAATTTTACTCAAAAAATATCGACGAAGGTCCTGGGAATATGCTGGATGCGAGAAGACACCTCCACCGTCTGTCCGACGCTTTAGAGGCCTATCTAACGACTTTCGAATAGGTACTATGATGAACGTATAAACCTGTCATTATTCATGAAGAAATGATAACTTAAAAAATGTCTGCATCTGTAGTAGATTTTCTACAGGCTAAAGCCTCAATGAGTTCTATGCATCGGCAGTGTGGGATCCACCCTGGCCGCATAATGTCGGCCTGCCTGCCATGAAAACTAATGCGTCAAGGAAAACTGGTGTTACTCTGTGGGTGAAATAAATAGTATTTTATATCTCTACTTAATACTTTTTATTACTATAACAAAACCTTTTCTAAAAACGTCTATGATAATACGAACCTGAACCTGTGTTTTCTTCTACTTCTTCACGTCGAAATAAATATTCTGAAAACCAATGTTACATAAAATTAATAAATTCGTCAATTCAATCATGGGTAAAGATCTAAAAATAGGCAAACAAAATTCAAAAAGCGTTCGAAAGGATCGAAGATAAGCATGGTACAAAATTTGAAAAAAAAAAACAATTGTACCGTGCTGTTTCCACACTGAAAAAATTACAGATATGCGTGCCAAAAACCAGTTAGATCGCCATGCAAACCATATGTGCAGAGTTGCAGAAAACGAGCAGGATTAAAATAAAAACCGGGATGTGGGTGATTGTTTAAAAAGCCACCCTAACACACGAGGCTATAAGTTGATAACATCAAAGCAGGAACACCAAAATTAGGTAGCAGAAGCAAGCAAGGTAAAACTATTGTTGCCATGTGTTCGCATTTAGTAATATAAATTCTTCTTTAGTTTACTCTACATCTTTAAAGATGTCTTTAAAGAACATAATTGCCGTATAGCCACTCTTAAGAAGCTAAAAATGTTTGTGCTGTATCTATCTGCATGAGATACATTTTTAAACTTTTGTCATTTCTGTGGTTTTTCAGCAATTACAGTGGAGCCCACTGTTTGCGTTGTTAGAATGCAGACGAGTTGACACATATAAAGCATGCAAAAAAGTACCGGGTAAAACGGGGTGAATAGAAACGCAGGGGTGAATCTAAACCAAACTTTCAAAAGGATTTTATACCATACCTACTCTAAAAAGCTTATTTTATTCACGCAAAACAGTGAATAAAAAGGCCTTTTATTCACTGTTTTGTTTTTATTCACTATTTTGCTGTTTGAATTTGGAACACAAAAATATATCCGGTCTCTATTTCAATGCTTACACAAACTCCTTGCGGTAAGATTCGAAATTCAAAACTCTTTGGTGCAAATAAATTCTCGAGATTTGATTGGTCGATATTTACGACAAGGAGTTTGGCATTAGATTAATAAATATTGTTTCACAAGTTGACCACCCTAATGATAATAATAAGAAAATTACGCTTAATTTCAGTCATTGCTCTAATTTTAATGTCCATTTCAATTAATGTAACAATTCTTATTGCTTGATTAAATTTCTATTTTCGCTTAAATTATGTCTTTTCTCGTAGTCATGATATAAAGTATAGTATGCAACTCCTGAATAAAGTACGAATTTATATCGAGGGCCATGAATCACTCGCGTCGTTCAGGATTCTAACAGTTGAATCACTCGCTGCGTTCGTGATTCAATCATTAGAATCCTTCACTTGCTCGTGACTCATCTACGGCCCTCGCTTTAAATCCGTCCTTTATTCACTAGTTGCATAATATACTATTATACCATACCTACTCTAAAAAGCTTATTTTATTCACGCAAAACAGTGAATAAAAAGGCCTTTTATTCACTGTTTTGTTTTTATTCACTATTTTGGTGTTTGAATTTGGAACACAAAAATATATCCGGTCTCTATTTCAATGCTTACACAAACTCCTTGCGCTAAGATTCGAAATTCAAAACTCTTTGGTGCAAATAAATTCTCGAGATTTGATTGGTCGATATTTGCGACAAGGAGTTTGAAATTAGATTAATAAATATTGTTTCACAAGTTGACCACCCTAATGATAATAATAAGAAAATTACGCTTAATTTCAGTCATTGCTCTAATTTTAATGTCCATTTCAATTAATGTAACAATTCTTATTTCTTGATTAAATTTCTATTTTCGCTTAAATTATGTCTTTTCTCGTAGTCATGATATAAAGTATAGTATGCAACTCCTGAATAAAGTACGAATTTATATCGAGGGCCATGAATCACTCGCGTCGTTCAGGATTCTAACAGTTGAATCACTCGCTGCGTTCGTGATTCAATCATTAGAATCCTTCACTTGCTCGTGACTCATCTACGGCCCTCGCTTTAAATCTGTCCTTTATTCACTAGTTGCATAATATACTATTAACATTGAATTAATACGATATATTATTATGTTACCAACAAGTACTCTATTTTATTCACTTCATCATCATCATCATCATGCACAGCCCGAATTCACCCACTGCTGGATATAGGCCTCTCTTTTCTGGTGCCAATCGCCACGTTCTTGTGCCAGTCTCATCCAGGTTTTTCCCTCGATGGCAACTATATCGTCTGCCCATCTCGCCGCCGGGCGACCTACATTTCTTTTCCCCGTTCTTGGACGCCATTCGGTGGCAGCTTTACTCCACCTGCCATCTCTACGCCTTGCCAGGTGTCCTGCCCAACCCCATTTGAGTTCCATAACGCGCTTACCAATATCGGTAACCTTAGTACGTCTTCGGATGTCAACGTTTGGAACTCGGTCCACCAGTTTTATGCCTAGCATGGAACGCTCCATGGCTCTCTGTGCAACTCGTAGTCTGTACACAGCCTCCTGGGTGAGCGTCCATGTTTCAGCACCGTACGTCATTGTGGGCAGAACACACTGGTTATAGAGGCGGGACTTTAGACATAGCGGAATTTTGGCTGACTTCAGAATGTCGTCCAATTTGCTGAAAGTGGTCCACCCAAGCTGTATTCTTCGGGATATCTCCCTTTGTTGATGTTCTTTGCCAAATAAAAGAACATGGCCAAGATAGACATACTGGTCAACCATCTCCAACTCTTCATTTTACTTTTTACATTCACTTAATTTTACTTTATTAAATAGAAACCATTTTTGCCACATACCACATTCATTCAACGTTAAAATCCCTCTCATTGTTTAAATATTTAGGGCATCTACTTACCGAGGACCTTAAAGACCATGTCGACATGGACCGGGAGCGGAGGGCACTGTCGGTGCGAGCCAACATGATAGCCCGCAGGTTTTCGCGGTGTACGACTGGTGTGAAGGTCACGCTCTTTAGTGCGTACTGCACATCTCTTTACACGTGTAGCCTGTGGGTTGACTACAGTGAAAGGGCATATAGTGCCCTCCGCGTCCAGTACAACAACGCGTTCCGGGCGGTGTTGGGGCTGCCCCGTTTCTGTAGCGCATCAGGGATGTTCGCGTTGGCGCGCACTGATTGTTTCCACGCTACGATGCGTAAGCGGTGCGCGTCCCTGGTGCGTCGGGTGCGGGCCAGCCCCAATGCTATCCTGGCAATGATCGGCAACAGGCTGGACTGCCCCTATATCCGGCATTGCTGTAGCAGGCATGTTGCTCTTCCAGTGCCGATTAGAAAATTGTAGTTATTGTGTTTGTATGGGTAATTTAATCAATGAATAACTTTAATGTAATTGTTTGTTTAACTGTATTAGAATATTATGTGAATTTTAATGGAATGTAATTTGACTTATTGTATGTTTGTGTGTATTGTTTTTTTTAATTTAATTCTATATTATTGTGATTGACAAATGGCAACGGGTTTTAATTACCTGAATAAATGAATTTATTATTATTTATTATTATTATTGTTCTGTCTCGATTCACCCCTGAGTTTCTATTCACCCCGTTTTATGGTATAAAATTATCTTGATTCGAAATTTCAAACACAAATCCTGGCAGCATTAGTCACAAAAAAAAAACAAAAGCACTGCCACCATTCCAAAACGAATCCCGTTTGAATACCTATTCTTTCTTTTCCTCAGGTTTTGTTTCCTCTTTAGTGGGCGGAGGCATTATCGCATGCCTGACCGAGGATCCCAGAGAGATGGTCATATCGGCTAACTCGGAAAAGTCTTTAGGGAAAGACAGCTCTGGGAACTTCACCTCCAGTTGGGGGTCCCCGGGTTTCACTGATAATAGTTTTAGAATTTTGTTTTAGGCCTTAAAGTATTTATCTAAAATAAAATATGGGTACAACCAGCAACTTCTGGTCATGTTAGCAATTAGGTTAAAAAATCAGTTTTTTTAACAGGTACATTATTGTGAAATGCAAATTCATGCATTAGCTCTTTTTTCATGAAACTATTTTGAATTAGGTACCATCTTATTTTATTGGTCAAGTCAATTAATCGATTTGTGTCACTTTCATGAAAAAATCGTATCTTTGTATGAGTCTATTAGAGTTTGTAATAAATTGTTATACATTACCTCCATAAACAAAATTGTACGCGATGTTGATGTACTGTTTAGCTAGTGCCGAATTGTTTTTTAAAATCTCCTTCGTCTCCTCAGGGAAGCATACATAACCCATGGCGGTGGTGCCCGCACCCGCGTAGAATACTCGCTGAAAATGTGAAAATAACACAGTTAGGTAAGTCTTAGGTGTTTGTAGTAAGGTTTAATAAAATTTGGAATGATTTACGCGTGTTCATGAAGCAACATCTACTTAAAGAGTATATTTTGAAGTAGCATAATTTGTATTATTCAGTTTCATGCATTGGACATTTCCATGAATACATACATGAGTACCGACTCCTCTTACCAATATGGTAGGTGTATGGTAGGGAGAAATGTGTGTGAAGTCATTTTTAATGTTTATTTAATAGATTTGATCTTCTTACAATGTGTGACTAGAACAGACTCAAACTGAAAACGCCTGCTAAAAATATAGAAGCAAATACAAGACAAATCAACACTCACTCAATGATGTGACATTATTACAAATTTACAATTTAGTATTCTACCAAAATAGATTTAGTCAAGGTTATGTTTGTCTAGCACGTTTTAATGACTAGTGCATTTTTATGAACTCTAGACTTATATTGCAGAATATAAATAAAATTGGAATGACTTGACAAGAAATACATGTCACATTTGTAATCTCTGAAGGCTTCGGCAGAGATGTACATCCACATTTTGCCAGCTATGATTAAGACCCATATGTAATAAGGGGAAAGAATTGTTGACATACCCGGATAATGCCTCCCCTCAGGCCGAAGATAAAGCCAGTAAGACCACCGATTGCTACAGCACCATACCGAGACTGCTTGTTTTCTTCTTCTCGTAGATATCTGAAGATCCCTGTAAAGTTAATTCGGATGAGGATTTGTTATGACCAAAAATCAGCCTCTTTGGCACGTTACCCATAGATTTAGGTGAAGGCGGAAGTGGTGTCAGGGTAGCCCACAATTATATATTTTTTTAATGTTCTTTTAAAATATGATTTTCAACACATATATATTTTCAAAATTATGATCATTAAAATCATCAATTAGTTTAAACCTCTAACTGCCACACTCAGAGAGCTTTAATGATTACTTAGGCCATCACTTAGTAAAGGTTTTGACAGTTTTGTCATACAAAAGTATGTCAAACCTTTACTAAGTGACGGCTTAAGTAATCATTAAATATCTCTGAGTACCGCAGTAAGGTCATTTAATCCCATTAAATAATGTTTTCATTACTTTTCATTAAATAGTCATACCATCCACCCTGATAAAAGTATTAAAAAGTATGAGAAAATTTAAATTTTAGATTAAAATTATGATTTATTTCTTTTATAAGAAATCTTTGTTTGACCTTGATGCTGATGTTTTTTGACAAGTCTGACAGGTCACATTAAAGAAATTAAGATAGCATTAAATAGTCATAACATGAACTTACAACCAGTCTTATCTTGAAATTCATGATATTGATCTTGCACAGAGTGTTTTGCTCGTTCCCCATGGTCCACCACAATTTGTATTTGCTCACGTATGGCCCGTACAGGAGTTAGGAGCACAGACTTCACATATCCAACCTCATTTTCAGGTTTTGGTTTTATCTTTCTGTGAAGAAAAAGGTTGCAATACAGTTGGAAAGTACTATCTAGTGTTATCAGTAAGTAATCATTGACATAGAGATATTGTGTCTGTAGATATGAATGAATACCATTTTTATTCACATATTTTATTGAAGAAAAGATAAACAGTATACAATTCCCTGCTATAAGAGCTGTAAGGGAGTTACAAACCAATTTCAAATAAAGAACAATCATCACCAACTTTAAACTACAATGTTCTGTTTAATATTGCACCAAAAGGCCACTCTAAGTTTGCTTTACAGCATGTTTTTGTATAGTTATCAGGTTTTCTCAGCATCGATAACTAAACATCACATTCATCATTATTATTCACACCATCTATCAATCAATACACAACAGCTTCTACAAAATAAAATGTATTAACACATACTCAGCATATTCCGCATGTGGAGCTTCATATATCGGCAGTTCGGAGAGCTTCATTGGCTCGGGCTTCGAAGGGTCCGGAGGGTCCTCCCTGAGAGGAGTCGCAGCACCCACCGCCGGTATCAAGGTAACCACCCCGATCGAACCTAACACTACTTTTCGAAGCATCTTTTCAACAATCAAAACACAAAGTTTAGTACAAGTCCGATAAACAAAGCAAAATGATTTGCAAATATAATATTTTGCGCAGATTACCTCTAAAGAGATGTTTCCCAGCAAAAATTACATAAATGTTGTATGTAACAAAATTACGAACATCAGCTGGGCTGCTGACAGCTGAAAGTGGTGTTGCCGTGTTGCTATTGATTATTTGAGCTAGCGGATTGCCATTTAGCAATAAAAGTAAAAGAAAATCTGTATTCCGTTTTGATTTATTATTTTTCATCAACAGCTTTTTGCAATTTGTGACTGTTAAAAAAATAAAAAATATAAATGATAAACTCGGACGATTTATTTTTAAGTAAACAAAGAAATGTCACTGAACGTTGCGTAACAGAGCTCGCGAATGGTAGGTACTGGCAACTTTACTATTGTTTTGCGATTTTTTTCTCTTTCTGTTGCTGTCAAAGTTAGTTGTCATGTCAAATCTGTCATGGCCTCGACATGTCACAATTTTCTTTCGTCTTTCTTTTGTGTATAACTGTGATTTTAGTGCACGCTCTAATACAGTAAAGAAAACTAACGAGTTATTTGAAAATTGAACAGATTGAATATTTATTTCTTAGTTCAGAGTTAAATATATCAGCTGGAATAGGTGTGTAATAGAAATTCAGTGTCGGTCGAACAAATAATTGAGGTGATTGTGAGTACGGTTTTCGAGTATCTGAATCAATAAATTTTTGTGTAACGTTTCAATAAACTTTGTGGTTTTTGTTGTTGAGTTAAAAATGTCGGAGGTCCTATCAGGTCGTGTGTCTAAGCATAGGAGGGACCGTCGCGTTAAGAATAGTACAGGTACGAAGAGGGCCGCATGCTGGGACTGCGCTTGAACGACCACTTTGATTACCGCTTGGAGATTTTCTTTTTGAGTAGTGTTCTGCTTGTTTGAGACATTACGACTGGCTAGTTCTTCATACGCCTATTCATTGTATCACTTTCTTGTTCAGGGCCACTTCATAGTATTTTCAAGCCATGAAAAATAATTATTGCAGTTCTCAATTTCCATAGAAACAATTCTACAGTTAAATTACATTTTTTATTATTAATTATCTCTTTGTTAGCATGACCCAGTTGAGGATCTGAAATCTAGAATAGTGGGATTTTTATATCATGTTATCTTCTAACATAAATATTATTTTGCTACATGCTGTTTACACAAATTATTAATGATACAATGCTGCTACTCATAGGATACATGTAAACAAGTATCTTTAGAAAATATAAAAGAAGCAAAACATAAAAAATAACACATGATTATAGGTCAGAGTAATTTGACATAACCCATTGACTATTCTTGTCAGCTAATGTTTTTTTCATACAGACAAAGGCTACTTAGCACACAGCCTAAAAAAAACAAATGGTTTATGTAATAGGAGACTAACATTTGCTATCTATAGAAATTGGTTTGCCTTAACAGTAGTTACCTGAATATGCATACTAACAAAGAACTTGTATCAATCCAGGACTGTGAGGTGCATGATGTGTGTAGAGTGACTCTTAGATCAACTTGGGACGCGTCTACTTAGCAGCCACCGAAGATTATTGGGATGAAATGGTACATAACTGTTGCATTTTATTTATGTACTTATTTATTTCTTTTTCCAAAAATCAAATCTTAAATTATATAAGTTTTGGGTGCCTCCTTTACTGTGTATATTACTTATTATACTTATTAAAATTGATCAATGCATGTTTTTGGGAGTCTTCCATTTCACAAATTTGGTTGCATGTTTGGTAGTTTTAAATTGTAGTTCATAGTATAGATTGTTACAGCATTACATAATATCTGATATTTTAACCACCAAATAATATTTTAATTACATATTATATTCTAGTGTTTTTCTATTGTAATATTAATATTGAGCTGAACAATCAGGCAATGCTGCACCTATCTATATACTATACAAGTACTTGATTTTATCTTTTATATGCCCTTTTATATGAAATTGTCTGCCTGATAGTTATACATGTTCAAATTGTATAATATAAATCTCTTAGTCATTATTATTTTCAATATCAATCAAGTTTTTGTTAAAATGGCATCATAATAGTACTTTGATCATCATACTTGGAGCTATTAAGTTTAACTTTGTTATAAAAACTAATTGCTACTTCGCAGACTCGTTTTAAAGAGTTTTTATGTGACAGGGAGTGTATCATAGACTAGCTATCTAAATATAAATGATCACTGTAGGTAAAAAGGTTGCGTCACTGTTCCATTCAGTTGTTGAAAGGACATGGATACTGCTTTGAAATCAGGTCTTATGATTAGCATAACAATGATTCTTGTCTGAACAATTATGAAATATATAACCATACATAGTTGTTGTAAAAACCCACATTTTATACAAGTAACTCTACTGCTTTTTATTTTGTTCACAATACATAGCATGACTAGATCTGCTACTAGAACAAAAATAATTAAATGCTCACTAATTACCACACCAATTACAGAGAAACTGAGGTATAATTACAAAAACTAATCCTATCACAAAGTAGGAAATTACGATTATACCTAGTTTATCTCAATAAGTTCTTATTGCAATCCACTAAGGCAGTTTTAATGCTAGCAATGATCAGTAAAGTTAATGTTTGATGTTAAACACTGCACTGTCGCTGCTCCCATAGATATTTGCCATCAGTCAATAATTGTTAAACACATCTGTTAGCATCTACACTGCAACACGAATATTACACATACATTATTGATATTTATTTTGATGTGTCAGTCATGAAGGAATTCCCCACAAACGTTTAATGCTACCAAAATGTAGACGCTTGATGGTTCATTGATTATAATTATTGTACAACTACAAATTCAACCACAACCTACAAATTCGGCAAGTAGTAATGGATGAGACTTGGTAAAGAAAGTTGTTCGTACCCACATACGTTTGCATTCGAGATTAACACCCTATTTACGTTATTAGCCGGTAGTCCTAAAGTATTTTCCTCGCGAGTTATCTTATCTTATTAGATAGTAGGAATAGTATTACTCCACATATTGATAACGCTTATAATCTTTTCGCTAGCTAAACACAGTTTGTAACTTTCTGTTACGCGTTTTATCCCTTTATTGGCAGCGGCACCTAATACGTTAAAGCCCGCCGTAATCGGCCCTGACACCGAACGATAATTTAATTTTAATTATGTTTGGTAGTATTAAAAATCGATCTGACACGAATAGCCTGACTATCGAGAGGCTCCGTGTCCGTATAGTCGCACCGTTATGCATTTTTTACGACGCCACTGATTCGAAACATGTATCAGTTACGATAAATGTGATTAATTGAAAATTATTAATAATTTTCGATCATAATTACCTCGTGATTTGGTAAATGTGAATATAACATTGAAATTCATCACTTTTAGCAGTAATTATTAATAATTCACTGCTCTCGTCGGTAAAAGTCATCATCTTCCTGCCCTTATCCCATTCTATTTGGGGTCGGCGCAACACGTTTTCTTCTTCCATTCTTCCCTGTTACACGTCAAGATGGCATTTATTCCTTTCTCATTCATATCATTCCTCACACAATCCATCCATCTTTTCTTTGGCCTTCCTCTCCCTCTCCATCCATCAATATTTATATCCATCACTTTTTTAGTCACATGCGTTTCATCCCTCCTCATTACATGACCATACCAAGATAAACGACTTCCTTTCAATTTTTCTGTAACAGGTGCTACTTTCAAACTTCCTCTAATATACTCATTCCTCACTTTATCCATTCTTGTCACTCCGCACATCCATCTCAACATTCTCATCTCCGCTACATGCAATCGTTTTTCATCCATCTTTTTCAAAGCCCAGCACTCTGATCCATACAGTACGACAGGTCTAATCACGGACTTGTATATTTTTCCCTTTAACTTGAGGGCATCCGTGGGTCGCAAGTTGTTCCAGTGACCTGTCGCCATTTCATCCATCCTGAATAAAATAAGACCCAAAGTTATTTGTCCAGCTGATGTTTATTTTTAATTTGCAGTATAATAAATACATATTTAATAGGAAAAAATTATAGACTCATCACAAAATCAACATTACATTCCTTCTTCTTCTCTTATCGTGTTGGCAGTAAAGTCTAACGACCCCCGACACCCTAGTGTCAGAGTTTCTAAGCCGCCTCAAGGAGTCTAACATTAGGCCTGGGAATGCGCCATCGTCGGGATCCCAGCTAACGGTGGGAGGGGTTCCAATCGGCGTCGAGTCGACTTTGGAGTACCTAGGACTCGGCGCCCTCACCTTCCGTCTGACGCAGGTCCTCACCGGATACGGTTGTTTCGGGAGGTACCTGCACCGAATCGGGCGGGAGCAAACGCCCGGATGCTACCATTGCGAGGATCGGCCGGAGAACACGGTGGAGCACACCGTGGAGGTCTGCCCCGCTTGGGCGGATCCCCGCCATGTACTCGTAGCGGCGATTGGCCTCCTCTCGCGTCCGGCCCTGGTGCAAGCCATGGTCCGGGGTGACAGGGAATGGGACGACGTCGCCTCCTTCTGCGAAGCAGTGATGTTAGCGAAGGAGGTGGCGGAACGTGAGAGGGAGAGTCGGGGCTACGGGTGGTTCGAAAGAGATACCGCGGCTTCGACACAAAGGGCTAAGAAGGAACATGGGTGGTTTTTAGTCAGTAGAAGTCTGACTCCCTACCGCTCTGCCCAGAGTGGGAGGAGTCATTTGATGATTTCCCACCTCCGAAAAAAAGAAAAAGGCCTCTGACATAGTTTGACGACCGCCGTTTGGCGGCCGGGACCACCGCCTTATACGTGCCTTTCGAAGCACGGAATCATCTTTTTATCAGACAATCAGGTGATTCAAGCCTGCAATGTCCTTGCCAAACTGGAAACAACTTTTACAAAGTATGCTTCTAATTGCATACAAGCATACTTTGCAAAGTTGTTTTCAGTGTCAAAACATTAACTGAACCTTATTTTTTGTTCTCGATGTGAAAATTCTCAATGTATGTCCTCCGCACAGAGCGGAGGGGTCTGTCAGACTAGTACCACAATATAAATCCATATTTATACTGTGCTAGTACTGTCTTAAAACAACATCTTTGTTCCCTAGCGCAATTCATAGGGGGGTAACGCCCTCGCCTCGTAGCAACCTGCCTTTACGAACCTAACCTACTTTTTGTAATAAAAAAAAGAATCTCATCGATTTTGAAATTGAGAAAGATACCTAATAACTCTTTTCCTAGGTTTTTAGAGCATATTGTTATTATATATCCTATGACTGTTGGAGAGTGGGGACGCGATCCGTACCAAATTCCCAATGGTCCTTTATTACATTTACCGGTACTAAAGTTGCATTATTAAAAATCACCGAATGTGATTAATTTCGTACTTTTACCTCATCTTTTGGTAATTATTAATAATGATCGAAAATTATTAATAATTATCAATTAATCACATTTACCGCAACATATCTACTTACTTATTGTATTCAAAAACCCAGTTCACACATCCCGCCTGCCGCTAAACGGGACTGTTTTGTTATTGTTATGTATGTAAATATGGTCTACATACCTACATAGTCGTGTTGTAGTGAAGATAGCCGTCCGTCGTGTCGCGTGAAACCGTTCTTATCAGTCATGTGTAACTGTGACTTTGTAAAGTCTTTCAAACTTAACATTAGAAATGCCTTACAACATTCCAGGGTTTATACAAACCATTTAAATGTAGAGCTGCGTACCTACCCCTAAAACTCGTAATTAAATTGCCAGCGATTAAATGTTGTAATTTAAACGTTTCCAGTACTGAGAATGATGGCAATAATGCAGGAAGGGAATAGTGAGGTACCGAAGGAATTCCTGGAGACGGGGCGGACGGGGCGTAGGAATGCGATGCCGGACATCCTACACCCTCAGAGCGCTGAGGCTACCACCGCTGACCTGCCCTCCAGGTTGCAGCAACTCTCTGCCACCGGTAAGTTTAGTCTGTAATCTCTTGAATCTAATCTGTACTACCTTTCTTCCTTTAGCTACTATAAGTGTTTTAAAAAACTGTTCTAAGTTTCAAGTTTTGATTAAAAAACTGTCTATGGTTCGAAGGGCCAAAATCCAGGTAGTGGCCATTTGTGTAGAGCCATAGCAGACTACAGTAGCATCTCTATCGTTCTACTCGCGGTTGCCGCTCAATAAATAAAGCGACGAAATATTATTAGATGACCCGGTTGGCGCTGTGATTTCTAATCCCGAATTGAATCATTTATGTCGGACTAGGCTTGTTCTGGGTCATACGGATTTACTTTTTTTGTCTACTGGCAGTCCACGACATAACGGATCCTGGTTTAGTATATTCAGGAATTTTACTCTACGACTTAAGGACTTTAATAAATCTGGGGCTGCGGGTTGTTCGAAAGAGATACCGCGGCCCCGGACACAAAGGGCTAAGAAGGAACATGGGTGGTTTTTAGTCAGTAGAAGTTTGACACTCCCTTCCGCTTCACCCAGAGCGGGAGGAGTCATTTGAACATTTCCACCCACCAATAAAAAAGGACTTTAATAAATGGTGTAATACTTGTAGACTAATTAGGCTCTTACTTTGAAACTGCCGTAATAGGATTATGACGGGTAGTATCGCCGTTTATTGCCACTTAAGCCTAAAATTACTATCACAGTATACGTAACTGCGTACTATTTATCAACGATAAAATTTATAACCGTCACGCGCCTACATAATTGGATTGTCCAATTTTTGTGATAGTAAACATTTAAACAGAACTTTTTGCGAAACTTCTAGAAATGTGAAGTTTTGGTACCAAGTTTAGAAATCGACTGGATCAGTCTGTTGTAAAAATAAAGGGGAACGGAAATGTTAGAGCATTGTTTTAGTATAACATCCGTTTTGTAGCTTTCCAAATTCTCGCACGTGTTCGTGACGCGCTGTCGACGTCAACCAATTTGTTTGGCGCAGACATTTTTTTCCTGAAAACAATTTGAACGTTTAGGAGGTAAAATACACAAATAAATACTCGAGTTACTTACGTATGAAAGGCGTCAGCGCCCGCATGACTTCTAAATATCCGAGTTAAACTAATACGATTTTCGGCAACAGGCCAAGAATCACAAACCACGTAATGGAATCTGTATACATGCTTGTAAACTAAAAGCTACCTAAGATCTATTGACGAAAATCCCATTTCATTTGTGAAAACATCATCATCAACATCGAGTAATTTCAGAAATATGATAAACGTGACGCATTTTGTTAACACACGTCAATAGCTCATTATGAAAAACCGCTAAATGTGTAAACCATTCATCGTCGATTTTTTAACAACTTTTTAAGAGGTTTTTAGTTGGATTTCTTGTTTGCAACGTTTTCTTAAATCTTCTCTCTGTCTTCCAATGTTTTTGATGATAAATAATCTAGTATGATAATAATCTTTGCCTTTTGATGCAAAACTAGTAATTCAATCGGTTATAAAACATTAAACTGATATTTTGCCACAGCAATCATTTACAATTGGTTGTAAAAAATTGAATCAATTTTCATTCAAGATTCAAGTATTTCGCCGATTGATATCAATACCTGTATTTGTTAATTAAAAACATAGTTTTAGATAGCAGTGACTATGAGAATAGAACGACAAATAACTCGAAATAGGGTGACATGAAAAGTTGAAATTCGGACAACTTGGAATCTGTAACCATTCGGGTTCAGTTTCGGAAGTGGCCTTCCAAGTTGTAATTACTTTAGGGTAAACAAAACTATTGACTAAAAATCATCATCGTCTTGCCCTTTCCGTGTCTATTTGAGATTGGCGCTACATGTTAACATCTTTATACATCTATCATTGCCATCATCTCGGTCCCATGATAAAACGGGTATTTGCTGGGTTATATTCTGGAACCGAAACCGGTTCCGCATGCTCAACCACCTTTGAAATACGTTGCTGACTAACAATGTTTGCCGTAAAAATCCAAAATGGTAAATTTCCAACGTGACTGCAACTCCTCAACGCGATTTATCATGCGATAGTTTAGATATTGTTTATGATACGATTCGCTTATCACAATCCACCTGTCACTGCAGTAATTGAGGGCTGGTGTGACGTAGATCGGTCGTAATGCGCCGAAGATAAGCGCGGGTTATCGCACTCTGACGTACTAACCCTCCTGTATCTCGAATTATGATGAATTGATGACACACAAACATCGAATTATCGACACTATCATTAAATTATAATCAATCATTGTTTCTATGGGAATTTGTTCGTCACGAGAAGTATTGTCAGTGTGGGAAAAATTGTCAGTGTTATCTGATTGTGACCATAGATTATTTACATTTCGGAGAACTTCGATTGGTGTTCCAACATAGTTATCGTTTAACTGTGTGTACCAACTTGCAAAAAACTGACATAACAACCTGTTGTCTGATGAGACGAAATATTTAAAAAAGAAGATAAATAGAGCGAGGGAAAAATGAGATTTCAACATGTTTTATGTGAACATTCCATTAGTGTGAACGCACAGTAATTCTACCTAATAGACTAGACTGCTATAAAAGCAATTTATCTTAATCAGGTGTAGGTATATAGAGACGAGGTCCACGTGTGAGTTCACGTGGTTGTCGTCACGCTGTGATAAACACACAGTCTGGCGACTTAGACTAGATGTTTAGGACTATTATCTCTCCGGGATACTATTCAAGCAAGAAACTACAAGCCTATGATATAAAGATCATAATCCAAACAACTCTCTATTTCAAGACATTGTACTTACGTAATTCTCTGAACTAGTTACTTCACGCTATAATATCTTTTTGTCATGAAACAAAAGGACGCGTTACTGATAAAAAAGACACATTGCAATCGACCTTTGAAATGATGATAAATTACTTCTTTACTATACTACTTTACTCGAGTTCTTTTGTGCTACGTAAAGTGGTCGTCCAGTGCAAGGTCGATACTAGACGTAAAGAAAATGTGAGTGTGCATTTCTATGAAAGCTATACAGGGTGTAAATCAACCCATCACACACCCGTCAACCAGGCATTCTGTACATCAAACTAAGTACCCCTACGCAAAAATTTTTGCTGGGGAAGTTTTTTTTTTTGGGTCAAAAATCACAATTTACGGTATAACTCAATGTAGCACTGTTAAAACATTGTGCTAGTGGGTGCTTTGAATAGTAAACGGGTCATGGAGGTAATTTAAGTAAAGTTATAACCTGAAAAACTTGTATTTACAAAAACAGCTGTGAAAAATTTGGAACTTTGACCCCCAATATCTCCGTAACTAGGAGGTTCCTAGGTATGGTCTAGAACAAAAAAATGATCGCAGTGGTGGGGAGAACAAGTGCCCTTCGTTTGCGTTAAGGGTACTTTTACACCCTATATAAGCTATATTAGCTATTCAGTCACAGACCACAGTATGCCTTTACAGTGCTTCCAGTTTTTTTTGGCGCTCGAGGAATTTTGATAATGAGACGCTGTTGGTAAACATATTTTATGTAACGCGTTGGATAAAGAAGATTGCGGTATTTAATCCGGTAACCCGCCAAAATAACTGCCCGTGAAAAACACAAGTTTGTGTTTTTCTCTTTTTGTGTTTTTGAAGTCGGTTTTTTTTTGCAAAAAAGTTTTTTTATTTTACAATTTTTAGTTGTAATATCCTATACAAATATTTACTATACATTTAACATTCAACCAAGAACCCTAACCCTTAACTTTCAAGATTCCCTTATTATTGCTTTCAACTCCTAACCGTTTAGGAGTAGTACCTTCCATAATCAGCTCACCTAGAGAACCTGAAAGATTACAACCATATATACGTCCCCATAATATTTTACTAAAAAATTATGCTCCAACTCCTAACCGTTAAGGAGTTATACCTTCCATCATCAACTCATCAACATGAAGTGATGACTGCTAGATGTAAATACTTAAAAAGCTTTAGAAAAAGCACGAAACACGTGATACATGCCTATACAATTTGAGGGTTGCCCTCGATTTCTCCGGGATGCCATCATCAGATCCTAATTTTCTTATCATGGTACCACCCTTGGGATATCTCCTTTTCAACAACAAAAGAATTTTCTATATCGGTTCAGGCGCCTCCGAGTAATCGGTGAATATTCATAAAAAACAGATTGAGAACCTCCTTTTTTAAAGTCGGTTAATGAGTTTTACCTTCTATCATCAGGGCAACCTAATACCCTGAAAGATTACAACTATCACTTTATAAGTACACATAGTTCTGAAAGAATTTTCTATCAACTCCTAACCGTTGAGGAGTTGTACCTTCCATCATCATCAGTGAATCCACATGATATTGTGATGACCACACGCAAATACTTGAACAGGTTTAGAAAATATATGGAAAACGTCATAAGTGCCTATAAAGTTTGAGGGTTGCCCTCGATTTCTCTGGGATCCCATCATCAGATCCTGACTTGGTGACAATGGGACCACCTCGGGTCAACCTAATACTCTGAAAGAATACAATTATCGCTCCATAAGTGAGTATAAATAAGAAATAATTTTCTTTCAACTCCTAACCGTTGAGTAGTTGTACCTTCCATCATCATCAGCGAATCCACATGATATTATGATGGTCAGACGCAAATACTTAAACAGCTTTAGAAAATATATGAAAAACATCATATTATGTGCCTATAAAAGTTGAGGGTTGCCCTCGATTTCCCTGGGATCCCATCATCAGATCCTGATTTGGTGACAATGGGACCACCTCGGGAGTATACCTATTCGAACACAAAAAGAATTTTGAAAATCGGTTCATTAATGACGGAGATATGTGATAACAAACATACAAAAAAAAAGAACATACAGACGAATTGATAACCTCCTCCTTTTCGGAAGTCGGTTAAAAACAGGCAGTTTATTTGTTAATTCAAATTTTGATGCCAATTCAAATTATGAGCATGAGATCAGTATAAATATTTACGCCCGCCAGCAATACTGTATTCGAGAAATCATGAAATGCAACTGCGATTCCGATAAACATATTTTATTGAGCATTTTATTGGAAATCCATGATAATAAACTGTTTGTGTTGATCGTATTAACCTTGATACAGTACGTTAGAGTACTTAATCCAAAAGTGCACTAAATTGTTACGATATTAAAATTGAAAAAGACCAAAAAAATAGGGGTGAGGTTACATTAATTCCCAGAAAATTGGTAAAAAAGTACTCGGGGTCAAAGGTCACAAAAACGGGTTTTTCGCAATTTTCAGCCAAACGGTAAGTTTTATCATAATAAGTTTTTGTGACCCCAAGTAAATTTTTGTCCAGGTGTCGGATCGATGAGAACTCTCACATTTCATTTATAATGGTGTTTTGAACAATACTACCAATTATCAGCTGGGTGGGAATTAATGTAACCTCGGATGTCTAAATTGACCGAACTATATCAATCCTAATTAGGGCTTTCAAATACCGGATATTTTCAATACCGGTATCAAGACCGGTATTGGAGGTCAATACCGTGATCACGGTATTAATACCGGTATTACCTACTAACCTTTAAAGTACGTGTTTTTATTTTTAAAACAGTCTTCATTGTTCTTATTTATTATAAATAGCTTTCGGATATAACAATTTGGTATTGGTTGATTATTTAATTAGAAAGGACTAAGATTTAGGAACATTTATTCAAAACTTAAACTTTATCAAGTGTTTTTGTAGGAAGGCATTTCACATGGAGTTTGAAAAGCACAAGTATCAAGAAAGTATACGTTTTTATTAGTATTGAAATGTCTCATGTAATCAACAGGTATCATTCACAAATAGCCTACTGAAAAAAGCACGCTCTGCTTCAATTATCGTAGGTACCACAGACAGTAAATATCTCTAAGCTGCCGATAGGAATGGATGGATGTGTCTTCATTTTCACTCATCATCATTAATGATCATTTCAGCTAAAAGACGTCCACACGCTTTTTTTTTGGGGTTTTGGTAAATCATCAAATAACCCCTCCCGCTCAGGGGAGAGCGAAAGGGAGTGTCAGACTTGTACTGACTAAAAACCACCCATGTTGCTTCTTAGCCCTTGTGCTGAGGCCGCGTTATCTCTTTCGAACAACCCGCAGCCCCGACGGGCGTCGACCCTTCCATGTTGCTGATATATTTTTGAGGCGCGCGTGGAACATGAACGCGCCGGACATAGGCCTCCCTCAGGTGTCGCTACATTGACCGGTCCCATGCGCGCATCCAGCGGGTCCCCGCAACCTTCACCAGGTCATTCATTGGTCAATTCATTGGCAACACACACTGGTCATAGACTTTCGTCTTGAGACACTGCGGTAAGTTGGACGAGAAAATATCGCGTAACTGCCCGAATGCTGCCCAGCCAAATCGAATTCGACGATTACCACTCTTCCTCGAAGTTACACCTACCTAACTGGCCCATTTACACCATTTACTGAGGGCCTCCACAGTCTCAGCCATGACCACTATATCGTCGGCAAACTGTCGTTGAAGCCAAGGCCTCTCCAATCCAGAACGTTGAAGACATCCTCCAGTGCAGGTGTGAACAGTTTCGGAGATATTATTATTATTGTCATCTTCTTCGCATCGGGTAGCGATTCACATAGCAGCGACTTAGCTTTCACTACATCCTCAGCCGAAAAGGCCGTAGTACACAATACGACAGACGCAACACACAATACATCGTAGTAGATATGACGTCTCCCTGACACACAAAAATAGGTTCCGAAGTCTGGTCCTGAAGTCGGACTGACATGGTGGCGTTTATGTACAAACACTTCAACGCCTCGATGTACCTGCAATCGATTTGGGACCGTTGGAGACACTGCAGTACACTGCAGGCTGGATCGAATCATAGGGTTTCTCGTAGTCGACAAACGCTAAACAGAGAGGCAGGTCTTCAGTCATTTGTATAACCTGACGCAGCGTATGTATGCTGTCTACGGTACTAAAGCCTTTTCGGAATCCAAAATTGAGTCGAAGGCTGAAAATCGCCAAACCTGCGCGCGATATCATTTCCACTGCTCGTATTCAACGAAGTAGAAGGTTCTTCTATGGTCATATCGTGTTCATGATCAGTCATTGTCTTACTGTCTCTTAGAACGTTTCATGTGTCATTATTATATTTTAAACATGCAGTTAAATTTACGATAATACATGTAATGTTTGCAATACCGTGATCACGGTATTGAGGCGTCAATACCGGTATTGAAAAAGGCCCATATTTAATCCGGGATCACGGTATTACGGGATCCCGTAATACCGGTATTGAAAGCCCTAATCCTAATGTTAGTTTCTGGTAAATTTTCTTGTTTCAAATCATACAATAAATTTTGCTTTCCTTATTAGTGGAGTGCCGTAAGATTTATACCTCGGAATCCAAGACCGGTCAATGAATCTTCATAAAAACTTTTGGACTGCATTAGTAAAAGCCCAAATAAAGAAGTTAAAAAAAAAATTTGCGCGCTCTTCATTTTTTTTTTTTTCAATTCAACAATGTACTGAAACATGAGAGGGACAAGGGAAGAAAAAATGTTTAGAGCTAATAAATAATATTTTCACCGTAACTTTAATGTTAATTTATTAATATTTCGCAAAAAAATAACAAGTTACAACAAAAAAAAAATTAAAACGTATCTATCCAATACCTTAATACGAGCAATTCTTGTAATATAAGTAGTATAATCTGAATCTCGGTTACGGCTCCAACGATTTTCATGAAATTTTGTATGCAGGGGGTTTTGGGGGCGATAAATCGATCAAGCTAGGTTTCATTTAAAAAAAAACACGATTTACCAAAACAACCAAGCAAATTTTGGTCGTCCAGGTACTATACATTAGGATGTCACTGACACTGATGGGGAGGGGGAACAAAAGGACAGGCTGAATCTGAGAGAGATTATTTAGGCTGGTTCTAGCAAGGGTCGGACCGCGGATATCTGTATTTCTCCTTTCTAAGTGTACTGGTGCCCTACTACTTTGAGCTCCGTACCCCACAGGAAGTGCACTTAGCGATTAGTCACTTATAGTATATCAGTTACTACCTTATGACCGTGGCTTCTCCCGCGTGGAGTTCGATAATGGCCCCGCCCTATGTTTTAATCCAGGTTGTAAACCATCTATAATATGCGATATTTTTCCACTAAATCCGTTCAATAGTTTTTGCGTGAACGAGTATCAAACTTTCGCAATTATAATATAAGTAAGATATGCCTCTGGTAGGAGGCCTTAAACTCAAGGCATCCTCAGGGGTTTTTTTTATTTAGAATGCTTTGGTGACAGCGATGCAGTACTAATCCTTCACCAACAATGTTAAAATGTATAAGTACCTGGATGACCGAAATTCATGTTTGGTTGTTTTGGTAAATCGTGTTTTTTTTTAAATTAAACCTAGCTTGATCGATTTATCGCCCCCAAAACCCCCTGCATACTAAATTTCGTGAAAATCGTTGGAGCCGTATCCGAGATTCAGATTATACTATGTATATTACAAGAATTGCTCGTATTAAGGTAGATATATAGATACGTTTTAATTTTTTTTTTTGTTGTAACTCGTTATTTTTACGAAATATAACTAAATTAACATTAAAGTTACGGTGAAAATATTATTTATTAGCTCTAAACATTTTTTCTTCCCTTGTCCCTCTCAATTTTCAGTACATTGTTGAATTTAAAAAAAAAAATGAAGAGCGCGCAAATTTTTTTTTTTAACTTTTTTATTTGGGCTTTTACCAATGCAGTCCAAAAGTTTTTATGAAGATTCATTGACCGGCCCTGGATTCCGAGATTTTACAATATTTATGCCTTACGGCACTCCACTATATCGTCTTTGAAAGATTGATAGGTAATTGATACTTCTCATTTTCCTATCCAATTATGTATCTTCTTTTCAAACTTTTTGTTCGGGTTTGTAAATCAAATATTCTTATACAATAAAATTAAATGATTTAAATTAAATGTTCTGCTTTATTGAATCTTGGGGAAATTGTAATTAGTATTAATTTATAATAACATCCTCAAATTCTGCTTCATCTATATTCACATTACTAAATGCATTTCCAAACTGAGTTCAGAGTTCAAATTCAATCCTCAGATTATCTTTCTCGACGTTACCTATACCCACACTTTTAGGACTCTTCGAAAAAAATTGCTGTTCGTTCCAAAAAAATATATTTCGTGACCCACATTCTCATAATCGACGTTTCTGTCAGGAAAATTCTTAAACGATCTTTGCTAAGCTTTCGCGCAGAATTTTCCCTGATGATTCAATAAGGGAATTTGCCACCCCTCACAATCTAATTTGCTGCCCTTCTAAAATATACAGTCTTGCGCCTCGGGCGTATATACTTGGACACCTTGGCAAATCTGCTTCGGGATTCGATTATTGTCCTAGAAATACAAGCGAATCATATTGACGTTTGATTGAGACTTTGAGCCAGACAAATATGATTTTCGACGTAGAAACAATGTTGGCTTTGGCATACTTTAGTTCCAATTTGTAGTAAAACCTACATTACAATCACGTCCATAGTATTATTTGGGTTGAGGTCGAAATTATAACAATCTCTTCTTACGTTATTACTCCCTACTTCAATGACGATAGTCGGGTTTTAACTCGACTTTACTAAATGAAAGGTACCTATCCTTCGTAAATTGCGTAACGGAGGATCGATGTCACCTTATCACTTTCAGTTTCGTAACTAGGAGCGGAGACTAGACGCCTATAGCTGTAATTGATAATATTACATAAATATTTTTCTTTAGTTGGCGGTGAACTCACAAGTTGTAACTTAGAAATACTCTGCCGTTATGTTTCGGAAAAACGAATAAATAATTTACTTGCTAATCAGATGGTTTGGTACCGGTATATTTCGGAAAAATCCCGTGTGGTGTGTCACGATTGACATAGGTACGCCCTCAATTACACAATCCGCCTCCAAAAATAAATCTATAATTTTATTTTCACTCGAAACACCTTGAAACACAGGGTAAGGGCATTTAAAGGCATTTCACAACTGAGTGTTATTTCAGTGAAGCAAACGTACAAAAGTTGCATGTGCGCGTCTAAGCTGAATTCGGAACACCATTATCCACACTACGTAAATCTTGCGTAATTTGCTCCACTCATTTGTGGTTATTTCAGATGTAACTACTTTGAAACATGCAACGCGCATATAAATTCGGCTGTCAACGGAATCATTGATTTATGTAGAGAATGAAGTTAAGTTTTACATACAACGAAACCCATGGGCAGGTGCGGGATAGAAACGGGTTGACAGAATAAACGATAATTCATAACTGGAGGACAGATTGAAGACGTTTGAGACTAAGAGAGCCTGAGCATCAAGTTTACGACCTATAATTTATGATTAAATTCAGATAAAAAAGGCTTCAACAGTCACATCATATCATCAGATATGGGGGCAATATCCACTCCCAATTTATATCCTAGAAAATCAAACCAGTCTTTAATTTTTTTTTCTAGCACGAATGTCCTGTCCCGAAAATCTTTGTCCTATGAACTCAAAATGCTCCCCTCTGTGTGGTGCCAATAAACATAGGAAGCGATCGGTTTGGTCTTCTGGTATGTAAAGTAATTGTCGAACTAATTGTAGTTAGAGGTTAGTGAAGGACAGTCCTTGCAAAGTAGTGTTGTTTCGTAATAGCTGCTACGTCACCACCAGACGCGTTGGTATTGTAACTAAATTATTCAGCCATAGTGTTTGTTACATAACCCTACGGCAGGCGGTCTGCTTCATTTGTTGTGAACAATGGTAACAACTATGAATAAGTTTCTGCTTTTGCGCTCTTGATGAAAGTGATGGTAATTCGTGTAATAATCTTTAATAGAAAGAAAACTGTGTACACTGGCGCGATTTAACCAGAGATTACTGTTGATAGATCCCCATAAACCAACTTATTGACCTACGACGACAACTAGGTGTTAATATATTATAATATTATATTAATGCTCTTTTATTTATTTTCCAGATGCAGAGGTGGCACAGGCAGGGTCATCAAACAGTGGTCAAGCGATTGAGGTAGATCCCAAAACAAATACTAAGAAAGATGACACGCCCAGTTGAACTACCTACCATACTCGCAGTCCCATAGGACTACACTGGACTTGCCCAAAGCTAAAGTAATCTCAATCAGATAAATAGTATTACTAAGCACTGAGTAATGTAGCCCCACCTTATAGGGATGGTATGGTGTACAAATGTAGCTCTTATGTCTAGTTCGACAAGATAGAATTTGCATAATTTATAAAGTACATTAATAAGATTTGGACGCTTTGTCGAATTTAATTTGTTTGAAATTATTAGAATTTTCTCTTAGGTTTCTGATTGGACGTTTAACGTCGTGTAAAAATATTTTATGTTTGTTATTAATGTGTAAAGCAAAATGCAGCTGAAGGTGAATGTTAATTTTATTTGTGTACTATTATGTATTGAATGTGTTATGTAAACAGAGCCCATAATAATATGTGTTATAGATTAATGGGAACGTTTTGTATAAAAGTGATTGATATTTAAGAGTGCCGATGCAAAGATTGGAATTAGACAATACTGATATATGAATAGAAAATGAATTAGGTGAGTGTTGATAGACAGTAATTCGTGTGATTGGTTAGGAATGGCTATTTTTGCACGCCTACCAAAAATCACAAAGAAAAATTGTCTTACAGTAACCGCTTAGTTTCAAAAGCGGAATTTTGCAATGCGTACAAGTACATATGAAAGGACGCACAATCACAGGAGTACTGTTGAACGATATGTTTTATGTTCAGTGGGCCAGTAGTAGTAAGTAAATGAACCTTAGTTGTGAATGCATGACATTCTGAACAAATAGCTTTAACAGTACTTAGCATTTACTTGGCGCAGTCAACGTAAAAGGAATTTAAGAAAAAAGTAGTCATATCATCAATGCTTGGTGCAATTAATAAAGACGTAGTGCTACTATAAGGTGGCCTACACCCTCTTATATCAATCTACAATTTGATCTAAAATAAACTGAAAGTATCGACTATATTTTGTGCTAATATCCATCACGATATTCAACAATTGACTGTGTCTTGGTTACCAATTGATTTTGTCAACTGTCCAACACATTAGAATGCTTCAATCGAGTTTACCGATCTCTCTGATTCCCACATTGTCTTTGATCTTATTTCGGGACATGGGACCAATGGGAATTTCCCATGGCAGCTTTTTGAACTGGTCATGCACTTGTTGCACTGAAATGTGTGATGTTAATTCAGCGTGCATTACACAATACGACTATTAAAATGATTGATTTGTGCCTTGATAAGACTGTTGTCTGCTTGGAACTGTCCGTCGAATAAGTCACACAAATCAATTTATTTTAATTGCATATTGTGAGTTGAATAAATTGTCATCAGTATAATTATACTGACTTTAATAATCATAATATTAAACTTACTATGTATGTTTGTTTTATTGTTCTGAATGTTTAGTTATAAAATCGTGCAGCTGTTTCGTAGATTTAGGTTCCTAAGTACGCTTAAATTCAGCTAATTTATTTTTAATTAAGACACGTAATTATTTGAATAGTACAATTTTTTGTTTTTATCGATTCTTTTAACAATAGGTACTGTGTAAGGTGCTGTATCGCTTACTTTTATTTATTGTGTATATACGTACATCGTATTGTTTAGTTATTATCTTATTTCATGTTTATTCTATTTGCATTTTTTGTTTGTATCGAACAAAATAACAAAAGTATGTTTTATCTCAGCTATGACATAAAATGAGGGGCTATTATTGAACGAAAATTTACAAAAAGTCTTTTGGCTTAATTCGAAACATGCATTACCTACCACTCATTGACTTGAAAATTAACACCAATTAACGAATACACTTACTTCAGATGAAAAATACCGTCTCGAAATTAAAATGTCATTCATTACACTCAAACGTGCACTTTATTCTTAATAGACTGTATTTCAAATTACTTATGTATGTTTCGAACTGAGTCATCGACAAAATAAAATTATCAATGGGTTCAAACTAGCATGTGGTTTGTGAAGAATGCTTGATGTTTAGTGAAGTATACTTGAGTTCAGAATATTAGATAATTTACATTCCTTGCCACTCAACTGTCTCCTTTATTGGCATGAAGTCTTAAGTTCATTTTTGAGTGAACGTTAAAAATAAAAGTTGCTTAATTTCAGTTGTAATGGAATTTGAACTTTGTCATGTATTAAATTGAGTTTGTAGTTCCAAAACAAGATGAATTTCTAAGATTTTGAATTTAAGTTGTTAAATAGTACACTACACTCGCTATGCCAAAGTCATCGAGTCAATTACTGACTACACTGTTGGAGGCTGTACAACTTAATGGTAGCTATCTCTAATATTCTATGTAAATCTGTAGTCTAGTAAATAGCTATATACTAGTTGGTGTTATATTTGCTACTTTCAACGATTTCATGTTTATCGTAATACGTATTTTAAATTGTTTTTATAACTTATTCAATGAAATAAACTCTGATAAATGATTTAATTATACAAGGTCATATTAAATTAGTTAGCGAAACTCCGCAGATGTTACCGGTATCAATATCTAAACAAAAAAAAAATTGTGCGCGATTCGTCGCAATAGGCTCGCCCCTTAATAGATGGGACTTAAAAAGTACCTATTGAAATGTGGTTGTACTTGTTAGGTACACCTGTGCCTATCCCTTCGGTGATTCCAAGACGTGTTGTTATGTTACGATAAAACAAAAAACAGATATTTCGAGATTTTTTTTTTTTGTTTTCTTTTTTTAATATAAATACCCATCACATCTATGAAGTTTAGCTAGCATACAAACCTTGTATTTACTACCATATCATATCGTATTAATTCACGCACAATTAATTTTGTATCAATTACGTAATATTTTAAGTAATTATATAATATGTAGAATTTTACTTGCCGAATTAACTTATTTATTCAACTAATTTCGACTTTTACTTAAAGGTAAAAGTGAATCTCACAAGTATTTTAAATAAGTTGTTATGGTATTTAGTGTAGGAGGAATATATTTTGACCTGTATTTCATCATTCATACTTACTTACATATCCATAAGCATTACGAAGCTAATTAAGCACTTTGCTGTGAACTCTTTGCCTTTTTAGAAAGCTCATACATAAGTATAGACCATTTTCTAGATGTGTCAGCGGTACTCAACCTTTGTTTAGAAATTAATTCACTCGAAATTAAACATAATTGAAGCAAAACATATAGCGGAAACCAATATGTTTGCAAAATTGAGTAAACCAATATCGTAATGCTTGTTCCAAACCGTTCACTTGTTGCCAAAACGTTTAAAGGTATAGCTTTCATATACTAGTCTTCAACAATGGTTGAGCACCGCTGGATTAGGCGGTAGTATTATATTATGTGTATCATACTTACGTTTTATTTAAACAAGGTGTGGGAATAACCGCTAATTCTGAATCAAAAATAGATTGGCATAAGAATTAAAGAAGAAAAGATATTCGAAAGTAATTTCCATAGGGACGCATTTCTGAGAAATTATATTTTTTTACTTGTATTGCAAAAGCGATCTAATAATACATCAAGTATAGTAACAGGGGGATTTTTCTCAACAAATAAGTCGTGACTTGCTAATCGGTCAATGACCGATTGGTAACTAGGCACACAATATGAGCTGTCTCAATATTTGCACTATATTATTATCACCACATTAATCTTATAACGATGTAAATACAGCACACAGCGTTATCAAATTGAGATTTTTATAAGTTCACATCATTTGCCTAGCCTTTTCCCAACTATGTTGGGTTCAGCTTCCAGTCTAACCAGATGCAGCTGAATACCAGTATTTGACATGGAGCGACTGCCTGTCTGACCTCCACAACCCAGTTAGTACTAGGTAATACGATGTAGACTTTCTGGCCCTTTTTTACATGCTAGGAAAATAAATTAATAATTTTCGAACGATTAATTCAGTACGGGTATTGCTTCAGCGCAGTTGAGTAAAAGCCATAGTTTCAGTTGTCGCGGTATTCTCAACACCTTGTTTAGTGCAAACAACGCATCTCGTAACTAAACTGCCTTATAATCTTCCTCGTCTTAAACACATCGAAATTCAACTTTCTCGAGGCCTATTCGGTGTTTCGGTGTAAAATTCTAAAAATATATAAGTATGTCTGCTAAGTACGATGTGTGTAAGTTGTAGGTAACCTAGCCTTTTTTTTTTTGGGGCGTGTGATTCGTCAAATAACCCCTCCCGCTCTAGGCAGAGCGAAAGGGAGTTTCAGACTTCTACTGACTAAAACCACCCATCCTTCTTAGCCCTTGCGCCGAGGCCGCGGTATCTCTTTCGAACAACCCGCAGCCCCGACGGGAAGGTAACCTAGCCTTACAATTTAATTTCAATAAAATATCCTGTATGACCGCACCCTCTCGGACTGTGCCGGTATTTTGAAGTGTCTAGAGCGAAAAACTTTGCTCTGTTGCGTATCATCCACAAATGAACCTTGTTAACAAAAATTTAACGTGTATATTACTACAAGCGACTGCGAGGACGCGTGTCATACTAATAAGAATATTAACTTTATGCAAATAAGGTTCTTTTCAGGGTGAAGCACGACTGAGCTATGTCTTAAAACCTCAAAGACCAAGTCACCTCGTTGTTTTTAGCAAAAATTACTGATAGTCAGATTTAACAAGCTAAAGAGGTCTCATTTGATATACGTCGAAAATGTATTCCATAATAGTTTGTGTTTGTCAATTAAATAATTGTCTTTACATATCTCTTGCTCTGTAAGTACACCCTTACACCCCTGAATGCCGGGGTGTATGACTATCATTACAGCATAGGTTTTGGAATTTGAAAAAAGAACTGTCATACTCATACTGCACGAAGAATATTTTTAAAAAGTTATTTTTTTTTTTCTCGGTATCGATTAATTACTCGAATCGGAATCTAGACAATTTATTTTATAAAGATTTTATTTTAAATATGGAACTATTTGTTTCCACATCGTATGTTAGATGGAATCGATTTAAAAATCAAACTGGCCAGCAAGATTTGACGCGCTTGCGTGCGTGAAAAAAAAAAGGCAGTCTACTAGTAGGCGCGAAAGCATCGCGAAAATAATTAATTGAAACCTGCTGTCTTGTTGTTTACTTACCTCACAATCCATATGTAAAGCAGAGTATTTATCTCGGGCGTAAGCATTAATTGCATACTCGGGTTAATTAGCGCCTTCGCTTCGCTCAGGCGCCAAAAACCTCGTGTGCAATTGATGTCATACAGCCCTTGGTTAATAATCTACTATTATTAATATTATGTCTTTATTTAGTAAATGTTGTAATAAAACGGTTCTCGTAAGTTCTTACTATGTTAAAAATTGTCTATAGTCTGGGACTATAGAAATACCAGTCTTGATTTGACCAGAATTTTCTAGAAAATGTTTGTAGTTAATTTGTACGTAATTGTTTCATAATTATCGTAAAAAGCACAAGTTTATTTTAATTATTTCTAAATACGTAATAAATTATGATTCGCATTTTGTAACCATACTTACAAAATGTTTTTCCTTAAAAGTACGCAATTTTTTGCAAATTTTCATAACTACCCTCGTATTGTCAGTAAGTTTTATACATGTCAATTATTCCAGTAGGGTATGTATTTTTATCTATACTAGTATTTTTTTTACATAATTTATTAATACATAGCAATATGTATAAATGGTTATGCTACTAACTTTCTATAATAAGCAAATACGTAAGCGTTTTAATAGAAGCCGATTTAAAGCTAGCTCTTATTATTTCAGAAATAGGTGCCCCTAATTACGTGGGACTAACCTAACTGGCGAAATATGGGTGTACTATTAGGTACATCTCTTCCTAACCCTTCGGGGAGAGCATAAATAATTGAATTCCACTAATATGTTCCATTTATTACCGGCTAGCTAATTATACTACCCGTAATACATCATCAATTTAAGTATTACATACGGAAATTATTTTATTTTACCATGGGTATTTTTACCATCAAATCATATTAATATCTGCTTTAGATATTAACGAGGACATGGTTTAAACAATTCAACAAATATTGTTTGCGAATAAAAATAGGTCTTGCAAAGCTCGAAGTCGAAGACTAATCTTAAAACTTATCCTTATGTAAAAGTGATAAGGTCTAAAATATTTCTTAATTTATTTCATTTAGATCTCTGATTGATATCGTAACATTGTGATCGTCAAAGTAGATTTAGCTTTGTTTAATTACGAGCTGTAAATATACATGTTTACTGTATTATTGATTTACGTATTTATAATACTATTCATTTAATATTCAAAACGATACGTAGAATTAACACGCCATCGAATATTATACCTCGTATTTGTCATTGCAATTCTTAATCACCAACCTGACATAGTTGTGACAGTTATAAAAAAAAATAAGTTTTATTATGTATCCAAACTTTTCTAAAGCACGTGTTATGCAGTTTTATCTATAACTCTACAACTATTTAGTCTTATTTTATCACTACTCTAAGAATTAAATGATAGTGATGTGCTCATTCTATTGCATAAATGTTTTAATGAATTAGCACAACACTAGTTTAAGTCTCTTATTATTGTGTGTGTTTGAACCTGTAAAAGACAGTAATGGACATTGGGTTATTTTGTGGTTGGGCCAACTAACTGAGAGCAATGAAACTTATCCCTTATGAAAGGTTATGGTGCTTTTATGTGTTTTACATTGCTGAAAATAATAAAATAATGTCCCAAAACCCGTCAGAATAAATGGCTCGAAATCAGATGCAGTTTGGTTCAATTGGCCCAAACAAAATGACTTGTCCTCATATACCAAACATATAGTTTGTATACGTATTTATACATATTATGGTATAGAAAATATGTCTGGATGTTTAATTCACTGTAATATTGTAATGGTGCAATTTAAATCCGTAAGATCAACAGAGTAAGTTATTGGGAAAATAGAATTAATGAATTTGTATCGTTTTGTATCTAGTTTGCTGTTTAGCAAACGAAGATAAAAATAAAAATGTAAAAAGCTGACGTCAATTTTATTTATCTGCCTAACCTTATCCTGTTATTGTTGTAAAATGAATTGTGGGTGGACTATTTTCCGCAACTCGACGAACCAATTACAGCTCAGTTTACGCGCGAGTACCGTGGTCACCACATGAGTTATAATCAGTGTTAATAATACAGTATTCGACCTACCCAGTTACTCCAGAAAAATCAGACAAAATGCGCCTCACCGAGAACACCCGAGATGAGATTGAATATCGTTTTTCTAAACGATCATCAGCTAAAAAAAGAAGAAGCAGCAAAGCTAACGGTAAGTAGAGTTCGTCGAAACTCACTTTACTGTACATACTTCAGTTGGCTAACTATTGTAGCTAATTTAGACTTGAACCATTTCTCCGTGATCCTATCCTTAAGTGTTCTGGTACTTTCACGAATCTCCATATTTAAATTATTTGCTCAATTTCATTGTAGCAAACAAGGAAATTGAGCAAATAATTCAAAGCTGCGTAGTTATGATAAAAAAATAAACTTTGAATGGAACAAAGTAGGTATAGTAATGATAGTACATCCTGTATTCCCATCAAACCCCGTGTAGGTACTTACTGCTTTATGCAGCGAAGCTGCGTGCTAAACAAGATCATGAATAATGATTGTGTAGTCTCTTCGTGTCCGTATCCAACGTTTTGTTCTTTATAAACATCCAGTATTTTGGGTATTTTCAAAGTACTTTTTGAACTTAGGCGCGTTTTTATGCAAGGAGTGTCATCGCTTCACTAGTCTCTTGAGTCATGCGCATACAGGTTTATTCTGATATTCCTGTTCAAGCTCGTCAAACTTAGAAAAATATATATGACGTGTTGCTTATTAATTTTAATATGTATAACGTGTATAACAACCGCTTCACATAATTATATAATGTTACGAAAAATTAATATTTTCAAATGTTGAGAATAAACCTACGAATAACAGATTGCATTGACAATCGAAAGACGAGTTGCCAGCGGTTAGGAAATTTCGAAGAGTTGCATTTTCTTGCTGTGTATGGTTTTGATTGTTTAAGGTAATAGCAATAATTTGTTCGCGGTACCTACACTAACCTCAATTAAAATTATGGATTTTAGTTTTTAACAGAATTATACGCACTAAAAATGTAAGATGCTCCGCCTCTTTGACAACAATAAATCTTTCATTAAGGAGCTGCCAAAAGGCTGGCAACTTTAGAAAAAGTCAGAATTTATTCGCATACGGATGTCGACAGAGAAAGTGAATTGGAAGTTACGATTTTTTCGAGTTTATTATGTTCAGACAGTGAAATGAATATTTCTTAATTGTGAGAAATGCTCTTATTTTCGTCAACGGATTATTGTGTGTGCCAAATAACTGGTTGTTATTTGGCTTTAAAATGTTGGAAAGTCGGGGCGATTGACACATCGTTCCTCACAAGTTTAAAGTAATTTCTAAGTGTGTTTTGTTAAATTAGTGAACAGGATGCCGAGGGGAGAGAACAGAGTGAGCATCCTGTTATCTCGGGAGGAGAATGACCAGGTGTTCAGTCTGATTGGACCGAAATGCCAGGTGAGTAAGCTATGAATTCTCATTAGCAATCCGCGTGATTCAGAATGCCCTTAGATTACGTATCTCTGTCCATATCTGTGGATTATCAGTCGATATCGCCGCGATACTTTTTGTAAGCTCTAAATTTTCTCCTTAAATGACAAATATTTATCTGCAATTGACTGGGAAACTGAATCATTGTCCTACCTGTTGGATTTTTTTCAGATTTGTTTGTGATATCCACACAATTTTTAATTCATGCTCCTGTGGTATCACCATCACCCAAAAATAAATATTCTGGAGAAATCATGAAAGCGAAAACAAAATAAAGTCTTCAAAAATAATTCCAATTTTACATCACATTCAAATTTATATGTGAAAAACCATAAACAAACCCAAATTACTTATAAAACCTTGTATCAGATTAACAGTAGTAATTAATTTAGTATCTCTGGGATAGTACGAAGTCTGGGGCCTGCAAGGTTGCTTCTACACAATAGTGTATTTTTTACAAGTTGCGAAGTACTCATTATTGTTATCTTCAGATTACGGCATAAAGTACTCACTATTTCATAGTTTTAACCCATACTGGTGTGTAAGATTAAAACTATTTACCTCCTCACCAATGTGTTGGTTGTCTTTTAACTATTCTGAGGAACCTGGAGGTCAAAAGGCAGCTACAATTTGAACACCACACAATATCAAAAACTATTATTGTTAGACAAATAAAATATTTTGTCATAATTAATTATATCACAAAAAAGTTATTATGCATATCCTACTATAAAAAAAGTGGTGATTCAGGCTCATCGCAACTGCTTGACCGATTGGCAAAATATAGCAGAGGACTGGAAAAGTACCAGAGAGGCCTTTACCTTGGCTTTTAGCAGGACGAAACAACCTAGCAAAACAAAATCAGGTCAAGTGCGAGTTGGACCCAGACACAAATATTATCTACAAGGTTTAACACTAATACATTATATTAAAAAGAATGTCAAACATTGCCATTTGTATGGGGATGCCAGGAAATTGCCATGTATCCACCAACCTGTACTGGGCGGCATTGTTTATTTACCTCACTCCTCGTCACAGAGTAGAGGGCCTTTATCCGAACCTGATTATGTTGCTAATTAAATATTCTGAGTAATATAATAAACCTTCTTTATTGAATTTTAATGTAAATAAATAGATGCTATTTAAATAATACAAACATGAGCTGTTAAATCTTGTAACGAGTCTTTTAAGCCTGTTACATACTATTGAATTCTTTGCTTTGATTTGTAGGCTCTAATGGTGGTGTTGCCTTATGAAAATTCATTTTTTGGTTGACTTGGATTCGTGAAGTGGTCACACTGAGTTTTATTTTCGATGCTGTCAAATTGACTTTGACATCTGTTGCTTTTCGACCTATAGCTTGGACCTAATGGAGTGATTTTTGAGCGCTCCAATAAAATCTCAAAATATAACTTGAGATGGGCGGCATCTAGTCCCTAATTGTGTGGTAGCCGATTGCCCTTGTCATGATCCTAATTGGATAGCCTTTATTTTTTAAGGTAAGCGAATTCTTTGTGATTTCGGTCCGTTCCGCGTTGTCATGGCTATTTTGATAGCAGACGCTAATAGTTTCCGATATTTAATTGTTTCAGGATCTCTTGTCTTCATTTGATAATTATTTGCTTGGATTGGTTCATCTACTGATGACCACATTTTGATTTTTGGAAGAAACGGTGAGTTTAATTGCATATTGCTCGTAAAGATTTCTGAATCGATCGCCATTTTTTATCCGCTAACGATTATTCATGTTTGTTTTCAGCCACAAGGCGTTTTTTTCCATATTACTTAAATTTTTGAACGCACGCCCCTACCAAAATGCAAAATCTTGGACCGCCGTTGGCAATCTCGGCGAATATCACCAAGATGCTCTTGGATAATCCATCAGGTTCCTAATTTAGTCGACGGAGTTTGGTATGGTTTATAAACATAACTTCAATTTATTTTAAAAAGTGCAATAATGACAGGTCTTATAATAACAACAATTTTCTCTTAATTTTACACATTAGAGCTGTTAGCTTTAGAATTAGAAAGGAATTTTCAAACCAGCAGCCTTCGGGTAATAAAGTCGTTCTTACTTTTCATGATTGATTTTTATTGATGCCTTCCCGCTTGAAGATTAAAGGTCTCAAGCTCCCGCAGGTAAGTCTATCCTTGGCATAGTTTTGTGTGTACTCCAGGCGCCCGAATTTTCACTTTTACTTATTTTTATTTGGAGCACACCACACAGTTTAATTTCATTCATCTCACTCTCTTCTCATCTCACTCTTTCTTTTTTTTATTATTACAATTGTCGCTCAGCGAACAGGGACTTGAAGTAGGTTTGTCTGGTACCTATATACTGTCATTATTGCACAATTATTAAATAACTTATGAGTCTATTGTTTGCATTAGTTTGTTCTACATTGTTACTTCAATAACTTTGTGTTTATTTTAATTTTTGACTCATAAGTAGTACTTAACTTAATTTGGTGAATCTTTGTAAACAATATTTGGTGTTTACTTATTGATAATTTTGTTTATTGACCTGTTTGTTTTAATAACATGTTTTTTTCTTAGCAAAACCAACAGAAATGTATAGCATTGACCGTGTTTTGTTGTTCTCAACAGTAAAGTTATTTTAAAAACTAAGTTTAACTTTTAAAGAAAATAATTTAATCTAATTGTAAGTACAATATTGTACATTTAATTTATCTAGATTTAAGCTGCTTGTAAGTGATTATTGCACTTTTAAAACGATAAAATTAACTTAGTAATTTTTCATGGGAATACCACATTGACTTCAATACTTAACCTCAAACTTGAGAATTTATTTTCAAACTTTTAACTTTTTGAAATTTAGTTTTTGCTTTTCGTTTGCTATTCGCCTTGCTGTTTGTTAGTCATGGACAAGGGAGTTCAGTCTCCGCCGCTTCAGGATTCGGGTGATGTCGATACCTGTACTGCTGTTGATGCTTATGCTCTCAGTTGATATCATAGGAATTCTACCTAAAACTTATTTTGGTCATAGATACATACTTTCGGTTGTAGACGTTTTTACTAAATATTGCTGGTTCTTTCTAATGATCAATGCTACCACTAGAGTAATTTGTAAACATTTTGAAAAGGAAATATTTCTCAAATTTGGTTGTCCAAAAATAGTAGTTTGTGACAATGGAACTCAATTTACTTCAAAACATTTTGTAGATTTTTTGAAAGGTTTTAATATAACCAAAATATTTTATAATACTTTGTATACACCTCAAAATAACCCTGTTGAGAGATATAATAAAACGGTCGAAACCTGCATATCGTGTTTTGTTAAAGATGATCATAGAACTTGGTCAAGTTTTTTGCCCAATGTTCAATTAGCTTTAAATAATAGTGTAAACCTTGCTACTGAGTTTACTCCTAACTTTCTGATGTTTGGTAGGGAGCTTATTCTTGATGCGTCATTACATCACTTTAGTAGTTCTGTTGATAACTTATCTCAACTAGAAATTTCAAATAGGAATGCTTATGCAGTTTCTCTTAATTCACTTAGTGATATTTTTGTTAAAGTTCAAGCTTACTTGTTAAAAGGGGTATAAGCGAAATGCCGCTTATTATAATAAAGGTCGGAAAGTCATTTCTTTTGGTGTGGGTGATATGGTGTGGAGAAGAAGTTTTGTTCAATCTCATGCTCCTGCATATTTTTCAGCTAAGCTTGCACCTAAGTTTGTAAAGTGTAAAATAACTGAAAAGGTTTCGGATAACGTTTATGTTTTGAAAGATATAAATAAAGGTTCAGTGGGACGTTATCATGTTAAAGATATTATTAAATTTTAATTTGGTTTCCAAGTGTTAGTCTTGATTTTGATAAATTCTGTTTGAAGGCTGCTTTTGATAGTGTGATGTACGAGGGGATGGATGATAGGTTATCAACGATTTGAAAGATGTATGTTAGGTAACTTCTTATAAATTTATTGAATTTGAATTCTTAACATTCTAAAAATAAAACTTAGGCCATTTTTGTTAATTAAATACAATTTTTTTCCACACTAAATGTTTTTCACACCGAAGGATCTTATTTTATGTTTTGTTCGTTTTTGTTGGATTGTATAAGATCTTACTTTTTTAAGGGTAACCTTTTATAGGGTCATTCTGTAACCTTTGTTACAAAATGCCTTATTATTTTTTGAATCTTGGTGTAACTTTTGACCTTGATTTCGACTCTTTTTTCCATTGTGCTCGGAAAGTCGGTGGTGTTGTGCCGATCACAATGTGGGATTTCGGCCCCGGCCATATTTTTTCCTTTTTCCATTGTGTTGGACATTGTTGTTCCAATCACAATGCGGGATTTTTTTTTTTTTGACTTTCGTCATTCTTTTTCTTTGCGTTCGGAAGTTCGGTGGTGATGTGCCGATCGCATTGTGAAACCTTGGCTTTCGCCTTTTCGTTATTGAGATTTCTCATTGGAGATCTCAATGATTTTTTGTGTTTGTCTGTGTTTGGGAGATTGGTAGTGTTGAGCCAGTCACAGCAACATTCTTTTACAGCTATTGTGCTCGGGAATTCGGTGGTGATGAGCCGATCACAGTACGCTTTCCTTTGTTTCGTTGCAGGTTGTGCCTGTAACAATACTTTAAATAAGGTCTTTCAGCTTTATTTAAAAACTTTTGTTTGGAGTTTCAAATTTTTTTTGGATTGTTGGATACGGAGTTAGTCAGTGGCAATAGAGCTAACTGCACTCATAGAGATGGTAGAGTTGGAAGCAGTTGACATAGTAGTCAGTGGCAATAGAGCCTAACTGCACTCAAAGTTCTACTGTTCCAAGTGGTTTGAAATTTTTAGTCAGTGGCGATGGTGCCTAACTGCACTAAAAATTGTAGTTTGTATTGGTAAATTGTTCGAATTCGTTTGAAATTTGTAGTCAGTGGCGATGGTGCCTAACTGCACTGTTTTGGAGTTTAGAAGCGCTAAGAGATTTCTCTCTTCGTTTCATTTAACTAGTTTTTATAACTTATATTTTTTTCTGTTTTTCACAGATTTCATTTTTGACTTTTTGTCATTTGCATGTTTTTACTTTTATTAAATTCTTGAGACCTTGTCGTTTGACATGTTCAGAATTCATTTACACTTCGAATCTTTTATGATTCTTTTCTTTTTTTGGATTTAGAAAGTTGTTAAGACTGGTCTATTGTGTTGAAGATTTCTTTCTAATAAAAGAAAGTTCCTTTCTTTTATTTTCGGGGAGGGATGTAATGTAACGAGTCTTTTAAGCCTGTTACATACTATTGAATTCTTTGCTTTGATTTGTAGGCTCTAATGGTGGTGTTGCCTTATGAAAATTCATTTTTTGGTTGACTTGGATTCGTGAAGTGGTCACACTGAGTTTTATTTTCGATGCTGTCAAATTGACTTTGACATCTGTTGCTTTTCGACCTATAGCTTGGACCTAATGGAGTGATTTTTGAGCGCTCCAATAAAATCTCAAAATATAACTTGAGATGGGCGGCATCTAGTCCCTAATTGTGTGGTAGCCGATTGCCCTTGTCATGATCCTAATTGGATAGCCTTTATTTTTTAAGGTAAGCGAATTCTTTGTGATTTCGGTCCGTTCCGCGTTGTCATGGCTATTTTGATAGCAGACGCTAATAGTTTCCGATATTTAATTGTTTCAGGATCTCTTGTCTTCATTTGATAATTATTTGCTTGGATTGGTTCATCTACTGATGACCACATTTTGATTTTTGGAAGAAACGGTGAGTTTAATTGCATATTGCTCGTAAAGATTTCTGAATCGATCGCCATTTTTTATCCGCTAACGATTATTCATGTTTGTTTTCAGCCACAAGGCGTTTTTTTCCATATTACTTAAATTTTTGAACGCACGCCCCTACCAAAATGCAAAATCTTGGACCGCCGTTGGCAATCTCGGCGAATATCACCAAGATGCTCTTGGATAATCCATCAGGTTCCTAATTTAGTCGACGGAGTTTGGTATGGTTTATAAACATAACTTCAATTTATTTTAAAAAGTGCAATAATGACAGGTCTTATAATAACAACAATTTTCTCTTAATTTTACACATTAGAGCTGTTAGCTTTAGAATTAGAAAGGAATTTTCAAACCAGCAGCCTTCGGGTAATAAAGTCGTTCTTACTTTTCATGATTGATTTTTATTGATGCCTTCCCGCTTGAAGATTAAAGGTCTCAAGCTCCCGCAGGTAAGTCTATCCTTGGCATAGTTTTGTGTGTACTCCAGGCGCCCGAATTTTCACTTTTACTTATTTTTATTTGGAGCACACCACACAGTTTAATTTCATTCATCTCACTCTCTTCTCATCTCACTCTTTCTTTTTTTTATTATTACAATCTAAAAATAGGTTTAGTATAGGATTATATGAATATGGTTATAAATATTATATAATATTACTTAATATATTCTGTCAAAGCCAATTATGGTTATAAACTGGTTTCTGTTTTTTATTCTGAGCGTAAATAAATAATGTACTGGTATTTCTTGACATAAGTAATGATTGATATGCAAAATTGTGCTCATTGAAATCAAATCAAATAATTTATTCGCATAATATGGGTAAATAGATGATGATACAAAAAAAGATCCTCATATTAACCATTTCTGGTATGCAAAACTTAAAACTTAAAATAAAAGTTCATAAAAATAATGAATTGGGTACCTATCAAATACATAGGTACACATTTACAGACACTGGCTCATGAGTAGTTCATTTCAAACCTAAAATATGTGAAAACACCATTAATGAAATATTCATTGCCAAAAAAAAAAATGTTGATTCTTGTTGACAGTGTTCCTTGCCTCCAGTGGTGTTATTAGCTGACACAACACCCATCTGGTTGGAGGATCTTCCTATATCCCAATGTGTTTTTTCAAAATCATCAAATTCTTCAGATTTAGTGAAAGGCCTCCGTGCCTCTGAAAGCACTTTAGCCCCTTGGTTACGGCTGTCATTTCTAGATCATTAACCATCGCTACAGGTAGGCAGCGGCCTACCAAAGGCCAATAGTATTACCCAGTACTAACTGGGTTGTTAAGATCAGATAGGCAGTCATTCCATGTAGAATACTGGTATTCAGTTGCATCCGGTTAGACTGGAAAAGGCTAGCTAGATCTTTTATAGTACACTGTATAAGCATAATCAGCTTATAATGTTCCAAGAGATCTTTTAGGATATTGCATCTGTTTGAATTTTTGAATTCACTGGTTGCTAGTTTCTCAACAACATTTCCTTCACGGGTTTGAGAGCAGGGGGGGATGAGATTAATTGCAGTCAATGGAAAAAATAACCAGGACCATAATATGCCGAGCGTAGTACTTAAACGCTCCGCCCTTCTCCCTAACACCATATTTTTCCATGCATCAAATAGTTTAGGAAAACGGAAAACAGTATAATTTATGCGAAAAGAAAATTACGCAATAGTCTGGAAAGTGCCGGTAACCAACCATATAATTTAACTCTATAAAGCGTTTATAGGGCGAAAGTTAATCTAGTCGCCATATAAATGGTTCTGGGATAATAGAAAGCATGTCTAGATTCTACTTAGTTACAACTAAGTAAGGATTTAAGGCTTGCGAAAGCGTTTTCGGCAATATAATCAGTTAAGTTGCAGCGCTTACATAATTAGTAGTTTGAACTTTGAAAGATCTAAGGGTACAGACAGCGTGAAGCGCATTTGTGTTTTTTCTATTAGTCTAGAAAGCTTTGATTGAATAAATAAAATAACGTTTTGCATAAATCTCAAACTAAAGTGCATAATAACGGCTCAAGATTGTTTAGTCTGTCTCGACACTCGCAGGTTCACTGTTTGCGTTGTGTATGTGTGGATAGCTACGCACACATACACAATGTTACGAACTTTTACCTAAACTCGAGCGTTCAGTGAAATGGCTTATCGAAGCTTCCAAAGACCGCAATCGGGGTCTATTATACCAGCGAGTCCTTGAACGAAATCTACTCTGGAGTCATAATTTCTGATCCGTACAAGGAACAGTATACTTTGATTCTAGTCACAAATCGGCGACATTTGCAATGCAATGGAACTGAACTGAATGCAATGGAACTAGGCATGCCACATCTGCCGCCTGTTGCATCAAAATTGGGCAAAAGTGGCTACAGATTTGGTTCCGAACAACAGAACCTAGCGTCGCGGTAGGCCTAAAAAGTGATGTTGTGACGATTTTTACTCATAACTAAAGGATTGGGCCCCAATAGACAGTTAAAGAACGATTGGAGCTGGGCTGAAAGCGAAAAAGTTACTACTATTATCAGCCCTTGCACTGCAGGGCAAAGGCCTCCCTTTCCTATTTCCATTCGCTTCTGAGCCAATATGAGTCCCGCCTGCAGGCGTCAAGTTTGTCCTGCCATCTATGCCTGTCTTCTGTGATGCCGTTAGACGGTTTCAGTCACATGTTGTGGTGGTCTTTGCCCACAATTCATTCTGCATAATTATGGAAAATGTGTAAAAGGCAGATTCCTGCAGCTGAAAAATCTGTCTGATGTAGATCTTACCCTATCAGAAGAAATTATCTGATAGTCGACTTCTGTATTTATGAATTCATCATCATCATCATCCACAACCCGAATTCACCCACTGCTGGGTATAGGCCTCTCTTTTCTTGTGCCAATCTCCACGGTCCTGGGCTAGCCTCATCCTGGTTTTGCCCCGATGGCGGCAACTATGTCGTCTGCCCATCTCGCCACCGGACGACCCACACTTTTTTTGCCAGTTCTTGGACGCCATTCGGTGACAGCCTTAGTCCACCTGTCACCACTGGTCCTGGCTAGGTGTCCTGACCAACTCCATTTGAGTTTCGTAACGCGATTCCCAATATTATATTTATGAATTAATGCCGCACTTAGAGAGCTTTAATGATTACTTAGGCCATCACTTGTAAAGGTTTTGAAAGTTTTGTCATACAAAAGTATGTCAAATCTTTACTAAGTGACGGCTTAAGTAATCATTAAATATCTCTGAGTACCGCAGTTAGTCTGCTTAAATAAGGACTGGCCATGTGCCATTTATTATGAGTCGGAAACAGGCGGTATAGTAGTTAATAATTTATTTTCCTGCCTATTGACTTATCGCAAAACTTCCAAGGATTAACCTAAATATTATTGTGATAATAACTGCGACCTGCGAGTGACCTCGAAATTCACGAAATAAAAGCAGTCGTGTACTGTTCTTTGGTGGCTTCTCGGTTTCGCAAATGATTTAATCCTCAGTTATTTAATTTCCTAGACTGTCGGAATATCCTGCCAATCGACACGGTTGGCGCAGTGGCTGAGCGATTGGACTGCTGCGTTGCGTGTCGCGGGTTCGATCCCTGGACGGAACAAATATTTGTATTTTTTTTTTTTTTTGTTTTAAAAAAAAAACGTTGCACACGTTTCACAAACATTTAAACTCACATACACAAATACCCAGACCCGAAACAACTATTTGTAGGCCATACAAATATTTGTTCCGTGCGGGGGTCGAACCCGCGACACGCGGCGCAGCAGTCCAATCGCTCAGCAAAAAAATTCTTACTACTATTTTAATTAAGGAAGGTTGGGTTACGTAAAAACTATTGAATTGATAGTTTATAAACTGAATTTAACACATAGGATGCTGTTTATGCCGCCGCCGGTAGTACGATCCCGTGGGACAGTTACCAAATTCCACGCTAGTTATATGAGCATGACCATGTAAAGGCATTCGCCAAAAAATACTAATGAACGCTACTCTAAATTAGGTCTCTAAAAAGGCAATAACCATTTACTTATTAATCATAACTTGCTATATTATCGGTTGTTGCAGTATATAGGATAATATTGTTTTTCTTTTTGTAATAAAAAACAGGTGCTAATCCAGAGTTCCAGACGATACGCGTTCTTGAAACGCGCGTCGTCTGTGCGTTTAAAATACGCCGTGTGCTAGGCCTAAGTACGGCTGTTTTATTATTCTCCATAATCAAGGTCATGGTTTCTTTGACCACTTTGCTCTACTACCCATAGTTTTAGCTGAACTAACATCAAAATCACCCTGTTTATACTGATTTAACTCAGTCCGGACGGGTTTTTTTTTGAGCTTCGCCATACAAAATTCTTTTTGTAATTATATTTTCTTATTATATGTTTCATGATTTCGTTAAAGGCTACGATAAAGTAAATGGGCATCATTGCTCCTTAAATTTTAGCCATTGTCTTAGAAGAAGTGGAAAAGATTTCAACCCAAATTACTATCGTTCAACGATGAAAAGAAGAGGAAGAAACGTGGCTACAACATTTCCATTTCAACTTTCCGATGAACGCTTTCTAAAATTATCAACGGATGAAGCAAGGTGGCCTATGCATATCAAGTGTTTTGTCGAGACATAATAACAAGCCCTGTCAACGCTTCCGTCCTAGACGGTCCATACTAATCAAACTGTCTAGATAGCCGAGTGTACGTGCCTTTTGAGTGGCATTCATTAACGATTCCGTAATTAATTTGTCAGCTTTGATTTGTTTATCTTTATTTGACGTTAATTGGGAATAGATTTATTGGTCTTCATCTATCGTCATAGCTATCTCATTTAGGTATTCTTGCACATGAGCATTACGTCTCATTCGAACCAAGAAAACACCGGCGAAAAATAATGCCCTCGGGAATAATTCACTACGAAATCCTTGATTGCTACAAAGTCGAAAAGAACCAAGGACGCACTCAAAATAAATATTTGAATACTACGCCTACTTCGAAAGATCGATGTTGAAGATGTTTTTTTCATAGACATCCCAGACAAGACATGTGCTAAAGTAATAGCAGGCTATTGGCTAGGTCATTGCCATATTTGGCCTAGTTTGCAGTTGACCCTAACGAGTCGTGGGACTCACGGCATTACGCAATAATAAGCAGTTTCAACTATTGTTTACTTTTCTCATAACTACGTTCATAGTAAGAAAACGATGTCAAGTCTTTAGAAAAAGTCGCTGGATGACGACTTCACAGATAAACCCGTCGTGCAGATATTGAATGATGAGGTGGAAACCAGGTAGGTACTTATGTAGGACATCAGGAGCATTATTGGGAGTACTTACATAAACTATTATGCCTGACAATTATAGAAATGTTTGAATGTTTCCCTATTTTTGTCTTCAGTGCAACGCAACGGTCCACGAGGGTCTTTCTTCAGTCGTTCATGACTACTTGTTTATAAATACATAACGTCATACATTTAGAGCCTGCTGAAATGTAAAAGAACCCATTGGATGGGACGCGAGACTGCTGCTATTAACAATATGGACAAATCAGGACTAAGATCAAAGACGATTTCATAAAATGCCCAAAGGATAACCCGAAATCCCACGCTCAAGTCAAGTTTGCAACCACTACCCCTAGAGTACAACGAAGCTATTCCAAAATTACTAGTTTATCTTCCAGAAGCCTACAAACCTCCAGAACACCGGAGAAACGGGTACAGTGAATAGTTTCTCCTTGTCTCCTGTCATTGATTTTATTTCGTGGTGATCTTCAAATAATTATTATTGACATAGGTAGTAATTCCCTTACGACGTATTAACACCGCGATTTTAGATTAAAGAAAATGAATATTTTTTAAAGATTGCAACATTTGCATCGTCCTTTCCCGTTTTGACATAATTATGAATTGAAACGTCACTTTTCTTTTTCGCGCGTTAACGACACCGCAAGAAAAAGTTCTTTCTCGTCAAATTATTCGCTTAAAAATAAGTTTACGTTATTTTCTACCGAAATAACAAAATAGTGAGTGACTAAAAGTGTAATATGTGCAGCATTAGTGAAAATCGTAAACCTGAGACGCAGAAATCTGAGCAAATACCTACAGACAACGCTCGCGCAGCCGACCACAGCGGTGAAGTTGGATGTAACCATTAGGCGTAAGAATGCCTGGCTATAACTGACCTATACGTGACCGGATACGTGATATCTACAGTGCTTATTCAAGCGATACGATGGTCATTAACACTGTAAACCACATGTGTGCTGTAAGCTTCTTAAAGCTTTTTCCAGTGGGTGCGCGACACCCCAGTAACATATATTTCCTATGTACTAGCTGGAATTTGAACTATCAGTGCGTGACACGAGATGTCCTTAGCAAAGTCATTGGACTATGCTTACACTGAAAATAACTATACTGGGTATAGCAGGTGAGCTACATTTCCATGTAAGCATATACCCTATGTTATTAACTGCATAGCAAACTATCAGTGTGTGGCACGAGATGTCCTTAGCAAAGTCATTGGACAATGCTAACACTGAAAATACCTATACTCTGCATATCAGGTGAGTTACATTTCCGTATAAATTTTAAGCATATACCCTGAGTTATTAGCAGCTTACCAAACTATCAGTGCGTGGCACGAGATGTCCTTAGCAAAGTCATTGGACAATGCTAACACTGAAAATACCTACAATCGGCATAGCCGGTTTTCGGAGTTCCATCTCCATGTGATGTTTGTGTGTTTTGAGTCATCATCATTCTCTTGCCCTTATCCCAATTCATTTGAGGTTGGCGCAGCATGTCATCTTTTATATTTCTCTATTACTTGAATGATTCCAACGGAAAAACTACCATCCAGAAATATGCTTTGCATGAAAACATATATCCAACGTTACTAACCACATAGCAAACTATCAGTGCGTGACACAAGATGTCCTTAGCAAAGTCATTGGACAATGCTAACACTTAATACCTAGAATAGACATCACAGGGGAACCCTATTCTACTATGAACTTCGGTCAGCTAAATTTATAAATATGCTTTTTAACCTATGAGCATGATGGTTGCGAGACAACCTTGCTTATCCAATGTGCAATATAGTCTTGCTAATGCATATACTCTTGCAGTGAATGGGGACCATACTTTGCCACCTGGTTTCCTATCAGCAAGTTAAAGTCAGGTCAGTGGGTCGTCTTAGGGGCGGTTACTTGGCTGCCTTATTTGTATTCTACTGGCTGACACACATTTGTCATGATTGCACATGCTTTAGTATGAGATATTCTCTGCATGTTATGGCCACATTAAGTGAAATCTTTTCATAGCTTCTTCATCGAGTATGATATTATGGAAGCATCATTGGTTATAAATCAAAGTTACATAATTATGCATGTAACCAACCAAATGCAAAACTGGCGAAATGTGGGTGTCTGACACCTCTGCCTAGCCGTTCGAGGATTGCAGGCGTAATGTTATGTTATGCAAACAATGTTTGTATAACTGTTGTAATGTCCCAATACATAAAAACTATTAGTATTGAGAGGGAAAAGGTTTATAGACTGACAAAATTTCGAGGTCTTAACAGCCTGTCAATGTACAGATGACCTTATCAACCAAACCCTTTTTAGTTCCAAATCAAATTATTTCCACTCCGAGACCCGACCCCCTCTTAGGAAAAGATAATAGTACCATTATATTGTAAGGCCCAATGTAAAATAACAACCCTAATAGTAACTCGTTGCTATACCTAGCAATCTATGGCTTCAATATTAAATTAATCATGTTGTAATTTATTTCTGCCTAAGAGTATTTTCAGAGAAAATCACTTAAACCATACTTAATAATAACAGATAACTTGTTATGTCTGATGAATTTATCATAGATACGCTAGATATTCATAGATAACACTCAAGTATTGTATGCAGTAAGCATGTAACCTGCATTAAATAATATTTTTTTCCTGAGGAGATGGGCAGACCTAAATTACAGCATAGTAAAGAAGAATGTTAATTTGTTATCTGGGCACAAAATGTACACACTTGATAGTACAAGTAAGTACTAAAGTGATATAATTGAAAACAAGGGGGGGAGGGTGCATGGGAGTGCTAACATGAAGGGATTGTGGTTAGAACATCAAGACATCAGGTGCCATATGTTTTACGTAACAAAATTGCTGGAGCTTTTATTGATAAGGATATTATGTCAGAGAACTCTAATAGACAATGTGTGGGGGAAACTTAGTAAGTTTTCCTATATTCTTTATAATATTATGCTGATTAAGATTATAAATAAAACCGCACTGCTGGTAGCTTACCACGGTTTGGTTGTCTTTACTCTGCAGTATAGACTTATATTTGGGGTAATACTTTTATAAGTATTATTAAGATAAGTAAATCATGAGCCTGATTGGAGCTCATTCAAAATAAAATTCACAAAATCATGCAAGCAGAATTTTTAAAATACCGACAGTAGACACTATATTTATGAATCATGTATTTTTGCTAAAAACAATATGCATTTATATAAATCTGTCGAAAGCCTATGTTGCTCAGATAAACTTCACACATTGCTGCATGCATCACAAAAGTGTATATTTTTGCAATGATGACAATCTGGGTGCAGATTGTACACTAAAATATATACGCAAATTAAAGACAGTAAAAGCCTCAATGAATTTAAAAAACAGATTCTTACCATTATTGATAGACAAAGTGAAAACTGTTACAGTATTGACATTTAATTTGCCAAGTTGTTGGTCATCTGCCTCGTTGAGCTATGGTTTGCAAGCACCGCTGAGAATGAGGTTCTGGGTTCTATTCGTGGATCATGCAAAGTGTTATTCCATCAGGAATTTCTCAGTAGCAGCCACAGAGTATGGATTTGTGCTCAGTTAATGACAATAGGCTCGCCCCTGTTACATGGGACTTAAACATGATGATGATGAATGTGATGTTATGTATACTTATGTGTCTATTTACATTAACATTTTTACTTACATCGTCAAAACTTTGACATTTGATGCATGTAATTTTAATTTTTAGTGAACCAGATTCTATTGTAATGTTTTTATTTTACTTTTTTGAAGCAATTTAATTTTATGTACCTAATTGGAGAAACTTTATGTGTGCCCAATAACATAGATATTATTTACTTATGATCACAAAATTAATGAATTTGAATTCCGATGGAATATATTTTATATATTATACCACCTACTATTTACTTATGATCACAAAATTAATGAATTTGAATTCCGATAGATTCAGGGTGATAATATAGAGCAAATTTTAAAACAAAGATATTTGTTATTCTGCAAGCTCTAATTTTTACCCATTGGAGTAACAAAACAGTTGTTAGGAATATCAACCACAAATATTTTAAAGTTTCTTATATTTCAAGTGAAACTGGTTTTTTGAACTCCATATCTAACTTCATACAGTACAACACAAACAGCAGATCAAATCAGAGCTGACATCAGACATATAACAATCTATAATTATTATTTTATTATAGTTATCAATTCAACATGCACTGTATCCTTATAATACTAAACTATGTACTATGTTATAATACTAAAGCTCTATTGTACCTAAAGTAAGGAAGTCATAAGTACCTAGGTGTTTTATCACCAAAGAGTGATATAGTAGGCCTATAATGGTAACCATTGTTACTGCTTGTACTATAAAGGTTTTTAACAGAGCATTTTGGTTCTATAAGATTAAATAGAATTTAATTTTTATTCTTAGAACGCTTCCAGGACCATACGAATCGTTAAAGTGTTGCATAGTAAAAAAAAAAAAAAAAAAAAAAAAAAAAAAAAAAAAAAAAAAAAAAATGCTCATTTGGTGCTACTTAGTACTAAAGACGACCTAACAAACACTTTTATTTATCTATTATGCACTAATAATGCGTAAAAATAAGTTTTACAGTTCAAGTACTGTAACAGTATCGAAAATACTATTCAAGGATCAATCTGCACTGTACCTTACACAACCACTACGTAACCTTTTAACTTCTTAAAAGTTCTCTCAACGTCGCTATGGGGCTAGTTCTGTAAAAGTCATAACAACTCTTCTAGAGTACTAAATAGGACCCCTGGTGCAGCTGCTACATAACTTAATAGCTCTATACGTGAGTTTGTGTTACTGCTACGAGACAAGAGATGATCTAATTCGTTTTTGGTGAAAATACGGCTGCTATTTTCTGCCATGATAGCACATTGACAACACGGCAGGAGCCAATGTGTAATAGCAGCCTGCATAGTCGGGACAAGTACTTATTGTATTAATTTAAATTTAATTAAAACATAAAAAAATATGAAGGCGCATTGTCAAATTTGAAATCAGCGTAATGATTTAATTGATACAATTTTTTTTTCGCAAGTGCAAGTTACGGCAGAGTAACGGTCCATGAATGTTTTGTGTTTTATCCTTTTACCCGACTGCAAGGGAAGGGTTTTTCAATACAAATGTTACGTTTAGCAGCAATGGAAATTGACTAAAGCATATGTTACCGATATTATTTGTTTTCTTGGGGAACACTCACGACAAGTGTGATAAAACACATCACTGGAATTGTTTACAGTGCAAAATACAAACATGTTTTGGTTGCTTTTATAGTGCAAATTTGTCACCATGAGACCCTTTATGTAATGTTTATTTAGGGTTTTGTAAACGTTTTTTTCATAGTAGTAGTTAGTACACTCTAATACATTATCAGGACTTTTATAGTACCAAATTTCGTTACTTGGGTAATGTTCACAAATAGACATCCAGAATTATTTGTGTTTTAATTACTTATTGAATTATTGCAGCAAACTCTAAACATCTACCTATGTCAATAATAATTATTTGAAGATCACCACGAAATAAAATTGGGAATCAAACGAGCTTACCTGTTAAGCGAAGTCTTGATTCTAATTTTATGAGTGGTGATCTGAAAAATAATTATTACCCACCCACCACTAGCTAACAACCCCAAAGCTGCAATAATTAATCTACCTAATTCAATGTTAACCTTTCAGGAAATCAAAATGAATGAAGGCATTTGGAACTACTCTGTATAGGAAACAGAGTTTATTCCTAATGTTATGATCTCTAAAATAAGTGACGTTTCATAATTATGTCAAAACGGGAAAGGACGATGCAAATGTTGCAATCTTTAAAAAATATTCATTTTCTTTAATCTAAAATCGCGGTGTTAATACGTCGTAAGGGAATTACTACCTATGTCAATAATAATTATTTTTCAGATCACCACTCATAAAATTAGAATCAAGACTTCGCTTAACAGGTAAGCTCGTTTGATTCCCAATTTTATCTCCTTGTCGTGGGTCAGTCAGACACATAAAATATTCGTAAAATTGACAAGTGGTAAAATAACAGATGGCCAACGTTTCTTTTTGCACGTTTCACGCTGGGTTACGTCAACTTACGTGTTTCGAAATCGCAGTGAGAATGAGAACATTAAGATCAGTATGATGGACGAGTAGTGAATTTTAAGTTGAAGACTTATGTAATGAGAAGAGGCGTCTTTTAAAAAATGTCGCGTGGCCTCAAGATGGATCGTGTTTCGGTTGACAACATTTAAGTAATCTATCAGAAAGTGTTATGCCGTTAACTTTCAAGCTTTCCCATGCGCTATGGAAAGTTCAACTATACATGCATAATGTAAAATGCATAGCTGCTCTGTCTATCCGTTACTGCGTTTATGAATCGCGAACCACCGATCCGATTGTGATTGTGGCAATGTTTGACGGACTCATGTGTATGTCCAGCACAGGAGGTCTTTCAGTTCATAATAAAAATCACGATGCTGTTCTACGGCTAGCATTATTCCCGAAAGCGAAACCGTCGACCCACCTTCATCTAATAATATCAGCTTAATTTACCATAAAATCAATGCGATTTTCTAAAAGAGCGATCTGGGGCGACTGGGGTTATCACAGTTGATTACGCTACATGTGTCATCCTACTTAAAGGTCAGCTATATAAGCAGATTGCACCCGACCGTCCTGTAATTGCGCTTACGCATAATTACTCGCGTGTATGCGTCATCGAGGCGGGCGACTGATAATAAAATAATCGAAGTTATTAACTTTTTTTATAAACACTGCTCTCAAAACTGCAAAGGAATACATCGTGAATAAACCGGCATAGGCTAGAACTAAAAATCGAAGCTATATGACATCTACATCTATCAACCCGCACTGGGCCCGCGTGGTGGATGTGGTGGATTATGGAACCCTATAACTTATAATAAGAGAGAATACCCAGCAGTGTAAACTGTTGAAAATGACTGAATGCTTACTAAATCATTTTATTCACAAACAAAGATATGATATTATTATGTTTATCAAAGAGTACCGCGTCAAGATTCTTTGTATTAACTTATCTTAGTAAAGGTGCGGTGAAACTGCGAGTAATACATTAAGGCGGAAGTGATTTATTATCACCAGTAACAATAACACGAGCAGATCAATCCACCTGATAAAATACCTTATTCAGATAACGCGACATTTGAGATATAACTTGACCTTTTCTTGAGAGCATTACTGAAAAACAATACTAAGCGAATCTTTTCTTGTTATTTGAGTTAGATATTATAGCGCATGGAAATAAAAATAGTAAATGCATTATGGAATTTCTAAGGCTCTCCTAGTTGAGATTATGTGAAGTAAGTTTTTATGTGAACGTTTCGCCAAAGGAAACGCATAGGAACTGCCACTACTCGTGTTGCACCTAGTCTATTTAAACACTTTCTTCTTCGTTGTTCCCTCGCTGCTAATAATCGCTACTTCATACGACGCGTATCGGTCTTCTGCAGTCTGAACCGCAATAATCACAGACAAATCTGGAGGCCATTTACTTTATATCCAACGTTTTCTAACCAAATCAATATTCCCACAGAGTCTGGCAACAGCGGTGGTCCAGCTATTCACAACAGAAGATCCTTCGCACTCAAAATGGAAGAAGAAAGACACGGGTGTACTATGCCTGATCAAAGACAACGGGAAGAGGTCGTACTTCTTCCGGATATACTGCCTGTACCGAAAGGCTATGATATGGGAACAAGAGGTCTACCTCCAGATCGAATACAAGAACCCAAGACCATTCTTGCACACTTTCGAGGCAGAGGTGAGTGTGGCTTTACAATTATATCGTTGAATAATGTAGCAACTTTTGCCATATCTATCTAATATTATTTTTGGAGCTATAAAGGGAACAGGAGAATATATTCTGGTAGCACTCTAACGGTTCTATACCTCCCTAGCATAGGACCAGTACTGGCTCTAACAGTTAGAAATAGATTAGCTGGTCCCTGCTTTTTTAGACCCAAGAGACAAGGGTTTTCAAGGCAAAACGAAGCATGAGGTAGGCTAGGCATCAATCATTTTTTTTTTGCAGCCTGTCAATGTAAGAAATATTACTTTTAGCCTGTGTCATCCCACTACTAGGCAAAGGCCTCCCCCCTTTACCTCCAAATCTTTCGATACAGAGTCAATGTGGACCACTAGTGGTAAGAAATATTAGGTCGACAATATTATTTCTACGATTATTAAATTGCGCCTCAACACTTAGTTCTTAATTTTGCCTGCCGAGACATGTCTATGTATCAAAGGTTTCTTTAATCTTGTTAATACTATTTGGACAGCTGCTCTTGTAACATTGAGCGATACAAAGTTTTTGCTATATGCTGTGACGAAATCTAACAGGTATTGCATTTACATTGTAAAGGCGTATGGAAAAGTACTTTCATAAAAAAATTTTTTGCAAAAAATAAAACCGACTTCAAAAACACAAAAAAGTGAAAAACACAAAAAAGTGAAAAATAAACTTCACAAGAAAAAGCAGCTTCTGAAGTCGGTGACATGTTGTTTGTTTGATTTCGTTTTCTTTGCCACCGACTTCAGAAGCTGTTTTTTCTTGTGAAGTTTATTTTTCACTGTTTTGTGTTTTTGAAGTCGGTTTTATTTTTTGCAAAAAAGTTTTTTATTTTTCCATTTTTAGTTGTTCCCAAACAAATAATAGGTTTTATTTATCCCCAATAAATGGAACATTACATAATATCTTACTGTCCAAATCTGGGTGTACACATCTGCGTACCCCCTCAGATCATACAGGCGTGATGTTACGTCATGATGTTGTATAAACAATAAACATCCAAGCGATTGTAGCAATCACGACAGATTTGCCGTCTATTTTTGAAGAGTTCTATTGTATATCTCCGAAAATCAGGATCAGATCTTCACCAAATTTAAATGGGACCACCTCAGGAGTATACTCTTTCAAATAAAAAAAGAATTTTGAGAATCGGTTCACAAATGGAGGAGAAATCAGGTAACATACATAAAAAAAAAAAAAAAAAAATACATACACACGAACATATAACCTCCTCCTTTTTTGAAGTCGGTTAAAAATACAATGATGGATATAATAACATTGTTTCATATCAAAAGGGATTATTGATAGATTAATCATTGCTGATTAGCTCATTCATCAATCATCAGCCATGATAATTGTATCAACAGCTCACAAAAACATCGATATAATTGTAATGTTATTAATTTATACATAACATCACGCCTGTAATCCCCGAAGGGTTAGGCAGTGGTGTACCTAATAGTACACCCACATCCCAATTTATCATGTCCTTATTAAGTACATTTAGTTCTAAAATAGCAGGAAAATGTTACCTGATAGCTGTCGATAAAATCTATATTGTGTTGTTTATCAATCCTGAAATAGATTATAGGTATAGGAGTAACGAGTGAAACAATTTATTCAGTTGAAATTAAACAGAACACTCGTATACGTTTAACCAGATGATTAAACTGGGAACCGAGGCTAACACAGTTGGGTAATACTAAGCTGATGTTGATATTGTGTTTCAAAATAATTGACCGATCAATTACACACAATTTACTGCTTTTCATTGTCCTTAGTGCATTTTAGGATTAACTACCATTCACTCGCCTTCCTGTTTATATAAATACACATAACATTTTCCTCGAACGTTTTGTCTACGCGAGCCTGAAGTGTTTCCCGAGACCAAACCTTTGTATAACAATACTCAGATATAAAAGTATTTGTTAACGTCATTGCATGTATGAGTCAACGAACCGAAGGATTGGGAAAACAATGTCACCCACACATATATACAAACATAATGCGCTCACATTGACACTAAATGATGTGACCGCGATTTTGTTTTTAAACAGATCAATTTACCCAGATTTATTTTAATTGCTGATTTATTGAGGATAACTAGATGTGATTGGGGTAATATCCAGATGACTATGATGCTAACCGTATATACATAACTACTTAACGGGTAAAAATAATAAAGAATTACAGAACTACATAATGTATTTACGTTTGTATTATTGACGTAATTTCTGGGGAATAAAATAAGCACAGTTCGTAGACTTAGTAGTTATATTATAGAAGTTTTTGCTGAATTACTCGTCATGCATTAGATTGACTTCTTTAAATTTCTTGGGCCTCGTCTGTGGCGTCTTTTAGGTCCTCTAAAGTGCAGGTGCTACAAACACTTCGGACACTTCAAAAAGTGGGACATAGTCTGGTCGGAAACACCGCATTCACATTGTGTGTCGGAAGGGTCTTTAATTCCTCATTTTGCTAAATTACAGCATCCTATTAAAAGACAGAAAGGCTGTAAACCAATATAAGCTCTCATCAACTTGCGGATGGGGTACTCCATATTTGATGTTTTTGACTGAAATAAAACATTCACCAACCCAATGGTGATTCTTAGCAGCTTAAACCCATACCCAGCTTTTCAATATTTACTAAGTACTAACACAGGTTGTACCTAGCATGGGGGGTCATTGATAATTTATTTGGTTTTATGTGAACATTAATTTTGTATTTTCCATTTATGTGTACTTTTTTGTGTCAAATAAATTATTATTAGTATTACTTAAGTACCTACGGTAAAGTACACCCTTATCCAGATTGTGAGAAAGTAAAAATTTAAAATTTTCCATTAGAGAATGAGATAACTTCACACGCATCACAAACTTTAATGTTCTTTCTTATTCTTACAAAGTATATTTTGCACTTTAAATTGGCACCGTTTCAAACTTACTACGCTCTTTTGTTCCTCAGATCAATTGAGTAACAAATAAAGGAGTGTTTTCTTAGTTTTGGGTGCCAAAAATAAACGATAAACTTTAAATAAGCTTATAAATGGAAAGCCGGCAAAAGTCGACTCTAAGAATGTTCTTGGACTTGGCGTATTTAACCATGGTTTTCCTAGTTTACACGATGATCTCCAACACTCATTGTGCCTTATAAAGACATATTGCAATCACCCCTCCCTCCTGGTTTTTTTAAGGGGAAATAAAATCATCTGCCAAGCATTTTCTCAATTATGTCAGGGTCGACTTTTAGTCTAGCCAAATGCACTTGAATACCAGATATTTTAGATGGAGCGACTGTTTCTCTGATCTCTTTAACAGTACCAGTAACTGGGTAGTCATAATTCTCTTGCCCTTACCCAACTCTTGGGGTCGGCGCAGCATGTCTTCCTCTTCCATACCTCTATTTCTCATCATCTCATGAGACTCCTCCTGTCTTACCGTATCATTCTTAACACAGTCCATCCATTGTTTCTTTGGTCTTCCTCTAACTGGGTACGATTAGAGAACACTGACTAAAAGTATGCTTTTTTTTTCAGGAATACATGGCCGCTTTCAACTTCGCTCATGAAAATGAAGCGAACATCCTTAGAAATATACTCCTTGAGAAAATCGAACTCAGGAAAATTAGACGGGAAGGTTGGTAATACTGTACTTCAAATATTGGAACGAAGTTCCTTATCGCGCGTTGTGAAAGGGGGCTAGACGGAAAAAATTCTTACGAAAAGTTGTCACGACACTTTTTGCTATAGTAAGCTATTGTAAGCTGTGCGGCGTCGCATGTTTCTCTGTCTGTCTCTCTCTCTCTTATAGAAAGCAAGCCAGATATTTTCATTTCTACATTTTTTTTTTTTTACATAATAAAAAATAATAACAATAACTTCGTTCCATGCGGGTGTTCCTTGACACCTCTCAAGTTTTTTTTTGTAGAAACCGCATACTTAATTATGTTTTTGGCAGAGAAACGACGTGTGCTAGTATTTATAACAATTAGGAATTATTTGCGGACGCTCAATGTTAAAGTCATAAATATTGCGTGAACTTTTTATACGTTCTCAATACGGTGTGAGAAATTCTCATGAAGAAACAGAATGGCCCAGAAACAAAAGTCTAAAACATATGACGTTTGACTACCAATCTGCAGTGGGCCTGCTTGATAAAACTCTACTGTCTAACAGTCGGTTACTACATATGATTACTTAAGCCGTCACTTAGTAAAGGTTTTGTATGTGAAATCTTTACTAAGTCATGGTTTAAGTAATCATTAAACATCTCTGAGTATGGCAGTAAGACAGTGTCTATTCTCCACTTAAAGTTGCTTTTGTTATTAGTAAGTGAATATAAGTAAGTGCAATTTGTTTATTTATTTCTCATGAATGCAGGTAGATTACCCATACATTTGTTAGTAGGTATATTCCTTTACCTATGTTCAATGACAAAAACAAACACTGTTATGTTAGAAAGGCACGTTTACTCGTGCAGTCGTGCCATATACAATACCTGAGCCTGTTGTACCTCAGACCATAGACCAATATCAAGCAAAACCGAGTGATGTCTTGTTTGGTCGCATAACGACCTCACAATACACTTGTTTATCTTGGTTACCGCCCTGTTTACATACTCGTAGTTGACAAACACTCATTGTGATACTGCGGATAATTTCTACACCACGTCATCGATAGACAAATATTTGGTATGGTGCAATTTTTATATGATCAGAATAAAAATTGCGAAAAGCTTTCAGCGTGCGACTAAGGTAGTGAAAGCCCAGCAGTGGTGTGACCGACACTGCCAACTCACGGTTTGATTGAACCCAAAGCACGCGCCTCTGATTAGTGTGCGTATTATTATTACTTGCTTCGGTGAACGAAAACATAATGAGGAAGCCAAACAAGCCCGAGAGATATTTCTCGACATGTAAACCTAAGTCAGACGCCGCGACGCCGTACCGTCCGTGTGCTCCTGGCCCTGCCCACCAATGTGGCGAAAAGATGCTGCACCGGCCGCGCAATGGCTCGTGTGCAAAAGCTCTAATTGTAGATGCCACTATCAACACCTGTTTTCCCGGAAGGCTAGGCAGAACCGTAGGTACCTGTCTATAATACATTTACATTTTGCCGGTTTTGAGTAAGTGTTTACTTGGCCGAGCCAAATTCATACTCCTGGCTATTACTAAGAAACGACTGTAGCGAAAACCTAATAACACTTTGCCCTGGAAATCAAATTCAGGCCAATACAACACCAAAATAACTAAAGATCTCCATTGTAAACTACAGAACGCCGCACCCGGTCAATGGTCTCCGGACGCAGCAGTGGGTCTAGCTCCGCAACGCCGCGACAGAATGGCACCATGCTGCCCCCACCGCCTCCGCAGCCGGAGCCCGTGGCACCTCCCACGCCGGCACCAATGCCCACCATGCCCGCCATGCAGCCCATCCAGCAACTACAGCCAGTTAAGCAACCGCAGCATATGCCTGTCAAGACTAATCATAGCTTGGGAAGTAAGTAACTTGCCTCACACTACACTCCTACGTAAATGAATGTTTAGAAAGGCAAACATAATCAAATTATTCTAAAATATAAGTCATTTGATGATTTCCCACCCTCCAATAAAAAAAAATGCGTCCCACCATCTTCCACTCCAGTTTTGACATGTACGATTTTCCTTTGTTTTAATAAAATTCCTATGTTTTCAGGCTACACATTGAAGAGTAACAAAAATAAAAAAGGCGTTCGGGGAAAAATAACGAAAGCGGACATCGGAATGCCGCAGGACTTCAAGCACATATCACACGTTGGCTGGGACGCTGACAAAGGTATTGTTTATTTATATTATACCACGTCTGATTTAACCATAATTCTGTTTATTAATATTATACGACCTCGAATTTATCATAACTACGAATAATCGCGGGTTACGGTCGGACAGAATGATGTAATGCACTCAAAACTCTAAACTGATGAATGCATTCAATTCGGACCCCCGTACTATTCATCCATCAGTTCCATGTATTTTAAAGTCATATTATTGAAAAAAATTGTGACAAAGCTGGCATTGTAACCTCCAACATGTCCATATCCAGAAGGTTCCGAGGTATAGTCCTATTATACAGAAAAAAAAACCAGCCTGGACAGGGCAAATCTAAAACGGTTCCGTTTTAGCCATTTGTCTACGGAACCCTAATAATTATCACAGTATCAGGAAAAACTCGTGCCTCTTAGCCTCACTAAAGGGTGTTTTCACAAAAAAGTCATGGAACTACAATAACAAAATAAATTTAAAAACGAACAGAGTTACTCACATTTCTAGATTTTAAACTCCTTGAAACGTTTTAACTGGCCGGCGAGGCTAGCGTGGAAAATGCTGAAAAAAACATTTTTTTTTTCATATTTTTCGTCTGCTTCGGTTCTATTGAAAAAAAAACATGAAATATAAATTATACTGGCCAATTTTCTTGAAACTTGTAAACTTAAAAAAAAAACAACTGGATTGGAAAGAAACGATTTTTTTTCCTGCTTTCTTCAACAAGACATAGATCAATAATAAACGATTTATTAAAATAATCGAAAGAACCCAAGAAATGGACACAGGCCTCCTTTCTCTCACACATGGGAATACTGTTCAAGTAATACTAATTCTTACATCACCATCTCCAGGTTTCGACCTCGACAACGCACCCGAAGCCGAAGCCGATGAACTTCGCTCGTTCTTCACGAAAGCCGGTGTGTCAGAGACACAGCTCCAGGACCAAGAGACCAGAGAGTTCATCTATGACTTCATTGAGATGCACGGAGGACTGCCCGCTGTCAAACAGGATTTAGATAAGAGTGAGTTTTTTTGTTTAAATATAGATCTTATAGTGGTAGAAATAAAGTTGACAATACGACTGTTTGAAAAGCCGTAAGGGACATGAGGTCTCTGTTGGATTTGCACCACTGGCATCAGCGCCGAAAGTTAAAAATTGTACAGCACGCTTTTAAGTTATTTGTCTAAAAGTTAATAATCATTTATAGAAAACGCACAACTTTTTGTGCGGGGTCTCGGACCATGAATGAACAACTTTTGTCATATGAGTTTTTGAAATTCGCAAAAGAATATTTGAAAGAAAGAAATAATTAAAAAATATTTATTAGTCTCGCACAACAAAATAAAAATGATTCTAGCGATAAAACTAAATTATATAAAAAAAGTAAACATAAGGAAAATTTGAAATGAGAGAAACTTGACCATCTTAGCAAGACAAAATTCGTCCAGTACGAGCCAAAAAGGCAAATCACGTGATGCTGTAACATTTAAAAAAAAGTCACACTGTTGGACTGGACGAGTTAATTTCTATAGAAAATTCAACTTCAACTATCCATCAATTCAATCAGTTCGTCAATAGTAAAATAAAATAAAAATACTTTGTTACATTTTGTACAACTAATGCCCGGAACTATATTCCATGCACTGTTATGACACTAATGACCAGTGATCGGAATAGGCTAACTATATTTGCCTTTCGGAGGAGAACAGAGACAGAAAGTGGAGACTTCCTTACGACTATATTTTTTTTCCCGGGATTCGGGAAAAATCTTCAATAAGTTGAAAATAAGCTTTATTTAAGATGTGTAAAGGCTATTTTGAACTAGTGACGACATCTAGCGCAACACATGAGAACTAAAATGACAAATCCTGCATCGCGCTATCAAAGTTATCCGCGACATTAGCTCATATAGAAAATCCCGACTTACATATGTCGGGCAGTAAGCCCACCAGACACAACACCCGTTTGGTCGGAGGATCCTCCCTTTTCTGTGGGGGATGAGGAACTTTACAGCCTGTTTCCTCATACCCCCCAAAAACTAAACTTGCAATTACAAAATTTTCGGGATTTTTTTATTAGATTAAATTGTTGCATCTAGGCATCTGACCTACATCCGATTTGGCAGGATAGAGATCAGGCACCAGATCATAAAGTTAGGTAGTAAGGAGTTCCGTTGTCTGTAGTAAGTCGCGGCTCGCTGCCGCCCGCGCCCAGCATGTCCGCGCCCGCGCCGCCCGTGCCCACGCGCAGCCCCGCGCCGCTGCACCCGCCCGCACCACGTGAGTATACACAAATATCCAAGCTATTGTACAAGAATAATAATTTAACAAATATATTAAATGGAATAAGTACCTTAAAATAACAAGAAAAAGTTATCTTACATGGTGGAAACGTACGGTCTTGTGATGGCTCAACGGTGACGCAACAAGCTTTTATTTTTTGATAGATGAGAAATCATCAAATGACTCCACCCGCTCTGGGCAGAGCGGTAGGGAGTGTAGGACTTCTACTGACTGAAAACCTCCCATGTTCCTTCTTCGCCCTTTGTGCCCAGGTCGCAATATCTCTTTCGAACAACCCGCAGCCCAACGGGTCAACAAGCCTTATGTACAAACAAGAACATCAAGCTAATGCTTTAGCGATAAAGTTGAAAATCCATTAATATTGTAGAAGCTTGATGTTTTGAATGTAACATACTCAAAACATTGTGCTGATAGACCCGCACTATGCTACGTGAAAATGGTAAATTTCACTGTATTCAGTTTCCTACAGAAGATATTATGTTTTGATCCTAAATATAATTTAAAATGTTGCAGCGTCCCGCGCCCCTCCCCCGCCCCCCGCGCGAGTGGTCCCCCCACCGCCCGCACACCGCATTGCGCCGCCACGTCCTGCACAACGTGAGTATCTTTATTTATAAACATAATAAACATGACGTAGTAATGTGTTCAAAGTTCGTGGCAGGTTAAATCATAAAATGGAATAAAGAAGCGTCATAAAGCTAATGCAGTGTCCTAGTCACACGTTTTATGAAATAAATATAAAAAATATATTTATTTTTCGCAGAGATATGACGTGCATTTTTTACCACCCAAACCCGATTTCAGATAACACTAGTGTGTCCTAGGCCAAACGGTTTGCTCTATGATCGTTACTTTGTCCTAGTTTTGCCTAGAACAAACACATACATAAAGAATGATTGTGGCATTAAGTCCGCCTATGTACCACTTTTGTACATGAAGTTTAAATAAATAAATACAAATAATAACTCTTCTATTTCAACTTACAGCCGTATCATCGGGTCCCCCATCAGTCCCGCCGCCTCCCCCGCCGGGCACAGCTCCCCCGCCCCCGCCCCCCATGTCAGCAGCGCCGCCCATGGCCCCGCCCCCACCGCCGCCCCCCGCGCCGCCAGCCCCGCCCCCGGCGCCGCCCATGATGGCCGCGCCCGACGATATGGCGGAGGCAGCTTCAGCAGATCCCAGAGCTGCGCTAATGGAGAGTATCAGAAGTGGATCAAAGGGTCTCAAGGTAAATAAAGCTATACACTTTTACAAGGTTATTTTATCTGTGTGAGTTTATCCGAATAGCAACCTTATTGTAGCGAGTATAAAGACCACTTTAATTTTAACATGACGAAAAGTCTCACATCAAATGACTGTGAAAGTCCTGTCACAGTTGTTTTTCATAGACATTTTTTTTAGTAACTGTTTTTTTTAACGTTGCAACATTTTTAAGGAACAATGCAAAGTTTAAACCAGAAACAGCTCAGATCAACTTTATGTCTCAAATATTAAAGTTCATTTTCAAATGTCATCAAACAAGTAAAATGTATTAACAAATGAAATGTATTTCGTTACAGCGGGTCGAGGCCGTGGCTAAGCCGGTGGTCGTTGAAGACAGCAGGAGTAACTTACTCAGCGAAATCAGACAAGGAGTCGAGCTCAAAGCTGTAAGTACTACTTACCTACTTGCTTACATATTACTTGTAAACTAATCTTATGAATCAGAAGCGTATTTATTTTTAAATAGCACATCACAAAACCAACACAGTTATAAAAACATTAGGAAACCGACATAACTATAACTACAGGTCTCAATAGACGTCTGTCGCATCCGACCACCCGAGCCAAAGTGAGTGCGCTCTGAACGTGCGCTGGGTTAACTACACCGCCCCCTCCACTCGCTGCGTCACCACACCACGAACATGCGATATTTTTGCCCTTTCGACTGAGGAATTTTCTAATACTAAATATGTACAAATACTGCTGAATGTGATTTAGGGAGTTCGTACTAAAGTGGTGAAATAACATAGCATCACGCTTATCAGCAGAGGTGTAAATAGTACCTACACCCACATTTTGCCAGTTATGATTTAAGTCCCATGTAATTGGGGGTGAGCCTATTCCCATTTAAACTGAGAAGGTGACCCTAATATAGTTGAGAAAAGACTAGGCAGATGATGAAGTTGAAATGTTCAATAGGGGATCGGACAAAAAAAAAACTAATGAGTCCGTCAGATAGATTTCCAAAAAATATTGAACACATATTTTTTCTTTTTTCACATAAACAAAAAATGAAGACGATACAGTGCTTCGAAAACTCGTGAACTTTTCGAAAACGTTACATGTTAGTACATTTTTACCTACAAATGACGTCACAACCCCCCACTCATAATCTTTGACGCGTTTTATCTTTTGATTAATTTGATAAAACAAAAAAACACGTATCCAATATTTCTCCTATTATAACGTAGTCATCCCCCCCAGGTGTCGCGCTCGGGCAGCACCAGTGGCAGCGAGCGCAAGGCGGGCGCGGCGTGCGGGCTGGCCGAAGCCCTGCAGAGGGCGCTGGAGGAGCGCTCCCGCGCCATACACTCCTCAGACTCCGAGATGTCGGACTCTAACACTAGCGACGGCGAATGGGACGACTGACTTCCCTAACACAAGTATTGTACTCGGAATTATAAAAGAACAACAATATTGGTCTTGAGTTGATTAAACTTCTTCTGCATCTTTTTAGGGAAAACGTTTCTGGGGTTAAATATTATATACTGGACGCTATCATCTGGGTTGGAAAGTGGAATGTCTCCCACTGACAATCTTCTTCTTTTTTTTTCGATTCGACAACTCAAATTTTGTCCGACCATTGACAATGGTGGGATTGCTATACAGAGTGTAACATAATAAACAATTAAACCAGGAAACTAAACAACTTTTGGGAAATTCATCCCTTTTTTTTAGTTTTCATGTTGATTAGCTGATTAGCATCAGTACCTACAAAACGTCAAATTTTCTTTTTTCGAATTTCAAAGAACTCTTAGAACAAAAGTTGTTTAGTTTCATGGACCGAGAGCACTTGAGGTCTTGCGCTCACTATGTTACACCTTGTATAATGCCGCATGCTTCTTTTGAATGACATTGTCAAGAAAGATTGTGATATTGTCTATGGACATTGTGTGGGAAAAACCAAGATGGCGACTTCACTTTATACTACAAGAAAGGACAATGTTTCCTTCATAATGCTACGTATTACCGAGTTCACTGAGGGTCGACGGTCAGTGTACTTGCTTGAACATATTAAGTTGTGACGTAATAAGTTGTTAGTGTTTTAGTTGCCCTTATATCACTATTTGTAGATCATATCTTTGAAATCCCTCCAAAAAAATGTATTACTAGTAAACCATGTATTTACCTTTCGTCCGTTTAAGCGGCACCATAGTATTACAAAAAATTATAAGGGTGCGTTTTAGCGAATCAGCTTTACCTCAACTAAAGGAGACTGGTAGCAAACTTCGTGTGAGAACGCACCCTTAAAATCTGATTTCTCAATGGGTAGATTATAAAGCGGCAATATAACATGGTTTTCCAACGTTATAGTTTAATCCTAGTCAAGGAATGTGCTGACACAATGATAAACTTCTTATACCCGTTTTTCTAACATAAAGGACACCTTGATGAATGTCTAAATAAAGCTCAGTGATGAATTTTCGACTCTCGGCTCAGCGCCAAGAGTTGACATTCCATCAGAGCAAGAAAACGAAAACGGGCATTATACTTGAACATTTACAACCGTTGAGTATTCGACGATCTTCGCGTTATAGTTTTACACTTTTAACACCAATCATAAGTCTTTAACTAACAATATTAGGTTCGTTTTAAAACTATTTAATGGTCACTTAAAAACTACTTGTTGTATATTTTTTTCAATTTTTCATCCTAATTCTATGGAATCAATTAAGATATTTTTTATATTTAATTTTGATTACTTAAATCAGTCATAGGAATATTTATTATTTTAAAAGTATTAATTTTAGTTTGACGAAAACAGTATTGCATATTCAAAGTGTCTTAATATGTGCGTCATAATTATGTATAGGTATAAAATTAAGCTCTTTGTTCTTGTTAAATTCTTAATTAAAAATAATTTAATATTAATTAAGCTTTTGAAATATCTTTTTTCTTTATAAAAAAATGTGTGCCAGAGTAGCTAGTAGCAAAGTGATTACTGATATATCGTTGGAATAAAAAGTCTTGATCAAAATGGGTGTAAGTCCAACAGATTTTTTTTTTAATTTGTATATATCTCCAATCATAGCTCTGTTCATACTATTACTACTAGTTTAAGTGTTGCCCCACAAACGATCGGACACTTGATATCGTGTCCTGCCTGACTTATTCTTGCACATCATAGGAGCTGATGTGCGCTACTAAAATTGCCAAACTCGTGGCCAAATTTTAGGGTGAGTCAATTAAAATTGTTATCGACACGCTAAGAAGAAGCACCTAAGTCGCCGGAAACCTGAGCTACGGCCGATTGAAAATGTTGCAATTGCCTGCATTTTGTCAAAGATTTGATAACAGAACACCTTATTACTATAAGCTTCTATTTGAGATATATTTTAATTTTGTTGGTGTTACGCCCCGAGTTCATAGAAAAATGCCCATGGTCCTTTGGATGATTGTTATCAGTGTTACTTTGTCCTAGTGTATGAATTGACTTTAGTTCAAATGTGATATTGGAATAACTGTGCTCAGCAATATTTTCTCTTTTATTGAGTCAAGCATTTAATTATAGGTGTTGTGCTTTGTGGGTTTTATTAAACTTATTCCTTGATTCGAGGCTGTATGATTTGTGTGACAAATATGATACTACTTGAGAAGGTTCAGTTTCAAAGCTCTGGTTAGCTAAACTGATCGCGACATGGGCAAAGGTCTACAGAGTGAACTTAGAATTTTCAAGCTAAGTTCAGTCGCGCTTCATCCGAAAATAAACCTTATTCGTATACGGTTAATATGCATATTACTACAAGAGTCTGTCATCAAGCGTATCATATGAATATTAATATTAACTTGTCTATGAATAAGGTTTATTTTTGTATGAAACGGTGCTGTAGTTAGCTTGATGTAAGTGTAAGCTCGGAATTATGCCTCGGGGGTATACTAAGGTCCGCAACCGCTGCCTCGAATGAAGCAAGTCTTTAAAATGTCTATTTTGATTAGTGTCATGTGAATATATTTTGTAATTTAACTAATTATTTACTTTTTGATAATAATTGCTACAAGTTATTAATATTTTTATTGAGACAGTAATGTTTTAAATGTTACGTTTGTGAAGCCGTAGAAAGAATACGTTTGATGTATATTGCTTTAAAAAACTATTAAAACAATTAATATTATGTATCTATCAGAAAATTAAAGCATATATCGCCTTATTACATTAACGTTATATAATCAAAGGCTGACGTACTCTTTCGACGAGATCACTTATATATTTTATATAATTGATGTAAAATGTGTATATAATTGTAGTAGGTAAATTCTAATAGACTCAAGTGCTGTATATGACTGAAAGAAAATCGACGGTGATTCTAAAATTACAATGTAAAGGGTGTGTACTGAGAAACGTTAGAAATATCATGTTCTTGTATTTAGCAATCTTATGGTGAATGCATCTTAATTGAAAAATGGTTCGACTGAGAGCGGAATTTACTAATAAAACTGAACGCGATTATCATAATAATATCTAAACGTCATTCATAATGAAGAAGTTTCCATTTTTGGGATTCATCTAAATAAGAAGAAACAAAAAATGTGATTTATTTTGTTCGATTATAATCTATTTCTCAGTATTTTATTGGTGAATTTCAAAAAAGTTTTCACCGTTTCTCTAATTTTGATCTCTATATTTTAATTCTATTTCCATAACACTCCTCCAAGACATGCTTAGGGGATTCTAGGCACGTCCATATTCAAGAAAATATGATATAATTATAACGTTTCGTAGCACATACCTCAAAGTAGCTAGTTAATAGAAATAGTTCGACACGAAAATGGGTTCGATGTTATTATCGATAGATTTACTCGATGCTTTAATTACTGCTCACGTCGATATATTAGAGATGTGCTCTTATTTCTTGAATCGATATCATTCGACTTTATATTTTTATGTTTTGGATACAAGCAATAACATTTATAATCTAAGCTTGTGTTTTTTTTTTCAATTTGTAAGTAAAGGTATTAATTTTTTACGAAAAAAAAGAGTAAAGTTTATTTTCATGCAAGTCGTACTTGTTTCTTTTAATTTTTTTTATGACTAATAGGTATATTAATTAAGTTAGATAGACAATCAGACAGACTAACTTTTGAAAGAATTCGCATCGTTGGGGTACGATAGATGGACAGTTGCACAGTCAAGTGGCGTTGAACCATACCGGGAGCATTGTAGCTGCCTGTAAGCCTGTATCGATGGTGCTACACACATGTTCAGGTTAGTCTGGTTTGGCACAAGCCGGGGCCAAAATTTAATGTGTCGATATCTCTTCCACCCTATATACCTATATAGGGTGGAAGAGATATCGACAAACAAAAGATTACCATCTGTTTAGTGCTGTACACGTGGTAATCGTTTCGGCGTCGATATTCCTTCCACCCCATATATTTAGCGCCTTGCTGTGCCGCCGAATCAGGATGACCCAAACATCGTTGTAGCACCTCTAATCGACTTTAAAATGATATTTTCTCACCATTTAAATATTGTACACATTTTGTAATAAGCATAACCTGGTTTCTAATATAACAGCACATGCTACATTACAGCAAGACTCCGTTATTCATTCAATACCGCGACATAACAGATCAAAGTTAAATTGTACTAGCTTTGTATAATGAAGTTAAAATTAGTGTAAGGGTTATGATTATATGTATCTTAATAAAATAACGATAGATATTTTTATAACTATCAACGTTTACGATGTATGTAATGTACCTGTAACACTTGAAAATTGTGGATGGCTGGTTAACTGAGGTAGCTGGGACGTAGAGGAGTAATGTTTGTAATTTTTTTGCGAAATAAAATTGTCTATGGTGGCGAACTGCACCTTACTGGGGATGGCGTGACCATACTTTAGTGCTAACCTGACTATGGAGAAATATTTTATTTAAAAACAAGCTTTTAAATTGTCGTCGTAAGAAAAAAGAGCACACCCGAGAAAAAAGTAATGCCGAAAAATAACCCTTATAAGATTACCTTTAAGGCTTATTTTTCTCCCCGTCGGGGCTGCGGGTTGTTCGCAGATACCGCGGCCTCGACATGAAGGGCTAAGAAGGAACATGGGTGGTTTTTAGTCAGTAGAAGTCTGACACTCCCTTTCGCTCTGCCCAAGAGCGGGAGGGGTTATTTGATGATTTCCCAACCCCCAAAAAATTTTTCTAAAACATTATTTTTGCAGTTGTGCCTTTTTTAGTTAAGGCGGCTGTTAAGGTGATATCACTTTTGTTTACGTACTATCCTCAGCAAACCCTTTTTAATTGATGGCCATATCATGGAGGTGCATAAGAAATAATTATTATTATTCCACCATATTGTATTTAGATTGACGTCACTTAGCGAACCATGCGTTGTCATTCAAACTAAACGTGTATGGACAATTTCAGATCAATCTGAAACCGAGAAGTGGGTCAAATTTGACTTCTTAGAGTTTTTACACCTAGCACATGTATGTGCTTTGTACGACTAGTGACGATACTGGCATTTGTTAGGTGTGCGTTACCCCAGCAAAATGTTGTGCTTTATAGAGTTGAGATTATAAAAAATAATTAGTGTGTCATGACGCAATTTGTTTACTAATAGCAAAATTTGTGTGAATAGTAGTTTTAAAGTTATTTGAGAAAACACTTTGCTGGGCTAATGTTTTAAACGATACTGCAGAAAAATCATTTTTCAAAAATCGTTTCAGCCCGGAACCAAATACGCTAGCTCTCTAATAGCTCTTGTTGCGTAGTAAATGTGTGTAAATAGCAAACTTTGTGTATGCTATAGTTCTGAAGTTATTCAAGATTTTGCACACATTTGTTAGTTACTTCCCCTAGTGAATTACTCCATCTCAATCGAGCATAAAGTATAACCGAAATCAGTAAACCATTTTTTCTGTAATGCTTGGAAAATTCTTGTGTACAACAAGAGTGTTAAGAATTGCACTGCTGTTATTTGACTTCTACAACAGACTGATTGTAATAGGTTCTTATTATGTTTTTTAAACTTGTGTATATTTTAAGTAACTAACAGTTAAAATGTATCATATAAGTTACAAGGTATACTTACTCGAGTGATCAGTTAGCTCTGTTTAATCAGCGATGCATAAATGAGTATGTTGACTAAATAAACATTAATAAAATTTAAATGATCATTTTATTTTACCCACCATCAACAATCTACGGTTTACAAAGAAATAACGGAGTGTGAACACGACACTTAAAATAAATGGATAAAAAATTTACCAGTAATTAAAATTAACTTCTTTATTTAACATAATTTGGAATAAACACTATATTATAATTAGACGATCAAAGACGCTGACTGAACTTAATATTATCCTTAATCTAAATTTTGTACACACAATCACACATCAAGGTATAGACATAGATTTACGCGCCTTGAACGTGGAGTTACGGACACCAGCCCGTTATACAACAGATAATTATATAATTATCTCTAGTATTAGCAGACATTGCATTTGTATAAGTTTTCCGTACAATAAAACTTGAGGACATTTGAAAATCGCATTTGACGGCACGCACGGTTGGCGCAGTGGCTCAAGCAGGTTCGATCCCGCACGGAACAAATATTTGTATGGCCTACAGATAGTTGTTTCGGGTCTGGGTATTTGTGTAAGTGAGTTTAAATGTTTGTGAACGCACCCACGACACAGGAGAAATTTCTAGTGGGGCAACTAGGTAATTGGACGAGTGACGACTTTGTCCGGTTCAGTGAAAGCCAAGATGTATGTCAAACTAAATATCTTGATATGTGGTCGTGCGTAATTAGAGTCGTTACTTAAAATGAATCAATCATCAACTTCAATCGACAAATATAAAATGGAACGATATCAGTCAAAAATATGACGGATTTTATATTGCTCTAAAAAGTCAATGATTGATATTTTTTAGTCTCTGACTGTGGCAGTGAGAATAACTTAGTATACAATACATCCACTCCCTTTGGCTAGCACAAAGACTTGTAAATACTATTTTGACCTATGATTGCATGCTATGGGAACCTATTTCTATTAGGTTTGATTCATAAACGCTGCTTTAATAATATTATTTAAGTCTGTTTAAACATACATTTGTAAAGTATCTTAACTATAACCAGCGATGAATAAACCCTAATGTATAACAATACTAACTAACAGTTATTGCATTTAAATTACTAACCTTTTACCTACACTGCCACTTAAATGTCCATACTACCTAAGGAGCTAATAGAAAACAGCTAACTCAGCTGTCTGTATTTCAGGGCAAGTTATAAATTCTGTCACACTTCGGAATCGAGCTATGGAGCTTTCTATCTTAATCTACGGTACTTACAAACATCTATTGATCTGAACAAATTGTCACATAAGAACGCGTTTCCGTTGAACCAGAGACTAGCAGAAATCGACCAATCACAGGCCCTAACACGAACGCGAGGTGTACAATACAACATACGTAATGTAACTACATCGAATTCAAACAAATTGTTTGCAACTAGCACAATCAGTAGCATACATAGATCAATCTTAAAACTAAGAAAATGGGTATATTTAATTTTAAAATCGACGTATTTTCGTTACGCTTACAACACGCACTCGTACAAAAAACTTAAACAATGCGATTGGTCAATGTCTAGTCGTCTCTGCTTCATTGTAATCACACTCCTAATGAAACCTGTGCAAATAGTCGCACACTAACACTAATACATACATAAACATTTTGTACAGAAGTCGCAATTCGACTAAACACTAAACACACCCGAGTTAATCACTAGTTAATAAAATAGCGAGACTCATTATACCTTTTTACTGTGTTATTTATAGGTAGGATACGGTAGGCGAGCTGGGCACGAATTTTTCGTAAACGCATTTAAAGTAGGTATAACCTAAAACATTTACTTGTAACAAAACATGGTGCCGGTCGACCCGCGCACTAGATTTTGCAAATAAGCCGGCAAATCTGTGTAAAATTTCATCAATACGAAGAAAGCTACATGTGGCGAGGGCGACCGCAACAAAGGTGACCGGATGCGTGCGCCTACGTGCTACTACTTCGTCAGTTTGTAATCAGCACACACGTGCCGCGGAGTGACGTGCTCATGATACGATTCAGCCTATCCTTTACTGTTCTCCTTTAGAGACGTCCCAAGCCAAGGTTCGTACTCCACAGGAGGTGCCCTTAGAGTTTGGTCGTTTAGCAATTTTCTTTCGTAACTCAACAAGAAGTTAGTTGACAAAAAGAGTTATGCAAAATTAAAAGGAAAGTTATAAGTAAATGATCACTAGCCGTGAGCATTACTCGAACAATGTCCAGCGTTCGCAGAAACGTTACATCAAATGGAAATGCTGCAAAGAAAATGTTTTATTGTATACTCATCATTAGGAAAACGCCCCGCCCCGCTAGCAGTACGATACTTTAGTGCTCGGCTCGCCTAGCCTAGTGTAAACTAACTTTTACAGTATCCATTCATTTACAGCAAGGGAAATATGACAACAGAACATTTGAGACATCATCATGAACAAAAAACAATCATTGATGGCACAATGTAAAAATATAGTACCTATGTAATCATCAACAAACCAATTAACAATTTCTTCTATTGCCTTACAATTTGAATGCCCAAATCAAATAAATCAAAATTAACAAAATACCATCACAAAAAAAACCTAGTTTTATCTTATTAGGCGACATTACACTTACTATAACATATAGATTTTAATTGTGCGTAAGTAATCATAAAAAAAAACAAAAATACCTCCAGGTAATAAAATCACTTGCTTTGAAATAAAGTAACACCTTCATTTACATGCTTATCACCACAGCCTTCCAATATCCCACAGACCGGGAATTTATAGAAAATTAATCGATATGAAGCCAGCGCATTTTTGGGATCTCAATACCGCATTGAGAATCCGATCAATACCGAGAGTTGAATTCAAATTGAAGAAAGAAACAGATCATGCCGGAAATAACGGGTTTTAATTACCTACTAGAAACAAAAACCACAAACAAAAAGGCCGAAGTTTCAACAAGAATTCATTACGGCGCGTAAGTACTTTGGGCTTGTGTGTCGCTCCACTTCATAAATTTTAGCTTTGACACTAGGCATAATATCTTATGTAGTTACATATTGAATCTATAGTCCTATTTAATTAAACGATGCATCATTCACTTGTCATTCAAACAGTAACATTCCGCTTATGAGCTGGGCGTAAAAACCATTGGTTCAGAGAGAAGCCGTATCTTGTAAGCCAGTGTCTAATCGTCATCTATAACGACAACTTCTGGCATAACAGATTCATCAACACCTACCGAGTCATCATCAGTTATGTCGACAACCTCATCCATATTATCCACCACACCATTCACCTCGCCTTCCATCTCGTCAAGCCCATTCATCTCCGCCTTGAACAGCGACAGAACATCCGATATGATCGGTGACGGGAGCATTGGTATGTCTTTGCTCTCCTTACTCTCCTGACTCTCCTCTTCGTCGCCAAGCACTTGCGGCTCAATGTCGTCTTCTTCTTCTTCATCGTCGGTGTGGCCATAGTACTTTTCATCATCCTTCTCGTCTTGAGGAACATATGTATTTATCAGCTCGTTCAAATTAGCGTCGCATGTGAACACCTTCGACGGGTCCGCGTCCTCTTTTGCGCACTCGTGCTTAGTTATCGCCTTGTAAGAGGTGAAGTATTTCAGACAGCCCTGACACTGGTTCAGCAGGTGGGCGCGGTAATGATTGTGGAGATTCGGGAAGTCATCCCCACAAACGACACATTTCTCCGGCTTCACTACCGCTCGATAGTGAATCTTCTTCGGCGATTTATGAACTGACTTCATATGCTTTATAAATGGTCCGTATCTAACGAACTTCTCGCGGCATATCCTGCATTTTATCGGCTTCTTGTTGTATTTTCTGCTTCGATGAGAGAAAGCGTGTATGTTAAAAGCGTCCATAGTTTTAAACTTAAGTGAGCAGAATCTACAGGATATAGCGCCGGAACCCTTGTGTATCTGGTTGTGAAGCCGTTTCGTGCTTTTCTTGGTGATAGGTTTGAAGCAGAACCTGCACTCCTCATACTGGAACGTGTTATCGTTGCCCACGTATGCCGTGCCTTCGTCATCGCTTTCAATTGCGCAAAGATGACTATCAAAGTCTGCCCTGGAGTAGAAGTACTCGTTGCATTTCTTGCACTTGTTTTGTTCATGGTAAGTGAGATGTTTGTGAAGGTTGTAGAACCGTTTGTTACAGATGTGGCAGGTCTCCTCAAGTGATTCCTTGGGCTCTGTGAACCATTCCTTATTATCTCCGTGCACATCTCTCATGTGGTATATCATTTCCCTGAAAGCGACGAACGTTTCGTCACAATGTTCGCACTTTGTCGGGTTATCTAAATTAAGTTGTGCCATATGGTGATTCTTGTGTTTTCGATACACAGTCAATGTGTTAAACTTCTTCTTGCAGTACATACACCCGTAGTAGCCAATCGTGCGATGGTAAATCTTGTGAGTACCTAGAGCATACTCGTTTTCGAAAACTCGGAAGCAATAGTCACAGACAATTTCTTGCTTGCCTGCTGAACGTTCCTTGTCTACGATGATGCCGTGCTGCGTGCGCAGGTGGCAGTCTAGTTTCACTTGAACATGGAATGCTTTGTAACAAATATTGCATTTCACTTTCTTAGGGTAAACCTCAGTATCGCCTAAAAGCTTTTTCTTTTCGCACGAGAACGCCAGATGTCCTTCTAGGAACCTGAGCGAGCTGAAGTAATCGAAGCAGTAGTTGCATCTCAAGGAGTTGTGGTAATCGATGTGCCGCTCGTAGTTGCCCTTGCTGGCGAGCACCTTCATGCAGATGGAGCACTGCAAGTCCTTGAGCGGGCCGGACAGCGGCAGCTCCGTGCGCTCGGCGATCCAGTTCTCGTTGATGCCGTGCGCGTCGCGCAGGTGGTGGTGGAGCCCGTAACCCTTCACAAACGTCTCGTCGCAGTGCGGACACTCCAGTGGGTTGTCGTAATGCTTTTGCGCCAAATGACCCTTCACGTGAATGCCGTGGCTCTTTAGCGAAATGTGTTTCTTTCCACAGAACTTGCACTTAAAGAACTCAGGCTTTCTTAAATGTGCTTCCTCGTGAGATTGCAGTCTTCGCTCGTCTAAAAATATCTTGGCGCACAACTTGCAGGAGTAGTAGAGCGGCGGCGGAGCGTCGGGGTCGGACTTGATCATCTTACTCTCCGGGTGCGTGCGTCGCAGGTGGCGGATCAGCTTCACCAGGTCCGGGTAGAAACGCGTACATATCGGACATTTTACTTTATCCTTTCTGATTTTATCTATCCTCTTTTTATGTGACTGATGATCGAAGTTGTGTCCCTTCACGTGTTTTTGGTAGTAGCCCTCGTCGGTGTACCCTTTGCCACAAATGGTGCACTTGTAGGGACCGTTATCATCCTCGAAGTGGGATCGGGTGTGAATTTCTAGTCTTCTTTTGTTAGTAAACTTTACTTTGCAGATGGTGCACTCGTGGCGGGCGCCGTACAGGAAAGTTTTGGAGGTATGCCAGATGACATGATGTTTGAGGGAGACCTCAGAATCGCACACTTTGCCGCAGTGGTGGCAGGTGTGCGTGCCGTCGAAGACTGTTTTGTCGACGGTGCTGGGCATGACGTCGCCTACAATGGTGTTGTGGACGCTGTCGCCCTTCTTGTAGTGTATGGCCATGTGCGAGAGGTAGACCTTGCGGTGTTGGAAGACGCGCTCGCAGATGGAGCACTGGTAGTCCTTGTTCTGGAAGCGCGTCTGCTTGTGGTAGTTCATGTGCATCTGCGCGGCGCGGAGATGCTTGCTGCGTCGTCCGCAGATGGTGCACGTGAGGTGCTTGGGGTCCAGGTTCGTGTCGTGATAGTGCTCGCGCATGTGGATCTTGTAGTGGCGCTGGAACCTGAAAGACTGCAACAAAAAACATAACATTTAAGTTTTCATGGAAATCTTTCTTACAACTTGTTATCTTCCTAAATCGACGGAATCCCTCCAAATAGTGATAGGAGTGCAGTTTTAGTTTTGGACCAGAGTTGAAAGTATGTATTCAGTAGTTAGAATTAAACATTGTTTTGGATATAAAAAGAGAAACTTTGGATTAACATGAGAGCCGACAAGTCCTTACCTCGTTACAGACGACACACTCGTACTTCTTCTCAATACTATTGCCTACATTAGAGTGCCAGTTGACATGCCTCTTCAAAGAGATGAGAGTTGGCATCTTCTTGCTGCAGATGGGGCAGGTGAAGCCGCTCAGGTCTACTAGCGGCTTGATCTCGCCCGGAACCTCGCCAAAGTCGTTGTGACTCTGGATCCAGTCCAGGGGTTCCGCCTTTGCCACAACGACTTCACAAAAATCCGACGGGTTCACGGATTCTTCGATCCGCTTCTGCTTTAGTCGGTGAATTAGTTTTATATGGTTTGCGAGAGCAGAACAGCTCTTGAAGGTGTCCTCGCATTCAGCGCAGGTGTAAATGTTCCTCGGCTTCATATTGTTTGCTATATGTGTTTTGTTGTGCTCGTTTATTGCTCCAACCTTCATGTCGAGGTCGCAGATGAGGCAGCGTACGGAGCAGTCTTTGAGGTAGATTTTGGCGCGTTTGTGTCCCGAGCTCATGTTGTGTTTTGTTCTCTTGTGGTGGAGGAGGATCCGACGATATGAGAACTGTTTCTCACAGATGTCACAAGTATTGTCGTCCTCGTCTTGACTAGATTCTGACTCAGTCTGCCTATAAACCGTCTCGCTTAGAAGACTCGTCGATGGTTTATCAGGTGGCTCTACTTTCACTACCACAGGTACTTCTGAATGACACCTAGCCTCGTGAGTTTGAAGAGCTTTCTTGTATTTGAACTCTTTGTCACATGTTGGACATTTAAATAGAGCGGTGGGAGTGTGCGATTGGCTATGTACTGAATGGATGGATGCAGAGTCGTCCAAAGTGCTTGCTCTGAAAAGATAAGAAGCATTCAATGAAATAATTTGCATTAAAACACAGATTTTTATTTAAACACATTTTAGAAAAGGACAAAACCAAAGGACAATACCTAGATTCGTTGCCTGCTCTACCGTCATTGTTTTCCATACACGACACGTGCTCCGCTAGATGCGTGATCAGCGAATCTTGCGTCGGAAGCTTCATGAAGCACATCCTACACTCGTGGTACTCATGCGCCGCCGGCTCCACCGAAGTCTTCGGCGACACCCGAGGCTCTAAATGCAAGTTCTTAAGATGTAGGAAATAATTGCTCTTTCTCATCACTACCTTCTTACAAATAGGACACTGAAGTGGTAAAGAGTCGTCCCTTTTCGGACACTTGTGAAAATGCGCATTGTGACTGTAGTACTCGTCAAACTGCTTCTTACAGAACAAGCAGGGAACTGACACCTTTCCGTTTTCTCGTTTTTTATCTTCTCTTTTCAAGACGGCCGCATGGACTACCTTCATATGCTTCGCCAAATTGTCAATAGTCTTGAACTTGGCGTTGCACATTTCGCACACAATGTTCCGGTTCTTCATGCCGTCGATCGGTTCTAGAGCGATGAGCAACTCTTTCTTTGGAGACTTGATAGGATTTGTAATCTTTCCGCATATTTCTTTGTGGCGTTTCAACATGATCTTTAACTTGAATGTCTTGCCACATTTGTCGCAGTTCAGTTTGTCCTCCACGTCAGAGGCGTCCTCTGTTCTCTGTGGGATATTTACGACGGTGTTTTCGCCAATACTTTCTCTTTTGTCGTGTACCCTCTTGTGGACACCGAGACTTCGTTGAGATAGGAAATGTTTGGGGCACTCATCACAATTGAAGCTATTTTTAAGTAAAGGCTCGTCAGAATCTGTATCAGCTAGGTACGATGGGCTGTTATCTTCGTAATCTGAATCTAAATGCGAGACGTGTCCTGACAGTCTTCTGGGTCTCTTGATGGTGCGTCGGAGTTCCTCGACTCGCTTGGAGCCGCTGGGCCGGTAGTCGCTGGAGGCACCGCCAGTGGATGCGTTGTCGACGCTGTCCGCGCTACGTTTCCGGGTTCTGGCGGCAGGGGTTACTTTCTCCTCGATGGAAGACGAAGGTTTGTTCAAATTTGAGGAATCAGTGAGATTAGAAAAGGCGGAATCGCTGCTCTGTCTGTCGGGCGCGCTGATGCTGAATCCTGAAAATATGCTCATTGTCAATATACTGTCATATATTTGAAGTATATGTGATGAGCTATGAAGTAACCATGCGTCTTACCAGGTGGAGGCACGTAGTTGCGGCGGAGCTCCTGGTCGGCTCGCTCACACTGCTGCTTAAAGATGTGCGCACTGCTCAGTTTTTGTATGCACTCTGAGCACACCTTGTCAGGCAGCCCGTCGCCTTCGTATATCTGTAACAATATATATATATTTTGATCAGCTAACTTCATCCTGAGTGGAGAGCTATTCAATACTGAAAATATTGCTAAATTTAACTAACAGACAAGGCAAGAAAAACCCTTAAAAGCTATACAAATAGTTTCAGTCTAGGACTTATGTTTTTGTCTGTATTTTCTGGCATGCCATCTTTTGACAGCTCTTTTTTTATCTGATAGAAGACATCTATTTATTTTGAGGTCAGAGTCCCAGCAGTGGGAACATCAGGCTTATTATGCTAGATCTTATCTCAATTTTGAATTCTGGTTTCCACCTTGAAATCATTTTTTTATTTAGGCAATTGTTTACAATTTGACCTTTATTATTCCAAAAAACAAACAAAGGCCAAAAATAAATTTGTTAAACAATGGTGGATCAGTAATTCTGCGTGGGCCAGATATATGTGGTCATATTTCAGTTTGCGATTCAGATGATGGTCTGTTAGTGTTAGCTGTTCAATACGCTGGTATTGAACAACTTTCAGCATAATAGAATCACTAACAAAACGAAAAATAATCAGTTTTCCTATATGTTTGGGTTGAGTAGGTATTAAAGTTTTGTACTGAACCGCTGATACAGTTATGATTTATGAACACCAACATGTATACACAAAGCTACTTTAAAAAGTGAATTTCTGTTAAAAATAAGTATTTTTATATAAATCATAATTTAATGTTTTCAGAAACATAGCATTTTGGAAGCCATAGTTTAATGAAATAAGTATTGTCTTAACTTAAAAACAGTACAAAACAGTTTTTCACAAGAAAATAGCTTTCGAATTTTGCTAAGTGGTATTCACTTTTTGTTCATGACTATACACAAATGTATAAACTTAAGAAATGTTGTAAAATATTCTTAGCTATGATTTGCTTCCTGGCACTTAACACCTTGGTTTTACCATGATTATGATCTCTCTCTTCAAGTGCCTCTCCAACTAGTGAAGGTTGGCAGTCAGCTCTCATCATCATTCATGGCGTTTGGGTTTCCACACTTAGTCCCTGAAGTGGACCATTGTGCGTGTCTCTCTGCATATCTGATTCAGTCTTTTACCAGTCTATAAAGTTCCACGGCACTCTTAACTCCCATCCATTTCCAGATGATTATGATGGCAGCCTAAATTAAATGACGCAAAGCATGAAGATAAGTTATTATTCTTTCACTGTTGCCCTGCTGGTCAGTTTGGTAACTAATATTATAACAATACAGTTATACAAATGAGTTGCAATGCAACAGGTTTTTAATGACTATCAGGTTATGAAGGATGATTATTATGGTTTATAACTTAGCAGCAGCAAATTAAAAAAGGGAAACAAATGGTAATTATTCGAGGAAATATTTCTTCTTGATGTAATTATATTTCTATTTTAATTATGGTATTAAAACTTTTTTAGGAAGTAGTTGTTTTGACTAAATCAGTGATTGTTTCTATTATTTTAAACCAAAATGAGAGCAAAACATGTATTTTGATATTGGATAGAAAAGTGCACATGCATTAGTGTAACTAGCTATTTGCACGAATTTGTTAACTTTTGGCATAAAATATGCCAGGGGATCATCATAATAAACTACTGTGTTCTGTAGTAATGAAAATACCACAATTGAAGAGACACATAAACTTAATTTGAGTTTCATTAAACAAACGGTAACTTAATACTTCTTGGTCTTCTAATCACTTCAAGTTTGAAATCAGATACTTACGTGTATATTCCTAAATCTCGATCGAAACAAGCCGAAATTATAAATCAAGCTTCAGGACTTACTTTCACCCGGGCGCATTCCATTGCCATCTCCGCCAGCTGTAAAGCATTGTCGACCGTGAAGATGGAGTAAAAGTCGCCGAGCTTGAGGCAGAGCCTGCATTTTCCAAGCTTGAGGGCCATATTGATTTGCTCTCAAGAAACTTCATGTCATTAGAAAGAACATCACATCTGTGGAATGAGCTGCGGAACAAACGATTTCTCTATGAAAGTAAGACACAATCTTAATCCTAAAGATAATACCAAAACTAACTACACAAAACATCAAATAATTCGGTACAAATAATAAAAGTACCTTTTCAAACCGGCACACTCCACACGTAAACGTAAGTATAGAATCACACAGCGCACACACACAGGTCACAGAGACAGAGACAATCGTCAAGACAGCACTGTTTTACAACTTTTTCAACACTACAGCACCACTGCCAACTTTAAGAATTTAGCTGTCAAAAAGAAAAGACAATCACAGCATTGATGATAGAATGCTACTATTAAAAGATAGATTGATTGATTCTAAGATGATAGATGTTATTAGTAACTTTGTGACTCAAATCCAGTGCCAACAGCTTAGAGCTTTTAAGTAGGATTAAATCTATGGTCCACAGAAATATCGGTAATCGACTGGGTCAGTGCGGGTGGTTGGATGATTTTCAGTTTCGTTAGTCGGCAAACTGCAAACCCTATTGCTGCTGACAACCCTTGGAAAATCACACTGTCATTTATGTCAAAAAATTCTGTCAAACTTCTGCTTGAGAGTGCGTAAACTTGTGGTAAATTTCTGGTACTGATGCCATAATGTTGTGTTTTATAATGCGCTTTATGAACTAGAATGGTGTATTACGTAACAGGATCGAATGTATTTGGACAGTGGCTTTGTGACGACACAGTTTTAAGTGATTTTCGGACCTTTACAGCAACTAAACATGATATGGCAATAGGTTTAAGACAGGCAAACCTTGTGCAGATAAACTGGTCGTATAACATATTTGAGGCAGACAGCATATTCTATGTAACAGGTGCTTGGAATGGGAAAGAACAACAACTTGTTAAAATTCCATTACCAGCAGAAAGCACAAGTTCAAATGTGGAACTAACCGTTATTGGTAATGATTATAAATTATTACTGGTTGGCAAGAATGTAAACAGCATATGGGTTATAGATTTGAAGACAAATGAGATTATAAAAATACAGGTAAATGTTGAAGAGCTTCTTGAGGAGATTGTGAAGAAACCGAAAATAGAAACAAGTATAACAAAAGCTAGGATATTTAATGATTCATGTATATTTTTGACATCAAATGGTAATGTTTACAGTGGTATTTTACCAAGCTGTATAGACACAAGGCACTGTAAAGGAAAAGTAATTGATGTAAAGTGTGGCTATGAACATTTGGTTGTATTAACTGAGGAAGGCAGAGTATATACCTGGGGTAATGGAAGGTGGGTAGTAAGTTTTTTTTTTTTTTTTCTCTTGTTATTGCAATCTGTCCAGGAGACATTCAACAATACTGAAGTGGTGATGAATGGTATCTGAGGTACAGGTCCGGTGACATGCCCTCTTATAAAAATATGTTATAGTAAGTCTTGAGGGACTCTTTTCTTCAGTCTCCTCACGCTTGGAAATATTTTGTCCATAAGGTGGTGTGCCAATATGTTTGGGTGCAGCTGCAGTCTGTCTTTATATGTTGTGACTCTCTCCTTTATTTCCTCTTTTACGGTTTTGATGCCAAGCTCTTGATGCAGTCTTTCATTAGTGACATACCATGGTGCGTCAACTATCACCCTTAGCATTTTTGATTGAAACCTTTGCAGAATTTCTAAGTTGGGGGTTGGCAGCCGTACCCCATAGCTGTATTCCGTATGTCCATATCGGTTTTATTATACTCTTGTATAACAAAAGTTTGTTTTCCATTGAGAGTTGGCTGTTTTTATTCATCAACCAAAACATCTTGCGCACTTGTTGTCCCATTGCTAGGCGTTTGGTAAAAATATGTTTTCTCCATGTCAGGCGTCGTTCTAGGTACATTCCAAGATATTTCGCTTCGTCAGATTGTGGAAGCTGAACAGCGTTTAGTGTAACAGGAGGACAAGTCTCTCGCCGGGTTGTAAATGTTACCTGGACAGATTTTGTTTCATTGGCTTTGATGCGCCAGTCTTTTAGGCATGTTGTAATTTTATCTAGGCTGTTCTGTAGCTTGTGAGTAGCTTGAATTGGTGAGTTATGTGATGCCATAATAGCTGTGTCATCAGCAAATGTACCCATAACAACGTCGTCAGATATTGGCAGGTCAGCTGTATAAAGAAGATACAGAGTAGGTCCCATTACGCTACCCTGTGGCACTCCAGCTTGGATTTCTTTAAGCTCAGTATTTGCTTCACCCTGACTCACAAAAAAGTGTCTACCAAGCAGGTAAGATCGTATTAGTCTGTAAAAGTTGGTGTGCAATGTCTTTTTTATTTTGTACAGAAGTCCATCATGCCAGACTCTGTCAAATGCTTGTGATATGTCAAGGAAAGAAGCTGTACAGTATTCTTTCTGTTCAAATGATTTAGCAATACCATCAAAGAGTCTATGAATTTGCTCAATTGTACCGTGCTTTTCCCTGAATCCAAATTGATGGTCGGGTATTAGTTTGTTCTCCTTAATAATTGGATTTAATCTTCCGAGTATCAATGTCTCCATTACTTTGGATGTAATTGGGAGCAGGCTAATTGATTTAGCTTCTTCGAGACTTTTGCCTGGTTTTGGGATCATTATGATTTTGGCCACTTTCCATTGTGGAGGTACATATTCCCTTCGTAGGATGGTGTTATATAATGGCGTCAAGAAAGTTATGCCCTCCTCTGGAAGCTCTTTTAGGATAGTTGATGTAATTAAGTCATATCCAGGTGCTTTCCCTACACTCAGTTTTCTGATTGCAGATTTGACCTCCGCTTTGCTAAGTTTCTGAATGGACAACTCTAGTTGGAGCGTCTGGTCCATCAATTCTGCAACCGTTTCCGTCTTTGTGGAGCCATTATTGGAATTTGGTTGGAAGACTTCTTGCAGATGCTCCATGAATACTTTGGCTTTCTCAACATCATTCCTAGCCCATGAATTGTCGGCTTTGAGCAAAGGTGGTTGGTGAGTTATTGGGCGTTTGACTCCTTTTGTCGCTTTCCATAATGAATAGTCTGTTGAGGGTTTAGCATCCAGGTGTTGTAGATATGAAGCAATTTTCTGATTTCTGTCATCGCTCAGCAGTTGCTTAAGTTGTGCAGCAAGTCTGTTATATACCGTTTTGTCGCCTGGGTAACGTGTGGTTTGCCATCTCTTTCTAGCTTTGCGCTTCTCATTTAGAAGTTTTTTGATGGATGGTGAACATTGAGGTCCATCTCGATTAGTGAGGCTTGGTGGAGGCGTGGCTTCCCATGCAGCCTGCTGGACTGTGAGGTTAAAATGCTCAACTGCGCTTATGATATCTTCATCCTTTTGTAATGGTATTTTGACATCAAGAGATTTGGTCATTAATTTTCGAAAGTATTCCCAGTTAGTTCTACGAGTATGTAGTCGGCAAGGTCTTTCCTTTTGCAGAATTCTTCGACTCAATAATACTTCAACAGGAGAATGGTCAGAGGATAGGTCAGTACTAGATTTGCAGCTGAAGTCGGTACTGCTAATACCTTTAGTGACGCAGAAGTCAATAAGATCTGGCTTCCTATTTCGGTCAGTGGGACAATATGTTGGTTCTCCTGTTGTGATAACGCCTAGTCGGAGTTTATTTATAGTTAGTATTAACTGTCGACCTTTCGTATTTATGGTCCGAGAACCCCAAAACGTGTGCTTGGCATTAAAGTCGCCACCAGACACAAACCGCGGTCCCAATGTTTTAAAGTAGTCATCGTACTCCTCTTGCTTTATGACATGCTTTGGTGGGCTGTATATAGCTGATATTGTGACAGGCCCGACCAGTCCTCTATCACAATGTTTGTAGCCTGAATTTTTTCAGTACAGTAGCTATGAATCATGTGATGTCTAACGTTGTTCTTAATCAGAACTGCACTGCCTCCATGGCCTTTACCATCAGGGTGCATGGTGTGGTAAAATTTGTATCCTGGTATGTTAAAATGGCTCTTCCTTCTAAAATGCGTTTCAGAGATTAACATGGTATCGATGTTATTTAATTTTATGTATTTTTTAACCTCTAGGGTATGTTGTGACAGCCCATTGGCGTTCCAGAGCACCATTTTTATGGAGTCCAGTGTGCAGTTAATTTGGTCGTGAGATTCAAAATTAGATTTGTCATTGCTGTTAATTGTTCCATCATTTGTTTCATTGTTATCATTAGTTCTTTTATGTCACAGTTCTGGTCATTGCTCGTTTTATTGTTAGGTTCATTGGCTTGCGGTGGTGTTTTATCTTGCACCACTTCGGCATACGTCGTTGCAGTTGTTAATGGGTTGTATGATTGTTTTGTCCTGTCATATGATCGTCTGTATTTTTGAACCTGTGCAGGTTCTGGTGGATATTTGATTTTTTGTAGCTCCCTGTATACTTTGCAGCCTTTATAATTAGCTGGATGGTTGCCTTCACACAGCACGCACTTGACGCTATCGGATCTAGTTTTTCGTAGGCAATCAGCCGACAAATGATCCCCTGCACACTTTATACATTTTGGACTTTTCTTACAGTAAGTTTTTGTGTGTCCATATTGGAGACAATTTCCACATTGGGGGATTTCCCGCTTGGGTCTTGGCGGTTCTACTACTACCTTACAGTGCAGTAGATATTTTATGTCGAATACAGTTTTATTATTTTCTTTTTGTTTTAATTCCACTATAAACATTGGTAGTGCTTTTTTAGTGGTGCGCTGTTTGATGTTCCAGATGTTAGTGCATTCATGATCAAACTCGTCTAGAGCATCTTTTATATCGTCTATGATGGTGGAGGGTTGAATGTTTTTTAGGACCACTTTAAAGCTCCTGTCTTGTTTTTGTTTGTATGTATAGAATTCCGTTTTCTTTTTTTCTAATTCTTTAACCACTGCTGTGTAAGTTTCCGATGATTTAGTTTGGATTTTTACCTGTTCATTACGGAGCACTTTCAGGTCATAGTTGTTGTATGCGTATGTTTCCATGAGTTCTATAAGTGGCTGGATGTTACTTACTCTGTCAACGAAAATTGGGGGTGGCTTATCTGCTTTTGGTTTTAATATCGGAGGCTTCTTTGTCTCCTGCGACTGCTCATTTTCCAACACAGCAAAGCTGTTAGAAGTTGAAATTGGTGTGGGTTGGGATAGCCAATATGTGTCAAGTTTGCTTTGCTTTTGCGACTTGAGTGGTTCTGGGCTTGATCGCTGCCGTTTTTCGTTCGTGGCTTGCATCCATTCTTTCTCATTATTTGTTGGCGTTATTGGTTTAGTAGGCGAATCTTCTATAATTTCTACCTCAGTGTTTGTACTGGTGCTTGGAGTCTCATAATTGGATGTTGATTGTTGGGGGTCTTGTAGTTTCCTGTTGGTGGCATGAGATGCGCTTCCAACTGAGGCACTTCTTGGTCTTTGGAGAGGGCTTGGGTGAAAGGCTTGCTGCACATATCGTTTGTTTTGACCAGTAGCATTTACCTGGGCCTGGGTACCCACCCACGTGGAGTCTTCGGTAGCAAATTTCACACCTTCCAGCCCGGATACTGGAAGGCGCCGGGGGTTAGCCGAATCGCATGACATATCACATTCTCTATTATTTGACATTTCCATTTTAAAAAAGGTAAGAGGAATACAAATAGTGTTTTCCCAGGACACTATTTTAGGGGGTATTTAGGTTCCCTTGGCCTGTGGATGCCAGTATCAGGTTATTTGACCGCCGCCTGTTGCTCGGCGTTGTTGCTCGTTTAGCACCACCCGGGGGGAACGTGTAGGGTGGGCCTAGGACAGGTGGTAAATCCTACGGACGTGAGCAACTCCTCCCCCCAAAGGGTAGTAAGTAACAATAAACTACATTTGACCATGCAGATAAAAACCAATAGGAATCAAATAATACTACATTTTATAATTGTTTTATTTTGCAGGAGGTTACAGCTGGGCCATGGTGATATAAGCAATCAAGAACTACCTACTGAAATAGATGCGATCGCTGGAATAAAAATAATTAAAATTAGTGCTGGTGGTTGGCACTCTCTAGCTCTCAGCGAGTTTGGCGATGTGTATGCTTGGGGCTGGAACGACACTGGCCAGCTCGGAATCAAAAATATAAGTAAAGAAAGCAAAGAGAGTTACTCCATCCCAACTCTAATTGATCTCTTTGATGAAAAGGAAACAGTTCTAGAAAAAAATATTAAAGATATTGCCTGTGGATCTAGGCATTCAGCTATACTCCTAGATGATAATACAGTTTGGACTACTGGCTGTAATAAATATGGGCAGTTGGGGCTATCGGAGGAAAAATACACTTCTCTGAATTATTTCAAAAAAGTTTTTACTTGCAATAAGGAATGTTTACTGATTTGTGGACCATGGAATACTGTGATATACACTAGCTAGAAAAAATTAGAAATGAAAAATATAATTATGTTTTGAAAATTATATTGAGACTGTCCCCTTTGGTCTTATTTGTTTCATTGACTATAATTTCAAAAAGTAATTTTCTGATTTTTTAGGAAATTGTGCTGTTTTTACCCGAGGGAAGGGTAATGTTTTTCGCGACTATCTTTGTAATATTCTATAATTCAGCATTCTTATAATTATTTTATCCTTTTATTCAAAGAATTCGACACAAATTCTTTCATGTGTTATTATTAGGAAATAACAAGAAAAAATATTCTATCACCGGAGATCCAGCAGATTGAAACATCTAAATGAATATAAAAGACCTAAAACGAAATGTAGAATAAAATTAAAAAAATATTTTCTTTTATCAGTATTTACCGAACGAACCTGCATTCGACCCAACTACATCACTAATTGAAGAGAGTGGAATGTGCAGATCAACAATTATTGTTCCGAACAACGAACTCTATTCTAATGGGAAAAGGGTGATCAATTTTACGTGGCATAGATGAGACTAGTGTTGCCTATCGATAGTATGATACAGGGCAATAGTATTGATCGATATACAAAAATAGTATCGATACTATCGAAGACCAGCATATGTTTAGGAGCAATAGTATCGATAGCTCACACTATCGATAGTTTTATAAGCGGCGATAGTAACGTACTAATCCTAAAGAGTATCTCCGAATACAATAAAAAATTGACACGGGGCAACACTTAGCCACACTACTTACTACAAAAGCTATAATTGGGAAACGATACTATCGGCGGTTATTAAACTATCGATGGTGTAATATTGATAGTTTTTATTATTTAATACAACGATAATATCGATAGTATTCTTAAAAAAAAATCGATACTATTGATAGTATTATCATGTATTGTAATATGATCGATACTATTACAATACTATTGCTTCTAGGATCGATACTATTGCTTCCAATCAATAGTATTAGTTAATTTGTGATATCGATACTATCGATAGTTGGGCAACTCTAGATGAGACCTCACGCCTTGAAAGCGTCATGCCATGCCATCTTCCATCAGCAATGTAGACGCTTTCCTGTCTACAGTTTTTAAAGATTGTAAAAAAGAACAAGAGCGCCTATTAAAGCGTGTCAAAGATAGCACACATTAGACTAGCTAAAGGCACGTCCCCAACTGTGAAACTGTCCATAATGAGCCACGCGGCTTTCTGGGCCGCGTGGCTCGCCCACGCGATGCTTTTTAGTTTATGCAACGTCCTGTTAAGCCGAGTGTCTCAGGCCTCGCTTACGTCGCGGTCGCTCACTCATGAGGCTTGGCCACGCGACCTTAATGGGGACGCACCTTTGGAAGTGTCAATTTTGCAAATCTGACGATTTAAGCGTAACCGTAACGTAATTGCCCTGGTGGGACGATAACAAAGTTGAAAAAAAAATCGATGCTTAGACTTTCTCGACCCCTGTTGTTTTTTTTATTTATATTGAAGGTATTATTACCTACCTGAATAACAAAAAACATATAATCTGACGATTTCCGCAAGCCGAGCTGGAAATATGATGGTTCCCCTGAAAGTACCTCCCTATAATAAGAGCTCATACCGGTCACACGTACAATATTGTAAGGTAATGTGCCGCGATCGAGTAAATTCCAAAATTCCTTCTTGGGCTCCCTTACTATTATAAAGTACCTACCCAAGCAAAGTTTAATAAATTCACATGGGACCACCCCGCCCAAGCTTCCGCCAAATAAAAAAGAATCTCCGGACAAAATATCTATGAACATCATTGAGGTATAATGTACTACGTGGTACATTATACCTCAATGATGAACATTCATAAAACAAATACAGGCTGTACTTTTCCCTTTTTTGAAGTATGTTTAAAATAAATACTTTTTAAAATGCATAAAGAAAAAAACCAGGACCCTTGCGGGTTCGCGAGAAATGAAAGGAATAGTGGGAGGCCTTTGCTCTGGAGTAGGACAGAGCAGTCTAAAACAAAAAAAAAGAAAATTAGAGTAAAATTAGAGAATGTCTATCGATTAAGTTTTTGACCTTGTAATTATTATTGTTATCAATCAAAATGTATGTCGACATGTCGACATTTGAGTTTTTTTTTTATGAGGAAAGGAGTTTCAAGATGGTCACACTGTAAAATTATAAAAACAAATACTGAAATACCCTAACGAGGCTTGGCCTCGTGAAGCAATAATGGGGACGCGCCTTTATGCAATGTTTAGCTCAATCAAAGACTATGACATGACATTTAGCTGCTTGCTAGACAGCCCAATGAGTAAAAATATGTCTATGAGACAGCCCTGCGGTGCTATCTTTGCTTGTTTTCAGGTCCAAGGCACAAGGAACTGAAACGCAATACGCGCATGTTCTTTTGATTTATCCTTTTCTGGCAAACAGCGAATGTTCCGGTGTGCAAGAGCTAGTACTATTTCCTTCAAAATATACAATACCGTATTTTTTTTTTGACACATTGTGATTGTGATAATGTGATGTGCGTACTCTGTCTGTCCAACGGTTTGTGTTTATTTGTATCTGAAACCTAGCGAAAATTATGGAAGCAAACATTGTATTAAAAGTAAATAACAATTAACCAAAAATACTGCTACTTAGTAGTGCTACACTCTGTAACAGATCGTTAGTGGAGTGGAAATAAGTTAATGTCAGAATTATAAGGATATAATTTACAAAGATGGGAGACCAAGCCCAAGACTATATTTCACTGGCTAGGCAACTGTCGAATGCGGGCAACTTCGAAAAAGCTTTCGAGATTTACATATTGGCTTTTGAAGATAATTACGAAATTAGAAGTACACATGAATCTGATTTTCAAGAAACGATGAGTGGAATGATGGATTTTCTACGTTTGGCAAATAAAAAAGACGAAATGCTTTATAACTACTCACGTGCTCTCAGCTTCTTCCCTAATAACGTTGTTATTATAAATGAAATGGGTAATTTTTTTTATTGCACTGGATACTATGAGAAAGCAAGGCAACGCTTTCAGGATGCACTTAGAATAAACGAAAATTACGTCGCTGCTGAGAAACATTTGAATTCCGTTAACAACTTACTTGTTGAACGCTGGCATTACCGAATGTTAAATGATAAAATCCGTAATCAGGCATACCGCAAGGCAATACGTGACACTCTCATCCCTCATAAAGATACCGTTTTGGACCTTGGAACAGGCACTGGATTGTTATCCTTGTATGCTAATGAATGTGCACCTAGAATTATAACTGCTTGTGATGGCTCTAAAGTAATGTCTGAAATGGCTAGAAAGATAACTAGAGAATATGCAGTTGAACACATGGATATTTTCAATAAGTTATCGACGGACATGCAAGTTCCAGAAATTGGTGGGAAGCGTTCTTTACTCATCACAGAGTTGTTTGATGCAGGGCTATTTGGAGAGCAGTTCCTCCTATCGTTGATTCATGCTTGGGAGAATTTGATTAGTGATGTTGGAAGAGTGATTCCTAACAAGGCAGAGTTTTTTATCATTGGAGCCAAATGTGATTTCCTGAATGGAAGATATCAGCTGTGTCCATCTATTAAATCATTATTAAAGATTCCAACTCTTAATGTGCATACTTTGACTAGTGATGCATCTTATGATTGTGAAGATGTTCACCTTTATGGTGATGATATAAAATACATGACAGAGCCCCAGTCACTTGTACAAGTTGATTTCAACAGTTGTGTGGAGTTAAAGAACCTGATTGAGAATAATCATTATGAAGTTAAACTAGTAGCTCTTGAAAGTGGTGAGATAAACACAGTGATTGGCTTTTTCAATCTGTATTTGACAGACAATGTTACTATAACTACTGACCCTAGATCTGATCAGAGAGCTGATGCATGGCAACAAGCTATCTTTTTTGATAAAATTCCCATACATGTACAAGAGAATGACATCATTCCCATGGATTTCTCACTGCATGGTGGCATATTGAATATGTGCAGAGAAGATCATATCACAAGAATAACCACAGAAACTATCAGATTCTTAAATGACACTGCATACTTAGATGCAATAGCTGGATGTTTAGGCACAGTTTGTATCTATCTGGGGCAAATAGTAGATATGTCGGAAATAAATATATTGGATCTGTGCCCATTTCCAATGTTAGGCCTGCATCTTTTGAAAAGAGGTGCAAAATCACTTACATGCTGTGCTAATAATCTAGACGATAAACGATTTTTCAAAAAAGTTTTCAAAGCAAATGGCATAGCTTTATCAAGAGTCAGTATTGAGGTTGGAGATGGTTGGTCATATCAGGGCTTTGGAGAAGAAAAATATCATGTAATTTTCTTACACTTTTTTGAATATGGTGGTGAAATTGATGTGGTCCTATATGGGGTTGCTGCCCACTTGCGGGCCCAACATCTAATCCAAGGTGGCCTGTTTTTGCCTAGTAATGTCAAGATAATGGGCCAGATTATCAAAAGTAAGTGGCTTGACAAAAATAACAGATTGTTTGATGAGAATGTTAGTAATTATAGGATATCAAAGCTCATAAATTCATATAAAGTGTCTCAGAACTTCTGCATTGACTTCAGCCACTTGAAGTATACTCCATTATCAGATCCCACTGAGTTAGATAGCGTTGCAAATCCTTTGGGAACGGGAGTAAAGGAGGTTCCCATTATAAAAGACGGCTACTCAACTGCTATCTTGTGTTGGTTCACAATAGAATTAATGAAGGATGTGAAGGAGATTTCGACAAAAAGGAAAAACTGTTTTATGGATGGCATATTATTTATGACTGACCCGGAAATACACCTGATTCGCGGCCAAACTGCTCAAATAATACGTTGCGTCGACGACACTGGATTATTTAAGTACAGAATGAATTCAGAAGAAACTTAGAATGGAGCTGTTGTCCATTGATAAATTACTTTGATGATCTCAATATTTTTTTAAGCATTTTATTTTTGGTAGAGATAGAAGAATATTGAGTTCTCGTCTATATTGAGGAACACTGCCTATTTTACTAGTAATTTATAATATTGTATTTTACTTGAGAAACATGTTGGCTGGGAGGTCTTTTTGAAAACTACAAAAGATTGACTTATGATGTAATTTCGTGGAGACAGCTGCAGTCCCACTTAGCAAACATTCTATTTAGATAATAAAGTAATAGGAAGATGCTCCTTATCTTCGAAAGTCTGCAGATTGGATTTGTTTTACGACAGGGACGGCCTAATCTATGCCAGAGAGCTCAGGCTGAACACTTTATAGAAAAGAATTAGCAACAATTTCCTACCCAATTCTCAATTGAGGATAAATCAGACAGGAAAAATCTATGGAGATCACCCAACTGCTGGCGTGATGTTGAAACTGCAGTCGCGAATCAAATATCTTAGTTTAGCTTTAAGGATTGTTTTAACTAACTTGCGCATATTAATCTAGTCTTTGCTGGCTGTTAAAATATTATGTAGAACCTATGTATTATTATATGTTATGGGAATCTTATGTATCATAATTGATGTTAAATTAAAAAAAAAAAAAACTGTATCCATGTCATTATAAAATAACTAGGTACTTATCTATATTATGCCTGCTAAATCATTTTAGTATAAGTAATTCAAATTTTAATTTCATGTTTTACAGTGTATATAGCAATAATCAATTATGAAATATGGAATATTAAAACATGCCACATTTGTTTCAGTGGAATTTTTATGAAGTATATTATATATATTTCCATGCCCAAAAATATTTGCCATTTTGGCCATGGTTTTTGTCGTGACGATTGTGAATTATTTAGGGTGCCTCTTGTTGATGTCGCGTAGACGTGATCGAAGCTAACGCTCTGAATACATTCGACGAACGCGTGTGTTAGATAGGGTGCCTTAAGATGATTCTAACGCGGGTCATTAGTTACCAAATTTGAGCAACAGCCGGACAGTTATTTTGACATCACGCCTAGGCAATTAATAGTTTTTTTAACTTTCTAACAAGCTGGCCCTCATTTCATGGGAATTATCTATGGTGAGTATACACCTGTGCCGCCTCCTTCAGGGTACAAAGGCGTGATGTTACAATTTCCGATCTTTTGGGAAGGTGGAGCTGAAAATTAATGTGGTACTAATATTGTAAAGGATCGAATTTATGAAATTGGGCTGTGAGGTGAAAAGAATCGGACATGTCTTCTGTTGCTCAAGGCAAGGCTGTCGATAATTCAATTATTTTTATCATAAGTAGTACCTATGTTTGTAGATCTTACCTTGACCAGTGTATGATTGAATATACTAATAATAGTATGTATTTTTAATCGTCGTTTATATTAAACGGTTAATTTATTGATGTAATATTATTATACTAATAAAGTAGTTTATGTGCATTTTTTGCTTTTGACTATTTAACCTTTTTTTTTTTGGCCGGGAAGAGAAAATCATCAATAACCCCTCCCGCTCTTAGGCAGAGCGAAAGGGAGTGTCAGACTTCTACCGACTAAAAACCTCCAATGTTCCTTCTTAGCCCTTGCGCCCCGAGCCCGCGGTATCTCTTTCGAACAACCCGCAGCCCCGACGGGTGACTATTTAACCTCAACATACAGCGAGTCAAGTGAATTTCAGGGAGTTCTGCTCCTTTTTTTTTTGAGTGGGAAATCATCAAATGACTGCTCCCGCCAGAAACCCCAAACGGCCGGAGCGCGTCTCTCGCGGTGGCTGCTGGGACGAGCTAGCATCACTGCTTCGCAGGAGTTGTCGGCGTCTCATTCCGTCTCACCCGACCATGGCTTGCACCAGGGCCGGACACGAGGGGTCGCCGCTACAAATAAAGCTAATGTCAGAAATGGATGAGAGAAGAGTGAGTGTTCACAGAAACAATTCAGCTTTATGTTTCGTCGGGGAACAGGGAACCAATGGACTAGAGCTTGAATTATTTCATACATTTTACAATCATTTGGAAATTGGTATGCAAAGTGTATAAAATCTCTATGAACATCTGACTTTACAGGTTGGCCACAATGTCTTTGTCTGACCACCTTGAGATTCCTTGACTTTGTAGAAGGGAAATAAAATGAAACCAGAAAATATTTCAGGTGGCATTTATTACAAGCACAAAATGTAAGACAAATCGGCCGCCATATGGGTGTCCAAACCCGGCGGCGTTGACCGTCCCCACACATGGTTGCAGCCACGGGGCTCGACGGGGAGGCTTCGACATCCCGAACAGTTCCTACACGCCTATCGGTCGTGCGCGGGTAGTCTCTGCCTCACGTGACGGCTTAGTCGAAGAGACCAAAGCCCATGTCGTCGTCGCTCTCTGAATCTTCCTTCTCCTCCTTCTTTTCCTCAGCCTTAGCAGCAGCCGGGGCGGCGGCAGCGGCAGTTGGGGCGGCAACAGCGGTGAACTTGCTGGGGTCCTACAAATAAAAAAAGATATGTTTAAGATTCTGAAGATAGATAGGGATTAAGTAGGTAGAAAGATCTTGAAAAAGGAGTTGTCTCTTCAAAATGCCAGTGCAATATTCTCTTTTTGAACCATCACACTAGGATAAATTTGAAGACTTTGATTTTGTCTGAAAGCGAAGCCAGAGAACTAATATTACGTTCTCAGGAATTAGAACAGACATAATAACAGCAGCAGTATGTGAAACACAGGTTAATTATATTTTTTGGCGGCGTGCGCTATTTTGAACGACATGTGCTTAAGAATGGCTAGGTACTTCTACTTCAACAGTAACTGTTAGTATTAATAGATTAGGTATTTCAATTTACCTTGATGAACTCCTTGATGGTTGTAGCCTCTTTGAACTCAACCTCGGTGACGGCGGCGATCGCGAGCAGGTTCCTGAATCCGTTGGCGATGGAGTGGGGCGCGGAGGCCACAGTCGGGTAGCCGATAGCCAAAGACAGAGCGGCAACGTTGGCAACACCAGCCAAGAACTTGTCCCGAAGGTCCTCGGGTTTGATGTCCAGGATTGCTGGAGCGAAGATGGTGCCAGAATCGTAGACCTAAAGGAAAATAAACCGATATTTAATTTCTCCAGTTGTGTATTCTCATGTAGTTTATCAAGAGTGTACCAATTGGTGTTTCAAGTGTCTGCCGTAAACTTTAGGCCAAGTGAAGATTTCAAATAGTCTTAAGAACACAGCAAATACTGTACCAAAGGTAAATTGTCAGAAGGCACTGGGATGTGCAGACTGTACTCAACACTTTGGTTAGTCTTCATATTGGAAAAATAAGACTGGTGGGATGGGGTGGTTTATTGGCCCCATAGGAATACCAGCTCAATGACTTTTTATAGGACCAATTTTTTTAATATGAGAATTGTTTTGGCCTGTGCAAGTCAAAAAAATACTTTTTTTGTGGTAAATGGTCTCAACTTTTTATCTGTTAGCAAAATTAGGCTTTTGCCGATGTGGGTTTTCCGAGCCCAAATATCTCTATAGAAAGATACTTACTGCAATAAAAAGAATATAATTATATAAAAAGGAGGGTAGTTACTAACCTGCTTGACAACAAGACCGTACGAGAAGGGAGAGATGTTCAACATGTTGAGGAGGGTCGCCTCAGAAGCACCGACCTTGTCACCAGGCTTCAGGATGTGCACATCGTTGATGATTTCAATGGTACCTGTCAGGATAGTAAGAGGAGATTAGCACCTAGCATAGTTACGAGTTCTGGTTTACCAGAGGCATGTGAAATTGATAAAATTCTATAAGTTTCCAGAAAATTACTGAAAGTGAGACTAGTTTCATGAGATATTTGAACCAGAAAATAGTAGATACTCTGGTTGAATATAGAATAAAATATTGTCTCTTCAAAATGCCAGTGCAATATTCTCTTATTGAACCACCACACTAGGATAAATTTGAAGACTTTAATTTTGTCTGAAAGCGAAGCCAGAGAACTAATATTACGTTCCCAGGTATTAGGACAGACATAGCACAAATCAACTCTTTGAATTATGTTTTCAATGATTTCTTTATGCCTTATTGGGTTGCGTAAGTAGAGAATTAATGAAATACAAGATTTCTTACCCTTGGAAATCTTAGTGGGGATGGAGAGAGCCTGGAAGAAAGAGGTCTTCTCAGGACCCAGACCGGTGTTGTGGGCTGGGATGACAACAGACAGAGGGGCGATAGCACCAGGACGAGCCGGGGCACGGACTTTGTTCTCCAGCAGCTTGTCACGGACATCAACGAGGTCTCCGCGGGTGAACACGAAACCAACATTTCCCTTGATGTGCGGCAACAGCTTCTCGAGAGCTGGGTTGGAGTCCATATGGTCCTTGATGGCCTTGCGCATCATGGTGTTCTTTCCCATGAGGATGATGCTGGTACCACGCAGCGCAATACGGATCTGCTGCATTTGGGTCGAGCCCACATTGTCTGCACCCACAATGAAACATTTTGGGTACTCGTCTAAGAGTGTCTGGAAGAAAGTTGTTTGTGAATATTATTTAGGTTTTCAGAGTATAGAATTAGGGGAACTTCAATATTTTAACATTTTGGATTTTCGGTCTTCGTAGCCTTTTGACGCTTATCGTGTCGATCTATATAATTATGGGACGTTGGGGTCTCCTAATACAGGCGTTAGACGCCTAAAAGGAAACCCCAATCACTAGTTTGTAAGAAAAACTTTGCAAAAACAATAAATAAATATTATTATTATTGAGTCTGTCCACAACTTAGATACGCGATTGCGATTATCACTATGTGCAGGCATCAGGAAACGTAGGCTTAGACATCATGTAAGGATAGGATGATATATTTGAAACTTGGTTCTAGGGTTCCAAGCGCATCCTAGAAGCTACCGCGTGCGAAAGCACTATCGACTATAACAGTTATGATCAGAGTGACGGAAAGGAAAAGAAGCATGGAAAGATTAGATTTCGTGGTGCTAGATGAGGCGCAACCTTTATCTTTTCAATATGGTCTAAATTTTAGGTTATACACGTTAAAGTTTTGGTTTACTTACAATGATCTTGGTGAAGTAGTTAGTCTTCCAAGTAGCCTTGTCCTCCCTACCCATCGTGGCGTGTGGTATAGGGACTTCGTAGAAATTTAAGGACTGGAAACGAAAATCACACAAGTGTTATGATGCGTCACTTATATCGAAATTTTCCGTAAAATAACCACAGCGTTGAAACTAATATATTATCACTCGTTATAGAAAACCACATCGTGAAATTAGTAAACATGATCGGGTAAATAAATTAAGATTACTATAATTTAAAAACTCACCAAAACCAAACGCACTTAGCTCAGTGCGGGACAAAATATGATAGAGATAGAGGTGGGACGTTTTGAAAGTTAAGTTTATCTGACTTTAGTAATAATTCATTACTTTTTGACGAAAATCGACTAAAGGAGATGAAAGTAATGAAAAATTATTATTTTATCATTTATTTCTGTAACCAACGATCTAATGACCAGGCGTATTTGGATAGGGAACGCAGATCCAGTATAATAATGAAATCAGGATAACCATTTGGGGCTGCCCCGTTTCTACAATGTCTGCTTTGCGGAAATAGTACTTCCATTTCAGTAAAATAAAATAAAAAATTGCTTTAGTCTCCTTGAATATAATTTACATATATCATTTTATTGAATATGAAACAAGACGACCATAATGCAGATGCTGTACTTATGGATTAACCTAGCACAAACTGTCAAATATTCGCAATTGATTTTGAACTAAACCGGCATTTCAACATTTTATGGCTCGTTTATTGCGGGAACTGCTGTATCAAAGAGTGCAATAACACTATGACAGTGCTGAATGGATGGACACGTCAAAAAGATTGTTAATTTGTCATAGTTATTGTAATTACCATCCGCATTTAATCTCTAAAATCGCCTAAAAAATGATTTCAATTAAAGTGTCGGCCCAACACTAAAGAAAGACGAAAAAAAAAAATTAACAGGCTGCATGGGCTAGATCCCTTTGCCTTCCCAAAAGGGAAAAGAAGATAAAAAAAAAAAAAAAAAAAAATTAAAAAAGCAAAATGACGTTTGTTCATTGTTGCCTGAAAATGCTAATGGATTTCTAACCAAAAATCTAATAATAATTGTAATAGAATTACGATTAGGTTCGAGGTTTTCAGTTTTATTTGTGTAAGTGCTGTGTAAACAAGATGTCGTTGTTTCGGAAGCCGAAAAAGATTCAGCGTCGGGTATTTTGTGCTGATGATGACGAGGATGGTGAGCCCGAGGCGCCTCCACCGCCAATCATCAGCCAAGAACGGGAGAAGAAGGAAAAGAAACCGAAGTCTAGCAAGCAACCTGCTCTGTTGAGTTTCGCTGACGAAGGTAACGAGTCGTACAAATTTACAAGGCTGACTGTGATGGTCTCAATTTTTCGGCGTTGTCGATTGTTGTTTTGTTTACTTCTGCAGATTTTTTTTTATTTGGGTCTGTAGGTCGCCTTAGGGGCTAGGCCAGTTTTGAAACATTGTTACTGGGTATGGAGTTGGTGATTAAATAAAGAAGCACTTACTTTGAACTATAAGCTGAACAAAAAGTGCAATTATTAGATATTATGATCCTTGAATTTAGTACTAGCACTAAAGGGAATTAAAAAAAAATACAATAACACCACACTTTTGCCTGCAGATTACACGGTGCACACAGTACATAGTGGGTGTGGTTGGTAATGGCAATACAGTTTTACTAACCACACGCGCAATGTCAGTCTTGCCTGGAAGATGAAACATTTAAACACGCAGGCAAGACTGTGGTGAAGCCTGTGCTTGTGGTAGGCCCATTGGACAATGCATCACCCCTTACTCTTCAAACTGTGTCTAAGGTTCCTCTAAAATTCTATATCAATTTCAGTTATTCAAAGACTGAACTACTTGAATAGAATTCAGCGCCATTGCTTAGAAGGCACCCGTGGGGTTACCATGACATCATAGAGCAGGATTGATTTTATCTTATTTCAGTTTCGACAAGTGACAGAGCTATACAGGGTGTCTAGTGCCATGTCATGGTAGGCCACCTGATAACAGCTCAGTGGTAGCAAAACCAACACATATTTCACATAAGTATCCTCTAGCTAGATCCATCTGTGTCTAGAATCTATGATACATACATGAAACTTTGACTTTCAGAAGAAGAAGTGGAGGTGTTCAAAGTGAAGAAGTCTTCTCAAAGTAAGAGATTAGCAAAGAAGCGTGAGAAAGAGAAGCAGAAGCGTGATGTGAGAACCGATGGTGATAATAACAAATATGACACTATTACAATTGAGGTAAGGTTGACTTTACAGCAAGTGGCTCTCTAAAACTATTTTGGAGATGGTTTTTTCTAAGTGTGCAATTCCCAACATACATAACATTCTAGAGGTTATTGTAGTATATTGGTGGAGTTAGGGTCCCTCTTATGTTAGGGTAATTATGTAATTGTTTAAACATAATGGATTTCCATGAAAACTGCCTTCCAGTAAATTTATTAAATTACGGCATAATTCTGAATACCACCCGAAAACTCACAATGAAAGATTGTGTTGAATCATAAATGTGAACCAATGACAAAAAGAAATCTTATTAAATATCCTACTTGTTGTTTCATTATTGAAGAAAAAAGGAGGTTGCACTTAGACCAAAGTGTGATGACCATAAAGCTAGACCACCTACAATCAATCAATGGTGTTCTGACATGTCCGCTTTGTGCTCGTACTTTTTTGGCCAAAGTTAGGTATGCTAGCCACTTAAGAGCACATGAAAGAGCAGGACAACAAAACTCTTGACAATGTATATATAGAATGTCAGTGAATGCAGTCACTGTGGCCGAAATCGGCTAGATGGCATCATCAGCAGCTAAAAATATTTAGATAGCTGATGATAAAAATATGTGATAATAAACACATTATTAAGTTTAACTGCTTAGAATGCAACACAATGTTGCCCATATCATCTTTGATACAGCTTTTAGTAATTGCAATAATTATGTTTATTTATTTATATGTTGCTGGACATTTTGTGGAAAATAAGTCTCAGGCCTGAATCACATTACTTTATCAGTCTCATATCAATGCTAAATACATAACCATCTTCATATTAAATAGATAAAAAAAAACATACCAATCGAATTGAGAATCTCCTCCTTTTTGGGAAGTCGGTTAAAAATGCGAATCAATGCTGATAAATGTGATTCCGGCCTTAGTCATAAACATGACAAAAATACTATAAAACAAACTCTAAAATCCAGGACAAGAGCAGCGACACAGAAATCATCAACGACAAGCCGAAACCAAAGAAGAAGGTGACACTAGAGGGGCTGATCCTGTCGGGGAGGGAGGCGCTAGCGGCTGATGGAGCGGGGGATGTCTCCGATGACAGTGCTCCTGAAGAGGACACGGATGGTGACGACAGAGGGTTCCACCGGTACCGCGCGGAGTCCGTGAGGGCCGCACTCTTGGGCGCTCCGGGCCGCATTCCCGACGCAGCGCTCATCCACGCCGCACGCAAGACCAGACAGCAGGTATGAGAGGTGAGGGACTAGCGCTGGCTGCAGACTGCTGTTCCACAATGAGGATGGGTGTTGGGTTGATGAAAATGGTGGCTTTTACAAACTAGGGAGATTTCGATCTCGCTAGACAGCCAGGGCCAGTTTTGAGTGGCGTGGGGTTGGTAGTTTATTTTGTCAGGCTGTACTGTCCCTCTACTGGGCAAAGAGCTCCCCCAATTTCTCCCAGAGCTCTTCGTTTGCCTCCTCGAACGAGCTCTCGCGGTACGCGTCCAGATCATCTCGCCACTTCTTGCAGGGCCGGCTTCGGCGGCGCCGCCGGCTTCCGCCAACTATCGTGTGGAGACTTTTGTCCTGCGGTCATCGTGGGTGCGGCTGACGTGACTAGCCCAATCCCATTGCCCGTTCTGAAACTCAGCGTGGTGCTTCGAATTCTGTCTTATCTTTTGTCACTCAAATGGGTGTATGCCATTCCGTTCCCGAGTCTTGGTGACAAATAGGTTTGAGCACTAATTAATGCGGATTTAGTGAGACTGGGAGCCAATTTTAAAAGTGTTGGGAAACTGCTAAGCAGAGACATGAAGCATATTTTTGTTGTTCTGTTTTTTAAATTGGACAAACTTCTGTCTCTGTGAGAAAATAATATTGACAGTCCTCTGCCTGATAGCTTAAGGCTATGTAACATCCGACACCACAAAACTAATCAAAAGGTTTGTATATTTCTGTCCTAGATATAACATGAAATGTTTATACCAACCATTTTTCACAGGCAGTTGGTATGAAATAGAGCTGTTACATAATTATAATGATTTTGATTATTTCAATTTACAGTGCTGTGTGACAAGACAATGTTTAAATTAACAAATCCACAACCAAAATGGTTTTATATGTATTTATATGAACATGATCCCTTGTTTTATTAAAGCTATTTACACCTTGCTGCCTGAGTGTTTTTGATTTAGATTGTATAACTCAAAAGTATTCTTTTACCAACCCATTATTTTTATTATTTAATCTTGATTATTAGTAACACAACTTCAAGTCTCAAATCTTCGGAGGTTTAGGCAAATATTCTGCCCTATACACATGTTAGTTTACGGAGTATACACACATGTTTCTACTAACAATTAAAAGAAATCTCCACCTTTTCAAAATACCGTTCCCCTATATCTGTCTTGTCCCAGCACTGTTCTGAACCCATAATCCAGCAGTTCCACTCATTCTAGGCTCGCGAGTTAGGCGGCGGCGCCACCGCGGATTACATTCCTGTGAAGTCTGCCGAGTCCGCCCCGGGATCCCGGCTAGTTCGGGATGATGGCTCCGGTGATGATGAGGAGGAAGGCCGGATTCATGTCCGGGGACTGGACTTGCCTAGTGATAAGCCTAAACGTGAGTAAAGTAGACTATTACTAGGTTTTTTTGGAATAGCAACAAGTCGACGACAAGACAAACCAAAGTTTTCAGCAACTCCATGGTAGGTGAATGAAGGTAGCAGTATAACAAGTTGAACAAATTTTTGTTGGTTTCTAAGATTGCCGCTAAAATGTCAGGCGTTTGAGCCACTTGCACTTTTTCTGAGATTAATGAACACGGCATTCCTTTATCATCTAGAGATCATGTGCTGGGAATATTTATTAAGAATTCACATAAAAGCACATTCTCATAAAAACATGTACCTACTCTGATAGAGACTTCAATTAAAGGAAGAGAGAAAAAGATAAATTTTTGAATCTTTATTTTAGAGGAGGGCTGTTTTTCAGGCTGTTTTAGGCTGTTCTTCTTGGGCTACATTTCCAGCTAATCAATTATTCTTCTCCCCAGGTGGCACAGCAGCAATATCCGAAGAAGAATTGGACAGCGAGTCCGAAGAGTGGGTGGAACAGCAACTGCAGAAGGCGCGGCCTGTCCTCGTGGATCTGACTGGTCTGATGACATTGTATTCTATTCAAGAGCCCGCCCGACAAATGTACTGTTTCACACTAAACTACCTTCTTAATTGAGAGTGTGCTGATTGGCTGTTGGACTGTGTTGGTGAACTTTAGCCAATGGTAATGCAGGAATTTCTCAGTAGCAGCCACGGAGGCTGTATTTGCCTGGTTCATGGCAATAGGCTCGCCCCCTATTACATGGGAATTAAACATAACTGGCGAAATGTAGGTGTACTATTAGATACACCTCTGCTTAACCCTTCGGGGATTACAGGCGTGATGTTATGTTATGATAATGCGTGGTTCGTGCGACAGAGGCCTGAGTAGTGAAGTACTGTTTTGAACTCCCATTTAAGATTCTACTTTAGCCTGGATTTAAAATTAAAATTTTGTGCGGTTTTTATTAATATAATTTTAAGTTTGATTTGAAATATCAAATGATAGAATTATTTGTTATCTGGACTTGAACTTGATTGATCAATCTTTTAGAAACTTGTGTAAAACATAATCAAGTGAGAATCCATCTTCGATTGGCCATACATAAACACTTTGTAAATATTTCCTACAGGTGAAGCGCCAATAGATGTGAATCCATTCTCGGTGGCGTTGCCTCCGCCCCAACTGTCGGCTCCGGAACACCTGCGACCTCTCACGACTGGCACGCAGCCTCCCGCTACTGCCAACGAGCTGGTGGAAGCGCTGAGGAAACGGTTAGTAACTGTAAATAGATTCCGCACAATGTATGCGCTTCGAGAATCATCGTGTATTTTCGGAACTACAGGGAGGCGATTGTGAGTTCTAGTATAGAGCTGTTTACATCCATGGATGCACTAACTTCGCCGCTTTGAGAGCAGTGAGAATTAAATAAGTCAGACAAAGTAATGTACCTTTTCTGTACTTGTACATGTGGTAAGACCCATAAAAGAAGTTATTAGTATTTATTATTTAAGTTATTAGTTATTATAAAATTCTCGTTAAATCTTGCACATTTTAATTAAATATGTAGGATGGCTTCATACAAAAAGAAGCTCGCCATTGACCAAAGTAGAAGGAATAGGCTAATTAAAAAAAGTTGTGAAACTGAAAAGTCTCTGCTTACAAATACAGATAGAATATTTTACAGAGATGTAGCTTGGTTTAACGCTTATAATCATGGGTTGTGTTAAAAAATTGAGGACAATATTTGAATCAAATATTTTTATTGCATAAACAATTTAGATTTATTATATATCACCATAATAATATCGAAAGTTATCCTTACTATTCCTTACAAACTAATAAGTTTTGTTAAAAAATAGAAGACAGTTTTTGAATCAAATATTTTTATTAAAAAATAGAAGACAGTTTTTGAATCAAATATTTTTATTATATAAACAATTAAGATTTATTACACAACACCATAATAATATCGAAAGTTATCCTTACTATTCCTTACAAACTAATAACTATTTAAAAAAAATAGAAGACAAAATTTGAATCAAATATGTTTATTACAAACACAATTTACATTTATTATTATATGGTACCGTAATAATATCTAAAGTTATCCCTTCTTTAACTTACAAACAATAATAACTAATAAGGTTCCATATCCAGCACTAATTTGAATGATCCATCCGGATCACTACATTTTAGTACATTAGCCTGGTCGCCACAAAACACTTTGACATTAGGACTGACCATATAAGCCATGCTCTCCACAAAACTGTTGCTCCTGTTCGTGTAGATCTCGTTCCAATCTTCCAGAAGCTGCACCTTATACCAGCATAATACTGCGTTGCATTCCCCATCTTCGGTCACAGTGACATTTATGACCCCAGATTTCAAGTCCATACAACAGCTGATTGCGAACTCTTCGGTTAGTGTTTCATATTCCATGCGAGCCATATCTATGTATACAGCTTGGGAAACTTGGTAACGGTTCACGTGTCTCGCTATTCTGTATTCAACATTTTCATCCAAAACTCGGTTGTTGATTTCCAACCAATTACTGTTAATCAGCTGTCCCATTATTGTCACAGATGCAGGTAGACATAAGCCCCCGGAAATTAGATGAACCTGCCTCAAATGGTCGATAATCATCTTTTTTCTTATATCTAGGTCACCATTGAGCTCTATAATGTTACTGAATAAAACATGGAATTTCTTTTCTTTAAATATTTTGTGCGTCCAAGCGTCTGATACCAGAATTGTTACCTTATCTTCAGGTATTTCGTTTGCTTTTAGAACTGCTAGTAGAAACGTTTTATCGTCGCGTGCTTTTACGTGACATATAAGTGACTTAGCTCCTCTTTTCATCATTAATACTCCGAATAATGGAAATGGGCTAAAATCGACCATTTCTACATTTGAAATGTCTACAGTTTGTCCTAAATGGACACAGACGGTCGCAATACTTTTTCTTATCATATCCATGTATTCGACATCGTTTAGGAAAGCCAATGTTTCGGGTGAGATCCTTGATATAGTCGTGTTTATGTCAGGTAGAGTAGACAATCGACCTCCGTAGGTTATAAAAGACACATTCGCAGTTTCGTCTTTCTGAAGTGTCTTAGGCAAAACGTCGAAGAACACAGCTTGTTGCCACGCATTCGCTTTGGCCTCGCTGCGGGGATCACTGGTGATCATTATTTCTTCAGTCAAGTATAAATGGAACCAACCAATCATCATGTTCATTTCGCCATCTTCTTTTGCAGTCAGCTTCGCAACATAAGGCTCCTGGCTACACAACTTCTCGCAGATATCGTGATAGTTATTGAAGTCTATTTCAAACAACGATTGAGGTTCAGACATGTATTTTAAGTTACCGTACGTATTTACGTCTTCGCTGTAATAAGTTTCTCCGAAGTAAGTCGTTGTGTGCACGTTCATATGGGCCACGTTTAGAATATCTTTGGTTTCCCGACACATTTTGTATTTCTTGTCGAGTTCGTCACATTTAATGCCGGCGACGAAGTATTCCGCTCTTCCGGGTATTACTTTACTGTTTTCTTGAAGTAATTTCTCCCACGCATGACATACGGATTGTAAGATATATTCTCCGAATATGCCGGAATCAATCATATCAGTTATTAGAACTGATCGGGTCCCGTAAATGTCGTTATAGGTGAGAACGACAGATGGTTGGTTGATGATGACAACTTCTTGCGCGTTGTTATCTTGCATCACGCATTCGGCTAGTTTAGCCATTGTGGCGGATCCTTCACAAGCTGAAATAGTTACGGGATTGCACTCGCTAGCATACAGGGCCAAAAGCCCTGCTCCTGTATCAATATCCAAGACGCTATCCACGGCAGGAGTCACAGTGCTCCTGATGGCTCTTCTATACGCGTCATTCCGGATTCTATCATTCAAAATTCTGAAATGACACCTCGGGAATAGGAAACATTTTGAGTTGTTCAAACTCTTCTCGATACTGACGAAACTGTGGTCAATATTCAGCGCTTTTTCGAAATGGCACAGCGCTTCAGAGAAAAACCCGTAACGGTATAAATACCTGCCGATATCGTTCAGTAGATCCACGTTTCCTGGGAACATTTTGATGGCTCGTTCGAAATTAATAAATATGTCTGGTTTATTGTCCACAGCGGCTAACTCTTCGTTCATCCGAGACAGTACTGCTCTGAATTCGAATTCGAATCTCTTCTTGAGACGCGATTGTTTGTCGAACGCGCACAAGTACATATCGAAGGCTTTCTTGAACCTATTGTGAGAGGCGAGCTGCCGCGCTAGGGTTATGAAATCGTAGGCTATGTCAGTCATTTTGATTTTTGATGTCGGCACTAGGTGTTTCGTTTACGGAGTAAATAAGTTGGTTCACTGTCACAGTAATTTTTAAGATAGTGTGAGGTTTTTTAAAACACTTTCGAGTCACTCGTTAACTGACACTATTTCATAAGAAATCGCGATAAAGATGGTTTTCAAAGAGAAGACTTCTTGCTCTCTCGAAGTTCAAATTTAAACTGATTTTAAGTGCTACTTTACCTAACTGGTAAACTATGTTAGGGTGCAAAATACGGTTCAGGTAAGTAGTGTTCAGGTGGGGATAACTAATGAACTTTTTACCTGCTGTTAATCTTATAACCAATAGCAGAGGAAGGGTCGTTAAAGATTTTCGGTAATTAGTAAATTGCACTGTCTTATTGTTCATTGTTGTGTTCTTTAAACAATAGAAAATAATTATCTTAAGGATTAGAAAGGTGTTAAGCTTAACGACTTTTATTGCATTTTCCTCGAAAAGTTCTTTATGAATTACTTTGAAATATTAACAATGGTTATTTCTTAGAATAAGTTTTTAACAATAGTTGTTTTGTACTTTCGTAGCAAGAAATGATTAATATCACTTGCAGGTGGCTCATGTTTTTTGCACATAATAATATTTATTCTAAATAGCAACCAAGTAATAAATACGGAACGCTATTCTGGATCTATCGATCTATCTATAAAACCATAAACTGCGTTGCCTCAACTATGTTGGGGGTCAGCTTCCAGTCTAACCTAATGCAGCTGAACACCAGTGTTTTACATGGAGCGACTGCTAATCTGACCTCCACAATCCAGTTCGTTCTGGGTAATACGATGCCACTTGGTAAGACTGGTCGTCCCGTGCGATCCGAGGCACGGAGGAAACTAGCTGTGTAATGTACACACAGAACAACCTAGACAAACGCGGCTTAATCTGAATACTGATCAGAATGGCCGTTATTATTTAGCTTAAAATTAACCCTTGATATGGGTTAACGCACATTCTCAAGCACGTAAAGTTTTTTTTTAAGTATTAAATTGGCCTACTCCTGACCTCAATGAAGTTATGAATCTCGATCGTAAATAATGTGCAAAATTCACTAGCTGATTCTTAAACAGAATCCAGAAGTTCTCACCCTTTTTTCATTTTTGGAGGTTGAGAAATCATCAAATGACTCCTCCCGCTCTGGGCAGGCCGGAAGGTAGTGTCAGACTTCTACTGACTAAAAACCACCCATGTTCCTTCTTAGCCCTTTGTGCCGAGGCCGCGGTATCCCTTTCGAACAACCCGCAGCCCCGACGGGGAGTTTCCTCATCCTCCCTTTTGAACAGAGCTACAAATTCACATAGGTAATGTCTATATTCACCACACAGGTTAGGAGAACTCCAAGTAGAACGCGAAACAACATCAGAAACACAGCAAGACCTGCGCGAGAGGCTGCTCACTTCGGCAAGGATACGAGAAAGCCGGGCTTCGCGTTGTGGCGAGTTGGATGCGGCGTACAGGAGGGCGCAGGCCATACGAGGATACCTTACGGACCTGATTGAGTGCCTTGATGAGAAAGTAAGTTGATTCTTTTATCATTTTATTAACTAACTAGATCTAGCCCTTGACGTTTGTCCGCCTGAAATTATTTAAAAAAGAAACGTTTTAACAAAAAATAAAACAATAAAATGAAAAATAAACTTTAGAAGAAAAATCTGGCTTTTGTTTGTTTGATTTCGTTTTTTTTTTTTTGCCATTTTTTTGTCACTTCTGAGTAATCTTCGGGATCATACATAAAAAAAAAGATTCCGATAAATTTCGAACCTCCTCTTTTTTTAAGTCGGTTAAATATTACTGACCTCTGATTTGAGCCGGATTTTGTAAAAAATTGTAAGGGTTTTATCTTTATTGCACGACACCCTAATCCCTTTTCTAAAATAAAAGCTAGCTCAACTTACTCCTTATAATATCAGCCATCTCCCATCAAAAGCTGTACAGTCATATCGGTGATTAGCCGGAACTAAGACATAGGCAATAAAAATAAAAGCATAACCACAAAAGAAAAAATCGCATTTTTTTTAACTAATCCCAAAATCAAACGACTAACGTACGTTCCATGAGCCACCTTTCAAAATATATAATTGTTTGTTCAGATGCCACAACTGGAGGCGTTAGAAGCTCGTGCGCTGGCGTTACACAAGCGTCGCTGTGAGTTCCTCATCGAGAGGCGGAGAGCTGACCTGAGGGACCAGGCGCAAGATGTTCTTGCACCACCTGGTGAGTTCAATGATTAAAGCAGATTTTAGCTGATGTGTTATCGCAGAATCTACGATTTGGGTGTTTGTAAATGTGTACACAATTTTTTGCTCTTGTTATTTCTTATTTTGTTAGCCTGGATCAGAATGTTGGGCCACAAAAGGGATAAATGAAAGGCAATTGCATGTGGCTGAGATGAGAATGGTATGGGGGATGTGGGGTGTTACGCGAATGGTTAAAATAAGGAATGAGTACATACGAGGAAGTCTGAAAGTGGCGCCGGTAAATTAAAAGTTGTGTGGTAATCGATTGTCGTGGTATGGACATGTGATGCGAAGGAATGAAGAAAATGTTATGAGAAAAATGTTGAGTATGAATGTGGATGGCTATAAGAGTAGAGGAAGACCAAAGAAACGATGGATGGACTGTGTGAAGGATGATATGGCTAGAAAGGAGGTGACTGCTGACATGACGAGAAATAGAGAAGTATGGAAGAAGAAGACATGTTGCGCCGACCCCAAATAAATTGGGATAAGGGCAGGAGAAAGATGATGATGTTAGCCTTATAATTTAGTTTAGGTAGCCAGTAGTAGAATTTAGTAGTCTAAAAAGAAAGAAGAAAGTCTAAAAATAAGTTCAAGTAAGACTTTGTAAGCGGTTTATGTAAGACTTTGAAAGTGACAAACACCCAGCGCTCTCTGGCGTAGCTTACAGCTAATAACCCCGTTGTCAGGCACGTCTGTAATACCTTGATTTAAATCTTAATTTATTTAATTTATAGAGACACTACAAGCTATGTTCCGCGACCTGCGTTGATATGAAATTATTATAAAAATATTACTTTTTTTTCACTACTTGATTCAGATATTTTTCACGGAACCCTAATTCTTTTTGCTAAAATAAAAACAGCCTCATTTACTTCTTATAACTTTATCTATCTGCCAGTAAGTCTCATCATAAATACAGACATTTTTTTGTTTCAAATACCACATACCTGCATTCAATAACAATCTGTTACGTTGAAATTACAAACAAACACTTCTATTTTATTTATTCGTACAGCCAAATACCCATAGGGGAAACTGGCAATTTCAAATCAAGATTCATAAAAGAGTATCTTTCGGGACTTTAAATGTATCGTTTCCTCAGGTCGAGCCACGAAAGCAACAGACAGCGAAGAGAAGACACGTCGCACTGCCGAACGGGAGGGACGACGACGTGCCAGACGTCTCAAGCGTGAGGCCGCCGCCGCTGCCGCCGGGACCACTCTGCCGCATCGGGATGGAGACTCCTCGGATGATGAACTGCCTCCGCATGAGATGCATCACTATACACAGGAGAGAGGTCAGTACATACTGATTTATTTGTGGGAGCCATCTTTGGCGCAAAAAGTGGTACATTCTACCGACTGACTTCTCAACATATATCTCTTTTCTCCAGACGCTATCCGTCAGCAATCAGCATCGTTGTTCAGCGACGCCCTCCCCGCGTGGCGCAGTGTATCCGGTGTGTGCAAACGTCTGGCGCGCTGGCGAGCTCGCGCCAGTTCGCTGTACACGGACGCCTACGTGGCCGACTGCCTGCCCAAGCTACTGGCGCCTTACGTCCGACATGAGGTAAGTACGCACTAGGCAACGACCCTGGGAGAGTGACAAACAGTCTTACAGGGTATCGTGTCATCCAGTCACTGAATTGCTCGTCCCTCCAAGTAAAATCCTAGTGCTTTCAGCTGGTTAGACAAGGAAGCCGACTCCAACCTATGAATGTAAAAGGCTAGGATGGTGAATATCGAATCGGTAACCTGGCCGTTAGGTGCCCGTGACGGTGAAGAAAATTATAAAAATTGACTCCATTTTGAATTTTGAGATTTTTTTTTTTCGGTATTATGTTTCTATTTAAAATTGCTCAAGCATTTTACAAAGCTGTCATCTTTTTCCCACTATTTTTTATTGTTAAACTATTTCCTGTTGTCCTCAGCTAATCCTGTGGAACCCGCTGGCAGATGAAGACAACGAAGATTACGAGAGAATGGATTGGTACAAGTGAGCATTTATGACTTGTATCATTTAATACACGTTTCATTTTTATGATTTTTATCACTGAAGTACACGTAATTGCTTCAACACCCTTTTGAATTTTGAATGTCACTTGCAAGTCTTAAAATATTAATGTCTATTTTTGCTTAACATCATTGTAAGTTTCAATTAATTTAGTTAAGTTACAATTTACTGAGACGTATTTTTGGCACACAGATAAAACTTGAAATTACGAGGTCCATCATACGTATTTTTTTGTCTAATCCACAGTTGTAAGTCTTTAACCACCCTTTTTACCCCCAGATGCTTGATGATGTACGGCGTCCGCTCAGAGCGCGGTGCAGACTCATCATCGTCAGGGTCGGAAGGCGAGGTGGAGCCGCAGCCAGTCACGGACAGTTCCGTGCGAGAGGACCCTGACCTGCTGCTGGTGCCTAGCATCATCAGCAGGGTGGTGCTGCCTTGTCTCACAGGTATACTTAGTCGGGGTCGGAAGGCGAGGTAGAGCCGCAGCCGGCTATAATTTTTACGCCCTCGCTTGAGGTATTACACTCAGTTAAACAGAAGCCAGCTTCATAGGTTAAACTGCGAGGTGCTAAATGTCATACCAAAAAAATATAAAATTTTCTAAGTTTATATTCCACTAACTTTTTACCCGACTACCCCAGAAATAGTGTTAATGTTTTGACTGGAACTGTCAGTAATCGCCTGCCCCTATTCCAGAGCTAGTGTCAGTGGCATGGGACCCGATGTCCGTACGTTCGTGCACGCGGCTGCGCTCGCTGCTGGTGCGTGCGTGCGCGCTGCCCGCGTGCGCGCCGCGCGTGCGCTCGCTGGCGGCCGCTCTGCGCGCGCGACTTGCCAACGCGCTGGGTGCCGATGTGTTCCTGCCTGCGCTGCCGCCGCTGTATGTATTCTGGCTTTTTTTATTTATATGCTATTGGGTGGCCTCAAGAGAGTCTTCGTCACCGAGGCAGGCCCTAAAAACGCTGGTGTGAAGAATAAGACTCATTCCTATCTGATTGGCCATACATAGACAGCAAAACACCGGGAGAGTTGAAAAGGAATGGAGGAGGTCTTTGCCCGAAGAGGGACAGAAGAGGCTAAATAAAAAAATCATGTTATTCAGTACTACATTGATTCAATGTCTTCTGCCGCTAGAGCTAACATGGAAAATTCAATGGTTTTCTTTTCCGTTTTATTTGTTGGACCTCAAGTTATCTTTTACCCATTTTTTTTTCAATATTATCCCTTACACACTGCACACTTGGACTTCTCTGGTATTCAGCTGCATTAAGTAAGACTGGCCGCCAATACCTAATACAGTCGATAAAAAGATAAAAATCCATCTACCTACAAAATCAATAAATGAATTTTGAAAATTTTCTGTAAAAAAAATGGAGTTCTGGGATATTCCCCCAACCTTTGAACCGAAATATAAAACAGTTTATAAATTCGCAGAGTAATGGAAGGTCCTGGCGGTGCGTTCTGGCGACGTTGCTTGGGTGCGGGAGTGCGGTTACTGCGCGCTACACTGTCGCTCACCGGCCCGCCCGCGCTGTTGTATGCGGACCCACTTGTACTGTCCCTTATTGGTATGTAACGCTTATGATAATGTTTTTATTTTATTTATTTATTTACTTATTTTAGGAAAGCTTACAGTCTAATAACTATAATTATAACTAAATATATATCTAAATTGCTAATAACAAGCTTCCACAGATAACAACAAAAAACATATACTTCCTCATAGTTACTTCCAAAATATAAAACTAACAAGTTTCTACAAAAAAAAAAACAAAAAAATAAACAAACAAACTTGATACTGCAGCACAGAATATATAATAGTACTGACTGCAGTACAATAAAAAGTATTGATTAATCGAAAAAGTTTGTTATAATTACATAATTGTCACTACTTTAACTAGAGCTCACTAACTGCCGTACTCAGAGATATCCAATTATTACCCAAGCCGTCACCCAGCAAAGATTCGACATACTTTTGTATGACAAAACTGTCAAAACCTTTACCAAGTGACGGCCCAAGCAACCACCAAAGCTCTCTGAGTGCGGCAGTTAGAAAATAAAGGATTTAGGTGTTAGCAGGTGCCTCCTGTACAAAAAACGGTTTTGCTAATAGTTTCCTGACTGTGCTTGCTTTGGTGCAGAAAAGATCTATGTCAGGTTCGCAAGAAATTTCGTTAAAACTGCGACTGGCCCTCGAAAAGTATGCATTACGCCTATAATTTGTGACTGCATGAGGAATATGTAGAAGTGGTCGCTGACGCAATCCCATCTGATTAGTGCGCAACGCTAATTTCGAGACAAGTTCAGGACAGTCGATAGTACTATTAGCGACATTAACTAAGTAGCATACGTCATTTATATGCCGTCTACGGTCAAGTGGTAAAAAATGATACCTTCGGCAGCGGTGAGTATAATCGACTGATACCTGCTTTGCCCTATAATCAAGATACCTGAGAAATTTTCTCTGGATGCCCTTAATACGAGACTTGTAGATCCCGTACTGAGGGTTCCAGACTTGTGATGCATACTCAAGGTGGCTGCGTACGAACGAATAATATAACACCTTGATCGGTTTTAGTGATCGGAAACATGCTGAGGTTCTCATTATGAAACCAAGTGCTCTTGACGCCTTATTCACTATACTCTCAATATGCTGATCAAAAAGTAACTTGCTATCTTGTATAATACCAAGATCTCTAATGCTATTGACTTTGCTAATATTAATATTGTAAAGCTTGTATGTGGAATCAATTTTAGACTTCTGACGAGTAAAAGTCATGTGGAAACATTTTGAGACATTCAGTTCAAGCCTGTTACGACTACAGTATTCTTCAAATCTATTCAAATCACTTTGTAACAGGTGTGTATCAGATACGTTTCGGATGATTTTATGAACCTTCATATCGTCAGCATAAAGTAATATATAAGAATTCTCAAAACAGTGTTTTACGTCAGCAATAAAGAGAGTAAATAAAAGGGATCCCAAAATTGAACCTTGAGGAACTCCAGAGGGGACAGAATTCCATCCAGATGTGTACCCCTGAAGCACCACAGCCTGCGTTCTATTATCAATATAAGACGAGAACCAACGATACAGATCTCCGTGTATTCCGGCTTTTAATAGCTTCTCTAAGAGCAGTCTATGGTCAATACGGTCAAAGCATTTACTGTAATCAGTATAAATAACGTCAACTTGTGCACGCTGTTCCATACCTTCGGATATAAATTCATGGGATAGGATTAAGTTAGATGTAGTGGAACGCTTCCTAAGAAAGCCGTGCTGTTCATCACCAAAGTTACATTTCATGGCAGCATACACGTCAGTAAATACAATGCGTTCCAGGATTTTGGAGAACAGACATATCTTGGATATTGGTCGATAATTAGAGATATCAGATTTATCACCTTTTTTGAAGACTGGAGTAACGAATGCTGATTTCCAAATTTTCGGAACTACACCTTCAGAGAGCGACCGCCTGAATAAAATACACAGTGGTACAACAAGGCTGTCGGCACAATTCACAATAAACACTGGAGGTACAAGATCAGGACCGCCAGACTTGGAGAGGTCCAAGGTCTTTAATAACTTTAAAACCTGGGAAGGAGATACGCTAATCGAACCGATGCATGACACACTATTTTCAACGATAATGCCACCGGAGGTTGCGGGCAAGGGGTCAGGCTCCTGGAAAGTTGAGTGGAAATAGGTTGCGAATAAGTTACTGATTTCGTCCCCTGTACTCGCAGTGCTATCACCATAATGCATTACTTTTGGAAAAGTGCCCGAGTTTCTTTTGCTCTTAACATATGTCCAAAAAGATTTTGGGTTCTCAATTATTGAGGATTCAATTTTATCCATATATGTATTAAAACAAGTTTTTTCCAAGTTAACTGCTCTATTCCGTAATAGGGAAAAAGAGTGAAAGTCGGATGTGTTGCCGTATGTTTTGAACTTGCGATGATACTTATATTTCTCCTTCAGTACTTTGATCAAAGCTGAATTATACCAAGGAGGATAAGATGATTGTCTAACCGATTTCATTGGAACATATTTATCCCTAAGCTCATATAATTTATTATAAAAGATTTTCACTGCACGATCCAACGAATCAGCAAGTAAAAACTCATTCCAATTGACCAGGTCGAGTTCAGATTGTATTGCAGTGTAATCACCCCTAGAAAACACAAACTTCGTAGTTAATTTATCAGTCAATTTGTGAATCTCAACAAAGTCGGCAGTTATCGTCAATGGCTTATGATGTAGGTCTACAGGTAATGCTAAAGGATTTTTGTATTGTGAAATTGACATTAGTGTTTATTTTGTATGTTTGTAAGGAAGGCTGCTTCATATTTTCAAACTAATAGATAAACTTATTGATGAACGATAGATGATAGTTTTATTTAGGATAAATAGTTATTTTATAGCACAAACTAAAGGGTCGTATTAACAAGAACTAACTGGGTTATGGAGGTTAAATTGGCAGTCGTTCCATATGAAATTCTGGTATACAGCTGCATTAGGTAAGACAAAGTCGATACCAACATGGTTGGGAAAAATTAGGCACATGATGATAATTTCTTTAAATAACAGACTTTTTGAGGAGTTGAAATCAAATTAACCTGTAAAGAGTTATGCGTGGTCATACACAAGAAAATACGCCTCGACTTTGAGAACGTCCTATTTTTAATAAAAAGTGCTGATAATAAGCCCTAACTTGATGTTGTGCAGAAACGCTCTGTACGGGCGCGGGCGCAGCGGGTGGGACGTACGTATCGCAGGCCGCGGCCGCACTCAGCGCCACACTGCCGCGCGCCGGCACGCTCCGCAAGCGAGCACTCGCGCGGTTGGCTGCGCTCGCTACTCTCGCTCTGTCGCGGCTCGACAGCGATAACCCACTGCATTTGTAAGTACTTTTATTGCTTGTTTAGACTTTAGGTAATAGGGTAGTTGACAAGAAAAAAATCTAATTAGTCTGTATTATAATAATATTTGGGAAAAGGCTAGGCAGATGATGAATCTACTTCTGATGCTGACTACTAAAACATGTTTACAGGAAAGCTCTAGAACAAGCAAGAGCAGTGATCGCAGAAGCACGCGCGGTTGAATGACATAAAAAGCTAACAAAGATGCCATCACCGGACTACACGGTTCCAGATTCCGGATTCGGTTACAGAAGAACAACATTTGAAGGCTACCGGCGCATCACAAACTGGTTGGCGCCATATAACTAAAATTGAAGGACATTAGGGACTATGCATAATTTTTTTTTTCGATACGCAATGTAAAAATACTTTAAAAATAATGACGAAAAGTGAAAACAAGACCAAATTCGGCCAAATAACACAAAAGTAACCAATAAAACTTTTGTTTCTATCTATTTCTAGATAAACGAAATTTAGTATGGATTTTGTATTTTGTACGTCGATGTGAACAATGACGTCATGAATCTTATCGGATATCTCTGACATCTATGTCTAATCAGCTGTTTCAAATGCTTATAACTTATAACTTCTTTATAAATATTTAAAAAATAATTTCACTTTACTATTTATGACGTTTATACGCTTTGTTTTGAGTGAAAAACATGCAAATACCTAATTCCTGTCTCTTAATTGTCACCCACAATTAAGAGACAGGAATTAGGTATTTGCTTTTGATGGAAAGTTTATTTCAGATAAGTAACATACCATTCACTCGGTTTTGGTTCGTTTTATGTTCATTTCTTGTTCAAACGTTTCACTTCGAGTAAAAGACAAAAATAAATAGAAATAAGTGACTTATTAAGTGAAAATATATGCTTAGTGAAATTCAAAAGAAAATAATATATGCGCAATATTTTACGATTGTAGTTGATACTCAGCAGCTATTCCATTGTTTTCTCCAGTTTAATTACTTTTCCATTTAGATAAACAATATTAATATATCTCTTAATATTATCAGATTATATTATTACAGCTATAAGACAATCTTACAAATATTCAGTAGAACTGTAATATCATTTCACATTTATATATAAATGTACAATATTATGATTTATGAGAATTAAATCGTTGTTCTTGAATTGATAGCTTATGATACCCTGTAATAGATACCTATAATGGAAAAACAAATTATGCGCACATTCTTACAAAGGGAATAGAAAAAATGTGGCATATCAACCTGCCCGCCATTTTAATTGTTTTTCGAAATCGCAGCCCACGATGAAAGTGGTGTGTATAAAGGACGTATAGACGAACAAAATATGTCCAGTATCACGGTACCCCAAAGTGTCACGTGATATTTGAAGGTAAAGATCGACAAATGAGTACAACGACAATCATTAAAAATAGACTTATTACGTGTATATTGCGTTAAATTGTATCCAAATAATCATTCCCAGGTTGATTATTATGCGTACGAGAAAATCGCTTCGCATTGCCATGAAACACTATGTTATGTCAAAGAATAGTTTTCTTGTGTTCCTAGTAGAATGTAATATACCTACTCTCTTTCAATAAACAGTAATAATAATAATCAACGCCTATAGACACGTAAAAGGTCTATTTTTATATGGTCATTGTACTCATAATTGTCGATTACAATAATATTAAAAAGAGGAGTATAAGAGTAGAGGAAGACCAAAGAAACGATGGATGGACTGTGTGAAGGATGATATGGCTAGAAAGGAGGTGACTGCTGACATGACGAGAAATAGAGAAGTATGGAAGAAGAAGACATGTTGCGCCGACCCCAAATAAATTGGGATAAGGGCAGGAGAATGATGATGAATAATATTAAAAATATAATAATATCTCGATAATGTGACACTTTGGGGTACCATGTTACATGAAAAATTTTGTTCGTCTATCCATCCATACATACCAATTTCATCGTGGGCCGTGATTTCTTAAAAAAATCAAAATGGCGGTGGGTCGATATGCCAGCTTCCATACAAAAAAGTTCAAACCCCTTTGTCTCCCGTTCATTCGATATATTTCATTTAAGACAGATCTACAAACGTTACTTAGCACGAAGTTTGACGAAGCATGTGCCAAGTAAAGTTTATATATCTCAAAGTATGTCGGATAATAACTGCTGATTAATACTTGTTAAGTAAGAGTCAATTTCTAATGTTCGTTAATATAATATTATTGTTAGTATAAAATATACGACGCTTGTACAAGGAACCTAGGTTTGTGATGAAAGTGAGTGCCCAATAGTCTATAGTAATATTATAAATTAAAATTATATACAAACTACAAATACATCTAAAATAATATTGTAATAAAAAATTAAGACCATAAGTAAGTATCTACATACAACGACTATAGACAATAGGACACTTGGGCGTCATAGTACTCCTCCGCACCGCTGTCACCCGGGAATGTGCCCAGAAGACTGGCAGATTGCCACGTTGAATGGCAATGTTAATTCTTTGGCCAAAGAGCCAAGCCTTTTGGTCACGCGAAGTGTCGAATTGTCGGCGAGAGGTTAAATTAATAAATATTATTAATGACGCTGTGTCTCCTTAACTACTGAACTGATCGTTATGAAATACAAACATATAGTTTGGAACCTGAAGGATGTAGCTACTTGGTCATCCTAGAAATTTGTATAAAAATAAAAGACACACAAAGTCGCAGGTAGCAGCTCGCACAGTTGCACTTTGTATTTTCGTAGCTCTAAGTATTATTTTGTATGTTGTCTTGTATTTTTTCATAACTTTGTAATTCTTAAAGATTTGTTGAGTCGTGTCTTCTTGAATAAAAAAGTCGTAGCAAAATGCTCTTACTTTTTAAGTTCAATCGAGATATAATTGCGACTTTCGAGGTCTCCTACTAAAATATTGCAAGATTTTATTTATTTTTTATTTTAAAAAACGTCGACTCTCTGCTGAAAATAGTTCATTACCGTGTTTTTGAAACATGCATAGCCACAATCTAAGACCATTTCTTCATCAACTGGTTACAAAATAACATCACGCCTGTAATCCCCGAATGGTTAGGCAGATGTGTTCCCCTATGGTCACAAATAGGGGTGAGTCTCATTAACATCGATCGAATGATATTTTATAGTATACGGGGATTGTAGAGAATTAAATTAATTAATTTATCCTGAAAAACGACTTTATATCCTTTACAAAACGGCTTACCATAAAAATAGGCGTTGGTTGAACTTCAACACATCAATAAGGATACCTCGTAAGGTCGCAATTAATTTAATACTAATTAAGAATTAATAAAACTTGGTCTGGAATTATTGTGATGGCTATCTCCGATCATTGTGAATGATATAGCAGAGTTATTAATGCATACTTTGTAACATGATCTAATTGTGTGAGCTAGAACTAGGATGACAAATAAATGATATGGTATAATAACTGTCTTTTACTTTTTTGCTTACCAAACACATGAAGTCTCTTGTAATAAGTCCCTTTGTAACAATATAAAAGTTCAGCATATCAGGAACAGAACGTCGAGTGGTCACTCCGGGTGAAATACCTGGGTGTTATCACCGAACATCGGTTCATCATGGATTCGCACATCCGCCAGGCCGTGGCACGAACCAGGGTTGCCCGCAACCGGCTCCGTCCAGTGCTCTCGTCCCGCCTCCCGTTGCGCGTCAAATTGACGTACGCCGCCCCCGCCTAGTCTGCCCTCACCAGCGAGGGCCACAGGCAACTCCTCCGCGCGCAGCAAAATCTTGCTCTGCGGAGTATCGTCCACGCCCCTAGCTACGTGAGGAATGACATTATTCAGCGCGATCTCGGAATTGAGAGCCTGGACGCATTCACCCACCACCTTGCAACAGCGATGTTAGCGCGTGCCGACGCATCTGCATGGCCCCATGTCAAGCACCCTGGCATGCGCGCGATCTGGTAGCGGACAGTGAACCCACGCCGGCTGTGAGTCCCAGGTAAGCTGTACCATTTCGCATGGTGCTCTCATTCACAATATAAAAATAATAAAATATTTATCAAATAAAATATTCATGTCAAATTATTAAATGTCACAATACACAAAACTAAATGAAATAAAATATTTAACAAGGTAAATATTCATCAATTAGTAATAATATCATACTTGAAAAAGGAAATAATGTCATTGTGTATATGGAAAATTCATAAAATGACTCTTTTTAGTGGTTCTCATGTGCTTACCCCTTCACAGCGTACCGGCGTGATGTTATATTATGAACTGGTGTAAACAATAGACAGACATGAGATTTCAGCAATCCCAGTCCATTTACTATCATTTATTGAGGAGTTCCGTTGCCTATCTATGAAGTTTTTTATCAGATCTTCTCTAAATTGAAATAGGACCACTCCGAGAAAGTACTCTTCCAAAAACTACTCAAATCACTTCAAGTGTGCCTATACAATTTGATGAGTTCTATTTCTCCAGGATCCCATCATCAGATCCTGACTTGATGATCATGGGACCACCTGGGAAGTATATCCTTTCAAACAAAACAAAATAAATCTAAATCGGTTCAGCCATCTTCGAGTACCTAATCGGGGAACATACATACAAAAAAAAGTGTCCTACGAATTGAGAACCTCCTCCTTTTTGAATTCGGTTGAAAAGAAAATAAACAATAGGTATAAATTCAATACATATATATATTTTTTCAATTCGAATTGGACCAGTTGGATGTTTTTAGAGACGGAGATCTTTAAATTGAAACAAAACATTAAACTTTTTAATATCTGCAGTCCAGGGTATTATTCCCATTTTAACCTATGGATGCCAGACTTTAGTTCTTTGCAAACCATGTGTCTGCAACATTAATGCCTTGTTTTTATCGTTTATGTACAAAACCAATTTAAAATTTTCTGAATGCACTGTTAATACTTATAATGATAACAAATCAAACCCAAAAAATTGTTTAACATTTTGATACAGTTTATTATTCGATCAAATGTTTTACGTACCTACATGTCATTTTGAGCTATACGTGTAATATTGTTGTCATAGCTTCCTAGACGCTCATCGAAATAAAAGTCTGTAAATAATAGATCATTCAAGTAATCCTACGAAAACTTCAATTCTCTTTGTATCCCTTCTCATTTTTCTGGTGTAATTTGTAATACAGTTCCCAAAAAGCCATTCTTTTGTAGAACGGGCGATATTGAAGTGTGATTGGCTTGTTTAGGAGCAAGTATGGCCGCCGCGTCGCATCTACTGGTTGCCATTGCACGGTGATGAGATCTGTCAATGCTGGGGTCGGGTTTCTGCAAAGTGAAAACACATATTTTTATTCACATACAGCTTTAGTAAATTGTGGCTGGATCCGACTGGATGATGAAGGCGGACGATAGGGTGTTATGCTTGCGCAGGTTTACTGATGGTCACTAAAGTAATAACATAACATCACATGCCTGTAATCCTAGAAGGATTAGACAGAGGTGTACCTAATACTATTTTCGCCAGTAATATTGAAGTCTAATATAATAGGGGGTAAGACTAATAATGAACTGCAATAGGCTCTGTTTAGCACGTGGAAATCCTCATGGATGTCCACTCAAGGGTGGCGGTGGTGGGCGAACAGTCTGTCGAACTCTTACAGACGAAAACAACACGGAGTTTTTCGACTACTTTTGGCCGGGGTGCTGAAGCATTTGCTCATTTCGCCACACTTCCCCGACTAGATAACTACAAAATGCTGATTATAGTGTTGTTTAGAGTACCTACTGGTTTGAATTTAACACTTACCCATATTTAGCGAAATTAGTCCACATAGTCGTCATAGTATCAATCATCCTCTGATCTTCCTCATTTGGTACTTTATTCGTGAACATAGTCATATCAAACAGATAGCCTAGGTCATCCCCGTGGCAAGCTCCGGGCGATGTGAAGTTCCCAACAATCTTGACCTTATTTCTACCACCTTCATACGAAAACACGTATCTGTAAACTCTATTTGCTTTTGCGTTTAAATATTTATCTACAGTTCTTTCAGCAGGATAACAGAAAACAAAATCAGTTCCGAAATCAAAAATATCGCTCTGTAAATCTGGGCTTAGAACCTGATCCCCGACGTAAAAATGTCTGATGGTATCCATATCGTAAATTTCGTCAAAATCTTTTACTAATTCGTCTCTGAAACTGTAATTCTCATAATACGCTTTATCAGATTGTTTTGGGTATAGGAACATGACTTCTTTATTCGTATGACCGATCATGAGATCCATACCTTTAACTTTAGGTTGTAGATTGACTGGGAAGTCAGTTAAATGGGCATCTTTCCCGACGGTCTCAACACACGGCCGCGTTAGGGGGTGGCCGCGCCTGCTCACGATACGTGCGTTATGCGTCGCTTCCATTACCTTTAAAGGATCATGATTGCTCAGGTATTCCAGTGCTCCCTTTACATCTTCGCCAGTATAGCCAAGGTTATCAGCTATATTGAGTGGTATGCTATCATTTTGCGATGCTATAACCCACGTGCTCAATGCAGAACCACTCTGTATGATAGCTCGTTGAACTAAACCTTCTAAAGCCAGTAGTTGAACGTCTAGAGTCATGGCTCCGGCTGATTGTCCGAACGCCGTAATTTGTTTACTATCTCCCCCGAATGCTTCGATATTGTCTTTAACCCATTTCAGCGCTAATACTTGGTCTTTTAACCCTTGGTTACTGAAACCAGGTTCGCTTACACAGAGGAAACCGAATGGTCCTAATCTGTAGTTTATTGAGACGATTACGACGTCATGCCTGATTAAGAATTTGGGTGATAGATCTGCCATGGCTTTGCGCCCTAGGACGAAGGATCCTCCGTGGATGTAAAACATTACGGGTAGTTTGTGGGTAGAACTAGCAGTGTTGGGTACGTATACGTTGAGTTGTAGACATTGTATCGTGCCCACGGGCTCGCCGCTCCAGCTGTACTGAGGACATGTGGCGCTGTCGTTGTTGGCTTCGTAAGTGCTGTTGAAACCAGGATGAGGTGTAGCCGCCTGAAAAAGATTTTTCAAATTAATGGTAATATTGTATTAATAATAGTACTAAGCAGTTTAAGTTGTAAGTAGTTTTGAGAGCAGCGGTGGCCCAGTGGTGGAGGCCCCCGACTTACTAACTTAGTTAGTCGTGGGTTCGAACCCATGAAGGCGCCTTATTTTGTGTACCTAATTTATATCATCACAGCTGCTCTGAAAACGGTGAAGGAAAACATCTTGAAGAAACCGGCATGTCTTAGAACCAAAAGACATGTGACATCTACCAACCCACGCTGGCCCGCGTGTTGGATTATAGCTCATCCCTTTCCTAGAGAGGAGGCCTGAGTCCCTGCAATGGGAACATTATAGGCTGATGGTGAATAGTACTAAAATCATCAAACAAATCGTTGGCCGGAGAAACGTGTGAAAACAAAGGGTTCATCCGTACGTGCTTAGGGCGAAACTGGTAGGGAAGCCTGCGAAATGCTTAGCTTGGAAAGCCACCCATTCTGGCAATCGCTTCCATGATCGGAATGTGACGACCTACTGGAAGATCACGGGAGCACCCTGGTTGTCGGCGATTCTTGTGAAAGGTTTTCTTTCAACAGTAGAAGTCCTATAGGTAAGGATTTAGGGGATAACTTCTTCTTTCCGTTGAAAACGGAGAGCAGGTTAATCAACGGATGTTTTAATGCGTTTAAAGCCAAAGTAAAATCCAATCTTTGTTTAAAAGCTTACTATTTCAGTAACGACTACTTAAATGATAAGAATAATAGGTCGCTGAGTTGAACACAAGACTAAGTTTGTTATTTATGTTCTTTCTCCAAAATTAGTTTACTGATATGTGTATTCTTTTAATTTTTTTTTACATTGTTTATTATTATATACTTCTTTTTGTAATTGATTTCTGTCTGTAGTAAATCTACACCTTACTATTGTATCGAGTCTGGTCAAAGGCCGTATACAGAAAGAAAGCTGGTAGCCGCGCCGATCGACCAGCGCTTGCTGGAAACCGGCGCTGACATTTATATGAACAAGCGCTGATAAGTGCCGATAAGCGCCGACAAGTTCTCGGCGACGTTCGGCGTTTCTTTCTGTATACGGCCAAAGACTAATATGAGTCTGGTTCTTCTAACTAACCTAACAGACAGATGTGTTGCTGAGGAGTTTGTTCCGCCACTTCTTCTTTCCAGCTAAAACACTAGGAAGTGTCTCTTGTAAATAAGTAAAGTAAATTACGTTCGAAAAGTGCTGATTTTCAGCCTAGTTTTAATAAATGATTTTTGATTTTTCCATGTCAATGAATTCGGTGGATAATGACTTGTATGTTTTAAACTGATTAGAATGAATTAGTGTGACGGATTGTCTAGCATTTATGATAAATGATGTTTATTTTGCAAATAGGTTTTTAAAAACATTTTTATATGTCACTTTTTATTAAAACTAGATGGGACCAGTGTTTCGTACCTGACTACTCCGAGAAGGAACATCCGAAACAAACTCAGAGGTTATAGTCTCTTTTAAGGTCCAGACATAATCTTGGTATAATACACACATGAAGACTATGCAGATTAGTGTCTAAGATGATCTTTTGAAGAAAGCACCACACAGATTTGAGTGGACCCGTCCAGTCAGTGCAAGCATTTGTCAGTTATCGTAGAGCTCGACTTGTAACTCAAGGAGCTCAACGTCACGACGAACAATACCAAAGATTTTTTTGTATTACCACCGCAAGTGTTGAATCTATCCACATAGCAATGAAGGTTTCCAATAAGTACATGCTAAGTACCACGTTGACTGACGGTCAGTTTTCGCCCTTATGTCCTGAGTTATAAGGTTGAAAAGTAGTCGACCGTCAGTCAACACGGTAGAACCTGATATGATCAAAGAGCGAAGTCAATTGTGTGAAGCATTCTACGAATCATGCTTTTTATCACACATCCAAAATAGGTGTAGGTACTGAGGCAAAACCGTGGAAATCGCATTTCATGTTTTTTTCCTTGTACAGATACAAATGAGTTATACATACTTAAGTATAGATATATTATCTAAGTAAGATAATAATTGTGTTTAGACAGTTTCTCAGATATACCACATTTAATAAACCGCAAATATAACTTTGTCATTCATACAAACACTAAGAAAAACAAACTTATCACAAAATATATGTTTTTCTTTTGCCGCTTTAACAAGAAATAATACAAAATAAAGGGGGCTGTCCTACCACGAATGTACGGAACCCTTCATGTGCAAGTCCGTTTTCTTAAGAGTACGTATTTCTCAGTTTTCACACACACGCACTCATAGTCTGTAGGATTTGCGATACGGTGTAATCCAATTTTTGTGCCAGAGCTAATTAATTTTAGAATGTAGTCATTTTACAATTAGTCTAACTGAACCTTTTTTTTTTGACGGGCGGAAAATCATTGAATAACCCGGGAGGGTTACTCTTGGGCAGAGCGAAAGGGAGTGTCAGACTTTTACTGACTAAAAACCACCCATGTTCCTTTTTAGCTCTTCATGTCGAGGCCGTGGTATGTCTTGCGAACAACCCGCAGCCCCGACGGGATCTAACTGAACCTTATGTAAGCCTACCTATGGGCTTTAAAATAATTTTCAAAAAATATACTTATTTGGTCATACGGAAACTAAGTACCTAGGTACTTAAGTTCCCAAACAAGGATGGCCTAGCATAGAAAAGAAGAAGAATTCTTATTTACTATTATAGTAGATCTTTAGAGTTAGGTAAATTATGACAACTAGCTATGCGCCCTACAAATTCTGTTCTAAACCTACTTAAATTAAAGTGCGATAAATTCAAAATCACTATTGAAATATTACACTGACGTGACTATCCGTGTGCCCGATACTTTTAGATGTTCTGTTACAAAGATAAATCTTTTGTTTTGACTGGAAACCGACACTAACACTAAACGTGATGATGATGGAATAGGAAAACATGATGATAGTTTTAAAATCTAGACTTACCTCGAAAGGATGACTCTCATCCACCAAAGCGTATGGTATCCCAAGAAACACTGCATAATCACCATCTCCCTTTAATCCTCTGATTGTTCCTTTAGCCGTAGTCACTACAGGGTTCTGCGACCCATCTCCATTGATACATTTGATTGTGAACAAAAAGAGTATTAGCTCCTTCATTTTTATTAAAAAACTTTTTTTATAAAACTCTGCCTGGCAATTGCGATATGAAATATCGGCCAGCACTTTAGCGGCTGTGTTTCAACAAACTGGCGAAGCAAACGACTGGTGATTTATAATTTTAACTAGAGACATGACTTTTTCGTTCCATTTCCACGAGACGATTTATTGCGAAATACGGATTTGAGTATCGCCAGACTGAACGTGTACTGATAATATTGTTTCATCTGTTATGTATGAAATTAATTAAAGTATTGTATGTTCGTAGGTAAGTAATTTTTTATTTTTATATTATTTTTTCAGGTCAGTATTGAATATCTCTGATTGTGGGGTCAAGGGGTCATTTGAGTTGAATTTATAATTAGACAAACAATCAAATGTGTCTAAAAACAAGGCCTTATCATAAAATACGATTTTTAGGCAAACGATACTCCCACGAGTAGGTACACGGGCACTACAGGGCACTGGGTTTTGCTGATTCAGTGAATTAGAATAATTTAAAATATTTTTATTGCCTTTTCGTTTCAGTCCTTTAACAGAGAGATGGAGCTTCATGTACGGCTCAGATCTCAAGTACGTAACGGCGTGGGGACATACAATTTGCCCACCTAACTTCTTGCACCGCAAACTCTCGCATTTGATCTATATTTACTGCATCAGTGAGCAGATTTCGCGTGGCTGAAGTTTTGGGCCAAAGACATTTGAATTTATTGCCATCGATACGCTAAGAACAGTTGTTTTAACTTCGATTTTCCATCGCTGCTCAAATCACAGTGAACTTTATGTTCGTTAGAATAGGGTTGATGTTAGTGTCGGTTTCCGAGGTACTCGTATAATATCAGTGAAATAACTGTTCTTGGGGTCAGCACATCCATTCTCCCCTGCCATCCTTCAAGCTATCATTTAGGTACTCCCTTTTCATTGTACCAGATGCTAGGCAAGTAAATGAAGAAATGTGACATTTACCGACCCGTACTGGGCCCGTGTTTTATTTTTTTTTGTTTTTGACATTTCGCAGGTCAACCTATGAGGCTGTCGTTTACTTAACCGGACTATCTTGTGGGTGCTTCGAGTGTGAGGGCTCCAGCCAGGGGCGAAAGACTTAGAAACTAAGCGACTACACGCTAAGCATGGTGGATAACCTAATTCCTTTCATAGTTAGGAGGCCTGGGTCCCAGCAGTGGGATATAGGGTGGTTAAAATAAAACAAAATCATTTCAATATTTCCTTTGGCTTTATTTCTAAACTTGCGAATCAGTTTCGCGGTCACTGACCACAAATTCAGCAGTATTCAGTACATACACATCTTAAAACAAAGTTCATTTCGACCGACCGTTCTTAATCATACAAATATATTATCACAAGTAAATAAAGCATTTTATATAACAGTTGTAGAATAAAACCAACAAGCTATCCTTTAGAAAAATATTTAATTGTTTTCACTAACTAGGCGACACTTAACTGAATGGCTAATTAAAAGTGCTGATGGATTTTAAACTATCGGTTAGGCACCCAGAGTCAAAATTCCAACATTGCAATTAATTTAGACTTAAGTGTTCACGACAATGATTAATTATTGGAAATAAAATGTCGTATATAATAACTGAAGCGGTTTATAAATATTTACATAGATACATGTTTACGAGTCAAAGCTTTACTAAATCTAAACGTAATTTAATTCTACAAAAAATAGTTAAGTAACTCAAGTTAAGTAGTTAAGGACAAATCTATACATTTCTACAAATTCGGTTTTTCCTGTGTATACGGATAGCTTGTTTTGTAACTTAAAATTTTATAACGCTACATTGACGCACTTTTTTATAACAATTAAAATAGTAAAATGTGCAGAAGATAGTTTTTTTTAACACGATATTCAAACTGTTCGTCTATAGAACTTTTAGACAATGCAAACAGACTTGGGCAAGCTACAATGAGCGTAGGATTTGAATCCCAACGCCTATGTCCAGCAGCGGGCTGTCATACTCCCCTCCAACGCTTCTTAGCTATGTTAAGAGTACTGGAGTTACGATTGTTTTTTGATGTCACTGAATAAATGACTGTATTAGTATTGTCTTTAAGTATAAAATTTGGCGCTCGCGCATATGCAATACTCGCGAGGAGATTCTGACTGCGTCGATTTATATAATGAAAGGCAATATTAATACAGTCCTTTATTCGGTAACACCAACGCCGTGAGGTTTTTTACTGGCCTTAGTAATAGGGATGTTTTCTGACAAAAAAAAAAATGTTTCTGTTCAGTCCGTCAATTAGATTATCGAAAATTATTGGATACCTACGTGTTTTTTGTTTTAACAAATTAATAAAAATTGATGAAGATAAAACATGTCAAAGGTCATGAGTGGGGACTTGCGACGTCACTTGCCGGTAAAAGATATACTGCGTCTTCATTTTTTGTTTACGGGACAAAAGAAAAAATATATTTTTTGGAATATATTGGACACTATTGTTTTCTACAGTATGATGTATTGTTATGTGGACGCACCAGTATCAAAGTAATAAAACAATTCAATAATTCCGCTTGCTTTGTCTTAAAGTTATTTCTACGAGCATCACAAGTCAACATAGCATAGTTAAGTATAACCACATAAAAGTAAATGTATGTTAGTCGGTGATTAGTCACAATATTATGGCGATACCTACAGTCCAACTGATTCTATATACAGATGATTTATTTATACAGATATAATTATGTGAGTTATTCCTCAGTATTGAACTAATATACAACGGGCTACATGTCGAATTGGTGATCTTGACTATACAATAGTAACTTTATATTGTCATCTTCCATGATCATCCATTATTATCTTCTTAGCGTGACGATGAAAATTTAAATTGAGTGAACCCAATTTTTGCTGGGGATATTGACTGTTTAAGGGTCCGTTCACAAAGACCGGCTCGGAGAGCATTGGCCGGCAATATTTCATACTAAGCAAGCACGTAAGGTTTGCTCTCAAGAATAAAAGAAGTGACATGTAAAAATAAACCTTATTACAATGACTCAAAACTTAGTTTTAAACGTGACAAAAATCTGCTCGAGGAGAGCAGATGACCGAACCGAACCGGTCTGTGTGAATGAACCGTTAGAAGCCTTCATCAGCTCCTGTGCAAGCTTGTTGTCCTGTCTATCCTTGATAGACAGGACAACAAGTGTCCCGTCGTTTGTGGGGCAACACCACATTTACACTCCAGGGCTGAATCATCAATAAATCTCCCAATTCATTATTATGGGCTCCTAATATTTCAACGCTATTGCAAGTGCCATGATTGCGGGATTACCTACTTAATAATGGATAATCATGAAAGATATCCCGTAACAGACAGTAAAAGTTTAGTTATAAACCGTGACAGCTTAAAACAGTGTTTTATACAATAAATAGTAGTTAGTATATTCAATGTGATAAAAGTTTGCAAAACAATTTATAGAAGTAGGTGAGAATAGTCAGAGGGACAGGGAGTCAGAAATATATATTATAATAATATATATGCAGGTCTTATTTACCGTAGAACGAAAAAATAGAATAGACCAGAGATCTTATCAAGGATAATATAGGACGGAATAACAGCAAAATCAGATTGCAACTTTTTTTGTGATATTTTTTCGTCAGCTGTTTTTAAACGTAGCAAAAGTAAAGTTCACGTCAAATAACTTTGCCCCTCTGAAGTTAGCCATTTGCAAAGATCGCGCAAGTGCAGTTACGTAGAAAATTATTTGAACAAAATAAATACATATTTTTAAAAGAAAACATAGTTTTATAATGCCATAATGCCCGCCCTCATGACTCGCGCATGCGCAGTTGCAGTTTTGTTCGTAATTTTGAGCCACTCGTAGCCAACTTCAGAGGGGCACAGTTATTTGACGCGAACAGTAATGACGTTGCGATTTAGTTCAACACCGAGCAGTGTTATTATTTAACGAGTAATAACTATTAATAAAAAAAAAACTTTCCAAATATAATCGTAATCACTAAAAATTTAACGTTAACTTACTTACAAAATTTCTAACGTAATTATCTTATAATACATAATAATTTGATAACTATGTGGACTTTAATGACGGGCTAGCGGCTTCTGTCACAACCCATCTTGGAATTTAAATTGTAAATGGAGCAACTGTGAAATGTTACTAGAAAATGCAGCAAATTAAAATGTTTATCATGATTTTAAATATGAATAGGAAACAAAATCTCATTATCACTATCTCATTTATGTAAAAACTTTTCTAGTAACATCCTCCAGTGTTAAAAACAAGAAAAAAAAAACTACAAAATTTTTTTTCGAGACAACACTGATTTCAAAAACAAGTATCATAGCTACCATCTTGATTTTTAAAATACATTCTAAAATAGTTGATAACTGACTTCAAATCTATCTACAATGATTTTCGTAAAGTTTTAGGATAGATAAATAATAATATAATTCTTATTAGAACTAAAGCCCGTTGGCACCACAGATTAAAAAACGCGACAAACGTTAAACGAATTTAAATCAACGTTTTGTTACAGTCAATCTTGGAAGAGTACTGTGATGATATTTTAGAACTGTTTAGTGATCTATGGTACAAGTGGGCTTAAATCCACATTAATAAATCAGTAGAGTTTATCCCAATTAATTTGGGGAAGAATGCCGCGACCCCAAATGAATTGGGATAAGGGCAAGAGAATGATGATGAGCCAATTTTCCTTGTACTTAATTACAAATGATTTATTAACATGGATTTTTGAAAAGAAAATACTACAGTCGTTATTGCACCTTAATCATTTATCCCCGATTCCCTTATTCGAAGTGTTTCTATAGAATATAATAATTTGCTCGACTCTTTCAATCTATCAGGCACTTTTATATAAAGAAAACTTTAATATTGAAGTATTTAATGTGTTTTTTGAGCTTTTATTTCACAGCAAGCTATAATAGGAATAAACTTCATGGTTGGTTGGAAATGTATCTAGATATGGCAAAACTGTGGACTTGGATACATCATCTGTTGCTTTTTCCAACATATTGAGGTCGGCTTCCTGTTTAACCGGATGCAGCTGATTACCAGTATTTTACATATAGCGATTGCCTATCTGGTCTCCACAACCCAGTTAGTACCAAGTAATATGAGACCTCTTTAGTCTTCTTAGCGTGTCGTTGGCAATCTAAATTGTTTACTGACCAAAAAAAAATATGATTCTAATTAGTCCGTCTGTTAGATTATCGAAAAATATTGGATACGTATTTTTTGTTTTATCAAATCAATAAAAATTGACGAAGATAAAACCCGTCAAAGATTTGGGTGGGGGGCTGTGACGTCACTCACCGGTAAAAAATGTCATACTGTCAATGTCTTAGAATATGACGTCACACGAGTTTTCAAAGCACTGTATCGTCTTCATTGTTTGTTTACGTGAAAAAAGAAAAAATACGTGTCCAATATTTTTTGGAAATCTATCTGACGGACTAATTAGATTTTTTTAGGAAAGTACCCTATTGTGTCGGCCTAGATCTGAGCTAGTACTTTGGCGCTCTCGGTATCGTCCATCAGTTCCTGTAGTGAACAACCAACAGGGCATGCAGGACATGATATTAGGTGGCCCATTGTTTGATGATAAGAATATATGATATTAAGACTGGTTGTCAAACTTTCGGTCCACTAACTACCTGTAAACACTGCTTTACTGTGCTAGAAAATCTCAAAAGAAGGTGTTGTACCATCTTAAATTATTGTGACTGAAAAATATGTGTTTATTTTCCAAAATATTTATTAAGATTTTTTTACATTATTTAGACATAAGTACTCTAATCAACACCTAATATATTTAGAAGTACACAGTTTGTGATATGAACTCCTTTGTCAGTCCGTGGTTAGTAATTTTTTTTTTATTGTCAAGTGTGCAGTTAGTAAATATTGATTTTAATTTTCGTAAAGTTTTGACAGTCAACGAATGATTAGGGAAATTGATTGTTAAGCGAAGAGGCCACCAAATATGATTGTTTATATGATATGGTAACAAAACTCTGATTGAACATATTGTCTGAATTGAAATCACAAATCTTCGACAGTGTGAAATTGACAGCCTATGTGAAATTGCCGTGTTACTCGGCAAATGATTTAACAATGAACAACCCTGACTGTACAAGACAGATGTTAGTGCCAATCCTGTACTTATTCCTTTAGCAAACTGACTTGATTACATGCAACCTGCTTACACCAGAGGCCCTAGCAGGAGCGTGAGAAGTAAACGTAACGTTAACACGTCGATTTTTGAATCGATAATTTAAATATCGTATATTAAATTGCAACAAGCACAATCATTAACACTCATAGTTATTAATCCAGTCTTAAAATTATGAAAATATTAAACAGCTGCTGCTTTTCTTATGTTTACTTTTAACTTTGCTATTATTTTGTTTCCTCCGTGGCTAATTTGTACTTTTTATTTCTTTCTTTACATGTAAAACGGGTATTTTTAAAGTTAAAATCGATATATTTACATTACGTTTACAGGGCGCGCTCGTATTAGTCTCTGGTTTCTAAATATTTCTTTTAACATTCTATATCTATCGTTAGTGGTTTATTTAACTGTAAATTGACGATATAACCTGAAATATTACATTATTTACTCCCAATAACAATTTTCTAAAATACGTCACATTCGAGTGGATAGCACGGAAGCTTTAGGACACAAGTTTTAAGCGTTTTTAGTACTTTATTATATAAATATAATCGAAGTTTAACGACTAATTGCTTTGATCGCTCGCCCATTCAGCTTAGACCCCGATCTTTGTCGATTGCGATACATATCGATACTTTTATTGAGATGATCTATACTAATAAATCTGTTTTTACTTTGATTGCGCATAACTTTGGGACTACCTACCTCCTCTTAGTCTTGAGGAAGGTCATAGGCTTATATCACGCTACGACCACTAGGAGCAAACCGAGAATCGAGTCTCACCACAGGGCATAGCTAGTCATTCATAAAAGTATCAATTTATGGTCCGAATCACATTTATTAGCATTGCTTCTCCTTTTCCATAAAATAGCAATTTTATTTGAAGATTCGTACAAAATAGCTATTTTATTTATCAACGTCAACTTTACACAATCATAGTTTAAAGACACAACATTCTGTTCAATCAAAACAGTATCGTACGCACAGGCACTAGAGCTCAATTTACCGTAACATAAAGGTACATACACACTGGGCGGGCGACAGAGCCTCTGTAAGGGAGCGTGCTCACTCGGTGCAGTCAGACGGTCAGACAGTCAGACTTACAGAACAGTCAGTGAGTCAGACGTTCATAAGTCCAGGTGGTGAGGCGTTGAGGATGATTGCGCTGGTAATGCTGCTACACCTGGAAATGGAGAACATTAATATCTTTAATTTGGCTCGACTACGACGGAGTTCAAAAGAAAAGGTAATGTTTTACGCAATATTTGTTTGCTGGGAAACAACTATTTTTTTTTGGGTCAAAAATCACATTTTACGGTAAAACTCAATGTAGCGCTGTTAAAACATTCTGCTAGTTGATGCTTTGAATAGTAAACGGGTCATGGAGGTAATTTAAGTAAAGTTATAACCTGAAAACCTAGTATTTACAAAAACAGTTGTGAAAATTTTGGAAGTTTGACCCGCAATATCTCCGTAACTAGGAGGTTCCCAGGTATGGTCTAGAACAAAAAAATGATCGCAGTGGTGGGGAGAACAAGTACCCTTCGTTTGCGTTAAGGGTACTTTTACACTCTATATATAAACTTACCAATCTGTCCCTGTGTCTCAGTGTTAATAGAGTGCTCGTCAGAAATAAGTAGCGGCTGTGTGTCGTGCGGCCGCGCGGTGTGCGCGTGTGCGCTGGCCGAGCGGGCGCGGCGTGCGCGACGCGTGCGGCGCTCGGATGTCACGCCCACTGTTGGGACCACTGTGACGGCCGGCAGCAGGGCTTCTCTGTCGCCTGTCTCCACGCTGCCAAAACAATTACTTGTATGTTGTAAAATAGATCTTAGATGCCTGGGTAAGCTTAGTTTACAATGACAAACTAATACGGTGCTGTTATGCGTGTGGACACGACCCACACCAGCTTGTCCGCCCATGTGTCACTGTCACTTACTTTCTCATTTATTGGAACGAAGTTCCTTATCGCGCGTTGTGAAGGGGGGCTAGACGGAAAAAATTCTTACGAAAAGTTGTCACGACAATTTTTGCTATAGTAAGCTATTGTAAGCTGTGCGGCGTCGCATGTTTCTCTGTCTGTCTCTCTCTCTCTTATAGAAAGCAAGCCAGATATTTTCATTTCTACATTTCTTTTTTTTTTTTACATAAAAAAAAAATAATAACAATAACTTCGTTCCATCCGGGTGTTCCTTGACACCTCTCAAGTTTTAGTTTTTTTTTAATGTTTCAGAAATAAGAACACATAGTAACGTTAGTAAGTTGAAAGTGGAAATCTGGTTGACATCAAATACAGTATTAAGAGTAAACAAGCCAACGGCACGAACTAGTTGGTGGGCGGGGTTAAAATGCATGCTATTTCATCCGACATCACGAGCGAAAGGGATAGACGCTGTGATGAGCAGTAAGGAGCTAGTGCGCGTACACATACGCACTCCTGACGCATACATACGCGACTTCATTGAAGACTGCACGACAGCGGCGGCGTGTGATTGTGTGCTATCGGTGGCGCGTATGCGATTCATGTTTGAATACGACATGAACTCAAACAAATAGGTTTTAGAACTTAGGATTATCACTGTATGAAACGTAATAATATACACCCAATTTACCTAGTTGTTATTATGAATGGTCCAGCTCCCACTTACTACTAACCTGCGACTTTGCCCTCGTGACAATGTGTTCTCTTGCGAAAGTGTGGACATTATTATAAGTAGAATAATGTAGGTAGAGATTGTTATTATCAACAAATAATTTCATGGATTTGACTTTTTTTTGTTCTCTTCTATGTTTTTGTAGGTTGTGCAATTTTAGGTACATACAGTATGTACTATTTATATTATATTTATGTATATTAGGTAGGTACCTACTATTTATGTTAAACAGGTAGGTATTTAACTATTTACTTACCCTAGCTAGTTACGTATAGCTATAATAACCCACAGGCGACTCCTCGTAAGTACCTACAGAGAGTCAGGATAACTGCTTTTTCTACAGGCTTGTTGTTGGTTCATCAAATAAAAAAATGTTATTTTGTTAATTGTTTATTGGCTGTTTATTTACAATAGCGGTCAATAATACAATAATCGTTTACAATAATCTCTTAGTAGCTACCTATATCAGTTATCAACAATAAGCATTGTGTAACCACAGGGACTAGCACAAACGTCAGTCAAAATAGTACGGACGAAGAGGCGCGGCGCGGGGCAGGACCGCGAAAGGGTGGCTCGCGTACCTATAAGCGCTTGATAAAAGCCGCGCATGTTTGATCCGTGCCGCCATGTCGCCGCGCCGCGCCGGTTTTATGACAGTAGGTAAATTATACGACGACGTAGTAAACTAGCGTAATGGATGTTGCAAAAATAAGGAGCCAGTATTTATATTGTGGGAGAAGTAAAGATGTTTAAAATATATTCAGTAAATATTTGTTTGGGAACTACCTACTAAAAATAGAAAAACAAAAACATTTTTGCAAAAAAGTGTAAAATAACTTTAGTCGATGACAAAAAAACTAAAAAAATGAAACGTATCGGTATAGTGTTGATGTGTGTGTATACGCCTTACCTAACCAACCAACGAACGACGGATTAGCGACAAATGTCACAAGGTAGTGTGCGACAGAGGTAACGCTCTACGAAGCTGAAACCAGCTTATCATTCCACTTTAGAAATAAGATTTAGAATTGCAGTTTAGAAATAGAAGCAGGTAGGTAGCAAATTAAAATCGATCTCGGAAAGCCATTTTTCTAGGAAAACGCGGATCTAACAGTTCTGGTAGCACACATTTAAAATAAAATTGTTTTAATTTATTTATTTTCTCTTGTGTCCAAAATGTTGGATCATTTTCAATTTTTTCTATTTCGATGCCTTTTGGCGTCCAAAATACAAAAAAACAAAATTTTCTACGTGTTATTTTGAGTTGGCCTTGTACCTGGTAATAATAATTGTGGTTATGTTTTAATTTTATACCGTCTTCGGTCTCCGTACAAAACGTTACTTTTTTTAAACGAATTGCCTCTATTGGCGTATAAGCTGATGCTGACGCTGGACATTTTACCTCAACAATACTGTCGGTCCCCAGTAAACCGTCAGGAGACGCACCAAGATATGGATTTTCTATGTCTATAAACAAACCGCATGGTATAACCGTTTGTTCAATTTTTTTTTCTAAATCTGCTATTGCAGTAGCTTCATGTGATTTGCCATATCTTGTTGCGTCGTTACCTGTAAAGGTTGAATATAAAATGGTTTTTACTAAAGATGTACAAGGCGTCGAATTCTTCATTTTGCAAACTTGCCCAAAAATGGAAGCTGTTAGTCGTTTTTTGCGCTCAACGATCCATAGATCGGAATTACCTTGGGCAACTGTTCTTTTTTCTAATGCATTAATTTCTTCAGCAGTAATTTTAAGTGCAAGTATAAATTCCGTTTTCTTTTTTTCAAAAACTTCCTGAGGCATATCAGGAACTTCGATTACATCACCATAGTGTTTGTCTGCCATTTTAAAGCGCTTAATTCTTTTATTACCTTGAGCTTTATCTGCAGCGGTTCTTTTTCGTTGTTTTGTCAGTATATTCATTTTTTTTTGTACATATTTATCAGTGTATGTATACATATTTTCAGGCGCGTCTGGACATACAGCGTTTTGCACTTTACGCAGAAAACTATAACCTTTTGAATTATAATGTCCTGCTGCTGCAAAACATCTCGCTTCGTAGGTGCCTCTTCGTGTAAAATTTACTCTTTTTCCTGCAAGAAATTTGGCGACAATTGCATTAAATTGTTCTGCCGGATTATTTGTTTCCTTCAACAATAAACTTTCAGCGTTTTGAAGCAGCCACCCAAGATTTTCATAAATATCGTTCCACATGCCGCATAATTTCAGCTGTGGAACTAGATTTTCTTCTATTTTTTTCTTGCAATAGTATGGTTTGCAACTATCATGGCAACCAAACACGTGGCATGGCCCATTCCGTAAATCTTCTTTGAGGACTAAAAACTTCTCTGCTGTTGGAACCTCAAGTTGTCTTGCGTGTGCAACAGCGCCTGTGACAGCATTATATAAGCGCCGTACTCTATCTAAAAGAACTTTCCTATTACTAACAGGGACAAAACCAACTTTATTTTCAGTTTTTTTTCCGATCTTTCGAAGTTTATTCGAATAATTCCGAAGTAGATGGTTGCTGCACTCTATCTTCCTAATGTGAACGTCGGGACCATATATCAAAGAGTCTCTGAGGGCGTTCGTTACGCTACTGTCTCCATCTCCTATTATTTTTGTGTACTTTACACCATGCATTTCCACGCTGACTTTAAAACCGTCAACAATGGCCGATGTCTCCATTTCGGTAGACGGACCAGACCAATTTTTGTAACATTCATGCGTTCTTATTGGTTTTTTTTTATTCTTACCTAACGCGCAAATGCAACAGTACGAATTTTTGACTCCAATATATAAAACCTTTTTCGTTCTATGCCCTATAATGCAACCCACACCAGACAAAGAGTTAAAATTTGTTCCATAGCTCCGCTTAGCCCATGAGCCGTCTGTCACGACGGTGATACAAGGTACACCTTGACTATCGACTTCGTGATTCTCAAAAGCGAGACGCCTTTCTTCCACACCTGCTTCTAACATAAACTGCAATGCTATATCTTTTTGTATTGTGGAAAGCTCTTTATTTTTTTTAAGATAATACTTTTCACTCATATTTGGCATGTTTATACTTGCGCATATTTCGTCAAGCTGAGCCCATCCGTTACCAGTTTGTGAAACACCTTCTAATATATTTAAATTAATAGGATTTTCTTTAGATTCTTGATAACATCTTTGAGATCTAATTATTTCTATTTTATTGCACAACCTGCATTTCAAATAAAATTCTGAATAAAATCCAGTTCTTTGCTCTTTTATAAAGTCGAAGAATTGAAAATTACATTGAAATGGATGATGCGAAATATTTTTAATTTGCTCGAAGAGATATGCGATATCAACAAGCCTATTACCTTCTAAAATTCTATTTATGTTGCTACTATCCTTACTAATCATTTCAATAGGTAGATTGATTTCTGAATCGGAATCGCTGGATTGGTTGCGTGGTGATGTCAGTTCCACCTGCGTGACCGGTGTGATCCTGTAAACACAATATTTTATCAGAACGGCCAACGACATACGGTTATGAAATTACTTTCAAATACTGATTATACTTACAAATCCGGTGTGTTACTTGCAGAAGCAACGTCGGGCTCTATGATATCCCAATCGCTGTGATCCCGACAATTATCGGAACTCATTATAGTGCTAGGTACTAAATTTTTCCATTTTGTCGTTGAAGGTTCATTATGTACTTCCGCTTGAACTATAATTTGCTTCGATGACCCTTCAGGTGACCTAAATAACATAAATTAAAAATTTGTGAAAACACATATCTACTCATCATGGTTTCTTCTAATGAAATAAATACCCACTAAAAACATTTTCAAAGACGAGACTGTAGGACTCGCATTGTCAAAAAGTTATGAGATCTCATGAAGAGCTTACTTACCAGTTTGGCGGAAGAGTTGCCACAATATTTGCTTCACGTAGGTTCTTGGCGACATTTGGAGAACTTATTAATATATCCGCAGAGCACCTAAAAAAAGAAAGGTAGATATATTTCACCGGACGATAGCAAACTCCGATTATAAAATGCCTATCTTGAGAGATCATAAACTCGATGTAAAAGTTGTACCTTTACCTAAAAAACTTGTATTATTATGTCTTTTATTTATTTTCTTACATATAATTTACATTCTTAAATATTTCATACAAAACTTGTAAAAAAACATTTAAAAATATAAAAAATAGTCGTCCACCGGTGACGGGAGCAGGGTCTAAGCTACCGGTGGTTAGGGCCCCAAAGACAGGAAAGTCGGTTAATGAGTTTTACCTTCTATCATCAGGGCAACCTAATACCCTGAAAGAATACAACTATCACTTTGTAAGTACGCATAGTTCTGAAAGAATTTTCTATCAACTCCTAACCGTTGAGTAGTTGTACCTTCCATCATCATCAGTGAATCCACATGATATTGTGATGATTACACGCAAATACTTGAACAGGTTTAGAAAATATATGGAAAACGTCATAAGTGCCTATAAAGTTTGAGGGTTGCCCTCGATTTCCCCGGGATCCCATCATCAGATCCTGACTTGGTGACAATGGAACCACCTCGGGTCAACCTAATACCCTCAAAGAATACAATTATCGCTCCTGAGTATAAATAAGAAAGAATTTTCTTTCAACTCCTAACGTTGAGGAGTTGTACCTTCCATCATCATCAGTTAATCCAGATGATATTGTAATGATTACACGCAAATACTTGAACAGGTTTAGAAAATATATGGAAAACGTCATAAGTGCTATAAAGTTTGAGGGTTGCCCTCGATTTCCCTGGGATCCCATCATCAGATCCTGACTTGGTGACAATGGAACTACCTCGGGTCAACCTAATACCCTCAAGGAAAACAATTATCGCTCCATAAGTGAGTATAAATAAGAAAGAATTTTCTTTCAACTCCTAACCGTTGAGGAGTTGTACCTTCCATCATCATCAGCGAATTCACATGATATTATGATGGTCAGACGCAAATACTTAAACAGCTTTAGAAAATATATAATATGAAAAACATCATATGTGCCTATAAAATTTGAGGGTTGCCCTCGATTTCCCTGGGATTCCATCATCAGATTCTGATTTGGTGACAATTGGACCACCTCGGGAGTATACCTATTCGAACACAAAAATAATTTTGAAAATCGGTTCATTAATAACGGAGATATACGACAACAAACATACAAAAAAAACATACAGACGTGTTGAGAACCCCTTCCTTTTCGGAAGTCGGTTAAAAATAAAATTTCATACTTCATCAAATTCATCATACAATAAAATCATAATAAAATAACAATCAAAACAACACAAAATAAATAGAAATGAAATTAAAATGAAAAATTCTAACACAATAATTATAATAAAATTCTTAGACTTTATCTGAATGAATTAAAAAAAAAAAGCTTGAGAGATTATAAATTGTGTGATAAATTGTGATCGGTAAGTAGGTACATTTTTCTATTGTGATACTGGTATCTTGGTAATTATTAGGTAAGTACAAAGAAAAAGAACTTACGATTCAGACATAGTCATTGTTGCAGGAATATTTTCTTTATTTTCATTTATAAATCTCCCTTTTACTCTGCACCTCTTTTTGCGAGCGACACTTGGCCATTGGCTGGTCTTTTTGCTTATACGTTTATCCTTATTTGGCTCTGTAACACAAAAGATTATTCTGTATGTTAGTTTCTACCTATGTAGTTCATATTATTCTGTAAGAAATCAAATCTATCCAAAATATACTATAATGCTATAGCAAAACTGCTAACTACTATTTAATTTAGTACTTAGAAATGATCGCTCTCACTACATATTGTAAAACAAAGTCTCTGCCGCATCTGTCTTTCTGTCTGTCCGTCCGCCGATTTTCTATTAGATACCTACTATAAATCACAAACTCAAAAACTACGGCACGCATTTTCATCCACAACGAAGTTATAGGAGGTCGAAAATGGCCTAAACTGTGTCGAGAAAAGGATGGTACGGCCGCCGTGCCGCTTTATTGCTCGACTTGGCGGGGGCACTGCCGTGCCCCCAGATATGACGTAATTTGCCAAGCCGTTTTTCCCTATTAGAGGAGTCAGAGTCTCCTAATATTAGAGTAAGTCCAGGAAACTATCCCTAATGCTATGGAACCACGGGTAATTAAAATTACTCGTAGACCCGGTAATGGTTCGACCCGCCCCGGGACCACGGGTAACGTCTGAATTAAAATTACTCGAGAAGTCGAGACAGAATATATCACTCTCAGCGAAACGAATAGCATGGGGATGGCGCCGCGAGGTGTAACAGTTGGTCACTATAATAGGTATAACCATTTTCATCATAATATTGCGTAAAAAGTAAGTAGGTAGTTATTATTAGCTACCTACCTGCTTTAAATTTTATCAAAACATGTTTTTTTTTTATGGTGGGTGGAAAATCATCAAATAACCCCTCCCGCTCTTGGGCAGAGCGGAAGTTATCAGACTTCTACTGACTAAAAACCACCCATGTTCCTTCTTAGCCCTTCATGTCGAGGGCGCGGTATCTCTTGCGAACAACCCGCAGCCCCGACGGGCGTCGGTCCTTGCGGGCCCCTTCCATGTTGCTGACATCTCTTTGAGGCGCGCGTGGAACACGAACGCGCCGTCGACACGCCCTGTCGTCGTCATGAGACGGACGGACGGCGAGCTTACCCATCACTCACCGTCCACAGGCCCGCGTCTACGGTGGCCGGAAGCCATCACGTAGCCCCCGACGCCCGGAGCGCCTCCCGCGGAAGCTGGGACGAGAGGTTCTCTCCCTCTCAGGTTCCGCCACCTCCTTCGCTAGCATCACTGCTTCGCAGAAGGAGGCGACGGCGTCCCGTTCCTCCTCGCCCCGGACCATGGATTGCACCAGGGCCGGACGCGAGAGGTCGCCGCCGCCGATCGCCGCTACGAGAACACGGCGGGGTTTCGCCCAAGTGGGACACACCTCCACGGTGTGCTCCACCGTGTCCTCCGGCCGATCCACACAATGGTGGCATCCGGGCGCTTCCTACCGCCTAATTCGGTGCATGTACCTCCCGAAACAAAATGTGTCTGGTGAGTACCTGCGTCAGACGGAAGGTGAGGGCGCCCGTGGCGCCTCTCCAGCATCAAACTTTTGTGTAGGTCGCACATTTTATTATACCTACAGCAACTTTAGTTGGCCCGGCTTTAGCATTGGACACAAACAAAAGGAAGCTAGGTATTTATCTATAATATAAAAATGAATCGCTAAATATGTTGGTAAGCGCAAATCTCGAGAACGGCTGAACCGATTTCGCTAATTCTTTTTTTAGAATATTCCTTGAAGTACGAGGATGGTTCTTACGGAGAGAAACATTTTAAAAATTGCCTGAAAAGGTCTAAAAACAACACTTTTCTATAATCCCATACAAAAGATACGTAATAATATTTAAAAGTTAATTTGAACTTTAGTACCATACCATAAAGTTCAAGTGTTAGCGGGGAGGTTCCGGGAAGGCAAAACAATTCAGTGACGTTAGTGTGTCAACTTCAAACAGACCATACGTCATGTCAATAATATACAACGTAGTAGGTAGTACGTAGTAGGTAGGTAGTAGGTATGTAGGTACAAAAGATGGCATTGCAACGCATGCCGGGAACAGCTAGTTCTAAATAAAGATGGAGGTGATACCCAGTAGGTACCTACTTTAAAATTCTAAAATGAGCGTAAAACATTAGAATTAAATAAATAAAAGTCACGTCACGCCCTCATGAATTTTACAAAGTAATTATGTACCTACGTAAGTGTAATAAAAGATTCCACTTACCCATTTTACTGTTTCTTGAATTGCTGAAGATCACTTCACATGAAATCACTGACGCAACAAGTCCAAATTCAAACGCCGCCCGTAGGTATAATTATCAATATCAAATCGGAATCCAAAGTCCAATGCCAGGGTCAGTAAAATTAGAGACAAATTAAAAATTCAACACAAACTATCACTACTTATAGATATAACGGTATCCAAAATCCAAGCCAGGGGTCAATGTTATCAAATAATAATTATACTCGTACGCTATCACAATATCAGTCACATACACAGTAGTACAGTACGCGCGTAATTACGGTGACGTATGCAGCAGCCGACTGTGCGTGGGCCTGCGGTGCGCGGGCGCCGGGGTAGCAGCAAAACAAATGAGCATGTGTGTGCACCCACACACACTACGCACACACACGCACTGCGCGCCTCCCCTCTTCCCCACTGACCGGGGAGGCAAGTTGCAGCGAAATGCAATACGATTTACAACTAAAACGGGCGCGCGAAATTTTCTATGCAGACCTTTGGTAGTATGGATACTATGAAAAATCTATTGAATGTATCTGTTCAAAATAAAATTATATGAATTTATTGATAACTAATCTATCCCTGTATGGTTTCACTTTTTTCTTTTTCATACTAAATACGTTATATAATTACGCCCAAAGATGAGTTAAAATTAGTGCTAAAATATGAAAGTTTCGACGCTCATAACTTCAAAATCAATATTTTTTTTCCAATTCTGCTTCCATACAGGGCTAGATAATGACAAGACCAGTTGATACAATTTTTAATTTTGAACCTACACCGCCAAACAGAGGAGTAATCACCATACTACGTTTGTATGGAAGAATGACTGGCTTGTGCAACCTTAAGCACACCATCATGAAGTGGAAGGTATGGGGGGAGGCCTTTGCTCAGGAGTGGGACAATACGGGCTAAAAAAAAAGACGTGTGGCACATGGAGACTGCCGCGGTAAAGCTATTGCATAGCATTTTTTATCAACTTATGCAATTATAATTATTTATTTATTTTATTAATGCAGTATTTTTTTTCCTTTTTTTTTTTTTTTTTGTTATTAATTCAAGTTACACTTTGAGCGTGGTGACCGATAAAAAAACATTTTTTTTTCTTTTATTAAATAAATGAGATGTTAATATTGTTCACCGCTGTGCCGGTCGGAGTGGGGGGTGTTAGGTTTTTTTCGTTACGGAATTTCTGGATTTGGTCCCCACGCTCAAGGCCCGCGATAGAAGCTATGCAATAGCTTAAAAAAAAAAAATTATGATACTGTTAACTTGTAGCATTCTACTGCTGGATAAGAAAGGCCTCTTCCCATGACTCAGTTGTTTCCATGTATTGTTTAATCAATCAAACAAAATCTATAAACTTAGATTTATTAAAACAAAGTCGCGGTCGCTGTCTGTCCGTCCCTATGTATGCTTAAATCTTTAAAACTACGCAACGGATTTTGAAGCGGTTTTCTTTAATAGATAGAGTGATTCAAGAGGAAGGTTTGAGTATATAATTTGACCGACATTCACGCGGGCGAAGCCGCGGGCATCAGCTAGTGATTAACATTTTAAAAGATTATACTTACGTATCGTCATTAACGTGATTCGTTTCGTCGTCATCTTCAGTAGGTGTCGCTACCTGTAACAACACAATCATATATCTGTTAGTCACTACAATTAAAGGTTGCTCAACAAAGACTATGAGACCAACTTCAAGAGATCCTAGTAAGAAAATTAATCTACGATATTTTGCTAGCAGTATGTGTAAGCAGCAGGGCTATTGCGTATCTTATTAAATGTCAGTGGCTATCATAGTGTCCATCGATTAACTGTCAAATGGTTCCATTTTGTACCAAATCATAACCATTTGACAGTTAATCGATGGGCACTATGATAGCCACTGACATTTAAAAAGATACGCAATAGCCCTACTGATCGTGAACGGGAGTTGGGGCGAATTACATTCAAAAGCTGGAACAAAAGTGTTGCGGCGAAGCTTCGGAGGCTTGTGTCATGGCGACAAGCTGCGTTAATGGGGATAGCAACTGTGAAATAGCTAGGCTCACGCCATCTACAATTAACTATTAACTGTCTTTCCCAGGTTCTGTGCGATGAAAATGCAAAATAGGTAATATTCTGTATATATAAAAGGCAAAGCTGACTGACTGAGGATCAACGCACAGGCCAAAGCCTTAGGGATACTAACTTAAAATTTCACACACGTATTCCTCTTTTGACGTAGGCATCCGCTTAGAAACGATTTTTCAAAATTCAACCCCCAAAGGGGTGAAATAGGGGATGAAAGTTTGTATTGAAAATCGATATTTTTACGCGGGCGAATCCGCGGGCAAAGGCTAGTTTTATAATAATTTGACGCGGGCGAAGGTGTTGGGCGACAGCTAGGTAACAACGCGTAGGTTACCTCAGCGTTCCCCGCGGTCTGGTTGCCCCTCAGGCGCGACATGAACCGCGCGGCGCGCACGAACGGGTTCTCTGGTTGCTCCTCGAATGTGCCGCCCTGGAACATTACACAGTACACTCATTAGCATTTGGATTATAATAGCATTTAAGTTACGCGTTATAAGTCGCCATGCTCTGAATCACTTGAAATGTTTTAGGTCACGTTTATGCCAAAGGAAGTATATTTTCTAAGGGGGAGGCCTCTTGGTGATACGTCGTGAGGTTTTAGGCCACCCCTCCTCACCCTACCTGAAATTACGTGTATTTTATATTATTCAAAATATCGGAATTTTGTATATTTTTGAGACACAGTCTCGCTTACTTTTTACACTTTCACACAATTCAATGTGATGGTAAAAAATATTTTATACGTCACATTGAATAGGATTTTCACACTGAATTCATAAGAAATGTTAACAACAAGTACTCTATTTTAATAAGTCAATACCAAAAAACATCATATTAATTCGAAGTTAAAATCTCTTTTAAAGTTGTGTCTCAATACAACCCTGTGTGTTCACACGATATGTATGCACATGAAGGGTTCCGTACCATTGTAGTCGATATTGAGAGATTATCTCAGTTATTTTAGCACCATAGACTTCTTATAGGTTTTCCTGTAATCTATAAGTGTTGAACTATTTTTTCTAGATTTTAGGCTCAGTAGTTTCGGAGATTAAGTTATTATTAAATAGGCTTCTTCTGGGTTAACTCGTTCCATCGTCGACCTCATGTCTGCCCCTAGGGCAAGATTGAGGTCAAGAGTACGCCCATGTCAAATAAAAAATATATATATATATAAGGGGGGGGGGGGGGGAATGGTTAGACAGACACACGAGTGATCCTATAAGGGTTCCGTTTTTTCCTTATGAGCTACGGAACCCTAAAAAGGTGAATGGTAGTGTTACCTGCGTAGCGTTGTTATCGTTAAGCAGCGGCTCAGTGTCGGTGGAGTCGGAGTCAGTGTTCACCCTGCGCCGCTCGCCGGCCGCGAACACGCGGCGCTTGCACACCGGGCACACGCGCTTGTTCTGCGTCAGCCACGGGTCTATGCACACTGCGTGGTACGCTGCAACGTAGATATAGGTTCACTTAGTTATCGTTGGTCATATGTATGTTAATCTATAAGGTAATATATCTATGCCAGCAAATAAATACATTTTTTTAGCCTATATTGTCCCACAGCTGGGCAAAGGCCTCCCCCATAGTCTTCCACTATTCTCTCCGTGCTTATCTCGCACAAAAACCTCCAAGTCGTCACGACAGCGCTTTCTAGGCCTCCCTCGGGGACGACGCCCGTCTTCTGGCGTATACGTATACTAGAAAGAAAACATGCGACAGGAGACTGCGATTAAACCATGTGGTTTTAACGACACGCTTCGAGTCAACGAGAGGATGTCGGAATTCTAACAATGGGTGCACATCTAAGTACCTTACATAACATCTTTCTCACTGAGGTCCCTTGCTGAACTTGCAGGTGGGTATCTTGTGTGTAGTACTCACCGTGCGCACAGGGCAGGACCCTCAGCCTCTCTCCCTCCTGGTAGTCATCGAGACAGATGGCGCACGTGTCGTACGGGTCTCCCTTGCTGAACTTGCAGGTGGGTATCTTCTTGAGCGCTCGGCTAGGTAGCCTGTGGCGACGCGCGCGGCGACGGTCTTTTATGCATTTCACTATCTGGAATTGTTATGATAAAGTTATTTAATGCTATGCTAATAAGTCGTTCAACTCTGTTATATAAATCTTGAGCCCAGAATGACAGCTGTCACTTTTTCTGTGTAATGATTTTGTCTCAATTATTTCATTGAAAACTGAACCTTATTGCCTAGCGCATACGTACCATAAATACAAGTATAACGAGCAGGCACAGCACCACAACAATCGCGAATGGCAGCAGCAGGTGTGTGTTGATGTTGAACGGGAGGTCGCCGTTCACCATTATATAGAAACTGAAAAATGCAACAGGAAAATTATATAATATTTTACAAAAATAGAGGTTATAGTTTCATTGGATTGATCGTAGCTGTTGGCATTCTGTAGTTAATGCTTACACTCATAGGGATAAGTATTAGAAAGTGGGTAGTAATAGTTTTCACTTTTTGAAACTGTGATCTAAAAAAACTAACAACTCATTTTCATACATTTCACAACATCACTTTTAAAGCAAAACATTTCAACAAAACTGCACTTATTTACGACACATGGTCAATCCTTATTCCCTAGTTATTGAATAAGACCTATACACTAAAAGTTTTTACTCATAACGAATTTCAGTAATTGCACAAGATTACACGACTATTTCACATATACAATCAACCAGCACGCGCTCGAAACAGTCACAAATTAGTTCACACAACGTGTGTTATGTGAACTTATTTGTGTCTGTTTACCGGTATCATTGACAATCAATATTTCATAACAATAGTAATATACTATTACGTCATAGTTTTTCAGTAAGGTAAATCTATTGTAGGTAGCCCGCGAAATTCAATATTCCATAGGATATTTTTGCAAATAGAGCTTGGATTTTTTTTTGTGAATGAAAATATATTTAGTGGTAAAAAAATAACTAAATTTTGACCATTAAAAAGATTATTAAGGGCCTCAACATTTAATTAAAACTACAAATCATCATACTTTCCCGAAATAGTCTTATTTAGAGTCATTTTCGAATTAATTTATTGATGTAACATCATAACATCACGCCCGTAATGTTTAACTTGTTATATTGATGAAATCAGAGTATTATAATTAAATGTTACACTTTATCATAATTGACTCGAATTGAACTTCAAACAACATATACAGCGTACAACAACGCCGCCATTTGCAAAAAAAAAAGCGAGAAATTTTAAATTTCGCGGGTTTCCGCGATAAATTTACATTATTATTATGTTTAACTTACCCGTTTCCGTAAACGTACTCGTCGGACAGTATGAGCCCCGCGAGGTCACTCACGAACACTGAAGGTATATCTATCCCCTCCGCATTTTTTGCTGACATAGTCTCTGCAAAAAACGGCGATAAACAAACATCATTCACAACTTGTGAAACAAGACAATGCGGCAGAATTACCACATTAAGTTTGTAGTTGGTGAAAAAAGGAACTAATTTTAAATGTATTGAATTTGACAGGTCGGTGTGAAGTTTCCTTGGCGAGTGGCGCCACTATTAAAAGTATGATTAAATTGGTTTCCAGTCTCGTTACTTGCGTTTATAGCGTGTGTCATAGCAATGGCGTATACGGGGCTTTTTGTGGCAATCCTCACAATCATCGCGGTTCAGTCAATGGCACGGCAGATGGTTTTTTTTAATCGATGGTAATCTAAATTTACCTGTTATGAAAATAAGGTTTCAATTCTAATGCAAGGTTAGTGATTGGATAATTGGAGTTTTGTGGGGATCCCCTCAAATAGTACTTTACTAGATTTAATCTTGATCAGTAAAAAAGGTCCTAAAGGTGGTTCTTTATTTTCTTCTGTGGCTCATTTTTATTCTAAAAATGTTTCCCCGCACTAGAAACTTCCCACATTTCGTGGGTGTATTTAAAGACATACACAAACAGACAGAACCGGAACAACTGCCTGTCATACAAATATTTGTTCCGTGCGGGGATCGAACCCACGATACACAGTGCAGTGTAGCCAATCGCTCAGTTACTGCGCCAATGGGCGTAAAGCGGTTTACACCATTTATGAGACGAGCGGAACGGTGTGGAACGTTGTAAGATTCGACCAATCACAGATTAATCGACCAATCTGGTTTTAGTTTAACTGAGTGTATGTGACGCATATTTTCACCGACTGTTTTCCTGTTTTGTTAACTCTTTATTTTTAATTTTTATGCGTCACGACTGCGTCTCTGTGTCCAGACAAAGTGTATGAGCGAGGGACAGACGTAGCGGCTAAGACATTTATTTGTTTCTTGGTATTGTGCAATTGTGCCAACATTGTAGTAAATATATTTCTTTAGTGACATAATGTTTCACCGAATTTAGCTTGATAAGTTGACAGATACACGGTTGTATATATTTTTTTTGCAATGTATGTCTCTTTTGTGAAGGTTTAGTTTTGTAGTAATTGAACGCATTACCATACGAAAGTACCTAACTTTAGTAATTGGATACAAACATTGTGGATTCTGAAGACCCGATTTTCAAAACTACAAAAAATCAAAGGGTTGTGTGAATGATTGGCGCTTGATATTTCACTTAAGCAATGGGGTAATAACAAAAGCCAATCACTGTTTATACGCTATCTCACATCCGATATGACAGCATTAAATTGGTAATTAAAAAAAAAAAATTGACAAACAATGAACAAAAAAATAAATAAGCAGTCATAGTCAAGTGGTGTGACCGTCGAACTGAAAAGTCACAGTTCTCGAGTTCCAACCCAAAACTCGCGCCTGTTTTTCATGTGCGTATTGTATAATGATCACTTGTTTCAGTGTAAGAAAAAAAATAGTCGGGAAACCAATATGTTTTAGAGATATTTCTTGACGGCATTTAAAGTTACGGCTGTTACAGTTTACGGCACGGTTAGCGCAGTGGCTGAGCGATTAGACCGCTGCGTTGCGTGTCGCGGGTTCGATCTCCGTACGGAACAAATATTTGTATGACCTACAAATAGTTGTTTCGGGTCTGGGTATTTCTGTATGTAAGTTTAAATGTTTGTAAACGCACCCATGATACAGGAGAAATTCCTAGTGTGGGGCAACGTTTTTATGTCAGAGACCCATGGGCGGATACAATCTCCGACACTAGGTTAATTAGTACTAACCACAAGATAAAAAAGAAAGAAAGAAAATAATGATAAATAAAGAGTGATTAGCACCATATTTGTCTGAATATTAATTAACTTATCAAAGGGCCTATGCCCCTAAATCGATACTAATTTACTCCAATAACAAGGCGATAAAGAAATATTTTTCCGTTCTATTAATAAATACGATTAAGGAACTTATTTTTATCTTAACCGAGTGCATGTGCACTTAACGTAAATATTTGCTGCGAGTATTTGAACTCTTTATATACTTTCCTTCCGCGATGTCGATATGCCTTTCTTTAAGTTGACCTAGAGGTAAGTGGAGTAAGGGGTACATTGGATATACGAGATTCAGAAAGGTTACGGATTTTATTATCGCAGAAAGTAGGCCTTTATCCCGACAGAGACGGTTTAACACTTTTCAGTCGTATAAGGCTGAAAAGTGGTCTACCATGTAAACATCATCTGTCCAGCCTTTTCCCAACTATGTTAGGGTCAGCTTCCAGTCTAACCGGATGCAGCTGAGTACCAGTATTTTACATGGAGCGACTGCCTATCTGACCTCCACAACCCAGTTAATACTAGGTAATACGATACCCTTTGCTAAGACTGGTAGTCAGACTTCCAGGTCACTGACTACCTAAGATCTATATATGGCAGCCGGGATCAACAGCTTAACGTGGTTTCCGAGGCACGGAGGAAACTCGGTATGTACTGGGCGGTTACCCATCCACAGACCAACCTAGGCAAGCGCGGCTTAACCTAAAGATCGACCCGAATGGCAGTTATTATTAAACCACGAGCTCCTCGTGGTCTACCATGTACTAAAGTAAATATTTCACATAACTGACTTTACACGAAAAAGAAGATTTTTTCACTCTCCCAAATGACCCCGAATGTAATGGACAACATACAGAAATTCAGTATTGGGGTGGTCAAGCCCGTTCTCCAGGAAAAAAGGCGTTTGCTATGTTATTACGACGAGTTTAAAACCGAATCAAAATGCCAGAGCGAGAGTTTATCTGATAAATTATTATTTAGTTGTTCAAGTACATATCAATTTGCATTTGCAACCTTACTCACAATATTAACAACAACCACATTCATGATTTTGTTGAAATCAGCACTCCCATATTTTTAACAAACACTGCATTATTCGCCACAAACAAAATCAAAAAAACACACAAAATAAGACTATTCACTTACTAGGACAAAACACTGTTCACAGATGATATCCATTGTGAATAAAAATAAATAATAAAAATAAAATAAAAAGTGAGGAGTAAACGCCTCCTGCGGCCGTTCGCAAACAACTTTATCAGAGTAATGGTTTGTGCCGCAGATAAACTTGGTAAAGCCCGCAGAAATGAAAGGAAGATGCGTCAAAGTACTTTTTGTTCTTGTTGTGTGTGTAAAGTGACAATACGTCCCGTTTTGATCGGGACTGTCCCTTTTCTCGGCCACCTGTCCCGTTGTCCCCAAACAAAGCTCTGGGACACAAAATAGTCCCGTTTTCCGAAACTGCGTGAAATTTTAAAAACTACAGAACTCGTCAGACGCAAGCCGTGCGAGACCACGTCGCAAGGGCCGACGCCTGTCGGGGCTGCGGGTTGTTCGAAAGAGATACCGCGGCCTCGGCACAAGGGCTAAGAAGGAACATGGGTGGTTTTTAGTCAGTAGAAGTCTGACCCCTTCCGCTCTGCCCAAGAGCGGGAGGGGTTATTTGATGATTCCCACCCCCCAAAAAATAAGGGACTCAGGTCTCCTCTCTGGGCGAGGGACTCCTTTGGGGGATTCTTTTCCTAAAACACGGCATCTCCTGAAAGCCAGAATCAACAGTAGCGACCACCAGAAAAGCGCCAAGACAATCTATAATCCCCGAGATAAACTATGCATTGGAACTACTGATCCGATTTTGAAATCTTTCACTGATGGGAATTTATTATCCTTGAGTGTCATAGTAGTCTATGTCGGATGTCCTATGAGACTCCGGGATCCTTTTCTCATTTCTCTTTTTTTTAAACGTCTCATTCATCGCGTCTTCAACACCCTCGGCCCGCTCCTGGTCTCTACTGTTGAAGATACTTCAACGGGGGGAGTATGTTGGGACCGTTCCGCTCAACATCGCCGCGCGCCAGCGGCAGTGAACGAGGGACGCGGGGAAGCGGGTGTCAGCCGGCCGCCACACAACAACCACGGCCAACCGCGGGCCCCCGCACCTCGACAGTCAGCTGTTGCACGCCTCCACGCACGGCTGCGCTTACGCATTTCTTTACGTGTATAATATCTTTGTTTTCATTCCAACCGAACGTTGTATTTTTATTCTATCTTCATTATTATATTTTATACAGTCCACTACACGTTTGATTTTACTCCACCACGACCTATCGTCGCGATCAGTGGGTTAATTTCCGACTACAATAAGAGCCTCGGCTTGTTAACTTGGACACCTTATTGGACTTCTCAGGGTACTGGTGTGAAAGAGACATGATGAAATACAAGCTGTTACTAACCTAGGTCACTGGAGTTGACATTGTGCACGATGGCACAGTCGTATCCAGCAGTCTGAGCATTGCGCACCTTCACCTCAAAGCTACAGTTGTATCTAATGGAAGAAAAAATAAGTTATTATAATTACAAAACATACAATTAATACACTTTATTACACCAGTTATGTTCTAGTCATTTGTAAGGGGCGAGCCTATAACACAAGAGTGTTATCGGTATCATGTGTCCATAATTGCGTGTGCCTTAAGAGAGACACCTCTCGTATGAAGTGCTGTATCGAGACTATCTGATAAGTGCAGAACTAAGTAGTAATTCATTATGTAAAACTTTCACTAGATTATACTAAGGGTAAGATTTGCTGGTCGTATTTGTTAGCCACGTAGCTTCTCGGGAGGCAGATCGTAGCCGATCATGCGAAGCTGTTTTCATTTAGTTTTTAGCCCCTCAAGGATTGTTGTAGTAAGTATAGATTTCCTTGGCAAGTAGCATGATCCGCTTCTCAGTGAAGTTGTTATCTACAGTGGGTGGCTTGGGTTCGCCAGAGCACCCTTCGGGCGGATCGACGGTCACCAGAAATCCATCCGACCGTTCAGGAGGCAGGGTCATTGCCGAATCTTTCCGAAACTAGCCGAAGCTTGCGCGACTGATACACGAGCTCTTCAAGAATGTGGTGTGAGTGTAATCACCTGGCAAGCAGGACAATCCACTTCCCAGTGAAGTTGTCATCGGCTGTGGGCGGCTTGGGGAGGGGGGAGCACCCATCGGGCGGATCGCCGGCCACCAAGAAGCCGCGCAGACCTTCGGGAGGCAGGTCGGTGCCGAAGCTCGCCGGCATGTCACGGAACTCCTCCATTATCTACGGAAAAGAGAGAAGGTGGTTTATTTTGTGCCAGTGACTCATAAAACGTGCATAACACATCGCAGTTTTTTTGTTGAAATCCCGGGGTTATTCTAAAGGACGAAAATCTTTTTATAATAGGATAATCTTTCTTAGTTCCCAGTACCCGGAGTATTGGGCACAAAGAAAGATTTTAAATACCAGAATTTGAGCAGACACTCAGACAAAACATCTCTTAACGATTCATTACAATGATATCAGGTAAAACAATACTAATAATACAATCTTGTTTGGCTATAAGAAACAATGATGTAAACATCGCTCGATTTATAATAAAATGCGATATACAACGGATGTACAAGTCCAAATATTTAAATATAAAAGCAGCTTCCAAGACCTCCTTAATACAACCTTAAATTCATTCCCTGGCGGACAATGCAGAGTTTAAAATGTTGTTGTGTTTTGTAAAAACTAAGGCTAGAATTGTTAAAAAAATTCATTTCTTTATCTCACCTCTCGTCTGAAACCCTAGCACGAGCGTGTTTCTGTAAACGTAACCTACGTCATACATGACTGGCACAGCGTCGTTGATACTTCAATTCCGTGTAACTAACATTGTCAATACAGTCTATGCCCAGTATTACCTGACACCTCTTCTCCCATCACTTCGCCTATATTGGGGGTCAGGTAATACTTGGAACAGACTTTATTGACAATGTTAGTTACGCGGAATTGAAGTATCGACGACGACAGGGAACATTGTCAAAGATAAAAAGTTAGTTCTAGGGGACTTAACCTTAGTAAGCTTTTATAATAACAAAAAAGAACAGTGAAATTAACACAAAACCTAAGAGAATAAGAAAGTCAAAAAAAAAAAAAAAATGTCAAAGATTGTCTATATCTGTGGTCCTACTTATATCTTTATTTGTGGTATCTCCCATTAATCTCATATGTTAGCTAAAAAGCAAAGATATTAGAAACAAACTCAATTAAAAACCCTATTTCACAATCAATTAATCAATTTAAAGTAATAAAAAACTATTAAAAAAGCAAGAATCTATTAAGGAAACAGCGATATCAATATTATTTATATATCAGACCTCTATGTACAGTTAAGTAGATTATGGTCTACAATGTACATTCAGTGTACAGCATTATTTGACCCCTCGTATAATTAAGAAGAGGGCAAGTGGTGTGAGTGAGAAGAGGGGTTAGGTAATGCTGGGTGGGAACTGACCAACATAGTAACTACCGTCCGGATTCAACAATGTAGAAAAAGTAGACATATTGATAACCATTGAGCGATAAACTCTACATAAATGAAAGTATTGAATAAATTCTCTTATCAGTAACGGTGGATAAAAATAACTAAACTAATTAGCTTGTATTGACCCACTGCTCAACGGTCTCTCTGTTGTGTTATTTTCTTTTTTTTTAAACGTTGCCCCACACTATGATTTTCTCCAGTATCGTGAGTGCGTTCACAAACATATAAACTCACATACACAAATACCCAGACCCGAAACAGCTATCTGTAGGCCATACAAATATTTGTTACGTGCGGGGATCGAAGGGGGTATTCCGGATAATCGATTTCTAAGTTAAATCAAACAATATTAATAACTTTTTATTATAGATAGTGTTTCACATACGTCATTTAGACAATAGGATATAAAATACGGTAATTAGAGCCGTGAACAATGAGTCCGGATAATCCAATATCCGGCTAATCGAGGTTCGGATAATCGAGATTCTACTGTACATAGTAAGTTATTACTGTTTAAGTATTTTCAAGTTTTACTCAACACAACATATTGCCGGTAATGCTAGTGCTAGTGCCGGTCAGTTCTTACGATAGGAGTCAATGTTCCTCCCACACCACCTTCAAATAAAAAGATAATGAAAAAAGTATACTAACGAAATGCTGCATGCCAATAAGATACATCACTTGCACTGCATTTATATTTAAATGCGGAACCTCAGCGACTTCCATTTTTAAAACCACATCCAATAAAAATATTATAAAAAAAAAAACACTTTTTCACATTCTTTAGGGCGGGTTAAAAGTTAGTTTAAATTTTGCAGCGATAAACTTTTTATAATATTTCTTTTTATTCACATTATCTGGTGAAGGGAATTCGGTTTTCAGCCAATACCACTTTTAGTTCTAAGTGAAGCACATGCGTTGTCCATGTACGTTGGTTGTTCAGTCACTGATAATATCTGGTATAAACTTGATTGTTTGTTCCGATCAGTTTAATTAACGATACTGCGGGAGGGATAAAATGGCGGTTTTGTGATAAAAATCGTTTGGATTAATACTTGATTCGTGGAACTTTATAGGATAAACTAAGGAAAAATATCAGTTATTCATAAAACAGGATATAACATTTTAAATAAATTTTATTAATCGTAGTAAAATATTTAAATTGATCAAATTACTTTATAATAATTTTATATTAATAAGGTTTTGTTTATTCCGCTCTGTCAATTATGCCTCCCGCATAGTACTACTCGCTACGCCAGACACACTATGACTATTAGTAATGAACATAAGACACAATACTGGCACAAAACACTATGCTACACTAAAAGAAATACTGGCATTTGACAATAAAAAGTCTACCAGTCCCACTCTAGACCACAATTATTAAAAAAAAAAGAACGTCGATTCAGCAGGTATAGAAGGAGGTAGAGAATAAAATACAACCATGTTCTAAAGAAGACTGCACTAAATTAATAAAGGTTTGTTAACGTTGATATCGAATGGAAATATTCTTCACGTAAGATAAGATTAATAGTTGTTTACTATGTCTAATTTACTAGCATTTGCCGTGGTTTCTAACGTTTTTAATAAGGATATGCTTTTAACATTTTGGTTTAGATAATTAAAAAAAGGCTAACTATTTTAATAAGTTACAATAAAAATCTTAAATGCATAGACTATCAACGCAATTTCTGAATTACTGGGTCTAGCAATAGGATATTTGCAGACGAAACTACATCGCCCAATCGAGTTAAAATTCAAGACGATAGTGCACATGCTTGTCTAAATGCTAACTCATATTGATACCATAGACCAACTAGCAACTAGGTACACCTAGGACATACAAAATAAAGATGAAAATACGTAATAATATACTGTGATATTATTGACTACATTACAACGTGATATTATCAAACTATCAATATTTAATATACAAACAATCTTTACCAGAGAATAGAGATACCATTTATTTATGTTGTGGACATGTAGAACATTCCTGTCTCGAAATCGCGTAAGTTGGCAAGAAGTACTCTGTTCCAGGTGTATATTTATTTATAACTCGACGATAATTATATATGCAATATAATAAGCCAGTATACAATGTGTTAACAAAATTACGGAGACGCAGTGACAGTTTTGACGGAGTATTTCAACAACAGCCAACCAAAACATAGAAGCTTTAAAGTGTCCCCCAAGGAACCATCTTAGGACCGCCAACAAAATCAAATAATAATAAGCAGCAAAGAAAAAAACTGTGAAATCTCATTCATCGCACTTTAGCAAAGAGACAAAATTAGCAAGTGAGGAGATGAATTTGAAATACTAGCAATCATATCTCAACCCATATTTTATGCAATGTATAGTTGTACACACTCGGGGGTGTTTTGGCGCGTCGTCGTGTCTTCAAAAGTGAAACTTACACCACCATCTTGTTTCTTATCTCGATTGTTTACCAACAATACACTCCTGTCACTATCAGTCAAATTAATAAATTTCTTTATTTAGTACATTAACTGTGGTTCTCAGAGATATTTAATGATTACTTAAGCCGGCACTTAGTAAGGATTTGACATAATTTTGTATGACAAAACTGTCAAAACCTTTAGTGATGGCCTAAGTAATCATTAAAGCTCTCTGAGTGCGGCAGTTAATGTCATAAGAACCTTGTAGCAATATATCTATGGCAACATAGTCAGTATCCTGTAGCGATAAGTTTGAATTCTAGCGAGCAACACTGGTAATCAGTTTCCTCTGACGAAATGATACAATTTACTAGAAATGATAATAAAGTGATACACTTTGACTTCGCGAAAAAGTATCAGTACAATAATAAAAACAAAACACTACTGATAATTATTATTATGACAACTAAATCGTCGTCGCCTCCCACGAAATTTCGAACAAGATAAAAAAAATAGTATATTATGCAACTAGTGAATAAAGGACGGATTTAAAGCGAGGGCCGTAGATGAGTCACGAGCAAGTGAAGGATTCTAATGATTGAATCACGAACGCAGCGAGTGATTCAACTGTTAGAATCCTGAACGACGGGAGTGATTCATGGCCCTCGATATAAATTCTTACTTTATTCAGGAGTTGCATACTATACTTTATATCATGACTACGAGAAAAGACATAATTTAAGCGAAAATAGAAATTTAATCAAGAAATAAGAATTGTTACATTAATTGAAATGGACATTAAATTTAGAGCAATGACTGAAATTAAGCGTAATTTTCTTATTATTATCATTAGGGTGGTCAACTTGTGAAACAATATTAATTTTTCTATAAAGGCAGCAAAGAACACAAAACAGTTTTTAATCTAATGCCAAACTCCTTGTCGCAAATATCGACCAATCAAATCTCGAGAATTTATTTGCACCAAAGAGTTTTGAATTTCGAATCTTAGCGCAAGGAGTTTGTGTAAGCATTGAAATAGAGACCGGATATATTTTTGTGTTCCAAATTCAAACACCAAAATAGTGAATAAAAACAAAACAGTGAATAAAAGGCCTTTTTATTCACTGTTTTGCGTGAATAAAATAAGCTTTTTAGAGTAGGTATGGTATAAAATGTATTTCGCAACAGAGAAATGATGGATGGACTGAGTAAAGGATAATTTCAAATATGGCTAGAACGGAGGTCACTGGTGAGGTGACTAGTACTAGGGAAGTAGGTACGGAGTAAGAAGACATGCTGCGCTGACCCCAAAAAAATAGGGATACGTGCAGGACGATGAGTGTGCAGTGTGCCTTGATTCGTGTAATTATAAGATGTGCTAGTTGCTTCAGAAATTCAGAAGATACGAAGCATTGTAAATCATAAAGGTCCCCATTGCTAGGACAGTGACTTAATGCGGTTTACGCGGGTTAGTGGATGTCACTATTACGTCAAGTTGTGTTTACAAAACATTTTTATACGTTATGTTTTAAAACAGAGCAGTGGTGGCCCAGTGGTGGCGGCCCCGACTTACGAACAGTAGGTCGTGGCGTGGGTTCGAATCCATGCCCTGCATTTCTTTGTGCAATTTATTTCATCACCACTGCTCTCAAAACGGTGAAGGAAAACATCGTATGGAAACGGGTATGTCTTAAAACCAAAAAATACGAAGACATGTGATTTCTACCAACCCGCACTGGGCCCGCGTGGTGGATTATAGCCCATCCCTCTCCTAGAGAGGAGGCCAGAGTCCCTGACGTTGATGACGTTTTAAAACTAAACACAGCGTGTAAAAGTGTTTTGTAAAATCAATTTACAGAAATAAATATGATATATATATTTGCAGGTGAGAAATCCCATCAGTCACACGGCTTGTATTCAAGAAAACGTAAAAATATCGATATCTTCAATTGGCGTTACTGCGTTACTTTGTCCTTCGCTTTACCAGTACAACAACACGTCCAGTTCAATGAAATTACGTGGTATTGTTTGAAAACAAAGTCGTCAATATTATTTAGATTAAAGATAAGATTATGTGGTCTACCAAGTACGATACTACAGCAGAGTAGATTACTTTTGTCATTCATATAGGCTTTGTAAAATACTATGCCTACGCTAAGTTAGTGTATTGTTTTATTTTTATCTAAATCGATAATTTTTTATTGATGTTTGGATACTTCTAACGCCGGGAGTGTTAAACAGAGCTGAACCTATAGTGAAGCAAATCTACATGTTGCCAAAATGCCAATCATTAAGCCCTATGGATCAGTCTAATTGTCATCCACCGTGCACAGATGCAAGCTCCGAGATGCTACAAAGAATGTCCCTTTGGGAACCAAAATACATTGAGGCAGTGCAGAGATATTTTAATATTTCTACAAATGAATGGAATAGTAATCTGCAAAATAATTTACATTTTATGATGCGTTGACCTTGCTTATATCTTTGAATATTATCTTAGCACCTCATTATCTTCACTGAGATTGTGTATCAAGGACACCCAATGTCCTTGACATGTCCCTGACTATCAAAGATATCAGGCCGATTAATTGGGCCATTTAAGTCATGTTTTTGATAACAATTATTACTGCATTAAATAGGTTTGATATACGATCTTCTTAAGCGAAGGACACACATAAAAAACGTAAGACAAGTACAGGGCGTGGACATAATAATTATGTCTCTGCCGCGTGCCTTTCATACAAAATGTATAAAAGTGTCGCGACATAAAACATACAGAAAAGACAGGGCGCGGACACGATGCATACTCGTCTGCGCCGTTTACTAAATGTATGTCCAAAATTTTATAAGAAATGTTACGATTAAGTTCGGGTAATCTTCGGAACTCCTGAACCGATTAAGAAAATTCTTTCACTAACGGGAAGCTGCATTATCCCCATTCTCATAGGCTACATTTAAAACATTTCTGTACATAACGAGAACGAAGCCGGGAGCAAAAGCTAGTTAGTTTATAACTGTCGTATTGCAGGTAAGTATAACATTCAGCCTTCGTGCGAAAAATAGGTCATGAACACACAGTATCAATAGCTATTTTGTGCTCTAGTTACTAGGATGTCTAGCCAAAAATAAATTGATTTGTAGATTGGGTTATTTAGAAGCTAATTTTGATAGTGTCCATTTTGAATTCTCCCAAGTTATGCTTAGTAAGTTAGTGTGGTTGTCTTTATTTATCAACTATAACCGCCTTTCAACTAAGTGTAGATATTGATTTACTATCAGGTTAGTACTGAACGGTATACTTAGTTATGGTAGTAAGTAATACTATGTAGTAAATATACAGCAGAATCTGGTTAAACTTGTTGTATGTTACTTGTTACTTTACTCAATTCTGATTAAAAATATGTTGGTATACGATTTATATCCATATACATACATATAGGGTATACCCTTAACGCAAACGAAGGGCACTTGTTCTCCCTACCACCTGCGATAATTTTTTTGTTCTAGACCATACCTGGGAACCTCCTAGTTACGGTGTTATTGGAAGGTTCAAATTTTTCACAGCTGTTTTTGTAGAAACTACTTTTTCAGGTATTAACTTAAATTACCTCCATGACCCGTTTACTATTCAATGCATCCACTAGCACAATGTTTTAACAGTGCTACATTGAGTTTTATCGTAAAACGTGAATTTTAACCCAAAAAAAGTCGTTTCCCAGCAAAAATGGTACTTAGTTTGATGTACTGAATGCTTGGTTGACGGCTGTGTGATGGATTGATTTAGACCCTGTATGTGTATACTCAATAGACCGTCAATTAATTATAAGCTCTTACGGTATACATACGTAGCAGTCAACAGACTGATTACGATTACGCACAACTAATTACTATTGAATACTAATCGAAGCATAGACTAGTATGAGTAATTGTATAGTATGAACAAAATTATCAAGTTACTACCCCACTATACTTTTGCCAAACGAATGCATGTTCTATCGCCTTTACATTAGGGTGTAATTTAACTAGAATCAAATGATTTCTGGCAAATACTTTTAGTGGTTGGGGGTATATAGATAGCGGTTGATGTGCGTTCTTGACTTATATTTCGATTGTCAATAGAGTTGATCCTTTGTATTGACATCATTATGCATTCTAGTATATAGGGTGTAAAAGTACTCTTAACGCAAACGAAGGGCATTTGTTCTCCCCGCCACTGCGATATTTTTTTTGTTCTAGACCATACCTGGGAACCGCCTAGTTACCTACGGAGATATTGGGGGTCAAAGTTCTACATTTTTCACAGCTGTTTTTGTAAATACTAGTTTTTCAGTTTATATTTTTACTTAAATTAGCTCCATGACCCGTTTACTATTCAAAGCATCCACTAGCACAATGTTTTAACAGTGCTACATTGAGTTTTACCGTAAAATGTGATTTTTGACCTAAAAAAAAAATCGTTTCCCAACAAAAATTTTTGCGTAGGGGTACTTAGTTTGATGTACAGAATGCTTGGTTGACGGCTGTGTGATGAGTTGATTTACACCCTGTATATGGGTGCTTCCAGATTAAATTACTTTTTAGTAAACATATAAGAGATAACATAAGGAAACATCGTAACAAAACGTAGAGTGCAAGGGTATAGTTTATTTCAAACGAAATTTCTGTTGTTCGCAAGGCTAAGAAGGAACATGGGTGGTTTTTAGTTAGTAGAAGTCTGACACTCCCTTTCGCTCTGCCCAAGAGCGGGAGAGGTTATTTGATGATTTTCCACCCGCCCAAAAAAAAAAAAGGCCTGCGAAAGAAAACATAAAGAAATAAATGTAGACAGTACTATAGTAGTGTCAAGTAGTGTGTGAGAACAGGAAGAAAATAACATGAAAAGTTATAACAAAGTAACGTTAACAAAAGTAATAAAAATAATATTGTTAATATCTTTAATGCATCATGAATTCATGATAAATAGCCATGTTTTATTTCATGTTATGTTTATACGTGTAGTATGTTATGTCCCCTTTTTGATGACTCCTCGGTAGGGAGTGTCAGACTTCTACTGACTAAAAACCACCCATGTTCCTTCTTAGCTCTTTGTGTCGAGGCCGCGGTATCTCTTTCGAAACAACCCGCAGCTCCGAAGGGATGTTATTTCCCCTTACATTGCATAATTAAATAGGCAAACAATTTCAATAACAGGTGACTAAGGGCGGAAATCGGCGAGGCAGCCTCAAAAAATGGTGCGGTGAGAAATCATATTTCTATACAAAAATACCAACTGAAGACTGCAACAAAGAAATGGAAGGTTATGAAAGAAATCTGGCAAAGCAATGCATGCAGTGTAGCATACTGAAAGAAATTCACAGTAAACTAAAAATCTAGACTTTTCAAATATTTTCCGTTGAAAAATGGAGATAGCCACTTTCTGGAGCCCTGACACAGTCAGAAGGCGTCGCGGTAGACCTCGTAGAAGATGGCAAAACGATCTGAACAAGACCAGCGATATCATCAAATAACCCCTGCCGCTTTTGGGCAGAGCGAAAGGGAGTGTCAGACTTCTACTGACTAAAAACCACCCATGTTCCTTCTTAGCCCTTTATGTCGAGGCAGCGGTATCTCTTGCGAACAACCCGCAGCCCCGACGGGCGTCGGCCCTTGCCTTGACGGGCGTCAGGCACACGTGGAACACGAACGCGCCGCCGTCGACACGGCCTATCGTCGTCATAAGACGGACGGACGGCGAGCTAGCCCATTACTCACCGTCCACAGGCTCGCGTCTACGGTGACCTAGATCGAAATAACTTGAAGTCATGGGGAGAGGCCTTTGCCCTGCAGTGGGATGATACAGGCTAACAGTATCAGTTTAAATGGAGATCTCTCTCCATCTATCAACGGAAAATATTAAAAAATCAAGGAAAGGTTAGTAAATTGTGTGAGGAATAATATGAAATAGAAAGGAGTAAAAGCCCCATGTAATAGGGCGCGAGCCTATTGCCACCAGCCGGGCACAAATCCAGACTGGATGCTACTGAGGCTTCTACTGGGAAATTCCTGTTGGAAAAACCCAATATCACTCGTATCTTTGTTAAGCCGTGTTAGCTAATGGAGTTAGTAGCCGTCCCTTGCAAGCGGCACGAGTGTATGACTCAACTACTACAGTCGCCATTCAATGGGTTGCCAACCTGTTATTGCCGACGCATAATATTGATCTTTATACCCAACACGTTATTGTGGCGTTAGGTTGCGGTTTACAACATTTTTTATAGAAATCAATTTACGAAAATGATGCTACTGAGTATTTTTTGCATCATTCATTTCTTGTTTTACTAATTCCAATTATTGGTGATTAACTTGGCCTGTTTAACTGACTTTGAATACTAGAAGTATTAGAGCTAGAATGATCAGTCATGTTTTATTGAGAACTTGTGGCTTTGAAGCCAACGAACGCATCATGAGAATGACGTTTCGAAAAATTCTACAACGCGCAAAGCATAGTTACAAAGTTATCCGCGATAATATGGTATACAAGGACAAAATTAACGCAGTTGGCGCCGTGGCTTAGCAACTGCCTGCCGAGCTGCATGTTACAATACCCGCACGGAACAAATATTTGTATGGCCTACAGGTAATCGTTCCGGGTCTGGCTGTTCGCGTGTGTGAGTTTAAAATGTTTGTAAACGCACCCACGATACAGGAGAAATTGCTGCGGGTTGTTCGCAAGGGATACCGCGGCCTCGACATGAAGGGCTAAGAAGGAACATGGGTGGTTTTTAGTCAGTGGAAGTCTGACACTCCCTTTCGCTCTGCCCAAGAGCGGGAGGGGTTATTTGATAATTTCCCAACCCCAAAAAAAAAAAAAAGTTCTGTGTTTAAAAAATCACAATTATCAGGTCAAAAGATCCTTCCTTTTCGATGAAGAACTTTCCACACTATCCCTCATATCTCTTTATACCCAATACTTAATACTGATGTTAGTCGTTCAAAGCCCCAGAACATTCCATACTTTATTAGCATTCATGTATGCGAATGGATCGTCGGTTGATGCAGTATGGAAACATCGGTAAGAATAAACACATGGGTGACGTGTGTTGTTCTGCAAACCAATTTGTTTCAAGTGAATGAACTCATTTGGGGGCGAGACGTTTTTGCGCGACGATATTAAAGCACATTCATATGCTCTTGAAACGGCCAAGAAAACATCGTGAGGAAACCGGCAAGACTTGGAAACAAAAATTGTAAACGCCCAAAAATTATAGCCCATCCCTCTCCTAGAGAGGAGGCCTCCTTGCAGTGGGAACATTATAGGCTGATGATGGTGATCACGTCGTTGGTCGTACGGGCAAAGAGTTAATGGGTTTTTAATCAGGAGTGCAGGATCCGGTTGACGGCAGTAAGCTCACCCCTTATTACACGTGACTTAAACACTGGCGAAATGTGACTGTGCTATAATTAGGTACATCTCTGACTAACCCTTTAGGGATTATAAAATAAAATAAAAATAAAATAAAATAAATTGTGTTTTATTTCAGGCAAAAATACCCATAATTAGAGAATTATACTAATCACAAAATCACAAAAATCATTTAAATCAATAAACAAAAATCAATAAAATGTCAATAATAAATAAAAATCATAATAACATACCAAAATAACAAACACATTTAAAAAACTCATCAAAATGTCAATAATAATAAATACTAATCATAATGACATTCCATAAGTAGAAAACACATTAAAATATCATTAAAAATATTAAACTTCAATTTTTTTCAAATTTTTTTTATAGGCGAGATGTTATGTTATGTAAATACTCCATCAAGTAACTGTTGCCGTGACTCATGTGATAAGTGATTCAGACACGCGCTAACCCAGCCTTAGTACACAGTCATAAAAGATAAACTCATAATTATATGGGTTAATGTAGTCTAGCATTGATTTGAGTTATGGTCAAACCTAATAGTACGTAAATTACTTTATTTATTTATATATGTAGACACAAAATACAAAGAAGGAAAATACATACTCGTACAAAATAGAAGAGCACAAAGGCTTTATGGCAAAATCCTCTACCAATTTTTTTTTCCAGTCCATCATCTGCCTTGCCTTTTTAACCGACTTCCGAAAAGGAGGTGGTTATTTATTTTATTTGTCTGTATGTGTTTTTTTTTTTTTTGTATGTTTGTTATCCCAACTATGTATGTTGGAGTCGCCTAACAGTCTACTATTTCACAAGGTGGGACTGCTCAACTGAACTCCGGAATCCACAACCTGAAGTTACTATAATATACAGGGTGTAAATCAACCCATCACACAGCCGTCAACCAAGCATTCTGTACATCAAAAGTAGGCAAATTTTTTTGCTGGGAAACGACTTTTTTGTTTGGGTCGAAAATCACATTTTACGGTAAGATAAGATAAGATAATTTTATTTGTCCAAAACATGAGTATACAAACACATGGCTTGCAGGATGTAACAATAAATTATATCAGTCATGTTTTGCCTGAACGGCGTACAAATATGAGAGGACAATAGGAGGGTAAAATTCAATGTAGCACTGTTAAAACATTGTGCTAGTGGTTGCTTTGAATAGTAAACGGGACATGGAGGTAATTTAAGTAAAGTTATATCCTGAAAAACTAGTATTTACAAAAACAGCTGTGAAAAATTGAGATTTTTGACCCCCAATATCTCCGTAATTAGGAGGTTCCCAGGTATGGTCTATAACAAAAAAAATATCGCAGTGATGGGGAGAACAAGTGCCCTTCAATTGCGTTAAGGGTACTTTTACACCCTATATTAGGTAACACGAAACTCCTTGATAAATCCTTGGAATAAAACCGCTAAGCTAGCTAAGAAAGGGATACCACATAGGTACTGCTATATCAGAAATATTTATATGATGACTGACTATCAGAATTATGAGGAAAATGAAGTGAGGAAAATGTTGATTGTAGATGGTTATAAGAACAGAGCAAGACCAAAGAAACGATGGATGGACTTTGTGAAGAATGATATGGCTAGAAAGGTGACTACAGAGATGTCGAGTAATGGAGAAGCATGGAAGAAGAAGACATGCTGCGCCGACCCCAAATAAATTGGGATAAGGCCAAGAGAATGATGATGTCAAACAAACCTAACAAAACAGCTTTAGATAATTTATGGAAAACGTAATGTGTGTCTATAAAATTTGAGGGATGCCCTCGATTTCTCAGGATTTCCATTATCAGATCCTGACTTGGTGACAATGGGACCACCTCGGGAGTATACTCTTTCGGATACAAAAAACATTTTGAAAATCGGTTCATAAATGAAGGAGATATGCGATAACAAACATACAAAAAAAAAAAACATACAGATGAATTGAGAACCTCCTCCTTTTTGGAAGTCGGTTAAAAATCGAATTAAGGCACCTATACCTATTAAAGTGTAGCTATGGTCCTATAGTAAGGTACTTGGTAAAGGTACATGATTCTAAAGACGTAAACGCCATATGTGTCACCGTTTCTACTTTTCCATTCCCACATGCTGTTCCTATGCGACCGTATATCATTAAAATAGTCGCGCACCGTTGCACGAGGACAATCGTCGAAATGATTGTAGCGTTAGTTTATAATGATAACTCTGTATTCATTAATTTAATCCCGCCAGTAGGAAGGCTTGATACAGTTACAGAGTAGCGAATTTCACGTAGAGATATTTTTTTCCTTTGTAGCGACACCTGTGAACTACACAGACGTATACCTATACCTACTACAAGATAATTATCGTCAGAGTTATCCGCGCGATTAACATAATTAATGCAGAGACAAGACAGCTACGGTTCGGCAGTGTTTAGTAAATCAGACACAATACCCGTCTGATAGAAGTAAAAATAAATACTTCATTTTTGCCATGAGGAACTACACCACACCAAGTTCCTCATACCTCTTATCATCTGCCTAGCCTTTTGGGGTCGGCTTCCACCTTCCAGTCTTACCGGATGCAGCCGAGTACCAGTATTTTACATAGAGCGACTGCCTATCAGACCTCCACAAGCCAGTTAGGACTGGGTAATACGATACCCCTGGGTAAACCTGGTTGTTGACTTACGGGTCACTGACTACCTTTACCGACTGCCAAAGATGCACAAATGACAGCTGAGACCAACGGCTTACGTGGCTTGTGACTGCGACACACGGAGGAAACTGTATGTAATGGGTGGTCACCCATGAGGGGCTGTTATAATTTTGATTTAGCCATGAGCTCGTCTATAATTCTTTGGGTACCACAGCCTTACATGACACAACACATTTTTCATACATGCCGTTACACACGCTGTATTACAATGGTTGGATAAGTGAGATATTTCTGACAAAGGTTTTCAACGGTGAGGACACATACTGATACGTGTTGCAGCTTTGACGTCACAAACATGCAGTTGTTAAACTGTCCTTACTCTTAACCATGAGCAAGACTTATCACAAGCGTCGGGGAAACAATGTATGAGTGGATTTTGAAGTGAGCGTCAGAAATGATCAAAATAAAAAAACAATGTAATTTTTTGTAATCCTAGTTTTACCTACTTTCAATTCGTTTTGATACGATACTCTGTACGTTAGTGACAAAGAACCACCATAAGCTAGCCTCGCATTCTATTGAAACTTCGTACCCGTCAGCTACCAATACGATACCAGTTCCACAGACCTGCAGTCTCCTGTACGGCCTGTACCTGCTAATCGAGTCCTATCCTTCTTAGTCGGTACGCTCTTGTCAGAGTGGTCGTGGTTGCGCAGACGAGGTACAGCGCGAGATGTTTGATGGGTCGTTGACTTCCCCGAGGACTGCTCTTTCAGCGATGTGCTTCCATTTCTGCCGGTTGGAGACGTTGCGAGTACACTGGACCATGGTCGACTCGGTAGCCTATCAATGTGTCTCAAACATACAGTATCGATTGAGCAAACCTACTCGAACGAACGTGTCCGAAGATAAACAGATAACACCTGTAGCGACCTTCGATACTTGAGATTCGCTGCGAAGATAACCTTGTGAGTGATGAAAATATTAAACTTTTCTGCGTGGAATTCGCTGATTGTGACCAGCTTTTCAGAGATGATGATGGGGAGTATTAGGGAACGTTAGACTCTTTGTGTATTGACTGAGGGTCTATTATGTGTTGCATCATGGTTTCGTTTTCTTCTCGTGTGTTCTACAGTCTGCTGATAGTTCTTCTGCGTAATCCAATTTGCAAAAGTGTTGCACAGTGGCGTGCCTAGGGGCTAACAACACTACAAGTCCATAAAGTAAGCAGATTGTTCAGAAAATCAAACATCAAGAAGTGTAGGTTATAATAAGGGCAAGCCAAGCTTTTGGCTTGTATGAAAGTACTGCCACTGGTGGCAATGTGGATGTATCTTTAAAAAAAAACTCCGCTTAAAAGTTTGCTAAGTCTACTGTTATTGGTAGTTCTGGCTGATCTGAAATTAGAGATATGGGTCTGACATTTGGTTATTGATTTGAATAATATCTATAACAATGTTTAACGGTCGGGAGAATTACGACTAGCCACGTTTACGAAACACAACGATATGCATCAATCAGACAAGGCTATCGGAACACCTACAAATAAAATTGTCCTTGTCCATGAACGATCGACACTAAATCAAACGCTTCCTGGGTCATCTGACATCACAGTTCATAGCAGGTTGATAGATTTCGGTGCACAATTGTTCGTAGCAACTATTAAAATTTGTAAAACTCATTGCTCCCAGTTGACCTCTGTGCAAGATGTTACAACTGCTGCTGATTCACTCATTTACTTTATAACCCGGAATAAACAATAACGTGTTGTTTTTTGTTCGTTACAATTTTAAGTTTTTGAAGGAGCAGCCGAATGCAGCAAAAAAGATAATGAAAGGAAAGTTCCTGATGATGAAACGACAACCTGAATTGAAAAATAAAATAGATATAGTGCAGTGCAAGTAGTAAAAGTACCAGAAATGTAATTGTATTCAAAAATAACGGAAATGATAATTATAATCGTATATAAAAAATAATGAATTACTTAATTTCTCTGGATTTGAAGACCAGTCCTCTTTCAGAAGTCAGTAAGTATGTAAATGTATGGTTATTTAAGCTATACAGGATTCTTTACGTGAACAGGATGGAGCCTCATTCTCTATTTGGAAAGGGAAGTATCCGACCAGTTGTTGTTGGGGAAATCGTTGAATTATGTATTTTGCTTGGTCGATGCAAAATTTTGTGAGACTTCATGATCGTGTGCAGATCCCATGAGGATAAATGCCACAAAACACAAACTGTACCTAGATATTATATGTTTCTAGAAATCATATGGAGAAACACCTATTAGCAGGTGGATTCCATCGCACGTTCAAAGATAAAGCGAAATGCAAGAAATAGACTAAGAAGGATGATCAACTAAACACGTACATCTCCACAGTCGCACAAAAGAGACAGTTGCAGGTCATTCAACTGGCAATATATAAATCAGTCCTAACGAAATGTGTACTATTTGTTACAGTGCAAGTGATAGTTACACTTCCTATGACTAATAACAACATCAAATTCTTCTGATAACATGTTTATTCTCAGTTACTCCTGAGACCTACTGCCGCACTCAGAGAGCTTTAATGATTACTTAGGCCATCACTTAGTAAAGGTTGACAGTTTTGTCATACAAAAGTATGTCAAATCTTTACTAAGTGACGGCTTAAGTAATCATTAAACATCTCCGAGTACCGCAGTTAAAGTATTGAATTAACGTATGCCGTGACAGTTTCAGAGAGGCCTAGGACAGAAGAGCGACCTTTTATTGGCTGCTGGTCCCGCTCTTGACCTTAATCTCACCTGAGGAAAAGCTACGGATGAGGTGTAAGATAGACCAAGCACACCCAGAACATGTGTGGTCAGTTTTTGACTGCTGGACGGTCATAGGTGGGGGAAAACAGACGCTAGCAAAGAGTTCCATTCAATGGCTAAGCAGAATATGTATTCTGGCAAAGAATTATTATATTATTGTGATCATAGTTTTTTAAGGATGGGGTTAACAAACAAACACAGGGTACTTACTTACTGGCCTTTTGTTTTGTAAATGAAGCCGAGGTTACAAACGTTAACACGCGTGTTAACCCCGCTAACAAATAAATTAACACTTCCTGTGCGACCACAATTAAGATCAGAGTCATCAGCAATATGATTTCGCTTATACATATTGCGAAAACACAGACATGTTTTTTCCGGGTATACTTAATAATCTAGTTTTAATATAATACAAAAAAATTACATCCTATAAGGATAATACAATTTGAAATACATGAGGTAGTTTTGACTCATAATTTATTAATGGTAAACTTAATTATTTTCTATGAATAGTAGGTAGTAATTATCGTGATTAAGCAACATGTAAGTACCTCCAAAACAATGCAAATAACATGTTTTTATTTTAAGGAAAAAAGGCGCACATCTGTGTAGTAGGTACCTAATTTATTATTTTAAATAACAATTGTATATAAACATCTGTATCAGCAATGAAATTGTATTGTTTTACTAATAAGCCAAGTTGCAACAATTTGCACATAGGATAAGAATTTTACATAGTTTTCTATTCCATATTTATGAATTATTATTAACGCTTTGGTTGGTAGGAAACAATAAATCTTTACATAATTAAAGCTTTTTCCATCTGTCTGTGGTGTGGTCACACATGGTTATTCCAAACTACACAATATATTTTGATTATAAATGTTTTCCGTAGTTTAGATAATTATTCCTCAAGGTTTTAGGTGTTTAGTATATTAACTTAACTTAAATAAAATAAAAACTTCACTCAAAAACGAAAGATAAACAATTCTGACACGCAGATTCTTCACTGGAAGATTGCAACTGTCAATATAATTTTTTATGAATAAAAAATCTGCTAAAAGTTTACATCCAATCACAAGATGAACATGAAAACCTATTTCTGTCATGCCATAATATCCCTAGCTGATCATTAAACAAACAAGATCATTAAAATCATTTGACGGCACGGTTGGCGCAGTGGCTCAAGCAATAGACTGCTGCGCTGCGTGTCGCGGGTTCGATCCCCGCACGGGACAAATGTTTGTATGACCTACAGATAGTTGTTCCGGGTCTGGGTATTTGTGTATGTGAGTTTAAATGTTTGTGAACGCACCCACGATACAGGAGAAATTCCTAGTGTTATTTTATGAAAACAAAAATAATAACAGACCACTTGTATTATACAAAGTGTGAGGCAGAGGAATACTTATTGAACACTCACATAATATCAGTTATGTTTTAAGTTCCACTAACAGTTTCATCCGCCTAACCTTTTCACAACTATATTGGGGTCGGCTTCCAGTCTAACCAGACGCAGCTAAATACTAGTATTTTACATGGAAAGACTGGCTATCTGTTTTTAAACCCTATAAGGCCACCAAACACCAAATCAGACAGTTATCAGAGTAATGTGAACAACCACTTTTACTTACAGTAATTTTATCATAACATGCCAAGTTATAATTATGAATATTATGTTATTATTAGATAATCAAGTGTGAGTACACTTAACTATATTATATTATTATGCATGTCACTGTACTGAGACCGCACTTGCAGATATAATCTACTTTTTTGTTTCGCCATCAGCACGGTCCGGTAAACCAAATATTGTTAAGTCTCATATTTGACACAATAATTGTATAATTTATTATTCTTGACCTGATTAAGAGCCTTTAGTGGACCAAAGTTCCACAATACAGAAAGATTATCAAATAAAAAAGAAACAAAAAACTTACCATATGAGGCGTACTCTGTGTGTAAACGATGACATTGCCGAACGTCTCCATCAGCACTGCCAAATTTATTGTGAGCGCTAAGACCAACATGATGGATGCACGTTATACGTGCTGTGCACTTGCAGGTCTCAAGTCTCATGCGCTCCTACACAGGTGGGTGTAGGCCGATGAGGTGATTGCATGTTTTGTACCTAAAACAATTATAGAATAACATAAAGAGGAATTTCTGAGAATATGATTTTGCAAACTGGTTGTGAATGTATTATTCTAGTATTTGTTGCCCTCTCAAAGCATGTTGTGGGAAGACTATCATTTTCTATTGTAATAATAAAAAAAAGTGTGTGTGAGATGAGAGTGAGATGAATGAAATTAAACTGTGTGGTGTGCTCCAAATAAAAATAAGTAAAAGTGAAAATTCGGGCGCCTGGAGTACACACAAAACTATGCCAAGGATAGACTTACCTGCGGGAGCTTGAGACTTTTAATCTTCAAGCGGGAAGGCATCAATAAAAATCAATCATGAAAAGTAAGAACGACTTTATTACCCGAAGGCTGCTGGTTTGAAAATTCCTTTCTAATTCTAAAGCTAACAGCTCTAATGTGTAAAATTAAGATGACATCGCTGTTATTCTAAGACCTGTCATTATTGCACTTTTTTAAAATAAATTGAAGTTATGTATCAAAAACCATACCAAACTCCGTCGACTAAATTAGGAACCTGATGGATTATCCAAGAGCATCTTGGTGATATTCGCCGAGATTGCCAACGGCGGTCCAAGATATATGCATTTTGGTAGGGGCGTGCGTTCAAAAATTTAAGTAATATGGAAAAAAAAACGCCTTGTGGCTGAAAACAAACATGAATAATCGTTAGCGGATAAAAAATGGCGATCGATTTAGAAATCGATGCCGAAATCGTTACGAGCAATATACAATTAAACTCACCGTTTCTTCCAAAAATCAAAATGTGGTCATCAGTAGATGAATGAATCCAAGCAAATAATTATAAAATGAAGATAAGAGATCCTGAAACAATTAAATATCGGAAACTATTAGCGTCTGCTATCAAAATAGCCATGACAACGCGGAACGGACCGAAATCACAAAGAATTCGCTTACCTTAAAAAATAAAGGCTATCCAATTAGGATCATGACCAGGGCAATCGGCTACCACATAATTAGGGACTAGATGCCGCCCATCTCAAGTTATATTTTGAGATTTTATTGGAGCGCTCAAAAATCACTCCATTGATTCCAGGCTGTAGGTCGAAAAGCAAGAAATGTCAAAGTCAATTTGACAGCATCGAAAATAAAAATCAGTGTGACCACTTCACGAATCCAAGTCAACAAAAAATGAATTTTCATAAGGCAACACCAACCAGAGCCTACAAATCAAAGCAAAGAATTCAATAGTATGTAACAGGCTTAAAAGACTCGTTACATTACATCCCTCCCCGAAAATAAAAGAAAGGAACTTTCTTTTATTAGAAAGAAATCTTCAACACAATAGACCAGTCTTAACAACTTTCTAAATCCAAAAAAAAGAAAAGAATCATAAAAGATTCGAAGTGTAAATGAATTCTGAACATGTCAAACGACAAGGTCTCAAGAATTTAATAAAAGTAAAAACATGCAAATGACAAAAAGTCAAAAATGAAATCTGTGAAAAACAGAAAAAAATATAAGTTATAAAAACTCGTTAAATGAAACGAAGAGAGAAATCTCTTAGCGCTTCTAAACTCCAAAACAGTGCAGTTAGGCACTATAGCCACTGACTACAAATTTCAAACGAATTCGAACAAATTACCAATACAAACTACAATTTTTAGTGCAGTTAGGCACCATCGCCACTGACTAAAAATTTCAAACCACTTGGAACAGTACAACTTTGAGTGCAGTTAGGCTCTATTGCCACTGACTACTATGTCAACTGCTTCCAACTCTACCATCTCTATGAGTGCAGTTAGGCTCTATTGCCACTGACTAACTCCGTATCCAACAATCCAAAAAAAATTTGAAACTCCAAACAAAAGTTTTTAAATAAAGCTGAAAGACCTTATTTAAAATATTGTTACAGGCACAACCTGCAACGAAACAAAGGAAAGCGTACTGTGATCGGCTCATCACCACCGAATTCCCGAGCACAATAGCTGTAAAAGAATGTTGCTGTGACTGGCTCAACACTACCAATCTCCCAAACACAGACAAACACAAAAAATCATTGAGATCTCCAATGAGAAATCTCAATAACGAAAAGGCGAAAGCCAAAGTTTCACAATGCGATCGGCACATCACCACCGAACTTCCGAACGCAAAGAAAAAAGAATGACGAAAGTCAAAAAAAAATCCCGCATTGTGATTGGAACAACAATGTCCAACACAATGGAAAAAGGAAAAAATATGGCCGGGGCCGAAATCCCACATTGTGATCGGCACAACACCACCGACTTTCCGAGCACAATGGAAAAAAGAGTCGAAATCAAGGTCAAAAGTTACACCAAGATTCAAAAAATAATAAGGCATTTTGTAACAAAGGTTACAGAATGACCCTAAAAAGTAAAGTCCAGGATGAACGCGTTACTAACAAAGTCAAATCCGATCATTAAAGAGAATGAAACTCTAGTAAAAATGAGAAACAATTCTGTCAATGAACAGCACAAAATAGATTTAAAAATCGATTACTATTTATGACGAAGAGAAAATAGAATGATTTCAAACTATGAAAAAAAAAAGATTACAAAAACTTGAAATTGAGTTCAAGTTTTTGATCTCAAGGTAAAAATAACCTGAAGTGTAGGGTTATATAAGATCCTAATAAAATATAAACAGGTAAAAGGTTACCCTTAAAAAAATAAGATCTTATACAATCCAACAAAAACGAACAAAACATAAAATAAGATCCTTTGATGTGAAAAACATTTAGTGTGGAAAAAAATTGTATTTAATTAACAAAAATGGCCTAAGTTTTATTTTTAGAATGTTAAGAATTCAAATTCAATAAATTTATAAGAAGTTACCTAACATACATCTTTCAAACCGTTGATAACCTATCATCCATCCCCTCGTACATCACACTGTCAAAAACGGCCTTCAAACAGAATTTATCAAAAATATCAAGACTAACACTTGGAAACCAAATTAAAATTTAATAATATCTTTAACATGATAACGTCCCACTGAACCTTTATTTAAATCTTTCAAAACATAAACGTTATCCGAAACCTTTTCAGTTATTTTACACTTTACAAACTTAGGTGCAAGCTTAGCTGAAAAATACGCAGGAGCATGAGATTGAACAAAACTTCTTCTCCACACCATATCACCCACACCAAAAGAAATGACTTTCCGACCTTTATTATAATAAGCGGCATTTCGCTTATACCCCTTTAACAAGTAAGCTTGAACTTTAACAAAAATATCACTAAGTGAATTAAGAGAAACTGCATAAGCATTCCTATTTGAAATTTCTAGTTGAGATAAGTTATCAACAGAACTACTAAAGTGATGTAATGACGCATCAAGAATAAGCTCCCTACCAAACATCAGAAAGTTAGGAGTAAACTCAGTAGCAAGGTTTACACTATTATTTAAAGCCAATTGAACATTGGGCAAAAAACTTGACCAAGTTCTATGATCATCTTTAACAAAACACGATATGCAGGTTTCGACCGTTTTATTATATCTCTCAACAGGGTTATTTTGAGGTGTATACAAAGTATTATTAAATATTTTGGTTATATTAAAACCTTTCAAAAAATCTACAAAATGTTTTGAAGTAAATTGAGTTCCATTGTCACAAACTACTATTTTTGGACAACCAAATTTGAGAAATATTTCTTTTTCAAAATGTTTACAAATTACTCTAGTGGTAGCATTGATCATTGGAAAGAACCAGCAATATTTAGTAAAAACGTCTACAACCGAAAGTATGTATCTATGACCAGAATAAGTTTTAGGTAGAATTCCTATGATATCAACTGAGAGCATAAGCATGGGACGATCAACTTTTTTAGGATTAATCATAATACCAAAAGGTGGAGATGTAGTATGTTTATAAGCTTTACAGGTATCGCAAGACAAAATGTATTGATGAATATCATTAAACATTCCCTTCCAAAAATAATGCTGTTTTAATTTCTTTAAAGTTTTATGTATTCCTAAGTGTCCAGAATTCACATCATCGTGATTTGATCTAATAGTATCTAAAATATGCTCTTTGGGTATAACAATCTTCCAGTCTAAAAGACTGTGAGGATTATATTTATTTCTACAAAATTTATATAAAGTATTATTTTCAACTCTAAAATTCTTATACTTTCTAGGAGATTTTTGACAATGGATAAATATTTTTCTATACCAAGGGTCAGTAATTTCATCGTCAGGTAAGACTAAACTGTCCTGAGCGTTTATAGCGGCGACTGAACTCCCTTGTCCATGACTAACAAACAGCAAGGCGAATAGCAAACGAAAAGCAAAAACTAAATTTCAAAAAGTTAAAAGTTTGAAAATAAATTCTCAAGTTAGAGGTTAAGTATTGAAGTCAATGTGGTATTCCCATGAAAAATTACTAAGTTAATTTTATCGTTTTAAAAGTGCAATAATCACTTACAAGCAGCTTAAATCTAGATAAATTAAATGTACAATATTGTACTTACAATTAGATTAAATTATTTTCTTTAAAAGTTAAACTTAGTTTTTAAAATAACTTTACTGTTGAGAACAACAAAACACGGTCAATGCTATACATTTCTGTTGGTTTTGCTAAGAAAAAAACATGTTATTAAAACAAACAGGTCAATAAACAAAATTATCAATAAGTAAACACCAAATATTGTTTACAAAGATTCACCAAATTAAGTTAAGTACTACTTATGAGTCAAAAATTAAAATAAACACAAAGTTATTGAAGTAACAATGTAGAACAAACTAATGCAAACAATAGACTCATAAGTTATTTAATAATTGTGCAATAATGACAGTATATAGGTACCAGACAAACCTACTTCAAGTCCCTGTTCGCTGAGCGACAATTGTAATAATAAAAAAAAGTGTGTGTGAGATGAGAGTGAGATGAATGAAATTAAACTGTGTGGTGTGCTCCAAATAAAAATAAGTAAAAGTGAAAATTCGGGCGCCTGGAGTACACACAAAACTATGCCAAGGATAGACTTACCTGCGGGAGCTTGAGACTTTTAATCTTCAAGCGGGAAGGCATCAATAAAAATCAATCATGAAAAGTAAGAACGACTTTATTACCCGAAGGCTGCTGGTTTGAAAATTCCTTTCTAATTCTAAAGCTAACAGCTCTAATGTGTAAAATTAAGATGACATCGCTGTTATTCTAAGACCTGTCATTATTGCACTTTTTTAAAATAAATTGAAGTTATGTATCAAAAACCATACCAAACTCCGTCGACTAAATTAGGAACCTGATGGATTATCCAAGAGCATCTTGGTGATATTCGCCGAGATTGCCAACGGCGGTCCAAGATATATGCATTTTGGTAGGGGCGTGCGTTCAAAAATTTAAGTAATATGGAAAAAAAAACGCCTTGTGGCTGAAAACAAACATGAATAATCGTTAGCGGATAAAAAATGGCGATCGATTTAGAAATCGATGCCGAAATCGTTACGAGCAATATACAATTAAACTCACCGTTTCTTCCAAAAATCAAAATGTGGTCATCAGTAGATGAATGAATCCAAGCAAATAATTATAAAATGAAGATAAGAGATCCTGAAACAATTAAATATCGGAAACTATTAGCGTCTGCTATCAAAATAGCCATGACAACGCGGAACGGACCGAAATCACAAAGAATTCGCTTACCTTAAAAAATAAAGGCTATCCAATTAGGATCATGACCAGGGCAATCGGCTACCACATAATTAGGGACTAGATGCCGCCCATCTCAAGTTATATTTTGAGATTTTATTGGAGCGCTCAAAAATCACTCCATTGATTCCAGGCTGTAGGTCGAAAAGCAAGAAATGTCAAAGTCAATTTGACAGCATCGAAAATAAAAATCAGTGTGACCACTTCACGAATCCAAGTCAACAAAAAATGAATTTTCATAAGGCAACACCAACCAGAGCCTACAAATCAAAGCAAAGAATTCAATAGTATGTAACAGGCTTAAAAGACTCGTTACACTATGATGCATACAAAAAGGAAAATGCATATTTATTTTAGAATTACAACAATATTATATACTGTATCAGCAGTGCATAATCCATTTAGACAGATGTGACAATAATAATTTTATTGTAAAATAGAATATTGGGTTTAGTCATAGTGCTACTAATTAATGTATTAGTAATCCAGTAACATATTTCATTAGAGGGTAGGTATCTTTTTTTTTTTGGGGGGTGGGAAATCATCAAATAACCCCTCCCGCTCTTGGGCAGAGGGAAAGGGAGTGTCAGACTTCTACTGACTAAAAACCACCCATGTTCCTTCTTAGCCCTTCATGTTGAGGCCGCGGTATCTCTTGCGACCAACCCGCAGCCCCAACAGGAGGGTAGGTATCTGAGTATCAATTACTAGTGGAATAATGTCTAAAATAACATAAGAAAGGTAAGTTTACCAATAAAATTAGATTTTATGTACCTGTTGTGTGATAAGCATCACAACAAACAACAATGGTAGCTGAGTAATTGCTCACACATAGTACAAAAAGTAAAAACAAAACATTCAATATTTTCCTGACTTTACAGCTTATATTATGTCATACAATGTCACACAAGGTGAAAAATACCTCATAACTGTCCTGGAACAAGTAGGAACACATACATTACACTGTTAAAACACTCAAATTATGCCTTGGTGTCAATAAAACACTATCTAAGTTTTATCTTGACTTTTTAAATTTGGTCACTATGTCAGGGATGTTAGTATCAATCATCAATAACCCAATAAAAATATTTTTAATAACTGTATCAGGAACAGGTTTAACAAGCTCCTAGTGAACCAGCACCCATTTACAGCACAATGATGCACAAAGAAAGTGTTTTGCGGATGATAACGATTCCGTTTCGTAACTAAAACATTCAACATAAGTAAATTAATTTTACATAAAAACAGTAAAACGTTATGGAATAGAGAAAAGACAAATAAGTTAATTCAATTATTTGTTACGACAAGTGTACGGCCTTGGATCACGTGTATATCGACAACAATAACTTCCTGAGATGTCCACACACAAAATAGAACACTGCAAATATCATGAAACACACGCATGAACAGTTTATTTGTTTGTTCAACACAACGATACTTACTATCTATTTAACGATATTATCTCCTCCGATTTAGTCACAATACACTGCGTTTGTCAACAACACACTTTATTTATCATGAGAATTTAGACGAAACTAAAAGAGAAAAATTATAAATTACGACTAATTCATTCTTCCTCTGATGGATGCAGGAAAATTAGCGAAACGTCAAACTGAAGTGTGTTCTAAGATCTTCATCCCTATCACAGTTGTCATTCCGATTGCATTCAATTAATGCGGATAGTTTTCCAAAAACTTCCCGGTGCAAAAAATATATTTAAGTTCATGAAATATAATAAGATATGAAAGAAAACAAAAAATATTGAAATAACTAAATTTCTTTACTTTGACCGATGAAAATAAGGAACTTTGGGCTAAGTTCGGAACGCACGGTTAGGTCATCAGACTTCATTCAAATTGACAAATATTTGAGGCGATTTCAATGTTCAAAATAACAACTCTGTTAATAAACTCGATTAATACCAATGAATGTTTTTAAGTGAAGATAATTCACATAAAACATTCTTATGACTCAAGAGATATATCTAAACAAATGTAATACCTAATGTATTTTTGTGGTGTGACCAATTGGAAATAAAAGAACAAAGAAAACAACATTCTGCTAGTTTTAATGGTACACTTTATGCAGTAAAATTAACGTTATTGTTGATGATAAATATTCCAAACTACTAATTTCATAATTCCAGCCTTTTGTAGACATTTATGACTTTTATTACTTAGTTCGCCAATAATACTTAGCGCCTGATTATTTTGAATAGCGTTTTATTCTGTGCGATTTATAAGGCGCTTTTGAAATAAACAACGAACAGTAGGAAGATTTGTAGTGGTTTGTACAAAATGTTTTAAGTGTTGATATCATTATTTTAATTTGGAGGCGATATTATTATAATCAATTTGAATTGCGCAGTTTCCAGCGTTTAGTATATTTTGTGTCCTTCTCCTTCTTATCTAGGTACTGATATCATCTAGTCACGTCTGTTATTCCTATCTAATATCAGACAAGCCACGAGTGTGTAGGTCGTGGCACGCACAGAACAGATAATTTTATCTGTTCTGTGGTGGCACGTCATTTGCAATGCAGTGTCAACTTACTTACTTTTTTTAAATCGAATAAAATTTGCCTGTTTCCTTTGTTTCGAGGTGTTGCATTAGTGATAAGCAAATTACAGTAATGAGTGTACTTTGCTTTCACTTTTAACGAACTGTCTACGAGTTACAGTAACAAATAAACGACACGGCAAGCAAGCCATCGTTTAATCCCATAATTATGTTTAATGTTACCTACTGTCATTATGGAAATCAAAAACTTGTGTACCTACCCCCCACTACTACTACATGCCGCGGGTTCGATTCTCTCACGGAACAAATATTTGTATGACCTACAAATATAATCAGGTATTTATTCCGAGTCTGGTTGTTTATTTAAGTGAGTTTAAATGTTTGTAAACGCACCCAGATGACACCACCCGATCCAGGGGAAATTCCTACTGTGGGAAAACGTTTTTTTAAGAAGAAAAAATAGACAAATGTAGACGAGGGACGACGCAAAAGAGTATGTAAGGATCGTAGCAGGTGGTGTTCTGTGGTTTCTATATATTCCAATTGGAATTTCTGTACCTATCTATGTAAAAATATAGAATCGAAAATGGCTTCCTGTGAAACGTGAAATAGTTGTTTATAAGAACCGAAACAAATCAGTACCCAACAGTAAACCATAAATAACTTTTAGCTGTAAATAGCATTTGCTTATCTAATTAAGTAATGACAACCGTGAAACGGTATTAATTGTTCTCCTAACTAATTAGACACCTAGTTAAGTAATCAGTTAAGAAAAACAAAGCGTTGAAAATTAATGTTGATTAACCGCGACTTGTTAATTGCAAGCTAAGCGGATCTGCGTAAGAATAGAATCCTGTTGAGATAAAAATGGGAAGCATGAAATTACAATTAGGCTTTAGTACCTACCTAGAGTGTAAAACACGAGAAGATTGTCACAAACAAAAAAGGGGGGAAAGACCTGCCCAGCAGTGGAAGTCAGGGTGATGTTGACATCACAAAACATTTGTTATTGTCCATACGGTTAGACAATTCAAATAGACAAGACTTCACAAGACAATAAACGCATTTTTTAACCGAGTTCCCAAAAGAGGTTTTCAATTCGATCGGTATGTTTTTTTAATTTTTTTATTCCATAGAATTAAAAGTGTTAAATACCTGGACAAAAAAAAAGCTACTTAGTTAGTACCTACTTGCCTGGAAGTAGAAGAAAGAGTTGTGTGCAATAAACTTAATTCTGTCTATCTATGGACTTATTGTACCTCTTATTCATGTTTTTATATGAGTATAGTCCAAAATGTATGTGCTTCTTCTTCTTTTCTATTCGACAACTCAAATTTTGTCCGACCAGTACGTAGCAACCTGGACAGCTCTTTCGTTTGTCTTTGAACGTGCAATAAGTTGGACACATAGTCAACAAAATCTTCATCACCATCAATATCGGAGCTTTCATTATCCACGTACCAGTTCTCGCGATCCTGGACGTGATTGATAGAGCACGCAGCCTGACGGATTCAACTTATTTTGACGTTCAGTAGGTATAGTGACGCGGATCACGCTAGTGACTACACCTACTGAACGTCAAAATAAGTGCACGACGGGCAAGAGAGAAGGTGTGGCATGGCGTGTGTTGAGGCTCCACACTCACATTCAATCAGATGTGGGTTGATTATACCCCATCTAGCCAGATTGGATCGGCAGCGGCCAATTTGAGCGCGTAGTCTATTTAAAGATTTCCATATTGGCCACTGTAGTTCATGACCAGGGGGTAGTTTTTCTGTGTGGGGGGGGGGAGGAAGTTTGTTCCGCCACAATGTGCTTCGTTCGTCTGCTGCTGCTAATGTATGTGCTGAAATATATTATTTCAGCCGCAAAAACAAATGTTCAGTTACTTTATTTCCCAGTTTTTAGGTCACTTTTACGGTTTACCTAGGACATGCATCTCAGTAGGTATTCTTCAGCTTATGCTGTTCCCAGAATTGGGTCACAGCTCACGGGCCTCTGCTGAGGGGAAGGGTCCTAATACTCCTAATCCACCACTGCGTATTTTTCTTCAGGGAAATTCTGCAATTTTGTTAAAAACATCAGATTTGTTTTTTTTTAATTACCGATGTGTGAATACGTAGCCGTTTGGGCGTCGATGTCCCTTCCACCCTGTTTAGTAGTAAATTCTTATTTCCGAGTACCAATGCAATGCAGGTGCAGATGACCCAGAGACAAATCGAAAGCCTCATAATTATTCAAACTCGTTCAACAAGTTTTTAACTGATTGGTCTTTAAGTACCTACTTTCACCATTACAACACAGTTTTATTTCTTTATCGACGTTCAGTTTTCATCGGCTACTGGACTATTTATCAACGGCGTATACCTATAGATACGCATAGAGGAGTTACACTTGCGTAGCTGTAACTATACAGGTGGAGCGTAGCGTATCTACACCGACGTAGCTGCGTAGCGTATCTACACCGACGTAGCTGCGTAGCACGTCTACAGACGCGTAGCGTATCTTCACAGTCTTCACAGACGCTAGACGTAGCGGCGGCGTAGCGTAGTCTCCACTAATATAGCGTTCTCTATGTGGCGGTGGCCGGCGCGGGGTAGCGTTGTCTACTGATGAAGACTGCGCTGTGCTGATGCGCAGCGCAGTTTGCCATGGATGTAGTGGTCGTTGGTCTAGTGGTCGCAAGCGCGGCTGCTGTACATGACCTGGGTTCGATTCCCAGGTTGGGCAACGTATAATTGGGTTTTTACACTCCTGGAATTCCTCAGTAGGACACACGGAGTCTGGATTTGTGCCGAACTGTCGAAATGTGGATGTACTAGCTAGTGGGTACACCTCTGACTAACCGTTCGGGGATTACATGAGATTATGTTAAAAAAAATAACAACTTGCAACTACGGAGTTGCTGGAAGATTTTTTATATTAGCAATTCTTTTTGGTCGTTTCAGAAATTTAATCAATTTATCTTTATTACCATTACATGTACTTACTGGCTGATCATTGATAAACAAATGTGTACATTTATTTACAAGATCGCTAGAAGTGAATGTTTGGTAAACACGCTGCACTACTCCACATATTCAAGCTTAATTTCAAGTCAAAACATGCAGTGAAAGCGAAGGAACACGGACTTTGATCCTACGCGTTTAATCATTGCATAATGTATGTTCACCAACGTGTTAGTGCGGCCGCCACTACAATGAATATGTTAATTCTCTATCATTATAGCTTTCGCAACAAAACCGGCCCGGAAATGTGCGAAGAAGGTGAACTGTAGTAAAATTTTCACGCGCCCTTGACTCTTGATTCGTCGATAAAAGTTGCCAGCTTTAACCGTATTGGCTAGCGTAAGCCGACAATGCGGCATTGCGCCCAACGTGAAACAGAACTTTCTCCTGAAACAAAAAAGAACGTGTTTACCCTCACAGCTGTGTGAGGTAGGTAGTCCGTCTCGTGTTTAAACCAACTAATATAAACTTTACCAGTTCACAGTAGAGTAGATATTTCTTTGGCCGGCGATGTAAATACTACTGCAGTCATTCATGTGTTGTGCCATCTCACATCTGGCAGTACACATTCGTGATACCATGGAGCGGTCGCGCCAAATGGTTTAAAAAAAAAATTACGAACACGTTTGTTTTTGTTTTAAGTCAAGTGACAGTTGAAGTGGAAAAGGAATTTTGTTTGTGATATTATTGCTGTAAATAGAACTCAAAATAACTGTGTTGTTCTAAAATTAAAACAGCTTTATCATCAAAATGGTAAGTTGGCACATGTTCCGATTTTGTTTGTGTGTTTTCTTCAGCTCTTTCAATGAGAAAATAGACTCCGGAAATATTTTTTTTAGAAGTTTAATTATTTTTAAGTTAAAAATAATCATACTAGGTACCCAACTATTATTTTTAGCTATGTTCGTAGCCTAGTGAATTGTACATGTCTATATTTTGTGCTACTTAGGCAACTGTAATTCGATAGGTAATAAAACATCCGTCTTGCACGGTTTGAATTTATTATCATAACATTTAACAACCTTAGTGAAGCGGATTTACAGCACCCACCTACCTACCTAACAGAGGTACCTAATGTTTTGAACACTAGGTATCAACAATTAGATTCCAATTTTGAGATGACCCCAGACAAAAAAAGGTATGTAATAATAACGATTGGGTTGATTTAACGTGCTCACAGAATATTAATTTACAAATAAACCATTGACTTATATATTACTGCTTATTATTATTAGTTATTATTATTAGTTTTTATATCAATGAAATACCTAAACATAATTAGTTTTTGTCATATTTTCTTTTTTAATGACTCATAATAACATTTATATATAACTGGTTAGGAATTTACATAAAAAATGACATGCAATTTATTCTTGTGTAAATTGGCCGAACTTTATAATACCGGTATATTTCTAAAGTTACTATACCACAGGCTAGGCGTTATTAAAAGAAATCTAGTACCAATAATTGAGTTCATTAGAACACTAACCTTATTTACATTATATTAAGCACCCATATACCTACGCACTATTTACATTGATTTCAGTCTGATTAATCGAGTCGTTGACTCTCCTAACAAAATAAAACAATGCATGTGTTTTAGAGAGCCAACAATACATTAACGCGCCCGTATACAACGATATGACGGTGACACGGTGGTACGGTGAGCACTCCTTTGACACTTAAGCGCACATTAATTTTAGTCAAATTAGTTTCTAAGGAGTTTTTTCTGTAGGTACCTATTAACTAGCAATAAAGATTTTTATTATTTATTTTATTTATTTATATGGCACAGTCGAACAAGCTAATAAGTATACAGGTAGACGTTTTTATAATTCTAGTACACTGAAAATATCGATTGCAATTTTGCTTTATAAAGCGTTTCGCATTAAGCGATTGATGTCAAACGCTATATCGTTTGGCATCAGTCTCTAAATGTAGGTATCTGTATCTCTGGCTCTGTATACTTATTAGCTGTACATGCCGTGTATGCTAATCAGTACTTGATCAAAATTCCGTTACTTTACAGACAGGAACAGAACTCTTTTTTTCATTTTTGTATAGTTAGTAGTTTGTTTAAAAAGGAGGTCGCAGTTGGATCAAAAGCAGACCTTATAATGTCATCAATGGTGTTCTGACATGTCCGCTTTGTGCTCGTAGTTTATTGGCCAAAGTTGGATATGCTAGCCACTTAAGGCTGCTCTCTCGAAAAAGCTTAAAAACAGCGTGCAGATGAAGCAGCTTTTCACCGTTACTTACAGAGAAATTACATCTGAGAAAAAATGTTAGCAATCTACATGATATGACACGTAATTTGGTTTAACCATAATTTTTCTATCGGTATCACATAATAAGAAAAAAAAATCCACAAACACCTCCAAATCGTTGAGTTGAACCATTTTACTCCTTCATTTTTTAACAAAACAATAAAAAAAAATATCTACTGCTTTGCAATACAAAGAAAAATAATTCGGATTTGTTACTTTTTAAAAACATGTATTATTTTAATTATAATAAATGAAAAATGCGTCCGTTTAAAGTCCGTGTCTACGACCGAGAGGGGTAGTTAGCTATGCACAAGGTCATTGGCGTGAATACAAATGCCTTAAGAGCACACGAAAGAGCAGCACAACAAAGCTCTTGACAATCCATAGAATGCCAGCGAATGCAGTTGGTGTGGCCGAAATCGGCTACATGGCATCATTATCAGTTTGTTAGCTATCATAGAGGAATCACCAGAATAGAGCGCGAAAATTTTTTCCTATGCAGGTTAGTATCAGGCTGTATGTTGAATAAAATATTTAATGAAAAAGTCATTACATGGGCATGGGAGTAAATGAACTAACTGCCGCACCCAGAGAGCTTTAATAATTACCTAAGCCACCACTCAGAGATATTTAATGATTACTTAAGCCGTCACTTAGTAAAGGTTTGACATACTTTTGTATGACAAAACTGTCAAAACCTTTACTGAGTGACGGCCTAAGTAATCATTAAAGCTCTCTGAGTACGGCAGTTAGTAAAGGTTTTGACAGTTTTGTCATACAAAAGTATGTCAAATCATTACTAAGTGACGCCTTAAGTAATCATTAAATATCTCTGAGTACCGCAGTATGAGTGTTGTATTGATTACTTTAATGATTGTAACTCAGTATATTGATTACGATCGCGAATCATATTTTAATCAATAGAAAAACCGAACACTGACCTGCACATTGCAAAAAAATGTAAGAAAATAATAATTTCGCGGGGCCTTTATTAATACCTTAGCGCATTCTAACCTGAATGATTTCGCTGTAAACATATTTTTTATACACTATGATCAGGTAGCTAGCCGTAAATAAACGACGAAAGGACCACATATATAAAGTAGGTAATCTGTCAATGTTTAGTAAATATCACGCAAATGGATACTACGACACACCTTTTTTTTTGGGCGGGTGGAAAATCATCAAATAACCCCTCCCCGCTCTCAGGCAGAGCGAAAGGGAGTGTCAGACTTCTACTGACTAAAAACCACCCATGTTCCTTCTTAGCCCTTCATGTCGAGGCCGCGGTATCTCTTGCGAACAACCCGCAGCCCCGACGGGATACGACACACCCTTATAGCATAATGTACTTATTTTAATTATTGGAACGAAGTTTTGGAACGAAGTTTTGGAACGAAGTTTTGGAACGAAGTTTTGGAACGAAGTTTTGGAACGAAGTTCCTTATCGCGCGTTGTGAAAGGGGGCTAGACGGAAAAAAATTCTTACGAAAAGTTGTCACGACACTTTTTGCTATAGTAAGCTATTGTAAGCTGTGCGGCGTCGCATGTTTCTCTGTCTGTCTCTCTCTCTCTTATAGAAAGCAAGCCAGATATTTTAATTTCTACATTTTTTTTTTTTTTTTTACATAATAAAAAATAATAACAATAACTTCGTTCCATCCGGGTGTTCCTTGACACCTCTCAAGTTTTTTTTATTTTATTGTGCGTGTTAGTGCATGACGGAAATACAATATCTACGTCCACGTGAACAAACAATAGGAAAAAAAGGCATCATAGGTACTTGATGCTGAAAAAAAATTGATATTTTTTCTTTTTTATGTAATGCAAATAAAACAAAGTCCACAATTGTAACGAGTTTTAATTTGCAAAAGAAAAAAACATAACACTCTTTTTTTTGGGGCAGTCGTGTAAAAAAAACTCCAAAACCATGTTTTTAATTTTAAAATATAAAAGATTAACGACTTCATCTGCGTCAGTGCGAAAATTCAAGTGTCCATGTTCGTGCCTACAAGACTTATAAATAAACCGTCACGAAAAAATAAAATATTTATTACTCAAATTGTTTTTCTGCTTGCCACTATTTATTGTTTTAGGTATCGTATTTCTTTCGTCGATCATGTTAAAATACAATAACTCCTTATTATGTTAACTGCTGATAAATAAATATTGTTTTGTGATTGGTTTCTCAAAATATACCTGTTCTTTCTTTCCTACAAATTATTATGTTTTCAGTTCCACCCGCGGGAATTGTAAGGCTCGACTGAAAATGTACTAAAACAGGGAGCAAGGTGAATGACCTTACCTTTCAGCTGCCTTGAGAGCATCCTTCAGGACGACCTCGCTTTCAGAAGATGTTTACAATACATTATGTAAAAGCATCCGACGGCTAGTAATAGCACCTCTCTAGGATAACGTTCTATCTATTTCTACTTACTATTACTATTTTTACTTACTTAAGTTCAAAAGAAAAATACGTTTCTTAGGTAAAGTTTGAATGTAGAGAGATATTCGAAACTAGTGATCCAATTTCGAAAATTCTTGCGAAGCCGCGGTCAAAAGCCAGTAGTGAATAATTCGGTCAAGTGCAGACAATTTATAAGTTTATTTACCTGTTTTTTTTTGTGACTGGTTTTATTTATTTCGAGTTTTGTTCGTTCTCCAACGAAGCTCATGGTCATGCACTTTTCATCCATTGAAGTCTGATTTCTTGAGTTAATTGAGGTAGCGCCTTTGCCCCGCATTGGGACACGGCAGCTCAAATAATAAAGTCGAATATTCAAAAATCATAGGAGATTTTCCAGGGTGATTTAAGAGCAAATTATCATATTCAGGAAAAGACTAGTGTGTACGATGAACGACGAATTTGCTGAGGTTGGCAGACGCCAAGTCTGCCAACCTCAGCAAATTCAGCAATTATGAAAATAATTGCTTTCCACACGCCCTTGTTTATCAGGCAGTATTTTATAAAAGAAGCTAAACAATATTGTGCTCTACTAAATACAGAATAGGTACCGGTGACTCGTACATTACATTACATGATGCTTTCATCACCATCATCCACAGACCGACTTCACCCACTTCTGGGATGGTCTAAAACGGCCACTTTAGCAGATCATAATATTAATTGCCACTTTAGCAGATCATAATATGAATTGCGGTAAAAAGCGTCAAATGAACCTTTGACAAAATGGACCTTTCATGATAGTTACTGCGTCTGTTACCATTTAGGAAACTAAATCATAATAGGAAAATAATATGAATTGCGTTAAAATTCGTAAAAATATGGTCACAGACGTAGTGAAAGTAAAAAGGAATGAAAGGTCCATTTTACGCCTTTTAACGCAATTCATATTATGATCTGCTAAAGTGGCCATTTTAGATCCCCAGACCTCTCTTTGATTTGTACCAAACTTCACGTTCTTGTGCCAGCCTCATCCAGGCGCATATTCCCGCGATGAACGATGATTTAGTAATGAAATTTCGTAAATGCATAACCTCCATGAGTAACCCATCTGTTTATTTTACAATTCTACATAGCTGTTTGCTTCGTCAGCGTGGTAGTCAAACGGTGCGTGCTGAGCTTGCACTAATCGGTTCTATGATTTTGTTATCAGATTGCTCCCTGGGGTCGGTCTACCTTCAAGGTCATTTTCATGGAGTAGAAGGTTAACACAAAGAACTTGTACCGACAAGTTCTTTGTGTTAACCTTCTATTATTTGTTGAAAGAAAATTTAGTTTTATACTGTTTTGATCATTTCCGGAAAAAAATGTGACTTTTGTTTTTATTTACAATGAACTGTTTTCACTGTTTCAGTCTTACCAAAGGGTGTTACCGTGTTACCCAGTATTAACTGGGTTGTGGAGGTCAGATAGGCAGTCGCTCCATGTAAAATACTGGTACTCAGCTGCATCCGGTTTGACTGGAAGCCGATCCCAACACAGTTGGGAAAAGGCTAGGCAGATGATGATGATGAACTGTTTTAAACTATAAATCAAAATTAATATATGATTAGGAGTTGAAGATCGATAGTAATGAATGTTTCTACCTACTGAAACAAAAGCAAGGAATTAAACAAAAAAACGCACAACGAGGACTTATCAAACTATACAAAATCACTTTATTTTACGGAACTCTCATTGCAAGGTATGCCATGTTATATCCTGTCGGGACTGCGGGTCGTTCGAAAGAGATACCGCGGCCCCGGACGTAAAGAGGAACACGGGTGGTTTTTAATCAGTAGAAGTCTGACACTCCTTTCTGCTCCGCCCAGAGCGAGAGGAGTCCTTTGATGATTTCCCAACACCCAAAAAAAAAGCCATGTTTTATTATACTTGATGTGTCACCATGTGTTTTAGAAAGTACCTACGTACTTTCTGAAAATTCTGTAGAATACAGCAAAACACAATCATCTTTTACAAAGTCCAAGGCTGTCTTCCTAAAGATTTCGTTTGCACGGTTAGAGGTTACCTTACTCGCTTTAAACGACATTAGCGTGAAGGTTGAGGACACACTGTAATTTATTGTAATGCAAAATCTTCACTGTTTTCAAATAGTAGAGCGACTTCAAAACCTCGTTACAGACGAAGCAAAGCGAATCCTAATACTTTTTCACGGAATTATTCTGATTCCAAGCCTTTCTTCTTTCTGAAGATATCTAATGCAGGTTATGTTCCTATATGCAAACTGTTTCAAGACTTTAGCTGTAAGTAGTTAAAGCCTTGCCGCTTGAATGAATTTGGTTACAGTAATCTCAGTAAATGTAACGTGAAGTTAATACATCGCACCCTCAGAATGATATGGACTTAACTCAAAAATCGAAGAAATTGAGTTACGGTCATAGAGGGTCACTAAAAGGTACGCACTTTTTGGTAAATATTAAAGAAGCGACGTTTTTATGGTAGGCTTCTATCATAAAAACGTCGCTTACCGTAACTCATAATATAATTTTGAAGGTGAGACATGTCTTATTCAATATTGTCTTACTATCTATCTTTATGACTGACGTTTAACTTGATAGAATAGTATCTAGTTAATGAAGTAGGTCATCATCATCATCAGGCTATAATGTTCCCACTGCAGGGACTCAGGCCTCCTCTCTAGGAGAGGGATGAGCTATAAATGCTATAATCCACAACGCGTACCCAGTGCGGGTTGGTAGATGATAAAGTAGGTGGTACTTTACCAAAATGTTATCACCATCTTCCTGTGCTTGTCGCTTAACATGTTACTTGGAGACACTTGGACTTTGAAGTAAGCACAAAACGTTTTTTTTTCCAGTAGTCAGTAAGTTACTCTATCATTATCTCCTTTTGAAATTAACTAACAAAGCACAATACAAAAAAAATATAGTTAATTTTATCTTCACCTATTTATTGATGCTCTGAAATATCCAGCAAATATTCAGGTATTACTTAAACTATTTTATAAAATAAAATTGTTGATAAGTACTCATATGGTATAGTTTCAACGAAGTTGTGTAACCGCCCACATGTAGGTAAACAATTTATCATCGCAGAGCATAGTATTCAAATTGTAACATTGACATGGTAACATACATACTTTAGTCACTGACAATATGCATAACTAGTACCTACTATATGCACCTATATGTAAATGTATGTAGCATAAGTATATACCTAAGTTTTTAAACTGACATGGTCACTAATTCACTATAACATTATCATTAATACTGAAATCGGGATATTTGCCATGTTTACTATAGTTGCTGCCAGTTAAGATGTCAATAGCGGTCATTGACCTTTCCCTAATATATCTTCGTGCGAACCAAAACAAATGAACCATGTAGGTATCGTTTTTCAATAGAAAAATGTTGAAGATCACGATAGATGACGCTTATTTTTAAACGACTTCCAAAAAGGAGGAGAGGTTCTCAATTCGTCTGTATGTTTTTTTTTTTTTTGGATTTCAAAGTTAAGAACTTTAATAAATGTAGCTGGGTCAATGACCGCTATTGACATTTTACTGGCAGAAACTATACTTGCTTTGAGTTCCCGATATTTCCGGTGCTTTCAGCAGCGCTGAAATATCGGGTAGGTAGGTACTCAAAATAAATAGTAAACATGGCAAATATCCCGTTTCCAATGTTAATGATAGTCATCTGCCTAGCCTTTTTGTATGTTGGGGTCGGCGTCCAGTCTAACCGGATGCAGCTGAACACCAGTATTTTGCATGGAGCGACTGCCTATCTGACCTCCACAACCCAGTTAATACTGGGTAATACGATACTCTTTGGTAAGACTGGTTGTCAGACTTTCAGGCCCCTGACTACCTGTAACGACTGCCAAAGATCTTTGTATGGCAGCCGGGACCAACTCCAACAGCATATAACAGGATATAATATAACATTCGACCTTCACTATTTTCCTTATAATTTACGATGGCGATTTTATTTTCGGAATTATACTTCCGCTCGATCAATAGTTATCGTAAAACACAAATTCCAAAACATTGTTACTCAATGAGTTTGAAAACGACTTACTTACTATAAATCGTAAATTCAAATTCATTTTTTCTATTAATCATTTGATGGAAGTGTATTTACTTATTTAGTTTTACATAATTCCGGAATGATTCGGCAGAGGTCATACACATAATTCTATTTCGCTAGGGGGTGAATCTATTACCATTAAACGGGCACAGTCCAGGACTCCAGACTCCGAATATTACCGAGTTAATTTCTAACGGGTAAATCCATTACCGGTATATGTCCAACCCGGCGATCGAACTGAAGACCTCCGACATCAGTACCTAGTTCTATGCGGCCATTAGACCAAGCATAGGATGAACTTAAATAGGGATTATGAATTTCATACTGTTTGTACCGATACAATGTACAAATTACTGATATTAACCCTAGGTTGTGTTTTTTTAATTGTCCTGAGAATGAGATCGACTCACAGCCCTAATAAATTAAGTTCTTGCCACTTATCCAGCAATATGTGGTATATGTATGCAGTTCAATTACACCTAATCAACATTAGGGCCACAGGATCAATTATACCACTTGGTTGAGTCACTGACCTCACATCTATTTCTTGAAACCCACTAGAATATTCTAGAGTCACTTTTCTGATCGATACTACTGCAGTATTGAGGGTCAATGGTACTAAAGCCTGAGGTGGTCGTTATCCGGTTACCTCACCCAGAAATGCATGCTATTTGGTACTTATCTTGCGTTTGTATTGTCTCGTTAGTCAGGAAAAGTAGACAAAAACTTTATGTGAATTTTAAAGCTAGCATTTTTTTGGTTTTGGCAGTTTTTTGCCAATTAGAAAATACTTAATTGTACATTGTGTATTAACCTTGCTTTCCCACGCGAATGTCAGGAGAGATCGTACCTACCTACCTGTAGCCTTGTCTCAGGACCGGCTTTCACCAAGTAGGGAAGATTAGAGCGCTGTGGAGAGGAGTAAGCTTTGACACATCAAGAGGGACGTCAGATAATAAATGATGCATAAACTGCGTGAAGGATGATATGGCTAGAAAGCAGGTGACAGCTGAGATGACGAGTAATACAGTAGTATAGAAGAAAACATCCTCAAATGAGTTGGGAGAGGAACAGTAGATTGATGATGATGTATTTGGCTGAATCCTGCACGTTTGGTTCCGCTCGTATCTTGGTTGGTACCGGGCCTTAGCTTGCAAAAAATAGTTTTCACAGGAGACCGCTATAACCACACAACATGCCACGACAGCACGTGTTTGATTTCCCACCCCTCGGTTATCAGTCGTAAGTAGCTAAAGACAAAGGGAAAACTATAAATTATTACCATCTGCTAGCAGGTTTGACTAGACGCTTAGATCATAATAAGGAAAATGCATATCCAGGAAGGTTTAGATGACCATCAAATGCATACTAACTACATGTAGTTATTGATCATAGTTTCTGCCAGTGTAGGTACCTATCCATGCAGAAATTACCAGTTCATCATCATAATCTGTCTCGCCGTTTTCCAACTATGTCAGGGTCAGCTTCCAGTTGAACCAGATGCAGCTGAAAACCAGTATTTTACATGAAGCGACTGCCTATCGGACCTTCACAACTCACAACCATTATAAACTGGGCCCGTTTGGAAAATTATGGCTCATTCCCTCTCAAATTGAGGAGGCCTGTGTGCCAATGCCAGCAGAGGGAATGCGGCTTGTTAGCTATGTTTATTCGCCTTTGCTATATTTGACCTCAGCCTTCTCCAAAAAATCGAAACAAAGGTGAGAAAAATGATGATAAATAAAACAGTCAAACGTAGTTTTAAGCGAAATCAAAAGATCTTCCGCAGATTAACACGAAGTCATAACAAGGTAAGGTTGTAATGTAAATATTTATTCATCACACAGACGAACGGGTGCATTTTTATGATAGTTAGGCTGGTAAACAGACAGACTGTCCACCTGATGGGAAGTATTAGCCTAGTTTGCTCCCACTAGTAATCACACCCTTTTATATGAATGATGATCATGATGGTGTCAATAATAACCTCAGAAAGCAAGTTGAAACGTTTCATTCATCAAAATTGTAATGGGCTAAGATAGCCCATGAAATTCAACTTTTCTTACCTTTTTTATTAATTAATTAATTTAACTTAGAAGGTACTTTTGATGATTTTAATGATTATAACAGGGTAGACGACAACTCGTCGGGGCTGCGGGTTGTTCGCAAGACCGCGACCGCAAGTACCGCGGCCTCGACATAAAGGGCTAAGAAGGAACGGGTGGTTTTTAGTCAGTAGAAGCAGACTTCTACACAAAAAAAAATGGGTAGACGACAAAAAAAATATAATTATTAGGCTATCAGATAGATTTCCAAAATTATATTGGACTCATATATTTTCTTTTTTCAGGTAAACAAAAAATGAATCAAATCACTTTTATTTGTTAACACAGGTATAGAGTTACAGATCTTGAGTTTGGTGAAGAGAGCGCTATGTTGTGCCAAGAGGCGTACAAATATGGTGTGCATCTAGCTCAAATATTCCGATTTTAATTTAAAATAGATGTTTCAAAATCATGCATAGTTAATATATAAATTATAACAATTAGGTACATAATATTATTAAAAAAAAATAACAAATAAGTGATCTCAGATATAAATGAGGAATTATTTAAATTTAGATGTCAAAAGAAAAAAAAAAATGAAGACAACACAGTGCTTTTTTACTTAGAAGTGACGTCACAAGCTCTCTCACTCGTGATCTTTGACGCGTAATATCTTCGTAAATTTGTATTAATTTGATAAAACTAAAAACACGTACTTATCCAACATTTTTCGATAATGTAACTGACGGAGTAAACAGAATCATATTTTTTGTCAGTCGATATCCCTATTCTGTGAAGCCATCTATTTGTTAGGGTCTCGAATCATATTTTAATCAACATACACTGATCTCTACTCTGGCGCTTCCAACATAAGAAAAAAGAAATGCAAGGAGCCCTCCTTCATCTTCATCAGCTTTGCTTTCTTCAGCTATGTTAGGGTCGGATTCCAGTTGTTAATTTAATTGTAATAATCATCGATCAAACTTTCCCACGAGACTTGACCCGGGTTTACAAAAGGGACAAACAAGACAATAGTAATTCAACCCTGTTAGTTACTCGTGCTCGGCCCTAACTATAAATAATGGCTATTTAACTAATTCCGCTGTTTTCTCAAAGAGGCAAAGATAAACCATCCATCATCTGCCTAGCCTTTTCTCAACTATGTTGGGGCTTTCCGTCTTACCCGATGCAGCTGAATACCAGTATTTTACATGGAGCGGCTGCCTATCTGACCTCCACAACCCAGTTAGTACTGGATAATACGATACATCTTGGTAAAAACGGTTGTAAGTCTTTCAGGACACATATTACTACCTACCTGTTGCGACTGTCATAGATCTACAAATTAATGACAGTTGGAAGCAACGGCTGAACGTGCTTTCCGAAGCACGGAGGAAACTCGGTATGCAATGGGTGGTCACCCATCCACAGACCAACTAAGGCAAGCGCGGCTTAATTTTAGATTGAAAACAAGTCCCAAATCCCAAAGGCTGAGCAATTGGACTGCTGCGCTGCGTGTCACGGGTTCGATCCCCGCACGGAACAAATATTTGTATGGCCTACAGATAGTTGTTTCAGTTCTGAGTGTATTTGTGTATGTGAGTTTAAGTGTTTGTAAACGCTCCCACGATACAGGAGAAATTCCTAGTGTGGGGCAATGTTTTTTTTTTTTTTTTAAGAAAAAAAAAAGAATAAGCCGCGCTTGCCTTAGTTGCGCGCGCTTAAAGAAGAGCTCATCCAAAGGCAAAAGTCCGACGAAGACGTAAAGTTAACAATCAACATCAACATCATCCATAGCCTGACTTCACCCACTGCTAGGTATAGGCCTCACTTTGTTAAGGCTGATCTCTCGAAAAAGCTTAAAAACAGCGTGCAGATGAAGCAGTTTTTCACCGGCACTTACACGGAAATTACAATTGAGAAAAATTGTTAGTAATCTACATGATATGACACGTAATTTGGTTTAGCCATAATTTTTCTATCGGTATCACATAATAAGAAAAAAAATCCACAAAATCACCTCCAAATCGTTGAATTGAACCATTTTACTCCTTCATTTTTTAATAAAACAATATAAAAAAAATACCTACTACTTTGAAATACAAAGGAAAATAATTTGGTTTTGTTACTTTTTAAAAAACATGTATTATTTTAATTATAATAAATGAAAAATGCGTCCGTTTAAAGTCCGTATCTACGACCGAGAGGGGTAGTTTGTATGCACAAGGTCATTGGCGTGAATACAAGCCTTAATACCAATCTCCATAAATTATCCCTGTGCCAATTAGCAATAGTTAAGCAATATGTTGTTCATAACGTTAAGCATTTGGGAGCAGCGGTGGCCCAGTGGTGGCGGCCCCGACTTACGAACAGTAGGTCGTGGGTTCGAACCCAGGCAGGCACATTACTTTGTGTAATTTATTTCATCACCGCTGCTCTCAAAACGATGAAGTAAAACATCGTGAGGAAACCGGCATGTCTTAGAACCAACAATTCGAAGACATGTGACATCTACCAATCCGCACTGGGCCCGCGTGGTAGATTATAGCCCATTCCCTCTCAAAGAGAGGAGGCCTGTGTCTCAGCAGTGCGAACATTAATAGGCTGTTGATGATGATGATGATGATGAATGTTAAACATTTAACTGATTAACGATGCATTAACGGCTTTTAGTAGTTAACAAACGTGGTTTTATGAGGTTTACTTATTCAAAATGGCAAACACATACAGGATAACATTGAGTAGACTTGCTCATGAGCCACATAAATTGTACAGAGGTTTGTCTTTCGCTAGGCATTTGAATATAATTATCTTTTTCCGATGTCCGGTTCAAGGATGCCGTTGGACAATAAACTATAAAGTAGACAAGGCTGTTCGTTATATTTTGGGATTATTGTGGGCAAACAAATATTGAAGTATTTGGTCGATGAGAAAAGGAGAAAGAGAAGGAAATGGAAGGGAATCCCGTCGGGGCTGCGGCTCCCCGTCGGGGCTGCGGGTTGTTCGCAAGAGATACCGCGGCCTCGACATGAAGGGCTAAAAAGGAACATGGGTGGTTTTTAGTAGAAGTCTGACATGCCCTTTCGCTCTGCCCAAGAGCGGGAGAGGTTATTTGATTATTTTCCACCCACCTTAAAAAAAAAAGGGGAAGGGGATTCCCGTCGGGGCTGCGGCTCCCGTCGGGGCTGTGGGTCCCGTCGGGGCCGCGGGTTGTTTGAAAGAGATACCGCGGCCCCGGCGAAGGGCTAAGAAGGAACATGGGTGGTTTTTAGTCAGTAGAAGTCTGACACTCCCTAGAGGGGTTATTTGATGATTTCCCACCCCCCCAAAAAAAAAAAAAAAAGAAAAAGGGATTCTAATGAGCATGCCATGTGAAAAATACACTATTAGAATGGCGGACATCTTCTTGTTGGCATCGCAGAGGGCTTGATATTTAAAAAAGTTACAAGTTTAAATGCTTCAGCATCAAACATTTTTCCTTCATGAGAAACGAGCACTACACCATTCACGTCCACTATCGTTGCGTTGCGGCGACTTTGTAGTTCTTTTTTGCTTCGCAGTTGGTGTCCCTACACGCGTAACATTTGAGCAAGTATCGTTTAGAAATAACAATAGTCCATAGTATGATATCAATCGAAGTCAGGTATTAAGCATCCGTAATAGTTCACCTATTTGATGCGCTATAATAACAGCGTAATATAGGTTAAGGAACTTTAGTACCTTTATGCTTGGTTTATGACATAGATTGAGTTGAGAATCATGGATTAAATCAATAACCACATAGCTTTGAAGTGCGGTAGGCTTAGACAGAGATGGAGGGATTAGCTAAACGTATTCCAGTACGTAGGCCGGAACGCAAAAGGGAAAATAAATAGAGCCTTATCTTAAACATACATATCCCAGCTACGAGTACCTACGCGATCGTTTTTCCTTTACCCGTCCCTCTGATGCTCTGTGTAGATCCCATCTTAGGCATCATCTTAATTTCCCTTCCCATAATACTGAATCCTTTTCTTACTCCTCTGTTCACGCAGTACGTTTGTGGAACTCACTTCCGCCTAAAATTCTAGACTCCAAATCTTTGTATATTTTCAAAAAACAAGTCAGAGAACATTACCTTTCCTCTATACTGTAATATTCTGTATATGTATATGTGTATTGTGTATATATATGTTTATACATTATAGGTATATATTCATAATACTAGTATTTATTTTTATATTTTGTTCTAATTTCTAATAAAATTTTTCCTGTTAGTCTTTTCTACACAGTGTGTCTATATTTCTAATCCAACTCTCCTCTCGCAGGTCTGCTGGAAGAAATTTCTTATGAAATAAGCAGTACCTTTGTGCTCTTCTATTTTTTTATGTTTTGTTTTTTCCTTTTTTTGTATTTTGTGTGTACATAAATAAATAAATAAATACATTCTTGAGACTAGTGCTTTGGCATGAATGGGGAACTAAAGATCACATCGACACCCGTTATTCTCGATTCAACCATGTCCCAATAGATGGAATGTCCCAAGTTTTTAAAATCTGCACTTTCTCTGAGGACTTAAAAACACCTGTAAAGATTTTTCTGTAGCAGACTTAAAAAATCCACTTCATCTCCATAGGAAGATGACTAATCAACACGACGTCTCATTCAAAGTTCCGTGCAGACCGGTGCAGTGTAGTTTCTGTACTTAAACTGGGCGGAATTAGGAGGGCATTTAATTCGCAGCGTCAAACACATTGGCAGACCTTAAGTGGCTGCATGCTTCGTGTAGTTCATGTTTCTAGTCATCAGAACATTAAGGCAAGATTGAGGCGGGTTTTAGTAAAGCGACTGTAATTGATTAATAAGCAATAAGAGACACACTCCGTTAATAAGTGGTTCTGGTTAAGCTGAACGGTTCCTTGACTGTTTTGCAGCTGCACAAACAGCAAAACAGTCAAGTAACCACACACTACAGACACACACACAGACAGACAGACTGTATTTTAGCTAAAATACAATCTGTCTGACTTTTATAATGTTTAGAATCCTGAGGGAAGTAGGTAACAGACATAAAAACATTCGTATAAGGTTACCAAATCAAATTTTATTTACCAAGGTTGCTTGCTCTCAGTGTAATGATGCAATGTGTAGGGACTAGAGATGCAGCTCTGCAGTTGTATACCAGTAGGTACTCAACATCGCGCGATTGCCTATCTGGATCTGAAGTTGCACATAATAATGTATGTAAATCGGAACGCTAGTACAATCTTCGCAACGTTCTACGCTACACGTTGCTGCTAAAGATTTCTCATGCATTCAATGTGGTCTTATAGCCTTCGTAATCCGCCTATATGAAAGATAGTGGGGCTTGTGTAATCATCAGTGATCAGTGATCACTCAGTAATTCTGTGAATATGCTGCATCCGTTACCACATATATTCACGTACTGTGAATATGCTGCATCGTGCACCGTTACGGTATACCGTGTTCACACATCGATGCCTTAGAGTGAAAACTCCGTAAGTGTAAAAGGAGTAATTTTTCTTTTCTTGTGTACTTTTTTTATGGAATATGCATATCGAATGAACAAATAAGTCAGATCAGGATTTGCGTTGCAAGGTTTTCTTCCTAGAAAAGTAATAAAAAAAATGAGCATAAATGCATTCCTGAGGTTTTCACTCTAAGGTGACTCATAGTGTTTGCATGGCAATCAAAGCATGTGGGCATAATTGTCAAAAAAAGTTAAGTACATCAGGATGTGCCTTTCAATAATGAGTAGAAAATCTATGAAGAAACTCTTTATAATTGTCGGATATTCGGAACACAATTTTGTCTTGAGGTCAGAGATAATCATAGACATTCCACAGATAGATTATCACACTCGGCGAAAGATTTTAAGCTTGGTGTGAATAAGGCCTTACGCGCTGAAACAGCTGAATAATTTTTCACTCTCGCCCGATTAGAAACACGAGACGTGTCGGTAACAGAACAACGCAGTATGCATGCAAGTGCCATTGGTTGGTGCATTGGGTTAAAAGATGTCAATGGTACATAATTATTGTTTACCAGTCTCATTCGCTTCCAATTGGTGAGATGCGGGTTATAGTATTGTTAATTATGGTACTCTTATGTTGTCAACAAATTGTTTAAAGTTGACAACTTGTTTATTTACTTCAGTTGATACTATCGTACGAGTTTGTAGGTGATACCATGGATTTAATTTTCGATGCTCTGTAGTCACAACATAATTATCGTTAAAGCCTTTTAAAGGATGGTAAAAGTACCATTACTTTACCATCCTATGCGCCATGACGGCGAATTTACATAAGCCGCCACCGCCGTTACAAGTGTGAATAATAAATAAATATAGGTACTTTAATTGTGAAAAATTCCGAATTATTCAACAGACCCCGAAAAAATGTATGATTGGCTTTCAAACTATGTTGCAAATTGTAGCTGCACTGCAAAAAGTTCTGCAACAACCTAGTACAAGAAGTAGGACAGCTCAACCCGGTTACTGGGTAACTCGATACTTCAGCATTTTCCAAGTTATAGACGTAGGGTAATAGTTAACAATGGGCGACACAAAAGCATGTGTGGCTCGAAATAATAAATCCAAATCGATAAAATCCGAGAATTGATAGGTATACCTTTCACCGATGGAACTCGGTCACCTATTGTTTGAAAGTATGAATCCTTTTAAAATAGTCTCGGTGCTTAGTCTAAGTACTAAGGTGGTGGTTACTAGCTAGGTAATATCTGTTCAAGATTTATTGACAGAAAGTATCTGAGGGTTCAGTGCGAGATTTGATTCAAGGATAGAAACTAGCGCTATCTGCAGGGTAATAGCCCTGTCAAATGGTTATGGTTTGGTACAAGGAACGATTTGACAGTTAATCGATGGACACTTTGATAGCCACTGACATTTAAAAAGATCCGCTATAGCCCTGCTGGTTACTAAATTTGAAACACATTTCTTATTCTACACAATTTAATGTTGTGTAATTTCTACAATTAGGTACATAAGTGTCAATGCAATAGAATTGTTGCAGAATAACTCATGCCCATCCTAACTTATTTGCAGTATTTTCTTTTTCATCTTTCGACGTTTCGTAATAATTTCAACGACCTCTATGACCTAGAATAAAAAGTCTTAACAAATACATATATGAAGATAGACGAACCTTTGCACTTAACGTAATCCTCTTAGTTATGAATATAAATTATGTACTGACAACATTAAAATTTAATAGTCAGAACAAGACAGTACATCATAAAAATATTCTTATAGTTTACTGTGAACAGAAGGCCACTATAGAGAGACGGTTGCACCTTTACACACACATACAGTTACAGAATTAGAATCATTAAATTATCAATACAACACAATCAAACATATTATGTAGGTATTGATAATTGTATTATACGTGAAACGCATGTAGTTCCTCAGAGTATCTAGTTATCTACGCATCGCAATCGCAAAAAACAAAAAAAAACCCTAAACGGAGCCTAGGTAGCTATTACGTCCATTTCCACACATATTTTCTAGAGTACCTACCCATCTCCGAGATAGGATCCTGTAATGAGTGTAGATTATCTTGGCAGCCTCAGTTTCATAACATACAGTTCATCGACCCCGGGGCATAGGGCAAGGCTCATGCAAGGCTCCACTCTAAGATTGATGTGTGATGATGACATTTGTACTGCTGGAATGTGTATATGTCATAAAATATTGTGTTAAAGTAGACACTAATATTTCGTATATTAATGTAGTCAAGTATTGCTAAATCATCAATTTTAAATACGCTACACGCGTTACAAAAAATCGTTACGATTGGACGGTACAATTACAGTTCAAACTGCAACGATAAATCTACATGTGTGTATAAGAAAAATTGTACAGTTTGTCCGACTTTAGCACTACGAAAACTGTGCAGTTTAAACTGTACCGTCTGACTGACAACTCACTTCCAAATCGCAAGGTACTCAAGCGTTCTTTATGTTCTGAAAGCAGTAATAGTTTATAATAGGAAGATTTTTTGAAAATTGATAGAAAGGGATGAAAGTATGTATGCAAGCACTTCAGGCTCTTGAAGTATTAATTGATCATAGCATCGCCCATCTATGTAACAAGAAGGACGACGAATTCTAAGCTCGCCGTCCGTCCGTCTCATGACGACGACAGGCCGTGTCGACGGCGCGTTCGTGTTCCACGCGCGCCTTAAAGAGATGTCAGCAACATGGAAGGGGCTCGCAAGGGCCGACGCCTGTCGAGGCTGCGGGTTGTTCGCAAGGGATACCGCGGCCTCGACATGAAGGGCTAAGAAGGAACATGGGTGGTTTTTAGTCAGTAGAAGTCTGACACTCCCTTTCGCTCTGCCCAAGAGCGGGAGGGGTTATTTATGATTTCCCACACCCAAAAAAAAAAAAAAAGTACGACGAATTCTCAACACTTCTTAATTTATAATGTAGAATAACCACTTGTGACTGTATTCTCACACCCTAGGTACTTTAGCTAATTCATTGACAAAAGTCATAATATAAAGAAAATCGAAACAATGGGAAAAACCCTTGGGGAAATCTCACCACGGTTTTGTACTGAATATTTAGGACATCAATCACAAATGTGTAACTCGTATTTATTATCTAACAATGTTTGGCTAGTTAGGTAGAAATATGGTTCCATAGTTTTGTGAGTCCATTCTTCTTTCTAATCTGAAACTTGTTCATTTACCAACACACTGCCCAAACTTCTGGGTCCAAATGCTTGGATTTTTGGATTAGAAAATAAAATTCATCTGTTTAGGTAACTGCCTCGTTGGTTTAGTGGACGCAAGCGTGACTGCTGTGTATGAGGGCCCGGGCTCGATTCCCAGCAGGGCTATTGCGTATCTTTTTAAATGTCAGTGGCTATCATAGTGTCCATCGATTAACTGTCAAATGGTTATGGTTTGGTACAAAATGGAACCATTTGACAGTTAATCGATGGATACTCCGTGGCAGCTAATGAGAAATTCCGAATGGAAAAAATCATGAACACTTTGCCGGACCTGCAAGGCTATAGCGTATCTTTTTATTAACGGGGCACCAAACTCCGTGGCAGCTAATGAGAAATTCCGAATGGAAAAAATCATGAACACGTCAGTGGCTATCAAGCCACTGACGTGTTCATGAGTTTGGTGCCCCGTTAATGGTAATAGGCTCGCCGCCTATTACAACTGGCGAAATGTGAGTGTACTAATGGGTACTACAAAGCATTTGCCTAACCATTCGGGGATTACAGGCGTGACGTACCTAATACTTATTATCACTTAAATAAAACAAGTACAGGATGAAAATTAGTAATATCCAGGCAAACTGTAAAACAAGCTTGTGCTGAAACCGTACCAGGTAATCCCAATTGATTGTCCTTTGTTATTAGATTTGTTTTTTCAAACTGCCATTATTTTAGATTACTGGCTGACTGTAGCCAAGAACCTGCTTTGAAACTTTGAGTGTGTTAATCTTAACACACTCAAAGTTTCAAAGCAGGTTCTTGAATAAAAACTTGTTAGATATAACTCGTTAGTAGCAAATTATTGAAGAGTAAGGAATATTTTAAAGAATAGTCTTCTGAAATATTAAAAATAATAGCTAGAGTCCTGTGGATCACATAAATAAAATTCTGAAATTTTAAGCTACTTCTGTTGCTGACCGTACCATAGATATACTGTTGTTTCAATGATCTGTGGTGGGTACCTATTGCAGTTCCATGTATGACGCGCTCGCTTTGTTAAGTAATTGACTCTTTATTCATCTTTATGTACCAATAATTATCTTTTGAAAATATCTTGGTTACATTATGCTTACCTACTTCTCTTTAACCAGTAAGTTATTATTTTATTCCTTTATTCATTACTTCTACACATTATATACATTTTTTTTAAATAACTTAAAAAAAATCTGATTTCCCTTATTTCTTATTTATTTATTTATTAGTAGTAGTAATGCCCTTTTTCCTACCTACTACTTGCCTACGTACCAACTACCTACCTACCTACTACCTCCTACCCTACCTACCTACTGCCCTACCTACCTCCTACCCTACCTACCTACTACCCTACCTATTCTACCCTACCTACCTACTACCCTACCTACCCACTACGATACCTACCTACTACCCTACCTATTCTACCCTACCTACCTACTACCCTACCTACCACCCTACCTACTACTCTACCGACAACCCTACCTACCAACCATACCTACTCTACTATCCTACTTACTACCCTACCTACTACTCTACCTACTACCCTGCCTACCTACCTACCTACCACTTTCTCACCTTTTAAACCTTTCCTGGACTTCCACGAATATTTCAACACTAAAAATATCCAAATCGGTCCAGCCGTCCTTGAGTTTTAGCGAGACTAACGAACAGCAATTCATTTTCATATATATAGATAGATATTTGGGTGGCTTACAGTTACAGCTATCATCACAAAAATGAATAGTGAGGTACCGAAGTGAGGCCGGTGCCTACCGCCGCTGCCTATTACTGGAAAAGAGATAATTTTATTAGTCTCTAGCAGTTTGCAGTAATTAATGACGTAAGGCCTTTTCATCAGTCCATCAAAAGATTCACACATTAAAGCTATTTATAAAAGTTAGTTTAAATGTAACTAACAATTATTCATTTAACTTGTATCTTTGTTAGACTGAATGATGTGAAAAGGATCTTTTATAAAATCATGATTGTACCTAAATTATTATTTTAGTGTAGGCAATTTTAATATTTCCTGATTTCCGCAAAGTAACGCCAAACATGTGAAGATTGGTTATTAATAAGCACCATTTAACTTCACAACATTTACTCAATCTATAAACACATCCATCACTCATCATTTCTTATTATGAATTCAGTTTACACAACAACTTAGCATCGATTTTGAAAGATTCTCCACAAAATAAATCATCCAATGTATTTTGACATGCGGAAAAAATTGGAAACTATTTTAAACGTTCCAATTTTCGTCGCTTGTCTTTGAAAGTGGCGTTTCCATGAACTGTCAAAGTATAATGGACGTATTTGCCTTGGCCGTTACTTGACGTGGAGTACAAACATTCATACAAATTATTATGGTTCAGAAGATGTTTGCTTACAACCTACGCACATTGGTCAATGTTTGTCTCAAGACTAGAACATCAATTAATGTTTTTGAATGAAGTCCAGGCTTTGCCTAAAATTGGTCTTACCGTTACGTAAAGCCTTATTTGGCTGATATTTCATAAGTGATTTAGCAGACTACGGCTGACTACGTAATCCTTTTGTCTCCACAAAAGACAACGCGCCAGACAAGCCTTGTAATGCTATCTAGCAGAACTTTTACTTTTCTCATTCAGTCTGTCTGGACTTATATGATCTGAAGAAACCAAGGAGGCAAATAGTGGAGAACCGTTTTATGTAACCAAACTTGGAAGAGGTTTTGTCCAAAAGAGGATTGCAGTCAATTCATCATAATTGGTTTATTATCGTAGTTTTCGCAACAACATACAACTTCCTTGTCATTCTAGTATAATACTCAATACTTTATTGCATTCCACATGTAGTACTTAGCTGGTAAAACTTAAAATTAGATCACATGAACCCTGTTGGGCACAGCAAAGTGAGTTAGGAGAGAGGAAGCACTAGTAAATTATAATTAAAACATAGTTGGTAGGTAATATTTTAGTTCACAGAGTTTTGTAGTTGTAGTGTCCTCAACTACAGTTCTGCTCAGTATTTATGCTGGAACGTTAGGAAGGTAGCCGATTGATATTCATACGCTGGCGCCACGAAGCATGTAGGATAACGTCACGTGGACATAATTCATCCATTAAAGAAAAAAATCACGTCGCACCATAAATATAAATAAATCCTGATTATGCCACCTAATCACGCGCAAGGTGGCCGATTATATCAATTTACTACATAGTGAGAATACCTTGATAAAGTATTCTATTTATATAATTATACCTCTTAGGTTTTTTAATTAGAACATCAATCTATTTTAATTGATTTATTTACTGTGCTCTTGCGTCTTGGTTTCCATTATTTTCAAAGCAAAACGTCATTGTAAGAGGGTTTCTGATTGCTGACCAAAGGCCAGTAATGAGAAATATCCCAGATACCGCTTAACTATGCATTGTTTGGAAAAGTTGTTTATTAGTACCTACATTAAAAAGTGAGCTATGAATATAATTGTTTGAGTGGTATAGTATCACTAATTTTTACTTACAGGTACCTACGTATTCATTTGTTTTTTTTAATTATTTCTTCTGAAATCATCTCACTTCTGCTCTTATCCCATTTAATTTGGGGCCGGCGCAGCAAATCTTTCTTTTCCATCATTCTCTATTGGTCGTGATCTCAGTATTCAACCCCTTTCTATTTGATCTCCTCTCAAACTCAAAGCATTTATTTAATTAGACCATTACAGGCAATTTTGAATGCCAAAACCACAAAAAAGGGAAACTACAATCACAAGGCATAATAACTTGTCAACGTATGTACGGTAGCCGCCCATTTTGCACATTTGTTAGTTTGCTCTGAAACTGCTCTTCAAATTGAGTTGCTTATTGGTGCCCTCATTAAGTTCCATGATAAAATTGCTTATGTCACAGAAATCCAAACAATCACTAAACAAACAGCCAACGATCGCTGAATATAAACTATTGCTGCCAAACATTAGCATAGATTCTGTGGCAATTTGTACGTAATCGGCCTATGCGTGCAGGGTGGCCCTAAGGTCAACCGAGCAACAATGGGTTAGGGAGAGCCGTAATCATTATGTAACGTGTATAATAACAAACTGCCTTTGTATTGACGGCTAAAAACTGTAATTTTAAACCTATTGACGGCTTTAAACTATAATTGTAATGTAATTGATTGAGGAAACGCGTAGTTTCAGGTAGTATTTGTTTTATTAAAGTTGTAATAGCTAAAGACCGTGAAATGTTTATGATTTTCAGCAATGTAGCAATAGCGAATTTGTTTCGATAGTAATAGTGATCGGACGTTGAAAGTGGAAACTGATAAGCGGTAACTAGTGTAGAAGTCAAAATGTTGAATATATTTCAATTAGTTAAAGGTTTGGCAGACAATGATTTTTGATATTTTTCGTTGTTCAATAATTTCTACGGGACTCTACATAATAAATAGATTATAGGTTAATTTAAGTCATAATTAATAAGTCTTTATTTTCGTTGAATGTTTAACATAGAGTCAATGCAGTGGGCATTAGGGGTATGTGTTCTGTGGCATTAGCTCTTACTCCTCTTAGCAATTTTTAAAACAGGATAAATATACTTTATGATATTTTATGATTGTTGACATATTATATACGAGTACGTATGTACCGTGGAACGAATAGGTAGGTAGATACTAACTGCTACTATACTACTATAACCAGTGTCCATTCGTGTACCTTCTAGAGAATTCTACTGCCCTGCCCTTACTTATGATGACCCAAAGACATAATTTGCATGTTACTTTTCGGAACATTCTCAGAAATACCTTAACATTGATAACTTGTATCGAAGGTTTACAACCTGCAAATTATCTCCAATTTCCATTTCCGTCAGCTTTCATTTTGTTTATTTTTATTTTTAGCAACGGAATGACCAAGTAAGTCTGACTACCACCAAGTTTGGTATGTAACCTTCTTAGTGGCTGTTTCGCGGGCTGTCGCATACTTGATTACAGTGTTTTAATCTTGATATAGAAACATGTCCCTTGTAGAATTACTCGTCTTGAACTGGGCCAAGGAAATGATAAACATTGTAGTCGTAAGTATGGTCCACTATGTGTTTAAGTGTTTGTTGTGTGTTATCATAGTTATCTTCTATGTTCTGAGTGTTATTATCTAAATGTCCAGTTTGTTCTTAGTCTACCTTATTACTTAACGTGGGATTTCTTATCAGGAATTGCTGACAGCTGTAACTCCGATTTTTGAAGTCACGAGTGAATAGATTACTTCTAGGCAATCCATTTTTAACCGACTTCAAAAAAGGAGGAGGTTATATATTCGTGTGTACGTATTTTTTTTTTTTTTTTTTTTTTTTTTTTTATGTATGTTACCTGATTTCTCCTCCATTTGTGAACCGATTCTCAAAATTATTTTTTTATTTGAAAGAGTATACTCCTGAGGTAGTTCCATTTAAATTTGGTGAAGATCTGATCCTGATCTTCGGAGATATACAATAGAACTCTTCAAAAATTATCTATCTAATTATCTATTATCTTTTATATTATTATTATTAAAAATAGACGGCAAATCTGTCGTGATTGCTGCAATCGCTTGGATGTTTATTGTTTACGCAACATCTTAACTTACCATCACGCCTGTATGCTCTGACGGGGTACGCAGATGTGTACAGGACGCCCAGATTTCGAGAGTTAGGTATGTTAAGTTCCATTTTATTGCGGATAAGCCTATTACCGTGACATGTATTGTTAACAACGTAAAATTAATGAATATCAAATATTTGTAAAGGATATTACAACGAAAAAGTGGAAAAATAAAAAAAATAAAACCGACTTCAAAAACACAAAAAAGTGAAAAATAACTTTAGCTTCTGAAGTCGGTGACAAAAAAACTGAATAAAACAAACAAAAGTCACCGACTTCAGAAGCTAAAGTTATTTTTCACTTTTTTGTGTTTTTCAAGTCGGTTTTTGCCATCGCGAGTTAATTTAAGATGAGCTGAAAATCTCTTTAGTGTGTTCTGTCTGTGTAACTGTTTAGTTCTACTTAGTATTTACTATCTGCTCCACTCCTACGCGGAGACCCCTTTTTTTTTTTTTTTTTTGGGGGGTGGGAAATCATCAAATAACCCGCTCTTGGGCAGCGCGAAAGGGAGTGTCAGACTTCTACTGACTAAAAACCACCCATGTTCCTTCTTCGCCCTTCATGTCGAGGCCTCGGTATCCCTTGCGGACAACCCGCAGCCTCGACAGGCGTCGGCCCTTGCGGGCCCCTTCCATGTTGCTGACATCTCTTTGAGGCGCGCGTGGAACACGAACGCGCCGTCGACACGGCCTGTTGTCGTCATAAGACGGACGGACGGCGAGTTTACCCATCACTCACCGTCCACAGGCCCGCGTCTACGGTGGCCGGAAGCCATCACGTGGCCCCCGACGCCCGGAGCGCCTCCCGCGGCGGCTGGGACGAGAGGTTCTCTCCCTCTCACGTTCCGCCACCTCCTTCGCTAGCATCACTGCTTCGCAGAAGGAGGCGACGGCGTCCCATTCCTCCTCGCCCCGGACCATGGCTTGCACCAGGGCCGGACGCGAGAGGTCGCCGCCGCCGATCGCCGCTACGAGAACACGGCGGGGCTCCGCCCAAGCGGGACACACCTCCACGGTGTGCTCCACCGTGTCCTCCGGCCGATCCTCACAATGGTGACAACCGGGCGTTTCCTCCCGCCTGATTCGGTGCAGGTACCTCCCGAAACAACCATGTCCGGTGAGTACCTGCGTCAGACGGAAGGTGAGGGCGCCGTGGCGCCTCTCCAGCCACTCCTCAAAGAGGGGACTTACCGCCACTATCGTGGCGTGCCCACGCAGAGACCCCTCCGGTCCTTAAATTTCTCGTATTTGTATTTTTGTCTTCTTATAATTTCTTTACACAAAATTGGTTTGCGTTTTGCCGCAAATGGCCTGTTGCGAAGCGATGATTCAGCCTAGGGTAGAGCTAGCTTGCCTAGAAGACACTGATTTACTCGAATTTGAAAGATATTCAGAAATTCAACAATACCTTGTTGTCCCACGGGATTAAAACATAAAGATCTTGCATCCAAACTTCGACCTCTTTGGGGTATGAGCTAAGAAAGTTTCAGTGCATCCAAACTTCGACCTCTTTGGGGTATGAGCTAAGAAAGTTTCAGTGATCTTCTTCGTTACCTCTTTTGGGTATGAGCTAAGAAAGTTTCAGTGATCTTCTTCGTTACCTCTTTGGGGTATGAGCTAAGAAAGTTTCAGTGATCTTCTTCGTTACCTCTTTGGGGTATGAGCTAAGAAAGTTTCAGTGATCTTCTTCGTTACCTCTTTGGGGTATGAGCTAAGAAAGTTTCAGTGATCTTCTTCGTTACAAAAACTCTTTTCCATTTTATTAGTTTCAGCATGGCTAATGCGTATCTTTTTAAATGTCAGTGGCTATCATAGTGTCCATCGATTAACTGTCAAATGGTTCCATTTTGTACCAAACTATAACCATTTGACAGTTAATCGATGGACAGTATGATAGCAACTGACATTTAAAAAGATATGCAATAGCCCTGCAGATTGGTGAAGAAAGTTAATTTAAATTCAACAATACCGTGTTGCCCGACGCACTATACTTACTTTGGGGAATGAGCTAAGAAACTTTCAGTGATCTTCTTCGTTACAAAAACTCTTTTCCATTTTATGGTTTAGGTTGTGTTGTAATCTGTTAGTCAGTACTTACATGAATTCAATTATTTATATTATATTACTATATTCACTGCCACGTGTAGTTTAACATTTATTGTCATAAGATCATCTGCCTATTGGTTGTTGTGACTGAGTAATACTGATAAATATGAACATGATCAATCCAAAGCGTGACTTTTGAACTGCAATGGATTCATCCATGGATTCTCTGATACTTATATCCTCATACTTATTGAATTGTAGTTTGTCAAAGGTAAATGAAGGTTCTGAAGAACATAATAATGCGAGTGTTTATACCTATTTGGGAAGTTAAGCGAGTAGGTATATCAATTTGTATTGAACCTGAACTAGCGCCATCTAGTGACAATAATGGGAAACAAAAACATCTATTACCTACAAATAAATACAATTAAAGTGTCTGTTTGTGATTTTAAATTATCAGGTTTTTACTGAATGTTTATTTATTTTGTCCGTCTGTCTGTTTGTTCCGACTATTCTCCGAAATGGCTGGACCGATTTTGTCGGGACTGACACGTAACTGAAACATCGCTGAAATTATAAGAAGAAACAAAAATTATTATTTGAAATAAGATTAGGGTTTACTGCAAAAGTTAAAGCTGATTTAAATGGGGAAGTAATATTTTTATAATAATTTCATGCGAAGGTCGCGGCCAACTGCTTGTAATTCATGCAAATAGAGTTAAACCATTGTAGATAATGGAGAATAGTCATTATTGGGCCATTGGCATAAATATCTGTTGCTTTACCTCCCATTTCTGCAACTGGTTAAATACTGGTATGATTTATTTTACTGCATTTATTTTTGACTTTTTTTTAATCTGGTTAGGATCGTTCGAGGCCAGTTAAATATAACTTTTTGATGTAAAGACATAAAACCTCCACGGCCAGTGTGATTTAAAAGGTTAATATGTAATTCAGTTTGATTATTAAAATCGAGACGGTTTTTCCCTCGCAACTGTCCGAAATATAAATGAAATCTGAGAATCTTGTTGCGTGGGCAAGTTATGAAGATTAAATTGAGTAGCTACCTACTAGTTACAACAGACTTTTACTTGTCTTGGGATTGGGACTAATAACTGCCGCACTCAGAGACGTTTAATGATTACTTAAGCCATCACTTACTAAAGATTTTGACACTTTCGTGAAGGTTTTGTATGTCAAATCTTTACTAAGTGACGGCTTAAGTAATCATTAAATATCTCTGAGTACCGCAGTTTAGACTACTTTCACTTAGGCCGTTAGGATTAGCAGTGCGAGAGTTGCGCGACTAGAAAATACTAACGGTTGCTACGGCTGTTCCTATAAAATGTGAAGGAATGTGCTTCTGCTAAGCCTGCGCAACTGTCGCGCTGCCAACGTCCTAATGTGAAAGCAGCCTTAATGATTTCAATCGTTATGGGTAGCTTCCCGAAACCTGAAATACTGAAGGCCAGTCTTTACAAGGGGTATCGTGTTTCTCAGGATTTGAATTGAGGAGGTCAGATAGGCAGTGCCATGTAAAATGCTGGTATTCCACACCAACCGGTTTGACTTTGAAGACGACTCTGTAGCGCCATTAAAATAAGCGGCACCAGAAATAACGCTGTAGATATTATCTGGCCAAATGGAGTATCGTCGATCCATCCCAAACAAACTGCCAGTGTGGAGCCCCTTTGCAGGATATATGCGCCACCTCCTATCCTACCCATACTGCACAACCACTTGCACCTTTCAAGTCTTACTAGAAGCAAATGATAGAGGCTACATACTGGGTCTAATACGATTTGAGCTCATCGTTACGTAAAGAAGAAGAACCAGAAATAACACCCTGGGTGTTTGTTACTTTATCACGCAAAAAGTGCTCAACGGGTTTATATTTAATTTGGTACACAGGTAGTTTATAACGTGGACTAACAGTAACACATAGACTACTTTTTTTGCCTATTGTACGATCCCGCCGTGGAGACGGTTACCAAATCCACACAGGCGAAACCGCAGGCATGAGGTAGTTGAATAATATTTAAGTAAAATCATCTAGGTGTCATTAAGTATTCTTATGAAAACGAGCATAATTAACTGTCTCATTTATTTGGATGTCACAGTTTCCAGTTATCAATCACACACGTGCGCAAATATCATCATAACATTTCTAAACGTAGATAGATACTCTACTCGAGGTTGTATCATTCAAGAGCCGGTCATGTTTATAAAACAAGTGCCAGTGGGTAGCTTGTCAAACCAATGCTAGTAGTCACGCTATTTACTACCATTTCACGGTATATTCGATACCTAAGTACTACATTGTCGGACGAATCGCTAGAAATAATAGAATATCCACTTTTGAAACAATTTTGTACGGCAGTGGGCATGAAAGAGTTTCGAGTTTCGGTCTTCCGAGTTTCTCAAAATTGTGTAGTAGTATAATCAGAGTTGCCGATCTTGTTATTTGGAGCCAACAAATATTTCACCAAAGGAAAAAAAAATGTATGCCTTTACGTTTTTATCGCTCTAAAATAAAGAAGAGTGAGATCACAAATTCACAACTCCTGTATCAAACGTTATTATAACAATCGAGTCAAGTGACTTGATCAGCAACATGCTGCTGCACTTGAAAAGTAAACGAATGAACATTCCTGTAGCTACAAAGGTACAGCAACGTTACACTTACTTACTAACCTAACAAAAATCCACCCTGTGTAGGCTCACGTGAGAGTTAACACGCAACTTATATAATTAAACCCTTGTCACACTGTTGGTTAGTACCTACTTTATAAGTACGAAAATATAGTTAAGCCTAACGACACACCAGGAACACGATTATAAAGATTGAAAAAAGTAGGCAGACGCCCATTGATATAAAAACTAAAGATACGGTCGTCCGAACATTTGCTCGACGCGTTCGCCATACAGAGAATCGGAATAGTATAAGCGGCGTGGTATTTTCGAGGTAAGTATATAGAACATAAATAAAGGTTTTAATAAAATTTACGACCGCACCCGAAGTTAGCCGATCGTGGACTAGTTCACTTCGGCTTAGGATAGACCATATTGGGACCACGTTCGAGGCGTCATTTTAACATGCCGTCCGCCCAGTCCTTACGCAGTAATATATAAGTCAATGCAGACGCCGGTACATCAAGCTATCTGAAACTGGAAAACTTTCCCAACCAATCTTGAACGGTCTACTGAAAGAAAAGAAAAGAAAGAAAAAAATGTATTTATTGATCTCACACAGGACAACACAAATTGATGAAAAACAATAACCCAAAAAACATAATAAACAGAAAACATAAGAAAACCTTAAAAATAATTGAACCAAAATTAATCCTGTATGAAGCCAAAAGGCAGCATGGCAGCATATTGGTTCAAAGAGCGATCAAGTTGAACATCTAATGAAGAAAGACAGATTGTAGTAGGTACTTGATATGCTGGCGTCTGTCTGCACCTAACTAAACTCATGAAATGGTAGCTACAATACCCAAAGTGTTTCATTGATAAGAAATATAAGCAGCACAATCGGATATTAAGATCTCTGATAAGGTTCAATCTACATGCTACTGTTTGTGTATTTCCCAAAATCCGCCAAGTGACAGGTAAAATAAACAAGTTGTGATGATTTCTGATTGCTTATGATTTACAAAATAGGAAGATAGGTACACAAATGATGAAACTAATTAATTTGATGATGAAATGACGTTCGGCTCTCGTTTGACCACTATCTCACCTCGAGTATGAGTTCGACGACCGCTCCAAAAGTTACAAATGTCAATTAAAAAGTCTACATCATTGATTATCGTCATCCACAGCCTCTTTCGTTTCACTATAATAGGGTACATTAAACTTCTCTCCTTGCCGTCAAGGCATTCTTCCTTCTTTTGTGCCAAAACCTGTCTAGTTCTTTCTGGCATCTAAACCTTTTTTTTATCCGACTTCCCAAAAAGGAGGAGGTTCTCAATTCGATCGGTATGTTTCTTTTTTTTTTTCTATGTATGTACACCGATTACGCTGAGATTTATGATCCGATTTACGTGATTATTTTTCAGTTTGATGCGGAATAGTTGCCATTTGGTCGCATAAAAATTTTACGTAGTTTGGCTCAGTACTTTTCATTTTATGAACTTTTTTTAATTTATGAACATATATTTCGTTTATGTGTGTTGGCGGGTAACTTCGTCATTTATGAACCAATTTTGATGATTCTTTTTTATTGGAAAGGAGATATTTCAAGGGTGGTTCCATGATATGGAAACCAGGACCTGGTGATAGGATTCCAGAGAAATCGAGGGCAACCCTTAAATTTCATAGGCACGCATTACGTGTTTCGTGCTTTTTTGACGCTATTCAAGTATTTACATCTAGCAGTCATCACTTCTTGTTGATGATCTGATGATGGAAGGTACTACTCCTTAACGAAAACTCTTGAAGGTTAAGGGGTTAGGTTTCTTGGTTGAATGTTAAATGTATAGTAAATATTTCTATAAGATATTAAACTAAAAATGAAAAAATACTACTTTCACTTTTTGGTGTTTTTGAAGTCGGTTGTTTTTTTTTGCAAAAGTTTTTTATTTTCGGGTTGCAGCCAAGAAAATAAAAAAATCTTGAAAAGGCGCCTGAGGGGTTTGTGAGAGCAGATAGAGTGGGATTCTTACCACACTAAAACCATCAGTACATGACCCGACTTCATTTATACCCGTGGTGACCCACGGGTATAATTTGAGAGGTGGTGGTGAGGTGCTGTTTGAAGAGGACCAGGTCCCGGTTCTCTCTTAAAACACCACCTCAGGACACCCTTGCACAACTCCACGTACGGCCTATTACATCTCTAGGGAAGTCTCCCAGCCCCTCTGGACAAAAGATTACAATCGAATAGACAAGTATTTAGTGAAGATTTAGATGCACCCCGCCCCTAAATCCCCGCTAAAAACAACAGCAATTATTCGTCAGATAAACCTAATTTACACAAACTTCTTTAGGCAATGTCTCTCATTCCGGAAAGAGATTAACGACCGTGATAAACTCAAGGTCAAAGGTCAACAGATAACGACGCTTTTAGCATATTTTGTTAAGCAGAGCATTTGCCAGCTGAATTCACAAACAGTTACGATTTCCAAGGTTTTGTGATACTGTTGCTTTTGGAGAAATGGGTCTTTCGTGTTTTCGACACTAGATTCTTGACTAAGAAATAATAGACAAGGTCTAGGCGCCGCATGTGTAATATTTTACTTGAAAATATGATATTATTATGGTGCACGGTGCACACCGATTTTTATTCCGATTGAAAAATGAATCACCCTTTACTTACGTTACTTACAAAAACTAGGGCGCGAAAAAGAATGTGACCTCATAAAATAGTATGGAGTTCGTTTTCAGTTCACCATGGAATTAAAAGTATTTGGTTTTAAAATGAATTAGTAGATCAACGACCTTATAATTACTTCAACAATTAATTATTCGCTCTTTGTACCTACATCACAATATTATTTTGTATCGTAATGTTTTCGATCATGTTTATTTACTTTTTAATAAATATTCAAAACATGTTTTTATACCATATACGTGTGACGTGTATAATTTAAGTCACAAACAAAAAAAATAACATCGTTTCCAATTTTAAAATTCAAAAAGAAAATCTTAAAAGGTTGATTATAAACAAAAAAAAGTAATCTGAAACTGCGCTGCACGCTGTTAGCATGTCAATTAAAATCAACCGGTTCACATTTGTTCGTTTTAATCTTACCAGTAAATGAACTAAGTATTATTAAAAACTATACAGTGCCAATTAATAAAATGTCATGTTCATACATTTAATGGATTTTAAATTATTTAAGTAAACCTTTGTATTACACCGATACAAATGATCGTGTTTTAATCGAATTTAATTAACACAGAGACCGTGACATTGACTTTGTGACACATTTTGCACTGCTGGTACCGTGTACGGACGACGAGTGACGACCGGTCAAGGTATATCGAGCGGATCTCTCATTGTACGGGAAATCCATACAAAGCAAGGCCGTGTTATACTGGAAATGTATAGCTTGATGTGTGTTGCCGTGTGTTCGTATAGGTAAATATTGAAAAAACCGAGAAGAGAAGTTAGGTTTGTTTAGTTCGATCTCCTTTTGTGAAAGGTATACAGGGTGTAAACGAACCCTTCACGCATCCGTCAACCAAGCATTCTGTACATCAAACTAAGTAACCCTACGCAAACATTTTTGCTGGGAAATGACTTTTTTTTTTGGGGTCAAAAATCACATTTTACGGTAAAACTCAAAGTAGCACCCTTAAAACATTGTGCTAGTGGATGCTTTGAATAGTAAACGGGTCATGGAGGTAATTTAAGTAAAGTTAAAACCTGAAATAGTAGTATTTACAAAAACAGCTGTAAAAAATTTGGAACTTTGACCCCCAATATCTCCGTAACTAGGAGGTTCCCAGGTATGGTCTAGAACAAAAAAATGATCGCAGTGGTGGGGAGAACAAATGCCCTTCGTTTGCTTTAAGGGTACTTTTACACCCTATAGTATAGCAGTAGGATATTTAAGAACAACGTTATTACACGTTATAGGATACGGACTAGGCATTCTAAAATTATAATTCTATGAATAGACATAAGGTCAAGATTCAGAATATATTTATTTTAGTTATTCATCATTATTAAATTAAAATTGTCTAGACTTTTATTCAACGACCATACAGCCACAGTTGCTGTATGGTCGTTGCTTTTAGTCATCAATTTAATTGAATTAGTTTATTTGTTGTGCATATTATGTGGCTTGCAAGCATGTGGACCCAAGGACGTAGCAATAACATTGTTGAAGTTGAAACTGCTTGTTATTATTGTAATAAAAATAAGATTTTTCTTATTTTTGGTAAGTAAATTTCTTTTTTATTTCTTTTAAATTACTTTCATTTTAAATTGTAGTAATTCTATGTTTATTTATTTATGCTTAAAACACTAACAACAATCTCGGAATGAGAATCTATGAATTAAAATAATAATATTTTAGTTTTATTTACCCAAGTCTTATTTTTAATATAATTTTATAAGCGCTGTCTAGGAGGATCTTGTTCTATTTGCCAGCTCTTTAAACAAACATTAAGTTAAAATTATCTTACTACATTTTCTCAGTACGGAATTAGTAAGAAAAGATGAAGACAATGTACCTAAAGAAATGTTTGACACCCTTTGTAATTCTATCTAAGTGCGTCTATTTAATTTGCCTAAAACATGCACGTATAATTTTGTAAGAAATTGTTTCGTTATAGATCTAATTTAGCTCCTTTGTAGGCTTTTTGAGCCTGAATAGAGCCGTGATCTCTACGGAGCACTCGAAAGGGATATTAAAATCAGATTTTCAGCTTAATAGAAGCGTCGTCGCGTCGCAGAGGGCTTTTCAGGGTTCCGTAGCCGAATAGCATAAAACGGAACCTTCTAGATTCGTCATGTCTGTCTGTCCCCCGTCTAACTTTTAAACTAAGAGAGTGAAAAATCTAAAAAATTATATGCTAGATCGCAATGAAAACTGTCAACCAAAATTTGTTTTGAGGTTTGAACGAGATTTAGATAGCAGTTTTTGAGATATATTATCACAAAATGTGCATTTCTGTTACCGCTATGACAACAAATGATACAAATTACAGGGGCCTACTACGATGGTACGGAACGCTTCATGTGCGAGGCCGACTCGCACTTGGCCAGATTTTTTGTTTCAGTTAATTGTTTATAACTTTAGCAATTTTTTCAAGCGGCTCTTGATTTTTATCAAAAAATACTTGCACGCTATTCCGAATCGAAAAACACCTCGTTCATATTTTTTGGAGGCGGAGAAAAAATATTGACATAAACAGCACTTGTTGACTAATTGGGGGTTAAGTATAATTTTTGCGTAGAGTCCCTTGTTTGATGTGCTGAATGAATCTAATCTAATCTAATCTTATGGTTAATAGGTAGTAGCTTAGTGAAGGGTTCGTTTACACCCTGTATAGAAGGTAACTAAGCATTCTATGTATCAAATTGATACGTTTTGTTGTTGTTTTACAAGCTCATGTTAATTTCCGCGTGAAAAATCCAGCGTAAAACACGATTGGTCACAACCGTTTAATTTTGTCAAACGGCAGTTAATCTGTTCATTACATTCATTTCCTTTTTATTGTCTTTAGCAGGCGATGGGTGACGATTATTTTAAAATCATCGTCTAAAAAAATATTCCTAGAAATCTTGTGAAATAGCAAGAATTTGATAGGTATTTAAATAGGTAATTTGTAATTATGACACACTGGGGGCATTGATATAATTAGCCTAAAAATAAAGATAATGAGTATATATCTTTATTTTTAGGAATGATGTATGAATGAAATTAGTAGGTACTTCTTTTTTGAAAGGGAATTGAATGTCGTGGTATGGACATGTTTATCGAGGAGGGATGAATCGCATGTGACTAAAAAGGTGATAGATATAAATTTTGGCGGATGGAGAGGGAGAGGAAGGTCAAAATGGATTAAGTGAGGAATGATATGAAAGAGAAAGAAGTAAATGCCACCGTGACGTCTAACAGGGAAGAATGGAAAAAGAAAACATGTTGCGCCGACAAATAGAATGGGATAAGGGCAGGAAGATGATGATCTACTTCTTCTTTGACCTAGTAACAGTTATAGAAGATTTTGGAAATCCTTACAGACTGACTCATCTAACTACTGAAATTATTCATTGATTCTCAAATTAAATTATTTATTATTCACAAAATTCACAGCTCTTTGAAATTTTATCTTAAAAATATAAACTTATCCTACAGCCAATTAAGGATTTACAATTTAATAGCCATACATTTACATTGCTAAGAGTACAGCGTGTATGAGTGTGTAAGTATAGTGTGCCTGAGGAGCGTAAATAGATGTGTCAGTATGTTAGCTCAGAAACAAACTAGAAAATTAAGTTATATTACGTACGATTTCACTGATCCCCTAAGAACTAAAAGACTTATTTCTAAAAGACTTGTTACTTATAGTAAAAGAACAGGAAGTGTACCTACCTGTGTTAGTTAGCTAGCACATAGACTTGTGCACTATAACCTCCTTTATTTGATGTTGAGTTGCAACTGAATACCACTATTTTACATGAAGCGACTGCCTATCTGCCCTCCACAAACCAATTACTATTGGGTAACATGAAACCCCTTGGTAAGACTGGTGGTCAGGTTGCTTTCGGGCCACTGACTAACTGTAACGACCGTCAAAGATCTTCAAATAATAATAATATTTTTTCTTTCTTTTCTTTTTAAGCTATTGCATAGCTTCTATCGCGGGCCTTGAGCTTGGGGACCGAATCCAGAAATTTCGTAACAAAAAAAACCTAACACTCATTTATTTAATAAAAGAAAAAAAAATGTTTTTTAATCGGTCACCACGCTCAAAGTGTAACTTGAATTAATATCAAAGAAAAAAAAAACAAAGGAAAAAAAAATACTGCATTAATAAAATAAATAAATAATTATAATTGCATAAGTTGATAAAAAATGCTATGCAATAGCTTTACGCGGCAGTGTCTTTTTTTCTTTTCTTTCTTTCTTTCAAATGACAGCCGGGACCAACGGCTTAACGGGCTTTCCGGGCACGGAGTAATGAATGGTCACCCATCCACGGTCTAACCTAGGCAACAGCCGCTTTACCTGAAAATCGACCCGACCGGTTGTCATGATTGATTAAAGTAAAAATAGCTGGACTGTATCTACAACCCTATCCCCCCACCCCTACCCTGCTTGTCGCAGTCACGACGTGCAACTTTCGTTTTATTTTCCTTTCTTGTATTTTTTTTTTATATTTGTTATGTGTTGTATGTGTACCTATTCTTTTTTATTGACTTATTGTATGCTCGTCATGTTTCTGCGACAAATAAATATGTTTTCTTTCTTTCTTTTTTTCTATCTGCTTACTTATGGTGACATTACTGACATAGGTATCTTTTGGGTAGACAAATCGTAGGTATTGTAACATACCGTTGATAGACGAGACACCTATCTTATCATTATACCTAAGTACCTCATCATGTGCTTAAATCTTTGAAGAATTCTATACTCTGTACCTCATACTATAAGTTATACTCTTTAAACAACTTACAAGCACTTAAAAACCAGACAAATGCGAGTTAGACACGTGCAGGAAGGGTTCTGCATTCGCACCATCGTATCATCGTAGTAGGGTTCTTTAACGTTTAATTGCGGCAACAGAAATACATATTCTGTGAAAATTATTTCATCTGTGAATTACGGATCATGAGATACAGCTCGCTGACAGACATACGGACGGATGGACGGACAGCGGAGGCTAAGTAATACCCGAAGGGTAGGTAATCACCTGTCGAGGCTGCGGGCTGTCCGCAAGGGAAACCGCGGCCTCGACATGAAGGGCGAAGAAGGAACATGGGTGGTTTTTAGTCAGTAGAAGTCTGACACTCCCTTTCGCTCTGCCCAAGAGCGGGAGGGGTTATTTGATGATTTCCCACCCCCAAAAAAAAAAAAAAAAAAAAAAAGGGTAGGTAATCAACGGGCTCAACGGGGGTCCCGTTGCCGTCGGGGGTCCGTACGGAACGGAACCCTAATAAAAGTACCTACATACAATTATTGTCCCTTTTTTTGGAGGGAAATCATCAAATGATTCGTCCCGCTCTGGGCACAGCGGTAGGGAGTGTCAGACTTCTACTGACTAAAAACCACCCATGTTCCTTCTTAGTTCTTTGGGCCGAGGCGAGGCCGCGGAATCTCTTACGAACCACACAGCCCCGACGGGACAGTTATTGTCCCTAGTGTAACATTTAAAATCTTTGTCCGAAAGAAAGCAATGAATGTTTTCATAACATGAATCATTTTCACGGAAGTTTGTGTTTTCACTCAGTTGAGTAAGACAACGCTCGGAAGGATGAAAATGAGATGATTGTTTACAATATCTCTCTGTTTCGGTGATCTTCAAGGTTAAAACTCTTGCTTGCCAAAGTTAATCTGTACGGCAACCAGACTTCAATATACTTGTAAAAAAGCTAGGCAGCTGAACCAGCAAGTTTTAAACTGACATAGTCACCAAGGAATATTCACCATGTTAACCTTTTGTTTCGAGCTCCCGATATTTCGGCGTTGCGCGCTGTTACAAGCACAATGATCACGGAAATAAAAAGTAAACATGGTAAATACAGGGTGTAAATCAACCCATCACACAGCCGTCAACCAAGCATTCTGTACATCAAACTAAGTACCCCTACGCAAAAATGTTTGCTGGGAAACGACTTTATTTTTTGGGGTTAAAAAAATCACTTTACACGCTAAAAATTAATGTAGCACTATTAAAACATCGTGCTAGTGGATGCTTTGAATAGTAAGCGAGTCATGTAGCTAATTTAAGTAAAGTTATAAAATGAAAAACTAGTATTTACAAAAAACAGCTGTGAAAAATTTGGAACTTTGACCCCCAATATCTCCGTAACTAGGGGGTTCCCAGGTATGTTCTAAAACAAAAAAAAATATCGCAGTGGTGGGGAGAACAAGTGCCCTTCGTTTGCGTTAAGGGTACTTTTACACCCTTTATGCGGTTTTCATTGTCAATGATAGCAGCCTAGTCTATGTTCGTACAGTCGAACAAGCTAATAAGTATACCGGCAGAAATATTTATGTACTCATTTCACCTAAAATATTTGTCAAACGCTGTATCGTTTAAAACCAGTCGCTAAATGTTTCTGTATAATCTCAAAGTAAATGCAAGTTAGCTGGCTGTATACTTATTATATAGGTTTCTCGACTGTACTAGCAACATTTTAAATGTCTAAACACTGTCTTGTGTGTGTGTCCGTTCACAGTTACAACTAGGTCGATAGCTGGTTTTTCATGGTTTCATATCCAACCATGTTTATTGCATCATTCATGATCACATATTAGTTAAAGTTGGCACAGGCGCAGGAACTCGCTGGATACGCGAAGCACTGGCAGGCAGGTCTCGGCAGGCCGATGTTGCGCTTGGCCTACGACATATTTTGGGTGAAATGATGCTGTACTATTATTGAGCACCTACATATTATTATTATTATATTGTTTTGGTGTATATGCCAGTCCTGGTTGATTATGGTGAGGATTTTAATACCAGCCGCTTTCTTTTAACCGAATCCGGAATTGATCCGCTATCACATCCTTGTTTATGTATATCATATCATGCCATTAATTAGTTGATAAATAGATTAAAATTAACAATAATAGTAGGCTTGGAAAAACATTACCTACACCTATCTCATCAATCGCCATTTCCAAACTCGAGGTTTAACCTTGAAAATGAATGTCTATCAGAAAGTTATCGACAATTTGAAGTACAATAGATTAGGGGGCAATGGTTCGACCGGTTTTGATAATTTCCCGTAAAATACATGATCAGGCGCCGAATCTTATCACTCAGTGTCCGGACTCCGTTAGGGAGAGACGCGTGTTCTACATTTGAAAGTGGTGATAACCGCGTGGTTATGGGGACGGTGCACGAAATGAAAATTATTTCCGGGGAGGCGATGGTTAGTTATCATTTTTTTTATTGCTTTTCTTCTAAAACCACGTGTTTTGAGAAAGAGAGATCAGACAACTGTGTAGTCTCTACATAATTATTATTTTTTTTTGTTCCCGAAAAATTTTAAACTTATTGCGTGAAGAGTTGCATGTTTCACGGGCTGGCAATATGCCAAGTAGTACTAGAAACATCAGAGAGTGCATTGTAGAGTAACATTTTATGAACTTACCTTGCAGGATTTTCTATATTTATTGTTATTTGTTTGATTTTAGAAGCTTAGATGGTTCATAAAAGTTACTTTATGTTTTCATATAATGCCCTGTATTCCCATTATGGTCCAACTTTTATCTCTAGCTAGATGTTTATTTTGTTTAGAGGTTTCACTAATACTGTCGAAGAATAAATCGGGTTAATTAATTGAATACTCCAAACTACCTATACATAAATAGGTACCTAATACAAAATAATAAAAATAATATTATAAAGACACGAGTACCTGATATACTGATTTGTAGAGGAGTCAGACTATTAGGTAAAACGAATATTAAAACATTCATTACATACCTACCAGGAAAACTTTTGTTTTATTCCTTTGATAATTCTGAACAATAGATGATAAATTACTCACATAGTGGGTTTAGAATTAATTACAAGGCGAACACTTTTTTATAGACTGTTAACCTCAAATAGTAGATACGGTCGTTTACGTTGTGTCGCGTTTACTACAAATGCCTGATAATATGTCATGATTTCATGAAGCAACATATATGTTGTTAATCAATATGTTATCGGAGATTACACTTTCTACACAACAATACGTTTTTATCGGAATATTGTGGAATAAACAAACAAAATATTGGTTCACCGGTCGTAAAAATCGGTTCGGGCGTTGATAAGTTATTGTGGAAATCACTTAAATACTACAAACACGAATCCTGAAAAAAACATTCCTTCTACTAATGAGTCGTTTAAAATACGGTAAGTGTTGGCAGTTTGGCACATAATGTTTGTAAAATAAATTGTATTGTGTTGCGTGCAATGAGGTTTAAAACTTCTTAATCTAGGGTCATAGCCCCATTTAAAAAGATAAAAGTGATTAATGGACAACTGTTTTATTTAAATGTTTTTTTTTTTCGTTTAGGCACGGTAATAATTAGATAAACCAATTGGAACACTTGCTTTTAATGTTGTTGTTATAATTATGTCATGGATATAGGTATGTCTCATTTAACCTGTACCGGGATTAGCAGAAAAGTGAGGCCAGAGTTAGATTTTATTGTGTGGTCCTGACGGGTCTAGTGTGTCCATTGAATTGAATAATTCCTAATCTCCATGAGATTCATAGTCGCAAAAAAAATAAACAGTAGCCCCTACTCAGATTCACCTCATCATGTATTGAAGTTTTGTGTTGTAAAGCTGATTATTTTTGCGAAGTTACAAAGTTTGGTCGGACAAAAATTACAAAGTGATAAAGAGAAAGTGGTTCAGTATGATTGCCCGGATAACACCGTTAAAAACCGTTAACGGCTATTTCAGTAATAAAGGGTGTAAAAGTACCCTTAACGCAAACGCAGCGCACTTGTTCTCCCCACCACTGCGATCATTTTTTTGTTCTAGACCATACCTGGGAACCCCCTAGATACGGAGATATTGGGGGTCAAAGTTCCAAATTTTTCTCAGCTGTTTTTGTAAATACTAGTTTTTTCAGGTTATAACTTTACTTAAATTACCTCCATGACCCGTTAACTATTCAAAGCATCCACTAGCACAATGTTTTAACAGTGCTACATTGAGTTTTACCGTTAAATGAGAGTTTTGAACCAAAAAAAAAATCGTTTCCCAGCAAAAAAATTTGCTTAGTTTGATGTACAGAATGCTTGGTTGACGGCTGTGTGTTGGGTTGATTTACACCCTGTATTAACGGCTATTTCAGTAATATTAACGGCTATTTCAGTAACACTCTATTAGATACGTATTCAAAATGCTGCCTACCAAAAAAAAAGTTTTCGTCAATAAAAGCAAACATAATAGAAATGGCGACCTTGACCGCGCGAAATATTTGCCCGTGTACCTAATAATAAATTATAACAACCGGTTTTATATAAACAAGTATAAACAGGCTGTGTGGTAGCCAAATTAATTTTAATTTATAAGTCACTTTGATTTACGGCCACCGGTCACCGGCTTCGGGTTAATTTATGTTGGAAGGTAATTGGTAATAGCCGGTAACAGTTCAAGAATGTTATTTATTAGGTAGAAGAGTAATGGTGGCCCAGGGAGTAAAGGTGGCCCAATGGTGGTGGCCCCGACTAACGAACAGTAAGTCGTGGGTTCAAACGCAGGCGTTGCGTGGCGTTTGTGTAATTTATTTCATCACCGCTGCTCTCAAAACGGTGAAGGAAACCATCATGAAGAAAACGGCATGTCTTAGGACCAAAATATTTGAATACATGTACCATCTGCAAACCCGCGCTGGGCCCGCGTGGTGGATTATATAGCCCATACCTCTCCTAGAGAGGAGACCTGAGTCCCTGCAGTGGGAACTTTATAGGCTGATGATGATGAGGTAAGGGACTGTATCTATGGCCTGACCCTTTACCATTTTGGGGCATTGCTCTGTGATGTTGTTTAACATCCAAAGACATTAACATCCAAAAGAAACATCAATCAAGTTATACATGGATCGAAATCACAAGCTTTCGAGCGTATGAGGCAGTGAAAATGTTTTTCGAAACAGCGTCTTTCGCGACTACTTCATTCGAGTCCATGAGCTTTCGAACCTGTGAGGCAGTGGAAAATAAATTGCAACAGCGTGTGTCGCAACAGCGGCGTTCGAAACAACATAAGGGACCTGAGTAGACACAGAAACTCTTCATCGGTACTATTAAAAAAAAACACGTTAAAAATTAAGGTTTGCTGGTAAGCCTATTGCTATCAACCAGACACAAATCCAGACCCGTGACTGCTGCTGACAAATTCCTGAAGATAACCCAATTACATCCCGATCTGGGAATCCAATCTAGGACCTCCCGATGCACAGCAGTCCTCGACACCACTAAACCAACAAACTCTACAGTACCTAGGCATAAGAGAAAACCAGTTTTAAAAGCTTAAACTTGGCACAGGTTTTGTTTGACATTTAGAACCTTCGGAACCTGAAAGCTTGCCAACAGTTGGCATGATATTGGTTAGGTAGAAACCTTCACCTGCCGCGCTTCAACCAATTTGGCGGGAATTTCGTAGACCGTGCCATTTTGTTACAGATGGTCATTGCAATTTTTTATAGGTACCTGAAATCTAGGTTAGGTGCTTAGCTGGTCTATCTATTCCCTATCGGTTGTTTTAATGTACTGGGTGGGTATTATACAAAATGATTTTTAGGCACCGTCCAATTTTTTTCTAGACATTATGTATCATTCACTAACACCATTTTTGAAAAAAAAATCGATACGTAAATTTCATATGAAATCATTTTCTCGAAAGAATTATCCGCTCTCCGTGAAACGTTAAAACTTTGTGATGTGATATCTCAATATTTTTGTATTGAGTGATACTAAAAGAAAAAACACGTATTCAATGATTTTCGCCAAAGATTAATATTTTTGATTTTTTGATTTTCAAGGAGTGGTCAACCAAACATTTTGTGCATCAAACTAAGTAACCCTACGCAAAAATTATTGCTGGGTAACAACTTTTTCCTTTGGGGTGATAAACATATTTTACGTTAAAACTCAATGTAGCACTTTTAAAACATTGTGCTAGTAGATGCTTTAAATAGCAAACGGGTCATGGAGGTAATTTAGGTAAAATTATAATCAGAAAAAAATGTATATAAAAAAACAGAATGTCAAAAATTTTGGAAGTTTGACCCCCAATATCTCTGTAACTAGGGGGTACCCAGGTATGGCCTATAGCAAAAACAAAATCGCAGTGACGGGGAGAACAAGTGCCTTACGGCTTCGTAAAGGGTAGTTTTACACTCTTTAAACAGGGACAAGTTTCACGAAACCGTCAACCAAGCATATTATTATGTGCAAAAACTAAGTAACTTTATATACGCAAAAATGGTTACTGGGAAACAATTTTTACCTTTGGCGTGATTCTTTTTATTCACTTAACTGATTATTTATTTCTGTATGAGCCATTTAATAATTAATTGATTTTATTTTGGTTCTTATTATTCAATTTAGTGCTTATTCCTTAATTTATCTACACTAATATAATAATATTATAAAGAGGAAAGATTTGTTTGTGTAACGAATAGGCTCCGAAACTTTTGAACTGATTTCAAAAATTCTTGCACCGTTGGGAAGTTACACTATCCCCGGGTAACATAGGCTACTTTTTATCCCTGTATTCCCACGGGAACGGGAACTACGCGGGTGAAACCGCGTAACGTCAGCTAGTATTTAATATCCGTATTATTTATAATCACTATTCTCACTAATTACTAATTACCTTTGTCTTGCTGTGCTACGCTGATCAGACGTCAACTCAATCTGCCTTTACTCTCTAATTGGGTCACCAAGATACAGGCTGTACTTAAATGGTTTGGGGCCCACGGCTACTTCCACTAATGTACTGTTTTAGTCTATGCTCTTTGTAATTGTTTTCTTCTATGTATGTTCTCTAACTTTTGTGTGTCAATAAACTGATTTATTTATTATTAAAAATCACGTTTTACGGTAGGACTCAGTGAACGCACTCATAACATTGTACTGGTGGATGGATTGAATCACGTGTTCGAATCTTTTTTCATGTTTAGACACATCTGGGTAGTTTCGTTAGCAAAACTAAGTAATTTGACCGTGTACTTCACCATTATGGCAATAATTGAGACTTCTTAATGATATAATAACATCCGTTGTTCTTAAGTGGTGTGCTCGATCCATATTAAGATCATAGTACAATTACTGTACTTAATCTAAGGTACATTTTAAAACGGCTTTTGATTAAAGATAAAATTAATCATTAATTGCAAAGTTTTTTACATAGCTGCTCTGCAGTGATGATTTTTTATATGAATTTTTTCTCAGATATTAGAATAATTGCCACTTTTCTTTACAAAAGATGGTGCTTTGTTAAATAAGATTTTTTGCCCGCTAGGGTTACCTATGGGCTTTTTACATAAGTACTTTATATTTGTATGTTATTAAAAAATTAAACAAAACAAAAATGGTCACTGCAAGGCGCCGCATTCAATGCAGGCAATGTGAGACATACGGTATATTACTTGTGTAATTTATAAAATGATTAGCGATTAAATTTCCATTTTATATATTGCCTAAATCGAAGATTACTTCCTAGTTTCAAATAAAATCAAATGTCAAACACATTTAGTTTTTTACTGTGTTATTTAATGAACATCTAAATTTTCTTGTTTTTATTGACACCGGGTATTTTAAATACAACCTACTTTTTTGACAAACTACAGACATAGTTGGTATATATTATGATTTACGTACAAATATGTACCTAATTACTCGTATATTTGGTAACAAACACAAAAGATAGATATTCTACGAAACTGCATGTTCTGTCTTAGATTATATTCGTTACTCCTCGTCATATTATTAGCCAAAAACTGCCATCACTGGGCCTAAGCATTGCCTTTTTTTATGGTGGGTGGAAAATCATCAAATAACCCCTCCCGCTCTTGGGCAGAGCGAAAGGGAGTGTCAGACTTCTACTGTGTACCACCCATGTTCCTTCTTAGCCTTTCATGTCGAGGCCGCGGTATCTCGTGCGAACAACCCGCAGCCCCGACATGCTTATGAATAGCTTGACCTGCTCCTTAAAACCCCAGTAACCAGACCAACGCAACTTTTCTTGAGTATCTTCGTGCTAGTTTAAGAATGAACACACTCACGAAAGCGATTTAATAATTAGGATAATGTATTTACGTACGAGCAAACCGAAATTGTTTCATTCACAAGCCATCTAAATTAAAAATAGAATTTTCACCAGCGCAAAGCACGATTACAGTCGAATCGTACCTAGTCGGTCCGGAGAAAAGTTTTCAGTAAAACATTCAAGACCAACGTCTCCATTAAAGACATTGTTTACTACCCGTAAACAATGTCTTCAATGGAGACTGGTAATCAAGAATGTTAACATTGATTAAAACCTACTTACGAAGCAATTAAAATTAGCAAAAAAAAGCACAACCAGTGTAGTGAGTTCCAGGAGGTCATTGAACTCAATGAACTCTGAGATGACCCGTAATAGTTCTTTCACCGTATTTATAGCTTTGACTGCTTCGTTGGTCTAGTGGTCGCAAGCGACTGCTGTGCATAAGGTCCTGGCTTTGATTCCCAGGTCGGACAAAGTGTTATTGGTTTTTTTTTTTTCATAAAAACGTTGCCCCACACTAGGAATTTCTCCTGTATCGTGGGTGCGTTCACAAACATTTAAACTCACATACCCAAATACCCAGACCCGGAACAACAATCTGTAGGTCATACAAATATCTGTTCCGTGCGGGGATCGAACCCGCGACACGCAGCGCAGCAGTCCATTGCTTGAGCCACTGCGCCAACCATGCCGTCGTGCCGTTCTTTCAGTAATTTCTCAGTAGCAGCCTCGGAGTCAGGATTTTGTGCCCGGTTGATGGCAATCGCTCTGACGGACTAATTATATTTTTTTGTTAACTACCCTATTCGGGGATTACAGGCGTGATGTTATGTTATATCGGTTTATTTCGCAAGGAAGCTTCTACACAATGTTTGTTTTCAAAAATTCCCTAACGCAAGACGGACAAGGAAAACTGGTAAAATAATTTAAGGCACGTTCGAGAGAGCTAAGTTACTATCTTGGCACACTGTCGTCGAACTTCTATATGAATACATAAACAAAAGGATATTTCCCCCGAGCACTATAACCATTCCTCACGTGCATATTTTAAAACCAACGACATTTATTTAGGCATTTACCACGTAAACTGAAATTCGAAAAAAAGTCATTCTATTTTTATTCATTTTTCGTATGGCTTTTCTACTAGACGAAAGTCACTTGTAATTTGTATAATATAGAGAAACGGTCTTTGGAGACTACTAACATTTGAAATGAACTGCGGTTCATTCTTCTCTTTATAGATCTTCGCTTTGGAATGGGCGACTGTAGTACTTTCACTTTTTTTTTTTGATTTTGTGATTTTGACTGTAACTTCGCAATTATTTTTTTCACATTCAAAGGTGCCTGTACTTCCGTCGGGGCTGTGTGTTGTTCGAAAGAGATCGCGGTCTCGACACAAAGGGCTAACAAGGAATATGGGTGGTTTTTAGTCAGTAGAAGTCTGACACTCCAGCTACCGCTCTGCCCAGAGCGGGAGAAGTCATTTGATGATTTACCACTGTTTCTGGAATGCTCCAAGTCAGAGCATTTTAATAATGCTCTGACTTGGAAATTAAAGCTAAAAAAATATTGATCTTACAGTTTTCGGACGTTTTGGCAAACTTATCTCAAAAGTAGAGGTATCTAAAGTTAAAATAACAATTTTATACAGTTCCTGATGCAATTAAACTACAGTAAAATAAATGTTTGTTATCGGAAGCGCTGAACCGTGTCTTGTTTTATGATAAAGATAATATAAGTAGACGTAAAAAGTAAATGACAAGACGTCTGATTTACGAATAACGATTTTTGAACCCGAACAAAATCTTTTCGTTGGTGATTAAAAATGTGACGATTTGGACTCGTTTCTAACTTTTTTTTTATTTTAATTATTATAAGAACGAAGTTCTTAATAACTAATTACAATCTAGCCTAAAAAGACTAATAAGTAATTTAAATCTGACTTATTATGTTACATTATAGATTATGTTAAAACTAAGAATAGTGTCCATATTTATGCACATATACACAAGTCCTTAGCACTTTCTTAGAGTCTGATATAATTATAAAAACACCATGTTCATGTGTTATATGCTCGTTTCTAACTGACGCGCCAGAGTAGGCAAAACACTGGGAGAGATGAAGAGGAATGGGCCTTTGCCCAGCAGTGGGACAGAAAAGGTTAATAGAATGGACAAAATTAAGAAGCAGTTCCATAAAAAAGTGGAACATGGTCAAAACTCATGAAACTGCAATTTTACCCGATAATGTTTACACTTACCTACATCATGTATTTTTATAGCCGATGTAAACAAAAAGCCCAAACGGAACAAAACGTGCTGACAATCGTTAAGATTATCGCAAAAATGACAAGGTGAATGTACGTAACATTCACTTTTTCTTCGAAATTCGCACAATGTGACAATTTCTCTGTTTAAATAATATATTTATTTTATCAAGGTTAAAGAACTCGTGAATGATCCAATTTGTCTTGATTTGGAGTCGAAATAATCATAAAGATAAATCTACTGATATGCGAAGTTCATAAATAATATTTACAACTCCAGGAATTTCTGTACTCGCCGCGTATAATTTAGGAAAAGTTGTATTTTATCTTGAAAAGGGTCTCCTTGTTAACATGTATATAATGTAAGTTTGGTAAGGACCAAACTCTAACTCTCTGGTGAAAGGTGTCCCAACAGATTACGCTGCTCAAAAATCCCACTTTTCTTCTGAATAAACTAAACAGAATCGCCGCAATGAAAGTTTCTTCCTCGTTTTACTTTAAGTTTCTAACTTCCTCAAACACAAAATCTTGTAAAAAGATAAAGGCCCACTCTCACGACACTGCCAAACTACCACATCCACTCAACCAAAAATTTTCTTCCACAGGATGCCAAAGAGGAACTCAACAAAAAGTCTAAAAATGACGCGGACGCGCTGGAAACCATCCTGGGCCACGTGGGCGACATGGGGCGCTACCAGAAGTTCCTGTTCGCCTTCATGATGCCCTTCGGCATATTCTTTGCCTTCGTCTACTTCGTCCAGATGTTCATAGCTGCGACACCGCAGAGGCATTGGTGTAGTGTACCGGAGTTGGCGCATTTGGATATGGAACTCAGGTTGGTGGAATGATTTTTTGGGATTGTATAAGTGGTTCATTGGTCTAGTCTTCGCAAAATACTGCTGAACATGAGATGGCCTCGAGGTCGAGGTTTTTGATAAAAAGTATGTTTTAGAGTTCCGTAGTCAAACTCAAACTCAACTCTTACTGACTCTACAAAGCTGTAATGTTTGCATGAATATACAAATGAGTTACGCGCACAAAGTGCTCCAAAATAAAAAATTTTTTAGGGCATCTACAGTAGGTACACAGGGGATGCTGCGGGGATGATTTTTTGTGGAGTCCATTGTGTGGGATGTCGTTAGATAGGTCTTTAAAAACTTTTTCGATTAAGGGATTCGTTTGTAAAAAAATAAGCTTTTTTAAAGTGCAAATTGTTTCACTCAAGTCTGGCTACCTAAACCATCTGTACGGGTTGTGTTTGGGCGTGTGAAAAAATCCATAGTAGTAGCATATTTAACGAAAATCAAAGGAAAACTACCACAGCTAAGTAGGCTTTACAAGTTTACGAGTAATAGTCGACCAACTTATATAATGTACTTGTATAAAATATTTTCCTATACATAATGTATGGGAGCGCAGGTTTCAAAACTGCAAATGTAAGTTTGTTTTATTTTTACAATAAAAATCATCGTTCGGAAACAGGGCAGGGTAATTAATCAGTTTAGTAAGTTCACATATTTTGATGGGCAACTACGGAACCTTACATTGTGCGTGGTCCGACATGCACGTTGCCGGTTTTTTTTTAAATTGTTATTTGAGACCATGATAAGTCGGCGGGTGTGTCACTTCAGTGCTTGTAGTTGTAACTTTATAACGCGTCAACTTTAGCAAAAACATACCTAGTAGGTAAATGTTGCTATACTAATTTAAATTAGTGCTACGTTATTTACATTATAAAAATACCTGACGTTGTCTGTTATTCCCAACACAGTTTCAGGAATTTTGAAGGTGCTAAATAAGCAAGACCTAAGGGTATTCACCAAAGCGGAGACGAGCAGAGCGGAGAGGAGATGTGCCAAATTCGACCAATCACAGAAAGGGCGAAAGACCAGATGTAAATTTTAACTAATGTGATTGGCCGATTTCCGCACATCTCCTCTCGTCTCCGCTCCTCTCCGCTGCGGTGGAAACCGGGCCTAAGGGTTAGAACACAGCGCTTTCACTGGTGGAAGATTACAAAGTGTCCTGTGGACTTAGGGTTCCTATCCATTATAAAGTGTGTAGGGCTAGCCTTTCAGGCTCTACGTAACTTTCTTTGTTCGTTCCTAGCTCATTTTCCATTGAAGAACTTTGGCATACAAACGATGGAGCAAAGAGTTTTTGTTTAGTGGGTCATGATCATGAATATAATCTTAAATATCTGGAGACCCGGTATTTATTTTTAGGAGTAATTTGCTGATAAATATGTTGGCAATATTAATACTATATGGTAGGCATTATGTGCTTTAAAATAAATAAGTAAACTTTTGTTGAAAGGGACAGACATGAAGGCGAAAGAAAAATCCATAAAATGTGAACCACTCTTGAAAACGAACGAAACCCTTTTTCGTCGATTATAATAATGGGCTGACCAGCTACGATAGCGATATGAAAATGACAAATCGATCCGTGCTGATTATTTTTAGGCAGAACATTTCGTAATACCGATGTAAACACTTGAGATAGATGTTGTAATTGCACATTAATGTAAGCCTTGAATTTCTGATATGAGAAGTAGGTAGTACAACAAAACATCGCACCTATAATACTCGAAGGGATACTTGCCTATCTGGGGGCACGGCTGTGCCCCCGCCAAGCCGAGCAATAGCAAGCACGGCCGGCGGCCGTACCATCCTTTTCTCGAAACAGTTCAGGCAATGGCCAGGAGGTCGAAAATGTTCGACCTCCTGTAACTTCGTTGGTTCGTGGAGGATGGCCAAGTCAATCTATTTTTTTAAAACATCAAATTGTTTTAATATTGATATGGTCACTATAAGGTGTAGTTAGGTTAGCTTATTACGTAATAACTTAAGATAGAAGGTCCCTTAAGTAGGGACTGAATATATTAACTGACTTGGTATTACATGGATCTCACTACTTTTTACGGTAGAAGAACTGAGTTGTGCGACTTGGCTTTTTTTACAAGTTTTGTTTTTAGTGGGATATAGTATATCTTCCCTCTTTCCACTTATCCCTATCCAATGCTCCCTGCGAAAAGAGTCGAGTTCGTCGTTTTTTCGGCCTTTGCCCTGCAGTGGGACATAAATGGCTAGTTTGATTTTGATTTGATTTAATAGTATATCTACATTTTCCCTGATTAGTTGATGTCATCAACCGCGCATCAAAACAGTTTCCAGGCTGCTGCTGAGAAATTCCTGATAGATCAAATAACACTGCCCAACCTTTTTTTTTTTTTTTTTTTTGGGGGGTGGGAAATCATCAAATAACCCCTCCCGCTCTTGGGCAGAGCGAAAGGGAGTGTCAGACTTCTACTGACTAAAAACCACCCATGTTCCTTCTTCGCCCTTCATGTCGAGGCCTCGGTATCCCTTGCGGACAACCCGCAGCCTCGACAGGCACACTGCCCAACCTGAGAATCGCACTGTAAACAACAAGCTCAACAGCTCAACAGTTGTGATTGCCACTAGACAGCGTGGCGGTTAAATGAGAAATGTGTGAGAAATATTATGAAACAACATGAATGCTTAAAATATCTAAATACTAGACTAGCTGATGCCCGCGGCTTCACCCGCGTGGATGTTGGTCAAATTATAAACCCTCCTCTACTACTAAAACCTTCCTCTTGCATCACTCTCTATTAAAAAAAACCGCTTCAAAATCCGTTGCGTAGTTTTAAAGATTTAAGCATACATAGGGACGGACAGACAGCGACAGCAACTTTGTTTAATACTATGTAGTGATGATGTAGTGATGTGTCAAGTGGACAACGATTTGAGTTTTTTTGTCTACTTTAATGGGATGACAAAAAAAGCGATTGCACCATTTACGTAATATTTCGTTTGGTTGAATCACAAAATATCTTTGGTAGGAAACTTTTATTTTTAACAATCTGATCTAAAAAATAGCTCGATGTTTATTTAGTAAACTGGTTTAGACACTTTTTTGTGAATGTAAGTGTATCACTGATTCCTGAATCGTGGAAACGAGTCTATACCTGTAGATACTCGTTTCCACGCTGTTTTTGTTTGAATCCCGTTAAAAATACTAGGCGACATCTTGGTAGACCAAACACAGATGGAAGGACAAACTAGGATGGGCTAAGGGTGTAAAAGTACCCTTTACGAAGCCAAAAAGCCTGAAAAAGCACTTGTTCTACCCATCTCTGCGATATTTTTTTCGTTCTAGACCATATCTAGGAACCTTCTGGTTATGGAGATATTGGGGGTCAAAGTTGCACATTTTTTACAGTTTTTCAGGAAATTACTTTACTTAGGTAAATTACTTCTATCACCGGTTTACTATTCAAAGCATTCATAACCACAATGTTTTAAGAGTGCTACATTGAGATACCGTAAAACGTGATTTCGGACCCCAAAAATAAATCGTTTCCCAGCAATAATTTCTGCGAAGGTTACTTAGTTTGATGTCCTGGATAATGCTTGATTGACAGCTTCGTGAAAGCACCGTTTACACCCTGTATGTATCGTGCATGGAATCCATATAAAATGTTGTCCGCTATTAAAACTTTTTTATTTTTTTATTTATTTGATTCACCGACTATTGAATACACTGCTTACTGTCGCACTCAGAGAGCTTTAATGGTTACTTAGGCCATCAGCTAGTAAAGGTTTTGACAGTTTTGTCATACAAAAGTATGTCAAACCTTTACTAATTGACGGCTTAAGTAATCATTAAATATCTCTGAGTACCGCAGTTAGAGATATATTCATTAGAGTCACAGACAACTGACAAGTGAATAAACCTCTCACAGATGAGCACTTATTTAAGTTTTAGTTTATTATTGTTTAGTTTATGTATTTTATCGATGGGCCTCAGTTGCCTGATAATAAAATGATTGACTGATTTGATTATTGATCATTGAGTGCCTACTTAACATAATAGTTAGGGGGAAGCCCGTATATTACGAAAAGAAATGGCATCTAATCATAGCATCACATAACATAACGCTTGTGTTCCCCAAAGGGTTAGCCAGAGGCGTTCCCAATTCCCATTAGTATACCCACATTTCACCTTTGAGCGACCCGGAAATCGAACCCAACAACCTGACACTGACCGGCAAATTGCAAAAAAACGTGACAAAATTTGAACATCGCAGGGCTCACTTGGGGGCTGAGGGTTGTTCGAAAGAGATACCACGGCCTCGGTACAAAGGGCTAAGAAGGAACATGGGTGGTTTTTAGTAAGTAGAAGTCCAAATTAGGTATTCTTCTCTGATATCACACTTCACAGTAATATTATAAAGGCGAAAGTTTGTGTGTGAGTGTATATGTTTGTTACTCTTTCACGCTAAAACTACTGAACGGATTTTGATAAAATTTGGTAAACAGATAGTTTATAACCTGGATTAACACATAGGATAGTTTTTATCCCGATTTTATCTTCCCGTGGGATAATTTTCGAGTTGTATAAGGCAAAGCCGCTGGCAACAGCTAGTATTATGATAATTGAGTAGGTAGATCTACATCTTTTTCCTCGTTCATTAATAAATGTTTCATTTGTGTTTTTTATTTATCAATTTACTTAGATAATGAAATAGATCCACCCACACTTTTACCTGTTGTTAGATAAACGAAAAGCTACGAAATAGTGGGTGTGAATTGTGTAATACTGATATGATAAGGTAATCGATATCATCGAATGTGATGTGACTCAATCATTACGAAAAATTAAGACTTTAGATGTAATCGTGATGTGATATCACTTAATATCTCAGTTTTCGTCACAGTTAATCTGCCCTCTTTGATTTCCCACCTTGACATTGTTTGCAATTGGCAATTAGTGTAATCTTAATCAATATAAATCACTAAGTTCGTACCTACACGTTAATCTCTAAAACGACTCAACCGATTTCAATGAAATTTTGTGAATATGTATTATTCGTTCTGGCTTAAAAGATAGGATAGTTTTCGACCCAAAAGGTGGCGCCGAAGCAGGGGCGGGTTGCTATTGTATTATAAGGCCTAGGATCACCATTTTTTTTTACCATAAGTACAAACAAACACAATTTTGAACAACACATCATAACAATTAAGTAGTAAACATGGTAAATATCCCGTTTTCAGTGTTAATAATAATAATGTTAGTGACCATGTTAGTCTAAAACTCTAAACACTTATTAGATAATCCTCCTAATTCCTACATAATTTCCGTACATTTTGTTTAATCCATCCCATACTTAAGCCAATCGTTCTGGCCCATCATAGACAAAACGGCTAAAATATAATCTTTTTATTGTAGCCGTTGTTGTCGTTAGGATAAACATCTATGGCGATATCCTTATCGTCTGTGAAAATCCCGAAAGCCTATCATAAAAATAAAAGATATCTTCAAATCAAGACACAATCAAGACAGCTCCAATGTCAGTAAAGTTTTATCGGATTAACAAAATGCTAAGAATAGTTTTTTTTTGAGACGTTCATGAATTTACTTCTGACGTTTCACAAGATCACGTTCACGTGTAAGTTTCGTGTTTTGGTCACAGTTTTAAGCCTAAATCTTCAAATACAACCATAGATTTTCACATTGGGTCCGGTAATTAAACTGTCGGTCCATGCCGATCTGCCTTGCGTTTTCCCCAAATGTAGAGGTCGGCCTCCAGTCGGTCCCGGATATTAACGAATATCTATGACTTTTGTTACTGGTCATCCGCCGCCGCTGCCGGAAAGTAACGGTCCAACACGAGTATTTTGGAATTGGGTTGCGGGGTCAGGTGTAAATGTTCACCTGGATTTAGCATAATCAGCCTCTATAAGTTCCTACAGTTTAGGACACCAGCCTGCTCTCTCTTAGAGGGCCACGCTAGCCCAGAGATGGTTGGTGCATGTCATGTGTCTTCGAATTTGTTGGTTCTAGGACTTTCCTCACGATGTTTTCCTTCACAGGAGTGAATGTTATAATAAGTTACTAAGTAAAGGACATGCCTGGCTTTGATACCACCACCTACGACACATGACTCGCAGCCCTAACCACAGGACTACCACCTCCTATCTATCTTAATTAACAATTCTCTCCATTCCAGACGAAACCTATCAGCGCCAGGTGCCGCCACGGGCGAGTGGGACAAATGTGCGACCTTCGACGTGAACTGGACGCAAGTCCTAGAGACCATGACCCCGCCCCCACCAGGCACGCCCACCATACCCTGCCAGAATGGATGGGACTTCGAACTGACTGATATTCCATATGCCACTGTTGTCAGCGAGGTAAGGAACCGAGGCCATTTTGTTCTCCCTTCTGCAGAGATATATCTTGTTCCAATAACTTAAATTTGGTTTCTAATAACATCGATGTTTTATGAAGTAACCGCAAGACTCCAAAATTACTGGGGAGTTATGTTCACCTACATGGGAGTACTCTTCAGTTACCTAAACACTTGGTGAATTGCTAAAGAGCGGGCGTTTTGGAGGCCCATCCCATGTAATTTTGGCGATCAATAAGTGGGCACTGGAGAACTTTTTGACTGCTTCTCAAAAAGCATAGCGTCAGTTAGTTAGTTATCGTTTTATACATTGAGGATCCTCAATAATGTCCTGTAACTTTTCCAGAGGGGCTGGGTATGTGAGCACGCTGGCAACGTGCCGATGGCGCAGGCTGTGTTTTTTGCGGGAGCCTTCATGGGCGGCCTGATCTTGGGCTGGCTAGCCGACAACTTTGGCAGAGTACCCGCTGTCATAGGTAAGTTGTAGGGACAAAGGCTCTATATTTGTACGTGACTGAGTACCAAACTTCTTGATTGTTTTCTTCTCTCGTGTTTGCAGTGAAGCATACGACCTAAGTATATTGGAATTTACAACATAATGGTAATCAAACTATAACCGATATTAACTAGTCAGATGATCGATCCCGCTATAATCTTGATTGCTTAGTATTTGTACCAGAATCGTTTACACTGGTAGAATACCACCATTCCTTTATTCAACTACATACTTACTACTTACTTACTTACTTTACTTCATTTTTGGTAGTAACGTGCAAATATTTTTCGGGTACCTACATTTTTACTCATATTTCTTTTTAGCGAATGTGAGCTCGTACCAATACAAACCATCTATGGTTTAATGGTACGAAATTAACATGAAATTGTGTTAAGACTGCATGTATAAATAAATAATTATAATAATATAATATAACTGCTCCTTGAAAATCCTCAATTTTAAGCAAATGAGATTTTGAGTATCAATTTGCTTGTTTGAAAAATCATCATTGAAGAAAATTTTCGTATCCACAACGCAGTTATATCAAAATAAAATGATTTTATTATCGTCTGTGATGATGATTTTATCCTCGCCAGATGTTTGGTATTACGTTTGTTTAATTGTGTACTGTGGGAATCAACGCGACACTTGTTTTTGTCACATTTTTAAAACATGTTAGTTTTTCAGACGTCTGTAAACTTTTGTTGACGTTATTTTTAGAGTCTTGTGATTATGACGTTATTTATGAGAAGCATTTGTTGGTTTTAAATTGACAAATGATACTGAATTTTTTTTAGGGCATAACTTTATTGTTATTTTTTTGCATAAACTGATGCAGTTTATAAAGGCACAGAAAAACAAAACCATATTTATTATGCTTTGTATATTTATTGTTTATACTTTTGTTGTTATTTTGTATGTACTTAAGATATAACCGTAAGTAAATTTAGAACTAACATCCCAGACTACACTTTTAATATTACATGTAGGTAGATCTATTCGTATTAAATTACAGAACACAAACCATGACGTATACGTTACTTAAATTAAAACTAGTTTCAAGTCATTTGATTGACAGAAACTAATTTTAAGTTACGCTTGAGTGACGTTCTGTATCACGGACCGGAGATACCTGTTGCATAAAATCTTGTTACTGGGTAGTAATTATCTTCACCTCCCAGGTGCCAATATGATTGGTGGCATAGGCGGAATAGCGACCATCTTCACAACTGGGGTGTGGGACTTCGCACTCTGCCGGTTCTTCGTCGGGATGGCGTTCGACAACGCGTTCATGATGACTTATATTTTGGGTAAGATTGCCACGTAGGTACTTCATAACTAAATAGCTGGTCTTTGGAGTAGATCTGGATCTAGGAAAAGATTAATCCTGGCCGGATGTGGGTATTGAACAAGGCGTACCAGGGCATAACTACCTTCGTGGCCAAATTACATAACGTAAGTAGGTACTGTATACAATTCCACAGAAATATTTTATTATTTTATTAAGCTGAGTTTTATATTTATCAAACTTTGAGTTTTACAAATACTAACCTTATTGTTATGAAGTTAGTGTGCTAATCATCGCTTATTCTGTCACTTATAGAATAAGGCATCAAGCGTTCATTATGAATAAGAATACTATATTTTCACAACTATGTAACCAGTTTGTCAAATACTTCGCCTACCCCACAGTTCTGGAGTACGTGGGTGCCCGCCACCGCACCTGGGTAGCCAACATGTCCATTGCGCTATACTTCGGCATGGGATGTCTGTGCCTGCCGTGGTTGGCGCTGTGGATCGGCGACTGGAGGCAACTCCTGTGGTATACCTCGGCGCCGATGTTGCTTGTTGTGTTCGCGCCTTTAGTTCTGCCGGAGAGTGCCAGGTTAGTGTGTTAAAGTAAATTGTAACATGTTTTAGTAATGTCTCCCAGCATCTGTGCTGGGAAGTTAAGCAAGGGTAATCTGGGAAATGAGAAAGCTGGCTGCGAGACGCACGAGACCGTTCAATAAGGCGGCACTTGGGGGAGGCCTATGTCCAGCAGTGCAGTTTTTCGGCTGAAATGATGATGTTGATGAACTGAGAGACGATTTGTTTTTACACCTAGTGCATCAATATCACATATTATTTACGCAAAATTAATCTATGGAACAATTAAGTCCATATTATTTGAGCAATCAAGTTTAAGGGACATCTAAGGATCACTATTGTGCTGGAGGTCCTGTAAGTGACTTCATGAAACTCCTCTTTTCTTATTGTACCTAGTTTGGAAACCTTTGTCATGGAACGAGGATGTTTGTGTATGTTCCTTTGTGTATGTTCCTTGTATATTCCAGGTGGTACGTGAGTCGAGGACGCATCAACCAGGCTGTGCAGGTTCTCAGGAAATTCGAAAAAGTCAACGGCACCAAGATACCTGACGATGTTATGGATGAATTTATTGTAAGTTCACGTAAACCTAAATGAGTTTCGGTTTTAAAAAAATATGTAACTTTAGACATGAAATAGTAAATTTTCTTTCTCATATCTTGCATCTCCATAAAACCTCTCAGAAACTTCTCCAATTTTGTAAACCAAGCCTAAATTCCAAAACACCCTCACAGGTAACATCAAACCAGACCAAGCAAAGCAACGAGTCCCTCTTACTCCTCATGAAGAGTGCGCCCCTCCGGCTGACCATGATCCTCATGCTGATCGTCTACATGGCCTGCTCCGTGATCTTTGACGGGCTAGTCCGAATGTCCGACGCGTTCGGGCTTGACTTCTTCATCAGCTTTACGTTGACTTCAGCCACGGAGATACCCTCGGTTACTCTACTGGCTTGTGTGCTTGATAGGTAAGGAGAAGAAGAGATGAATGAAGTTAGTTACGCTCCAAACCTTTAAGTTTTGGAAAGTAACTTACTTCATGTTGCATAGTATAATCAGCTTATAATGGTTCTTCTGGGACCGCCCCCTCCTCTTCAACAAACATTCGACTACATGTGGCATTTAACATCCCAGAACTTCTTGGATATATCGGTTTCCATACGATGTTTTCCTTTCGTGATTTGTCCTGTGGTTTTAACAGCATCGGTGACGAAAAAATTACTTAGAGACAAGCCAATTCGTAAGACCGAGCCACTGTACGTTATATGATTTTTATAAATTCTTCGATTTGCAGATGGGGTCGTAGAAATCTCACCGCTGGTCCATTGTGCATAGCGGGTATTCTCATCAGTGTCGCTTTGTTTGTGCCTAAAGGTTGGTATCCTATTTCCATAGTAGTACACCCATTTCGCCAGTTTTGTCTAAATCTCATGTGTTTCCTACTGCTCCGCTATTCTTTTCTGATTCATTTCGTTGCGGGATCCAAGACATTTAATCGTTTCTCTGGGACTTCGGACTAGGGAATCGTCGAGCTTCATTGTCTCGGCGCTTTTCTTGTGGTCGCCACTGTTGATTCTGGCTAACAGTGGTTTGGGAATAGTGTGGCGGGCTTGTCCCAATAACAAAAAAAAGTCTCATGAGGCGAGCCTATTGCCATCAACCGGGCATGGGAAGTCAAGGCTCAGTGGCTGCTACTAAGACATTCCTAACGGAAAAACCCAAGTACACTGCTCAACCTGGGTATCAAGCCCAGGACCTCATGATCAGCAGTTGCCCTTGCGACCACTAGATCAACGAAGCATTTGCTGATGTCATACGTAAAATAATTGTGAAAAGACCTCTTTATCTTTTGGACTGCTCGGGTTGACTATAGTGACTACAAAACTGTTTGCTAACTTTTAACACCCTACCTAGGTATCCCCCAGGCATCGATGGCGATAATGGCGCGGTTCTGCATCAACATGGCATACAACGCCGTCATCCAGTGGTCCACGGAACTGCTGCCGACGGCAGTGCGCGCGTCGGGCTCAGCCACGCTACACATGAGCGGATATGTCGCGTCTGTGCTGTCGCCGTATATTGTGTACTCTGTGAGTTGTTTGAGAACTGTTTATTGGGGACGAGTAAAAACAAGGGTCCTGTTTTAAAGATTAAATGAAGATATTATCATAGACCTCATCCATAACTTTCCATCAGGCGTGATCGAGGTCAAGAGGTCCGCGAAATCGAAGATATAGTCAGTGTCCTGTATTATCTGACCTCTCTTTGTTTCTTCGTCTTTTAAATAAGAGGGCAGGTAAGATTGGCTATGATTGCACATCAACGTGAGTCATATAAGACCATAGGCCCTGATGTTATCCAAGTATTCTCATACAATACATAACATTTTTTTTGTGCCCTACACAAAGTCTTAATTTGCAGTTTATAACTCTTTAGAGTGACTTTGGCTTTATCTAATCAGGAGAGAAGAATCTTAATAGATGACGGTAAAGGTGTAGGACGGACGTAGGTATCGGATAAAATATGACCAAATCATTTCTGTCATCCACAGGAGCGACTATGGACATCCCTGCCACTGCTCATCTTGGCAATAGTGTCATTACTAGGCTCTGGCATCAGTCTGGTGCTACCAGAGACCAAAGGTCGGCCCATGCCACAGACAATGGCGGACGGCGAGAGAATTGTACAGGAACAAACGCTATGCGGGTAAGTGTTTCTAACTTAGTACTGAATAATGGGTTATCGCTTAGTTTGAAACAAGCCTAATGTTGGGTAATATTTACATAAACTCACGCCCTTGTCCCATGGGGGTAGGCAGAAACCTCAGAACACCACCTGCTACGATCCTTACATACTCCTTTTGCCTCGTCCACATTCATACATCTGGTCATACACGCAATAATAATATACACGGTAATATTTACAAGGGAAAATATTCTGAAATATGGTATGTTGGGAAATCACAAGTGTCAATGGTAAATTGGGCGGCCATCTTGGGCAATCTTGAAGGGTAATACGGACATGATGGGCAGATATGAACACCACGATTGTACAGTCAGCGGCAGTGTTACTGTTATTTTTAGCTGCAGTGTTACTTTAATATTAGGCTCAATTGTTCAATATTGAGTTCTAACATTTTATTTGACTAATAGTCAAGAGTTTGTGCATTTGTATTTTTTTTGTTTGTGTAATATGTATAAGAATATTTGTGTTTTTTGTATTTTGTGTATTGTGCCTGCCGGTAATTAAACGAGGTAAGTTTTTTAAACTATCTTTCTGATGTTTTTTTGTGTCGCTTCAGCTTTTGATTTATTTGAAACTTAAATGATGAGTGTAATGAACTCGCTCGCGTGGTGTTAGTATTAATTGTGTATGATTTTTTCCATTTTTGTTTTAGATGCCTCGACAGTTGTAGAAAAAGAAAAGGAAAAGCACAGACAGCTAAGCATAAACAGTTTTCAATGGAGAAGTCTAAAGTTTATTCCGAATCCGAAACTAAACCAAGAATATTTGAAGAGTTACATCTGTAAAAGTTGGGATAAAGCGGCCATCAGAGAGCATGCAACTAAGCGGTCGATTGCCGCCGGATATCAAAACTTATTACTGTATTTTATTTAGTTCTAAATTGTCAACTCACTACCTGATGTTTTTCTCATTATTGTATTGTATTTATCTCATTACATATTTTTTATATTTTTATACCAAATTCTGACGGTGCTATGTTTATAAATCTTTGTGAGGTTTCCAACTATTTTTTAATGCCAAAACCTACTCGGATAACAGTTCGTACTAAGATAAGCAATAAAACATTTTTATGGTTGTAAAAAATCGTTTAATTTAAATTTTCATAAATTATTGGTGTTCGTAATTACCCTACGATAAGCGAATATAATAAAATCATATGTTTTGTTTCACAGAAAAGCAGAAGAAGACATCGAAGAAGCGGAATGGAAGAACGAGAAAGAAAAGGCTTTAATTACATAACGTTATAGAATTTATTTACGGTTCTTTTGGGATCTACCAATGGTAGACATTGCTCCGAGTATTCTTAAGGGCTGCCTACAGATGTACTTAAAGGTGCTTTCTTTTAGCATAGGTACGTTATTAAAAAATTAGCTAATATTACGTAGGACGACTTCAAAATATTTTTGTAATTTTGGAGTCATTTATAGGAATTTCGGAACGTTAATTTTTCGATTCGATTAAAGTTGCATTTTAATGGTAAAAACTTACTGTGTAACTTGCAGAATAATGTTGTAGGATAATAGCTAAGAAGAAATCGTGCTAATTTGAATATCTAGGTTGTGTAATGTTAATAATTATTTCAAAAAGCTTGTAACGAGGTGCCTACGTAACTTTTATGAGTTAAATTTCTTAACGAAACGTTATTCTTCGGTGCGTTGCACGCAAATAGAGCTTATCCACACAATACATTTTAAATATTGCCCAACTTCATGTAAAGCTAACATGAGATTTCAAGACATGATGGAATTACCTGCACATGGCAAGTTTCGAAGTTCAGATTCGCTGTGTCTTCAAAACTGTTAATTTTTGGTTCTTATCCTTATGTGCATAAGTTCTTGAAACTTTTTTAAACTTACCCTATATTAGGTAATAAGTCTTTTAAGTTTTCTTTGTAAACCTACCCTGTGAGGGTAAGTATTAAAATAAGTTTGAGAAGTATGAATAGACAAGTGCATTATTATCGCTTTGTGATATTGAATAATAATTTTAAAAAATAGGTGACCGGCATTAGCCGTTAAGATTGCCTAAATGTAAGGTCAAGCTTCCAATATTTTTAAGATTGTTAAATAACTATTAATATTGTTGCTAGACTAAACAAACTTAGGGTAGGTAGAAACAGTTGTATGTTCAAATCTCTCAATAATTTAGAAATTGGATAGTCAGAATACTTTGCTCAGTCTTTGGTCAATACATAGTAATTCTATTAAGTATAGGTCTGGTTACAGGTTGGCCTACCTACATGGTACGCCAATATTAATCATTAGCAAAAAGCAGTCAAGATGTGGCCGTCGGGCTGCCAAGTGACGGGTTTCAAATTCGAACTCAAGACACGCTCCTTCCCGTCGGGGCTGCGGGTTGTTCGCAAGAGATACCGCGGCCTCGACATGAAGGGCTAAGAAGGAACATGGGTGGTTTTTTGGTCAGTAGAAGTCTGTCACTCCCTTTCGCTCTGCCCAAGAGCGGGAGGGGTTATTTGATGATTTTCCACCCACCATAAAAAAAAAAGACGCACCTTTGACTTTTAGGATTCATGTGCGTATTGTATAATTGCTTTGGGCACATGGGGCAGCCCAGCAAAAATTATCAACAGTAACTGTTATAAAAAACTTTTTGCATAAAAAAATCAAACGACTTCAAAACTTCACTTTCAGAAGTTGGTGGCATAAAAGTTGATAAAACAAACAAAGTCACCGACTTTTGATTTGTAAGTATGTACTGTGATGGGAACTCTTTAACGCTCTTGCCCCCGTGCCCCCCACTGGATCCGCCCTTGTCATCAATTATTTAGAAATTGGATAGTCGTAATACTTTGCTCAGAAGTGTTTGGTCAATTTCTAATCATAGTACCTAATTCTATTATTCATGTAGGTAGGATAGACGAATAAACCTGATGTTTTTTTAATGCCTGATGCTTTTAATATCGAAATATATATATAGTAAAAATGTATAAAATACGAGTCAATGTAGATGATACATTTTACGATAACTCAACATTTCGTGACTTCCTAACGGCAAGATTCAGAAATCGCACTGAAAGTAATGTCTAAGTGCAGTCTGTAAATCTCGTCCCAAGACTTGCGAAAAACGCTAAAATATACACAACAATTATTGTTTTAATAATATTATTTGGTATTCACGTTGTGTGCCTACAAAAGAGCTTTCGCTCATTTCAATAATTTAGGCTGTAGGAGTGTAGATAGGTAATTCAAGAAGATAATAATTTTATTATAAGGTAAGTAGATATATAAATGTTGTGTCACATTACCAGAGATCGGAATAAATAGGGTTTATTTGCCCAAAAAAGGGCCTGAGTAACATGTGGACTCTCCATAGAAAATCCCGGAATGATTGTTATCATTTGGCAAGCCTTTTCCCAACTTTCTATGTTGGGGTCGGGTCTAGTCTAATCGGATGCAGCTGAATAACAGTATTTTACATGAAGCGAGTGCCTATCTGGCCTCCACGATCCATTCAGTAGGTAGTGGGTAATACGATACTCCTTGGTCAGACTGGTCTTTGGAAATACCGGAATAATTTTTAAGTTCCAAAATACAGGTGTCTAGTACTTGTAGATGGTAATTATCAACATTTTACTAATCTTGAAGTTAAGACAAATAAACTGTAGGTAACTATCCTATTCCGTTCTCTGTACACAATATATTTAGTAGAACAAAACAGTACTGTGATATTATTGAATTCAATTAATTGTTATATTGAATTAAAAATAATACGGTACTTAGACGAGAATTTGTACAAAATGAGAGAGATCATATTTTTTGGTCCAGTGATAGGCCATCGTGTAGGAATACATATCTCTAGATAGGTAGTAATTTTCTTTAAAAATCATTATAATATCTCTAACTTGCTGCATGCTTTCAGCTATTTGACAACTATCAGCAACCTTATGTCAACGACAATAACGATCAATTTGATTTTGACAGCGATGCAAAAACAAAGGAAGGCACTACCGAGTTCACTGACGGCCGACCAGTTTTCAACCTTATTACTAACGAGTATAAGGCTGGACATCGGCAGCGGCCTGCTACTTTTCAACTTTATGCTCTAAGTAATAACGCGAGTCATGTGACGTGAGAGAGTGAACTCGGTAGTACAGACACAAGTACAATAATTAATACGAAATTACCGTCTCCGGGAACTATAGACAAATAAAATATGAACGTTTACGAATATGAATGGTTTCTTGAAGAGAACATTCGAGATTTAATACCTAACGATAATATTGTTAGTACCATAAAAATAATTTAGCATAAGTCTGAGTAATTGTATAAAAATAATAAGTTAATGAAACATGTTGTACAATACTTTTAATAAAAGTATAAATTATGATTTTTATATTTTGTTTTATTTAACTTATCTAACTTAATAAGGAGAAAGGGACCTTGGCCCAGCCGTGGGAAACACAAACAGGTTACCAAAAAAAAACTTACCTAACGATCCGCTGATTGCGGCCATCTTAATTTTTGGACTTTCGTATCTTCGAATTCAGTTTCAAATCCAAATTGCTTAACTATCGCACAAGCTCATCATCTTAGACGTGGAGTATTGAAGCAGAATCTACGTGTCCTGTCGGGCCGAGCAAAATATTGAGTTTTGTGCAGTCATTTGTCACATGACGCAGAATGAACAGCCTTAGAGCGTGAGAGTCAAAATGGCGGGTGTACCATGGCGAATCAAATTATACTACTTACCACAAAAATGTACATAAAATGAGAACTGACAAACTTGAGATCAAAGTTACTAACGACTACATTAAATAAACAAAAGACCAGCTAATAAATAAATTTGCGAAGACAATAGGTGCAAGAGTTGTTCGCAAGAGCGGGAGGAGTTATTTGATGATTTTCCACCCGCCCAAAAAAAAAAGGGTTAGGCAAAGGTGTACCTAATAGTACACCCACATTTCGCCAGTCATGTAACACGATAATTATCACGAAATATTGATATGCGGCGTGATGTTATATTATTAAGTGTTTATATAAACACAAGGCACGGTTGTAGTATTTCTAAGGAACTATCCGGCTGATCAATTGGATTTTTGTTTTTACTTGAGGTAGTTTATAGGTACATTTTTTTGGTGAAATTATAATTCATGAGTAATTGTTTAATAATGAAATATTACAGAACACCCGCCATTTTGATATCAATATGGCTGGTGTATTTTAATTTTGAAATAACTCCGTTCTGAAGGAGGTACAGATTTTTTAGAGCTAGGTACAGAATTGTACATTTTAGGTACATTTTTGTGGTAAGTAGTATAATTTGATTCGCTATGGTACACCCGCCATTTTGACTCTCACCTTAGAGCACTTGGACTAAGAACTATTTCTAGATAGATAATTAAAATATGTGATACCTTTAATTACCGGACGGGTACTCAAATTGAAACTCGCATTTACTAGATCCATTAATGGATTAATATAAACAAGAAAAAGCACCGTGATGGTATGAAGTTTTTAGCTAGACCCTAAGATCTGCTTAGTACAATCTTGGGCTGAGAAATTCCATCTTCTAATCATTGCAATAGACTTATCCACGTAAGCAGACGGGACCGTTCTTGGGGTTTAAGAGTGCAAAAAAAACAACAATAATACAAAATAATCAATATATTGAACTAATTCATGTGTTCTTTATACTAAGATACATTTTCCCGTTGATATTCTGTTTGACTGGGTTGATTCGCTTCAGTATTTGCGTCATGGTCTCCACCAGACGCTCGCTGCTTACGCCCGTACGCTTGGACTTGAACTTAGTGAGTAGTTCTGTGGTCGTCATCGGTTTGCGAGCGAGGTAGCGACGTACCGCTTCTTCTGTTACGCCGCATTCGCTGTAAGGAATTGTACGATTTAGATGTGGGTTTTAATATTGAAATATGAAACGAATTGATCTCTCAATGGTACATATTTTATAGCCCAGTTTATGTATTCGAATGTTGGCTGTATGGCTAACAGCATAAAGGTCAAAATCGAAATTTCGTTGGTGGCTGCGGTATTCCGACACAGATCCTGCTGGTCTTGTATTTGATGAAAATATAGAGCAGAGTTGATCATACCTCGTCGGAAAACGACTTAGAGTCTCACGATGAAACCATAACCAAATTGAAAATGCTTTCAAGCTAGAATGGTTGATTACACGGCGAGATTATGGCTGGGATTATCTCCCAGCGATAATCTCGCCGTTCCATCAAAGTCAGTAGAAATTAGATGAAGCAATTTCCAAACAGTGATATCATTGCGTCGATAATTTGGAGGTAGCGTCGAACTTTTAATTAAAATTCAACCTTACACCACAGCATTAGAGTTTCAAATTCCGTGGCGTCTAACTTTCAATAGAAACTCAACCTTACACAATAGTGTTACAGTTTCAAATCCCTTCTAACAAAAATCTTAACTACTTCTTCATAACCATGTATGTATATTCAGTATACTCACATGTAAGAGGCATCAAGTTTAGGTCTCTTGGCGGACGGCATGTTGGTGTTGGCGGCGTTGGCTGCAGCCACTGCCGCCTGCGCCGCGGTCGGGGGGGGGGAGCCCGCGCGGGGGGGGCGCTCGGCCGCACTGCCCGCCGCTGGGGGGGGGGGATGTTATATTATTTATTGTTGGAAAACATACAGCTAGGTAGACACACTAGTTTGGTTGATAAAACAATATGGCCAATTACCTGTTTTCACACAAGTTATACAATATTTAAATAAAGCAAAAACAAAAAGATAAGGATTAGTAAACAGTACAAAAGACGTTAGAGCGTCCCGTCGGGGCTGCGGGTTGTTCGCCAGAGACACCGCGGCCTCGACATAAAGGGCTAAGAAGGAACATGGGTGGTTTTTAGTCAGTAGAAGTCTGACACTCCCTTTCGCTCTGCCCAAGAGCGGGAGGGGTTATTCGATGATTCTCCACCCGCAAAAAAAAAAGACGTTAGACCGTGCTGTTGTATTTGTAACGTTAGTCTCTTGGCCAAAAAAGGAGCGCGTGGCAAAATAATAACAGCGGTATGCCGCTCGACTTTCGTATCATATTACTTAGTAACTGTGTTGTGGAGGTCAGATAGGCAGTCGCTCCATGTAAAATACTGGTATTCAGCTGCATCCGGTTAGACTGGAAACCGACCTTAACATAGTTCGAAAAAGGCTAGGCAGATGATGCATAAGTCGACTTTAAAGGTTAAGCCGCGCTTGCTAAGGTGGGTATGTGGATGGATGACCTGATATAGCGGACCGTGTTTCCTCCGTGCCTCGGAAAGCACGAAAGTCATTGGTCCAACTGTAATTTTATTATTTCATTAGATTTTTGTCAAAAACTCACTCTTTGAGGCCTGAAAGTCTGACAAACAGTCAAGACAGATACACAGATAGACATATATGCAGTTCCTCCACGTACCACGGTCCCATGACCTTCGATCAAACCGCACGACTGTAATGTTATTATTAAGCCACGAGCTCTTCATACAGCTAACTAACTGATACTAACTGCCGCACTCAGAGAGCTTTAATGATTACTTAGGTCATTACTTAGTAAAGGTTTTGACAGTTTTGTCATACAAAAATATGTCAAATCTTTACTAAGTGGCGGTTTAAGTAATCATTAAATATCTCTGAGTACCGCAGAAAGTGTCAGTGGTACATACCGGAAGTGCTAGCGGCGGGTCCATTTTTATCCCCTCCCTTACTCTTCTTAGATTTCTTGGCCGGAGTGGGCGCACTGGGCTCAGGATCCGTGTCTGAATCTGAACTCATCTCGCTGCTTGTGTCTGGAAATTATAATAAATTGTTGTTTTTTTTAATATCATTTAAAAGTTAAAACCTGAAATACTAGTATTTACAAAAACAGCTGTGAAAAATTTGGAACTTTGACCCCCAATATCTCCGCAACTAGGAGGTTCCCAGGTATGGTCTAGAACAAAAAAATTATCGCAGTGGTGGGGAGAACAAATGCCCCTCGTGTGCGTTAAGGGTACTTTTACACCCTTTATAGGGTGTAAAATTTTTCACAGCTGTTTTTGTAAATACTAGTTTTTCAGGTTATAACTTAAGTTAAATTACCTCCATGACCCGTTTACTATTCAAAGCATCCACTAGCACAATGTTTTAACTGTGCTACATTGAGTTTTACGGTAAAATGTGATTTTTGACCCCAAAAAAAAAATCGTTTCCCAGCAAAAATTTTTGCGTAGGGATACTTAGTTTGATGTACAGAATGCTTGGTTAACGGCTGTGTGATGGGTTGATTTACACCCTGTATTATCGATGATATTTAATGAACGTCAACAATGCTGATTGGATTTAAAAGTTGTATTTAGTTTAAAAGTAATTATTTAGTAATTTTTGGTTTGATTGTTAGTAATGTTATATAATTAGAATACTTACTTTTTGGCACCTTCTGCTTACCAGCTTCCGGTGTGCCAAATATTACATTATGATTAGTTAAGATTTTAATGATGTATGAGATGTACAACCAATTTTACCTTCAGGCTAAAAATATTCCCCGTGGGAGCTCCCACGCGGGTTGTTCGAAAGAGATACCGCGGCCTCGACACAAAGGGTTAAGAAGGAACATAGGTGGTTTTTAGTCAGTAGAAGTCTGACACTCCCTACCGTTCTGCCCAGAGCGGGAGGAGTCATGATGATGATTTCCCAACCCCAAAAAGAAAAAAGGCTTCATGTATCATGCCGGTTATCCCTTTAAGGGTAAGCAGAGGCAAGGCGATGATTGTTAAAGTGAACCAGCGAACCTTTCTTAGCGTCGTCAAGTTTGTTCTTCTTTTTCTTGGTAAGTTTGCTGGCGCGTTCCTCTCCCTCCTTCGTGGGCTCGTCCTCTTGTTCGTCTTCCTCCTTCTCTTTGTTCTCTTGTTCTTCTTCTGAGTCCTCGTCTGAGGCCAGGAGTTTTCTATAAAGAATAATTTATGGGTTGGATTGGTGGCTGCGGGTTGTTCGCAAGAGATACCGCGGCCTCGACATGAAGGGCTAAGAAGGAACATGGGTGGTTTTTAGTCAGTAGAAGTCTGACACTCCCTTTCGCTCTGCCCAAGAGCGGGAGGAGTTATTTGATGATTTTTAACCCGCCGAAAAAAAAAAATGGGTTGGATTGGTTACACATGTTTTTCTGCTGGTGTAGTGGTAAGCATGAAGTCCAGGGTTCAATTTCCTGTTCGGGCAAAGTGTGTTTGAGTTTTTATATCAGGAATTTCTCAGTAGCAGCCATATATTGTCTCTGGTTTTGTGACAGTTTGATTTCTTCATTATGTGGTAACGAGCCGTTCAAGTATTACGTAAGGGGGGCGAGGGGGTCTTAACTTTGCTTATTTTTGATGACATTGCGGTTGGGGGGTCTACATGGTTATTACGTCAGCAGTAGATTTTTACTTTTTACACATATTGCAAACCACAAAGTGTCTATGCTTGAAAACGAAACGCATTTTCAGGTATTCCCATGAATCAATAAAAATACAGAATACATTATAAGAAAAATGTATTAAGCAATGTTTATGTAAGCATGGGGGTGGGGGGAGAGCTTTGATTACTTTTGTTGACAACGGGGAAGGGGGGGTAAATAATTGTAGTTAATCTGATTACGTAATACTTGAACGGCCCCTAAGTAGTTTCTTAAATTATAATAAAATAATTAATTGTATTATGTTACCTGAGCGCGTCTTCCTCGGAAACCCCTTTGAGCTCCTTATTAGTCTTGCCCTCGTGGTCTGATTCACTGGAACAAGATTATATTTTCTACTTGGTATACTTTAGTCCGAATTTCAGATGCTTCTGATGTGAAAGTATGAAGCTTATTACGTCCTTTAAGAGCGGCCAACCCGTCTTACTTTTCATACAAACGCTCGTACGTGATTATGCCGTTGTTACAGATCTTTCTTTGAAACTTTTCAACTAATAGGTATCTTGTGCACTATATCTAGGTTTCTATGCAAACAAAACATCAAAATTTTGAGAAACAAATTCGCTTTTAATAAGCCTTCAAAAATCTGCTTTTTACACGACTGCCCCAAAAAAAAGAGTGTTATGTTTTTAGCGTTCATGTATGTATGTATGTATGTATGTATGTATGTTTGTTTGTGAGTTTCTTTATTCCACCATAACTTCCAAACGCCTGAACCGATTTTGATGTATGTGGTATCGTTAGATTCATTGCGTCACCCCGGGTAACATAGGCTAGAGAAAATATCAAAAAACATAATAGGGTGGCCATGGTTTAGAAATAAAAAGAACTTTTAATTTGTTTTTATTGAAATTTCAATGAAAAATATAATCATCGTCTAGAACTTGTTAACCTCTTGAACGTCCGCTAACATTGCTTGAATGTCTTATGATCCACCGGGTGATCATAAGGACGCTCGAGGACTTAAGTAGATTACAAAAATATACCACAGTAGTATTCAATATCTATTGTTTAATAGTAATACTACTCAACAAATGAAATGGTTACATTTTAAACCCGGGATTCGATACGAATAAGCTACATATCAATAGATTCTCTGTAATTAAAGAAATAAAACTGGCTAGGTTACAACTCCCAAATCCATCTACGACGGCACCTAAATGGTTTTTAAGTTTGTATGAAAAGACATTATGCGTGAATCAATTTACTTGAAACATGGCAAAAATATAAATTTAAGGAAATCATACAATTTGCAATCATAGAATTTTCCAAATCACCCCTTAAAGGGTAGAAAAAGAAGATCAGGGTAGATTTTGGTATGGAAAAATCTGACTGCGAGATTCAACTTGAAACTCATAACTAACACAAATAAATAAAACATTACGTGTGTTATATTATAAAACAATAGTTTGATCTGTAAAAGTTTTTTGGTACCTACTATACTTACACTACACTACACTTGAATTTCTTAGAATGTTAACAAAATATTCATAGTTCTTATCATTGTATGTAAATTGCATGTATATATTAAATTCAGCGTAAATTGTTTACAAATAGATACCTACATGAAATGAAAAATGTTTGTAGGTATAAATTACGCAATTAAGTCATTCCGATCATTTCACACGTTCCTGAGGAATATGATCTTGTCTGACGGATAGGCATACGGACAGACAGAGAAATGAAAAAAACACATTTTATTACATACAACAAACTCAGTAACCTATATGAACAATTCACCCCCCCTTTCATATAGTCCCTGTTAACGGAGAAGATAATATCAAGCGGCGCTAGCTACCACTCCTATTATGTTGACCTGTCACAGTGCACACGGTACACACAACATTGGACAGAAGCATAGTCAATCAAGACCCCTGACACAGTTAAGAAGTCCTAATTTACGTGTCACTACAAGCACTAAATCACCTCAGATCTCAAAGTTAGTATCCATAAAAAATGATCGATTTAGTATCGCATTATCCTTAGCGCGACATTGCTTTCCTGAAAAATAAACTAATATATCGTGCCATATTGGGTATAGGTCAAAATACCGATATATCACTAAAAGATATAAAATAAAAAACAAATAATTAAAAAAATTAAAAAAACACGCCTGCCATGACAAAAAAGTAAACTAAAAAATAAAAAAACAAGCCAAACGAATTCAGTGATGAATGGGAGCACAGAACAGATAAAGAGGTTAGAAGGGCCTTGTGGGCGGGGCAGGCGCGCCGCTCATATGTCGCAAACGCTCTAATGTCGACAAAATTTCTCATATTGTGACAGCGTACGTCGCGTACGAAGCTCCGCGAAGAAAAAGAATTATGCCGTCTTGCGCTATTGTATCGTGTCGGAAAAGAAGCCAGGTGTGTAATGTGGTTCGAGACGGAATTTCTTTTCATCGGTAAGTCTAAAAACCTTAAAATACAAGTAATATTTGTAATTATTACAATAGTATTATGTACTTCGCAGACAAAAATGATAAAGTCGCAAGCAGATACAAAATTAAGTACACTGCTTGCAATACGTGGGTACTATCTTGTACTACGTGGGCGATTGCGCAATGCATTTCGTTCACTGCGAACGTTGCGTGCGACGAGCCAAAGCTTAAATTCTGCGTAATCTATGCGTTTCGATAGTGTTGTACCAAGTTGTAAACCATGTCGATATTTAGTATGTGTGAATGTTTTCAAATTATAATTATATTATGATAAAAATAACTTTTGTTTATCCTATACTATCAATAATTATTGTTTATTGTGGGTTATTAATAAATTATTGATTGTTTTGAGGTTAGCCATTTATAATCGAAACATACATTTTAAATTTTACTTTTAGATTTCCAACAGATCCAGATAAAAAAAAAATATGGATAGAGGCAACCGGTAGAAATGAATGGATGCCTACTAAATGTAGCACAATTTGTTCACATCATTTTGCAGAAAATGACTATAAAATAAAAAAGTCACGGAAAAGATACTTGAAATCAGGAGCATCTCCGAGCAAATATATCGATATGCCTTTTTCAGTAAGTAGTGTATAATTTATATCTTTATAATTATACTGTAGGTGTCTATGTCACTGAACTCCTCCTAAACGGATGGACCGATTTAGATGAAACTTTCTGGGGATATTTCAATTGGTTCTTGGATGGTTTGAAACACAATTGAACCCGGTAGTTGCTATCCGGGCAGGACGACGTCTGCCAGGTCTGCTAGTTTTACATAAATTTTATTGCTGTTTTTTGAGTATTTTACCTAATTATTACCTTAAAATGTCACCTAGATCGATATCTTTTGTTGATATTATTATTATTTTTCTCTGATTACTACTAAACAATTTGTGTGTTTTTAACAGTCATCACTTGCATCTACCAACGATACCGTAACACAAAGTGCATCTACTAGCGACATTACAGAAGCTGCATCCACCAGCGACATAACACAGGCTGCATCTACCGAAGATGAAAAAACAAGTCAAAACAACGTAATGAAATTTGATTTTTTTTCGTCTTGATCCTTTTACAAATTAGCCATAAGGAAAAGATAAATTGCAAGCAATTGTTAGTATTAAATAATCACATAAATTTTATTTACAACAGAAGTTACTATTCTAAATTTCAGCCGATTGTGAATGCAAGCAAATCAAATCCAACTACACCACGAAGAGATAAGTCCATGAAGAAACGAAACATACAGGTAAAGAAGTTATTTTTACATTAAACATTTTACATTAATAATTATAAAAAATAAAAACACAGCATTGCTGTCGCAATACCCGGTCCGCTGTGCTATCTACAAATTACAAAATATTATTGTTTTTTGTTTACAGCAACAGTTATTGTCACCTTCAAATGCATCAACACCTCGAAAGAGAAAACTGTATAACATCATTAATACAAAAGAAAATATAATTAAAAGGCAGAGATTACAAATAAAAAGAATACAAGCTCAGAATAGGAGGTTAAAAAGAAAAATTAATAAAATAGAAGACATTTTAAAGAATATTCAAGAAATGTTTTGTTTGAAAGATGAAGATACGAATATTCTAAAAAATATTAATTTACAGGTAAAACAAACTCCTTACACTATCTGTTTTCGTGATATGTGTACTGCTGTCAATTGCGTTTTGCTTTCCTTCAACATTAGAAAGCATTACCTACTACTATTTTTTTTGTATATTAATAACTTTGACATTTTAATTATTCTGACATAGATTTTTTCTTTTTGACATTTTAATAATTCTTCATTTAGGTCTGACATCATTGGAGCACTAAATAATATTTAATTTTGCAATTTATTTTCTAATTTAATACCATATTGCATGATTTTCAAATATTTTTGTAGGACCTAATAATTAATTGTAATCCTTAGCTGGACTTGCACACTATATTTGTACGCTTCCTGGCATAACATAGCGCTCTGTTGTGTTCTATATTAAAAAAAAATATTCTTAACATATTTTAACTCTTGGTATCAAAATCAAAAGTCATTTATTCAAACTAGGCTGATAATTATAATCAGTACTTTACGAACTTCAAAATGTATTTACAAGAGACAGTCCCCCAAAACGCCCACCCTTCGACACTTCCTAGTGGTTTAGCTGGAAAGAAGTAGTGGCGGAACAACCTCCTCAGCAACACATCTGTCTGTTAGGTTAGAAGAACCAGATTCAATACAATATTATTCGTAATTATATCCGGGTATCGTGTGATAATGTCGTAGTTATATTGTATCTTCCCCTTTATTTTGATATTATTATAATATATGTATTTAGAAAGTCTACAGTATTACTTTAATTTCAATAGAATGTGTGTCTTATTTTTAAGTGTTTCTCTTATGTTTCCTTTTGTTTTTTATATTTTATTTTTTATGTGTTTACGACCAATAAATATTTTTGCTTTCTTATTTTCTTTTTTTCTGTCCCATCCCGAAATTAAAGTAAAAAATTGCAAAACTTAAAGTAACAAAACTAAAGTTATTTTATCGATATCAATTATCGACCTTTTGGTCACCGTAACATGTATGAGAAATAAACGCATGTGTCAGTGTACGTCATACGCAGTGTTTGCGCTAGTGTGACAACCAGTAGCAAGCTCGCGATCTAAGTGAGTGCGGTTTATTTGTGTGCGTTATGCGCGTACGTATTAGCCTCTTGCTTGTAGTGGATATAGAGAGTGGGAGACAAGCGGCGACAGGCGTTCTAATACAAATCAGGAACTATTTCCTTTCTAATCTCTTTTATCTGTTCTGTGAATGGGAGCAAGGTCCCGTAAATGTATTCGAAAATGGTTAACTGAAAACTAAAATTTTTATTGCAGTCGGGGGACAGTTTGGTGGAACAATTCTTTACAGGTCTCCCGACTGCAATAAAAGTTTTAGTTTTCAGTTAACCATTTTCATTTTCATTTTTTTACATTTACGGGACCTTGCTCCCATTCATCACTGAATTCGTTTGACTTGTTTTTTTATTTTTTAGTTTACTTTTTGTCATGGCAGGCGTGTTTTTTTAATTATTTGTTTTTTTTTACAAAAAATTTACACGAACTTTGGCCGTTCATTATTTACTCATAAATTATAAAAGTAAAAAAAATATTGTGATAGAAACCTCACAAATGTAATAGAGATTCTGAATGATACTCTTTCATTCCCAAAACGTGTAAGGTTTACTGAAAAACACGTATTCCTGGAACAAGTTTTATGAAATTTTCGAAGTAGCGGCCGACCACCCACGAGTGATCGGCGAACGTTACCGGATACCAAACAAGTGCTCAGGCCCTAGCTCTCTCTTTTCGCTTTGCCTCTCTTTCTAACATTGCGCTGGATGAAACAACAAGCTTTTCATCCATGCTCGCGTTAAGTCGCGTTGAAGATAGACGGACCGGGAAGGGCCCTCTTAAACAACTTCAATCAGCACAATTTAGTTTATAAAATGTTCAGATTTCCAGTATAAACTATGCGCAATATTGCCAAATTCTGCTAAACATCTCAGTTAAAGGCCAAAGAAGCAATATTGTTTATAGAACACGATGAAATTGATAAAAACCCATATTCATTTATTATTATTAATTTGGCTCACCAACCATATAATATGAGATAAACCAAATAGAGTTTTAGATCAGTGTACCAATCTCTTTCAGGTAAGCACGTATTATATTACTTATTTGCCCTTGAGGTGGTTTAGAAACTGTGACACTAAGGTGTGTGGGGTCGTTAGGCCTTACTGTCCACACGATAGGAAGAAAACTTAATGGGGCTGTTTCCTGACAAAAAAAAAATCTGTTTAGTCCGACAGTTAGATTATCGAAAAATATTGGTTACATGTATTATGTTTTATCAAATTAATAAAAAATTACGAAGATAAAACGCGTCAAAGATCATGAGTGGGGGCTTTTGACGTCGCTGGCCGGTAAAAATGTACTGCAATGTAACGTTACTCGATTTTTCGAAAGACTGTATCGACTTCATTTTTTGTTTACGTGAAAAAAGAAAAAACATGTGTTCAATATTTTTTGGAAATCTATCTGACGGACTAATTAGATATTTTTTGTCAACTACCCTATTGCCGATTTATATACCGATTGATATTGTATAAGATCTGGTTACCTCTCCGAGGAGTCAGATATGTAGTCCCTCTCGCGTCCCTCCTCATCACCGTCGTCGCTCTCCTCAAACGCCTCGTCCTCCACTTTTTTCTTCTTCTTGTTTGCGGCGGCCGCTGCTAAATGACAATTAATTTAACTATGCTTTGTAAGTAAACTGACTTTTTTATAATATACAGGGTGTAAACGAACCCTTCACATAGCCGTCAACCAAGGATTATTGTACATAAAACTAAGTACCCCTACGCAAAAATTATTGCTGGGAAACGACTTCTTTTTGACTCGCACATAATCTTTCAGAATTAAGATTAAGCGATGTGGGATTAACCAAAATTAATGAAATGTTTTTGCAATAAAAAGTTTTAAATTTTTTTTTTTTTTTTGGGAGAAAAGTCAACATCTCCGTATCTAGGGGTTTCCATGGTTTGGTCTAGAAAAAAAAAATGATCACAGTGACGGGGACAACAAGTGCCTTTCCGCTTCGTTAAGGGTACTTTACACCCTTTATACTGGTATATATGTTGATGCATAGAGAGAGAGGAAGGCCAAATAAAACATGGATACGTTGTGAGACTACATTATATGAAAGAGAAATAAGTAAATGATGTTTATTTAGGTCTGAACAACTGAACCTAAACCAGGGACTGAATTACTCAAAAATTACGGTACCTTTAAATTTCGGTATGACGTCATACCGTTAAATAAGAGTTACCGAAATATTTCGATACCGTTATTTTTTCGGTAGCGGAATTTTGAGGTTGGAAATGCATACTGGTATATTTCGGTAGAAGTACCGTAACCGTTATAAATGTATCGGTAGCGGTACCTTAACCGTAATAAATAGGGGTTTTCTTTAACGCACCGCCTCGCTACTCACACACACAACAAAGAGATAAGTAAAAAAGTAGCGCGCCGCGACCCGTCTCGCATGCATTTCCGTACCGAATTCGTGTAATGGTTAAATAACGGTTTAGCTCAACCTTTATTTATAAAGGTACCGGTATAATTTTGAGGTATCTTAACCTTTAACCGTAACCGCTTTCAGTCCCTGATCTAAACGTGGTTATCCTCAACCGATTGAGCTGAAATTTTGCATAATCACTGGTATGGCATGGTTTACTAAATGACGTCATTCTAAATCCAATTTGGCGGATTCCAAAAGATGGCGTATTTGTTATTTTTTATGCACCCCCATCAATAAAAAGAAATATCAATTAAAAGAGTTTGCTGAGAAGAATATATGAAAAAAGGGCACTTGGTCTCCCCACCACTGCGATATTTTTTTTGTTCTAGACCATACCTGGGAACCTCCTAGTTACGGAGATATTGGGGGTATTTTTCACAGCTGTTTTTGTAAATACTAGTTTTTCAGGTTATAAATTTACTTAAATTACCTCCATGACCCGTTTACTATTCCAAGCATCCACTAGCACAATGTTTTAACTGTGCTACATTGAGTTTTACCGTAAAATGTGATTTTTGACTCAAAGCAAAAATTTTTCCCCGCAAAATTTTTTACGTAGGGGTACTTAGTTTGATGTACAGAATGCTTGGTTGACGGCTGTGTGATAGGTTGATTTACATCCTGTATTTAAAATATGGTTTTCTTAAACGTTTTTTCTCTAAGCTATCAACGTCGTAAACACACCAGATAGCGCCACCTACCTTTCTTTTTGTTCTTCTTCTTCTTTTCTCCGGCGTCGCTGTCATTGTCTTTCTCCTTGTCGTTGTCAGAGTTCGACGAATCGTCGTCCGAGTCTATCCACTCGTCCATCTCAGACAGCTTTAGATCTGAAATAGGAGCAAGTAATTAATGTGTTCATGAGAAAATAAACAAGAGGCTAATTAAGTTAAAAGTAGGGAAAGGTTTATGCCAAAATAACAACCATTCAATAGGGGATCGGACAAAAAAAAAACTAATTAGTCCGTCAGATAGTTTTCCAAAAAATATTGAACACATATTTTTTCTTTTTTCACATAAACAAAAAATGAAGACGATACAGTGCTTCGAAAACTCGTGTACTCCTCGAAAACGTCACATGTCAGTACATTTTTTACCTACAAATGACGTCACAACCTCTTCAACTCATGATCTTTGACGCGTTTTATCTTCGTAAATTTGTATTAATTTGATAAAACAAAAAACACGTATCCAATATTTTTCGATAATCTAACTGACGGACTAATTAGAATCATATTTTTTTGCCTTAATTCGGGGATCGTATTGAACCGATTGATAGGGGATCGTATTGAACCGATTGATAGGGGATCCTGTTGAACCGATTGCGCTTCAATGTGATGATGATTAATCCGTCAACAGTGGTTCAATCCGCAGGCAGTCTAGTTATTACTTTCCATTTAAGACTTTTATATGACAAAAGTAAAACTACTAAACATATACAATATGTTACAAAAAACCCTATCCGAGAGGGGCATATAGGCATACCAGTGGCATGATCGAATAAAATATGAAACATGAAATAGACATGTTAATGAATTTTAAAGTGCAAGATTTTTGTTCCCTAATTAACACCATTTTCCTTAAATCTAAATAACGTTTATAACGCTCACGGTTCGGACAGGGTTTTTAGTAACATATTGTATGATCAGCACCATTATCACTACATGATTTTTAACCGACTTCCTAAAGGGGGAGGTCCTTAACCTCTTGAACGTCCGCTAACATTGCTTGAATGTCTTATGATCCACCGGGTGCTCATAAGGACGCTCGAGGACCTTAAATCGTCGGATCTTTTTTTTTAATGTATGTTCCCCGATTACTCGAAGATGGCTGGACCGATTTCGATTTTTTTTTTGTTTTTAGGTAGGTACATCAAATAGGATATTATAGGACGTACCTTTCTTAGCCTTGGCGCCTTTGAGTTTCTTGTCGTCAGGGTCATCCGCGTCATCAGCGGCGTCATCACCGCGCATGCGCTTACGGAACATGAGGGAGAAGTAGTTCAGCACTTTGTTGCGTCTGGGAGGCGAACAAATCATAATTATACAGGGTGGTCCAAATAGTGCCATCTGTTGTATTTTTTTAATATTTGATATGCGTTGTATGTTTTTTTTTTGTGTAATATTGTATGCACGTCAAGTATCTGCGGCGAATAAATATTTTTGTTTCTTTATATAAGAAAAATAATTTATAGTTTCTTCATGCTCAGGGGTATCCGAAAATACCTCATGTATTTTCCACGAATCCGTGAAAGTTTTTATGAAGAATCGCGGTATTTTTGGATACCTCTGGGCATGTTTTTTTTTATATAGGCACATTAGGCACCAACCAACGAGGAGCTCTGGCTGAGCTAAAATAATCTATTCAGACATGCGAGACAAAATTCTCTCGCGCCGATAGCGTCTTTGGGTAGGTAACTTATTAGCTCGCCTCAGACAGAAACTGGTGGTTTTTTACTTTACGTATCATAAAATGATGTTTACCTTCCGAATTCTTCGTCAGCCTCTTCAGCAGACAAAGCTTTGTACCGCTGGATGGGTTGGAAATTGTACCTGGAACAAAGGAAGTGATGAAGATCGGTCTGTTACTGTCTTATGTTGTGTTAACGTTTCAATACAAAGTGGTTTCTCAGGTTCATTTGAGTCATAGTTTCATCATATCAGCCTGGAATCACCCACTGCTGGGTATAGGCATTCCTTTTTTCTTTTCTTTTTACTGTGCGTCCCCTTTACGTGCTTCTCGCGACTTTGACAATATCATCGACCCAATAAGCACCAGGACGACCCTGGTTTCTTTGGCCTAACTTGACCACCACTGGGCCAAAACCCTGGTTCATCAGCCATCTCCGCGTCTAACCAGATGTTCTGCCAAAGTCCACTTGAGACGCACCACCCAGTCCCCGACGTCGTAGACTGATGGTTATTGTTTTAAAAAGAGGTACTTAAATAGGCAGTTACCATTCTTGCAGAGGGTAGGCGTCGATGGCTCCATCGGCTGCGTGCGTGAACACATAGTACGCCGTGTGTTCCGACACGCCACCCTCACGGATACCTTTGAATCTGTAAATAATCGTTTTTTAGAACATGATGTAATAAATATGGACGGATCCGGTCCACCAAGTCAAGTCAAGTCAAGTCAAGTCAAGTCAAGTCAAAGCATTTATTTCAATTAAACCATTACTGGTACTTTTGAATGTCAGAAGAACAATTCATAAAACTAAACTACGAGTGCAATACGTCATCCCGAAAGCCACCACGCCGAACCACACGCCGCCGAATGCCCGCAACAACGAAGACTGCGAGCACGAAAGCACGCAGCGACGCACACCGCAACAACGAATACACGAGATTCCAAATCACGGAACAACGAATGCACGCCGCAACGCGCAACCGCCACCCCGCGACCCGGAGCCCCGCGCACCCACCGCCACGGCACGAGCCGCCGCGCGCCCCCGCACCCACAGCACTCGCCGCCGCAGACATCCGGCGACGCGCAACCCGACGTAGCAACCCCCGGGACGACGCATTGCACTCCTAAGCTACAGTCACAGTCACAAGGCATAATAACTTGTGAAAGTACTGTAGTTGCCCATTCCCTAGCGTAGATCTCTATGGAGAAGAACGGGCAAGAAACTCCATGGACACTCTTTTAAATCAGAATATTGTTACAAAATCTTGGTACATTATATCATTCATGTTGAGATGGTATATTATGTGAGAACGATGTAGCAAGATGTGCACGATAAGTGTCCACTGTAAAGTTAAAAACGACGATTCAAAGATAAAATAATAATTCAAACAAGCCGTGGCAGCTAAGAGGTGACCAGTCACAACTGACAGCACCCGTTCACGAGCATGACGCATGGATCAGCACCATTCCACTCAACCATTTTGAAGGGAACGAAATGATCCGACACACCCGCCACCATCAGCGAGACATTTAAGTGAGCATGACACACTCTCAATCGCCAGGGCATATCCAAGTCAAATAAATAATAATTAAAAAAAAAATTAAAAATATGTAGGTTTCCAGAGAATGATAGCTTTTTAGTACATAGTACTCACACAATATGTGCTATGCGACTATATAATACTAAAGAGATTGAATTTATACATTGCAAAGATAGTTGTACAATCTTCTTCTTCTTTCTTCCTCCTATTTAATTAATTTAAGCGCCCTGTCCTTGTGGAGCAGGACCGGCATTAAGCCAAGCACTTTTATCAGCGATATAATCGTCCAACTTGTAATATGCTTGCTTGCATAGTGTGCGTTTGATGCATGATTTAAATTTCGTCTCATTCAGTTCAAGAATGCTTTGTGGAATTTTGTTATAGCATCTCAAACAGTACCCCATGAAAGATGAGTCTACTTTAGCGAGTCTGAAGCCTGGCTGAACTAACTGGTCCCTATTCCTAGTAACATAATTGTGTCTGTCCCCTCTTTTACTAAAAAGATGCAGATTTTTTCTCACGTACATTATGTTTTCGTAGATGTACTGACAATGCACCGTCATGATGTTAATGTTCTTAAACAGTTCCCTCAGAGAATCGCGCCTACGAAGACCATATATTGCTGTGATGGCTCTTTTTTGCAGAATAAAAATAGATTCAATGTCTGCAGCCCGTCCCCATAACAAAATGCCATAAGACATTATACTATGAAAGTAACTAAAATATACCAGCCTAGCGGTATCTACATCAGTAAACTGACGGATTTTTCTAATGGCATATGCTGCTGAACTTAGCCGCCCTGCAAGAGATGTTAAATGAGCACCCCATTGTAGCCGTGAATCAAGCGTAATCCCCAGGAAAACCGTTTTATCTACGAATTCTAGTTTCTCGTTATTTAATAGTATATCACAATCACTACTTTTAACATTCGGTAAAGCAAATCTTATGCATTTAGTCTTTTTTTCATTTAATACTAAATTGTTTGCTGTGAACCAATTATGAACCTGAAGAAGGGCAATATTCACGTCATCTAGATTTTGAGCCCGTCTATTTATCTTAAAAATTAGGGAAGTGTCATCAGCAAATAACACCATATTCTGAGGTTGGTTTTTCAATAAATAGGGTAGATCATTAATATATACCAGAAAAAGGAAAGGGCCCAATATGGAGCCTTGCGGAACCCCCATTTTTACTTTTAAACCCTGTGAATTAACACCATTTATTTGAACATGCTGTTGCCTTTCACTCAAATAAGATTTAACTAAACTAAGTGCAAGTTTACCTAGTCCGTAATGCTCAAGTTTCAAAAGCAATGTGTCGTGATTCACGCAATCAAATGCTTTTGAGAGGTCACAAAAAATTCCTACAGCATTTTTTTTTTTTTTTTTTTTTTTTTGGGACAAGCCCGCCACACTATTCCCAAACCACTGTAACTTCTGTAAACCAGAATCAACAGTGGCGACCACAAGAAAAGCGCCGAGACAATGAAGCCCGACGAAGTCCCAGAGAAACGATTAAACTGTCTTGGATCCCGCAACGAAATTAATCAGAAAATAATAGCAGAGGAGTAGGAAAAAACATAATTTCCACTTCCCTCCGTATCAGCAGGAGACAGAACAGAACAAGGCCAATAGGCACACAGGGACGTATACAACTGGGATAAGCCCAGTTGCCTAGCACCACGGATATTATTGTCATTAATATTACTGGGTCCTAAGTTGTGAGCTGTTATACCTGATTCCAATAATAGGTATGACAAAAATGCTTGAACGCACGGAAATTTGTTCTAGTTTCCACAAGGTCCGTATAGTAAATAACTCCGGATGCAACCCGTACATTATCCAACATAATATTACGTTCATTTTGCCAAAGACTACACTCCCATAAAATATGATGTGCAGATTGTTCATTTTCGCAGTCAGATGTAGAACATTGACAAAAAGGCGAGGCAACAAGCTTGAAGGAAAATAATTTACTTTTAAAGTTACCATGACCTGTGAGAAATTGGGCAACACAGTGATCCACCTCCAGCCATGTCCTGGCCAGCCGCTCACGAACGGATGGAAAGAACTGGTGGAGGTGTCGGCCTTTGATGGAATTATCCCACCTACATTGCCATTCAGACAAAAGTTCCTCCCAGACGTCAGTCTGTGGTTTTAGTAATCTAGCTATTTTAGCACGGTCACGTTGAATTAAAAAGTCTGCGTCCGCGGTCTCTCGTGCGCAGTAGTACATTGAAGCACGGCGCTGCACTTCAAGATCGACTGGAAGTACCCCTGCCAGTACCGGTAAGGCTTCAGTACTAACCGTCCTATACGCTTTACACAAGAAAATCAAGGCCAACCGCTGGCTTTGAAGTAATTTACGTCGTACCGCTCCTATGGTGGCCCTATCGGCCCATACTGGTGCCCCGTAGCACATACACCCCAAGTAAGTAGCCCCATAGATAGTCTTTAGAGTTAAAAATGACAAACCCCACGTAGATTTGGATATTCTCGTTAAGGCATAAAAGTTCTTTTTAGCTTTTTCACCGACGGTTTTTATGTGTTCAATGAATGAAAAATTCCTCTCTAAGACAAACCCAAGGTAGCACACGGACTGCTTCTTTTTAACGGGAACGTTATTAAATTTAATACTAGGCCATGATTTAAGATTACCTTTTAAAAGAAGTTGATAAGTTTTGTGCGGTGCAAAGGTCAGACGGTTACGATCACCCCACTGGGATATTAATTTTAGGCAAGTGTCAGCCAAATTTTCGAGTCCAGCCCGAGTACTTGACTGAATGAGCAGCAGGCCGTCGTCCGCGTAACCGGTTAATGAACAGCCACATGGAAGTGGAATCGCGAGGAAGTCATCGAAGCCTACGTTCCATACATACGGACCCATAACCGAACCCTGAGGACATCCCATGGTAAGGGACTTTGACATAGAATGATGTCCGAGTTTGAGTTTCGCGGAACCATTTAAGAAGTACGAGTAAACAAGATTGTATATGTTTTTAGGGCAACCACGAATTTTCAGTTTTAGGAGTAGCATCGGCCACCATGCGTTATCAAAAGCCCCAGAAATATCTAGAAAGATCCCAACTACGTATTTGTGTTCGGATGTATTGACAATTTTCCTGACAGAAAGTGCCGCGTCTACGGTAGATTTTCCCACGGTAAAACCGAATTGGTTGTTGTGAAATTTTGGCCCGTCTGGTAGTAAACGTGGAACGATAAGGCGCTCCAGGAGTTTCCCCAAAGATGGTAGTAGTGTTATAGGGCGATAAGACTTAGGGTCGTCCGGTGGCTTGTCGCCGCTTTTCGGAATTATTCGTATGAAGCCGCGTCGCCATACACGAGGAAAGACGCCTTCTGCAATACAACTGTTGTAAACCCTTAAAATTGCGTCGGCCGCTGTTTTACATGCTTCTATTATCATTCGATTCGATATTTTATCTTCACCTGACGATTTGTTAAGTGGTAGCTTCCTGACAACGTTAATAAATTCGTCAATAGATGGAAGGTCTGACGCTGGTGATTCAGGTGGCACAGCCGCCCACGCCCTGATCTGCTGGTGGTAGTCATTATCATTATCAGGCAAATCATCAGGTATCAAAGTATTTAATAGAACTTCGGTTGTCTCCTCAATACCGGTGGTGTGTTTGTTGTTTACTTTAATGTTTTCGACGAACGCAAGGTCTACTGATCGATTTGCTTTGAACTCGTGATACAAAGGAGACCACGGACCTTCTTTATCTAATTTTTCTACTATTTTCCGAAGTAAATTACCTTTAGATTTTTCTACCGATGCTCTGTAGCGGGACTTGGCAACTCTAAACGCATTTAAAGCAGAGGTAAGTGGGTCTCCGGTGACCATTCGTTTTTTAACCTTATTTAAATGTCTACGCGCTCGGCGATAACTTTTACGTTGTTCAATTAAGTAATCACACCACCAATCACATCTACGTATATTGGTCATAGATCCGCGACCAATGGCGATGTCAGCACAGTAAGTGAAGGTGTCTGACATAATTTCAGCACTTTCTTCAGCTGACAGCCCGTCTCGAGTGAAGTCTTTCGTGTGAGATGCAAAAAGTAAGCTAAAGAATTCCCAATTTGCGCCCTTACATTTATACCTAAAGTTACCAATGATATGTGACGGACCTTGAGTAAACATCGGAACAAATTCGTACACGATAAGCCGATGATCGCTACATGACGCGTCTGGTAGGACACGCCACCTATCCAAACGAACGTCTGCACTAGAAAGTGTGACGTCAATACAAGATTCGCCCATTTGGCTGCAAAAAGTAGGTGGTGCATCAGGTGTATTGTGAATCGACAAGTTCATCTCAGCAATGAAATCTTCGACAGCGGAACGTCGGTCGGAATCCGTAGACCGAACCTTGCCATACCACAGAGACGATGACGCGTTAACATCTGCGCCAACGATAACTTTGCGGCCTGCGAGTGACCGCAAGACATGACGGAGGTTGTGTATGTGAGGACCAACTGGGTCTGAATATTGAAAGTAACAGCTCACAACGTAAACTTTATAGGAAGCCGATGAGACTTCCGCAACGGCACAGTGCGGCGTCATGAGGTTACGCAAAGACGTTACTGTAAAGCTAGAAGAACGCGCCACGTAAATTCCGGCTCGTGACTTTGAATCCAGCTGAACTACTTTGTGACGTAAGTGTGCGCTTTGATATTGTTCTTGAACGAGTACTACATCTAAGCTGTAATCGATAATTAATTTATCTAATTCAGAAGTCGCTACCCTGTCGTTGTGGAGATTTAATTGTCCTATGTTTAAACTATCCATTATTTTAGTAGTTTGTGTTAAGGATTAACTGTATCTTGGGACTCTTCCCACGCGTTAAATATATGCTTTAATAAAGTTACACCGGCGTCAGTTGTACAACGTCCTTTAGTGAAACCGTACTGTTGATCGTGTAAGATTCTATTGGTGTTAAAATGATTGAGCATTTGGTTAAGCATTACTTTTTCAAAAACCTTGCTAAAAACTGGCAACACGGATACAGGTCTATAATTATTAGTATCTTTACTGTCACCAGATTTGAAAAGAGGTATGACCTTACTGTGTTTCATTAAATCAGGGAAAACTCCTTGGTCAACACACAAATTAAAGATTGATGCTAAGTATGGTGCAATAGTCTCAACTATGGATGTACAAACTTTGATAGACATTCCCCAAAAATCTTCGGTCAGTTTAATTTTTATTTGCCGGAAAGCTTTAATTACCACCAAAGGGTTTATATGTTTAAATTTAAATTCAGCAAGGCAGCCAGGCACGTTCGCCTTTAATAAATCAATTGAGACTTCAGGTGAGGAATTAAGAGCCTCCGTTGTTTTTAATGGTATATCAGTAAAGAAATTTACAAACTCTTGAGCTACTTCCTGATCAGCGCTTTTAGGACCACATGCTGTATTTAATGTGTAGCTAGTGTTACGTATTTTTTTCCTGTTAGTCTCGTTATTTATGACTTTCCAAACTGTTTTTATTTTATTTTCTGCTGTTTTGATCTTGTTGCTAATGTGCAGGGCTTTAGCAACCTTGCAAGTATTTCGAAATATTTTTGAATACTTAGCAACATACTTGTTAAAAGTTTCAGTGTTTATACAAGGCTTAAGGCCATATAGCTCAAAAAGTCTTTCCCTACTTTTTCTGATACCTCTAGTTGCCCAATCACTAAATATAAATTTAGGGCTAATACTTTTAATTTTCTTCTCAAAAGTTTTATTGAATTCTGTGTGAACTATTGAAAAGAAATTATCGTACAATTTATTTATATTAATATCATCCATATGATGGTTCATTTCACCTAACTTGTTCTGTAGGGAAATATTATATTTATTTAATTTGCTAGTTGTTATAGGTCTAAATCTAATCTGAACTTTTTGTAATGGTGTGTTACATCTAAAAGTTACGGTTTGTCCGCTATGATCAGACGGCAGGCAATTTACTATGGTTTTATCTAAGTAATCACAATCGCAGAAAACATTGTCTATATAAGTAGCAGAAAATGGAGTGACCCTAGTAGGTTCTATAAAAATGTTGGTTAAATTAAATGACTTAAAAAGATTTAATAACCTACTGCTAATTGAGTTTTCTTCTAAAATATTGACATTGAAATCGCCACAAATAATTGCAGATTTATTACTGGCAGCAAGTTTTGCCAGGACATCTTCCATTATTGATTCAAATAAGGAAAAGTTTTGATAGTTTGGGGGTCTGTACACGCACACAATTACATGCTTATCTAGCTCAACACAGGACAGTTCGACGCAATGTTCAACCGAAAGACCTACAATGTCATTACGTTGCTTATATTTAACACAATTTTTTAATAATATTAGGGAACCTCCACGCAGCATCGATTTACGGTTAAATAAGCTACCCACCGTATAGTTTTCATAATTAATGAGCATTTGGTAATCCATAAGCCAATGTTCAGTAAAACAAATAATGTCAAACCTACTTTTCTCTAAAAACAATTCTATTTCTAATAATTTGGAAGAAATGCCTTGGATATTTTGGTGGAATAAATTCAAAGTGTTCTGCTGAGGCCCTTTTTTACTAATTTAGTGCAAGAAGATACCTTTCTGTTGGTAGGTTTAACAATATTGTTAATGGTACCTTCTGTTGTCTTACTTCCTAGTTTAAACTAATATTATCTGGAGAGAGCCCAGAGTCTCCTGTGCCATCACCAGGCAACAAGATAATATCACTAAAAGCTCCTAAATGAGAATTTTCCACGGTGACGTATGGAAGCTCCTCCATACAATGTTTGTAAACATTTATAGCACTAGTGCTATATTTATCTAAGGTCACCTCCTGTACATTATATAGTACCATGACTAATAGTCGCAGTGTTAACAATATAAGAGAACTCAACAAGCATTCTGAACATCGCAGTAAATAACATAATCAATATCCTCTAATGCTTTTCTCAACTATGTTGGAGGCAGCTAGAATATCAGTATTTTCATGGTGCAACTGCCTACCTGTCCTCCACAACCCGGCTAGTAAGTACTAGGTAATACAGTGAAACCTGATTAAGTGAGACTTCAAGGGACGTTCAAATTTGTCTCAATAATAGAGGGCTCCATTGACAGAGGTCAGAATACAGGTTATTTCAGTTATAGAGGGTCGATTATAAAATAAAATAACGTATTATGTAAACATTATACGTGAGTTTTAATTCTATTTCCCCTTTCGAATAACAAAACGAATATGTACAACTCTGATCCCCAAGATACAGACTAACGTCTAGTTTGGGGATCACCGTTCTAATTGCTATGTTTATGTACCTGGTTATTAATAAATAATTAGAATTTAATTTTTAATTCTACAAAGAGTAGATTTTTCGACACAGACTTCATGGCGTGTCTTCCCACTTTCATAAACGGATATTAATTTCAGTTTTTCACGTACTGATAACAATTTGAGCCTTCGTTTCGGCATTTTTCAAATAAACACCCGTATGATAATAAGTGCGGAATTTGCGGGTAGAATAAGTAAGTAAACAAATAAAATCTCACTGTGTTATCTCAGTTACAGAGGTTAATGCATATACAATTCGTCTTAGTTATAAAGGTAACTATGACAATAAAATCGAAAGAACGAATCCCAGATATAAAGGTTTGCTTCGTCCCACTAACAGAGGTAATTCAGTGCCAAAGTGTTGGGACCTTTTTCTTTTTTTTTTTGGCGGGTGGAAAATCATTAAATAACCCCTCCCGCTCTTGGGCAGAGCGAAAGGGAGTGTCAGACTTCTACTGAGTAAAAACCACCCATGTGCCTTCTTAGCCTATGCGCCGAGGCCGCGGTATCTCTTTCGAACAACCCGCAGCCCCGACGGGAAGTGTTGGGCCCTCAGTATGACTTTCAGTTATGGAGGTTTCTCACTTATCCAGGTCTCACTAAACCAAGTTTCACTGTAGTTATTAATAGATTTTCGGACTACCTGCTAAGACTGTCAAAGATCCGTAAATGACAGTTGATTTTTTTCCGAGACACAGAGGAAACCCAGTATGTAATGGGTCACTCATCCACAGACCATCCTAGGCAAGCGCGGCTTAACCGTAGGATTGATGCGAGTGGCAGTTATTATCTAGCCACGACCTCCTCACGGGTATCGATAACAAATCACGATAAAATAAAAAGAAAAGATAGGTTTGTTGATTTTGATATAATATAATTATATGTCTTGCTAACTAAATTATGACATAACAATCAACCTCATTTCTCAAGATAAGAATATTTTTTGCATTGTATTGCATCAATCACTTATTTACACGTAGGTATTTGTAATGCAATGCAAAATTCATTTAAACAAACCGAATATTGCAAGTTACGCAATACTGTTTAGGTCAATACACAGTCCAATATAAGTGATTTAATGACTATTGTATTCATACTTACTTCTTGCCAGTCTTGCCTCCAACTTTCAGTATCCACGGCTGATCCTCAGGCTTGTACTTCCGCGAGATGATACCGAACTTCTTACGCCGAGCCTCCTCGCGGACATCACGCCCGTATTCTGAACCAGCGCCGAATCTTATTGGGATTTCATAAATGTCTCAATTGCTAGCATAATAGTTACATAAGTATACATTAGAATTTGATTGTTGTCTTTTTCAATATACAAAATGACTTTTTTTTATTTAGCCTATTGTGTCCCACTGCTGGGCAAAAGCCTCCTCCACTCCCCTCCAACTCCAACAAAATGAGTAACTACAAAAAAAAAATGGGATAAGCCTTTTTTTGGCTGGTGGGAAATCATCAAATCAGTCGTCCCACTCTGGGCAGAGCGGTAGGGAGGGCCAGACTTTGACTAAAAACCATCATGTTCCTTCTTAGTAGCCCTTTGTGCCGAGGCCGCGGTATCTCTTTCGAACAACCCGCAGTCCTTCAATAGAATAGAATTTATTTGCTGACATCTCTTTGAGGTGCGCGTGAAACACGAACGCGCCGTCGACACGGCCTGTCGTCGTCATAAGACGGACGGACGGCGAGCTAGCCCATTATTCACGGTCCACAAGTCCGCGCCTACGGTGGCCGGAAGCCATCACGTGGCCCCCGACGCCCGGAGCGTCTCCCGCGGCGGCTGGGACAAGAGGTTCTCTCCCTCTCACGTTCCACCACCTCCCTTGCTAGCATCACTGCTTCGCAGGAGGAGGCGAGGGCGTCCCATTCTCTCTCGCCTCGGACCATAGCTTGAACCAGGGCTGGACGCGGGAGGTCGTCGCCCTCGTCGCCAATCGCCGCTACGAGAACAAGGCGGGGCCCCGCCCAAGTGGAGCAGACCTCCTCGGAAATGGGATAAGCCTAAGATAGTGATCTACCAATGAAAACCCAAAATTAAATAACCTGTTTCATTTTGGGTTTTACCTATGCAGACAACCTGATCACGCTGTTATCTAGACATGGACTGAATGCAGGAAATTCATTAATACTAACATTTTATTTTTATGATGCCAATCAATGCAGTTGTCCTATGGATAAAAGATTCTTCTGGGCCAACATGGTCAGAGGTACTTGAATAAACCTATCCTAACTACACATACTAAATATTGATTAATTACATAGTACCTGGATGACCGAGCATTGCTTGGTTTTATTTTTTTGGTAAATTAAACCTAGCTATAATAGATCGATTTATCACCCCTGAAACCACCTGCATAGTAAATTTCATGAAAATTGTTGGAGCCGTTTCCAAGATTCAGGTTATATGTTTAAATGTACAAGATTTTTTTATTTAAAGGTAGGTATTAGATAGATTATCTTTAGACTAGGTTACAAAACTCATAACACATCACCAAGAACAGCTTATAGTAACATTTAGATCTTTAACATAGTGATCAACACCAACTTACTTAGGCATATCTTCATCCATTCCTTTAAACTCCTTGATATTATTCTCACGTTCCATCTTGACGTGGGTCCACTTTGCAAAGTCTACGTTCAGGGTGGCGTTGAACCGCATAACGTGGTTTTTCTTTTTCACATTCTTTGGGACCCTGATTTTAAACTCTTGTACCGTTGCAGCAGATGTTTGTTGGAATGAATTCTGAAAAAAGAGGATTTTTTTTTTGTTTTAATTTGTTACTGAAAATTAGGTGATTTGATCCTGCATGATTATGTGAATATTATTGTAAGAAAGTAATGAGATTATTGTGTAAAACTAAAACTCTCCCCTAAGATGACCTACTGACCCAATTGTTTAAGAGTGTATGTGTGTGTAATACATTTAGCTAAGCTCGTAATATGTTATGACTGATTCAACATAATCTTCCTGCCGGTTTAACCCCATGTTCCATTCTGCATTGTCAACCATCACGCAATAATTTACACCTGTATCTTTCATATCTTATGCAATCCATCCATCATTTCCATGGGCTTCCTGTCCCTTTCCATCCAGCAATATATTGATCATTCATTTTGCCATAGACATACAATTCAATTGTTATGACTTATCTTAGAATATTGGCAAAATTCTAGTTCATTGTTTATCATGCACTACATAGAACGATTATATAGTGAGGATGGTTTGTAAACATTTACATCAGAACATTTTTTTTTAAAAGTACATTCTAGAAGAATCATACATTTTACGTTTATACCTGTTCTAGAAGATAAGGTTTGCAGCTGTTATGAAAATTGTACATTGGCACTTCAATCATCATACAGTTTCCATTAGATTTTGCAGGTGACAGTATGATTTATGTAATAAGCAAAATGGCTGTAAACAAAGGTTATAATATATTGGAAAAATAAACAAATACGTACCGACGGCCCAGGAGACGTCATTTTTCGAAACGATTTTTACTTTTTCACTTCACTTTACTCGTAAATAAGATTGAGAACTATATATTGCACAAGTATTTTATCTTCTACATATTAATACTTATAAATACGTTTAAATAAAGATAAAACAAATAACAACAAAATAAAATTGTCCTACGGTATCATCACCGACACAGAGTACATTAGACTATATTGAAAATCACCGATTTGCTGACTGAAACTAAATCATTCATACCGAGTGCATACTGACATCTGACATGACATGAGTGACATGACAAAATGTCAATTTTGCAAGTGCCATTGCCAAGATGACAAAATACGTTCTGTTTTTTTATCGTTTGTGTACTAAAAATACGTTATTAAAAAAATAACTGTTTAAATATCCTCCATTTATACACAATAAATCATTAATTACATAAAATAAATGCTGTCTTTGTTGTCTTTATACGGGTTTTATTACTTGAATGTGGACGGAATCAACAAACTAAATGTAAAATTTCAGTTGACAAGTTGCGTTCAAAACACATAAATTAATTATGTTTCTAATGAACATAATAATAATATTTTGTATAAACAATATTCAGAATACTAAATCATAATTATACGTACTTGCTATTTTGAAAATTTCAATCAAAACCGTAGTCTAATGATGTCTAAAAATATTAAAATGCCGTGGAAATGTTCAAAGAAGTCCAGGTCAAGGTGTCAACATTTTCAATCAAGATGTTCGAACGACCTAACCTATTCGCACACATCTCTTGATTGTTTTGAATTTTTATTTTTACTAGCATATTTTTTTCACTGTTTCTTAGCTAAGTGTAACTAAATAATAGTATTAAAATATGGGCAAGAAGAAGAATAAAAATAAGGTCAGCGGTGCTGTGAAGACCGCGGCTAAAACTGAAAAGAAACTTGCAAGTAAATTGAAGAAAGAACTCGCCAATCTAGGAGAGGTTAGCACCTTTATGTACATTTAGAAGTCTATTGCAGTAGTAACTAAGCCATATAATGAGATAAATAAATGGGATGTGTGACTTCTATAATGTTTTTGATGAGCCTCGTTTTGTTCGACATGAAATAATAAAGTAACTTGGATAGAATATCGAATCAGCCCGCATGCCAAGCACGCCGATGACTTGATGATGAAAGGAAATTACTACATTATTCTAAAATTGTAGACCATGAAGTATAAGGATTGTAACAGGTAGTTTCAACCTATCCTATATGAGACATGAGTTTATACATAATGTAGAACATTTATGCATACAACTTACTAACTTATCTACAGCTGGGATAAGTAATCCTACTTTGAAACTCATCATCTTCCTGCCCCTGTCCCATAATACATGGGGTTGGCGTAACACATTTTTTTTTTTTCATTTTCTTCTTCCAATCTCTCCTGCCTGACCAAGGTTACATTTACTCCTTTCTCTTTAATAAAATTATGCATGTTTATTTTCAGGAAGACATAGCCAAAGTGCTAGCAGAGATTGAGAAGGAGGAAGCCAAGCGGTCTGCAGCCTCGGAGAAGACCCTGCCAGGCCCTCCCTCACCTAGAGCATATGCCACTCTTACACCACACCCTACTAACAATGAGCTTATTGTGTTTGGTGGAGAATATCACAATGGACAGAAAGTAAGTTTTATCACCATAAACAACACCTTTTTTCTAATTAGAAACTCTTCTTTTATGCTGAATTTATATTAAACAACATGGAGTACAGCTCGCGTCAAATAACTGTGCCCCTCTGAAGTTGACTACGAGTGGCTGCGCAGCAGTCAAAATTACGAACAAAACTGCAAATGCGCGAGTAATGGGGGCGGGCATTATGGCGTCGCGATTTTATGTCTCTGTCGCTCGTTTACGTTCGATGCATGCTTGCGTCCCGCTTGCTCCGTATGATAGACATTCGATGCCACAAGTGTTGCATTATTGTACGTGTTGTTATTTGTTTTTTGTTATTAGCCGTTTTTGTTTTGTTATCTTATTTCTTGTTGACATTGACATTGTTTTCTTTCTTCTTTCTTTCAATTCACCTGAGTTCAAAACTATGTTATCTTTTAAAAATATGTATTTATTTTGTTCAAATAATTTTCTACGGGACTGCACGCGCATGCGCGATCTTTGCAAATTGCTAACTTCAGAGGGGCAAAGTTATTTGACGTGAACTATAACTGTTGGTCTTTTCCTGTAACACAAAATGTATAATTTGTTATGACCAGTATAATAATTTATTGAATACCATATTATGGTAGTAAAATAAAGCAAAGATAAATTTTCTTCACTATTTACTATTTCAAATATTATAAAATTCACAGCCAATTAATCAATGAATCAATCTGGTAACCATATCCTGTAGTCTCAATGAATGGTTAAACCATAGATAAACTAGGTACATTTATGTATTTCATTGTTCTAGACTGAAGTATACAATGAGCTGCTCTTCTTCAACCCAGTGAACAACTCCTGGAAAGTGCTGAAGGTTCCTGGACCTCCACCTCCGAGAAGTGCACATCAGGCTATTGCTACACCTGCTAACAAGTAACAGCTCACTATATTTATATTGTGGTAATACATAAACAAGGGGAGAAGCCTTTTGCCCAGCAGTGGGACAGAATAGGCTGTTTATTACAAAAAAAAACATAAGCAGCTGCATCCACAAGTATACACAAGAGATTAATCAGAATTATGCAAGATCTGAAGAATACAAGTAAAATTGAGTAAACTTCACTGTTAATCATCATCATTCTCCTCCTAGTCTGCTTCTTCAATACTTCTCTATATTTCTTGCCCGTTCTTCTCCATAGAGATCTACGCTAGGGAATGGGCAACTACATTACTTTCACAAGTTATTATGCTTTGTGACTGTGACTGTAGCTTAGGAGTGCAATACGTCGTCCCGGGGGTTGCTGCGTCGAGTTGCGCGTCGCCGGATGTCTGCGGCGGCGAGTGCTGTGGGTGCGCGGGGCTCCGGGTCGCGGGGCGGCGGTTGCGCGTTGCGGCGTGCATTCGTTGTTCCGTGATTTGGAGTCTCGTGCATTCGTTGTTGCGGTGTGCGTCGCTGCGTGCTTTCGTGCTCGCAGTGTTCGTTGTTGCGGGCATTCGGCGGCGTGTGATTCGGCGTGGTGGCTTTCGGGATGACGTATTGCACTCATAGTTTAGTTTTATGAATTGTTCTTCTGACATTCAAAAGTACCTGGTAATGGTTTAATTGAAATAAATGCTTTGACTTTGACTTTTATAACACACTAGCTGACCCACACAACTTCGTCTGCGTCACATAATATAGCTTATAACCTTTTTCGATAAATCGACTATCTAACATATTAAATTGAGTTAAATCGTACTCGTAACAAACAAAAAATCTTACCTTTCCTCTTTATAATACCTATTAGTTTAGATTGGCTTCGATTATATTATTAAAAGTAACAATTACTATTGGTATCTCTTACTGTTTAATAATTATACAGTAACACCTTGTACTTGTAAACATTATGGTGCAGTAAATATTTTGAATTTTAATTTTTCCGGAGCCCCCAGAGGCCAGAATCCCCACGTACCTACCGCACCGGACCGAATGACTGCCACGCGCTTAATTATTTTGTCGCCCGTATATTTTTACATTGCGATATCTTCTAAGACATTTGTTTAAACTGTATAGAGTAAAGGGCACAAATATTCTATATTAAATTTCCGTGCTAACAAACACATTTATATAGATATAGATTAATACCATATGGGTTAAATAAGCTTCGCAAAATATCATTATTTTTAACCTAACATTTAATTATTAAAAAATGGTTACAGTGAGTCAATCTTAAAAGATAAACATATGCTATCGCGGCCTTTTTTTTAGAACTTTTAAAGGGGAACAATTTCTTCATACATAGTATTTACGTAACTTAAACCGTTTTCGCAGCGCACGCAATGGAAGCTCTCAAAAAGGAATATCTTTTCCCGTTTTTGCAACATTTTTCTTTTATGCTCCGCTCCTATTGATCGTAGCGTGATGTTATATAGCCTAAAGCCTTCCTCGATAAATGGACTATCCAACACTATAAGAATTTTTCAATTCCAACCAGTAGTTCCAGAGTTTACCCTGTTCAAACAAACAAACAAACAAACAAACAAACAAACTCTTCAGCTTTATAATATTAGTATAGATAATTTCTGTAGTCATCACAGCACAGCAATTCATATTTTCTTTAGTCATCCCCAATTCATAAAACCATCCACATAACCAGGTGTCAGAGTTTTAATGCTGTGACGGCGTGTCATTGTGATACTTGAATTAAATGATTGTATATATTTTTTTTTTATATTGCATCGGAATAACATGGCGTGGTATATCTCAATATCTCTCAGGAATGCTGGTTTCCTCACGTTGTTTTCGTTCACCAAAGCAAGTGATAATAATTATACAACATGCACATTAATCCGAAAAATCTGAATAGCGTGTTTTAGTTTTAGTGGAAATTATGTTTTTCCTACTCCTCCGCTATTCTTTTCTGATTAATTTTGTTGCGGGATCCAAGACAGTTAAATCGTTTCTCTGAGACATCGTCGGGCTTTATTGTCTTGGTGCTTTTCTTGTGGTCGCCACTGTTGATTCTGGCTTACAGGAGTTACAGTGGTTTGGGAATAGTATGGCGGGCCTGTCCCAAAAAGAGCGTGTTTTGGGTTCTAACATGAAAACTATGAATTTACAGTCGGATAGTGACACCACTAGACTATCATTGTAAGTTCTGAGAAATGAAAAGTCCACACATTTCTGTATTGTTCTGGTATTCATCATCAATCCTTTCCTCTTATATCATTTCATTTGGGGGCTGGTGCAACATGATTGTCTTCTTCTTCCATACTTCTCTATTACTTGTCATCTCTTATGGCACTTCCTCTCTTGCTATATCATGCTTTACACAGTCCATCAATCGTTTCATCGGTCTGCATAATATATTTTAATTTCCAGAGGTGAGCTATGGGTGTTTGGAGGAGAATTCACAAGTCCATCAGAAACACAGTTCCATCATTATAAGGATCTATGGTGCTTCTCATTGGCTGAGAAGAAATGGGAAAAGGTATGGTGTAATAATTAAAATAAAGCGTTTGAAAGAAGACACATTATAGTGCACTTAATATGAAATTAAATATTCTGACTTGGAAAGGATAATTATTTTTTCTGGCCTCATGAACTTCTCTTTAAATGAATGGCTGTACAAAGCGACGAGGAATCGCCTTGAGCCGGTCTGAAAAAGTTTTACGTTGATGCAATATAAGCAGATGAGTCTGATGTGGTGTCAGTTCAGACTCGGTACTTAAAACTACCTGGCGAATTTTTTTTAATATATATATTTTTTTTATTTGGTTGTTGAAACTGAAAACTTCGGGCTAGTTCTGAATTTCCAACTTTATTCCTTCGGATAAAAACATACATAACCTTTTTGGGGGGGGTATGAGGTACAGTGTGTAAAGTTCCTCATCCCCCATAGAAAAGGGAGGATCCTCCGACCAGACGGGTGTTGTGTCTGGTGGGCTAACTGCCCGACATAATTATTATTATGCAAGTCGGGATTTTCTATACAGGGTGGTGCCGACCACACGGCAATAAATGAAACCACTGGTAGTTCTAGTTCATAGGAACATTATTAAACTATCAAATAAATCTTAACACTGTTGTGGTGCCGACGATACGACAATAAACTACCTAAATGTCTTTGCCAAATTCGTTTGTTACTTTTTATTTCCATACGTTAATGGGTGCAAATTATTCCTAAGGTTAGTAAACCAATATTTGTTTGTAAATTGTAATGTATTTCGTTTACAGTCTTATGCTATTTAGTTTTATTGTTTTTTTTTCAAAATGAAATATTTTTTTGTTACGATTTATTTGATAGTTTAATAATGTTCCTATGAACTAGAACTACCAGCGGTTTCATTTATTGTCGTATTGTCGGCACCAACCTTAATACGCTAATGTTGCGGATAAAGTTGAAAGCGCGATGTAGGATTTGCCAGTTTAGTTCACAATGTACTGCGATAGATGTCGCTGTCGCCTCACCTTGTTTTGTCACAAGCTTGAAATGGTTATAATTATTTACAATAGCCCACCATATTTATTACCTCTCTTCTCAGGTGGTAGCCCCAAACGGTCCCTCCCCCCGCTCCGGGCACCGCATGTGCCTCCTCGGTCGCAACATCGTCGTGTTCGGTGGCTACGCTGACGACGGGCGCGAGTGCCGCTACTTCGACGATGTGTACACCTTCTGTCTGGACACCCGGACCTGGACCAAGCTGGCCCCCGGTGGGAGAGGTCCCAGTGCGCGGTCTGCCTGTGTTATGTTACCGGCTGGGAGCGATTCGGTGAGTTTTGTGTGAGAACTGGATTCGATGACATGTACTCCTTCCTTCTGTCTGGACAAAACTGGCCCCCAGTGGGAGAGGTCCCAGTGCGCGGTCCGCCTGTGTTATGTTACCTGCTGGGAGCGATTCGGTGAGTTTTGTGTGAGAACTGGATTCGATGACGTGTACTCCTTCCTTCTGTCTGGACAAAACTGGCCCCCAGTGGGAGAGGTCCCAGTGCGCGGTCCGCCTGTGTTATGTTACCTGCTGGCTGCGATTCGGTGACTTTTGTGTAAGAACTGAATTCAATGACGTGTACACGTTCTGTCTGTACACCCGGACCTGGACCAAACTAGTCCCCAGTGGGAGAGGTCCCAGTGCGCGGTCCGCCTGTGTTATGTTACCGGCTGGGAGCGATTCGGTGAGTTTTGTTAGAACTGGATACGATGACGTATACTCCTTCCTTCTGTCTGGACACTCGGACCAGGACCAAACTTGCGCCCAGTGGCTGAGTTACCGTACCGTACCTCAAAAGGAAAAAACGGAACCTTTATAGTATCACTCGTGGATCTGTCTGTCTGCCTGTTCGACCATCCCCCCCCCCTTATCTCCGAAACTTCTGAGCCTAAAATTCTGAACAAAAATTAGTTCAACACTTACAGATTACAGGAAAACCTATAAGTAGTCTGTGGTCCTAAAATATCATGGAAAACCTCTCAATGTCTACTACAATGGTACGGAACCCTTCACGTGGAAGTCCGACTTCCACTTGGCCTGTTTTGTGTGAGAACTAACTCCGAAAAATAATAACACTTCGAAATATGTGACCCCTTCCCTCTGCACATTGCCTCTTCCATCGCATCTCGCAACAGAGTTTGCTAGAAACTTTCGGGAATCCGTCTAAGCCGAAGTTGAAATTTCGGTCGGACTGGCAACCAAATAAGTCGTGTAAACGTGGCAAACCTTTCCGTGCCTATCGTTCGTAGCAGTAGATAGTCGAGTTCTGGTTGCAATGGTCAGGATGAACAGATTTTTCGTAAAGCTATGACATAGGTAAGACTGCCTCGTTGGTCTTGTGGTCGCAAGCGCAACTGCTGGCCATGAGGTCCTAGGTACGATTTCCAGGTCGAGCAAATTGTTATTGGGCTCATCCAGTTTCTCAGTAGCAGCCACGGGGTCTGGATTTGTACCCGGTTAATAACAATGGCAACTACAACACGGTACATAGCATATTGAAACAGTGGGTTCTACTAACAAGTTTCAAAATTAAGGTCAGCTTTGCAGAAGTAAACCTCTTTATTCTTTCTTTTTATAAAACGTTGCCCCACACTAGGAATTTCTCCTGTATCGTGGGTGCGTTCACAGGCATTTAAACTCACAAACACAAATACCCAGACCCGAAACAACTATCTGTAGGCCATACAAATATTTGTTCCGTGCGGGGATCGAACCCGCGACCCGTAGCGCAGCAGTCAACTGCTTGAGCGACTGCGCCAACCTTGTCGTGTCTGCCTAACCTTTCGGGGATTATAGGCGTGATGTTAAGTTATGTTTATGAAAATATGACATAGGTAACCTCATCTTACTGAACTGTTGAAGGAAAATAAAAGGGGTCTTCTAAACATTGCTTGGAGTACTCACATACTAAAACCCAAAGTTCTCCCCCAGCTCCTAATCTACGGCGGTTTCTCCCGCGTCCGTGAAGGTCGTACAGAACGCACGCACACACACACGGACCTGTTCCGTCTGGCGCTGAAGACTGGCGGTGGCTGGACGTGGCGCTCTCTGACCGGTGGAGCGCTGGCCCCACCTGCTAGGGCTGGCCAGGCCGCCGCTGTCAACGTGCATAGCAACAGGGGATATGTGTTTGGAGGAGTTAGTGTGAGTATCTTTATATTATTATTATTTTAAGTTTATATTTACTAACACAAACTGAATTATTAGTATGTATATTTAGGTTAAGGTATCGTATATAGGGTAAGGTATTTGGGTTTAGGTGTATCTATGAGTCTTTGTTACCTGAAAATAAATATATTCTATTCTATTCTTTATTTTTAGATAGATATCTGTTACTAGATTTCGTCCAAAGCAGAATTATTCCCGGTAGAGTGAAACTTCAATAAGAGTAAAGTTGTTGAAGTATTTTCTGTCTCATTGGTCTTAATAACATAATAGACCACGAATTTTAGAGGATAAGAAAGCATCACATGACTTCTTCCGGTCTGGGCGGAGCAGTAGGAAGTGTCAGACTTCTACTGACTAAAAACCAACCATGTTTCTTCTTAACCCTTTGTGTCCGGGGCCGCAGTATCTCTTTCGAACAACCCGCAGCCCCGACCGGCGTCGGCCCTTGCGGGCCCCTGTAATGTTGCTGACAGCTCTTGAGGCGCGCGTGGAACATGAACGCGCCGTCGACACGGTCTGTCATCGTCATAGGACGGATGGACGGTGAGCAAGCCCATTACTCACCGTCCACAGACCCGTACCTACGGTGGCCGGAAGCCAAAGAATACTCTTTGCTGGTGAAAATTCAATAATTTGAAAGATACAAAATAAAGAATAAATTGATTATAGGACGTAGAAGAAACGGAAGAAGAGTTGCGTGGTGAGATGAGCGACGACCTTCAACTGCTGGACTTGGAACATGGCAGGTGGCACAACGTGACGCTCAAGTGTGACCAGCAGCATTTGCCAGCCGTGGCCGAGGAGCCCATGGATGTGAAGGAGGAAGAGGCTGTCACAGGTAAAAAAAAAAACAAATTGCACGTTAAATCACTCATTTCCAAGACTTGCCGCAGGTTATCACCCATACCTTGTCGATGTTCCGCACATTCGAACGAAGCGCTTTGCTAAATCTTTTATTATGCGCACAGTCAAAGAGTGGAACTCCCTGCTTGCGTCGGTTTCCCGAGTTCAGGACCCCAATCTATTTAAGTCGCGAGTAAATTGGCTTTTCTGGGTTAGCTTGTTCCATCGTCGACCTCATGTCTGCCTCTAGGGCAAGATCGAGGTCAAGATTACGCCCATCTCATATAGAAAAAAAACCCACAATCATTTTTGTTATTTGAAAACGGCTTGAACAAAGTCTGTTGTCTGTCAAATTTTTGTCTTTAAAATCGAAGAGGTAAGAGTTAAAAAATACTAAACTGGATAAATATCAGTAACCCTATTTTGCCACGGCACAGTAATGTCTTTATCTTGGCCCCGCACAGTCCCCAGATCTCACTTTATTATTTTTCGCCATTGTCCTACGCCAGTTTTAAAATATAAAGGGAAAATAGATTATACCTAAAAGTCTTTGACCCGAGCACATTTTCTGTGATAAACGCAAGGGTTACGAGACTTTTCAAAATATTTGATATGGTGCTGTCTGTTATTTATAAGTGTTGTTTTTAGTTCATATTAAGCATATCCTATTGCGGGTTTCAATATTATGTCCCTCCCTCGTTTAAACTAATGTATTTTTTTATATTTTTAATTATTATACAGAATGGTGCCGACAATACGACAATAAATGAACCCACTGGTAGTTCTAGTCCATAGGAACATTATTAAACTATCAAAAAAGTTTTAACACCAAAAAAAAAAAATTAAAAAAAAAACAATAAAAATAAGTAGCATAAAACTGTTAACGAAATACATTACAATTTACAAACAAATATTGGTTTACTAACCTTAGGAATAATTTGCACCGATGAACGAGTGGAAATAAAATGTAACAAAAGAATTTGGCAAAGACATTTAGGTAGGTTGTTGTCGTATCGTCGGCACCACGAAGGTGTTAGGATTTATTTGATAGTTTAAAATGTTCCTGTGAACTAGAACTACCAGTGGTTTCTTCGTATTGTCGGAACCACCCTGTATACTTTTTTATTATTTATTTGTGTCTATAGTCAATCGTAATATTAACTTACACTTTACTATTGTATTGAGTCTGGTTCTTCTAACTAACCTAACAGACAGATGTGTTGCTGGGGAGTTTGTTCCGCCACTTCTTCTTTCCAGCAAAAACACTAGGAAGTGTCGAAAAGGGTGGACGTTTTGGGGGACTATCTCTTGTAAATAAGTAAAGTAAATTTTGACGTTCAAAAAGTGCTGATTGCTTCGTTTGTTCAGCCTAGTTTGAATAAATGACTTTTGATTTTGATTTATTTATTTGGGGAAAACAAACAATTGTACAATTTATATTACAGAAAATATTACAACATATTAGGAGTAGGCTAATGCACAATCCACGACGTTACCAAAGTTCTTAAAAATCCATAAATATACTCTGTTTATCTAACTGATTATAATTGACTACCTTTTCCGTCACCCAGTGGTAACCGACGAAGTGTTCACAATGAAGCTAGGCGGTGCCTCTGCCCCCACCGCCGCAGCCCCCTCGGGCTCCGCCCCCAGTCCGGCACGCTCGGGGCCGGGTGCCAGGATGTCGGCCATGATGGCCGTGCAACGATCCGTACTCTATGTGTATGGTGGAGTGCTGGAGAAAGATGATAAGCAGTTCTATCTGTCCGATATGTATAGTTTAGGTGAGTGCTATATTAAATTAATTACTGTAGGTAATTATCAGTGGATTTAAAGAGAAACTTCAGAAAGTACAAGTCAAAGTCTTACAGTAAGGTTATAAAATGTATCTCAAAAAACTACCCATTGGGCATACACAAATTAAACAATAAATAATTTAAAATCGGTAGAAACATGAGATAACAATCTTTTCAATAGTGGGTATACAATCAAAAATTTACAGTTACAGGTACAGGTAAATGTACAGGTGCGTTATGCGTAGTACTCGCAACAGGTACCTATGACCAAATGTTTGAACGTTGACGAGGCAAAAGATGTATGGAAGGCTCGTAGCAGATGGAGTTCTGTGGTTTCTGCCTACCCCAAGAAAAATAAACTTTCTTCTTTCTTTTTGGATCCACATTGAAATACCTTAATTTTATGAATAGCGGGAGGCTTTTGCCAGAAGTGGGTCAAACCAGGCCAGGGAAAAAAATGTACTATAAATTGAACTGGATGTTACATCGAGTTGTAGAAACGTAAAGGAATTTACCCAGACAAACTAAACTAGAAATACTACTTTTAAATATAGGGTGTAAAAGTACCCTTAACGCAAACGAAAGGCACTTGTTCTCCTCACCACTGCGATCATTTTTTTTGTTCTAGACCATACCTGGGAACCTCCTAGTTACGGAGATATTGGGGTCAAAGTTCCAAATTTTTCACAGCTGTTTTTGTAAATACTAGTTTTTCAGGTTAAAACTTTACTTAAATTACCTCCATGACCCGTTTACTATTCAAAGCATCCACTAGCACAATGTTTTAAGAGTGCTACATTGTGTTTTGCCGTAAAATGTGATTTTTTGACCCAAAAACAAAGTCATTTCCCAGCAAAAATTTTTGCGTAGGGGTACAGTTTGATGTACAGAATACTAGGTTGACGGTTGTGTGAAGGGTTAATTTACACCCTGTATACATATATTATACGTACAAGCACCATTGCTTAGTGTGTGATAAGGAAACTCATTCGACATTTCAGCTTTGTGTTAGTGACTTACCAAAGATTTTTTTAGGAAAAACATTCGTTTATTCGAAGTACTTAAAAATACTTTTATTTCCACAGAACTACACAAACTAAACGAATGGAAGACGCTAATAGAGCAGCCGTCTCTCCCCGACTGGCTCGGTTCTGACTCCGAATACGACTCCGAAAGTGGCTCCGATACCGGCTCCGACGACAGCTCCGAAAGTGAAGGTTAACCTGAACTCGACCTTGTAGTGCAGTAAGGTTGGTTGTTAAATGTGCTGTGATCGAGTAGTGTAAGGATCAACTATTTTTTGTACTTAGTATTTTATTTTTTTACAAACTCTGTGTTACTGCTCTTTAAGGTTGAAGCGCCGACCGACCCTCCATACATTTTTTAAATACACCTTTACACGACACACAGAGACTTTTTCTTTAAAATTTATCATTTTATCACTTCTCAACAATGGAAAGTGTCCGCAATCGACCTTTTTGGGCATTATCTTACATTATTTACCGAGAAAAACAATAGTGAAATCCCGGCAAAATTTGACACTTCTTTAGTAGTGTGCGTGACTTTTGACAAATAATGACAAGTAAACTTGTTTAGACTATGGCACGCTAGATGGCGTGCAGGTGCAGACGATCTTATAATAATTCTGTTAAATCAATAATTAGTTTTAATTATTTCCTTTCCAACCGTTCAAAAAAATAACAATATAAAATAACATAAAACTGATGACATCAATGTTATGTTTTTTTTTTAATGTAAACAATTTTATTGTTGTATGGCAACATAAATACCAGTAGTCGTAGGAAGGTTGATGCCGTTCTTCGTAACCTTGACCTACATGCAATATGTGGACGAAAAAAAGGCGTTGCCAAACTTCGTTCACTTGTTTGACTGTTAGAAACTTAGAAAATACATTCCTAGCTCGGTTGTCCCGCGCTATATGATTTGCGCGCGGAAGTTCTTGCGTACTTATTATTTTGTATGCTATGCATTTTCATTGATTTAATTGCAATATTTCTCCAGTATACATTTGATTCATATTATCTATTATACTGTATTATTGTAATTCTAATTTATCGTAGGTATAATAGTTAAATATTCTAAAAACACAATTCTATTTTCGGTGGTATTAGAAACATCAAGTTGGCCCGTGATTTTTATGAAATCTCGTCACAATACTAATTACCTACGTCATACGTGTCAGTGATGAGTACAAAGTCAGTGTTTCTTAGTATTATTTGAATAATATGTTTTTGGTCAACAATAAATAAAATTATTTTAAATCGGTAAACTACCAAAGTAGGTAATCACAAAATTAAACTTGCAAACATTTGCAAAATATGGTTTTGCCGGATTACGTCACCTTTTACGCATTTTGCAAACAGTTTCAAACAGACACACATATTTAAATATATATAGTTTGTTTTATTTTGTAGTACTATACCTACCAAGCTTTTTCACGTCGAAATTTGTTATGGTGCGTTCAGAAACAAATATAATTCAGTTACAATCTGTTTTTTTTCTGTTCCGTGCTTTATTTTGAACAAGTTATTATAATCTGTTTTTTTTTTCTTATTCGTTGACCAGTTCTACGAGGAATCTAAAGGTAACATTGAAATATAAAGATAAGTAAAATTTTATTACGTACTATAGCGGAAAACGTTTCCGAACGCTCCCATTTCCCTGGCCGTAAGAGGGCCAATAGAGGACAGCCGCCTCAAAGATATTCACCAACGCGCTAGCATGTTTGCTCCCGCGCGTCGCGCCGACCAATCACTGATCTGTCGTCGCGCCGCTACTCGGCCGCTGATTGGCTTTCGTAGCGTTATAGTTTTAAGTTCTTATGATAATGTTGTTTTGAATGTTATAATGTTGGCACTGGGTAAGAGAGATACTTTTGAGATGGCAGAGTTTTAATTTGTGTAATGTGTTTATTCCTGAGTTTTAATTAAAGTTTAAACCGTGAACAAGGCTTTATTTTAAGAACTGACCCACCCCGACTATAGTACATCTTTTGAACGCAACCCAATTGACATTGAGAGTTGAAGGAAAATCCGTCTGCACTTGCGATCATTTTCAATTGATTGTGGAAGCTGGTCCAAATAAAGGCTTATCTGAGATATCTGGGTATCGCATAGTGGACTTGAAGCATGTAATAGAGTGGGCATTTCTTCTGGAAAGACATTGAAATATGTGTGAATCTTCACAAATTGAATTTGTTAGTGAAAGACATGATGGATTTCGAAGTGAATTAATTTTCAAGTGCTGTGATCGAGCGTGGAAACATTGGTAGCAGTAATAAAATAAAAACTGCATTTGTGTGGGCAACTGTGACTTCTGGTAGCTTTTACACTCAAGCAGCTCACATATCAAGTCTTATGGATATTCCAACAATGTCAGCCAATAAATTTCGTCGAGTTGAAAGAAAATAAGGCAGTGTGTGGTTAGAACATTTGACAGAGGAAATTAAAATTGCTGGTGAACAAGAAAGATCAATTGCTATTCAAAAAGGTCATACGGGCATAACTTTGACTCGTCATCTGGTATGGTAAGTTAATATTTTACTAAAAATAAATTTGGTTCTTTATGACTTTTTTATTATGTGAGTGGTAATGCCGGGAGGGGACGCCCTAGAAAGACATACACTGATCATATTGGTGCCGTTCTTCTGAAAGGACAGGTGCGTAGTACTCGTAACCGGCGTGCGTGTATGACCAGATGTATGAATGTGGACGAGGCAAAAGGATTATCTAAGGATCGTAGCAAGTGGCGTTCTGTGGTTTCTGCCTACCCCCATGGGAAAAGGGCGTGAGTTTATGTATGTATGTTATTATGTGCATTATTTACAAGTGTTGCTTTTCATTTCCAGGCCTGCTTCTTGGTGTTAGAAACAAATATTGTTATACATGTCAATATTATGGGAGGAGAAACATGGATATGAAAGCACATAATTGCTGCAAAAATTTTACTGGACCATCTACAGCAATGGAATCGGAAATTATTGTGGAAGGCTTTCAAAAGAGTGAAGAAATACATCAACTTCGCTATTTGAGTTTTATTGGTGACGGAGACTCCTCTGTGTTTGCAAAATTGATAGAGAAAGTGTCATATGGGAACATCATAAAAAAAATTAATGCAAGAATGACGTAATCAAAAACTATACCAGTGCACTCTACAAGGTAAATGAATAAATCAAATTTGTAAGTCATCCCAGGATCAGTGAAGCATATTATTCTGTATTTATATTTTGTTCTTTTTAGATCTTGGCCAACACTAAGCTCCTTCTTTCTGGGCGAAATATTTTGAAGCCAAAGATTATTACTGCAATGTAAATAAAACATAGACAGATGGAACTGAAAAGAAGGAAGAAGATCTCGTAGAAAGTTTGAAAAATACTGCTCCAGAAGTGTGGGCTCTCATTTATGCAGCCAATGAAAAAATTGCTTTGAAGGCTTCAAATCCTTCTGCAACATCAACATCAGTTAGAAATTCAAGCAAATAAGAGAAGTAAAGTTTTATTTCAGAGCAGCTTTGGAGATTGACGGTAAATAATATTTTGAAGTGAATGGTAAATAATATTGGTCAAAAAGTAAGAATTATATGCTAAGTATGTTTTCTTTGTTGCAGCAGCAGTGTAGCAGTTGGTTCAAAGAAAGTTTCAAGGCAGAGGGCGAAATCAACAAATCAAATGATTTTTGTTCTAATTGTATTATGGTAGTAGTTTGTTTAGAATCTACATTATCATTGTATATTTCTTTTTATTTTGTATCAAAAGGTGAAATAATACTTCTTAGGTATACTTACTTCATATAAAGAGCTTTATATTTTCGTTTTATTATATGCTTTTGTTGAGTGCTTCCAAATTAGGAAATATTTTTTTCACCTTCCTTGTTATTATCTCATAATAAATCGTTTTAGATTTGTAGCTCTTGTCTAGGAATTATAGTTTCTTACGTGTTATGAAATGTATAAATACTGTTACTAATCATAAGTGTTATTAGTTTTGAGTGATTATGCATGTATCAGCATTTAATTATGTTACTTCAAATTCTTCTGGTTTGATAAAAAAATCAATAGTGTACCTAATGTAGTTTGTTCAAAAGCTTACTATTCCATTAACAACTACTAAAATGATAAGAATAGCTGGTCGTTGAGTTGAACACAAGACAATGTTTGTAATTTATGTTCTTTCTCCTAAATTAGTTTACTGATAATATGTTATGTCTTTTTTGTGTTTTATTTTTATGTACCTTTTATTATTGATTGTAGTCAATCGTAATATTAACTTACACCATAGTATTGTATCGAGTCTGGTTCTTCTAACCAAACAGACAGATGTGTTGCTGGAGTGTTTGTTCCGCCACTTCTTCTTTCCAGCAAAAACACTAGGAAGTGTCGAAGGGTGGGCGTTTTGGGGGACTGTCACTTGTAAATAAGTAAAGTAAAGTAAATTTTGACGTTCGAAAAGTGCTGATTATCAGCCTAGTTTGAATAAATGAGTTTTGATTTAGATTTTTTTGAGTAAAATAAAACTGCGTTTTATTGTAATTATTGTTGACATAATTTATTTCCCAAAATTAAATAGTTTACACCAACAAATATACCTTTTATTTTTTAACAATCGTACATAATAAAATATACCGACTCACGAACATTAAGTCGTGGGTTCAAATCCAGACAGGCGCATTACTTTGTGGAATGTATTGCATCACCACATGCTCTCAATAAATATGAAGCAAATCATGGTGAGATGTCCTAGAACCAAAAATTTGAAGACGTGACATCTACCTCACTGGGCCCGCGTGGTGGCCGGGTCCCAGCAGTGGGAACATTATAGGCTGATGATGATATACCGTAGCAGGTGGCGTTCTGTAGTTCTGCCAACCCAATCTACCCATAAAGAAAAATGAAAAACATTTTTTTTCATTCACGCCATCTAGTGTTCAATCTTCGTAAATGTACTCGCTCACGTCTACGTCTGTATGTGTAAACGACGCTATATTCAATGGCAGATTTTAAATTACACCTTTGTGTCGAATTAGGTGGATATTATGACAATGATGTGACCCAGTTCGATAAGACGTAATGTCCGATAACCGCAATTGCTACTCCTACGACATAATAGTTTTCCAATTACACAAAAACACAAATAAACTAAAAATGTTGACTTCAACGCCATCTAGCGGGAAAATGGCTGGGAGCAGCCTGTATCATTCACCTTAATCTGAGAAATTCATGTACAAACGCCAGCAAATCTACTACAACGTTATAACTTTATCACTAAACCATTAAGCCGCGTTTCCACTAGGCAACAATAGGCGCGCGACACGTGACGCTCGACATGTACGGCAATGCTGCACAACAGCGCGCGACGTTGCCAGCTGGCGCGCAACATGACGCGCGGCGTAAAGTAGTAGATGCGTACAGACAACGTTGTTCAACAAAAGTTCCACGCTGACTTTCAACATGTTGGGCAACTTGTTGTGCAACATGTTGCGCGTCAATTGTTGCCTAGTGGAAACCCGGCTTAAGGTTCAAGATTGGTTGAGGAAGTTTTAAAGTTACGGGTAACTTGATGTACTGGCGTCTGTAGCTAATTTAATTAGAATTGTAAGTGTTCAATTTAATGTGGAAAGGACGCCTTTGCCTTGCACTTGAAAGTCGATTTATACGGATTAAAAACAATAAAAATATAAATAATTTTAAATCATCGTGGTACTGTATATTGATATGTGTTGTATTCGTCATAAGATTCAAACTCGTATATTTGTAAATATCATAAGTTTATAAGAATAAAACATTAATTTTAAGACTTGAGACAGTTTTTCTTTTCATTCCTGTGTAAAGAATGTCTATCATCTAAATAGGGTAGTTAACTAAAAAAATCTAATTAGTCCGTCAGACAGATTTCCAAAAAATATTGGACACGTATTTTTTCTTTTTTCACGTAAACAAACAATGAAGACGATACAGTGCTTTGAAAACTCGTGTGACGTAATATTCTAAGACATTAGTATGACATTTTTTACCGGTGAGTGACGTCACGACCCCCCACTCAAATCTTTGACGCGTTTTATCTTCGTCATTTTTTATTGATTTGATAAAACAAAAAATACGTATCCAATATTTTTCGATAATCTAACAGACGGACTAATTAGAACCATATTTTTTTTAGTCAGGAAACATCCCTATTATGCCTCGTAGATCTAGTGGTCGCAAACGCGACTGCTGTGCATTGACCCTGAGTACGATTCCCATGTCGGGCAGTGTTATTGGGTTTATCAGGATCATCATCATTCTCTTGCCCTTATCCCAATTCATTTGAGGTGTCCGCATGTCTTCCTCTTCCATACTTCTCTGTTTCTCATCATCTCATGAGACACCTCCTTTCGTACCATATCATTTTTAACACTTCTTAGGCTGCTTTTCCACCAGAGATGTGCTATGCTGCGAGGATTTAATAGCTAAGCTGTGAAACTATGTGCCCATTTTCACTGATACTAAGCTATGTAGCGGTGCGAGTAAGATGTGCTATGAAGTTGCGCCGCCGCAAAGATAGCTGCGCGAGGGAGATGCGCAGCTCGAGGTATGCGATGCATCGATAGTAGGGAAGCGGCGAGGGCGGCCACACTGTAGGTACTCTGCTCTGCACATAGCTACACCACTCGTGACGACCCATAGCACGCATCCTTTCATATAAAAAACATATCTTAGTTGAATCTGTTTCCACCAGTGCTAAGCTATGTGCACAAATGAATATGATTGGTGGATATCAAACGCATCTATAGCAACGTAGCATAGCTCATCTCTGGTGGAAAAGCACCCTAAATCAATCGTTTCTTTGGTCTTCCTTTACTCTTATACCCATCCACATTCATATTCAAAACTTTCCTCACAACATTTTCCTCATTCCTCCGCATCACATGCCCATACCACGACAACCCTTTTCAGTCACCGGCGCCACTTTCATCAGGTTGGTGTCAGGAATTTGTCAGTACAAGCACTCTGGAATTGTCTCCGGTTGATGGCAATAGGCTCGCCCCCTATTACTGCATGGGTCTCAAACATAACTGGTGTAATGGGTGTACTAATGGGTTCACCTCTGTCTAACAATTCGCGGATTACAGGCGTGATGTTATGTTATGTGTAGGCGCTTTGCACATGGAGCAACTTTAGTTGAGGCAACTATCAACATTTTTAAAGTTTTCTGTGTAGTTGATAGTTGCTATAACGTTTACGGTTGCCGCAATTTTTTGGCAATCTGTGGGCTACTATTTTGGTCTATTTATTACATAAATAATAAATGCTGTATTTCAATTAAACTTGGTTTATTATCAGACAAAGATGTGTTTGGTACATCTTATAGATATAGAGTACTAATAGTCGTTCCGACGCCATGTTGGCAGTCGCCTTTTGTCTCGTGTCAACTAGTGATGGGCCATAACACTAGTGACGTGCTACTCATAACAATGAAAGTAGCTCACAGATTGCCATAAAATTGCGGCATCGAGTTGCTCAATCTACGCAGCGATCAACGTTCAGTGTGACAATGTATATCGAAGAAGCAGCTCTTACTCTCATTTTATTACCTCATCGCCGTCGACGGCGCCAACAAAGACAAATTATTCGCAGCAATCGGCGGTTTTGGATTCTTCCCTTTTTTCAAGATCAATCCCAATTTATTAACATAAAAGATCTGCTAAATCATGTGTGAAATCGCCCGACGCGTTGCGATTGGCGGTTGAGGAAACCGGCAACTTAAAAAACCGGTATAATATTTAACAGTTGCTAGTTGCGGCACTTAGGAATTAACGTAGTCATCGATTACAGCACCTGAAAACTGTTGATGATCACCGGAACTCGAAACTCGAGTTGCTATGTGTACAATTGAAATATATGTAAACAGGTAGTTGCTAGTTGCTGCATATAGTTGCTCAATGTGCAAAGCGCCGTAAATGGGGAGATAAAAAGAAATAAAACAAGTATTTTACACATGTTATCATTTTTATTATATGTACACGTTATAAATCTACGTAATAATATATCTTTATAAAAATCATTAGTCTACACACTCGTCCTAACTCACGTTTCGCTATTATTCACTCACTGAGCGCACCAATGAGGTATTATTTAAATTTTAGTCAACATCTAAAATAGTTACTCGAGCATTTTTTCTGACCAGCCTGAGTTTTTGTCTGTGTCAATTCTGCCATTCAAAAATAAAATCTATCGAATAGGGAATAGTGTTCAAAACGCAATAAAGTATTGAGATTAAGAATTGACGCCGAGATTGAAACTAAGTACAAACAGAAATAAGAAAGTTGGTGTGGAAGTCAAGCGAACACAGATTGGGATGGAATTTAAAAACACAGAAAGAGCAAGCCTTGACTAACAAACTTTCAACCCGGCAAAAGACTTCCTCTGGAACCTTAAGTAATACGGACAAAGTCACAAGCAAAAAATAGTGTGCATGACAACCCATCAAGCTATTCAAACCAGTATAAGCGGATCTCTCATTGTATGGGAAATCTATACAAAGCGAGGTCATGGTATGTTGGAAAAGCATAGCTTGATGTGTCGCCGGTGTGTACTAGGGTCATAAAGGAAAGTGTAAAGTCATCATTGTTCCAGAGATAGAGCCATACTTGATATATTCCTTTTGCGCTAACCCCCAAATATTATTTTGATGGTACTTGATCTCTTTCTTTAAATAATACCCCACTTTGCACCCTCATAATTTACGTATATAAATAGGTACAGCCTCATATCCAATGGGAAAAACGGCTGTAAACTTATTATATTTTGTTTCAAATAAAAGAACTTGAGACCAGATTTTTCCTATTAGACATGAGACTTGTTCACGGTTTACAAAACATTGGGAGTATATTGAGATCTGGTATTATTGTGTTGTTCTTGAAAATGTAGAAAAAAGTCGTAATAAAAAAAAAGAAAAAAAAATGTCTGAAATAATGGTAGGTATAAGATGTAGGTACCTACTACACAAGTTTGGATATGAATATCAAATGATCATTCCCAATTTGCAAGCAGAAACCTAATGGATGTAGCTCGAACTCTAAGATCGCAAGATATTCCCATTGATTTGAAAACACAGATGTAACATTCATTACATTAGGTCCGATATCATTCAGAAAGTACTCAAAACAGTAATTGAAGTTTCCTTTCAATCAATAAACCAAAGAAAACATCGAAAACATAAATGCACTGTTAAAAGAAAATGCTCGTCCATTTCATGATATAAGATTTATTGACGACTTTCCGCAGTTTATTCATTCAAATCAATTCATTATTATGGAAATTAAAACGTTAATGCCCACAGACATGCATGACACCTGTTACGTCGCAGTCAAAATAGACAAATGGTCAAGTGATAAAATGACTGAGTCAAAGCGACAATTACAAATAATGATAGATGTAAGTAAACGATATCGGTAATAAAGCCAGAATTTAATGAACGCATTCCTCGTTCCAGTAATTAAGTTTGATACCAAACAATATGCTCCGTAAACATCCACTTTTACTTTTACCGTAACATATTGGTATCGTTTCATTTTCATGACGTTTTTGTTACAAATCGTGAGTGCGTTAATAAAATTCTGTCGTTTTATCCAAGTTTTTCTTGACATTCGTTTTCGCGCATGGTCAGTCATGTCCACGGAAATCATCGTTCATGTGTTCTGAGCAATAAATCGTACCTTTTTCTTAATGAGTTCGTTATACGTAGGTACATAAAGATACATGCAGTTATTCATCGGTACCCTGTTACACAATAATTCATGACACTGTATAAAAAACTACAACTTTCTAGCAACATTTAGTGCGGTCTGCTTCACCGGTGGTTTATACAAAGTAAAGTGTACTTTTTCACGTTGGCATAAAGCCAGTTTTTGTTACAACAGTTTTAGTTATGCGCCATGTAGGTATGTAAATGACTTATGCAAATAATTGCGCGTTTTTTGTAGAACGCATTGGTCATAGAATCTGTTTGTGATGAACCACCCGTGAGGTAGGCGCGACGATTATTTAAGATCTATAAATGTCCAGTAACTAATGTTAAACATGATATTATATATTTACATTACATAGAGCGACCGTTCAATATTTTACATAGAGCTATTTGAAACATATGTTAATTATTTACTCTTGATGGCTTGGAATTAATTACATGATTATGTAATAACGTCTTCTGCATATCGTTACCAAAGTAGGTACTAACACAATGGAATTCACTTTCATGAAGAACTGAACATTTACTTATATTATTTAAATAATCTTCTTGCGTGTCTTTGAGATATTATTAAACTTTATGTCATTAAACACGGAATCGGTTACATCTGTTTAAGTTTTGAGTTCCATAGTATTCGGCTGAAATCTGTAGAAAGAAGTTAAACTTTTGTCAATATACAGAAAATAACATTTCATATGAAAATAATATTATTTGAGTTTGATGTACGTATTTCAATATAAAACGAATGTAATCAAATGAATATGAACATTAAGTTGATACGAAAAAGTTTTAAGTTCGTTTAAAATGTTACTGTAGGTACTCTTAAAAAAAAGTCCTTCCCTTCTTTGTATGGGTTTGAGCCTTAGAACATGAAGATAGGACCCAATTTGGCATACTTTTCTGTATAACTTTTCATACTCTATGTAAAATATTGTCTCTGGTCGTACAATTCACCTGACACACGTACATACAAATCGAAATAAAACACGGACCGTAAAGCGTGGCAGTACATTTGTGCGCTAAATTATTCTTAAATAGATGGCACATAGCGATACCTTATAGTTTGGTCCCCGTACTTTCTTGTTTTTACTTTCGGTATACTTGATTATTGATGTCATTTTTGCTATAATATGTACTTTATTTTTTTGAAGGTTATAAAATTTGCATTGCATATTTTTGGTTTTTCATAATTCGTCAGATTCTTCTATTTTCTTTTTATTACTTATTATTTTTCATGTATGCAATACAAATTGTATAAACCCAAAAATGCAAATCTCTTCATTAACTATTGGTTTTAAATCAAATGATTTAATGTCCGACCTACAGGTTGAAGTTTTACTTCAAAAAAGCACAAAGGAAGGTATAGGTCAAGATCACAAAAATTAAAAACAAGGACTACTTTTAAAAATATTTTTTATTATTTCAAATTAGTTGAAAAAAACGTGTAAAATTGTACACTTTCTATTTATTACACAAGACCTTCCTCTGCTTGTTCGAATATTAAAAAATAATTGTGCGTTATTGTCGCAGCCGTCTTTCTATAAAAATGCACCGAACTGATTTTATATAAAATGACTTAGATATTTGCCAAACGTCGACATTCAAAACATTACAATTCATTCGTGAATACAAGCTACACAGTACCCATTCATGGGTATTTTACAAAAAAAATATATATTTCTTTTACAGCTGCGACTCATATGACATATCTACATATAATATACGACGCCACATTACGTATAAAAAGAAATAACACTTAGAATATTATACACTGGTGTGACTTATCTAGCGTAAAAATATTCAATTTGCAATCTATCGGTCATTTAAAGTTTGCCTAATTTATAACATTGCCTGCGACATTAAATTGCAAACTAAACTCTATTCTTAGCAAAGTAAAGCTGAAGCCAAAATCGAAGATAAATATTTTAATAAAAAAATATTATTAAATTAATACAAAAAAAAAATGTAAAATTCAAATTATCATTACATCAGTCGGTTAAATGATTAGTTATCTTAGTCCGAATGAAATAATAATTTTATAATTTGCATGTAATAAAAAATATAAATCGAAAGCAAATCAGTCTATAAACTTACTTTTAGAATTATGACTAAGTTTTATGTACATTTTTAGACATGTTTTTTTTAAGTTCATGGTAATCTGTGGTTTGGGGCCAAACAATCAAAATCTCTGAGCTCTAAACAAATATTTCCAAAGCTAAAAACTGTAGCTTTAATTCATTGTAATAAACACTTTGGTAGCTCTGATATTTTTGATTGAAAAATCAACTGAAGAGGAAATAAGGCGTTAAGTTTCAAGTTCAAAGATGAAGCAATGAAAAACTGTCATCAAATAAATGTTTTGGCGCCAACCCACAGACTATACAGCATCGTACAAACATTACAACTTACTCGTAAAATAAAACATACATTCACTATCTACCTCATTATAATATACAAAATATTTACATTTACGAAAAAAGATCATTTAATAAATACATAATTTGGCTGTTTAAAATTTTCGCTAAATTAAAAAAAAATATAATGCCATATTAAAATTGCCAGAATAAAAAAAATACTCCTCATTTATTGTCGTTCACTTCGAAAAGGGTGTAACAGTAACTGAATATTTTAATTTGAAAATATTTAAAAATAAATTATTTCACTACACTGAACCGTGTATAAATTTGTTAAGAGTCATTGTCCGTTCCGTACTTTCTGTATCCGTAACATTCCAAGTATAACCTGTCCACTTTATATCACAGTAGCGCTTTTTGCGCTGTAACACATCCTTCGTCGCTCACTGACTAGGCTATATACAAACCAAACGATTTCTATACACTTAACAATCCTTAGAACAGATCGGTGACTATGGTGCCGAACCACGCGCAGACGACCGGTAAGGCGTACGTGAACAGTGCTTTCTGTAGGGAAGGTCTGTCTGCTGAGCCGGCGACGGGTTGTTCTCTAGTCGGTATATCCTGTGGCTTCGGTGTATCTTGTTCCCTGTCCTGTTCCCTGTCTTGTTCCCTGTCTGTATCCGTATCCGGGTCGATGTTGACGATGACGTCGCTGGCTGTGTCTTGAGTGCGTCCGCGAACATTGACGTTGTTGGTACCAGGTGTGTCCACAATGCTGGGCACGAAGGGTACTTCAGTGACGATGGCGGGACGTTGTGGGACTACTTCGGGTTCGCGCTCTGTTGGGTCCTCGTCTACGTCTGGTGGAGTATCGCCTGAGCCTGGAAGTTGAAATTAAAATTAGAAGGATAAAGATAGTGATGGTTCTCTGATTTATCTCTAAAATACGAAATTTATAGAACTACATTTTGTAATTGTAATTGGCATTAATTGCCAATTACAAACCTTTTGAAAATATGAAATTATCAGGTTTCTCCATCACAAATTACGCACATTGAGGCTGCTACAGCCCGACCCAGAGTCCGGATTTGTGTGTTATTGAATATAATTACTTCAAAATTAATCTGATGACACTTCCATGATCCTCTCTTCCTTCATCCTACCAAATGAGTCAAAAACAAACATTTACCTGTATCGTATCCATTAAGCCTATCCTCGTCATCATCAGGCAGACCGCCGTCGGTGCCCCAGTCTCCGGACCCTGATCCGGACTCCACGTCCTCTATAATCTCGCGACCGTACGAACTGGACATTTGTAAATCTGCAAAGGAATATTAGAGAATGATTAATTGTCGCTTCGATAAAAACCCTAACTCGTGCCTTGTTGGGAAGATGAGTTTACTAAGAAAATTTGTATTAGAAGTCGTGTAACCCCTGGTCCACTTAGGACTATTATGCTAAAAACAAATCCGAATAGCACATACAACCACTTAGTAATCGGTTATCGTAAAGTTAAAATTATTAGGCTACTTGATTACCAATATAGTCAGTTTATAGAAAGTCAAATAGATTTTTTCGATAGTTGTACGCATTGCTAAATTGAAAATATTTTTTATTTGTTTTCATTTAAATTAAATTACTAATTTTTCATCATAAAAAAATTCTTATTCCTACAGGGATACAGTTTAAAATTCTACTTAAAATACAACTTACCCTTCCCCTCAGTATCAAGCCACTGCACTTCCACCCCATTGTACGCGTCCTTCAACCTCGCAGTCAATGTTCGCAGCTGGTCCGCTTGCGTGGCCACGCTGGCCACAGCGCTAGCACTGGCTGCGCCGCGTACTTCTGGGTTGCTGGCGAGTCCGGCCGTACCTTCACTGGCCGCGTTTAGTGTGTAGCTGGGGATTTAGAAATAGGAGATAAGTATTTGAGGGGTTGGTCCCATGTTGGGCGCCAAATAGAGAAGTTTAGTTATCACAAATGTCAAATTGTAGTAGGCGTTACATAGACGTTGGTCAGAGATGATACTTTTTGAGAACAAACGAGTAAATATTTATTTTTTTGTATCTCAATCGGCTATATTTTTGGTTAATATATTTGGTTTGTCCCGCGTTGGGCGCCAAATTGAGAAAGACAAAACATTTAATATCAATATTTAACGTTTTTCTAGGGATTAACAGAGTTATTAATGAATGTTTAAATGCTATGTTAATGTTTTAATAGTTAATGTAAATCTTGCAAGAATGATAGATCTGGTGTTGGGCGCCAATTATAAAATTTCAAGTTTAACGTTTGTGATCGACTGTTAAAGAAAGTTATTCTTGTTACCTTGCAACATCAGTTCCATTAAAGCAGGGCGAGCTGGTGACGCTAGTAGATGTGCACAGTAGCGCGGGCAAGTGGTTCCAGTATCGCCTCGTGTTGCGCAGGCGCACTCGCGTCTCTCGGACTAGCTTCTCAAGCGCGGGCCCGCCCCAATCTGATCCTGTAAGACAGATACGAAAATGCTTAATATTTCCTAACCTGAACCTTGATGTGGTATCAACAGGTTGTGCTAGTTAAAGCAAATAAGTATATGCAACTTTTCAGAATCCTGCAGAGTGCATTTCTTTTTTTTTGGACAAGTATTACAAGCATTGCGCTCGTATTCCCACTGAGAGTTGAAAATCTAGTGGACAGTAAAAATGCTGTCCATTCGTTAGATCATCATTGGGTGGAAAGGAACTCAAAAGTTAGACGACCTTAGGTACCATCAGCCGTAGGTACTTGTCTGATCTCTATGTAAGGTTGGATGTAGCTTATAGTTGTTTTATACGTTTAAAACTCGTGTATCAACTTACCGCGACTCTCTTCGCTTTTCACGGAAGGCTTCTTCTTCTTTGATCCCTTCTTCTCATCAAAGTCGTATGACTTGAAGTCGATATCCATCGCGCCGGCGGCCGCGGGCTCCGGGTCCGCATCTCGGCGCTTCCTCTCATGCTCTTCATACTCCTGAAGGTCTATATTCCCTCGCATGTACTGCAAGAACCGATCTCTCAACTTCGCCTGTTCGGCCATGTCTTCAGTAGCCTTACGGATGCCTTCGGGAGTCCGTAAACTTACTAAAGAAGGATCCTCGTTTACCAGGCTTTCGAATGAAGCTTCGATCTCGAAGTCGTCAACGTCATCGACTTTCTGGGGCCAGTCGAAGTCTGGGATGGCGCGGACGGAGCGACGACTCTTGCCGGGCGCGAAGAACGGCCCTGCCCCGCCCCCGCCCCCCAGCACTGGCTTGCCGCACCCCGTGAATATCTTCTGCGAGATTTCCCGGTTGTGCTCCTGGAAGCTCATGATGGCTTCAGAAATTTTGATGTCTATTGGTTCGACTACCATAGCTATGTTGAATGGACCGAGCAATCTGTCGGCCACTTTATCTACGGCGTCTGGAAATGAAACGAGAATATTTTAAAACTAGAATTTAACGATGTGGGTTATAGATCCTGATAAAAAAACATGCATAACAGGATCCATAAAATCTGTCTTGTTACATCATCAGTTTACTCACCGACATAGGCATCCCACTGGTCGCCGAGGTCGGCGTGTGCGGGCAGACAGCCACGGATGACGTTGTGGCAGTAGCGGGTGCATGCGGGCGGCTGGTAGCCGGCGCAGCTACCGCAGTAGCGCAGCCGGGTCCAAGCTGTCACACATTCTGAAGTTACTGCCACCTGTGGGACGAATAAGTTGTTAGTAAAATGTTTTTTGTAACTAGAGGTAATCCCAAAAATATACGTGGATCTTTTCACAGTCACTTGGGATTATAGATGGGTCGCATGTCATTAAATCATATTCTCAAAACCGATGATAATTTTAAAACATCAAAGGAATAGTAAGTGTCTTCAAAGATATCTAGACATAGCTCAGTGGAGCTACGTCAGACATTGTGGGCGTTGAGAATAAGTAATTGACGCTTCAAACGAGCCCGCGATATCTATCAAGTTCGTTGATCTAATAAACGCGAAGCAAACACATGAATAAAACCCAATCATTGTTACATTGCGCCAATTAAATAACAGAGTTAGGGCAACAAGTGGAACGAATAAAAATAAATCAAACGAAGACGTGATAACAATTATGATTAATAAAGCCAAGGTCTTGAGCTGTGTCACTGATGGCGCCAGGATCAACGCACCACAAATGATACGCGGATAATAATGAGTCATTTTCTAAAATGATACCCTGAGCCTCAGACGTTCACAAGTTGAAGGTCAAGCGGCCAACAGAATATATATTCGCATTGATTAGCGTATATTTGCATTCTAATAGCACGTTTAACATTCGACAAATTAAAACGTGAGCGCGATTTGGCAATGTTGGTCAGTAACGCCAAGAATGTCGCGAAAAATTGACGCTGATATAATATGAGTGCGCAATTATTAATTTTGAAGGCTGTGGTCCTTTTTGGACCTAAGAGAATAGAAACTGAGGGCCATATGTGTTGAATAGATGTTAGATAATAGATGATTTATGTCTCGGTTTGTCACTGTTTCCGGGTGTCTGTCGGGTGAATCACAAATTCAGAAACACAGTACATGAGAGCTCGTAAATGTCTAATCGTATACTAAAAGCTCTTAACGGAGTTTCGCTACCATTATTCATGCTTGGTAGGCGGAATTGTTATTAGTTTGCATTCATATTTATTCATAGGCGGGAACTCGAGAACACTCGGTGTTTATTTACACATACGCTCAACCCTCAAGGATGCAGTTTTGCAGTGTAGCTATTTTCGAAGCTTTATATCACTTCTACCCAGTAGTTTAGCAATTGCAACCATACTGGGCTTGCCTACTGTTATTACACTCCTCTGAAATCTTGACTGGCTTACTTGGTTGTCAATCTCTAATCACATTTTCCATTCCTCAATCTTACTTAGAATTCCTAGATCCTGACTGTATAAGTCTGTGAAGTCTGACAGGGCCTTCCTTACCTGCATCATACTCCTCACAACATCGGCTCCAGCTCTCAGTGCCTTGTGGAAGGTGCGGGTAGCCACCACAGCTCGTCGCAGTTGCACGGACAGCTTGTTGGGCACGTCCTCGAACGGCTGGATGTCGCGCATGTGTTCGTTCACGCATTTTAAGTACCTGGAACAGAAGTTTTGGCTTAGAACTACGAAGAAAATGTGAAGAAATTGTTGGATCAAGATTAAAAGTAGTAGGAGATCAAGATGCAATGTTGACGACAAGGCTCATAGAATAAGAAAACCGAAGTGTTAATGAGCCGGCCATAATAACCGTAGAAGTCTAGGTGGAGCGAGGATCTTGGAAGGGTAGCTTTAAGAATCGAGTCAAATGACGTGTAAATGTACGATGGTGATAAATAAGGCGCAAGTGCGCATTATTGGAACAAAAGATATAACAGTAAGAGGTCACCGAGATCAAGTCTTGGATTTGAAAGCATTACTTTGAAACGTCTAGCAAAATCCCTTAAACCCTCAGACGTTCCGCTGAAGGTCAGGCTTAAGATGAGTTGTGAGTAAGGATTGCTGTCTTATACAAGATTCAAGTGAGGTCATAAATATTGTCGTTTGTCGTAACTAAAGACACAATACAAGTGATGACAAGCAAATATAAGCGCAAAATTCACGAGAATAATTTGTCACAGCAATCAATCGTGGGGCCCAAACAGCAGTTGACATTTATAACCTTAGCTAAATGAGATGTGTACCTACCTATCATAAAATATGGCGACCACATCTCGGAACCCATTCGGCTTGGTTAGGCGTGGTACATTAAAATGATTGCGGCCTTGCGTCATTCTTCGCAGCAGGCGGGTTTTAAGGACAAAAGATTTTTTCGCAATCATTCGCAACTACATATTAAAATATTTAATGTTATGTCAAAGTGATAATCGTTTTATTGTTTTTTTTTTGTATAACTTGTTGTCAGTTTTATGATGGTGAATAAATCTGGCAAATATATTTATTAATAGGCGATTTTTAGCGCCGAGTTTTTAATTTCCAACAGTTATAGGTACTTATAATATTTAAAAAAAAGAAAAGAAACAGTATGTATTAAACTCGCACACGACAAAACAAAATAATTAAATTAACAATAAAATAAAATTAACAATTTATCTTACAATAAAAATGTCATACAGGCTAATTTGGCCCTGTACGAGGCCAAAAAGCTACCACAGCATGGTGCTAATTTATAATAAATATCACAGTGCTGGTATTCTGATAGGGTCAAAGGTGATGCCACGGTCAGATGCGAATAAAAATTAATTATGCATTATGCATCCATTTAGGTGGACAAACATAACACTTACAAACGAAGTTTACCTTAGCTCTAAAGCTAGCTATAAAGTAAGTATATCACTCCATTTTAAACCGCGGTTTCCTACACACAAACTTTTTAGCCCTCTTTCACACGACTCAAACTGTAAACTCCACACATTGCAACGTCCATTACCGCTGGCATTTTCAGCTCTATTTCCAGGATATAAAGTACTGGGTCAGGCTAACTTTAGTCTAGCTACAATAAAACGTTTCCGCAGGATGTATATTCGGGCTAATTCACTGGAATTTTCTGTGGGATTATGCACAGATTTTTGAAGGAAATGAGTAATTGCATCGTATTAGGAACATAGCAAGTGGTGGTTTCGTCAATTAGTTTAAATGGGGACTCAGAAGTGCTGTAAATTGGTGCAGCTGGTAACGTCATACACTCAAATCTCTTTTAGCGTCTCGGATGATAGGCAGAGCTAAACATGGCATGGCATTGTTCCCATCGCGGGAATGTCCTGGATGAGGCTGCCACAAAGGCGTGGAGCTTGACACAAGCATAAAGAGGCCCATACCCAACAGTGGATAAAGTCATGCTGAGGATGATGATAACGAAACATAGCATGCTCAAAGTCGGTTTAAGCATACTAGGATATTATTCGAATAGCTGTTTAATTCCGAAAGAAAGAACTCTCACGCATGCGACATCCAAATCTCCACCAATTTGAACCTTATTAACTCACACAAAAGTACCCCCATATCCACCTAACCCGTCGCCACTTCAGCTAAAAACACACTTCATACGCAATAACATTAATAACTTGATTGTGTACAACTCATAAACTATCCGGTAGCCCTTCATATCGTTATCATGATTCGTTTCACGCCACTTTGTGCTCTATTATCAGGGGTTTATGCCCTATTATCGAGCTTAATCGTTTGTTTACGTGTCCATAACACTAAAACTGTCTGCTAAAGTGGTTTATTGACGCGTCTTTATAAACAAAGAGGGCGTTTTCCAACTAAACGACACTGTGCTTGGCAGAGCTTTCTTTAGTGCGAACTGCAGTGTGGGGAGTCGTGTAAACATCGTATATGTGTTAGTGTATCTTTAATAGTGATTTGCAACTTTGTTTGGCTCCTGGATAAGAATGGACACCCCTGTCTTCTCATTCATGGAAGTATAGTGACTAAGTTCTAGGAAATCTTCAGATTACCAGAACATTAAAGAATGATGATGAAGAATAGTGTTATTATCTGTGGTTTATTATGGTTGATATTCTGCCAACTATTTGATTTTGTTCACCCACATATTTAGGACGAAAGGTCCTGAAGCCTTGGCTGCCTCGTTGGTCAAATGGTCGCAACCCCGACTGCTGAGCAAGAGGTCCTGGGTTCAGCTCCCGAATGGGCAAATTGTTAGGGGATTTCCCATCGGAGTCTAGATTTGTGCCCCGTTGATTGCAAAATAGGTTTGCCCTCTATTACATGGGACTTCAACATAACTGGCGCATTTCGGGTGTACTATTAATTTACCCTCTACCTAACCCTTCGGGAATTACAGGCGTGATGTTATGTTATCGTTTTCATAGGTTTACCTATGCTAACGATGAGAATGGGTTGCAAAGTTTCCTCTTAAAACAAGAATGCACTGCAATTGATATGACATCGGAAAACGAAACGGATGAACGACTAACTACAAGCCGGCTTTTCCTCATAACAAACCGTCCAAAATTCCAATCTCACCAAACAGACCAATAATCCAGCTGATACAACAGCAGCCACATAAAATATAAATACCCAACAATAATCGGAACATACACTTCCATTTAACGATCAGCATTGTGAACAGACGATTCATATCGAGTCTAGACTAAACAGAATACTGATAGCTCTGCTCTGTGAGCTCTGTGTTAAGTTTCGGCAAACCAAATACGAGTAGGAATGGTGATGAATGATATGATACTGAATGAATAAGGATACTTTATTATAATTGCGATCTCCGATATTAATTGCAATTTGCGTCACTGACCGCAAGGACAATTTCTGTGAGGCCGATGAGTAAAGCAGTGGTTGCAGGGAAGATGATAATTTATTATTGGGATGATCGATAAAATGAAGTAAGTTTACATTGAAATGCAAAGTTCTAAATAGTTAGCCAGCAAAGCATTGATTTACCGTAGAACCTGGAACTGGATGCTTAGCTACGAATGAGATGTCTTGAACTACAATGATATATTTTGAGATTATAACTAATCATTGGGACAAAAATCTTCTACAATGAAAGATTTGGTAAGCTGCTTATACAGTCGAAGTGATATTTAACCACGATATGCTTGAAACTTTGCTTGCCCTGGCTAGAGGCTTTACACTCAAGCCACCTATAGGATAGTCCGGTTTAGTAGAACCCAGTCTAATAAGTTGGCCACCAAGATGCCATAAATAAAAATAAAAATCTTTGCATATTGCTCACCAGAATGCATTTGGTGAAGTGATTATAATTCTTAATACTAAGTGCAATGTACCAGCCCATACAAAGTCGTCCAATGCACTCAAAGTGACTTCATGAATACACATCATTAACCTTCATATTAAACCGAAAACAGGCACAAATACATCAGAGACGGGACTCCAAGTACAAATGACCGCTACAAACATCCACAGGACATATTGGTTAAATTAATACGATAAAAAAAGCAAGCCTATTGCCATGAACTGAGCATAAATTCAGACCAGTGATATTCTTGATGGAACACTCAAATTACACCATGTCTGAACCAGGAAACAAACGCAAGACTTCATGCCCACTAGACCAACGAGGAAGTCATATACAACTGGCAAAATGTGGGTGCACTAAAGAAACACCTTTGTCAAACTCTTTTTTTTAGGGGGGTGGGAAATCATCAAATAACCTCTCCCGCTCTGGGCAGAGCGGTAAGGAGTGTTAGCCTTTTACTAACTAAAAACCACCCATATTCATTCTTAGCCCTTTGTGTGGAGGCCGCGGTATCTCTTTCGAACAACCCGCAGCCCCGACGGGACCTTTGTCAAACCCTTCAGGGATAACAAGCGTGATTGGTGATGAATACTTACTTCTCGTCAAACTCGTACTGCGAGTTCAGTACGGTGAACATCTTGTTGTACAATATGCTGAAGAACCCGTCCATCATCACGTCGAAGTTGGTGTCGCCACGCGTGTAGTACCTGAAAACAAAGATGCATTTAGTAGGGGATCAGTAATTGAGGAGAAAGACGAGGTTACAGTTGGTAAAGGAACTGATGCCTAAGGTGTTGAAGCTACTGGACATACAGCACCCGAATTGCGTAACAGAACACTTATGCACACTTTTCTATTATAATCCGTAGGATATTGAAGAAAATGTCAATATATTTACATTGATTCATATATTATGTGTGCAGAATCGTCTGGCTGTTGGCCAACTAACGCAACAATTCTTTAACAATATATTTTGAATAATCATCGAAAGGGATTCAGGTTCATATGTTGAAATGTTGCGGCTACTGAAGATTAAGTCATGTATGTCGTGGTACAAGACACTCGACAGATTCATTCAATTATTGTTTAGAGAAAACGCCACAATATCGAAGATTCGACGAAATCTATGATGGAAAGTCCATATAATTATACGAATATACTTTGGGAATGTGAACATAGAAAGACAAGGACTTTTTACGTATTCATCCTGTACAAAATATGTATACAGAATCCCATAAAGAACCCAGCTTTATCTTATTACGAAAAAGTTCCCGTAATAAGCCTGGCTGCTGATACATTTTCTTTTAATAATATAAAGGCAAAGATCACGCTCAGTTCTGCCAGACGACCCACAGGGGATTTGCATAAATTTCTTTAGACTTCAACATCGTAATCCTGAGGTTTAGACTTATAATACTTTGTGTGATCCATCCATTTTTTCTTTCATCTTGTTTGGGACATAAATTTCGTCATACACTATTATGAAGAAGGGATTTTCTTTTATTTTAAACTATGTGAGAATAATTTCTGGACAGTTGTTTGCTGAAGTCAAAACTAATCTTTAGTTATCAGTGCCATGACCAATCAGAGTAGTATGTTTGTTACCAAGAACCATAAACTCAGAATAACTGCAGTGCGGCTTCACTCCCGAGGAATTCATTTGCTTAATGTTTACAATATGCGAAGCAAAATATGAGACTGACTAGTTATCCGTTGAATTTATTATGAGAGAAATAGCACAAACAATCTTCTATCTTGCAATAATTCTCTTGTCGTGTTTTCCAGGCAGAACACGTAATCGCATGACAGCTATATTGTGATTTATATTTCAGTGAAGTGAATTTCATTCAAGATTCTGCGTCCAGATTGACCGTGGTCGCGTCTGTCTGTTGATGTCAGAACCACGTTTAAACTTTAATGCTCATGATTGGTGATGTCATAATCATAAAGGGTGCGGTGTTCACTGTTTATTAATATACTAGTGACCAGCACCGACTTTGAGCCATTTAAAATTAATAGTAAACCTTCCACGATTAATGGCCTGAATAATTATGAAAACCGCATCAATATCAACCAGGCCTTGCAATACACAGACAGAGGTAGTCAGAGACCTCAATTTATACAGTTTACATACAGCTATCATTCAGGTAGAAGGCTACAGTTCAGAAGGTATAGGAGCCAACCCTCTTGTGACTTATCTAGGTGCAATCTACACCAATTGTTACGAAAGTTTGGATGTAGGAGAAAATCTGCGAAAAATTCTTCACTGATGGATAGCCACACTATTACTGAGGGTAAAAAGGACGAAGTCACGGGCAGAAGAAAGTTAGAAAATAAAGGAACTCTTACCTTTCTAGTTGCTCAAACAATTGTTCGAAGACATAGGAGTGTTGTTCGTAAATCATGCCGTAAGTTCTCTTGAACATCATGTGGAACTCCTCGCGAGATAGCTTCAAAAGCCTCCTGAAGAACTCTGGAAAAGAAAACAAAATAATTATAAATTTGATGAACTTTTTTGAGACGTTTCGGGAGCATTGTATATTTTTTTTTTTTTTTTTTTTTTTTTTTTTTTTTTTTTTTTTTTTTTTTTTTTTTTTTTTTAAAACGTTGCCCCACACTAGGAATTTCTCCTGTATCGTGGGTGCGTTCACAAACATTTAAACTCACATACACAAATACCCAGACCCGGAACAACTATCTGTAGGTCATACAAATATTTGTTCCGTGCGGGGATCGAACCCGCGACACGCAGCGCAGCAGTCCATTGCTTGAGCCACTGCGCCAACCGTGCCGTCATTATGGTATTGGTATGGATATAAAAGAAACTAGCTGAGTTTCCTCAACTGATTTCTGGCTGCGGTATTATTGTATACTGCATGTGTCTTTTCGCGCCTTGGTAGGAATCAAAGTCGCCATTTTGTTGTTTTTTATAATTTCCACAGATAATTACGTAAATGGCAGCGTTCTCCTGTCAAGTCACATAAGCACAAATCATGCTGCACGATAGCTGTTTCTTTCATTAGTGATTTTTCACTCTCCGCAACCTGTCCCGCCATAGCAAGAGATTTGTTCATCTAAACATCGTGCATCGTAACCAATCGTCCAATCTTTTAACCTTTTCATTCAAGGGTGAATGACATTAGGGAAAACTATAATCATTAGAGAGAGATCTGGCCAGCCAGAATAATATCTATTAAAATCTTAGAAGGCATTGGAGCGAATTAATACAGTGCCGTTTATACGAACATTAAATATTAATAGCAGATGTTTCGATGTTCTTTATACCGGCCGTAACACTATTATTATAAAGATACGTTTATACGAGTCTATTCTACTCACGTGTTTTAATACCGTCATTTAATACTCTGCGAAGAAATGGAAAATTACATTAACTGATTTTAAATGAAAATAACAACAAGAGGTAGATATACCTTCAGTTGACTAATTCGTTAAGATAATGTTAGAGAGTGATGGTAACGCTAGAAATAATAGACAAGCTTTCAAAATTAAAGCCTTTGGGGAGACATGAAAGAATTATGTAAAATGGTATTATTGTAGTGGCAGAGTTATTGTCATAAAGTAGATTTTTTCTTCTCACAAATGTAAAAAATGTTGCAACGACGTAGAGAAATATAGGTACCCTAGGTAGCAGTTTGGTTTGGGTATTGTCTTCTAATTCTCTTCTAAATCAATTCCGAAATCTGTATCAAAACATTGAATGTTACCTAAAGCCCTACTATCATAGTAAAATCCTACCCACTTACTACGTTATCAAAGCAGAAAAATAAAACATCTGTAGTAGTCCCCGATGTGTTGAATAGTAAACTATTTCTGGCAATGACACTCGTACCAAGCTTTGTTTACAGCCTGCCTTCTTAGAAACAGAATCATTCGCCCGAACTTCAGGGAATTTATTAAAGTAACGGTTCTGATGAAAAATCCAGCTTTATTTCTTAGAGCTTGGCTTTAAAGGGGACTGATTGGTCGCGAGAACTGACCAATAGGTTCTCGTGATAACATTACACAAGTCACAAGTTACAGTCTAGTAGTAGAGACGGCAGGCTTTCTAGAATAGTTTTGAAAAAGAATAAACAAATGAATTTCGAAAACTTCCAGTAGGTAAACCTGTTCGGAGATTTCAAAGGTTATGTGAATTTTCCTTTTAGATAGTGTATACCTGGCATAAAACATTAGCACGACTGTGCGAAAAAGTTAATGTACCAAAGCTATAGATACAAAATCAATCGATTAGCTGTAAGTTACCATATTTTTTATCGATTCAAACTACAGACATCAAGAAAAACGTACTCATTACAACCTTTTCAATCGCCAATCATGTCTCTATGAATAAACAAAACGTTTCTTGTAAAGGCATTAACATTAACCGATTACTATGTGTTATAATTGCACAAACAATGCATTTTAATTACTATTTACAGTATTTAATAACTAATAATGTGTGCTATAGATTATACGCGGCATCAAGTTCATTGACTCGACACTTTTTTTTTCATGGCCGCGGTATTTTTGTCGCGTGCAAAAAGTATCGTGGATTCGTGCACAAAAAAAACAAATACCTACACAGCTCGCTGAAAACGTAAATAAATTATTGTAGATACAAAAGTGCTGCATGTAGGTATAAATGTTTTGTGTCAATGATTTGAAAGCTGTAGTAAGTTTGAGTAACATAATTATGTGATTTCATCCGTTTCAACTTTGACCTATTTTGAACTTGTTTAATTTGAATTCCAAATTATAGAATTGACAGCTATTGGCGGCGCCACTTATTTTTAGTTTTCTACAAAAAAGGTTAACAGCTAATCAATGTAAATTAAGAAAAATAGGGGATTTACTCAATAAAAATCTTAAATTCATTGACAGACAGACACGCAACTCTAAACTGCTGGGTCTAGTAGAAGCGTATCATTAAGCAAAAGTTCCTTATGTAAGTAAAGTGATCACGAAAGAGTTTCAAAAACTTCAAGCTTGAACCTAATAAACATTCAAGCAATCAAAAGGAAATTTTACCCACAAGAGATGTTACAAGTACCACAGAGTATAACTGCCTGTGTCAATCAGATTTAAAAAAAATTGCGCCGATGCAAGTAAGGTGACAGCTCTGACAGGTAACAATCATGTATGTCACGCAAATCACCGCAGTAAAATAAAAGGAAATCAGTTTGTATGTTTGTGCCCATCGGTACTGGTAACTGATGAGCTGATTATGTTACCTGTCGAGTATTTCCGTAAAAAGATAATTTATTGAATGAATCGAACACGTGGTTCCTATTTCCATATTGTGGTATATTTTGGTACAGGTGGCGCTATTCAAGCAAAACAAAACATTCAGTTACTTTGTTAGGTAAGAGTGATTGTTTATTTTCAGTAGGTATGTACACTAGATTAGATATCAATGGTATAATCTTTCGAGGAGCAAATCAGACGCCTTAATAGGCTAAGAGGCATAGTTTTATCTCGATGATTACAAATTCGTGATATGCCAAAATAGTACCTACTAATTCAATGTTAATCGCTACCTATATTATATGCTTATCATCGCATGGCCCAGGAACCACAGTATGCAGGGAAAGCCCCACGTTTCTTAAAGCCAAAAAAATCTAAATAAAAACGGTAGTAATTGTCGTAAAGGAAATAGGAAACACTCAGCACTCGTTTGACGAATAACAAAAATACACTGAATCGAATACCGAATCGATTACCGAGTAACAAATATGTGAACGATTTAAACGCTCGATAACTGTACTTATTTTTTCCGTGCATCCATTTTTTACAGAACACGTTGAATTTAATAATCGAATCGAGTTTTCCGTCGCGTTGTTGAAGTTAATAAAAATGTGATTTAACATTATTGTAGTCCCTTTTAATTGCGGGGACCCGAAAATGGCAGACCGTTAATTTTCCGGTTTGAAATTAATCACTTCGTACATGAACATTTAGCTGGACAGATTTATTATTTTGTTGAATTAAAACGAACGTGAACACGGTAAATTTAATAATCTTTAAAGAATTAATTGTGCATTTCTATTAGTTTAATTAAAACACGGAAATTCCGCGCTCGTCAATCGTATGGAAAACGCTTGCTAATTAAATGTATGAACAAAAAACACACAACATCCGTAGATGGCTATTAAGCTATTAACGGAGCTAAAGATCCATGCAGACACACAAACCGCACAGTTTTTGCATCCTCTCCTCTTAAGTAAACATATCCCGATCATAAGACATCGTAAAACGCATAAACCAGACGCTGTGCAACCTAAGTCGAGGGCACACCGCATCTGTGTATGCAGTTACAATAACAAATAAACGTACAGAAGGAAAAGGAATAAATCGTGAATTTCTGAAAATGGTGCAATACTTTTACCCCCTGGGACGGTGCCAATTTTCTGGGGGAAAAGTACTCATGATGTTTAGCTAGTTTTACTACTAACTGCGATATAGGAACAACATTTTGTGTACATTAGGAAGCAGTTAAGTATGATTTCTACGGATTTTACTGAGGTGATCATATCACAGACTTAGCCACAATAACAGTAAGAATACCCAATTTTTTTTTTTGTGTTGTGAAATCATCAAATAACCCCTGGGCAGAGCGAAAGGGAGTGTCAGACTTCTACTGACTGAAAACCGCCCATGTTCCTTCTTAGCCCTTTGTGTCGAGGTCGCGGTATCTCTTTCGAACAACCCCCAGCCCCAACGGGACAACAGTATACCCTGACAATCCTATTTTCTAAAAGCATCGTTACTTCAGCATCATCAACCTAGTATTTTCTCAACTACCTAAGTTGAAATCGGCTTCTAATGTATCAGTGTACCCATTGGTAAGACTGGTTGCTTCTTCATCCTAATCAACGACGTCGACTCAAGTCATCTTTCACACAGTTCATCCACCGTTTCTTTGGTCTTACTCTTATAGCCATCCACATTCATACTAAAACTTTCCTCGCGACATTTTCATTTCCACCATTTTCATTATTTCATCGTCATTTTCTTAAAAAACGCTTCTTTTTTTCTTCATTGTCTCCCTTTTTTATCCAACAGTTCATTAAAGTAGGTCTTCTGGATACTACCTACAAATTGGCGCAGCTAAATCAGATCTGTGCGGTCCTCCGCGCACGTGCGCAGGCGCATCAGCTGCAGACACCGAACGTGTGACGTCTCGTGACGTGTAATACGACACATTGCAAACGTGTGTGTTGGGAGGGTTCGTGACGAATTTGAGGAGGTGAAAGGTGATAATAAGTTTTACCATTGACAATTTTATTAGCTCTTTTTGTTAAAATTAAGATTTGGTATTCGATCTTTGCAGTCTTTAGTCAAATTCGCATTTAACTGAAACTGAACTGAACTGAACTTTAACTGAAATTGGAGTTTTCTGTAATGATTTTTTATCACCAGCCGTGAGTAAGGGTACCTAAGTTCAACTAACAATAACATGGCAGAAAATTGCGCAAAATCTTCTTCCATTCTCTCCTGTCAGACGTCACAGCACCCCTCCTTTCTCTTTCATATCATTCCTCACACGGTCCATTCATTATTTCTTTAGTCTCTCCCTCCGTCTCCACCCGATCCGTCAAAATATTTTATGTTCATCACTCTAACCACCTGTGTTTCATCCTTCCTCATCTCATGTCCATACCAAAAGAGTAGATTCCCTTTCAACTTCCCTGTAACTGGCGCTACTTTTAAACTTTCTCTATTATATTCCTTACTTGAAAGTGCCAGACTCGCCAAATTTTTGCCTGAGTCAATTCGAATAATCGCCAGTTTAAGAAAAAAAATCTTGCTTTACCCATTATTTTGGTAATTTGATGTTTTCTTGTGCGAGTCACAATAATGATAATCTTCAGGGTTTATCTTATTATGCTACAGTAGAGGTTTCATGTATAAAGGATCCATTGAATTCAGAACGCGTATGTGGTAAACAAGCCATTAGTCACCCTTTGAAATCCAAATCCCATAACAAAATACATATTTTTACATATCACCCTTTATCCCGCCCAACCCTTTGGATCGAATTACAAGAAAGGTATATCTGTTTGTTTGCATCATGCAAAGAGGGAACTAAAAATAAATAAATTAAGTTGCGACTTTATAACTTTATTTTGAAACAAGGTGTCTGAGACATATTCTCTGGTTAATTTTCGATACCAGGAGGATTGGAATTTTCAACAGGACAGTCAAATTAGGAGAACTGTCTATAGCTTGTAAAAAGTGATAAAATAGTTGTGTACTCTTATATGAGCATGGCCAAGAACTCCATACTTTGTGTTAGGCTTTCATTTTAGTTTCATCTAAATTCATCATGAGCTTTCTGTTTTAACTAGTCATAGATTCCTCTCTATTTCTTCTCCCCGAACTGCCGTATCAACTACCGATTCCAATATCCTACTGCCACGCGCCACCCAAACTGCACCACGCCCCCACTATATCAGCAGTATCGTCAGTAAGACGACACTCCAACACCACAATCGGCATAACGAGCAGTTAGTTGACACGTACGACTTAAAGCCCGGCGCACACCTGCGGAGACGGCGAAATACTGTTCTTGGTTGCAGAATTTCAGCGACAGCGAGCTATCATCGATTTCGCTACAATTTGTCTTTGGCATGCCATTTCCAGAATAATCAAGCTCAAGTGACGATAGGCACGCCATATTAGTCCTTGAACCGATGAACGTCGGGGAATGTAAAGTGGGACACCCTCTGGCTAGGTGGAGCGATCTCAGCAGGATGAGTGGTAGAACCTGGATGAGAGTGCAATTGCCGAGACCTGGACATAAGCCGTCAAGCTGGTGTTGCCAATTCCAACAATATGTCAAAGAAATTAAGGTTCAGTTTAAATTGTCATCTCCTCCAAGTGCTTCTGCAGTTGTGCGCCGGGCTTTACGACTTGTTAATCTGCTCTCTTGTCATGACAAGGTTATGGCCGACGGACTAGTAACGACGATTTACGGCTCTCATCGTCGCCTTTGATGTTTGTAGTTCATTACGAAGGTGGAAGTGGAGGAATGGGGTCAGTAGGCTAGCTTGTTAGGGAATGTCCGAGGTATGTGCTGGTGCGAGGGAATTAGCTTTGAGCACGTCATGTGGAAAAGCGAGGAAATAATACAGGGTGTAAATCAACCCATCACACAGCCGTCAACCAAGCATTCTGTACATCAAACTAAGTATCCCTACGCAAAAATTTTTACTGGGAAACAAGTTTTTTTTTTTGGGGTCAAAAATCACATTTTACGGTAAAACTCAATGTAGCACTCTTAAAACATTGTGCTAGTGGATGCTTCGAATAATAAACGGGTCCAGGAGGTAATTTAAGTAAAGTTAAAACCTGAAAAACTTGTATTTACAAAAACAGCTGTGAAAAATTTAGAACTTTGAGCCCCAATATCTCCGTAACTATGGGGTTCCCAGGTATGGCCTAGAACAAAAAAAATATCGCAGTGGTAGGGAGAACAACTTCGTTTGCGCTAAGGGTTCTTTTACACCCTATATGCACCGTATAGGCTCATTCCCCACATTAATAAACATTTAGAACTGCTAAGTACTTAATTGATCATTTGAAGACCATAATATCGCTACGAAATCGAATAGGTCTATAAATCTTTAAGCTCTTGTAAGTTCTACTATAGGATGAAATGCCGAAGCTGCAATATTTTTGGTCTGGACCGGCTAGTAAGATAGGAATCAGGTATCTTTGAATAACTCTAAACGGGCCTGCCTGGTCCTCAACCTCACAGACTACTTTCAGCTACGCTAAATGCCCAATTAAAAATTTATCTTCAAGACTCAATATTACAAATAATAACGAAGCCTCCATTATTATTCTCCATTAGAATTCACTCGCATACACTGAGTATTAATTTAGATGAAACTGTGTGCTTTAATACTGAAGGGTATTTATGCAGAGGCACGTATTCGTAACAACTGGTGCGCCGTCGCTGTCGTAAAGTCGATAATACACGTGAATGAACCTTCATAATTCTTGGTATACTCTAGTTTCTAGTACCGATCGAGTTTGAATACGGCGTTAAATATTAAATTGACTGCCTCGTTGATCAAGTGGTCGCAAGTACGACAGCTGAGCATGAGGTTCTGGGTTCGATTCGCGGGTCGGGCAAAATGTTTTTGGTGTTTTCCATCAGGAATTTCTCAGTAGCAGCCACGGAGTCACGATTTGTGCCCGGTTGATGGCAATAGGCTCGCACCCTATTACCTTATTATGTGGGTGTACTTGTTAGGTAGACCTCTGCCTAACTTTTCGGGGGTTTTAACGCGTGATATTATGTTAATGTTGTAATTAGATGACTATCACTATGCAGTAATATCTACAGTTTTGACGAAAACTACAGAGACAAGCCCAGAAGAAGATGTCAATAGTAATTGCACTAATTTTTAAAAGATTGGCCTACAATGGCATTAGTTAGATAAAGAACAGTGGGTAAAGGAAAGGGAACCCTGCCTTTGTCCTTTCACTTCCATGATAGCCTCAGAATGTCTTCATTCTTCGATTACAATGATAAGCTTATTGCAACAAAAAAAAACGTATAAAAGATATCATCATCATCTGCCTAGCCTTTTCACAACTATGTTAGGGTCGGTATTTTATATGGACTACCTATCTGACCTCCACAACCCAGTTGATACTGGGTAATACGATAGCCTTTGGTAAGACTGGATGTCAGACTTTCAGGCTTACTGACTACCTGTAATGACTGCCAAAGATCTATATATGGCAGCCGGGACCAACAGCTTAACGTGCTTTCCGAGGCACGGAGGCAACTCGGTATGTCGGGCCACAGACCGACCTAGGCAAGCACAGCTTTACCTAAAGATCGACCCGAGTGGCAGTTCTTATTAAGCCACGAGCTCCTCGTATAAAAGATAGTAAGTATGTATTATTCTTTCCGATAAAATCAATATCCTATCCTAGGCAGGTACCGCCATTGTTCATTTCGATAGTCACCTCCGTTGGCGGCATGAATTACCTACAATTATGGCTGCTATTATCGTGTTCCTATTTATACTGGAAGATCGATATTATACCCACTACCCACCCCTGTATGAATGATGTATGGATTCATATTATGTGAACCATAATTGACGAAAAGTAGAGCAGACCACGTGAATATTATGAGGTTTCTACTAAACAATAGTTTTACATGCATAATCGAAGAAGTTTGTTGAAGTATTGGATATTATCATGCTCTTGTCCTTATCCTAACTCATTTGGAGTCGGCGCAGCATAATTCTCTGTTACTCGTCATTTCATCAGTAATTAATGTTGAAATAAGCAATAATACTACGAAAGTTTGTAAAGCAAATGCGTAAGATACTACAACAGTATGTGAACTGTCGTTGCCATTAGCAGGTCCTGTATCCTTATTGCTGTTTCTTGATTATAAAAGCTACAGTTCTAGGAGCTCTAAGACTTGGTACTCTCTAGTACAGTTTTGAATAATTCAATTTGTTATTATCTATTCTACAGATAAGCGAACATACGCCAATATTGCCATGAACCGGCCAGAAATCCCGACTCCGTGTCCGCTTCTGAGAAATTCCTGACGGAAAAATCCAATCTCTAATTCAGTTATGAATAATTCAATTCAACTGATAAACAAATACCTACTATCAATTTAATCACTAAAAATTTCCGAAACTTTGCAGACTTCCTCGAAAGCAGAAATTCCCATTTTTTTCCTTCTTCCCAAATTCCTCGCAAAACACATTCACCGGATTTTCCCCACATGTTATACTTCATGTACCTACATGCAATTATTCAGTGTGTTTCGTAAGAACACTTCGTTCTATCGTCGTTCGGCTAAGAGCTTCGACAGACGCCCAGTGCGGTATTAATAGAACCGAACAGTGGCGGGTTATCGCGAGAAAATACTTACTCACACTTTTGAACCCCTACTATGAGTTTCTGGGGAGTTGGCTGAGCATTTTCGGGTTAAGAAAAGAACCCTATAACTTTTCTAAACTGGTATGGGTTAATTTTAGAAAAGGACATCATCTCGAATATTGCCAAGAGCTCATGAGACAATATTTTCGGTGGCTGGACTGATAAGAAGGTTATTCAAATTCAAATTCATTTTATTTAGCAACACAACAGAAAACTCACAGGATTAACAGCGTTAACAGGTTACTTTCTATCTTTCTCTGTTCAGCCACTGGTCTTTTGGAAACTTCGAAGCAGTTGAATGATCATCTAGGAATCAAGACAGCTATCTGATCAATGAACTACGAACAGTTATTATACGCATTACATCATTTTGACAAAGTGTAGTGCCGTTCTATTTAAATGTCTAGTCACGAGCATGAATTGGTCCCATTACTATGTGAGACCTCACTCAGCCCATTCCATCACGAAGTGTTCCTGGCATTCGAGACCTAACAATAACACTATTCAAAATATTTTAAAAAGTAAAACGGAAGTTTGAATACGAATCGTGTTCCTGAAGTAATTCCTCCAAGCTCGAAGTGATTCATCTGCGTCCCGGCTCTTCGATTGTCGACTTATTACTCATTGTAGGGGCAATGTTTAGTCTTGCCATTCGCTATTACGATAACACTCGAGTATTGCGGCCGGACCGAAGCTTATAACATCTTTTGTTCTCACAACCTCATTTAATTATGTTATTATAAACTTTTTATAGCTTTCTTTCATGTAATTTTGGCGGGCATCATTTTTGTTTATAGAATAGCAAACGTATATTACGACATTCAGCCTAGTTTACCGTGCATACTATTCAGATTGACAAGGCTGAATATTTGTATTCTCTATTTATATTGCAATCGCGCGTAAACGTAAGCTTAACGCAAAGTCCACCGGTTTCCCACACGGATCGGAAAATAAAAGGAAAATAGATTGTGTAAGCCGCTTATCGGGCCGCACACGGCTTTAGAAATAACCTGAGGGAAATAGGTCAGTTTGGTGAAAGCATTTTCACACTGTAAGCAGAGATACAAACAGACCTTTCTCACCTGAAAAGGAAAAAGGATTTTTGTGGACAAAGATCGCGTTTTATGGATTTTTCGCTCTAATAACTTAACCAGTAGAGTAGGTAGACTTTTTTAATACCCAGCAGCATATTCTTAAGTTGTTTTAACATAAAACCTCCGAAATCAAATAAACATCTCAATTTACTCGTTTGAACATTCAATTATAATACATAACACAGTGTAAAGTCGTGACTCGATCTTCAAAGTCTGCCTCAACGACATTCTTTTTTTTTGACTAATTTAAAAGCGCTGTTCACTTTATGTACAAATTATCAATAATCAACAGTTTCTCGTGTGATTGAAACACAAGTCGCTTGAATGAATGTTGGAAAGTGGCTGCGGCCTGTGTCAATATTGATCTGGCCGGTTACTGGTCACCGACCGGACACCGTAATTACGAATGTACTTTGTTAGACTCACTGTGTGATAGACAAACGTTTTCATATTGCCGAGCTAGTAAACAGAAGAACTTGGTCATGTTAGATTCGTTTTATTGTCTTTGAATATTATAACTTTAAAAATGTCCCAGTAAATTCTAGTATTTAAATGAATTCTAATGAAGCTTCTTCAACTTACCTAGCTTCAGGTTAGATTGCAATATGTGTTGGCAACATTTTGTATGAATAACCATGCAATCAACCCAGCTTACACTTCCAGCATAAATTCAACAGAGTAATAAACAGGCAGGTTCATGTTTGGTGACCGCCTGTTGGTTATCCCAACCATATTTGTTTTAGCACGTTCGGTGTAATTTCAATTTGTGAAATATTCCGAAGCGTTGGGAAATGGAAAGGTCAGCAGATTGGCGCGAAACGTTAATGGTAATCCGATTGTGATTGCTTTGTCAGATAGACATGCAAATTAAATTATATGTGAACATGTCATCATACTTTTATCGGTTTATCTGTTGTAACGTTACACGATTGGTGAGTTTGACATTTTGGACATGAAAACTAACAGGGTCAACTGTTCAAAGACCTCTTTTCTGGAGACTTTAATTTTCTTGAGTTCATTTCATTCAACGTCTGAATTCTAAAACATGATTGAATTGAAGCCACAACAAAACTTTCTTCAAACAGTGCGGGCTCGCAGTCGCAATCCACTTTGTTAAAAGCCCTTTTGTTTGCTTCTACAACTTGTACTACATTGTGGTCGTACTTTAAATTACAAGTTTGCTAACAACAAAAGTTTTCGTAAATGAATAAACTCCATCCATTTTTTGTTTGGTCTTCTGTCATATTCCAGAAAACTTCTTAAGAATTTTGGTAATTTCTTTCGGGCTGGTTATCGAGAGTAGCATCTTTCTTAATTAAATTCTTCCAATTCCAACATGGTGCTCGATTAATTCGCGGCCATTCGTTCGATACTGTGCCCTTTGTTCGACTGTGAACCCATTTATACAAATGTCAACGCACCGTGGCCACCATGTTTTATTTTTACTTTTTAATTGTATTAGCTTCATAGCAACCTTTTTTAATGCTGCAGTTGGCTGTTGGTTTATCCAATAGCGATGGTAAGTGTAAACTAATAGCCCTGGCACAGCTAGCTCCAAATATCGTCTTTTGGTTGAAAATCTGGTTATTTAATTGTGTGTTTCAAAATATCTTGGCCTCATCGGGACCCAGCAATGATCCTGCCATCTACCTCATATTCAGCCTCTTTTAGTTTCTTTTTTTTTAATTAACACCATTCCTCCCTCAACATTGTCTGATTATGAAAATCATTTCGAATTTCAAATTATCTATTCCACTTTTTATTTCTTTTTTTTTTATGGTGGGTGAAAAATCATCAAATAACCCCTCCCGCTCTTGGATAGAGCAAAAGGGAGTATCAGACTTCTACTGACTAAAAACCACCCATGTTCCTTCTCAGCCCTTCATGTCGAGGCCGCGGTATCTCTTGCGAACAACCCGCAGCCCCGACGGGATTATCTATCCCTCTCCGAACAACTCGCAAAGCGTGTATCTGGGATCATTTGTCCGGCCGTACATTGTGCACTTTGTTCGTGGCCAGTGCACGATGGCGAGGCGACTTTCAAGTGTCACCGCCATGTTTGGACAAGCGGGCTGCGGTCCCGTTCTGATGCAACTGCGCCGGCGCCGGACGCGATGCGGTAAAGGTTGGGGTACACGGACGAAGTGTGGGCATTGTGTGAAAGTGGGTCTGAGGAGTATTTTATGAAATTATTATGAGGCACCGTGTTTAGACGTCTAACATAACCAGCTCTTATTAATCTCTCTGTTAGGTTAGGTTAGGTTAGTAGGCCTTTGGGAAAGGGACTAGGCTGTATGCAATTCACCACACGGCAGGATGGTGGAAATCAACTCAGACACGCGTCTTCGAATTTTAGGTTTAGTCGTTTTTGTGTTTTCTAAGCCGGTTTCCTCACCACGTTTTCCTTAACCGATTAGAGGACCATGATGAACTGTGATCAAATAAATTACACAAAGAAAAGCGCCTGCCTAGCTTCGAACCCAAAGCCTATGACAAGAGTTTTGGCTGTTAACACAGGACCAACACAACTCTAATGTGAGCCTTATTCTAAATAATAATCATGACTAACCCATCTCCGCGCAAGCAACAACACAATATAGCATTACACGGAATGGACCTTGCACTTGTGTGTTGCGGTCTGGTACAGCCGCGCTAGCCGCAAGCCGTTTTCGCGTCCATTGTAACCTAGCCTTTACACCTCGTCTGCAACGCCAAGTGTTTGTGGAATTTTAATTAAAATTTGTATTTTATTTTACTTATTTCCTTATTCGTTGCCCTTTAAAGGCCGAAGTAATGCGTAGAACAAATTGCTTAGGAAAGTATCTATAGAAACTAAACTCTTTGATTTTCAGTCCGTAATGGGTTTTCCCCTAATAGGTATGTGCCGTTATCTCTAACATCAAACGGTTTTGTGTTTCTACATAATTTGTTATTCTTTACATAATGGGTTATTACATTATCGATGACTATCATCAAATCATCCCGTACAGCACAGTATTGATCGCTGTGATGACAGTAATCGACACTTATCATATCATAAAAAACGTTGAGCTTTCGTCAATTAAAATGACATCATGCTGAGTACATACGACGACACATTAAGCTTTACAATTCCAGTACAACATGGCCTCGCTTTGTATAGATTTTGCGTACAATGAGAGATCCAGATCAACTGGATTTGAAAGCTTGATTGGTTGAAGGGGATATGTAGTACTTGTCGGCGAGTGACAGAGAACGGCTCTTCATAACACATTATGGTAGGCCGTACGTTCATGATGCCAAACCCAGCATAAGCTGACCTCTTATTCCAATGACACTCCCTAATGCGCTAGGCCCACTCAAGGTCAGTCTTACCACATCTAAGCCGTTTGCCAACTACGTTGGAGTCGACTTCCAATCTAACCGGATGCAGCTGAATACCAGAATTTTGCGTGGAACGACTGCCTATTGGACTTCCACCACCCTGTCACTGGGAAATAATAAATCCTGGTACGGCTTTCAGGACCATTAACTATTCTTACGGACCATCAAAAATCAAAAGACAGCTTCTACCACAATGTCGGTTCTAACATAAAAAAAAACATATTATGGTACGTGAAAATGATCGTTAGTATTACCGTCCTGCCGGGGCTGAGGGTTGTTCGAAAGAGATACCGCGACCTCGGAACACAAAGGGCTAAGAAGGAACATGGGTGGTTTTTAGTCCGAAGAAGCCGCTCCGCCCTGAGCGGGAGGAGTCATTTGATGATTTCAAAATTCAAACCAACCAAAAGAAAACTTACCGTCAAACTTCATGGCTCTATTGGTGAGTGTGTCAGCGAGCTTGCTGAGCTCGCTCCATAGCGCGGACTCGAGCTGCGTACGCGCAGCCTGTGTGAGCTTCGTCCGCGCGCCCGCGCCACAGCAGCCGCGGTTGGCGCATAGTTGGTCTGCGTCTGTGGGCAAAAGACAACAATGTTAGTTTGTTTTTAACTGTATTTTATAGTAGATTGAGAAATACTGAGAATACAGCTTTAAAAGATTCAAATAGCATTCAGGTTGACAGTGGTGTTACATGTGTATTAAAAACTGAGAGAGTAAAACCAATTCTTGGACCACTTAGATTTTGGGAGACCAAGTCACGGTCAGACAAAAAATTGTGATCGGGTCAATTCCGTGGATCAACTTGCAACATAATGTCGTGACTTCTGAAAGTGGAGAATAGAAGAAGAAAACGTGTTCCGACCTCAAGTATAAAGAATGAGACAAGGGCAGGAAGATGATGATGCTGATGAGGCTTCCACTGATTACAATGATTGCCAATTCTATAGACCAACTTGCCACTGCGGTAATATGTTAAATCGGTACCTAATTAATAACTACAAGTCCTGTAATTAACATTGAATACCGTCTTAGATCAGACAGTGTTACTGTTAAGCTCTAACGGTGCAACATTATTATTTTATCTTACTTACTGCTTTCCCCGCAAATAAACCGTCTAAAGTTTAGACGTAATACGTCTGCTACAAATATTAAAGATATTAAGACCCACTTAAGAAGTGAAATACAGAAGGCTCAGACTGATAACGAAAACATCATGTCTAAGGTTCTTCATGATTAAGGTGCTGTCTAAAACTTTTCAAGGCCAATTTTAATTTCAACGTCCGTTTCGGTGTCCTGAGATCTCAAGATCTTAAATGATAATAAACCAAGTTCACAACCACGACGATGATGTCCACGGTATCTTTCAATTCGCACCACAATATCCGGATTTCCGTCTTTATCATAAATGGTCAACTGGTCTAGACATTAGACACTCCCTTGAAAACGCCAAGGTCTACCTTACCTAGCACTAGCAGTCTAATCACCAACTAGTTAAGACAGACATTCAATTAGCTTCTAATTACTTTTACCGGTAGCTTGGACGGTATCATCGCCTACGAGTTACGACTAAGAGCTATTAGCAGCAAGTGAGGTGACCCATTTGTCAGCCGATGCTTGCGTGGGATGAGAAGCAACCGTTTTGCTTTCTCTCATAAATGGACATATTAATTGAATGTTGTCGACTTTTTGACATAGTAATTCTTTGTGACTGCATGGTCTCTTTATTGTCCTGAATGATGATGATAAGTAGCGTTCAAAATACTAAAATAAACCCTTACGTTGCAGACAAGGCCAAGAACTATCGAGCAACAGAAATTAGATTTTCGACTTTAAATAAATTTCGTCTCGTCTGCCAGAGAGCCAATTTAATGACATCCCGTAGTTTCGATCAGGAAAAGTTAATAATTGTCGACTAGACGGGTCGAATGGGGAGCTTCGGGAGCTTCCATAGAGGGGCGAAGTGAGGGGTGCAAATAAATTTAAACATCCGTCGAGTACCGACGTTATTGCATTACTGAAGCAACGAGGGTGCGAGCCTGTTTTCTTTGATTCTTACAAAAATCGATAAATTTTGGGAAACAGTGAGTGTTGCCAGGATTAACGAACTGAAATGGCTTCAGTGGCTTTGTTATGTTTGCTTAACTTTGAGGAAGTAAGTGAGGACAAGAATCAAAACTCATTAATTTAACATTTCAGAGAAAAAAAAACAGCATAGGAATCATGCTGGTTCCGCCAAGTGACAAAAAATTGGAGCAGAAATATGATTTTATAAGACGCCTTTCATTGCCATTCACAGCGACAGTCGCTTCAAACTCGATTCGTACTTGAACAAGCCAAAGAAATACCAATTAACGGCTTTATCTCGCCTGGATGTTCTACTCAGAAACCATTTATTATTCCACTCAGGCAGTTCAATTGGTTCAACGCCAAGGAATTACATCCATCGCTCCATTAGCTCCTACTTTGTTCAACCTTCTTTAAATCAGTGTCGGCAATGGATGAAGTTCTGAGACGTTCTCTCGAGGAACGTGGAAAATCGCTTGCTTTTGCAGACAGCAACCTGTTACTTTAGCAATACTCTTAGAGCTATCTCGTGTGAAATTTTATCACCTCGTAAAGGGAACTGGCGTGAAAATTGAAGTATTTTCACAGTTCACCTTTAGCCTCGTTTTGGTTAACATTTATGTCTGCACCTTCACTGGCTTTGTTGATGTATGTTGTAATTTTGTAGCGTTTGATGTTTTAGAACTCGGTTAAATGTCGATTGTCGGTGTGAAATGAATAATGCCATCTAGCCGATTTCGATCTAGGCGGCTAGAGCGACTGCATTCGATGGCTTAAGGCTTTCTTGGGTGGTAGTCGAGAGTTTTGGTGCTCTGCTCTTTTATGTGCTCTCAATTGGCTAACATAAGTAACCAACGTTGGCCGAAAAACTCCGAGCTAAAGCGTTCACATCAGAACTCCTATGACGACATTTTAGAGCTGTAAGTAATATTTTTGGTCTGTCTAGGACCAAAAAGCTTCAAAATTATTCATAATATACGTAGAAACATGTTCAAATTGCAATCAAAATTCAGAAACAAAAGGCAGTCATCCGAAAGCAAGATGGCGCGCATTTGACAGCTGAGTTGTCATTTGAAACTCACTTGTGTTGACAAAGTAATTGCATAAGCAATCACATCATTGTGAACAACGGCTCAATAAACATAATGTCTATTGAATGACTGAATCAATGTTAATTCCTCATTCCGATCGTGCTTTCTACGGCTGAGACGGGATAAGCCGAAATTACTGATTTACATAGTTTGATGACAATGGAATTTAAACCTTGTATTGAGGTGTTAGGTTCCGATATTGAATATTTGGGGATAGATTGAGTGGTTTGGTGGTGTAATGCAATGAAGAACGCGGGGCACAGAATGGTTCATCTTATTTAGATGAAGTTACGGTTACAAATAGAAGACACCTTTTTTTCTGGAAAGGCACTTCAAATTGTATAGGTATATGGAATGAATATATGATAGGATAGATCAAAGGATCTTGTCGAACCTTCATTTATATAAATTACACTGACGTCCTGCAATGACTCAGAAACCGGGACCACATCCACGTTCCACGCAAATCAAAGTTTCAAAGCGTAGCTGTGGGCAGAGACTGTCATTAATTCTATCATTGCGCATTACGAGTATTACTAAATCTTTAAGGTTTGTATCAACGCCAATGACCTTGTGCATTTGGGCGGAGCTAACTACCCCTCTCCGCGCCACTCCGCTACCAGCATGCAACAGAACGATGCGCCGAGCCGGCCGCCGCTCCGCGCGTTGTTCCGTCACAGAGTAACGAAATCACAGAAGGTCAAATCATTTTATTTATATAAAATTCATTTTTACGTGTACCGCAAAAGTGATCCAATTTTATTTTTATTTACTAACTATTGATATGGATGTAACGTAGGGTAGGTAGGGTAGATAGGGTAGGTAGGTAGTACTTAAGTAATTAGCCCTAGTGTATGTCATACTTGTTATATTTTATAAACCAATAGATAAAAAAAACTACTTCCTTTCACAGAGTATTTTTATTTTTTTCGCTGGTTGAACTTCTTCATTCCCACTTATTTCTCCGTATTCAAATACATTGACTTTTGGATATTTCGTTAGACAGCCAAAGTCTTGTTCTATGTTTTCTTTTACTTCTTCTTCGTTCTCGTTTTGTTCATTTTTCTCTTCAACCTCTTTTTCTTTCCTTTGTTCTATTTCCGTCTCTTTGACATTTTCTTCTTTCTCTTGTGCATCTTCTGCTAGTAACTAATTTTTTTGTTGGTTAAATCATTTTGTTTGTTGTTTCCTTTTTTGGGTAATTTATTTTTATTAGCGCTTTCTTCCACCGCTTTTTCTATATAAATGGGATCTCTAATTTTCATTTTTCTCGGGTATCTGATCAATAAGTTCCGGTAATATGCAATCCAAATAAAACCTAATTAATTTATTTTCCATAACGTCTTTCCAGAACTTGTCATCTTTTTCTATAATATAGATTTTCATAGGAATATTTTCACCTAGCCATATTCCATAAAGGTATTTTGTTCTTTTGGTTATGTGAAGCTGACCCTGATTTTGGTAATACCAATTATGATTGGTATTAATAATAATCTTAACAGTTCTATAAAAAACTGTTTTTTTAGTAACTGCTTCGGTAAAACTCATTTGGTGAGCTGCAACAAGGCATTTAGTTTCTACCACCATGTTCTCCTCGACACATATACCGTCAGGAGTAGCGACTAGATATGACAATTCATCGTCAATAAATAAACCGCATGGTTGTATATTTATTCCAGTGTATTTTAAAATTTGCTCAAGAGCCAAACTATGTTAAAGTTTTATGGGACCAAATGGCAACTATTCCGCATCTAACGAAAAAAAAAAGAATCACGTAAATCGGATCATAAATTTCAGTGTAATCGGTGTACATACATAAAAAAAAACCGGCCAAGTGCGAGTCAGACTCGCGCACCGAGGGTTCCGTACAAACCTGTAGGTATATAAGTAAAAGTTATTTGATTGCGTTGACATAGAAGTTTGATTTTGTTACAGCTTAAAGGTATTATAGATTTGAGTATTTGATATGAATTTCAATATAATACCACTACGCGTTCATGAGGAAAGGGGTAGTAAGTTTAAAATTATTAAAAATATTTTTATTATATGATATAACTAAAAATGTATACTTTTCGCAATTTTTCCTATATCTCTGCTATAAGACGTTGCTTCATACCAAATTTCAAGATTCTGAGTTCACGGGAAGTACCCTGTAGGTTTTGATTCCCTTGCGAGTGTCGAAAATTTGCGGCATAAACGGGAGTATCTTTTGATCGCGTTGACTTAGAAGTTTGATTTTTTCACAGCTCCAAGAGACCATAGACTTGAGTATTTGATATGAATTTCAGCTTGATACCTCCACGCGTTCCTGAGAAAAAAGGTCTTGACAGACAGACAGACAGACAGACAGACAGACAGACAGACAGACGGACAACAAAGTGATCCTATAAGGGTTCCGTTTTTACCTTTTGAGGTACGGAACCCTAAAAACACCGATCGAATGGAGAACCTCCTCCTTTTGGGAAGTCGGTTAAAAACATAAACGAAATAATTATATTTCTTATTGAAAATAATTACGCATGAATATTTAATATGATAAATATTTTATTATTTTTATATTGTAAATGTGGGTATTTCTTTAGTTTTAACGTTTGTCTGGCAGTTTAAATACTAAAGCGACCCACCCAAATGTCCTTTCTTTGGTCAATACCAAAGAAAGGACATTCGTCGTGACGTTGAGCTCTTTAAGTTACAAGTCGAGCTACACGATAAATGACAAATGCTTGCACTGACTGGACGGGTCCACTCAAATCAGTGTGGTGCTTTCTTCAAAAGACCATTTCAGACACTAGTCTGCATAGTCTTCATGTGTGTATAACAAGTCTGGACCTTAAAAGAGACTATGACCTCTGAGTTTGTTTCGGATGTTTCTTCTCGGAGTAGTCAGGTACGAAACACCGACCCCATCTAGTTTAAAAAAAAGTGACTTGTAAAAGTGTTTGTGAAAACCCATTTGCAAAATAAACATCATTTATCATTTACGCCAGTAGTCGATAAATTAACAAATAACCAGCAAGTACCTAACATATAATCATAATAATACCTACTTCAGAAGCATTTTCAGTTTTGTCAAAATTTTCGTCGGTAGATGGAGCTAAATCAGACCTGCAAAAAAAAACACAAATTATCAAGACGAATCTTATGACATCTCTCAAGCTAAAATCCAGCAAGGCGTTTAGGGTACAGAGCGTGCCAAAGAAATATACATGTTATACATACATACACTCGAAAAACATAACCCTCCTCCTGGCGCAGTCGGTGAGGTACCGAAAAGGAAAATTTATAATATTGACTAAGTCATTGCTTGGGCATGGTCCTTCTGTGATCATTCACTACTCTATGACACAGAAGCATTATACCTATGATACCTAGGTACGACTTTGTTTGAATATAGGTCTTATAAAAACAGTATCTATCTACTTTTATGAAAGGTAATAAAGCTATAATGAATATGTAGATAAAACTTACCTTGATGAATGTTTACCCTTTTGTTTGTAATATTTTATTAGACCTTTCTTCATTCATTTCTGCTTATTCCCCATGTTTTACAAACTAAACTTAAACACTAATAAAACTATACCTAACTCTAAAACACTCCTTATACAAGACTAAAAAAAACCTACTCTACTATTAACAAAATTCAAAAGTAATATTTTATATTACGATATGATTTCGTACTGCTGAGCTCTCGCAACGCAACGCACCTAGCAACACGAGGCGCCCCGCACTGAATTCGTGGACGAATGCGGGGGTGATAAAGACACGGACTTTAAACGGACGCATTTTTAATTTATTATAATAAAAAATAGACAAATTTTAAAAAAGTAACTAAACCAAGTTATTGTCCTTTGTATTGCAAAGCAGTAGATATTTTTTTTAAAGTCTTTTGATAAAAAATGAAGGAGTAAAATGGTTTCATCTCAACGATTTGGAGGTGACTTAGTGGATTTTTTTCTTATTATGTGATACCGATAGAAAAATTATGGCTAAACCAAATTACGTATCATATCATGTAGATTACTGACAATTTTTTTCAGATGTAATTTCTCTGTAAGTGTCGACGAAAAGTGGCTTCATCTGCACGCTGTTTTTAAGCTTTTTTCGAGAGAGTAGCCTTAAGCTCCATTGCAAGGCCAGCGCGATCTAGATAATAATTATTTGAACATCTGAATCTGAATGAACGCATAAATTGACTATTCAATGTGAAATAAGAAGAGTGTGCAATGTGCATATAAACTTTACATTAGTTTTAAATAATTTAAAAACAACGAAATAGTTATAAAACTATTTATTTTATAGTTTTTGACTGACCTACAAAAACACTTATTGTAATACATTCAATATTTTGCAAACAGCTACAAACGACTTTATTTAGACTCTCATTTACTTCATTTTGTGAAAAAAAAACGATTTTTTCTACCTAATTTTAACTAAACGACACTAAAGTGTGTGGTATTCTAATTGTACATGTACAGTTTTTACAAACCACATAAATGTCATTCAAAAGTAACAACTTATTTTAACAAAAAAAAAACAAAATCTTGCGAGGTAATCCCGCTTCCCCCTTCCGCCTTGGGCCACACAAAAAGATGAACAGCCCTAAACTAGGGGCGACATGTCTACCGACAATAATGTGACTCACCGCAGCTTTGATACTAATGTTTACTACGAGTGTGATCGCCACGGAAATGTTATGAGTTTTTTTGGAACGCCTTTGTGGTTTTATGAATTAGATATAGTGGCTTTGGGAATGTTAAGAGATCATTCATTTATTTCGTGGGTTCCTGCATTTATGAAATTCTTGTTCGCAGTTCAGCTTGAGGTCCTGGTTAAATTCCTGGGATGGGCAAAGTTTTATAAGGTTTCTCCATCAAAAATTTCTTAGTAACAGCGACGGAGTCTGGATTTGTGACCGGTTGACAGCAATAGGCTCACTCCCCTTTACCTGAAGGCTGAAACATAACTTGCCAAATGTGGGTATACTTTTAGCTACACCTCTTTGCCTTACCGATCGGGGATTACACGCGTATTGTTATGTTGTTCAGAGCTTAGGGCGACAACGTGGCTATCGCTTTCGAAGCGTTTCAAAATATGTCTTCACCGACTTTCAACAGAATTGACATTAAGTTTTTCAGTGTCTGTCACATCAACACTATTGCTGTTAAGTTGTGTTGTTTCTAGGCCTTCAAGTTTCTGAATAGTCTTGTTAATGACCTAAATTTAGGTTAATTTTCCATTTCCATATTGTATCGCATTGCATTAGAAATTCAAAATACAGGCAACGTTATTTATCCAATGCCACTTTGCCTTCTCTTCTTTCAATTTATTCTTGTTTACGGCCTTAAGTATTATTGAATACCGTATTAGGTATACTATCATAATACATGTATTCATCTCTTACCACATAAGCAGATGCATTAGTAACAGCTTATACAGCATTCAAGAACTAACTTAATGTCATTGTTACCCGATAGGTAGGTAGGTTGTATCAAATTCAATATTCAAGATGTTGTTGGTCTAATCGATACCTTTCTTCGAACTTATACACCATAAAGCCACATCAATCATTGTCTGGACATTCTTCAACGTCAATCGCTCCATTATCATACACGTCGTCCATTAAATTAGGATGTTTGGGTGTGTTCATGTGCCTACATCTAATATTCATTACGTCTTAGAAAAAAATACTTAGGTATTTCGATCGATGCACGATTTGGTTCGAAATTCGAAGCAAAAAGTGACATTTGACAGCAATGACAAGCCAAGAGACGTAAGCATAACGTTTTAACTTCTTTCATCTAAAATTCTCGATTCGAATTTTGAATGAATCTTGAAGTATAATCGTGCACAGCGACCCCTCGTGTCCAGGGGCGATGCAACGCAAACAAACATCTCCCCCGGATAGACTGTTTGAACAAGCTGCGCATGATTTGATTTAGAATTCCGACTTATGAATATATATATTTTCGAATATTGTTATAACTATGCCGTATGGTGTGACGACCTTTGCTTGACTGTTTGGGTTCTTTTTCTCTGTTTTAGGAAGCCATATTTTGAAATGACGCCAGTTTCTTGACAAGACTAGGTCATCACTATTCTTGATATATAAAATGTCATTTTAACAGTCATTCTCCACTACAGTATACATAAATAAATTGTTAGCGCTCTTAGCTTAAAACACATTATTGTGCATACTGTACTTTTGTCATTCACTAATAAATAAATAAATAAAAATGGAATAGAATAAGTTAGATTATAAGATCATACGTAAATGTCACATATTTCTTTTGCTGTGGCCGACAGGGTCCATGATTGTTTCTTTTGAAAAATGTTTACCACCTAAGCCTACATTGTGGAATGCAATAAAGAATTGAGTATTGGGTATTAAATAAACCATGGAAATTGTAAAATTAAACATGAAACGCCTAATGAAAACACAGAACTTGCTAAGTCACCCCGACACAACGGAGAAATGATTGATCTTCGATACCATAGAGTTATAGACTCATACCCATAGACCAAAACAAATGAACAACTAATAACAACCTGTCACCACAGTCGGCACATGATCATGATAAATTCAATGGGCTTCTGTTAGATGAACCGTTACTATGCAATGCAGTATTGATAGTCGATACATCTTGCGTATTACTGCTTGGTCATAATGTCCATAGATGATAACGGCAACTCAATATGGTCTGACAGACGACGGGTTCGAACCAGTCTACATACCTCGTAGACAAGAATAACGGGCCTTATTTGTGATGGCTGTATGGTTAGGTCTAGGTAAACACTAAACTGCTACAGCCAAATTAAGGCCAAGTCCTGAAGCAGACTGATGATGGTGATAAAACATAGGCCACTGAGAGACAGATCGACAGGGACGAATTGATATTGGTAGTAGCGATCATTGTTCTAAGTCTAGGAGACTGATGGTTTTGGATGGCTTTTATAAATGGTAGTTGGCGCACAATATTGTCTGTCGTAATGTCAGACAAGAATGTGAGCTGAGCTTTGCATGAAGCAGTTGGTTTGTTTTAATTATCTGGGATGCAGTACCGTAGCGACAGTTGTTCAGATGCCTGAGTAGTATCATCCACAGAAAGATTGTCAATTACTTCTAAGTCAGTTTGTAAATTGTGAACCTTTTATCCATTAGCAACAACTGTTATGTGATCTTAATTAATGACAAGTTTACGGTGATTAGTCTTGTTAAAGATGCAGGTGCAAACGGTATCTAAGCAGTAAGATAAGCACAGTTTATACTCTGTCGACCCGAATACGGTTACGAAATGGGAGCAGTTTTACAAAACGTTATGTTGTTATCTTTTGTTATTTTTGTGATTTATTATATTTACATAGCGTGTTTTATGGTCATTGTAAAACTACTGTTCGTGCATGCCTTTGTGGATGCAAGTTTGGTTACGTTTGCCGAGAGTGAAATGGTTAAAAGAAAATTTTACAGTCTACAGTGCATTTTTTTTTCTCTTTGATTTTTTATGCGATGTGAAATGTAGGTCTGTCTAGGAGAATGCAACTTCTGCTAATAGTAGATTATGCACCGAGGGGCTAAAGTTGTGTCTTATGTCACGGGCGTCATATTGAATCTCGAGCGCAATGAAGGATTCGGGATTTAACTCCCGAGCGCAGGGAGGGAGTTAAGAGTTTAACTCACGAGCGAAGCGAGGGAGTTAATACAAGAATCCTGAATGCAGCGAGGGATTCAAGCTAGCCCAAGGCAAAGACACCTTTAACCCCGAGGAGGATACTCTACTTTTTACACCTACTGTGAGAAAATAATAGCCATAGTACGAAAAACAACGTATTTATTAAATAAACAAACAGTAAGAATAACATATTTAGAACTAGTTAGTTATATGTACTTACATATTAATTGAAGTTAATGATAACATTTGAGACAGATTTTGTAGGAAATCGAGAATATCATCCACGCGTAGTAAGGGTATCGAGAATAGCTTTCCTCTTTCTGGTACCAAAGGGTGTTTGTTAGTACTATACTGCCAATTTACCTGAGCATGTGAGATTCCAAATTCAAATCACATTATTGACCAGCGGGTCATAATGAAATCCAGTACAACATTATTGACCGGCTGTACCCCCGGCCACTAATGACTTACTTTAGGTTAAGGTTGCTTGACATATAATTTGACATTTTCGAACAGGTGGTGTGAAAATATCTTTATTAGCTTGTCTTGGTCACTAGTTCGCTACGTATTATAACAAAATTAAAGTCATCTACACGAGAAGAAGAAGCTTAATAACAGCGATAAAGATTATTTTGGCGGTAGAATCAAGAATGACATTTACCGGGCCCCCGCATACATTTGTCTGTGGAAATTACATCAAGATGGCAGCGTTACTCTCCATTACGCAGCACGACACATAATAATAATATATTATGTGATGGATGGGAACTGGGAATTTTGGAACAAAGACATGGCACCTCAATACCTTACCTACGTAGGTTGTGTACATCGTTATAGAACAGGCAGTAAATAAACGCCAACATAGCTTAGAAAACTGAACCCTTGACATTAACTTTTAGTTAAAATAATTCATAATCTGTGGCGCGGTGCAACCCGACCAACCGTCCAAATGAGTTTCATGCTCCATTTAATATAACGAATATACCTTGTCGATAGCTATTAAGTTTCATTCATTAATGATATGGAAATATTTAATGTCTCCATTACGTCTGCTACTAACTTGAATATCCCGTAAATTAGTAGGCCAAGACGTTTCGGTGATAGACGCCCACTTAGCATTTAGTCCTTCATTAGCATTTACGTCAGTTTATAAATCAGCTTCTCTAATTAAGAAATTTTCGTCTTTGAAATTTTCGAATCACGAATGTAGCTTTATGGAAAAAGTCTAGCGTCTATAATACCTTTATAATTATACTATTTTATCGAAGCACCAATATAAAATTTGAATTCAAGTACCTACATAGCATTTTTTGATCATGGAAAAAGCTCCTTATTTCTAAATTTGAACCATCAAAACGTCGTGCAACTAACTAACCCTAAACTGCAGCAGTGTACAATTCGGCCCGTTCGTGCGATTATATCTAACACTATAAGCTTAGGAATGCGTCTGCAGGCAACACTGACTTATCTTAACATTAGCACGCATGATTTCGCTTACAAATAGCCGTGATAGACTAAATGTCTATGTTCACTGAAACTAAGCCAGAACCAAATGTTATTGCATCGTCGGAATTTCAACTCTGCACGCTGATACGAGCGTTTAAAATCCATCAAAAAGCATTTTAGTTAGGTGTTACTGAAATCAGGCATAAAATATTCTAAATAGTAACACGCCATTTAGAGCTAGGTAAATCTTTACTAAAACTGACACATTCTACAAAAATCGCTACTGGCATCGTAGAAAAAATTATACCTAAAGTAAAGTTATAAGAAGAGCAAGTATGCGGGAATGCGTACCGTCTACGCATATGTATAAGGCCGTCACTTCTAAGGGAATTCGTGTGGACCTACGTGATGTGCGTGGACAAATGCGATGCCTCGGAGGAAGCACAATGAAGAGGTAAAGAAGGCTCACTCACTCCCAAGGTCTCCTCTATAAAATGAGTAAGTGTCTACGTACAACGGAGGCTATGTAGATGTTGTAAAAGTTTTGCAGTTTCGGTTGGTTTATTGCGGCCCTATTTTACAGGCGTCAATCATTGCTTGGACCTTTCGAAAATGTGATCTTATGTGAGAGCCTCAACCTTTGCTTGGACCTTTCTGAAAAGTATTCTTATGTTAGGCCAATACAGAATAAGCCATTTAGCTAAACCTTTTGCTGTCTTTCCTCCAACCATTTCAGTTATGTCATGTTCTTTTGATATGATATTTATGCTGGGGTCTGACGGTTTACTGCAATACAAGCACGATGTTGAGTTCTTCAAAGATGAAACGGCTACCACCAATTCTTAATACACGAGGGCTTAGTTAGACGATGTGATGTTCTATAAGTCCATAAGCGATGATTAAAATAAGGAAAATTGCTTCCGAAAAGCTTCTAATGCCCATGGAAATTCGTTGTAAAGATATGAGACACTGGCTAGAAGCACTGTGTGCTCTCAAGCAACTTTTTTTGTGACTCAATGCGTGGCTTCGCAAGTATAATGTAAACCTTCTCTACATCTCTGCTTTGTCTACGGCATGCCCTAATGCCGTTCTTCACACCACAGATACGGCCATCGGTGTTTTTGGGAGCTCTAAGATTTTATCTTTGCGTTTTTATTGTCACGACGCGAAGTCTCGTAGTGCGTGACCTACGCGGTCGCGGTCGATAGACTGATAACTTTGTGTTGTGTTCGGTGTTTGTATAGAGAAAGCAGGAGTTTATATGTGTTCTGAACTTCGAGTAATAACATTAAAGACCGAAATCTAAAAGATGAGACGGACTTCTTAGATCCCGTGTAATATCTGGGACAATGGTCTATACCAAAAATCCAGTATTCGTTGTAACGAATTTGAAGCCAAATCAAAAAAACTCTTTGAAAACTTCAATTTAACAGAGCATTTCATTCAACATGTTGCTGGATGGAATTAATGGACAAACCCAAAGACGTAAGCTATATCACAGCTACAACACCAAAACTTATAATCCCAGCAGATCTTTACCAAAACAGTAATTATATAATACAGCAATATCCCGCCGAAAATTTAACAAAATTAAAGGCTTTTTAGCGCAAAAAGTAACAGAACAACAACTCAAGCACACTGAACGTATAATTAAACCTTTCGAACTTTAGTTTCACGATAATCAATCTTTGTTTCGCGCCAAACTTAACCCTTTCCCCGCCAGATATGGGCAATTTTGACCGGCATGCGGCATCCCGACTGGATTGTCTAATTATAAAAGAATTCGCTTATGCGTCATCCTTTATTTATCTGGCGAGAATCTGGATCCGACCACTGGCAAGCAAAAAGAAACGAGTTAGCTTATTATTAAAGGCGTGCGAGTGCATTCCAAGTTTGCAGTTTACCGAATAGGCTATCGTTTTATGGATATCGTGTGAAATGAGGAAGTCTCTATGGAGCGAATGAATAGCAATTGTAGACGAAAAGATAGAATCGTAATTTTATACTAAGGATTGTGCCTAGAGGTAATAAACATTTAAACATAGCTACATTATTATTTCATGAGTCTTACGGGAAATTACAGATATAAATGTGACTTCGGAAGATGCAATACTGACCACAACGGGTTTATCTCCTTATTTGCATATAATTGACCTTCTGAATATTGAACCTACTTACTTTATATCGAAGAAAATTTGCCCTTAAACAGTCTTGTGCGGTAACATTTTACAACGACCCATCACACATCTGCCAATTTAATTGTCTCCGTATATAGTTTAAGTGGTTATAAAGTCTTTAAAATAATCGAAAAGACAAGTCCTACCACATCCACGACGATATTAACCCACATTACAAGCTAACCATTCACCTGCAAGCCGCCAGATGACCACAAAGTTTTATGCCCGCGTGAAACACTCCAACACGGGTATTCACATAAAGAACAACTTCCATCGCTGTTCTGACATTATAAGCTCCAATTAACTTGTAACAAAGAGAGCAATGGACATAAATCCCCGCCGTTGGTCGGTCAACGTGTGAAGGCAGGGCTATAAATGCAACTTAATCTTCGACATATTTATTGTGCACTAAATATAAAGTGGGAAATCTAAGATGGCTGCCAAGGCGCCGGTCTGCAATATTATTTCTTTAGGGCAAACCTCCACGGCGGAATATTGCATCGCTTTTCATTTCGCTTACTTAGACATCAACCAATTTAAATATTGTCTTAAATAGGTAATATGAAAGTCTGGCTGCAAACACATTGACAGCGGCTAATTTATACGTCAAAAGGTATAAGTAAGTAAATTGAGACATCATAACCTGCTTCGTTATCATTAAGCACGAGGCACAGACACCTCGGCACGTTCGACTTTTGAGTTTAATGGGTCTGTGGGACCATAAAGTCATTAAGATAAAATGTAACTCATACGCCTCATTAAGGAGCTTGGAATTAACTTGCGGGTTCTTAGCTTTGTATGGAGTAAACACCATCATCATTCTCCTGCCCTTATCCTAATTTATATGAAGGTCGGCGAAGCATTTCGTTTACTTCCATACGAGTACTTTTCTATTGCTCGTCATCTCAGCAGTCACGTCAGTCTAGCCATAATCCTTAACACTGTCTATTCATAATTTCATTTGAACTTAGAGGAAGACCAAATAAATTATGGTAAGTTTTGAGTATAAATGCAGATGCTATGAGAGTAGTTTCATTAACATCTAGGTTCTTTTATACTTACTTAAGACTTTCCTGACATAGCTTTGTATGGAATAAAGCACTTAATACTGCGTAAATTTGCCGTCCTATAAATCCATATCGTTGTCAAGCCGTCGCGAGGAGCCGCCAACGCCTCGCTGTTGACTCGGGATTATTTTATGAAGTCCGAATCCATGACTCACTGATTCACGCGGCAAAAGCAGGGTTAAATCGAAAATTGTTTTAATTTTATTACTACATTTTAATATGGGATTCTTCTTCTTAGCGTGTGGATAAATATAATACGATTTAATTATAATATTGAAACATCCCATAAGTTTAGTTTTAGAAGATTTAAGTCTGTTAGTTTGACTTTCTCATTCGAGTAATATGATAAGTAGGTAGTTTCGACTTTCATGACGTGAAAATACTTACATTAACGAAATTAATTTCACCTAATTCTCTCGTTATATTACTTAGAGTGCTTTTAGGAGATTTGTGACTGAATCTAATGCTTGTAATTTTATTACTCTGGCTTACAAAGTGCGTAGTGTACTCACATAACAAGTCATTTTAATGTTCCCAGACGAGTAACTTCTAGATTAAATGAAACCATAAAGTAATGTTAGACTCTAGCCTACAAAAGCAAAAGTAAACCATTCAGCCTTATAGCTCTTTCAAGGATCTAAGAGATCGAATTAAGTTGACAACAACCTTGGGGGTGAGAATTTGGGTAATACTGTAATTTTACTTTGACAATACATTAAAAGACACCTTTATTACATACATAGGTACATAACCTCAAGTGGTTTTTCGTGAGGGTAGGCGGAAACCACATAACACCACCTGCTAAGATGAGATGAGTAGATGTAGGGACATCTACATAATGCGTCGTCCACATCCATGCATCTGGTCATACACGCACGCTGGTTGCGAGTGTTACGCACATTGTATGCCCTTTCTGAAGAATTTCACCAAAAAGGTCAGTATTTGTTTATCTATACATATATACTCAATCACTTGGTTTATTTCAAAGGTAAAATAATTTTCCAAGGACTGTGTCGATTAATAAGACTACATTAATTTGTAGATGACGGTATCACTTTCTATCTCCCCCACGCGCCAAAACATCTTTGGCCACCTATACTTAGTTCATTATCCTTCCAATGCATTACCCATATGGCCATATATTATAATAACACCATAAACAAGTAACACAGGGTCAGTGTTGTGCTTGCCGGAAAGAGGAATCGTCCGGAACGGTAGCCGCGTTCGGTCACAGGCGGTCGGTTCTTCCGGTCGCGGAAACACACTTGTTCTTACATTGATGGTTTATTCAAACTGCTAATTTGTAGGCCTAGTGGTTATCGGAATCGATTAGTTTGTTAATAGATTCGATTTTAACTTGATCGATAGTGTGGTTTACTTTTTTGTACTGTGTTTTCACTAGGGATATGTAAGCGTTGTGGCAAAGTGGCGTTATCTTAAGATTTTGTTTTTTTTTTTTAAAGGTTCGTGATTTTTTGCAGGTCAATATTTTTATTGAGCTAAAGCTATATCCTCATGGATACTCTACGTCCGGGGAAGCGGTTGGTTTTGTCGGACTCTAACCATCACATTTACATTTTACCTAAAACTATTACACCACAAACTATGAGTAATAAGTTAATAACAGTATAAATAGTGTATTTAATTATGATCTTCATACTATAATTTTTCCAAATGACTCAATGCTATAAATTGAAAATAATAAATAAATAATCGTGGTACACAAACAGGTTACCAATTAGAAAATAACATATCAAGTAAATAAATGGAATAGCTCTGTTTACTGCGGTTAAGAACAATGCCATAGGCAATAACTACATATTACCATATGTAGTTATTGCCTATGGCATTGTTCAATATTTTTTTAATCTGTCCATACTTTGTTTGTCTGTATGACTAATGACTGTTCCATACACCTATACTCGGCAAATCTACCTACCTACTTACTCATACACAAAGCCCGATATTGGACTGAATGTGGACATCGATCGACACAAATTACTTTGATGTCTATGCATCACAGTAATTAATTAGTAATCCATTAGCAGATGCCCGTGTTTCCAATGTGTGCATATTGCATTACCTAGATATGCAGAAGTCATGCCAACAACTATAAAACTAAATGATAACTAGGAACCCGCCCCTGCCTCGCACGACCACCAATCGGAATCAAAATATCTTTTCAAGCTGCTTTTTTTATCTTTACCATACAAATTCACAAAATTTCATTGATATCGGTTGGGCGGTTGCAGAGATTAGCGTGTACAAACATACAGGTGACCGTAAGTTTTGTACAAAACAATAAAATAAAACAACAAATCTTAGACTATCACGAAATTACCGCGCTGGCAACACTGACCGTTAATTCAAAGTAGCACTGCTGTCCTTTCTTTATTTTATCTTTGATTTTGCAGTACTTTGGCCTTTATTGTCGTCGCCATAAGGTATATGTCAGAGGTGAAATAAGTGTGGAAGGACTGTAGGTTACGACAACTTTTATTGCCCTGTTCCACGCACTATCGGAAAAGGTGTAGGTATACTAGGCCCGAGGGGACAATAACATCACTATGAGACCTCACTCGATTACTGGGCCGAACTCGATTACTCGAGACCGTTTGATGACTTCATTGTGTCGATTATTATTATTTTCTTACAAAAACCTTTCTGTAATAGTCGCCGTCGGTGCGAGATCGCGCGGGTGGTCCATGTAATTACAACCAAGTTTCTATATGCCCTTTCTCTTTCACACCTACGACGATAGCGCACTAAATGCGCTTTGTACTACTTTAACTCACATGGTAATCGCTCTAATCCGTCTTTCGTGAGATATGCAAACAATGGGTACCGATATTGTGTCAACTAATATAAATTATTACACGAGAAAGTATTCTTAGATGATAAAATGAATTCTTGTCTTAATAGGTAGGTACATTGATTAAAAAAAACCACTTGAAATGAAAATATCAGCGGTCTTTGTTTACTCTTATAATCTTTAATACCCTCGGGTTAACGGAGAAAGTTCAATAAAACCGTTGATAGTGTCTTACAAGTTGATACACATACCTTTTGAATGACCTCACATTAAAAAGTCGTTGGGCCATCGACATTTCTCCTTCAACTTTCGAATAAAAACTCTAGACTCAAACTCCTTGCACTTCAAGATTCTTTTGGCTCTTTAATGTAATTTTCTGGACTATTGAAAAATTATCCATGGTAATGGTTTTGAAAAAAGAAATGGCGCTGTTAGATCGAACTATGGGCACCGAGGCGGTATGGTCCAAGATCTAAGCTTGCCCAAATAAGGCAAAGAAAAAAAACTATGGCCACACGCCAATTGAATCATGCCACACTATACTCGTAGTGTTGTATCAATGGTACCTGAATGGTCATTTGACATTTGTCCAAGTGTCCGCCCTGTGGTTCGTGCTTCGTCGGTAATTTCCGACCTAATGTATCCTACGCAGGTGGTCGGCCGGCATCCCGTCTCTAATTATGTAGTTTTCACAAATAAACAGCGTCCAAGGTACCTATTTGGAAATTATATCATTCCATTATAGATAATCGGTTTGGGTCACTATCGATTACAGATAATAATCGATAGTGTAGTGACCGCAGATGCCAAACCGTGATGACACCATGAATGAACAATGGTGTCCGTGATAGGATTTAGAATGATAAAAGCTGTGTTTTTCATTGTTCTTAAGTTTGAGTGTGCAAGTGAAGATGGTTTAGTCTTATCTGATACATACAAGTAATCTGTAAGTTTACAGATTTTCATTCACCGAAGCCAGTGATAATATAGAAATACGCACATGAATACGAAAAATCAGAGGTTTCAGTTCAAACTCGAGACCCATGACTTGACAGTTCGAATGTCACACCACTAGACTAGCACTGCAATAGAAGTATAAATGTGTCACTGCTTTGGCTCATTATCTCAAGACACTCGTATTTAACAAGGTTTTTGCAATCGGGCGTATCCGAGTTTCCATTTCAAAATTTTCCGGGTTATGGTCGCAATCGAATTCAAAATATAATTTTATTGAGCATAATCAAAGACTTCTTGTTTGCTTGAAAGCTGTTTAACTAAGCACGCTTTCCTTTTGAATGCGATCTGTTCAATTAAAGTTAGTATGTACAGCGCTGGTTTGGATAGGGCTGGCAATTTAAGATGGCGACCGAAAACGGCATGTCATTCAAAAACTGTCAGAAATAAAGTAAGAATAAGAATACTGACAGGTTCAAAATGGCCTTCATTGTCTAATTAGGCTAAATCAGCCATTTTAGACTCCCAGTCATTAAACGCCGTTATTGGTAAAAAAATGGTCACCCAGACGTTTGAGTGGCTAACCACTCGTACTAATTATACTACAGCCGCAGACAGGGCCAAATGCAGAAGTTGATATTTTTATTCCGAAAGATACCTTATTTTTACTGTAATTAGTTCTATGATAACTGAAAAGTATTTCTGTATAGGCACACAGAAATACTTTTCAGTTATCTTCAGGAAAAAGCTTACAATCAGAGGTTAGGTTTTCATCGAAGTCAGTTCTATGAAATTATGTAGGTTTTGTTGTTATAAGGACCTACTCATTGATTTCAATATTAGTGTTGTTTGCTATTGTTAACATCCGAATTTATAATTGGGAAACCAATCCAATTAATTAATTGGGAATCCCCAATTAAAAACGTCACCAACAATGCCGATTTTGCATTTAACAAATTATATCAGTCAATATTCACAGCAGACCGCTGTTCAGTACCTAAACAAAAAAAAAGCATAACTTTTTCTGAAATAAAATTCTAAGTGGCAACCCTGGTTTTGAGGGGTTGCTGCGAAAATATTAACGCTTAGAGAGGCTGAGTGGCATGAAATGAAATGATTACCCCACTTAGCAGAGGCGATAAGAGTGCCCTCTACCGCTGCCCGACATTTTATTTAGAATTCTGCATAATTTTCCTCTGCGGTTATTTTTTCTTTTAGACTGTGGGATTTATCTTTAGCTTTATAACTTTTTCCATATTTATCTTTAGTGTTGCTACCTATATGAAAAAAGCAAACAGTTTTACTTTTAAATTAAGTGTGGCGTAGACGATACGTAAACGTCACATAAGTATGTCAAACATATTCTGTTAACTGAGTGTAAATAAATGGTAATAAAACACCTATTTATTACTCAATAAACGCGACGATATTACGCAATAATATTACGTTTGTAATAAGAGAAGGCATAACGCGACTAATTACAACGATTTTTACTTCAACTACAATAATTAAGATTTTAAATTAATTGTCTGTTTTTGCAGTATATTCGTACGAATTGCCATTTCGTTGGCATGCCACGTAAAAGGTATTAACATCGCGTGCAAGCCGCTATAAACTTGTCATAAAGATTAGCTGGAAAAATGTTGCCAGAATTAGAAACAAAACAAGATGTTATAATAAACTTTATGGTACCTCTAAATTTATCTAAAAGCATTGACTTATATATTACTGCGTAAGGACTGGGCGGACGGCATGTTAAAATGACGCCACAAACGTGGTCCTAATAAGGTCTTTCCTAAGCCGAAGTGAACTAGTCCACGATCGGCTCTCTTCGGGTGCGGTCGTAAATTTTATTAAAAGCTTTATTTGTGTTCTTTATACCTCGAAAATGCCACGCCGCTTAAACAAGGTTACGTTAACGAGCAGACTACACCAATTCTCTGTATGGCGAACGCGTCGAGCAAATGTTCGGACGACCGTATCTTTAGTTTTTATATCAATGTCTAAAAGAGTTTCTTTTAACCGCAGATATTGAAAGTGATGCAAATAGGTTTTTTACAAACACTTACACGACTTTTTTTAACTTTGTGGGGCTGGTATTAAGTGGAAAGTGAATTTGATTCGGTTTTCACTCGTTCAAGATCATTTATTCGTGAAAACGCGAAACAGAAGAGTTTATAAAGAAATGCCAACTATTAAACAAATTGTTAGTAACCAACAAACAACTTCCGAGGTTTATTTTACCTTTTTTTTTTTTTTTTTGGGGGGTGGGAAATCATCAAATAACCCCTCCCGCTCTTGGGCAGAGCGAAAGGGAGTGTCAGACTTCTACTGACTAAAAACCACCCATGTTCCTTCTTAGCCCTTCATGTCGAGGCCGCGGTATCCCTTGCGAACAACCCGCAGCCTCGACAGGCAGGTTTATTTTACCTTAATCAATAAATACACCATTAAGAAAATGCAAAATATTTTTACGATCTTATTCAAATAATGTGTTTATTTTGACAGAAATCGTTTCGTGGTAAAGTGTGCCATCATGAGTCGCGGTTGCCATATAAAAAAACGTATGTTTTCAGCCTTTTTGGTTGTTCTGTCGCCAATGCCACATGTTTAAAAAAAATGTTTGTATATTTTCGGAGTCGCTTTGTAAGTGCCGCTTGTGAAATAATAAAAATGTCGTAAAATTTGGGAGCACCCGAGATTCTTATCAATGGTTGGACGGATCGGGAATAATAACGAGACGGAATGTTGCCAGTTCACATTACAAGCAAATTGAATTGTTGTTATTTATTGGGTCGATCAATAAATTTTATGTTATTGCCTTTGTGATACAATTATATTATTATTGTCAAATTGCCTACTTGTTGCTGGGTTTGCTTCCTAAATAAATAAATTGGTTTGCGTCTTTTGGTTTACATTATTCCTGAGATAAAGGGAATCTATTTCAGATGAAAATGTATTTAATTAATGACGGGGAAAATGCCGCAAGGGTATTTTTCAGTCAGTATGTGTTTGGCTATAGAGCCTACTCTATAGCCAAACACATACTAGGACGATATGGTTAGACAGGAAGGTATCTGCTGAGATGGTGAGTAACGGAAGTATTGAATAAGAAGACATGCTGCGTCGACTGGGGGCAGGAGAAAGATAAGAAACAATTATTGTCAGTAGATAAACGATATTGTTAAAATTCTGATAGTTAATTAGACGCTTTATGATGCATTTGTACTGAGTCATATTACGAGCGTGTGTTGTGGTTGTATCGAACATTGACTGACTGTCAGTGACAGCCATACTGTCAGCGTTTGGTTCGACATGCAACATCTTAATGAGCATTAACACGTTTTACGCCATTTTTTTTACCAGCTGCGTATTTATAAAATACAATATTGACAAAAAAATATTTATTACAAACGGTAGGTATTAAAGCTTAAATTCAATTTGTTGCAATTAACAATGAATCAATTTGATATTTAATATCTCGGTGTTCTCGTCAACATCCAAATCGACCTATAAAGTGGTAACTTCAGCGTTTTTCTTCGTACCTAACTTCATTTTTTTAATTTTAAACAGAAAATCAATACATTTATGCAAAAAAGCAGTGCTATTTCGAACTATAAATAAACATTTGATTCATGTATGATCTTCACATTTAAGTATCCTTCGTGTTATTGGCTACTATCTAATTAATACATAACTTATCTTGTAATATTTATGTCACGCGAATAACTAAACTGAACGTGCTGTATCCAATAAAAAAAGACTAACCTTTGCATTATTATTAGAGTTATGTCAATTTCATAATGATTCAATATTCACAATGCCCTTCTACTTCGATTATTATCTGGTGTTTTGATTTTGCATAATACAACTTTAATTTTATACATTTATTTTGATTAACCAAAAAGATAAGATAAATGTATAAAATTGTAAAATTAAATGTATAAAAGTGTTGTAAAATTAAAGTTTGCAAAATATATTACAAAATAGTGGTTATATCTACATTTATAAGTGCAACAATTAATGGCAGGCTAACAACACAATGACATATAAAATTTGTTAGGTACTTATATTATATATTAAAACAATATTTCATTGCTAATACCTAATAAAAACTATTAAACAACTGACTAACTTATTATTCAATAACCAGCAAACTCTGATTGGACCTATGAAAATGATTGTTGTCCCCGTATTAAAATGATCGTGTACCTATCTTAAGGGTCCTCTCTCGAAAAAGCTTAAAAACAGCGTGCAGATGAAGCGGTTTTTCACCGGCACTTACAGAGAAATTACATCTGAGAATTTTTTTTTGTAATATACATGATATGACACGTAATTTGGTTTAGCCACAATTTTTGTATCGGTATCACATAATAAGAAAAAAAATCCACAAAATCACCTCCAAATCGTTGAATGGAACCATTTTACTCCTTCATTTTTTAACAAAATAATATAAAAAAAATATCTACTGCTTTGAAATACAAAGGAAAATAATTTGGTTTTCTTACTTTTTAAAAACATGTATTATTTTAATTATAATAAATGAAAAACGCGTCCGTTTAGAGTCCGTATCTACGACCGAGAGAGGTAGTTTGTATGCACAAGGTCATTGGCGTGAATACAAGCCTTAAAAGACAAAAGTTTCATTCTTGTTGAATTTATTCTTGGCAAAACATTAGTACATTATGGTATAAGTGTGTAACGTTGGTGATTACCGCTGAGGCGTCATTGAGATCCGAGCCGTTAGGTGAGGGTCTTAAGAGAGCCGAGGACGGTTATCATCAATACACATGTGTATCATACGACGTTTTTCAACACACTTGTGAAGAAAAAAACAATCATTTTCAAACGTATTTAAAAGATGAAATTATCTATTTAAATTTGAAGTTGCATGAAATGAGCAAGAAATAGGTACATTAATTTATTTGTAGTATTGAACACAATCTTTTTAGTACCTATCGAAACTTTTCCTACCTATCGAACAAAGCAACTCAACCAAAAAAATTAAAAAAAAACCTATAACTCACTTGTGAATAATGGTAATGAAAAATTCACAGTTTGATTACAGGTGTCATTATATGCCTAATTGCGGTGAAATTAGAGCCACTTTATGAGCACGTGTGTTGAAAAAGTTATTTATTATAATTACAGAAGAGTGAGTTTCACGACAAAGCATGTTAATAATTATTAATTATAGGTCCCTATCGTTACCAGTGGTACAGAGACCGGCAAAATTACTCATAACATAACTCATTGTTTATTACACAGATTTCTTCTGCGTGTCTGAATGGGACCAATGCACAATGATATTATGTTGGAGGTTCCTTTTTTAAAAATCACTTGACATGTGCGTATTTCTACTCTATCGTAAAATGGAATAGCGTATTGTTTGAAGTATTCCTCGCCAGCCAGACATCAGTACGATGTTAGTGCTTGTCCGCAAATTATTATTCTTATAGATGCAAAAATGTATGTGCTTTGTTGCTTGTTGGGCGTTCGGTTACACTGCGGGGCCGCTTCTATGTGTCATTTACACATGTCAGGATTCCGTAGGTTTTTCTCTACAAACCGACTTTTACTTCACTTGGTGGAAGTAAGTTTGAAAAAGAATACATTGATATTTATACATAATTTGCCCGCCGTCTTACTCTCATGCGGGGTTTTTCCGAGACAAAAACTAGGTAGCCTTTTTCTAAAGGCATTGAACTAAGAAAAAAACATTATCTGTTGGTAAGTGAAAGAAGGACAAGCCAACTATTAAAAAAAAAACATAAATTAGGAGTGCATTTTACTTTACTTATAATATCATAGCATAAAGTAAGTAAAAGTTAATCACGCACCAAAAAGCCATTATTCAATTCATAGATACAGTAAAACATACACCTATTACTTTTCTATAATGTATGTAACTATGTACATCCAAAGCTGAATGTAAAATGTGAATTCACTGAATGCTAACCTAAGAAATGCGGATCCGTCTACATTACTAGACTTACTACCATAGTATAGAATACATTTTACTATCCATTGTTCAACAACTACTGTTCGCCGGCGCAGAAATGCAAAACCCGAGCCGTAATTTACATTTTATGCTTGAAAACATTATGCGCTTGTTACGGAGAATACGTAGGGCCACATCATCATCATTGTGTAAAAAACTAAAAACCGTAATGAAAACGCAAACTTTAGAGAGGCTGTATATCTCAGCATAGACAATGCACAATAATATGACAGCAAACTATTTTGACAGCCCGCCAAAATTAGATTTCGAAACATTACTGTCAAATAAAATACAGAACAACTACAAAAAAAGCCAATGTTGCCCTTTTATTTTTGCAAAAATAAATGAATAGGTTTTAAATCAGAGCCTTATTTTCCCGAGCGCGTATTAAATGTTGTCCGAGGGAAAATGGTTACATGGCGGTCGTAAAGTGACTGGCAACCCGTCATTACTTGATGCATTATTGCAAACTTAAATTACGACGCACGCGGCACGCCTTGCTTGCACTTCAATGTTTTTGCGCTTATAAACTTGAAGGCAGATGGTGAAACCTACATTTTAAACACTTAGAGAATATAATTAATAATGTCAATTCATTAATTAATGAGAAACTCCTAGATGTAGTTAATTATAATCTTATGTTATCGAGAAAATAGGTATGCTAGTTTTTGATCATTAAAAATAATGATTTGTTTTTAGGTAGGGCTTATCATACTTTTTTTGATAAAATAATTTCGCTATGATTTTTATTTACTAATGAATGTATGATTAGATATTTTTAATTAAGTACCTATTTGAAGATCTACTCGTAATTAGATTATTAGCAAAAATCCGCCAAAAACAATATTAATGACTAGTGTTAATTAATATTGGAGTATTCTGTCATTATTTTTTACTCATTATTTATTTATTAAATTATATAATCAGTAAGTAATCAAAAATGATTATTTCGATTTTAAAACATGATAGGCCTACTTTTGCTTATTAACTACTATTTTTATTATTGTTACTACCATAATTTTCTAGTAGGTTCCTACACTAAAAAGCCATAACATTATTTAAACGAAAGCAGAATTTGCATGACTAAAAGGTGTTAATTATATCTGTAGTGCGTTATGCTATTCATAAGGTAATAAATAGTTGTGTGTGCCCGCATCCGGCCGTAAACCGAGTTATAACTATTGTCGCCCTTCCATTGAATAAAATTGTTGAATAAATGTCACACAACATACAAATAAACAACAATAAACATAACAGCGTGAGACTTGAGATTAAGATCTAAGCTCAGTGATAATTAATTTTGACAGAATAAGTAAATTATCGCTTCTTGTGGTCAATTACTGAACCCTAACAAAACTATTATAGACTGAACTGAATTTAATGATCGCACCTGAACCTCTTTCTTGTTTACAAATAAAAAAAACCAAAAACAAACTTTTTCCTAAAGCATAGACAAACGTCAGACAGTCTCATTTAATTTACGATCTAATCACAACGGTTACGAGGTCATTATACGATATTTTAACTTCTAACTCACGAACACGTTAGTCAGAAAAGGGATATGTCTTTTGACGAGGTCGTTATCGTAGCTAAATGTGTAACAAAATGTCCCTTTAGGCAGTCACACGTTGCCTCCAAACTGGGCGTTAAGGTGAAACTGCACTTAACATAGATAAATTCCCTTGATAATCTGTGAATGAAGAAGTTCGAGTTTGACAGGTGCTGATTTTGCCGCGTTAACTTAAACGAGGGTAGGAAAAAGTAGTGAAGGATAATGGAACGTTCGAAAATACTAAGTTTCGTTTGCCAACATGGTGTATGTTTTAAGAAATGTAAAGCAGTAATGTTTTAAGTAAGTTAGTACTTCAATAAACAATTCATTGAGTGAATTTAACGCCAACTATAATCTAAGGCCCGGGCCCCACCAAAGCGGAGACGAGCGGAGCGGAGAGGAGATGTGCGAAAACCGACCAATCACATTAAAATTAAAATTTACATCTGGTGTTTTACCCTTTATGTGATTGGCCAAATTTGGCACATCTCTCCGCTCTGCTCGTCTCCGCTTTGGTGGAAACCGGGCCTAAGACTAAGCTCAACACGCAATAAATGTCAAAAATAGAAAACAAAGTTATAAACTTTACAGCACTCTGAATATTTACCCACCTCTCGACAATAAACTACAGAATATACAGGACAAATAATCTACAATAGACACTTACGCGAAGTCGACAAACTTACAAACTTAATAATTATTCAAAATGTCTACTTGAAAGTCATAGATCTTAAATTCTTATGTCAATACGACTGTCAGATGTTCGCTCGGGCAATCCCGAACATGCAAATTGGAATAGTTCATAAGAAGTTCAACGTTCGCTATTTGAAATCGAGTTGAACGTTGCTGGAATCTCAACGACTTTTGAATAAAATGCAAGGTGACGATTAAACATTGCATTGAGGGAAATCAGGAAAAATTTAAAAATGGGGTTATTAGGAGCAAGGACTCTAAAAAGAATCTGGGAACAGAAAACATGACATTGAAAGTTTTTTATGCCGATTTTTTCTAATCGATTAGTGAAGACTGACAGAATAAAACATTTACAATGCAGTAAACCCAATGAAAATTTAATTTAGTGCTGATCACGACTAATCAGGATAAAACACAAAATTCGGAAACACCGATAGTTTTGAAAACTGTTCTAGCAATCTGCCAACACCAATATTCTTCACAAATATTCACAGGTACGACGTTAGCTAAATTTAAACCTCCCAGATGGCTAGACTTCCCTTAGTAACCGATGAACCATAAAAACTAAAATCTTGGTCAATGGTCGGTCTGGTTTAGATATTAGAAATATTATTCTTACGCCTAAATAATGCAGATATTCTAAATGAACTCGTTGAACTTTTAATATAAATTAAAAATGTTTAAAATATTAAATATCTGGTGGATTACGCGCGCATTATAGAAATTCTATGTGAGAGCTGCCGTCTGATCTTGGATTTAAAGAAAAACAATTTATTTGGTTGGTGTTCATAAAAAGGTCTTTAAAATAGACTACAGGAAGTTAGGTCTTCAGATAAACTAGAATAAACTGAAGTTTGTTAGACCATCAAAGAAATAACTGGATATGGATAGACATGCAGATTGCAGATACCTTGGGGATAATGAAACGGAATTATTAAATACAGTTCTAACTGGGAATTTCACTAAAAACAAAATGCTATGGAATTAATAAGATAATATGCACTAACTTAAAAGGAAACAAACAAAACGAACTTAAAAATAACGAAATAGAAGAGTCGGAAGAAATACTTGAAAATTCATTAAAAGAACAAGCGTGTGATATAAAGTCGCACTTGTCATAATTACACACCATAAGAACGTGTTTAACTAATTAATTACCTCTTATGCAGGTGATGGTAATCAACTATGCAGTCTAGCGATAAGAACTCATTTATATGCACTTGCTCATCTTCAGCGCGAAACATGATCGATCCGACGCCGAAGGTGCCTCAGACTTAATAACTCAATTTCATACAATATTCCACACAGGTACAACAGCTTTAAGCGCAGTAAACCCAGGGATTTTAATACGAAAACCTCCTTTAGCAAAACCTTCTTTGTTTGAAAAGGGAACATAGACAACACAGGTTTACCTTGCCCGTGGGAAATGGATTGGCGGGAAAAGTATCTAGTAATTAATTTACGATAATTGTATTCTAGTAACAAATTAGTTTCAATCTAGCTTTGTTAGTAAATAGTGTTCACTAGCTAAACGAAATATAATTAAGTAGTATTTTATCAGCCTGCTTAATGTTTCCTAAATATTGAGACCATTTCGCTATGCAGTTAAACAATTTCAGTCTACTATCTACGCCATATCACTCTCCAGCCATAGTACTTACTATAAACTACGTTCAACCTACGCAAACTCCGTACTATCGCAGTCAGGTAGTGCGAGGTCGATGCTATCTCCTCTATCTGGGTGAAGAGCCACTCCTGAAGCCATTGTCCCACCTGGACCACAAAGGTATATAGGTCGCCGCGTAGGACGCTTATAAAGTAGGACTTTTCATAATATTTGTTGAAAGAAATTGAATGTTGATGGAAAGCGTTTGGAACGAAAATGTTTTCTATTTCTGTAAGGTACCTACTGAAAGTAATGGAAAAGTGTACTTTGGGTAAATTAGGTTTTCTTTTCATTGAAATGTGTAATAAAAAGTTCAACAGTACTTTGATGAGAATTAATGTCTCTTAAAAAATATTGAACATTATTTTCATTTGGTTTTTACTATTTTTGGTTGATCTATTTCGGAAGGTTTAAAATGTGTATAATTTATAAACTTACATAATAAGAAACAAGTGGAATAGGATAGGACCAACCCGCACTGGGCCCGCATGGTAGATAGAGAGGAGTCCCGAGTCCCTGCAGTGGGAACATTATAGGCTGATGATGATGACGGTGAGAATAGGATAAGGGCAAGAAGATGATGATGAAAAATAAGCTTCCGTGTTTTGTCAAGCCGCTAGTTAAGACATAGGTATCTACATGAGGTATTTCCTCACACATATATTTTGCGGAGGAGTGCGGAGAATTTGCAAAAACATTACAGTGTCAAAACTTTCTCATTATCACCGGGTACTCTTGTTTAATTTCAGCATCCAAACTTTTCCTGTCTCCCCAAGAACAGCGAGTACCTCATAAGTACAAAAGCTCCTGCCACACGAGCCTAAATAGTTGGAACATGTCCATTACCACGTCATGTTTACTTAAGGGCCCCATGCGTTTGTTTTCAACCGATGTAAGCAGACGCCTACAGCGGCCAAGGAAAATATTATATTATTATCTGTTAACCGTGAACGTGAATCGTTCAGAAAGTACATAATATTTAGATTGAGTTAGCAAAATGGCTTTTAAACGTAGAGCTTTGATGTCAAAGTCGCTTGCAATCCAATTTCTGTCAAATTATAATGGTCACTGCAGTCGAAGTATCGAATGCATATGTATGAAGCCAAGTTCATACCTAACTTTGAAATTGGAATCGATGAATGACGTAAGTTTCACTCCAAAACAGGACGTCAGAAGTCCGGGGATGCTCTGTGACTCAGGGCGAATGACATCGATTAAACTGTTATGTAGTCAGAAAGTCAGAACATCTAAACAGCTTTCAAGAGCTGACAGTGTGATAACTGTTGTGAAATATTCCCACTGGAAGCTCTTGAACGCGGTTTAGTTGCGCTTTCTATTTAATTGGTGAAATAAGCCCTTGTCAACACTTTCCTTACTATTGCAGAGGTCGCTTAACCATATGAAAATAATTCACATACTGTAATAGCAAAGTTAGAGTTGCGGTGGATTTTGAGCGTCCTAACATAATAATCGAATAAGTTCTCCAAATGTCCACCATTGTGTACATGATCCATAACCAGTTAACTGAATTATAAGTACAGTAATATAATCCTAAACACACTCTACGTGGTTAGTTGATACTTTGGTCGTCGTCGTAACAGTTGGCGACATCCATCACGGTTCGCACAGTAACACACCATTACACACATGAACTTTACTCCTCAAGTTCTCAGTCGTCAGCAGACACACTTCACACTGTTTTCTACGGATTGATGACGAACTTGATGTAAGTTAAGAAACTTTGGTGAAGTGCTGCCTACAACCCGAATGAAAAGAATACCTATTAAAAAGTTATATTACAAATATGTACTACACTTAAAATATCGTCTAGATCTTAAGACGTATCTGTGTTCCCTGCTACATTTAACCCGTCTGCCTTCAACTCAAGACTGAACAAGCACGCTCGTTCTATCATAGACCTCTTCCATCCCTTTGCATCACGAAGTGATCGAGAACAGATAATATATTTAGCAAAAAAAAGTAGAACTAAAATTGTTGACAGTGGAACTAATAGAAGCTCATATAGACACTGATCAAAGTGATTACGAAGGCACAGTCTATTGCAGTTTTGAATTACAAAAGTTATTCATTAGACTCTACCTCTTGTTCATGTTTTAGGTTAAATCAAATAGATCACTCAAAAGCTCAGCGAAAATGGCACCTCTCTAATCCGCAAAATGTTTTTTTCTCATCTCAAGATTACCTTACCACCTGGTACATCACATTCAGCATAAGAGCTCTATAAACAACGCGATCTTTTTACCTGAAAATAAAGAAAAGATTCTTTCGTAAGTACACGTTTATAATCGCACAGTTGTAAAGACATGAAATCACTTAACTATTGTAGGTCGAGGGCTCTGAGGATTAAGGGCAAGATGGGTATTAACTTGTGTTATAAAATGAATGGACGACTCAATAAAACATTGTGCGTTGGAGCGGAAAATTGTGACAAGTGAAGAGCGCGTTTGTAAGGTTGGAGTACCGGGGCATAGAGAATATTGGACAGTCGAGTACAGGAGTTATGAGTTTTTTTCTAAATGTTTTCTTTGTAATTTCGGTTAAGTGCTCGTTTGTACTGACGCTAGCACACCAAGCTGCCCGAAACTGTCAGATGTTCCCAATCAGTATTGAACCTAACGCTTGAGCGATTAAGTTAAAAATCTTTTAAAGAATTTTGTCAGATTGTAGTACCTTGATATTTGAGTACCTACTGAGGTTTTTTTGTACGCCAAGTAGAACAATTTTTATCGAATTGTATCTTCAAAAATACTGTTTTGTATATGTATTAAAATGTCAGTAGACCTATAAGGAAAACCTCATATTCTACGTTACCCTAACTCATAAACAAGAAAAACTTCCTCATATAGCCCTCACGATTTTCTTACAATTATATCAAGAGACCACTTGGTTTTATATTACTTGATAACAATAAATATGTCTGTGTAAGCGGATCTTAAGATGAGCTCCATATTTTATGGGTTAATAAAATTTGAATTAATTCGTATTAATGTAGAACGATGTTGTAATCTTGAGGCGTGGGCGGGGCTGATAATTAAACAAGTAATTGATATTCGTTGATTAAGTTGGAATTTGTTGATTCATATTTGAGACAACAGTTCCGATTGATGCTTTTGATAAAAGTTGTTTAGTAGAGTCTGTTTCAGGTCCCGGTTGATAGGAATAGGCTCACTCCCTGTGACAACGGGATCAAAAAAGCGAAATGTGAGGAACTCATCTGCTTGAGAAATACAGTCATTACGTTATGTTTCTATTCAATGTATCCTTGAATATTTAACTCGCAAAATTAACCGCATAATCCTTCATTTATCAAGAATGTTAACTAACTAAACGTTGAATAGTAGCGAAAACAAAACGATTTATTACTTTACGCGTTCCCTCGTTTAGCAAGACTGCGGGAAAGATAAAATGAATAAAACATCTTCATTTACAATTCGTGAGCACCGCTGTCGGTGACTGTACACACGGCTACACATCAAGCTACACATTTCCAGTATAAGTTGGTCTCGTATTGTATAGAATTTCCGTACAGTGCGAGATCAGCGTAAATTGGAAATGTGTAGCTTGATGTGTAGCCGTGTGTACAACGTTTTATTACAAAACATAAAACGGTATTGCCACTAATCCCTTATCTTTAAATCAGAGCAACGATGAGGCTAACTTGGAAGTTCAGGAATGTGCAACCTTTTTTTTGTTACCTATTTACGGGTTTTTTTTTCGGTGACAAAGGAATGGCAAGGCGAGAAGCTACAAAACATTTGTTCAAAAAAGGAAGATGTAGTGATGTCTTTGGAACCAATATTGGAAGAATTAGCACGCTGATTTTTAATATGGGCTGTATGGTTTACTCTAATAAATGTCTACATTAGGGTTTTGACATTGAAATAGTGTTCTACGTTTTTATTTCTATTCAAATTCTTGATTAAACTAAATATCCTGTCCATGTTCACAAACCCAAAAAACCCGAACTAATTTAGTCGAGTCACCAGATTAGTAACATTTCCCATCCCTACAGGAAGGATCGCGATAATCCGCTATCCCCATACGAAAGGTGATGAATGGGCTTCAACAGCGTTTATTACTTCATCGCTTAGTAATTCGAGTATTTGCCGAACGACAAAGGACTGGGTTTTAATAAAACCGTGTCATTTGAGAGAAATGTATTGTTACTATGTTTGCTCAAATTTTGAGGTTACGTTACGTTGTGAGGATGAAAGTATTTTTTTGAATTTTTAAGGGATGGCGTGAGATCTTTAGAAAAATAAGGTAGAGTTTTGTTATTTTTAAATCCATCATTCATAGATGATATTCAAGATAGACGCATGGCCTGATCTAACAATAAATAATAATATGGTAAAACCATCGCGAATCCGATCAGGGGCCCGTAACACCAAACCGCAGCAGCAGTTTCACAAAGGTAGTTGAGTCGTGGGCGCTTTAGTAAGACCACTTTTATTAAACGTAGTACACTACAAGCTAGAAATGAAATTTAAGGCATTTATACGTCGAGAGGTAATGGAACGCCGTCGCCTCCTTCTGCGAAGCAGTGATGCTAGCGAAGGAGGTGGCGGAACGTGAGAGGGAGAGAACCTCTCTTCCCAGCCGCCGCGGGAGACGCTCCGGGCGTCGGGGGCCACGTGATGGCTTCCGGCCACCGTAGACGCGGGCGTATGGACGGTGAGTAATGGGCTAGCTCGCCGTCCGTCCGTCTTATGATGACGACAGGCTGTGTCGACGGCGCGTTCGTGTACCACGCGCGCTTCAAAGAGATGTCAGCAACATGGAAGGGGCCCCCGCAAGGGCCGACCCCCGTCAAGGCTGCGGGTTGTTCGAAAGAGATACCGCGGCCTCGGCACAAGGGCTAAAAAGTCAGTGGAAGTCTGACACTCCCTATCTCTCTGCCCAGAGTGGGAGGAGTCATTTGATGATTTTCGACCCTTCCCCAAAAAGGCCATTTTGCGTTGGTATAATACTGATATTTCAGCTGCATCTGGTTAGACTAGACGCAGAACCCACTTTGGGGAGCAATACTAATCAGATAATGATCTAATAGTGGGCACTATTAAGCAACCTACTAAGCAAGACCTGTCAACCCACCACAATACAGTATACAATATAAACACACACTACGTTTACCAACTGAAAAAACAATTACTCTTTCCTTCAGTGTAGCTGAAAATACATGACTCACATCCCGAAACCCGACTAAGGAGTACGGAGCAATCTTTTTCGCAATAACACCCAGCTGCATTGAACATTAAATAATTACCGAAGCATATGCTGTACCGTCTCGTACTCATGACTTTACGAAGCTCGAAATAGCAGAGTGTCAGTACGTTAGATTTTTAATGATAACGTTATTTTCACGTCCGGAGCGACGCGGCCATCTTGTAGGGTTGCCTGTGTTCAAGTTTTGACACCTGTCAATGTCAAGTATAGGACTTATTTTTCAAGCCAATGAATCCGTTAAACCCACGATTCACAAGTATCTCCAAATACGCCATGGTGTTGAATAACAACGTAAATATAAATATTTTTTATTCAATAAAATTCCATTGTGTACCAAACCATTTGACAGTTAATCGATGGACACTATGATAGCCACTGATATTTAAAAAGATACGCAATAGCCCTGCAGGACTCATATCACCACATGGGTCACCTCTATATTATAACGCTTGTCTTTTGGCTCATTTGAAAAAATACAAGCGATTACGAATGACTTGTTTTAGTTTAAATGCTGGTAGTAAAATAAGTAAACATGTTCTTCATCTACAACATGTTTACTTATTTTACTAACAGCATTGTACAGTCAACTGCACATTCTGTGGTAGCAACTTTCAAACTGACAGCGCCTTTATTTCTTAGCAATTAGGGTACATTTGTAGTGTAAGTGCTATTATTGAAGTGCGATGCACGCTGCGGAATCAGAACTGTAAATAAATAATAAATTAGAGAGTGTTACCTCATCTACCTTCACAGAATTTTTATGAGTAGACACATACTATCACTAAACCAGTAATAACTAAACACATCATTCCATTATCTTAGCTAAAAATATCTTATCTTGATTGTAAACACTGATACATTTGTCTAATCGCTAAATGAAAGTGACCCTTCCTTTTCAGTGTATCTTTATCAGTAACGATAAGAAAAACAATAATAATATAAACTACAATGTCAGCTGTAAGTGCTAGGCAAGACTGTAGTATCAGGGTGTTGTGAAAGATGATACGACTGTCAAAGCAAGCGTCATAAATGCACAATAAAGGTTTAAGTGACTCAGCCAGTAAACAAACTTGAGTGTTACAACCATTTTATTGTCGAATGCCGTTATTACTAAAATTAATATACAAAGGATAAACGGCGACATAAATCTCTGCAGAAAATTGATTACTGTCGGTACAAATGTCAAGTGTCAAAATTGACACTTATCATTTTGATTTAAGGCGTCCCGCATCGCTTAGACTGTCCTTCCTGGTTCTCTTTAGTATCTTAACTCTGTACTAAAATGGACTTAAACATAAAACCATCCATATAAGATATCATAAACCCTAAATACCGCTTAAAACACTTCCAAATTAAAAACTACTGGCCATTCCATTAACTATTCTTAGCCACAGACCACACACCAAACTTAACGTAGATTAAGCCGTCAATACATTTCATATTTCGAACATAACCAACCCTAACGTGCCGTGTGCTATCTTTAGCCGTTTCCCGGTGCGATCTCGATGTGTTAAGTAAACAAAGGTGGTGTATGAGCGCGCGGTCGATATACCACCGGCCACCGCAAATAGACGCCGTGTGTCATGCGTTGCAGGCGGAAGGGTTATACTCTGTGTAGTGAACTAGTGATGTGCTTGTGTTCTGTAAACTGTCATTCGTGTGCTTTGTAACCTTTAAAAATGGTTACAAAGCAGACCAGAGAATATTTATTGTGCTTATTTTGATAACCTTTTCTCTTATCTTTCGCGGAAAATAATACGGATGTAAAAACAGTTTGTTTTTAATAACAAAAACATTGCTTAATCTTCTCATCTTCTGCTATCATTAAAAATAAAACCAGATTTTTTAGCTAATTAGCTGCACGGTTGGTACATTCACAGCCAGCAAAACACGTTTATTTGAATCAAAAACACGTTTCAACACCTAAATATCTTACAAAAATTCGTAACACATAAACGAAAGGTAAACATTCAAATTACAGAACAGTCAACAATTAAAGACATTTCATAATAGTCGGTTTGTCTTCACAAAGCTGAGAACAATGCACATACATGATGAGATTAGATAGTGCAGTATCTAAACGCATAGATGCCGCGTTTTGTCCAAAACCTTATGTAAATTTGCCCACAGTGTGTACGGAAGCCGATACCGTGGGCGGTATTACAGAAACGCTTTTTTAAACGGTTGAGAAACATGCTGTAACCTCCTTAGTCGATTTTTGGTTAATCGTTATGGCGGGCGTTGTGATAATGGCAACATTATTCTTCATTAACTTGCCATAGTTGGGTGAAGAATGTAGCATTTTACGGTTTAGCTAAGAAGCATTTTGAATTTTTGACATTTTGATACGGTTTTGTAGTTGTGGATTTTATTGCTTTTACGGTATGGTTTAGACTTCATAGTCTATGGCTTCTTCCTCTATAATTCTACAAAGGGCATTTAAAACCATTACACACTATAAAAAAGACGTGTGGCACTGGAGACTGCCGCGGTAAAGCTATTGCATAGCATTTTTTATCAACTTATGCAATTATAATTATTTATTTATTTTATTAATGCAGTATTTAAATATAGTATTTAATTTTATACTTACACTTTTACTAATCATCCTCATCTTTTATAAAATGTCCTTTTACGTCTCATGTCGCGCCTTGGCGACAACTATTTTTGTTGGCAGCCTTATAATCGATCTTATTCGATTTATTAACTTTGATTTTGCTGTTTTAAAATATTAAATCTAATAATTTTTCAATGTTTACTTCATCTGACATTACGTCAGTTGTCAAGATGTCATTTACTTTTTCTTTTATTTTGTGTCATAGTTTTTCTTAGTGGTTAGAGCTATCAAGGTTACATTTGATTTATATAATTTAATTTATTTTTATTAATATGTTAGCTTATTTATAATGTAATTTATTGATAATTTCTATTATTAGTATCTTATCTTACGCTTCTAAAATTAATTAACACGCTCACAGAAATTCTTTGAGGAAGTTTTTGACTGAATAATACAGGCCGTTTTAAATACAGGCAACTCACAATTTTTGATTTCAAGAAATTGTCAAGTGTCAATTTGTCAAGTGTCAGTTCGTTAGGTTTTTATTTTCGTTACGGAATTTCAGGATTCGGTCCCCACGCTCAAGGCCCGCGATAGAAGCTATGCAATAGCTTAAAAACACCAACACGCCTTGGTTTAAATTAAAAACCATATAGGTAAAGTCAGGTAAACCAAAAAAGGAATGAATCGGCCTGTAGCAAGCACATTTATTACACCCGGTGTCATTTATAACCGATGCCATGTAAACGCCGTGTCGAATTGTTAAACGACACTTAAATAGCTTATTTAATTAATGGCTGAACTATAAATATATGAAGTAGGTCGTGATGGTTCGGAGGTTAAGATTCTGGAATCGATCGAAGACTGTTGTTTCGAACCCGACAAATGTCAACCATTGCAAGAATTCTATGGATTTCAGTAACGCAAATTCGTTTGAGAATGTTTGGAAGGCGCCTGCGATGCTTATGTACAGACGCCAGTAGATCAAGCTATCCAAAACCTTCAAATTTTCACAATCAACTTTGAAATTAATGGTTTAGTGATAACATTGAAAATCTATTACAGCAATTTGACAGACTGTAGTAGGTTGATGCTCTAGCGTCTGTACCTACTTGCAGTGTTTAAGAAATGTGAGTTAATGATACACCGATTGACGACAAAGGGAAAGAAAACTTCCAATTCCAATGATATAAAATTAGCAACTCGGCTCTGATCAAGTATTTGATTCGAAAGCTCATGCCGTCTCTGAATGTGAAGAGCCCTTTGCCAGGAAAAAAGACAATTACAAGTCATTACAATATGCTAAGTGAGTAGAGCAATAAATTCGTCATTCTTAGTTAAGAACTGGGAGAAATCCGGATTCACGATTGTGCCAAATGACCTAGAAACTAAAAGTAAATACTACTGAAGTTATTTATCTTTGCATTTGTATCGTTCCGAATTTACTCTGGCATAATTATTTTGAGTATTATGTAACTGACTCTTAATTTTTTTTTTTTTTTTTGTTAGCCTACGTTGTGTCCCACTGCTGAGCAAAGGCCTCCCCTTTCTCCTTCCATACCTTTCTGTCATGTGCGATCTCTGGCCATGTTAGCCCCGCAAACATGATCAGATCGTCACGCCACCTTCGCCGCGGTCGACCTCGACGGCGCTGTCCTGCCTCAGGCGTCCAGTGTGTGACGACCTTTGCCCATCTCTCCGGGTGCATCCGTGCTACGTGGCCTGCCCACTCCCACTTCAGCCTGGCTGTTTTTTCTCCAACATCAGCTATTTGAGTTATGGAGCGCAGGGTGGTGTTTCTAACGCGATCTGTTCGCCTAACACCTATTATGACTCTTAATAAAGTACAAATTTTGTTGTGAAATGAATCAATATTTACATTAACATTTTTTTTATTTCATGTATTTTATCCTGACCAAGAAGTATTTTAATGATGAAAATAATGTAATACAGTAATAGCAAACAGCTGAGCTTAAAAGGAACATGTTCCGTTTTATTATATGTGCTTACGGAACAAAAAATACAAATACTAGGACAGCAACAACAGCAAGAGATGATGCCGCTGATCAACCGTTACCACTGAAAACTATCGATAAACAAAAGAAGTGTTCAACTTCCGAGATCAAAACCAAACCATACAAGTTTCAAACATAACCCAACAAAGTTAGATTCCATTCAAACATTCCAGGAAACAAATGTATAATTAAAACACGTTCAAACAGCTACGAAACAAAACATGGTATATTGTGGAATGTAGTTAATGTACTCCATACGGATCTGTATGCACCGTACTTGGGCCAACTGTGTACAACATTTGTGTCTACAAATTATATGGTTATTCATTGATTATAAAGAATTTTGGATTGTTTATTGAGGGTACTGAATTGAGGACGACCAAAGTGACTGTGGCAGACAAACTTTTACTCTGGGATTTCAATGGGAGTATTTATAATTCTAATGGTTCCTTTACACGTGATATTGACCTTTAACGTAACGCCGACGTCCCGCCTATGGTAACGACCTCGCGGAGCCCTATTTTCAGCGTTATTTTTCTTTATAAATACCTAATAGAGATAGAGTTCCGGGAGTCGGGACTTTTTCATTGGAAATTTACTTCCTCGTTCAGGACCTTTTTTCAAAATTTCTTAAAAATCATTATGTTAGAAATTATTAACAAAAAACTTAATATGTACCTTTATTTCTTTTTCGTATTTTGTTAATAACAATCGATTTTTTGTGTGTACTAAAATACCCTTAAAAACATTTTCGCGGCATCATTCCGAATCGAATGAGCTGTCGCACATATTTTTAGGAGCTTAACTTCTATTTAACACGTTTTTGAACTTGTTGACTAGACTACTACTACAGCATTGACTGCTTTCTCAATCAAACAAGACATTCACCTTTTGCCTCCTTATTTACCAAAATGCAAATGTACTTTAGTAATGCGGTCGGCTCCAGTCAGTTTTGCATGTCTATGATCCAGTTCGCTTTAACAAAGATCTTTCTATCATCAATAACAGCCGTCACTATCATTACACTTTACGCATTGTTACTATTACCGCCAACCACTCGTAAACCTCTACTAACAGTAAGTACTACACTACAGTATTCACAATAACTTCACTTTTAACTGCAACTTTATGGGAATGAGAATAAAGGCCACTGTGATGTATACTCAGCGCTAAAATAACCGTGGAAGGACTGTACTACTGAGTTCACTGAGGATCGACTACTTTCAGAGAAACATATCGTATACCAAGATTAGATACAAGGTATAATAATTAGTTCTAGGCGTTATGTCACCTGCGACCGCACGATAACACTAGTAGCTTGTGGTTGAACCTGATAGCCTGATAATGTATCAAAAGGGCCTTTTTGTAAGGTGTGCCAAGTAGCGTGTATTCGTGATAAAAGGTCCATGTTAGGTAAATAAATAACAGTATTTTGCTTTGGTTTGATAAGAGTTCTTAGATTCGTAATATTTTCTTGCAATCCGGATTCAAAATAAACAGTAGTCATGTTATCAAAAATAAAACAGATTTTATTGCGTTCCATTACTAATGTCGAGATTTCTGAGCAACTGATCCAACTTTGTCTGAACTTCATACAAAACCTCACGTAGTGAAATCAAGTAAGTATCTCGTTTCTTTTAAATGAATTTCCTTCAACTTTTCAAGTCCTACTAACGTGAACGGTAATACAATTCTTTCTTTCTCAAGAGATTTAACACATAAACTGGAGAATTTTATCCGGCACAAATTGAGCATCGTTCCTGAATATTTCAAAGAATGTTAGCACTCCTAGAACCGATAAAGTTGAAGGAGTCTAGTTCATGAATAATTTTACACTCCACTTGAATGTGGTAGCAGGTGCATTTGATACCGGTCCAGTCTTTTATACTTATTATATTAACCGTGCGAACGTGAGGTTTATAGAAAACAAGTTAATATTATCAACATAATTGTAGACTTTATAACTATTCGAGGCTTTCTTGGGAACATTAAGAGTTAATATAAGTTCAAAACTGAATAACCTACATGGATATTTTTTGACTAATTTAGATCTGATGAAATCCCGATACCATCTCTGTTCAAAACCGACTTACAAAAAATATTCACCACCTCTAAACACGTTGTTAGAGCGCATAAATTCCGCACACAACAACAAATAAACAAAGAGCTAAGAAATAAAACGGTTAATTTGAAGATTGTAATAAGAATTAAGAGAGTCGGCGCCACCAGTCGGCAGGCGGTTCATAAATCACACCGTCTGACTTAAGGGACTGCCGACTGGCAAGCAATATACTGCAGCTAAGGGAATGGTCCGACGAGCTACTTTTAAGCGACTTGCAATGTGGCTGTTTTATATAATTTTAACTACACTTCTAGTTTTTCGATGTTTCGACCCGTTGATAAAACGTATAAATAAAGGAGGTGTGTACCTTGTGTTCCGAGATAGGTTATTGAGCAAAGGTTAATCAATTACGAAACAAGGTACTTAAAACGTAAACTTCTCTAGCCTCATTATTCAATGCCGCATAAACAACACACCTTAAAGCAGCTGTCCAAGACAAGACGCAATGGAATGAACATTAAAGTGTTATGTCAATGAGTCACCGACAAGGGTGAATCACCCTACCTGCGCGCACGCCGAGACCCGAAACTGTTATTAGAAAGAGAAGGAAGACCTACCGCACACCTTTTGTGGACCCCTATGGTAAAAAGGAGAGAAGTGACAATTTATTTTAGATATTTTTGACACCGAAGTGGCGAGCCTCTAAAAAGATGTTCAAACTTTTGAATCGTTCGTTAGTTAACCGCTCTGTACTAAAATATGTGACTTTATAACTTGGTTTAAAGTTCGTGATTTATTAATAACAACGTGGTCTAAGCTAAGCTTTTACTAGCACTAACGTATCGGTAGTAAAATATTGTTTTTAATGTTAAGAACAATGCGTCTTGGGAGGTCTAAGAAGCACCGCTTGATAATTTGAAAATGTCGGGCTTCAAATTGTTTTACAAAGTCGTACCAGGATATTAAGGTGGTAACTGAACATTAAAGATACAATATCCTATCATTAAAGTTTTGAACCAATTAGCTAGTTCGGTTCTAAATTTTTACTTTTACAATTATGTAAATAGTAATTTATACTTAGGCCTACAGCAAAGTATTTCCAAACGATAGTAAAGCATGAATCTCAAAGCTGGTAAATATTTCGAATCTAGATTCATGCTTGACAAAGCTGGTAAATATTTTTTATCTAGATTCATGCTTGACAATCGATTCAGAATACAGACCCAAGTATTAAAGCACTGAAGCTTTAAACTTTATCAATAATCATCATTAAAATGTTAACCGTTTTCCAAAATGTCGGCTTATTCAAGTTAACGATGAAGTAAACGTTAAAAAGGTTATACACATTCTACACGCTTCACCTTTCTAACAACTATGAATTCATTGCCCCAATAAATTTTAACACAAAGATATCCGACAAATAGCTAATTAGCATATCAAATTTAATGCCGATATCTATGCAATAGATCGAATCTATATTAGTCGACGCCAAGCATGATAAAATGTTGTCTGTACTACAAGTGTTTCATATCTCGGCCACTTCACGCAACGGTCTCTTGAAATTCGAAGGCAGCTGTTAAATAAGCTGAATCGATAATTGGTAAAATATAAAACGAAATTCACAGAATGTCGGAAGGAATTCATCCGAATTTTAGCAATTCAAAAACTTATTCTTCGAGAATAACTTCCCGATAAACGGTGTTATATTGAGCGTTAAAGATCGAAGTTTGCAAAGTCGCAGAATTCTTCGGAATATTCTAATAAAATTTTGCATTTAGAAGCTTTGGGGACAGTTTAAGTTGTGACGACTTATGGAGATGAAGTTAATATAGGATATTGCGAAAAATATCAGCTTATTGAAGCAACTTCTATAGTACAGTCGAACAAGCTAATAAGTATACAGCCAGCTAACTTTCATTTACTTTTAAGATTATACAGATACATTTAGAGACTGATGTGAAATGATACAGCGTTTGACATCAGTCGCTTAATGCGAAACGCAATTGCAATCAATATTTTCAGTGTACTAGAATTAAAAAGAACTCTACCTGTATACTTATTAACTTGTTCGACTGTACATCTAAGCGAAATGACTCAAATAGTAGCAAACCTATTGGTGAATTAGAAGATGGATTCTCTCCGGATATTAAACTGACTGAAAAGCAACGTACGGGGAATATTCTTGGTTCATAATGTTCGTAGTAAGAGTAAGTAAGAATCTTGCCAATTCTCCCCAGCCTCATTAAGCAATAACACCGTAAACTTCCAAATACATTTCGCTACATTAGCGATTACTTGGTTCGCTTATATTTAAGTTAAGCGAAGCTCGTGGCAAGAAGCCAACTATTTCTGCCATTCACTTGCTGAATCGTTATATCTTTAATGTTTGAGCATAAAAAAAGGATCTTATCAATAGAATTCACACTACGGTTCGCGAATAAAACAATAAATTCAAGTTTAGTTTAGCGTTGGGTGAAATCAAACAGAGGTACTGCAAGAGGAAGTTGTTTTCTTGAAAGCTTCTTTTTGGAAATCCGGCGAAAAAACAGAAACTAAACTAAAGAAAGTCTGTCCGAGAAGACGGTGATATATGGTGTATCGCTCTATTGCTTTAAGAAACAAGAATATTGGTATTCCAGAACATATTTCCATAAAGGTTTTTAAAGCAATTGCTTATGATGTAGCTGACTGGTCAAGCAGCCGTTTACAAAACCTTTGCACGCGCAAATATAACTTCCTTAATCCTATTTGAAGAACTTATTTCTGTATCCTCTATAAACACGTGTAGGCCCAAAACTCCAATAATTTATAACCAAAAAAGTTTTTTTTGCTTCTAATAACAAAATGTTAAACAGATATTAGGTATTCCGTGGATGTTAGTGCTACCTGTTTCCGGTTACGCATTGATGAATCAGGCTTTTAAAATGGCGACTGAGATATTGTTCATATGATCTAAGCATGACAATTGACAATGCTTGATCAGATTCTGAATAATTTTAGCACTGCTGTCGCCTTCCTGTCCTGGATGAAATTTAAATTATTAATGGTAGCCAGGGGTTATAATTATAATGCGACGTGTAGAGGATGGAGGAAACGGCAGTTTCTCAACGGTTCTCAAAAACCACGTGTTCACATGAGCGTACCTGAGACTACTTTTAAAAGAGCTCGTGGATGCCAAGAAGCGATGGATGGACTGTGTAATAAATGGTATGTCAAGAAATGACAAGTAAAAAAGAAGTATGGAAGAAGATGCTGCGCCGACCCTAAATGAAATGAAGAGCAAGAGATGATGAGATGTAGGTTAATTCAAATGTTACTAGGTTTAGCATCCCTCTAAGCATCATTTAATGTATGTAAGAATGCCGTTTATTTCAAATCAATTCGTTTTCAAGCTTTTATGCCCCATTTTTCTTGTTCTCTATGAGAAGAGCTCATTTCTTAACTTAAAATAATCTTGGGCGCTATTTGTCTGAAGTCTCATAAATTCTAATAAAACCAATCCACTTGCTAAAACGACGATAGTTAATAATCGTTTGAATGAAACGGCAGCCGCTACCCACAAGCTAATCATAAGTCATAGTGATTCTATTATTAGAAAGCATATTAATTGGCGGGGCTATTATAAAATAATTACATACGGACTAGTCGATTTGAAGACAATTGCAGTCAATTATCCATGGGAAGTAAAACATGAGTATTGATTGGATGGATGGATGGAAAGGAACACGTGATGGCTTGGTGATTTTGTTCTGACTTCTGACTAACATGATTTTTATTATGATTGATTACGGATTCAAAACTCTTATGTTATAAAAATGGTTATTTGCCTTAGATTGTCGTTTAAAAAAAAAGCATTTTCTGATACCTATCTACTTTCAAGCAGTTTATATTTAGTTTTTCGCGTTCAAATGAACTGCGTGGACAGGATGACTAATAGTATCTCTAACTAAGTATTTATTATTATCTTTTTGTCCGTAATGCGAATAAAGTGCTTCATTGATCTTATTGAACAGTCGCCATCTTGAATTATCTATTACTACTCCAGTCGTCGTTAATCAAATCTTCCGCGCTTTTCTTACTATCTTGTCACTCGAGAAACCAGCAAATCATGTTCCCAAAAGTAGGCCGAATCGATTGACAATATCTTTTTAATAAGATAAACTATGAATGGGGAACAAAATTGAGATTATTACACCTATCATTATCTATGTTAGTACTACTGAATTTACGTTGAAACACAATCGGATCCACCTACACGTATCTAATCTTCAAGAAGCCTAATTTCAGTGAAATATCCACCTTTGGCTTTATTATATAGAGTGTATTTTCAACTAGCGCGTTTCTCGAGTGATTCTGATTACATAGGTCTATTAGATTCAATAATTCAGTACTGTAATATGACCTAGAACATCGTTTAGCGTTATCTACACGAACTAAATCGATTCATCATTGCTTTGATCTTCTTTGAAAGGTTTCGTATTTATTATTGTGAAACTTTTAGAGGAAGTAGTGTTTATGTTAGTGCTTTCAGAGTAAATTTGAACGATCTTCGAGAGTCTCGAGTGGAGTGGGGTGGGTGTTCTTTGAACTATGGTTGGTAACAGAGAAGCAATGGAGTGCTTTGGGTTAAATGACAATGTGTCTTTGCTATTGAAAGTTTTTATCTTAGAATTATTATTTTTCTTTAAATAAATCTAGCCTGAATCCAAATTGGAGCTACCGCTAGTAAATTATGCTTCACAGCTCCGTCAGTAGATTATATACTTGGAATTCAGATGCATCTGATGAGACTGGATGATGACCCCAATGGTGCAATTGGCAAAAGGTAGATGACACAAGTAGATCTTTTTAGTTGATTATCATCTGCCAGTCTTTATCAGTATATTACACGTAATACTAGTACTACGATACCCCTTCGTAAGACTGGTTGTTAGAATTCGAGCCAGCATATCAATCTACAACTGGCAACCAGGACACTTTAAGTGCTTTCTGAAGCAAGGATGAATCTCAGTATGTAATGGTTGATTACCCATACACGGACCAACTTAATCACGCGTAGATTAACCTGAAGATCGACTCGAGCCGCTGTTATTATTAATCCATGAGCTCCTCAACTCTCCCTATTTAGTTGATCATCATCAGTAATTCAATACCTCGCGCCAGAGTAGATATGGATCACTAATTTCCATCCTCTGATTTAGTAAATTATCCATTTACCTCGACTGATGAATGGATGGATAAAATAAACAGTTTCTTCGAACAAATAGCACAGGACCCCATTAACATACTTCCTGCAGCTTGGTTTCCGCGCTAAATCTGACCTGTTTGCTTTGATAAACGACGCCGTTACTCATCCAGCACAAATTAGCAGTGCAGTTTATTAACTGTACTTACTTACTGTGTGCACTCGACTATAAATATGACTCAAGACCTTTAGGAGAAAAAAAAAACAGATTTTTGTATAGCGTCGTTTCTGTCACTCATATCTTCATGACAGTATTCTGTCTCTTTCCGTCCGTGATGTTTTTTAAAGGCTGGTTGTATACTGCCAGTAAGATTCAATAATAAGTCAATAAAGATCAGCTTTATACAATGAAATCTTATAAATTCCTTCCTTATCTGTGGCCAGATTAAATCGTTCCATTCATTTTAAGTAATATAACGGAAATTGAAAATATTTCGGCCCCATTAAAAGACATAACATCGTATATTAGTCATAATTAAAACCTTATCAAAATGCAAATTATGTTGATTATTATGAGGATTCAAATCTTAATCGTACCATTCAATATTTAGTACATAGCGACCAGAATAACTTTGCAGATGGGGTGGCGCTACTTGTCTAGACAAATGTCAAAACAGTATCAAATTCAGTACATTTCAATTTAGTTCCATAATTTCCCGCAGGTCAACATTCAGTGGTAGAACTTGTCGTGTTACTTACCCCTAACAAGTAAAAGAGGGTAAGTAATTTAACAATTGAATTTAATTTAGAGGTAAGAGGTAAAAAATACAAATAAATCTATAAAAACACGAACCTTCCTAACTCACGCTTTGCACAGAATAAAACAGCTCCAGGGTAGGTAAATCTCGAAGGCTGGCCAGCAGATTACGGGCAAGTCCTTTAGGGAGGCCCGGAGAATATGTTGGAGGTACTTCGCGTCGCGAGGATCACGGGCGACTCCTTTAGGGAGGCCCGGAGGATACGTTGGAGGTACTTCGCGTCGCGAGGATCACGGGCGACTCCTTTAGGGAGGCCCGGAGGATACTTTGGAGGTACTTCGCGATGGTTCTTCTTAAGAACTCAGATAATAACTTGTAGACGTGATGATTCCTCTTCAGAAACCAGATCTCAACTGGAGGGCATCCTTCAGAAATCCCTTTTTATAAAACCATCTCTCCGTTTTTTCCACCCAATTGTCTTTTAATTCTTTCCAGAATTTAAGTTCTTGAAATCAAAAATTGTGAGTTGCCTGTATTTAAAACGGCCTGTATTATTCAGTCAAAAACTTCCTCAAAGAATTTCTGTGAGCGTGTTAATTAATTTTATAAGCGTGAGATAAGTTACAGTAAATAGAAATTATCAATAAATTACATTATTTGAGCTAATATATTAATAAAAATAAATTAAATTATATAAATCAAATGTAACCTTCATAGTTCTAACCACTAAGAAAAACTATGACACAAATTAAAAGAAAAAGTAAATGACATATTGACAACTGACGTTATGTCACACGAAAAGTAAACAATGAAAAATTATAAGATTTAATATTTTTAAAACAGTAAAAACAACGTTAATAAATCGAATAAGATCGATTATAAGACTGCCAACAAAAATAGTTGTCGCCAAGGCGCGAAATGAGACGTAAAAAGGACATTTTATGAAAGATGAGGATGATTAGTAAAAGTGTAAGTATAAATCTCAATAAATACTATAAACTTCGAAGTCATGTATGAATCGTTTATTAATAGCTGCTTCGGGAAATATTGTCTTATAAACAACGCCCAGTATTCATTGAAACCTTGTACAGTTCTGAGAACGTGTTACCATAACAAATATGACACAGGGTCCCGGTACGAGCGTGCGAGGCGAACTCCGCATTTTAGGTTTTAACATGGTATTGACCTTTTGAGCGGCACGGTCGTGTATAGCCGACAAAATGTAAACGTGCTCAACACGCCACTGTCACCGTTCGGCTACAGCCAAGAAAACGTCAACTAGAACTTTGTTACTGCTTTTTAGGGTTCCGCAGTCAATAAAGTCCCTTTATAGTTTTGCCATGTCCGTCTGTCTGCCCGCACTATAGCTCAAAGACTCTAATAATTTGGCATCAATATTGGTACAGATGAGTTATGCCTCCGATAAGTGGAGATGTTTGGATTTTCTTGGGATGTCGTTTGATAAGTAAAAAATATTGGAAGTTTGTTCAAATATTTTTTCGATTAAGGAATTCGTTTGTGAAATATTAAGCTTTAACAATTTTTCCGGTTAAGTGAGTCCACATATTTTAATGGGCAACTACGGAATATTGAGAAGTTATATTTTTTTTTCAAAAACATGGGACGAAAAGCAATGATATAATTGGTCATTGATACTTGTGGCTTGGCGTGGAAGGACACGCGGATGCATTTACGCTCTAGCCTCTGGCCGACTCGGCGTTCAGTAGGGATGTTGTGCGGCCGCTACCCGCGCCCCACTGAGTACATCGCTCGCACGTGCGTGTGTCACGCCCCGCGTGCCGTCGCGTCATCGTACATCCATCACGATGGAAAAAGCATATTGTAGTGCATATGGATGCTTAAATAAGGCCAGGGCTTCGAACCTCATGTTTTTCACACTTCCAACGGACATCGAAAGGTCTTTAAAGAGTTGTACGTCTATCTATAAGTAGGTACTTAGGTATGATCGTCCTCATTCTCCTGCCCTTATCTCAATTTATTTGGGGTCAGTGCTGCATGTCTTCTTCCATCCATACTTCTCGTCTATATACGTCACCTCCTCTTTAGCCATATCGTCCTTCACATAGTCCATCCATCGTTTCTTTGATCTTATAGCCATCTACATTCATCATAGGTACCTACTCAACATTCTATCTTGTTATGTATGTCTACCTAACAAAGGTTTTGTTATTCTTTCTATGTCACCCGTATTGACGTACTTACCAGTTCTGTATGCAATTAACTAGGTCAGGTTTAGATTTGGTAATTACAGTAACAAGTACATTACAAGTACATTAAAAAAACGGTACTTTTCGACCGCTAGGGTCGAAAAGTACCGTTTTTTTTCTTTGATTTATTGAGCATATTTCTTAGGGGGGTTGTTGGGTGCCTACCATTGACTAACTATAACTAGACTAGGTGCACGACGCACTTGTAGCTTCATGCGTTCTTCAAAATAATAAAAAATAATTACGACAAAATAAAAATCACATAATTATATAAAAGAAACTCAATTTTAAACCAAAGAAACAAAATTTCTTGGGCATTTTATTGAAATAAAAAATATATTTATGTGGTTTCGTTTCGTAAGTAGGTACCGATGCATATCATATGCATTCAGTAAAAATCTAATATTATTAAATAAATAAAAAAAATACTTTTATAGATATAGATGTACAGAAGATCATGTATTTTTGTCAAAAACAACATGCAACTTGTATAAATCTGTTGAAAGTCGGCGTGCGACGCTCATATAAACCGCAAACATTGTCTAATAAAACAGAGTTTATGTATTAAAGTGTATTTACAATGGCACCGAGATTTTACTATAAATACCTAAACAAATGAAAGAGTGTAATGTAAAAGCCTCAATTAATTTAAAACAGACTTTCAAAATTATTAATTATAGATAGTATAATAATCTAATTCTGTTAACTTTCTAAATGACAAACTGTTAAATGTTAACATTTAATTTATAAATTCTATTCGGCTGTAGGTATATTTACATTATTACTTACAATGACATAACAAAATATTTTCAATGTATATGCGAATGAATTTTAGAATTTTATGATGTTTTATTGATTTTAATGATTTCTGTGCTTTTTAAAATTAGTATAATTCTCTAATTATGGGTATTTTTGCCTGAAATAAAACACAATTTATTTATTTATTTTTATTATAACTGATATGTGATGCATGTTGTTTGAATATTAACATAGCTGACATTTTATTTAATGTTATTATTTTGTTGTGTTATTTGATGATTTTTAATCATTTAGTGAACTAAGTAAATCGCATTGTTATTTGTTGTTTTTGTTTTTTGAAGCAATTTAATTTTGTGTACCTAATTTGAATTAGGTACACAAAATTAAATTATTATATATATAATTTGCTAGCCATATTATTATATGCTACATTAAAATTCAACAATCATCACGCCAAAAACGGGATAAAAATATGTACTTAAAGTTAACTATTTATATATATATTTTAATATTTTATTGTTGTTCTAATCAGTCAAATAAAACATAAGTAAAACCATGTGTTTACTATGTATTTATTTTTATTATTTCATTTTCGGTAACTATAACTTACCTATTTCCTACCGGAATTTGCAGGTGTTCAGTCCGATACCCATGATCGACATGGCTATGCATGTCACTGTCTTAATAAGAATAACTGAGCGGGACGGAGATAAGACAACCCATCCCCAGATGAGAAGATCATGGGGCCGAAAGTTTTGTGTAATGTTAGATATGTGTGGTTAGGTTACATACAAATTACCTGACCAGCTCCTACACTATATAGTATTCAAATTCAAATAGGTACCTATTTTGGTATTATAGTCTGCGTCTATTAGTTTGGTATCAAGATAGTTGAGAACTAACATTATTATTTTTGGGTGTCGGCTCCTGGACTACTTTATTTGCAGTTAATTTCCAGATTTACTTCTCAACATGTACAGTATGCTATGTGACCGCTTGAAGTGTTCCAAGGTGGCGCTGCTTGTCAAGAAAAAATGGTTGGATATGTCATACTTGGCACATTTATTTTAGTTCTGGGTTTTCCCGCCTGCACAGATATGTTGATTGAAGTGTATGTACTCTTCTCGTTCTATGTCATTTACTAAAGCAAACGGTACGTCTACCGGTAATGCACTCTCGCAGGCGCATGTAAAAGTACAATGTTCATTGCATAATGCAAATGAACAAACTTGTGTGAAAGTAATGACTACTTGCCCAGCAAATAGGTATGCAAGACCAATTAATGGGTAAATACTTACATACAATGGATAATACAAGATTTTCTAAGTTTTCAGGGAGCTTGGATTTTTATAGGACAACATTGAACGTATCTGTCACCGAGTTTTTATAATGCAGAGGATCTATGAATCACCGTTAATATTTTTGAAATTATTGCCGCCATTTTTGGTTAACTTTTCAAACAGCTGGCCCATTCGAATAAAGAGATGTCTTAAAAATATTTTAATAACCGTTTTTATGTTTCGGTCCCTATAACAAAATCATGTTTTTAATTATCTAGTTCTATTTTTGCTAATAAAAATTAGGGGGGTTCTGATTAAATGGCGTGCGGTGTTCTGGCGCCAATAAATCACGATCGCAATTTTTATATGTCAAACACATATAAAATAAAACGGCGATCGTAACATATTTAATGTTACAATAACAACATAAATTCTGCACTATCTGTTAGCCTGTCAAACAGTCTGTTCTTTGTCAACATCGAGATACAATTTTAAAAAGTAACTAGTTTGCCGTCTACTTCAAAGAGTCGACGCTGTTTCGTTTCACGTAGTTATAACTGACCATCCTAAAATAATACTGCTATGTGGGTCATGCAGTCTAGGCGATATGAGATATTGGCGCGAAAGGGCGTAAGTTAAGTCTAAAATAAGTCGTGTGTTATTGTGAACTGTCAAAGTGCTAGTATGTCTTGGCATTTGGAAATGAACATTGGTTTGAAAGCTGGTTTCTGTTAACTGGAATTCCGATTTCGAATTATTTGATGTAAGTTACATTGGTAGATTATTTCTGACTTGATTGAAAAGGAACGTTTCGAGCTTTACATGTTTACTTTCAGGGAAACCCTATTTACGATAGAGATAATACAAAATGTATAAAACGAATTCGTCAAAAAATCGGTTACGAATTTATTTGAAGTACCGACCTGATTGGCAAGACTTAAGAATAGCGGGAAATCGTTTTTGGCATTGCTTTATCTTTGGCACTGGACTGCAATATACTGCTTATCTTGTCTCCCGTTAACGTAAGCTATAGGTACGAGAATATCTTGGGCCATGGTGATTAACCAGTCTGACAAGCAGCCTTGCCAAGAGGTAAGATGTATCCAGTAACTGGGTTGTAGAGATCAGAGGTAGTCGGTCCATGGACAGACGCCAGCACCCAAACAGCACTATGATAACTTGAAAATATATAAAGAAATTTGACATTTTAAGTATATTGATGTGCTGCCGTCTCTGCAATACTGGTGGTATTCAGATGCATTCGGTTAGATTGGATACCGATCGGATTGGTTAGGTAAAGAACAGGCTGATGATGGTAATGAACCAGTCAGCAAGGTTCTACCAAGTGATGCAGCGAAGGGTAACACAGACAAAATTGGGTACTTACTGAGTTCACTGAGGGTCGACCAGTTTTCACCCTAATACTCTGACTTTTAAGGTTGAAAAGTGATCGATCGTCAGTAGGCGCGAGTACCTACCACCATTTGTGGAGGCGCCTTTTGTGTGCTGTTACTACAGGATCCTCCACCAGGACATACAACTAAGTATTATGGTGGTCGATTCAAAATAAATGTGGTTTAATTACTACTTATTAATAATGGATTGATTCAGCGGCGTCGCTGTCGGGTAGTAACTAACGAAAGCTGAACGCTTTCAATAAATGTTTGACCTGTGTGCCAAATTTTATCGCAATCCATGCCGCATAGTTTCGCACTAATTATATTAATAAAGTATATTACTATTTCAACATAAGCCTACGATTAGCCCACAGCTGAGACCTGTCAACACAGACAACATCCAACAATGCAAGATGGCCATTGAAATAGAACTAAAGCTTACACCTGACTCATTTATTATAACAGCTACGGTTTTAAGCATTTATTAACGAGCCACTTGTCAGTGCTAATGAATCCGTAGACTAAAATTAGTTCAGACTCATTCAATTCCAATATTCAACTTTTTCGAACTTCAGTTAAGGTTGCAACTTGTGTGTGCTGCAAACTTGATTTTACTTCAGATTTTCATATTTATATTATGTTAACATTCCAATAGCACGATAGATTATCTACTAGAAATTCTTGAGCGGAGTCTATATTTGCAATAATAATGATCGAGAGAATTCTATGCTCTATAATAACATCGTTATGTTGGCACTATTTACATTTTCATTCGTCATTTTAGCTTACAGTGTTTGTGTTTTAATATCCGGCAAAGATAAAGTCTACTTTTTTTTGCAACTTCTTTTGAAACGCATTGCTTTATGAATGAACGCAACCTGTAAGAGTTTGTCCCGTGTGTCCCTTTATTATAAAATGTATCGATTAGGTAAACAAAAAGATAAAAAGGAAAAAAAGTACAACTTTTTTCGATTCCAAATAAAAACATAAACCCATATCCCTTAAAATCTTGAAACTGGCCAGTTACAAATAACATAAAACAGACGGTAAGAGAATGCATTCGAAAATTAACACTGCTATTAAAAAAGCAATTGAATATCGTTCAGGAACTAATGCGCGCGCCGCCGCCTCTAATGTAATTCTCTCACCAAACATTTCTTTTAATCCTAAACGCAGCTGCATAGTTTATTTATACTGGCCACAACCCGTTTCGTTTATCTGTGCGCTTGGGTTGCCAGATAGGGAATTAAAATCACCTGACTTTTGACATATAGGGACTTGTCAATTATAATGATGTCTTAATCAAAGTGGAAAAACAGAATAAAGTACGAATTATTTAATAGTCAAGAGACAATCCTGAAATATTTCTTTTAAAAAGAGCTCTACGTCCCTCTTACGTAATTCTTATACAAGTATTTTGACTCAATTATGTTAATTATAATAACCGGTATTTCGATAGATGTTTTCGGTATTCCGGCTTCAAAGAAAACCGCAATGGTGACTGTAATTATTAAATCATTACTGAGACATTAAGGTCGTTGTCCCTTTATTCTTTGAGTACATAGTTCAATCTATTTAAGTACCATATAATACGTAAATGGTTCTTATTATGTCGTCTGCTAATGATAAGGGTCCGCTGTTACATTTATTTACCAACCGAACCGAACACATTTTGCTCAAGTTGTCTATAGTTTTTATTGCATCCTCACATTTGGGGGGTCTATGCACCTGGCAACCCTGTCATACCAACATCTACTTTAATTGATACACAGCCCGCATTCCATGAGCTTTATTGGACTCATTCGAAGGATAAAGGCAATTTCTAAAGAATTTTTGTAACTAACAACATTTTGTTCATGTTAAAAGATTGATTCAAGAATTTTAAAGCTTTTGACAGTTGTATTTGCTGCATCTGTCATTCAAATTGCAGAAGAAGTAGAATTTGCGTACACATCAACCAATTTATATTATGTGGAGGTGGGAAAACACAGAACTAAAATAAATGTACCAAGTTTGACATATCGGTGCATTTTTGCTTAAGGTGGATGTGTCAAGCGACCCTCCATACATTTTTGAAATACACCTTTACACGACACACAGAGACTTTTTCTTTAAAATTTATCATTTTATCACTTCTCAACAATGGAAAGTGTCCGCAATCGACCTTTTTGGGCATTATCTTACATTATTTAGCGAGAAAAACAATAGTGAAATCTCGGCAAAATTTGACACTTCTTTAGTAGTGTGCGTGACTTTTGACAAATAATGACAAGTAAACTTGTTTAGACTATGGCACGCTAGATGGCGTGCAGGTGCAGACGATCTTATAATAATTCTGTTAAATCAATAATTAGTTTTAATTATTTCCTTTCCAACCGTTCAAAAAAATAACAATATAAAATAACATAAAACTGATGACATCAATGTTATGTTTTTTTTTTAATGTAAACAATTTTATTGTTGTATGGCAACATAAATACCAGTAGTCGTAGGAAGGTTTTATGCAACGATGCCGTTCTTCGTAACCTTGACCTACATGCAATATGTGGACGAAAAAAAGGCGTTGCCAAACTTCGTTCACTTGTTTGACTGTTAGAAACTTAGAAAATACATTCCTAGCTCGGTTGTCCCGCGCTATATGATTTGCGCGCGGAAGTTCTTGCGTACTTATTATTTTGTATGCTATGCATTTTCATTGATTTAATTGCAATATTTCTCCAGTATACATTTGATTCATATTATCTATTATACTGTATTATTGTAATTCTAATTTATCGTAGGTATAATAGTTAAATATTCTAAAAACACAATTCTATTTTCGGTGGTATTAGAAACATCAAGTTGGCCCGTGATTTTTATGAAATCTCGTCACAATACTAATTACCTACGTCATACGTGTCAGTGATGAGTACAAAGTCAGTGTTTCTTAGTATTATTTGAATAATATGTTTTTGGTCAACAATAAATAAAATTATTTTAAATCGGTAAACTACCAAAGTAGGTGATCATAAAATGAAACTTGCAAACATTTGCAAAATATGGTTTTGCCGGATTACGTCACCTTTTACGCATTTTGCAAACAGTTTCAAACAGACACACATATTTAAATCTATATAGTTTGTTTTATTTTGTAATAGATACCTACCAAGCTTTTTCACGTCGAAATTTGTTATGGTGCGTTCAGAAACAAATATAATTCAGTTACAATCTGTTTTTTTTCTGTTCCGTGCTTTATTTTGAACAAGTTATCATAATCTGTTTTTTTTTCTTATTCGTTGACCAGTTCTACGAGGAATCTAAAGGTAACATTGAAATATAAAGATAAGTAAAATTTTATTACGTACTATAGCGGAAAACGTTTCCGAACGCTCCCATTTCCCTGGCCGTAAGAGGGCCAATAGAGGACAGCCGCCTCAAAGATATTCACCAACGCGCTAGCATGTTTGCTCCCGCGCGTCGCGCCGACCAATCACTGATCTGTCGTCGCGCCGCTACTCGGCCGCTGATTGGCTTTCGTAGCGTTATAGTTTTAAGTTCTTATGATAATGTTGTTTTGAATTATAATGTTGGCACTGGGTAAGAGAGATACTTTTGAGATGGCAGAGTTTTAATTTGTGTAATGTGTTTATTCCTGAGTTTTAATTAAAGTTTAAACCGTGAACAAGGCTTTATTTTAAGAACTGACCCATCCCGACTATAGTACATCTTTTGAACGCAACCCAATTGACATTGAGAGTTGAAGGAAAATCCGTCTGCACTTCTCCTGCACTTGCGATCATTTTCAATTGATTGTGGAAGCTGGTCCAAATAAAGGCTTATCTGAGATATCTGGGTATCGCATAGTGGACTTGAAGCATGTAATAGAGTGGGCATTTCTTCTGGAAAGACATTGAAATATGTGTGAATCTTCACAAATTGAATTTGTTAGTGAAAGACATGATGGATTTCGAAGTGAATTAATTTTCAAGTGCTGTGATCGAGCGTGGAAACATTGGTAGCAGTAATAAAATAAAAACTGCATTTTTGTGGGCAACTGTGACTTCTGGTAGCTTTTACACTCAAGCAGCTCACATAACAAGTCTTATGGATATTCCAACAATGTCAGCCAATAAATTTCGTCGAGTTGAAAGAAAATAAGGCAGTGTGTGGTTAGAACATATGACAGAGGAAATTAAAATTGCTGGTGAACAAGAAAGATCAATTGCTATTCAAAAAGGTCATACGGGCATAACTTTGACTCGTCATCTGGTATGGTAAGTTAATATTTTACTAAAAACAAATTTGGTTCTTTATGACTTTTTTATTATGTGAGTGGTAATGCCGGGAGGGGACGCCCTAGAAAGACATACACTGATCATATTGGTGCCGTTCTTCTGAAAGGACAGGTGCGTAGTACTCGTAACCGGCGTGCGTGTATGACCAGATGTATGAATGTGGACGAGGCAAAAGGAGTATGTAAGGATCGTAGCAAGTGGCGTTCTGTGGTTTCTGCCTACCCCCATGGGAAAAGGGCGTGAGTTTATGTATGTATGTATGTATGTTATTATGTGCATTATTTACAAGTGTTGCTTTTCATTTCCAGGCCTGCTTCTTGGTGTTAGAAACAAATATTGTTATACATGTCAATATTATGGGAGGAGAAACATGGATATGAAAGCACATAATTGCTGCAAAAATTTTACTGGACCATCTACAGCAATGGAATCGGAAATTATTGTGGAAGGCTTTCAAAAGAGTGAAGAAATACATTGACTTCGCTATTTGAGTTTTATTGGTGACGGAGACTCCTCTGTGTTTGCAAAATTGATAGAGAAAGTGTCATATGGGAACATCATAAACAAAAATTAATGCAAGAATGACGTAATCAAAAACTATACCAGTGCACTCTACAAGGTAAATGAATAAATCAAATTTGTAAGTCATCCCAGGATCAGTGAAGCATATTATTCTGTATTTATATTTTGTTCTTTTTAGATCTTGGCCAACACTAAGCTCCTTCTTTCTTCGCGAAATATTTTGAAGCCAAAGATTATTACTGCAATGTAAATAAAACATAGACAGATGGAACTGAAAAGAAGGAAGAAGATCTCGTAGAAAGTTTGAAAAATACTGCTCCAGAAGTGTGGGCTCTCATTTATGCAGCCAATGAAAAAATTGCTTTGAAGGCTTCAAATCCTTCTGCAACATCAACATCAGTTAAAAAATCAAGCAAATAAGAGAAGTAAAGTTTTATTTCAGAGCAGCTTTGGAGATTGACGGTAAATAATATTTTGAAGTGAATGGTAAATAATATTGGTCAAAAAGTAAGAATTATATGCTAAGTATGTTTTCTTTGTTGCAGCAGCAGTGTAGCAGTTGGTTCAAAGAAAGTTTCAAGGCAGAGGGCGAAATCAACAAATCAAATGATTTTTGTTCTAATTGTATTATGGTAGTAGTTTGTTTAGAATCTACATTATCATTGTATATTTCTTTTTATTTTGTATCAAAAGGTGAAATAATACTTCTTAGGTATACTTACTTCATATAAAGAGCTTTATATTTTCGTTTTATTATATGCTTTTGTTGAGTGCTTCCAAATTAGGAAATATTTTTTTCACCTTCCTTGTTATTATCTCATAATAAATCGTTTTAGATTTGTAGCTCTTGTCTAGGAATTATAGTTTCTTACGTGTTATGAAATGTATAATTATTGTAATAATTGGTACTGTTACTAATCATAAGTGTTATTAGTTTTGAGTGATTATGCATGTATCAGCATTTAATTATGTTACTTCAAATTCTTCTGGTTTGATAAAAAAATCAATAGTGTACCTAATGTAGTTTGTTCAAAAGCTTACTATTCCATTAACAACTACTAAAATGATAATAATAGCTGGTCGTTGAGTTGAACACAAGACAATGTTTGTAATTTATGTTCTTTCTCCTAAATTAGTTTACTGATAATATGTTATGTCTTTTTTATGTTTTATTTTTATATACCTTTTATTATTGATTGTAGTCAATCGTAATATTAACTTACACCATAGTATTGTATCGAGTCTGGTTCTTCTAACCAAACAGACAGATGTGTTGCTGGAGAGTTTGTTCCGCCACTTCTTCTTTCCAGCAAAAACACTAGGAAGTGTCGGGTGGGCGTTTTGGGGGACTGTCACTTGTAAATAAGTAAAGTAAAGTAAATTTTGACGTTCGAAAAGTGCTGATTATCAGCCTAGTTTGAATAAATGAGTTTTGATTTAGATTTTTTTGAGTGAAATAAAACTGCGTTTTATTGTAATTATTGTTGACATAATTTATTTCCCAAAATTAAATAGTTTACACCAACAAATATACCTTTTATTTTTTAACAATCGTACATAATAAAATATACCGACTCACGAACAGTAAGTCGTGGGTTCAAATCCAGACAGGCGCATTACTTTGTGGAATGTATTGCATCACCACATGCTCTCAATAAATATGAAGCAAATCATGGTGAGATGTCCTAGAACCAAAAATTTGAAGACGTGACATCTACCCCACTGGGCCCGCGTGGTGGCCGTGTCCCAGCAGTGGGAACATTATAGGCTGATGATGATATACCGTAGCAGGTGGCGTTCTGTAGTTCTGCCAACCCAATCTACCCATAAAGAAAAATGAAAAACATTTTTTTTCATTCACGCCATCTAGTGTTCAATCTTCGTAAATGTACTCGCTCACGTCTACGTCTATATGTGTAAACGACGCTATATTCAATGGCAGATTTTAAATTACACCTTTGTGTCGAATTAGGTGGATATTATGACAATGATGTGACCCAGTTCGATAAGACGTAATGTCCGATAACCGCAATTGCTACTCCTACGACTTAATAGTTTTCCAATTACACAAAAACACAAATAAACTAAAAATGTTGACTTCAACGCCATCTAGCGGGAAAATGGTTGGGAGCAGCCTGTATGATTCACCTTAACTACCTACTGTCATTTATGCAGTTACTTTTTCGCAAAAATACCGGAAATAGCAACGTAGCTTGAGTAACGATTTAAGCTAAGGTCTAACGACTAACGTCTAATGTTGACAGTCACTAACCGATCGGTTTGGATAATAGGTTGTAAGCAGAATAATAGTGGGTGGCCATTTCGATATCTTTAACCGACATTTCGAACCCGGGTTATCAAAAAGAAGTGAGAAGTTTTCCAAGTCACTGAGTTAAGATTACAAAAGTGTAAAAATAAATTGATAATACGCATATTTTATATTTATGAAACGATAAAAAGATAGGTACTTAACACGTTATCTTTTAATAACAACTTTTTTTTAAAGTATTTATATTAATTATTATAATTTATTATGTAATTAGGCCACAAGCAATAAGACAACACATTTATCGAAAATTACACGTTGAGGATAAAACTCAGAGTAACGAGTAACGACGCCATGTAGTGAAATGACCAAAGTATCTTACGATACTTTGTTTTCAAAAGCTCCTTTTACAATAAAGTTATTGGTTAAGTATGTATCAAAAACAGATTAAATAAAATAAAATAAATAAATAAATAAATTGTGTTTTATTTCAGGCAAAAATACCCATATTTAGAGAATTATACTAATCACAAAATCACAAAAATCATTCAAATCAATAAACAAAAATCAATAAAATGTCAATAATAAATAAAAATCATTATAACATACCAAAATAACAAACACATTTAAAAAACTCATCAAAATGTCAATAATAATAAATACTAATCATAATGACATTCCAGTAAAAAACACATTAAAATATCATTAAAAATATTAAACATCAATAAAATTCATTAAAGACCATCATTTTCTGTTCCCGCTTAGGTGAACAGAAATCCAGTGCACAAATATAGGGCTTGTCAGGTTGCACGAGACAACCCTCAAAATGCTATTACTGGAGCGTCTCAAACTTTGCCAAAAAGACGCTACCCTCGACCTGATAATGGCGTAGAAATCAGGAACCCTCGCGTCTGCAAACATGCTCGAAGCACTGCAGTACCTTGGCAGTTTCATAAGGGTTCGGTAAGCGTTATTGTACTGAACCCTTAGTGAGTTGTACATCTTTTTTGTGAAATTGCACCATAGTTGGCAGGTGTACATTGACAGACAATAGGCTCTAAATAACGTGTTTTTAACGTCACTGGTGCACTTCACAAATTTGCGTGCGAGCATGTTACTCCTAACTGAGAGGGCCCTACGCTCTCTTTCTATGTCACAGTCGTCATGGAGTTTATCAGTTAAAATGTGCCCCAAGTATTTAAACTGCTTTACAACCTTTATAATAGCACCATTCAGAGAAAGACTGGGTATGTTCCCCGGACCCGTCCCAGACCTAAATACCATGGATTCGGTTTTCAGAACGTTGTATTTGAGTCCATGAGCATTAGCATAATGCTCACAGACAGACAACAATTTCCTCAAGCCTTTGATCGAGGGACTCAAAAGAACCATGTCATCAGCATAACTCAAGCTATTCACGCAGACATTGCCTAGGTGACATCCAACTTTGGTCCTCCTGAGTTCCTCAATCAAACCATTGATATAAAGATTGAAAAGGTCCGGGGAAGTCAACCCACCTTGACGTACACCGCAGTCCAGCGTATAACTGCTGGATAGAGTGTCACCCCATTTAACCTGATTAGTTTGGCCCCCGTACCAGAATCTCAACAGATCTACGATTCGGTGTGGTACTTGCGACTTTTTTAGTTTGTCCCAGAGGATTTCATAATTAACCAAGTCAAAAGCTTTGCTCAGGTCTAGGAAACAAGCATACACTGAGGTTCTCTGGTGGGTGTAGTAGGCTACTGTACTCTTAAGGCTAATAATCGCAGAGTCCGTTGAGAGCCCGGGTCGGAAACCAAACTGTGCATCATCGATTTTTATATTATTTTGCAGTTGAGGCTGTAAGAGACGCTCCAGAACCTTGCCAATGACCGTACCGAGTGAGATAGGTCGGTAATTACCAGATGCACTCAAATCACCCGTCCTGTTTTTGACTATCGGAACTACCACAGTTCTCATTAAAAGTTTCGGCAAGTAGACGTATTTACAACACAAGTTAAAAAGCTCACTTAAATGTGGAAACAAGTTGGCGCTTCCCCAGACAAGGTGCTCCACACTGAGACCATCGTGTCCTGGTGACTTACCACGTTTCATATTCCTCACTGCTGAGATCACTTCGTCAAGCGTAAAAGGTGGCAGTGGCTCAGACACGATGGCTTCATTGCTGAGTTTACAATCGACTTGCAGCGGGTCAACTTTAAATTTACTAGCAAACAAATTGGCTATTTTGCTTGGTTCCTGCAATCCATCCATAGAGACAGGGAGGCTCTGTTTAAAATTAAACTTTTTAGTCGCGTTCCAAAACTTAACAAAATTTTTTTCTCTTCTGTGCAAGGCTAAAATATTCATTTTTATGGAATCCTCATTTTTCTGACACCATTTTATTTTATTTTTAAACATAGAACGACTATTACGCATGTTTTCAAAAATCATGCCTTGTAAAGGCCTTCCAGCCTCCACCCAAACCTTGAAATGGAGCCTGGCAGTTTGATGATAGTCCCGCACATGGTAGTTCCATCCAGTCACCTTTTTGCATAGCTTCTGTTCACCTAAACGAGAACTCAGTACAGCAGCAGTCTGCAATGTATCAACGATATACGAATAATACAAGTCAATTGATTCACAATATTTGTCATAATGTTCGCAGTTTATATTGCTATCACAGTCACACTTAAACATTTTAAAATCATCACATAATTTATTAGAGCAATGTGTTTGGTATGCATTAATTTGGTCTTTGGTACGCTTGCCCCATTTAATTCCCTTTTGGTGGTTACTGGTATCGGCGAAAGCCGTCTCAACATTTAAACAGGATATATCGCAAATAATTCGCAAGGGGTAGTGATCAGACCACATGACGTCATGTATGACGTCAGCCGCCATCACAGTATCCCAAGCAGCCTTAGTTGCGATGCAGTGATCCAGCCACCGCCGACACCCATGTGACTCACTCATAAACGTAAAAGTTTCTGAATCTAATCCAAGCAAATTAAAATCGACACATTCCCACTCCATATCTGCACAGAACTTAATCAACTCAAGGCCAAACTTAGCAGAAGGGTGCGCATTAAAGTCGCCCATCACATAAACACATTGCGCATCGCCCTCTTCTATAATTGCGTTTATTGCACCCAAACAATCAATAAACTCAGTCAGATTATCGACGTTGTCAACAGGCATATACACATTAATAACTATGACACATCCCAAACCAGTCGCTATTCTCACAGCCGCAAGGCGGTCACTATTACATGTAATGGGCGAGACATACGGAAACTTAGTTTTGTTCCACATAATGGCTAAGCCCCCATATGGCCTACCCCTTAACATCCCTGCTGAAGTATCGACAGAAGACTTGGCCACACACCCAAAATCTTCATTAATCTCATTTACAAAATTTAAGTCGTGAGGTAGCAACCAAGTCTCCTGCAGTAACACAATATCATTACTTTTAGTGAGTTCACGCACACATTGCTTTGATCGTTTAATCGATTTACAATTGTAGGACAATATTGAAATAGTGGATAACTTACAATCCATAATTAATTATTTAGATTATTATTACCTCTCGCCGTATACTCACGGAATCGCCTGAATCTGACGCCAACAGGCCAAAAATCAACACTTAAGAATCTTTCTAGCCTACTTCTATCTATGGTCACTTTAAAAGAAACAAATTCAGTCTCGTGTTTCTGAGTTAATAGTTCCACTTTAACACAATTCTCGCCCATTTCACTCACATATGTCTGAATATCATCCGATTAGCAAACATATCGAATGACAATCGAATTCTATACAGATATCGATGACTTTCCTGTGACGTCAATTCCGATGACATCATCACGGCGTCAGCAATTTCAGCCTAATGTTTATACACAAACTATGACAAAAGCTTACAATCTGACAAAGTGTTGTAATTCCACACCGTTACATATTTTTACTGTCCCACAACTCCGTCTAAAACCAACTGTATTCTAAGAAACTTAGGGTTTGGAGTTGAATGGGCGATGTTAGGAAATGGAGTCGCCGGCGCCTTTGACCGACAAGATAATATCTACGTGGAGCAGGTAAGCTTTATTGCTGCCCCCGCGCCCCTTGTTCACAGTGCAGCAGTGCCGCGCCAACAATCCTGTGTTGTTTTTCACACGAGAAACAAACATCCAGTGGATATCCAAGAGAAAGACTTGGATGATGTTCAAAATTTGGAAAACGGAGTGATCGAAATTGTTATTTGGCTTAATGAAACACCTTTTCCTGTCAATTGAGTACCAGGTGATTCGGAAGCAGCGTGCGGCCCACATGATCCGGATATCGAAGATTAAAAGTGACAGCTGTCATTAATCGGTACAAAATGAATAGCTGCAGTGCTGAAGCGACTAAACTGTCGAAATAGCACACCTTGAAACTTGTTTCATTTCATTCTGTATTTTTTATGCAAAAGTAGAGAAATCATTGCAGAGATCGCGAGACATAACGGTTCGGTCCTGAAACGGGTTATGTATCTAGATGACTTGCTGGCCGTTTGTTTGGGTTTAGTTGTCCTTATCGGCAGATTATCACTTAGAATAAGTTGTTTAGTTACTTTTTTGACGTGTAAATTCATTCAGTAACAAAAATCTGTGTGAAAAATAACAAGAACTCGGAAATCATGAATGTGTTCTAAACCGGATTGTCGCAAGTGTGAGCTAGACCTTACTATCAAATATGCACATCTTTCCAAACCGCACTTTAAACTAAAATGGCTGAGATATTCATCCAAGTTGAACTTTAACGACTTCGCAATGTAATAAACTTCATACTTAAGAAACTTTTGAAAATTATATCTACAGTTTTAAAAGTAATTTTCACTTAAGAGGTTATCTGTCTCTGTCATCGTTAAGCATAAACATTTGTTTTTTTTTCTGCTATTCAAACTAGGCAAACTTAGTCATTCTATCTAGTCAACATATTAATATGTAGTTTTAATAACAAGCTATTAACCACTATCGTTAAAGGATACTTCTGTAAACTTGAACCGAATACGGCAGACTGACAGCCAGTAGCAACTGTAGCATGTAGCAACAGCAAGTCATCTATCACACTTCTTTTGTGCCGCGTATTCATTATGGATATTGTCCTACGTGTTTAATCAGGCTTGATTCAGAGCCTGACTGACACAAAGGAGGCTTTACACATTTAATTATGTAAATATTACCGGTATTACGTTGATTAATGTTCTTGTGTTAGGAGACAGACATAAGAAGAAAGATTTAAGAACCGCCGACGAATTTCATGATGAGCTTTTTTTTCAGGAAGCAATGAAATTCGGAAATTTTCCGCAGAAGTTTCCAGTTCTCATAATGATTACATTTAATCATATCACTAGTTTCAAGAACCAATAGGATAGTTTTTGCTTTAATTAGTAGGTACCTATAGTAAGTTAATTACAAACTATAATTTTATTAGATAAGTTTTAAAATGATTATTATTTTAAATAAATGTAGCACTGTATCATTAAATAAATAATCTGTTATTGTATGTAAATGAAAAGATAAATCATATCATTTAACATTAATACAATTCGAAATTCAAAACGTTCGTTATAAACGAACAGCTAACTCCACAGCCTCATTCCTACACGACATTAACACCTAATCCCCGATGTCTGCGATTAGAAACACCTTATCTCCGAGCTAAGTGCATCTCAAATAGTTGCATTACTTAAACTATGGTTAGTAAGCGATCCACCGCAGCCCTACGTGACACGACACCAGATCGAATGGAAAACTAGAGTTTTCAATCGCGACTCAGGCGCCGGTGAGATGAACCGCATTCCTCAGACAGTCTTTGTCATGTTAATCAAACAGAAGTCTCATTATTCTGTTATTTTAACTAGCCGTGGAGCAAACCGGCCGCCGCCGGTACACATCACTACAAACCCCTCCGAGTATTTTTTTAAATGCATTTCTTAAACATGCACAGGGCATTCTCAAACAACCGGTGTCATATTGAATGTTACACGGAAGTATTGGCTTCCATGTATGTATTTGTATGTCAACTCTTTACGAGCCTATTACGTTACGAATGTGACATGTCAGAAGCGATTTGAATAAAATTATGTCTCCAATAGAAATATTTACAACATCGAGATATCGTGGGGCATCAATATTATGAGGTTTGTATGGTATTCTTTGAAACAGTCGCAGGTCGACACGACGACGACCCCTCGCGCTATTGTGTCGGATCGACTAGTTTTTTATGTGTAAGCGCATCGGCATCGCCCACTCGAGTTTTTGGAATTCCGATAGCGGTCTCTCCCCGCGGCCGGCGGGCAGGCCGGTTCATTCATAACCCGGCGTGATGCCGATACCCTCTTTCACTAGCTTTTCAAACGATCACATGTGCCTGTCAAACCGGAAACGTAAACGAAAACAAACCTATAATTGTTTTAGTTTACATGTTTGATTTATAATGGGCCAAGAAAAACAAACCACCAACGTCGCTGACTCGCCTGTCTTCATTCTGAAATGAACTCATTGTTTCAGGTAAACAATGTGACTCATTTTTTTTTTTTTTTTTTATCCTTTATTAAAAAGAACCAGGTTCTTAATAATTAATTACAATCTAGCCTACAAGACTAATAAGCAATTTTAATCTAACTTAACTTTTTACGTGATAATTATTTTAAAACAGAATAGTGCTGATTGTACTTTATACAAGTCCGTTCCACTTTCTTAGAGTCTAATATTATAATATAAACTAAACACTTTGTTCATGTGTTATATGAGTGTCATTGTCACTATTATTTCTACATTATTTACACTACACTAATTCAAAAGGTTTTGTTCGTTTTAGCCTTCGCACTATATTTGTCTGGTCTAGCAGCTGAATTGCCTCGATGTTCACATGTTGGTGGAGTCGGTGTTCATGGGCCTCAGCAAATTTTTGGATTATTTTGGTGACGGGTTCCACTTTTAGGTCACGATGGAGGTCGTCATTTCTTATATACCAGGGCGCATTAACAATACTCCTGAGTACCTTATTCTGGAATGTTTGAATAATTTTGATGTTGGTCGGTTTAGTACAGCCCCACAGTTGGATGCCATATGTCCATATTGGCATAAGAATATGCTTATATAATAATATTTTATTATGTATCGACAGGCAGGAATTTCGTCCAATCAGCCAATACATGTTTTTAAAACGCATGTCCAGTTCCTGTCTTTTCTTTTTAACGTGCGCTTTCCAGCGCAATTTCGCATCAAGCGTTATGCCAAGATATTTGGCTGTATTTGCGTATGGCACTTGTTGGCCATTTATGAAAATTGGGTGGTAATCACAATTCCTGTTGGTAAAATCAATGTGAAGTGACTTTGATTCATTCAATTTGATTTTCCATTTTTGTGCCCAGTCATGAACTTCATTTACAGCAATTTGTACCTTTCTGATTGCTTCCTCATGGCATGACCCTGTAGCCATAATGGCAGTGTCGTCCGCAAAGGTTGCAATGGTATTATTTTCCAGCTCTGGTATATCATACGTGTACAATAGGTAGAGGATTGGACCCAGCACACTTCCTTGAGGGACGCCAGCTTTAATATTTTTTAACTCAGAAAAGGCTCCCTCGTGCCTTACTCGAAACATTCTATCTGTAATATATGATTGCAAGATATCGGCAAAATCATTGGGCAGCATTAGTCTTAGCTTGTATATCAAACCCTTATGCCAAACTTTATCAAAAGCTTGTGCTACATCTAAAAAAACGGTGGAGCAGACTTTTTTATCTTCAAGCGTTCTCTCGATGATGTTGGTAATTCTGTGTACTTGGTCTATTGTTGAGTGTTTCTCTCTGAAACCAAACTGATGGTCAGGGATCAGGTTTTTCTCGTTTATGATTGGTTTTAGGCGTTTTAAAAACAGTTTTTCAAATAGCTTTGAAAGTATAGGCAACAGGGAAATGGGTCTGTATGATGATGCTTCGTGAGGTGGTTTACCAGGCTTTGCAATCATTATCACCTCAGCAACTTTCCATGGCTCAGGAACATGCTTAAGCACGAATGCAGCATTTATGAGCCTAGTAAGCTTAATTATGGCTTTACGCGGGAGCTGTTTCAGGATTTCTCCCGTAATAAGGTCATATCCTGGCGATTTCTTTAGGCTAATGTTTTGAATTTCCTTTGCAACTTCTTTCGGGGTCACAAGCTTAATTCTTTGATCTTGCAGAATGTTGGCAAACTGTAGGTTGTCCAGAGACTCGTCATTTGGCTGAAAGGTTTCTTCCAAGTGATGTGCAAATCTTTGAGCTTTCTGGTCATTGCTTATGGCCCACTTTCCGTTATCATCTCTGATAGGGGGAATTGGTACAATTGGCCTTTTGAGTGACTTTGTCGCTTTCCAAAGAGAGTATTGGGTTGTATGGTCGCTGGTTAACTGACGCAGGTTAGTATCTAAAGCCTCATCTTGAAAGGTTTGTATCTTTCTCTTCAGTCTTTTGGTAAGGTTATTCAATACAGTTTTATCTTGCGGGAATCTAGTTTGCTGCCACCTTTTTCTTTGAGTCCTTTTTTCATATAATAGGTCTATTATTTCTTTTGGATAGGTATTTCCTTTAAACTTGTTTATAAGCTGTGGTGTGTTGTTCCATGCACATTGTTGGATATTGATGTTAAACTGATCTACTTCGAAATCGAGCTGATCTTTGCTTTTTAATGAAGTTTTTAGGTCAATAATATTTTGTAGCTCTAAGCTAAAACTTTCCCAATCTGTATACTTGTTAACTAACGTCAGGTGGTTTTCTCTAAGTAATATTTTGTGACTTAATTGTAATAATATCGGAGAGTGATCGGAGTTCATATGGTACCCCTCTTCTACATTCAGATAGTTGGTTGATATATTTTTGACTATGAAAAAGTCAATAAGGTCTGGTAGTTTCTGGTGGTCAGTCGGCCAGTAAGTAGGTTTTCCAGTACTTATGACCTCACAGTGCATGTCTTTCACTGCGCTTAGAAGCTGTCTGCCCTTAGTTGACGTTAATCTCGATCCCCAATGAGTGTTCTTAGCGTTAAAGTCACCGCCAAGTATAAATCTCTGTCCGAGGAGTCTGAATAAGTGTATATATTTTTCTTTGTTTATCTTGTGTCTTGGGGGACAGTATACGGCCGCTATTGTTACATTAAATTTATTTGTTTTTACTGATATCGCCACAGCTTGCGTGTCTTGTTCCTCGTATTTACATTGTTCGTAGTGACAGATATTTTCTTTAATAATAACCGCGCTACCTCCTCGCGCCGTGTTGCTAGGGTGCAGCGAGTGATAAACCTTATAGCCTCTAAACTTTACAAAAGACTGTTTAGTGAAGTGCGTTTCAGAGATCAAACACACATCAATATTTTCTGTGTCTAGGACTACTTGCAACTCATGTTGGTGTTGCAGCAATCCGTTAGAATTCCACGCCATTATTTTTAGTGTGTTATTCATGACTGATTTGTATGGTGCTTGATTCTAATTTCTCTAGTCTCTTGTCAAATGAGGATATGCACTTCAAGATCTGGTTGAGCTTGTCCTCAAGACTTGATGGCTTCGTGCTTGGATTTACTGCTTGTGCGTATGAGACACTTTTGGATGTATGTGCATTTGCCACGGTTGTCTTTGCAAACGGTGCACTTTGTTTTGTTGCCTGTTTGTCGGTGTTTCTAACAATTTGCTTAGCGGCAGGGTTGTTAGGTGGATTATTTTTAGATTTTTTGTTCTTAATCATTTGCATCTCCTTGGCAACTAAACACCCCCTGTAGTTGGCTGGGTGAGGTAAGCCACAGTGAACACACTTAGGTTTTTCTTGCGCAGGTTTGCTGCAATCAGCTGTGAGGTGTTTTCCTGTACATTTAACACACCTTGGCTCTTTTGAGCAATACTTTTGAGTATGACCATAAGCCTGGCATCTCTTACACTGGGGTATTATTTTTGACGTCTTAAGCGGGTTAATCTCAACTTTACACCCTAGAATATGTTTAATGCCGTATATTTTACTGACATCTTCATCATTCTTGAACGATAGAATAAACATGTTCAGCGGTTCTTTTGTTCTCCAGCTTAACTTGTTAATAGCATTTTCTATCTGAAATCCTTGCAATGTTAAATCATCTTTAATCCGATCCGGTAGGCAGGAAGAATGCAATTTTTTCGCCACTACTCTTATTGGCCTGGTCTGCTTGTCCTCATATGAGTGCCATAAACAGTTATTTTCTGTTAAGCGACGAGCGATCACTCTGTAGGACTCTTCAGTTTTGGCATTTACTTTCACACTATTACCGCTCAACATTTTGGCGGTAAATGTTTCTACTGGCTGAGATTCAGTCAAAAAGTCGTAGAACGTTTGATAATTCTTAACACCGTCGACTACGATTGGAGGCGGTGCCAGAATTTTTTTAGTAGTTGCCTTCTCTTTGTTGTTGAGTTGCTGCTGCTGAATGCTAGTTGTAGCTTGTTGTGGTTGTGGTGGAGTAAGGGAAGTGTTTAACTTCCTTTTCTTCCTGTTTTTCACCCTAATCCACTCAGTCTCTTTGGCGAGTTCTTCCTCATCCGTGCAGTACTCAGCGTCAGTTTTAGTAGGCTGAGCAGGTGTTATGTTCCCACTGGCCTGTTTATCTGAGGGTTCTTCTTTTTTTTGTACCTTTAAGCATTTTAATTGTCCTTGAAGATCTTGAACCTGTTCCTGCAAGCTTTGTATATGGCCGTTCAGTTGACGTACCATTTGTTGCAGGTTTTCTCTGTCCGATTTCTCCTGGATGTAACAGTCATACAACTGCTTTTCCAGATCAGTTTTGATTTTAATAGACTGTTGTGCAGCCATTATTTAGGTTTAAGGTGAGCGTGACACCTAAACAATTATAATAAACACTTCATAGCGATTTCCGCACTTGTAACTGGGTCATCACAGTGGCCCCGATAGATCGACGTACACCGCGACGACGGTGTTATGATGCGTCTGCAAAATACTCTTAACTAGAGCACGCGCTCGCGACCGGTACGTCCGTTCACAGTAGCAGTGAAACACGCTATGTGACTCATGAAGACATGACTTGTTCGTGGTCTTCATCTATATAAAGACATAGAATAAGGATTTTATTTTTATGGGGCATCATAGGTCATAATAACATAACTGATTCTGCCAATGTAAAAGCTCTTTAGTCGGTTAGAGCAGTGCAGAAGCTACCTTTATCCGTAGCTCTGACATTAATTAAAATGTCATCAACACAGTAGGTTTCTTCCTAACTGTACTTTTAATACCCCCTAAAGTTGCTGAATAGCATGTTTTCCGCTACTTTTTGTAATCCATAACAAAGTTTATAGAGTAGTAATGCATAAAAAGTTAAAGGTCGTAAAGCTAAGCCTGTGGGGTGTTGTGGGCGTTTAGCGTAGGTTTTATGTAGGTCACAGATTACAAAGCTGTTTACAACTATTAGGAAATCCTATGCTTGTTCGTGAAGAAACTTACATTAATTTAATCAGGTTTTGTGCAACATATCCATGGTTAATATTTTTTGTGTATAAGTGAGACTTCATACGACTCAAGACAGTTTCCAACTCTTCCAAGTCCTTATAAATTTAAATTAATTGTTGAATCAAGCAAAAACTATGCATAATGATATCCGTTTCAGTTTGTTTCAACTGTCCACCAAAAAACCTTCAAAAAAAGAACAATAAAAAATAAGTGCTCACATTTTTTTTTTAACAAACTAGGTTCTAGGCATTGAGTTTATAAATCATGCATTTATCATCGGATCTGTTTTTTCAAGTTTGATATTCTCGATAAAATACCAATGTTTTAAATGTCAACGCATGATCAAAGCGTTTTAATGCTGGCTTGACACAAATGCGGCCATTATTATGCTAGTCAAGTAATGACCGTAAATATTTCTGTACCCACTTCTGTTCACAATAAAAGTGTCTTTGACCGCAGAAAATAATACAGCGCTCGGTTATGTGTTTTAATTGCCTTTATTATTTTTTTCATCTTATTGGTATGCACTGAAGACACAGCTCCGATCATTACCTATATCCTATACTTAAAATAATGCTATGCGCATGCTATTTACTGGTCTCCAAAATCTCGACATAGATTGGGATTCCAAAACTGCCAACTCCGCGACTGCTAATTTTGCAGCTAGACTCACAACTGCCGTCCAGTAGACCAATCTAGCAGTTAATCTCTCAAACCATCTACATCAGAGTTCGCATCGACGATTAAACCTGCAGTGGCGTTATGGTGCAGCAGGGGTGATCGTCCAAGCACTCTCACGGCATAATAATTACGGGGCGCGTGAACCACTCGTCGCAGTTTATAGGCCGGCTCGGGCGAGCAGCCTGCCCCCTCCTCTTCCTCCCTTACACCCCCCGCCCGCCGGACCGCATTCCGCTCCCATGCGACTGCGTCCTGCATCCTCCTGACTCCAGGACCTCTCCAAAATGTCATGTTTTTATTAATTTCGCTGATAGTAACTGAGTTTGCGATTCTTGATCTTATGGAGGTCATTAGTGGGGTAAAGTGGTAAAGTGTTCTAGTCCATTTGGATAGTATCCGCTTTCGTAAGGATGCATTATGGCAAGACAGCCGTGAACCGGGTGCTTTCGAAATGATATGCAACAAAATTGCAGCAAAAATCTAAAGCTGCATAAATTTTGCATTTAGCGATTTCAGAGAATTATATTTTATTTATAGAATTATATTGTCGAAATTCAAAAAAAGTTATTTCTCAAGGCTATGATCTGGATAAAAACCTGAATTGCTTTCTCTAAATTGAATCGTTGGAAGATGATATCTGTAATTTACTTGGACGAATCTAAAATCGTTACAGTGAGACGGACGAATCTCGTCACAGTGGACAACTTTTTTCTCGAAGCTCGAAGGTGTCTATTATCAACATCTATTACAAAATCGGGTGTCCATCACAATGTAAAGCCATCTCGGTCGTTTCACACGCTTATTGCCTATTCCATTAACTAAATCAGACGATGACGAATCGACCACTAAATCGAGATTATAATCATTATACGATCTCGCAGGCTCACATTCTTAACGAAGAATCCGTGAAGCGTCGGAATGCACAGAATCGAATCTAACTCGTTTTGTTTTCGCCACGTCATAACTCGATGTTCGATCTCGACCTGCACGAAGGTTCGTGCTCGAATATGTATTGAATCGATATAGTTTTCCAATTTGGTTTAACGGGAGACAATGTAACGCTGTTGATACAACACAATGCAATGCGCGCGGCTTTTCACGCTATTTTCAAATTGGCGAGCGATTGTCCGAATCGAATTAGCACCAGTGTTTACTCTATTCGTTGGTTAATACTGGTTCACTCAGCCTGTTAGAGGAATGATAAATGAGCGCAAAGCTATTATTTTTGTAGCTTGTTTCAACATTACACTATTAGCATGTTTGTTTTCTTTCACACCTTCATAAACGACACCGTTTATCTAAGCAAACATACCAAGCTTTCATCGAAATAAAACGCCAATTTAATTTTTATTTGCGGTGCTTGTGTGTGCACCGCAGCTGCAAATATGTGAACCTAGGCTTCGACTCGCAGGAACTGCTGTTAAAAAAAGGAGCTTTGTGGGTACTTGGAGTATTCATCCAAAATATTGACATCATTAGAATTTAGGACTGATTAGATATATACCCTGAATCCGCAATGTTCTAAAAAAGAGAGCCACCAAGAAACTGCAAAAAAGAAATTCCAGCTTGAACCATCTCAATAAACCCAATATTTTATTTCATAAATATATATTCAAAGGAAATCGAAACTTAAACCGAGACATAAAACGAAGGATAATAAATACTGATATAATATATCAACATGGCTGAATGTAATTGATACTTGTGCATTGCACATAAATGGCCATTGAGTGACGTTCAGCGCCCGTCCATATGTTGTCAATTGACCATTGACGTGGTGCGAAAAATGTTATACTTATGGTTTGTTGCTATTTTTTGTTCATTTGGCTATACAAATAATTTGCATAGTTCATGACAATTATCATAATAATTTTAATTTTATGAGAGTTCGAGATAAACTCATAAATAAAATAATATCAAATTTAATTCACAAGCTCATCATTAAAATACCCGGAGTTTTACTAATGTTTTACGAACAGGTACTGAGTATTTTAAGTGATTTTTATTACCTACCAAGTATTTTGATTAAATAAGGCGGAATCACTGGTATTTAAATTGCTGAATGCGACCTTTACAAACAAGTTGTTGAACATAGCTGAATTAAAATCAATGTAGGGAGACTTCAGTTAATTCTGATCTACTTAGAATGAATTTATTTTATTTCTAGGTACCTAGCTTAAATAAATTTTATTCTGATTTGGTAGCTAAGCTCGCTAGACGTTGTTATTTCAAACAAACACTTATGCAGTTGAGAAATACCGACAAAGAGAATTTTGTGTAATCTACGTTTATCGCCAAGTGCCTCGATAATAGTGCAACTAAGATAAAATCTCAATAATTTATTCGGCAAATTGGTTTGTGCATACGTTATCTGTGGTTGCTGCCAGCAACGCCAGCAACGGAATAAAATACAACCTTTATGGTCATAGAAATGTGGAAAATATAATATTGTTTGAACACCGTATAAATTAAAACTTATGTGTTAAAGTAAAACATAATAACTTCCTAGTGCAAATAACCAGTAACGTGACTCTATAGACAAAATTCCGTCGCAAATACGTTAAAAAAAATTACGGAGTGCATAAATACTTCGCATCAGGGTTGAAGTCATTAACCCAAAAAGAAAACGAGTTATTGTAATATCGATTGTGTTTCATCTATCTAGAAGACTGATTTTCAAGTGTAATGCACATTGTAAAGTTGCCAAAATAATAAATAGGCTGCTATTTATGTCTTTCCGATGTGAGTATGTTACAAAATTATGAATTAGGAAGTAAACCAAACATATTCCTGCGTCATAAGAGGTACCTAGGTATGTCAGGGTCGCATAAAATCAAAGAAGAGCAATTTGCAATCCAATAAAAATAAATTACAATTTTAAAGTAGACAACATTCTTAAAAAAAACGCTTTTGAACATTATTCTTTTCGATTCATAAAATATTTAATTCAATTTGAATAAACGATTGGTAACATCAGTTTTAAATATCGAATGCACATTTTTTGCGCGCGGTTGGCAGGCCAGTGCCACGACCGGCGCGCCAGAGACCGGTCCGGTAGAACGGCGACAGGTCGGCACCTGCCTCGCGCGTGGAATGTCCGGTCGCGAATTAAAATCCTTTGAGATACTCTTATTTAGTCGCGGACAATGACGATTTTCCGGATTACAGCTAATTACCGAGAGTTTTTATCTTTCCCATTAACCGTGTATCGCATTTTAATGAGCTCGGTGGCCAATTAAAGAAATGAAACCTTCCTTTACTTTGTCGTTGTTTATAGGGTGGTCACATTTTCAATCAATACGCTTCTAATCTACTACAAGCTTTTCTCTGTCCCAGTTGTGGCAAGTCTTATTCTGGTTCAAGTTCATGAATGAATATTCACATTCCTTCGATTTAGCCAACATTGAATCAAACCTCTGTAATAAGCAATGATGAGAAATCAATTCAATAAAAATTTAGTTCAATGACATGGAATTCCGAAACTAATGAACTGTTTATACTTACTCGCAAATTTATAACATTCAGAACGCAAATTGCTTCCCAAGGCCGATTTAGACTCCAAACACTCAATTTAGTCACGATTGTATTGGGATCAATGGAATCTATCGCATCCTATTTACAGATACATGATCTTGATTTATTAAGTTGCTAAAAGTAGATAAATCACATGAAAAGTAGTATTTTCTTTACACAAAGCTCGTGGCTTAATAAGAACTGCCACTCGGGTCGATCTTTAGGTAAAGCTGTGCTTGCCTAGTTCGGTCTGGGGATGGGTGACCACCCGATATACAGAGTTTCCTCCGTGGTCCGTGTCTCGGAAAGCACGTTAAGCTGTTGGTCCCGGCTGCCATATATAGATATCTTTGGCAGTCGTTACAGGTAGTCAGTGACCTGATATTCTGACATCCAGTCTTACCAAAGAGTATCGCATTACCTAGATTAACTGGGTTGTGGAGGTCAGATAGGCAGTCGCTCCATGTAAAATACTGGTACCTATTCAGCTGCATCCGGTTAGACTGGAAGCCGACCCCAACATAGTTGGGAAAAGGCTAGGCAGATGATGATGAAATCGTTTTATAGGGCTTCATTTTTCGATCCGACGCGCGACGCAGGACGGGTTGAATCACCATTTTTTTTATTGCGTAAGTGATTTAATAAGCAGTATAGTTACGAGCTTTTCTTGATATTCTAGTATTATTGGAATCTGGGGGCACGGCAGTGCCCCCGCCAAGTCGAGCAATAAAGTGGCACGACCGTACCATCCTTTTCTCGAAACAGTTCAGGCCATTTTCAACCTATAGGAGGATCTTCGTTGTGGATAAAACTAGAAGCCTGAATTTTTAATAACCAATTAGGCATTGTATAAACACGATATATTTCTTTCATTTAACTTGAACCAGTAGTTTAAGAATTATAACTAATCAAAGAGCCTTAGTTTTGTCACTCACGGACTGACTGACTGACCGATCATCAAAAATCTATGGCACTTCTAGCTGACATAGAAGCTTCAAATTCAGAATACAATTACTATTTAGTGTATAAATCAAGGAAAAACTAAAAAAAATGCAATTTCAGTCTAGTTTTCTAGATACACCAACTGCATAAGTAACTTTGTAATTCCATATAAATGTGATTTTCAGTGAATGAATTTCACCGATTGATCTGAAACTTTGCACGTATGTGCACATCACTTAACAATGCAATATTATGATGACATGGAGCTGATCTGATTTGGAAGGTGGCCATAGGAACTCCGTTATAAAACGACGCAACCCCATCGAATTTGGACTCGCTGGATTTGTCTTGACGAGTTCTTGGTCTTTAGATTGCGTCCTGGGTCTGATGATGGAGCTGGAAGTTGGCCACAGAAACTTCATTTTAGAATGTCATACTCCCATCGAGTTTGAACTCGTTTGATTTGTCTTGACGAGTAGGTACTTTGATTTTAGATGGTGGTCAGGGTATGTTGATGGAGATTGAAGGTGCCCATAGGAATAGGAATTCCGTTGTAAAAGGACCTAACTCCATCGAGTTAGGACTCGTTTGATTCGCCTTGTCGAGTACTTTGTTTTTAAATTATGTCCAGGGTCTGTTGATGAAGGTGGAAGGTTTACATAGGAATTCCGTTATAAAACGATTTAACCCCGTCGAGTTTGAATTCGTTTGATTCGGCTTGTCGAGTACTTTAGCAGTTGGTTCTTCAAATCGATGAATAAGACTGCTCCAAGTTCGATTAAATCTAGTATTGTTGATTCACTATAAGTATCTACAAAAAGAAATGAGATCCCACTAAAAACAAAACTTGTAAAAAAAGCCAAGTCGCACAACTCGACTAGAATGAGCTATTTAACATTGGCGAATGCGATACGATGGCCAAGTAAATATATTTATTTAAAACATTAAAGATTTTTAATATTGATATGGTCACTATAAGGTGTAGTTAGGTTAGCTTATTACGTAATAACTTAAAATACAAGGTCCCTTAAGTAGGGACTGAATAAATTAACTGACTTGGTATTACATGGATCTCACTACTTTTTACGGTAGAAGAACTGAGTTGTGCGACTTGGCTTTTTCACAAGTTTTGTTTTTAGTAGGTTTCTATTTTTCACCAGTTGCTTGCACTGGCTCCATCGGCGTACCTAGCAAAAACTTACAAATGACGGAACGATGACGAAATCGTGTGACTAACAATGTATATTTTTGCACAACAAAGCAATACCCTGTCAGAATGTAAAAAGACACATCGTAAAATAATGGATATTTATTAATTATTTAATCTTAGTGATTCTTGACCTTTTCGTTATTCTCTTGCAAAGTTGAACGCAATTGCATTTTGTAATTTACTTGACCTATTTGGGAGTCATAAAAATAAAACCAAAGCCCATGACATATTATAAACATGCATCTGCTACACATCACAGCAAATGAAAATAAAAGTAGAACACGAACGGATTCGCGAGCAAATACTATGAAATAAATAAAATACCACGTGGTCACGATGTTCAAACATGCACTGTGCTTACGTCATATTCGACCTCCATAACTCCATAGTTTCGGCATGCCTTGGTCGTATGACCGACATGACCGTACGTATTTAACTATCTATAATCTGCTATTTACGTCTTTCTGATTTTCTGGGATGCTTCGGATTATCCAGAAACTTTGTACTTTTTGTAAAATGTCCTGTTTCATTTCAGAGTATGAAATTGCAAACTTCTTTTTGGCGCCCAACAACCAAAGAGATAGAGAACCGTTAATAATAATTAACTTTATCTGCTAGCGGCGGCGTCCTTTATAAAATAAGATGCCTCACCCAAAGGATCCCAATAGAGATCATTCAATAAACCAATATCATAAAAGTATAGAATATCTCAAACCTCGACATCGATTGTCGAGGTTTGAGATATTCTATACTTTCATCAATCATTCAAATAATAAAAATCTGCAAAAAACTTAATACGCGGCATCCTGTTTCCCCTATCCGAGCCTAATTACAGAATAAGAGGTTATGGAACGCGACATAAAAGGCCTGACGTTCCCTGTGACTGATGGAGCACCATTCAACCAGCTTGATTGAAAGGGTACACTGTGAAAGCCCGAATAATGTCGGCATAATGGGATTTCTTCTTCTGGTATGTGCTAATTCGCCAACGGGGTACAAGTTTTATGTTTTATTTTGCCTTTTAAACTGGCAATTTGTAAGTACTTGCGCACCGGATTTTTACAAACACAATTCCAATTATTTAAAAACAAATATTTGGGATAAATGCCACGCTTCTGAAATTTTCTGTTTCGGGAGTTCTAAAGGCTTGGCGGAAACAGGTAGGTAATTTATCTTTACTTGAATTTTTTCTTACAAAAGTTTCGTAACGAACTTGACAAGTTATCTTTACACAATTTAGCTACAGAAGTTTCCCGGTGAGGTAACTGATAAATTAGTAATCGCTTGGACTTTAATCAACGAGGCTGTACCCATGCCGTGGGTTGTCGACCTTATACCCGTGTTTACTCAATGCCCAGTCGGCTTGTCAACCAGTCCTCCCACTGAACGATTTTGTATGTCATTCCAAACATTCATATAGGTGAGAGTTCCTCGCTAGCTTTCCAACTGCATTAGTTGGAATTTAATGCATTAGAAATACACCACATGGCTAGAACGTTTTTATTTCTTCCGCCAATTTCTTTGCATTCTTTAATTAATTTTCTTGTACTTACTTATGTCAAGTAAAAAGTTGATGGTTTTTATTTGATACTTTCACTGAGCGTGAAAAATATTATAATGATTATTATAGCAGCTAAACTATAATCGGTTTTATTAAATGTTTTTATATTTTATTATCTGTTTTCTTGTTTTGTTTTGTTTCCTGTTTTGTTTTGTTAACTTAATGACGACTTAAAAATTATCTTTAATACGATCATAAATATTAAAGATTTATATCATCATACTTAATTGGTCATAAACTATCAGACCTTTAAGAAATCATTAAAAAAGGTAAATATTTGTTTCTATAATTTACAAATACTTCAGATGCAGCTTAAGTTATGATTTGATTGATGTTTCAATTGAATTCTAAGTGAATCCAGTTCGTAAGACTTTCCCGCAGTCGATGCTCGTTATCTTCAACTCCTATGACAGCTTTGATAGATAGGTTGGTTTAGAGAATACCTAACCAAACAGGATACCCCAACCCGTGATAAAACCGATGTCCATCCTCATGACATTCTACAGTGCGGCAAAGGTAAATTTATTTAAGGAAATCTGAGGCTACTGACCTTAATCTTACCGAGATTCCCGTGTACCCACAATATTTTATGCGTTTTTTTATTCATCACTGGATGAAGTAACATTCCCTGACGTCAGCTTCGTATTTCTGGTAATGCAGTTTATTATATTTCAACTCGTTGATTTACGATCCGGTGTTCAATATCATATAGAATTTATTTGGTGTAGTTTATGTGTGCAAACTACAAGATCGAAGCTATGTTTTGTGGAAAACGGATAGTTCCCAAAAAAAAAACTTATTGTTATGAGCAATAAATCATTGATCTTCTCAGCTATTCAAATTGCCATCGTTCAAAGTTCGTTTGGGTCTTAAATATGTATATTATATTCAAACGTTGGTCGTGTACAGATAGTTGTAGTTGTCGCGACATGTCTCCGTTAGAAGTCCCGGCGATCGAGTATTGCATGCTAAACAACCGGCGAGCTATGCAAAATACTTTGTTTAACCTGATAGTGCTGCGATGCCGGCCGATCTATCAGACAGAAAACCTTATTGGGAAACGTGGCGTCAACCTGTGCTCTTAAAACGTATTCTATCTTAATAGCAAGAACTAGTATCGCCTGATCTTGCCGCTTCCATTGAATTACCAATGGCGACGAATAAAATTTGCGTACAAATTATTATGCCGTGGCGAATTATGATTAGCTTTAATAAGTTTGCACGGGCCTGAGTTGTTAAGACCTATTCCTGTATCAATTATGACTGCACAAACACCAATTAGCGTTATTAGGTTGATTTAAGGCTTTAGTAGTTTCACGGGTAATGCGTTGGGTGTGGCGCAGTGGTTCATTAATAATGTATCAGTTTACAGTAACGAATGGGATGGGTCCAACTTCAAAGGGTTTCACGCAAAATGCTTTCGCCGGTAAGAGGTGTGCGTGGTGAAAACTCATTAAATTGAACAATGTCTTATTATTTGCGCTCACTGAGTATTTACTGGTTTCGAGTTGTTACAATAATTATAATTATGTGGATGTTCAAATCGGTAGCATTTCGTGTTAACGACATTCGTGGGAAGGCACCAAAGAAATGCTCGTGCCAAATACCGTGTCCGTGACTGTAAATTTTCACGGAATAATTCGTCGGCGATTATTCCAAAGAGTGAGGGCGATGAACATGCTTTCGAATGCCAAAAAAGGAGGATGTAATGACTGAATGGTGCCGTCGAGCCGGTCCAAGCATAAAACATTTTTGGAAATGTAATCGATGTCTCGATATCTTGCGCTCTCGTCTTGAAATGTTATTTCTTAAATTCGAAGCCATATTTTCCTCAATCTCGACAATTAAGTTGCCTTCCAAATTAATTTGAGTAAGGCGGCTTCTTCAGAGGTCTTATGAGGTTCATTAAAATACAGTAAGTTTGTACATCTAAATCAATTGACAACACTTATCAGTAAAACCAATATGCGATATCTTCAAAGAAGCTTTGCGTAAGTAAGTATGTCGGTTGTAAAGCTTTCATAAATCCGAATAAACGTCTGAAAACCATGTCAAATCGCGTTTGAACCTTCCGCAGCGGAGTCGCCCACGCTTATTCCGCGTGCCATTACCTGCCTACTTGCAGCCAAGCTTTTAACTTAAATGTTTTCTGCCATTGACATCGTGATACGTTCGAATTTGAACTCTATAAATGTCAGTTTAGATGTGATTTTATGGAGAAGATTTAAGCTGAAGTTTGTTTCGCAGAAATGTTCATTTTATATCATTATGTTGCAATGTAGGCATTTCACAACTCCACCTACTGTGTTCACTACACCTACGACTTACAAATTGTTTTGGGAGATGTTTACTCTGCTGGACATTCAATTTCTTTAAGGTTGACTCCGCGAACGAATTAAAAGTAATCAATGTGTAAATGAATAATGCTAATAATGTAATATCCACGTACAGTCCAGAATTTAGTTAGAGTGTAATGATTTTAGATGATTATGCAGTTGCATGCACTAACTGTGTTACGAAATGTGAAGTCAGGCATTACATTAATCTATGCCTTTATGTAGGTTTTGACGATGTTGCTAATCACATGATTATTCTTCAGCTTTTTCTGCAAGTAAAATGTACTTGGTTGCCTTTTAAGTCGACTGGCTTCATTAAAAAGGCAATAAACACAAAGTCAAATTAGTCGACGGCAAAGTTTCTTGGATTATTGCCTTGTAAAAAAAACTTGCCATCTTGTCTCGACTTGTTACTGATCATCAGGTAAAAATGAGTTCAACGCTAAGGAGTTTTAAGTCTTTATTCTTTAAACAAAAATAACAATAGATTCTGTTCCTTTTTCCTTTCATTATAGGGTGTTTACAAAAAAGTTTGGACCGAGTTGTGCACCCAAATTCGTGTAAAAATTTGCGTATTTCTTGCTTCTAATCTCTTCAAATGGTCACGGTTGTTATCTAGATGTTAAAACATTGTTTCAGGTAGTAAGGACAAGCAAAATTATGTTCTATCTACTAATCTACTGTAGGTATTTATATTTACATCAATCGAATCGTAGGTGGGCGAATCTTACCTGTGGCTTTGTCGGCTTTCAACGCGTCGTATGAAGGTAGGTATAATTTTGTTTATCAGTTCGTTGTTTTGATAACGCACTTATAGATTACACATGTTTTGCTTTGTCAGTTTATTTCTGATTTGTAAGGACTTTTGAGAAATGTGAATAATAAGATTAAGCAATTAGCCTACTAAGTTATTTGAGTCTTTCTAAGAATTTATCTATTCTACATACTTACCTACAAAGCGGTCTGTTCTACTTTTTTAATACTAGGTAGGTAGTAAAATGCATTTAGAGCGGTAAAAACACAAGGTGTTAGCATAAATACTACAATACAAGGTACCGCGTTTCGGTGGTAGTCAGTATTTGCATTCTAGTTTCTTATGACAAAAAGCAATATATTTGTACATCGTATCATGCATTATCGCTAATCATTATCACATTCAGCTGTGGAATAGCGCGTGATTCTCACCTGAGTTTGGTTGTGCTTGCAAGTCTGCCGCCGTCAACATTCCATTCTTTTCAAATATAGTTTTCACATTTGCACAAGTTCCTTCAGAGTCAGCGGCAGAAGCCACGGCTAAGAAACAAGAAGCCAACAGTAAATACAGAATTTGACTCCGCATTCTCAATCCGAAAATCGATTTTTTGTTAGGCGACAGTTTATCACAACAACACTCTTTCACAGCCATGTTCGCAACTATTGATTTACTAAGTGTTAAACGAGATTCACTTTTATTAACGGTTCATAAATAAAAGTACAAGTAAATGATTTTTAATTTAAACTTAAATTGCGGTACTGTATACGCCATACGCACGACACGCGACGATTCAACTGCGAACCATGATGGTCGCAGCTCGACTGCTGGCTGGCCGACTGAAGTGAGCCGAAAGCGATGGACTGGCAGCGCGGCGCCGGCATTGCCATCGTACCGTGTTATTTCTAATTAAACAAAAATGTCGGAGCTCAAAAAGTGTTCATAAAATCGAGCTGTTATTTACCGTTTTTTCCGATTTTTCATATTTTGCCTGCATTTGAAAGGCTCCATTTGCGCCTTCTTTGATCATTTAAAAATTATGACTGAGCAACACAGACAAATCATATGGCGTTTATTTTGCTGTAGCAATATTCTTTCTAAAATTAATCATTGGCTAGACATTGGGATATTAAATTTAAACGACCAATGGAAGATCACTCTCACTTTACGCCTTTTTTATGATTGGTTCTTACAATGACAGGAGTGACGTAAAATTATTGTCAAAAACTATTTATTAATGTCAAATCAAATGTCAATCATACAAAATAGACGAAATGTTATTCAATCAACGAACACACGTTTTGTTTTTAGACTGTTTAGAAAATTAAATTATCTTTAAATATAAGTGAAACTTGAATAATTTCATGTGCAATAGTGTTTATTTATGAGGGAAACGAAATATTAGTGTATATTCAGTTTAATTTGTAATTAATTTTATATAACCGGTCACCATGAGGATATATTTGTTGAAAAGTGTGTCGCGGGTGATAGGCGCGAGATGTTACTCTACGCCGAATTATAAGAAAGTTACGCACTGTATTTTCGACATGGACGGACTTTTGCTTGGTAAGCTAACATAACGACCTTTACAGATATTGTCAATGTTATTGAATCGCAAGGTTAAAATATACGCGGTCAAGCTTTTACATAATTAATAAATAACAAACATTTGCATATATTCTACTGAGAAGACTGTACCTAATTTGGTTGAAAAGGTTTCGCAATACTTAATACAAAACGAGTCTTTTTTAAACTTTCGAAACTTGTAACCTGTTGAATAAATTATTTATGTATTATAATGACTCTAGTCCTGTCTTTTTCGGAAACTTGCTATTTAATTTTTTAACATACCCTTGATTTAATTTAACAGTATAAATGCAAATCTTGAGTATTGTCACAGAATACACAATAGTACTAGTATTGTCTTACATACTTTTAAACTACCTATTTGATTAATATTCCAGAGACACACTTAATTTTTATAGCTTGACATTGTTGTCTAGCCAAAGAACTGCCCATCTTAATGTTTCATTAATTTAATTTGTAAATAAACAATTAAATTAATGGAGCATGAAAGAAGGTTGTAAGTCAAAACATTTTTTAAATTTCAGATACAGAACTGGTATACAAGAAAATGATAACACAGCTATGTGCAAACTACGGCCACAAATACACAGACGAGTTGATGATGAAAGTACTGGGTGGTACCGAGCAGCGACTATCAGAGATCCTCTGCAAAGAACTGAAGTTACCATGCACTCCAGCTGAGTTCAGAGACCAGTTGCTAGTGCTAGGCGATACTATGTTAGCCGGAGCACCTTTATTAGATGGTATGTGAATTAAGTTTTTTATTTCTTTGAGTTTGGGTGACTTACAGATTATTATTGTTATTATTATTGCTGGCCCATACTGTCCCACTGCAGGGCGAAGGCCGGCCTCCATTCCTCCCAATGATCATGATTCCGTGCAACTTCTATCCAATTCTCAAGGAACACATCCAGTTCGTCCTGTTATCTCCTTCGTGGTCTGCCGTGACCCCTTGTCTCTGTTTCAGGACACCAATATTGAGCTTTACGAGCCCAGAGCTCTATCGACATGCGACAGACATGTCTTGCCCAGTCCCATGCAGCCTACTATACAAAAATTTACTCTTGAGGCAATCAACAAGAAGCCCTTACTTAGTAGTAAACTATTGTTGCATAAACTAGAATAAAGCAAAATCTGAAATATTGTGAGGAATCATATTGGCTTATCCCAGAACTAATATTTAGAAAACACCGAAATGCACCTACATGTTTACATCCAAATTCTCATAGGAGACAAGCCCACCACACTATTCCCAAACCACTGTAACTCCTGTAAGCCAGAATCAACAGTGGCGACCACAAGAAAAGCGCCGAGACAATGAAGCCCGACGAAGTCCCAGAGAAACGATTTAACTGCCTTGGATCCCGCAACAAAATTAGACTCCATAGGAGTGGTACCATAGGGTCCTCATAAGAGAAATGAGACCTGTGTATCAGCAATGGGATTATGATGTTGCTTCTATAAATCAAACAATAGTCTTTAGTTAGTTACTCTGTATTTTCCCACTGCTGGGCAAATCTTGCCCCCATAGCTATTCTCACTCCTCCTTGTGTTTGGCAAGTGGCAACCCCTCACAAATAGATCTATTGTATCACACAAAGTATAATTTTATAAATCTATGTTCACTTGTTCACATAATAATGGATTATCTCTACTCAATAAATAAACCATTCAGAATAACCAAGAAATCGTGAACACAATGAATTCGTAATCCTAAATAGGATTTCTTAAGAAGACATTAAATTGTTATAAGGGCATTAAAACTAACAATGTGTTAAAAATGGCAATAAAATATGTGCATTTCGCATTCAATATTGCATATTTTATCCGTTGATGGTTTAAGAATTTTGTATTACAACGACTCGGTATTTATTGTACTTTTCTGCTAAGCTACTTTAAATATATAGATATACATAGAATAGATATTTTAATATCATTGTGAATAGCCAATTTAATTCCAAAATTATCCAACAACTGTTTTAAATCTCTACATTGTGGTGCCATAATGCCTCAACATCATGCATCATCTGCCTATAATGTTCCCACTGCTGGGACACAGGCCTCCTCTCAATGATATTAACTCACACAATATGTTAAATTGTTTAAACACTTTCTATCAGGCATGATCGAGTCCAAAATCAGGCCCGACATGCAATAAAAAAAAATATTGTAAATATTTGTTCATTGCATTTAAAAAGCTTATTTACTATCTCCATTCATAATACTGCTATTCAGCAGCACCCGATTAGACTGGAAGCCGACCCCAACATAGTTGAGAAAAGGCTAGACCACAGATATAGATAGACCTAGATAACGCAAGAGCAACACTTCGCGTGCCATTTCGCGAGCCTAGCCTGCGTACAAAAATCGTAAGTGGCTACTTTCGCGCTCAGTCTGCATCGGTGTATAGCGCTAGTCGGACGTCGACGCTGGTGCAAAAGGCGGGGATGGGGCGTAGGGGGCGCCGTATGCGGCGGCATCTTTGAATCGATTTTATTTTCCGATTTTCCATCACTAAATAGTGCTTTTGACGTCATAATAGCTAGTAAAAAAGGTTGCTTATTAAACCGGCTTCTTTTTAATAGCATTATTCGCCTCTAAAAATCTACATTGCCTTCTAAATTACTAAGTCAGACACAATTACTATCTTAGCCACTAGTTAACTTCTATCTGAGCCACTCTAAATATAACTTAGCATGATGGTTATTTCTTAGCATCTAAATTTGTAACATGCATTCAAGCAGTAAACTTCTAAAATAATAACATTTGGCATCATAAAAAATATTCTATAGCTTCTAATTTTTTAACTCGGTATGTTTAAAATGTAACTCATCCTCAATTATTTCATCGTCAAAATTTACATCAAATAGTACATAATGGCCACCAATAGTACGTAGAAACTACTGTTGTGTCATCGAAAAGGTTAAATATAGAAGTTTAGAGTATCTAATGTCCTAAAGATCGATATTTATTTACATGTTGTGCTACAAAAGTTATCGCCAGAATCGCTGTAAAAAACTTTATTTTTATCAGATAACTAGACAATGGTGAAAACATTTCTGCGAGTAACTCGGAAGTAGCGCGTAGTCGCTCGCTTCGCTCGCTCGGCTCACGCGCCTTTGATCACGGTTTTAACCCAACCTAACCTATTTCCCTCAGTTTACAATGACGAATCATACAATCTGACTGTGACTGGTCAATTTAGACAATGGTAAAAACATTTCTGTAACTAGTAGGTACTTTTAACGTAAATATAATAATCTAATCTTTAGATTATTATATTTAAGTTCAAAATGTTAACAATTTATGTAACATTTTGAACTTGGGTATAACAATTTTAGGTATTTTCATGCTTGACATTCAAATATGTACCCGAAACAGTTGCGATACGAACGCACAAACGACAAAAATAAATACTAGTGGCTAACTCGTCAGTACATGAATCGAATGGCCCTCTTTGATTGGTGCAAATGGCCGGTCGCTGTCGTCTCGCGCGGTCGCGCCAAATCTTGTAGTTGCTATTTTCACGATAAAAGAATATGATGTGTTAGTTTACATGCTAAGTCATAATAATTGATATTGTCTATGGTCGCTTAAATTGTATTTTTTTGAGGACCGTATGTTGAGGCTTTAAAACGTAAAATGGTGATGAGATATAAATTCCGTGGCTGAGTTAGTAAATTAGGCGGCTATGTATAAATAAGAAGGACAAGTTATGATAATTGATGATCTTTACTTGACGCTCTCTGTAAGATATTTAGATGGCATTGTAAAAAAGACGAATTAGTTTATTAGAGAGAGGCTATCTCTGGCTTATGACTTAGTTATAAAATTAGATGTTTGATCACGTGGCCAATTAAAAAATCTGTGGCTCGACTTATTATTTCCCGTAAAAAAATGACACGCTTGGTTTTCATACAGATCGTGATACCTGCGTTATCTAGGTCTGTGGTCTGTGGGCTAGACAGATGTTGACTAGGCAAGAAATCCCACCGTCTTTTGCTATGATGTAATCCAAACAATAAGCATAGTAACAACAAGCTAATTAATATACAACCAGTACCAAACAATGTATTTCGCAATTTGCGATGCTTGGCATAAATCCATCTTTATTGAGGCAGATAGTTCATGTCCAAGGTTAGGATATGCTAAATTAGAACTTGTATACATCAGTGGCTTACATAATTCTTTTAATAGTCTTCCTGTTTATCCTTCGATTCCCAGGTTCCTCATAATATTATATTTTCCCCTCGTTTCTTTGAGGCCATGTTCTCGGTACATTCGATTCGGCAGTATTTTTTAGACAAGAAAACCGACCCGAAGCACATTCAACATTTATAAACATAACGGAGCTTCATTCGGCTCGTGCCGATCGGCAAAGTATAGTCTTCCTTTACTGAATCATATTAGACTCGGCCCCATTCGAGCTACCTACGCCGAACTGGATGTTTCTCGAACGTAGGGATAAATTAACTTATTTCTGCACGGTGAAACCCTTCTTATTTTAAGTTGCGTCAAGAAAAATTCTAAGAAATAGAAAGTAAATAATCACAAGGCGTTCGTTATCTGGTGACAACAATGATAAAATGTCTCTTGATTATTTACAGTGCATTCAACAAGAACACGATAATGCTTATGTACCATGTAACTCCTGTTTAATGCATCATCTACCTAGCCTTTTTCCCAACTATGTTAGGGTCGGCTTCCATTCTAACCGGAAGCAGCTGAATACCATTATTTTACATGGAGCGACTGCCTATCTGACCTCCACAACCCAGTTAATACTAGGTAATACGATACTCTTTGGTAAGACTGGATGTCAGAATTTCAGGTCACTGACTACCTGTAACGACTGCCCAAGATCTATATATGGCAGCCGGGACCAACAGCTCAACGTGCTTTCCGAGGCACGGAGGAAACTCGGTATGTCGGGCGGTCACCCATCCACAGACCGCCCTAGGCAAGCACAGCTTTACCTAAAGATCGACCCGAGTGGCAGTTCTTATTAAGCCACGAGCTCCTGTTTAATGCACTTTTGATTATTAGTAACTAGCTGTTGCCAGCGGCTATGCCCGCTACAACTCGAAAATTATCCCACGGAAAATCGGGACAAAATCTATCGTATGTGTTAATCCAGGTTATAAACTATCTGTGTACCAAATTTTATTCAAATCCGTAAGGTCGTTTTTGCGTGAAAGAGTAACAAACATCCATACTTACAAACTTTCGCATAATTTATAATATTAGTAGGATATACCTTTTATGCTGTCATTCTTAGATCTTTGACAATTGTCGCCCAAAAAGTCTGACAACCAGTCTTTCCATAGGGTATTGTATTACCCAGTAGTGCCCAGTACTGTTATGTTCTGTAGGCTTGTTGAATAAGACACCGGTGAGGTTGACTTGGTTTATTGATACATGGCACACATAATTAATACAGACAGACATCAGTATCACAGACGGGGACAGACATCGTATAATAGTGTGTAGCTGGAATGACAGATAGGAACCGGATACATAGATAATATCTAGTGATGTGCACACTATTAACATACTAAATAGTGATGTCCCAGTGTGTGTGATGTGATGTGTGTGTGTGTGTGTGTGTGTGTGATGTGTGGTGTGTGTAACTGGGTTGTGGAGGTCAGATAGGCAGTCGCTCCATGTAAAATACTGGTATTCAGCTGCATCCGGTTAGACTGGAAGCCGACCCCAACATAGTTGGGAAAAGGCTAGGTTAGGTTACCTTTTATGTTGGTATGAATGGTATGAGAAATCGGGTACGCCACCTACCGTCTAGGAAGAACTAGGGTTATGTCTGTCTTTTACCGACTCTAATGCTACTCTTCCCATTACAGAGTCCCAGGGAGGGGGGTACACGTAAATTCATGTGCATCCCCGACTGGTCACTGGCTCCTTACCAAGTGCGTTTAGCCTATTATTACTATTATATTGGAAACACACACGAGACGGCCGAAGGCGGCCGAGGTCGTGCTGTGGATGGATGAACGTAGGTACCCGTGCTTTGGCAATCGCGTTGAGAAGTCGGTACTGGTTGTCTAGAACCATGGCGGTCGTAACAGGCCGCAGATTCTGACAACCACTCAAGTCTTACCACCCTTGGTAAGTAAGACTTGAGTGGTTGCATTGCCCCGCCCCTAAATAGTTGGTAAAAGGCTAGTCAGATTGTGACGATGTCAAAATTTACTTATCTCTTCTGAATTACCCAATGCTTATCACTACGTGTGCATCAAAACGAAATTGTTTTATGAAACGATGACGAAAAATTAACGTGACCTACAATACTTAGGCCGTGTGTTTATATGCTTATCGGTTACACTTTATCAGATGTAATTGTAAACACAGAAACAAAATGTCACAAACGATTTAAAAATCCTTTCTAAGGACCCTCCTTTCAGTCCTTTCGCTTCTACGGTTTTAAGCAAGAAATAATTATGTGTAACGAGCAAAGAATGCTGATTATTAACCTAAGCCCTACATTGATTTTACACCATGTAGCATAGTATAATCAGCCTGTGTGTATAGTTTCCAATACTAGGACACGTCAATCCCTTTTTTGTTTTGGGGGTGGGAAATCATCAAATAACCCCTCCCGCTCTTGGGCAGAGCAAAAGGGAGTGTCAGACTTCTACTGACTAAAAACCACCTATGTTCCTTCTTAGCCCTTCATGTCGAGGCCGCGGTATCTGCGAACAACCCGCAGCCCCGACGGAGACACGTCAACCCCTCAATTTTAATTTGGATAACAATTTGCCTACATTTTACTGATGACTTTCCCAAATATAAACTTCCCAAAATACCAAGTCCAAAATAATATAGTTGTAATTTCCCAAAACAGGTGCTGAAAGATTAATACGTCACCTACACAAAACGAAAGTACCCTTCGCAGTAGCTACCTCCTCAAGTGCTCGATCAGTTGAAACGAAGATAGCCCATCACAAGGAACTGTTCTCATACTTCCATCATTATGTCATGGGTAGTACTGATAAGGAAGTCAAGTATGGAAAACCACATCCTGATATTTTCCTGGTGGCTGCTTCACGGTTTCCTGATAAGCCGGATCCTTCGAAGGTATGTTTCATTTGGGTTACCATAGGAATAATGTAAGACCTGGTTGAAACTAGACCAGGGAAGAATGAGACAAAAGAGAGCTGGCCTATACGCAGGATGAATCCAAAGTCATATTTTTATAATAATTTCACGCGGACCTAGGTCAGCTAGTAGATATATAATAAAACTCGTGTTATAAATTGTGTACATAAATATGATCATGTCCAATTCTCGTATTCAGCGCTAATTGAAAGATTGACGTAACTAGACCAATGACGTCCCATCCCCGTTTTTTTCACGAACTCTAAACGACAACGACATAATTATAATTGAATGCTTTTAATACCACAGTGTGGGAATTTTAACTCTTGGTGCAGATTGGTGCTGACCCGAACATTGACGCTATTATTTGGCCATTCATTGAAGGTGGAAACGCCAAGGTAGTCCGCGAAATTAAAGTTATGTTACGGTGATTTGCATTTTGCATGTCTGGGTCAAGTTTAACCATAATTACGCGGGCTACCCGGGCGCTTTACCGTTTTTTTTTGTAGTGTGGGAAATAATCAAATGACTCCTCCCGCTCTGGGCGGAGCGGTAGAGAGTGTCAGACTTCTACTGACTAAAAACCACCCATGTTCCTTCTTATCCCTTTGTGTCCGAGGCCGCGGTATATCTTTCGACCAACCCGCAGCCCATTTTGCAGGTCTGGGTCAAGTTTAACCATAATTACGCGGGTTTAATTAGCAAAATTAGCGTAGGCTTGTTTTAGGCATTTGACGTATAAGTAAGTACAATCAGCATCGAAGCCAAAATAATATCATTACGTAGGTAATAAGAGTTATAAAGTTCACAACAGTTTTAGTTTCGTTTGAAGTCGGTAATCGCAGTTGTTTCATAATAGTGAGTGTTTACCGATGCTGCCGCCCCCATGAACCAAAATATCCCATATCCTCAATTGAACTACTTTTAGAGCGTGAATTGCAACTAACGTGGGTTGTATACCGCGTCTAGTGCACGATTTTTTCGTTCAGTCGATATTGAATAAACATTTTAAACCGAGATTATTTCTTGAATATTTGCGTAGTAGGTAATAGATGGGCAATATCTATTCATGGACGGAGCTATATATATAGAGTTAAATGCCACTAAGGCTAATATTAAGGTAAAACTATACTGAATAAATCCTAGCCGGAACAAGACTGAGCAAAACACTGAAGAGGAATGAGGTCTATGCGGCTTTGTAGGACCTCAGATACAGCAGTTGCCCCTTGCACATTTGCCAGCGTCAAAATATTTACAAAAAACGTTACGACTAAGCACCTACCTACTCTTGGTATGCGAAATGTGGCGAAAAAGGGGAGTTGGTAGTATGAAACCTGCAAACGTTAATCCGTGCTATTGGAATTTTTCAATAGCATTCAAGGAGGCACATGGGACTTAAACATCTGGCGAAATGTGGGTGTACCCCGTGTACCTACTAATGGGTACCACTCTGCTTAATCCTTCGGGGATTACAGGCGTGATGTTATGTTAATTAATCCGTTTTGTACTCAAAATCCAAACTAATCTTAGCCAATCCATGCTGTTAGCATCACAATGTGAGAACGTGCGATGCGAATTAGGACCATTAATCACTCCGACTTTTTTGGGTTCAAGGCGAATTGCAACAGCTGGACAATACTTTTATAAATTTATACTGGCTGGAGTTTCAAAATTGTCGCTTATATTTTTAGTTAGAACTCAAAACAGTGTATTCTCGGCTTTAGTTCAGCGCAGTCAATGTCGATATTGGTTCGGCAATGTAAACCGCACTGCGGTTTGTCGCGTCAGCTTTTATTGTTGCCTGTGATGGTAAAGTCACATAGATCACTGAATCTTATCGACTAGTGCATTTCACATGCAGGCCTTATCCGCTCCTTAGGATAGGTACTCTTGAATATGGGTTCGCTTGAACATAACTGACAAAATGTGGGTAAAACTGGCAAAGTGTAAACCTAGCTTTTAGTGGGAGATCCTGTAATCGCCAGATCACGTCATCATCTTCTGTATCTCCCAACGTAATTTTATTAAAATAATAATAAAATTACTAATTAATACTTTCACAGAGAAAGTTTAATTAAGCTTTTATAAAGACGTAGTTCGTATTCATGGTATCTTGATCCATTTCTAACACTTTGGGAATTACAAGCTTGATTTCATATCTTAATACTTAATTTACCATTCCAGTGCCTAGTATTCGAAGACTCCCCGCACGGCGTGACGGCTGGACAGAAAGCAGGCATGCAAACAGTCATGGTGCCCGACCCACATACGGACAAGAAGCTGACATTACACGCGACCATCGTCCTACCCTCCTTAGCCAAGTTCAAGCCGGAACTTTTCGGACTACCCGCGTTCTAGTGACGGTAGTTCAACATTTTGTTTAAGAAAAATCTGTGTGCTGTCATTTTTAAGTGGTGCAACTTTACGTAGGTAATAGGGTAGTTAACTAAAAAAATCGAATTAGTCCGTCAGATAGATTTCCAAAAACTATTGGACACGTACTTTTTCTTTTTTCACGTAAACAAACAATGAAGACGATACAGTGCTTTGAAAACTCGTGTGACGTCATATTCTAAGACATTAGTAGGTATGTCATTTTTTACCGGTGAGTGACGTTACAACCCCCACTCAAATCTTTGACGCGTTTTATCTTCGTCAATTTTTATTGATTTGATAAAACAAAAAATACGTATCCAATATTTTTCGATAATCTAACAGACGGACTAATTAATATCATATTTTTTTTAGTCAGTATACATCCCTATTAGAGGTCTTGGGTTTAGAACACTGATCACAGTTTGAATATAAACATAATTGTCATACGAATAGAGCTCACATTCTCAAATACTCTTGATCTCAATCTCGTCCTGAGGACAGAGATGCGGTCCACGGTGGAACGAGCTCACCCAATAGAAGCCTGTTATTTAACTTTACTTACCAAAGTAACAAAATGTTGGGCTTTTAACCAATGTCCAAATGTATGAGATAGCTGATGTTGTTCCTATTAAGTTGATCAGTTTGAGCGGCTGTTGGAAGCCTTTATCATACATGCTGTTTATCAGATTTCATGAGCCTATGTTCGATCAAGCAATTTGGTTTATTTATACACAAAAAGAGAAAAAGAGTTTTACATACAATATTAGAATCAAAATTATGTAATGAAAGCGTACAATATATTTTTTATATTCACTTAGACGTTTTGTCTGTAATAAATGTTTAGAAACTGGGCATTAAGTATGCAAGTTGTATACATATAAGTATGAAAATTTTACAAAAATAATACAGTAGGTAGGTACAAAAATAACCCAAGTTATAGGAAATTAAGATCTCCTGAATGGGTTGTTAATTACAATATCTAGGATTAATTTACAGAACCATAAAATAAGTAGTACTTATTAAATTTTAAGAGAATATATAATTGTATGTTCATGTTGTTTGTTAAAAGTAGTGTTACGATATATATATGTTGTAATTCTTTCAGGACAGGAAAGTAATAATCAGTTTAGGCTAGATACAGCTCGGACGGAAGCAAGCAGCGTTTTATTAGCAATATATTTGTTGGTTGACGATGGAATGAGCTAACCCAACATATTCACTTTACTTTGGCTCAAATAAATTGGGATCATTTATGAACCTGGCAACACTGACAAGCCAGGGAATTCCACTCATTGGCTGTGCGCATAGAAAAAGATCGTCATGCATATGCAGTACTGTCTGGACTTCCGATGGAAGAAGGGAGATGGTGGAATGAGCTTGTGTATGTGAGTTCAATTAGAGAAAATTCCAGCGTGGAAACGTTTTATTAAAAAGAAAGAAAGCATACGTAATGATAAAAGTAGTCAAAGCCACATACACTGCCCATCTTATTCATCATCTGCCTAGCCTTTTCCCAACTATGTTAGGGTCGGCTTCCAGTCTAACCGTATTTTACATGGAGCGACTGCCTATCTGACCTCCACAACCCAGTTAATACTAGGTAATACGATACTCTTTGGTAAGACAGGATGTCAGAATTTCAGGTCACTGACTACCTGTAACGACTGCCAAAGATCTATATTATGGCAGCCGGGACCAACAGCTTAACGTGCTTTCCGATGCACGGAGTAAACTCGGTAGGTCGGGTGGTCACCCATCCACAGGCCGACCTAGGTAAGCACAGCTTTACCTAAAGATCGAACCGAGTGGCAGTTCTTTTTAAGCCACGAGCTCCTATAAAAAGTAGCCGCCCGAACAGGGACATCCATCTTATTCATAAATAAATAAATCAGGGTGATAATATTGCATAAATATTAACTCATAATAGTGTAATCATTGTACCATAATAGACGCCATTATAATTACTGTTTCGTGTACAAAGTATAGTAGTAGATGATTTTAATCAATAAATTATTTGTTTAAGAAATTATTTTTTTATTTTGTTGTAACATTATCTTTTATGAATGTTGTAAATATATTATTAGCACGATACTATACTTGTGAAAGTAATTCTATCTTCCCATTTTCGCACCTTAACCACTGCAACTATCCTTACGGAGCACATTCCGCTGCTGTGCTATGTTTCATCCTGGGTAATTATATGACAAAACACCAAGTAAAAAAAAAAACGTTTCGGGATACAAAAATAAAACTGCATTTGCTATCAACTAAATATTTTTAATTTATAACGTAAATAAAGAAATATAAAATAATTTACTTTTCAAATTGTTTGATGGCCGAGAGGACATTATCAGCGGATTGGTCAGTGAGTGGTACGCTGCGTTCTGCTCCCTTTTCTGAAAATGTTGATGTAAGAGTATTAGAAAAATTAACTACTTACGCCTTTTTCGACATGTTAATACTATACTATATATTAGCATATACTATGTATAGTAATAAATGTCATGGTGTTTTCGCCGTGAAGGATACTCCGCAGGGCAACCACTTTAAATAAAAGTTTACGTCGAAAGTAGAGATATAGACTTTTTTTTTAATATGACTAGAATTTTATAGACATTCTATACATTTTTTTATGTAACTAATACTTGTTAAGGAAAAGGTCGTTTCGCCAGGAAGCATGACGTATGAAAATCTGGTTACTAGGACTTAAAGGTACAGCTTCAAATATACCAAATCACAATGACAGATGGCAGTAAAACAACTTGCGTTCTTACAAAACTGAAATACCTTACAATGAACATGTGAAAAATTTCTATGGAGAGGTTCAAAATGATACACTGAATATGCGGTAACTATTTTAGCGTCAGTGTCTCGTCAAGCTTTTTTATCATGATCATTAAATTTTCCTTTCTAAATTGGAGTTTTTAAGTATTACCTTATCTATTTCTATTCTCAACAAATGTTAAACTAAATCAAACTAAAAATATGAAATAATTATTAGGTAATTAATGTTCTATGATTCTATCCAGCTCCTTTTCTTTTAAATCAATTTAATTATTTTTAATCACAAAACTACCCAATGGAACAAATTCAATTCTAGATGATATTTTTAAGAGATAGATGCACCAAAATTTTACAGTCCACGAGTCTAACTATCTATTCATATAACAGTGTTTTCAATTACTTTATCGTGCCAAGCCCTTGATTATGTGGAGCACTTGATCAGGGGACATATTTTCTAGTCCCTGACATGCTTCAACTCCTTTTGCTAGAATTATTACTTCACATTAGTAAGATCCAAGTCTTGTCAGAATTAATACTTGAACTATAAAAAAGGTTACATCTATTGTAACATTTTCATAGTTTAAGGTTTACATCAAATCAAAAACTTGTATGCCTAATTATATTCCTGTTAAGTAAATCAATTTAGAATATCAGCGCTTTCAGCACTGGGACCACAGATAGCCGAGATATTCTAAAGGTAGTACAGATGGCCAAATTATTATTTACGTTGAATATGTTTCATGCAGTGCTACATATTGTTGCTATCTGCACAAAGAAAAGAAGATCCTGCTCTAAAGCCTACCTGGGCCTATCGTAACAAAATGTGGAGTAAGGGTTCCACTTGCAACTCGGACATAAATATCATACCAAGAGCAGAAGCTCGAAATTTTACTTGTTGGGATATGTTATCAGATCAATCATACAAAATAAAAGCAGGACTACGTACCATAGCGGGCCCAGATGCGCGGCTGTGTACCAGCGCACTCACGAATCAATATCGGGAAACTAGGGTTCTCCTTTTTAATGTTCACATAGTGTTTCTGGATGAAATCCCTGAAAAACGACTTTTTTTTACTAACAAGTTTGAGGTTATGATACTGTTTATGTAATCCATATTCTCACCTTACGCCTTGTGATTGTTTGTTTGTTTGACACAAATGAATCCTCAATTCTCTGAGGGTACCTCTACCTAAGCGGACAGACATTTTAAAATGTTTTTATGTAGAAAACTACGTTTCACACAAAAATCGATTTTTACAGTGACAAATTGACACTGACAGGCGATACTACAGCAGCTGTTTAAATTGACAATGCCGAACAACATTTCATACTACGCATATTACGGACAAGAAAAAATATAAAGTCATATCATAATAATAACCATTATGGATCAAGTGTTATCTGAGAATAAATTATTATTCCCTTTATTTATTTGTGAACAAACTTTATACATTTTTTTTTAATATTTCTTATAAAAACAATAAAAAAACATTTAAAAATAAATAAAAAAATGTAGCCCGCCGGTACACGGTATATCGGGAACAGGGTCCAAGCTACCGGGCGGTAAGGGCTCCAGAGAAAGGAACCTCCTAACAATACGAGCCGTGTCCAGGACTACCGCTCTCTGCATCAAGCTCTTGATCCAGCTGCCTAACGAGAGCCTCCTCAGGTGTTGGTCGAGGCTCTTGGCAATTAAGTCATTGGATGTAAATGATTATTATTATTTGTACCTTCTACGTGAAAACGCGGAGAAAAGAAAGCGGCATCCAATTTGGAGTAAATTAGGCACTACTCCATCCCTTCGGAGCTGCGGGTTGTTCGCAAGAGATACCTCGGCCTCGACATGAAGGGCTAAGAAGGAACATGGGTGGTTTTTAGTCAGTAGAAGTCTGACACTCCCTCTCGCTCTGCCCAAGAGCGGGAGGGGTTATTTGATGTTTTCCCACTCCCCCCCCAAAAAAAAAGGCACTACCCCATACAGTTGGTTTTGGTAGATAGCTGATACAACCCGAAAACGAGTTTCAAACGGTTTGCTACTTTTTAAAATCATAATCAGCAAATTGCATGTAAGTTTTTTAAAGCGTCTGGCAAGACTTCAGTAATTTATAACCGCGGGAAAAAGGAAGTTTGGTCTGCGGCATATCTCCTGAACGGATGAACCCATATTGATATCTCGTTTGAAAGGTGTCATAATCGAGTGTTCTTATCTGGTTTTCAAGAAAATCGAATGATGTATGGTCGTTTTCTGCATCACGACTATTCACGACATTTCGGTACCTAAGACAAGACTAGGCGGTGTATGTATTTGCCATTTATTTTACTTGATAAATAGACTATCAGGATAAGTGCTGCTTCTGAACGCACTTAAAATACTAATATAACAAGCAGTAAGACGACCTTTACTTTTCGACTAACTAATCTATTTATTTTCAATGCCAATCAACCAAAGTTTCAACTTTGGTGCAGTTCTTTTTTAAGCAGTTTCGAGGTCGACTATACACAACGTTGGTATAGTAGGTTCTACTGCGCCCACTGACGGTCGAGCACTTTTCACCCTTATGTCCTAAGTAATAAGGTTGAAAAGTGGTCGACCGTCAGTGCGGTAGTTCCTACAAAATGGATGAATTGAATTTCACGATTGGGGCAGCACATAGGGTTGAATAAAATGAGGAAAAACGAACATCATCAATAACTCTTAAAAGAAAACATAAATTATTTATTTAACAATTTAATGTAATACTCAATACATCAATTTTTATCTTTTGTACATTAAAATCTAAGTACCAAACATTTTAATTATGATTTTTTTAAATAGTGTTATGTTATGCTAGAAGCAACAGCACTTTTCTTAACAATTGAGAATTAATATTGAAAATAATGAATTATTAATGATGTATTAGACTGACGAAGTTATTAAGGCGTACGAATGACGTTAATTGTTTTTTTATTCGATGAAGTAGGGTAGGTGAATATTTGGTATATTTTTGTATGATGATATTATTTAAATTTCATAGGGAAATAAAGTAAAAACTGGTCGAAAACACAACGCTGTCAATACAACGAATTATTAAGACTCAAGAAGGCGTTTTTATTATTATTTTTTGTACTTTTTTATAAATTATCCAACTACCCTACAACACGATATAAAAATGTTCACGTATTATTATTATATTTAAATGTTTAGATCGATACAATATTTTAAAATTTTGCATTTATGTATTTTATATTCGTTTGAACAGTATTACAGTAATAAAAGTTCCTGAAATTTAATAATCACAGATCACGCTTATAGTGTCAATATTATTAAGTTTCTACGCACATCAACTTGTACCTTATTGAGGAAGATATAAAATTTAAAGTCCTTTGTGAAATAGTTAAGGGAACATGTAAGGGCTGGTTCACACCAAATGCAGTTTTGAAAAATTTACATGAATTGCAGCCTTTTTTCTATGATATTCATTGCGCCGCCGTACGTGCAGTGACATATTAATACCTGTGAAAATATCTGATTTAATGTTTACACATTTTTACTTACGCGAGTTTATTTCTCAGAATGAAACACGAGCAATATCGTGTGAGTACCCATAGGCCTGCGGTCGCAAGAGCGAGGTGCAGTAGTTGCTGTCAAACAAATAACAACATTCGAGTTTCTCGAAATGAACTTCAAAATAATAAATAAGTACTACTGCATTAGTCTGAGACCGCGTCTAATGTTAATTATATAAAGACTGCCATACGAGACATTATTTCAAAAAGGGCAGTGGTGATGGAGACGTTTCTTTGGCAGTCAAAAATGGCGACACTAGCAGGGGGTCTAAAATGGCGACTTTAGCAGGGGGGTCTAAAATGACCACTTTAGCAGATCATTATATGAAATACGTAAATAAATGAAAAGCGTAAAATGAACTATTCATAATACTAACTGCGTCTGTTATACATTTTACGCTGTTTATGGTAAAATATGAATTGCGTTCATCATAATAGTATGATCTGCTAAAGTGACCATTTCAAATCCCCTGTTTTGAGACATCTGCATTTGATGTGAAATTAAATGAAGGTAACTACCCACTACGATGTAATCAAGATTAATTTGTCGATTCTAGCTTTCACTCAAACATGTATTAGCTCCCAGTTTGCTTGTTTCGTAATATACGTACAAAATTAGCCACTAGTGTATGTAAAAGGTAGATACCTACATTTTAACAACCCAGAAACCCTTTTAGCCCTTAGTTATTGCGATTTTCCGTTCGTTATTGTTAAAGCTAGATAAATAACTAATTAGCTCAAAATCTATAGCGATCAGGAACCTTAGTCTTCTAAGGTTACTAGGCCACATCACCGATTTTTGGTGTTGTTTGACTGTTACGCTTAAACCGATATCCAACGCTTTACTATGGAGAATGTTTATTTTAATTTCATTTGTTGTATGTGTTTATCGTGTGGTGTTCATTGTTCATCTATCTATATATATAAATGAATTGCTGTTCGTTAGCCTCGCTAAAACTCCAGAACGGCTGGATCGATTTGGCTAATTTTGGTTTTGAATTATTTATGGCAGTCCAGGGAAGGTTTAAACGGTGAGAAAAGGTTGGTAGGTGGGTACAGCTAGTAAGGAAATAAATACAATTACATCTTCATGCGGCACCGACATTAATTTTGGTATGGACATGTATTGAGAAGGGAAGAAACGCATGTGACTAAAAAAGTGATGGATATTAATGTTGATGGATGGAGGAAGGCCAAAAAAAAGACGTATGGATTGTGTGAAGAACCATAATTATGAAAGAGAAAGGAGTAAATAATGCCATGACGTCTGACAGGAGAGAATGGAAGAAAATGTGTTGAAAAAAGAAGAGTTGACAAGGGCAGGAAGATGATGTTCACACGGGATCGAGAATATAATAGCTTACTTGGAATGAATAAAACACATTCTGTTTGGGAATTTCGGAAAGAGTTACAGTGACTACATATTCGACATCCGGAGTCGAGATTCTCACTCTTTTTGTTTGTTTCACAATCCTAAAGCTCTTTTGTATCTTCAGGAACGCTTCGAGTGTCTTGTTCCTAGAGGTAAACCTTGTCGCTTACCATAATCTCTTCTCCTTCGTTTAACTTTCCACTCCTAAAGTCGGTATGATGGATCATTATTTAGTAAAAGTTCGTTCCGTGCGCCTTTGGAATGCACTCCCATACTTCTTGCGAGATAGCCCTTCGTTAGAAGCGTTCAAAAAAAGAATAAAAGTACATTTTCAGTTAAGATTATAAATATACAGACAGGATTTTATATGTACTTAATGTGTGTATTACGTATTATTATTTGTATTGTGTGCTAGATTACTAGTAACAGATTTGATTAGTTTTTAAAGTGAATTAATGAGTTTTTAAATGTATCTATTGCATAGGTATAATTTATACAGGATTATTGCAATTTTATGTGTTTGTATTTAATTTTAATTATTGTTGTGTGCAATAAAGAATAAGAATGTTCATCTGCTCCTTATATTTCATTCTTTGATTATTCGATTGAAAAATGCATTTTTGACCATTATCAAAGGTATAAATGAACAAATAGCGTTTGATATCGTTTTAAGCATTCTACTCAATAAGCACCGTTAGGCAGTGGCAAGTTAATTCAATACAGGAAGACTACAGGAAAAATTCCGTATTCTTCCTGTATTAGGGCGACATTAAAAAAAAATGCATTTTAGTATTCTCCTTCAACAACACAAATAATGTGTTATTTCGTCATGTTACACTTCAGTGGGTCAATTCCTTAAGGTGTAAATACACAGGTGATGTGCAGGGATTCTAAGTAATATTAATTTCAAAGTGAACTAGACTTTAATTACCATCTCCAGACGTGACAAACTTGGAATCTACTACCAATCAAGTTTCATACAATGCCTTCATCAAGTGAATTATGATTTTACTAAAGTTACTTCACAGCTAACACAGAAACATTCCAGAATTGAAACAGTGACATGAAAACACGGAAAATTGTTTTATTGCACATTTATTCATGTCAAAATTGCACTTACTCCAAAAGTAAATAAAAATAAAATCGCTTACAAGGTATACAAAATAGTGGCAATTCCAACATTAAATAAATGAGCAAAATCGTATTAGTTTAATTAAAATTATGCCGATTTCATTACTCCAGCGTTACATCGCCTTGTCAAAGCTGGGAAGCTAAAAAAAACTAAGACAGAAAAATCTAAGCTTGTTATAATTAAAAAAAATGTAATATCATTAATGTGTATTATATACATATTTACATCTTAAATTTTAAACGGCATACTATTCTATAACGTAAGAGAACCATGTTGAGAAATTTAAAGAGACAATTTTAGAACAACTCTTATCATAAATATCATTCAATTATTGGAAGAAAAAATATCATCCTATTGTTTCATAAATTCATAATAGAAGTCAGGTCAACAAGAATTTTATCTAACGGACGAATAGTACGAGAGCTATATACAGTAGAGTGAGGATAAAATTACACATGGAAATTTCAATTGGCAAGAACAAGTAATTTTCTATACTGACAACACTTTCCACTCTTGATAAACAAGTCTATTAAAACTATAAACTATTGAAAAACGAAAATATGTAATCCATCGAAGCTTGCAGACTAGAGTCACTGTACACGCGATGCCAAATGAAATTCCCAGCATCGTCATCACTCTTACGTCACGTCACGATTTAGAGTCAGCTACACAACTCGAAAACTATAAGTATAGCGAGCCACTCGACTGTACACAGCTCGAGGCCGTAAAGCACGAAGCGAGAGAGCAGCAACACTGCATACGTGCACCACACGGCGAACTTGTTGCGGGGAGCGTGTGGTTGTCCAACGTACGGGTCGCGCGTCGCCTCGCGCTTGTACAAGTACAGCTAGCCGGACGCCGGTTCTAGTGCTTTGACCGCGTCCGCGGTGAGGCCCTGCTTCTGGCACCACTCTACGAAGTCGTCGATGAGGACGGGCCACGCGCCCTCTGCGTCGTAGTTGCTCATGCCGTCGTCGATTTGTGTCGCAAAGTCTAGGAGGAGGTTCCACGTGTCCTTTGGTATGGATCTCTTGTGATGCTCCTGGAAATGTTTATGGTCTAAGTTATATAGGCTGTTTATGGTACAAGGAATAGAAAAAAAATCCAGTGCTGAAGTTTCGATGAAACATGCACATCACATTAAAAGATATTACAAAAGAATTCAATTCTAGTAGGACAATGTGTTTCAAATTAAAATAATATCTAGATCTATTGGTTGATTTACTATTCAGATAAATGGCTATTTAAATTACATTACTAGAACAGAGCATTTAATGTTATTTTAATTACCACATAGTTTATTAAGAAAAGTACTTTGTCTTCAATTTAACAGATTTTGGGGTAGTCTAGTCTAAGATAAGTTAGCATGAGAAGTGTTACATTTTTCACACAAAACTTCTGTAAAAATTAATCTCAGTATTGTTGCGATAAAATCTGACCTCGATTTAGTTTTGATAGGCTAGGATTCATGCCAGATCAACAAATATTTAAAACACTAGAATCTGGCCCGAAAATGTATTAGGAATGATGAGTAAGAAACTAACTATTTATAGAAGTCTGTGAACTTTATTATTTACTGTGTTCTACTTTAGTCCTGCACAGAAAGAAATATACTAAATGATGTATGATTTGTTTATAACACCATTTTTGGTATAATATCATTATTTTTCAAATTTTATAGTAGCGTGTACTGTCCTCCTGCTCGGCAAAGACATCTTCCAATTCCTTCCAAGAGCTCTAATCTTGTGCCTCCTCAAACCAGCCCTTGCGGTTCATAAAAATACATTAGATTATAAGGTCTAATATACAAAACTGGGTATTGATACTGAAAACAGAACGGACAGACAAAAACAACAGAATAAAAGAAAGAAAAATAAAGTTAATTTGAACATTAAGAGAACCTATTTTTACTCACTTTCTTTTTAAAAGGATCTGGTATAAAGGTGCACTGTAAACCCATATCTAACTACTTAGTTATATTAAAGTCTGATGTAATTATAGGCCATTCAATACTTTATCATACTCACAAAAAGTGAAACTCACTCTTGCATAGATAGTATTATGTTTCCTATAATAAAGTATACAGATAATGATATCAAGTATCATTAATTTCAAGATAAAAATGTTTGTACTATTGTATATTATGATACCGCATTTATGATCTGGGAAAATCATCTATTTATTTACATTAGGAATCTAATAAGTTTTTTTAGTTGGTGTATTAGATTGTTGGGGATTATAGGTGTGGTCTTATGTTATGTTATAGTGGGTTAGGCTAGATCTGAGTATGTTAATGGGGTCCGCCATCTGCCTGGCTTTCTCTGACTATGTTAGGATCAGTTGCCAATCTAGTTGGATGCAACTGAACAGTTTTTAAGTGCAACAACTGCATATCTGACCTCCGCAAACACCATCCAAACATAACACATCATACATCCATTACTTGTGATGCCATATTATTTCTGATTTAATATAGATGCCAACTTGGCATGTATATGAGAATATCAGGCCAAGTAAAACAATGGCTGAGGACCATTTTATCTAGCAAAGAGAACACAACATGTATTCAGTTTTCGAATTTGTACATGCAGCCTGTGAGCACAGTATCAAAAAATATGCACAGCCGGTTTCGGTAAATATTATTTAATTTATTTTGCAATCAATATAAGGATGTATTATGACTTATTGGATTGGATAGTTGTTATTTACCTTACCTTATTCAATTTAAAATGTCCTCATTTTAAATATATAATATAAACTCATACATACCGTGAGAAATTTGCACCATGCATCTAGGAACTTAAATCTCCCACGGAGCACTATATTCCAATAGGCTATCGCCATATCCAATTCCAGACCTTTCTGACCAGGGTTCTTGGCATAATTGAATGTGAAATGATAAAAGTCTTTAAACTTATTTTGATCTTTTATCTCTGTCTCCAATGTTGGTAATTTTGCTTTTAATTTGTCTATGCTATCTGCTCCAAGCTCCATGAGACCAGTTGTGAACTCTTCTTTAGTAAACTCACACTGTACAGCAGCTTTACATTTCCATGCTATAATAAGAACTAAAATTGACTCAGGACTTAAATTAAGGTCTTCTAAAAACTTCATAACACCATCTACAGTGATTTTATCGTTCTCCTGTTGATCTTTGTACTTAGAAAACAGTTGGTCGAGCTTTTTTCTATCCACAGACGCCTTGACGGGGTCCTTGTAGTAAGCTTCGGGGTTCTGAAAGTAGTTGTCACTCGCGAGGTCCAGTTTCCAGTCATTTTGAGACAAACAATATATCGCCGTGCTCTCACTCGTCTGCGTAAACGCGACGAACTTTTTAACTTTGTCTCTCTGTGACGATTTTAATTTATTCTGTAAGAGAATCGTACGAACGTCATATTTATAACCTTATTATTGCTTACCTGTCATCTAATTTACGTATCAAAAAACAATTTGGGCATTTTATGTGATGTTGTGTTTGTTATTTTGGGTGGATTTGATGCATATTTTACCACGATTACTCACCATTTTCGTGAATTTTTTATTGTTTCTAATGACTTTCACTGTTATTTCGACATCGGAACCAAAGTGAAATAACAATCATAGACAACTTTCTAATGTTGTTATACAATAAACTAAATTACCCATTGTTTATAATCCTCATTTTACAAGACTCAGACTCATTTTGCTTGGTTTTTGAACATTTCGATTATGAAATAAAAATTACGGAGTGACTAAATTAAAAACTATAGTTTAATAGTACAACAATATAATAAAAAAATGAGTAGTTTTATGTGTTCATAGTTTTTCTTTATTAATTTTCTTTTCAATCTGCTTAAAATTCGTATGAATGACATTATCCTTGAATTATGGAACATTAGGCAAATTTAGTAGCAACACTAGTCTATAAGATAGACATAGACAATTATTTCTTCGTTCTAAAATTATGAAAAACTACATGAACGCTAAAATTCTTTGCTATTTTAAAAATAATTAATGCAAAGAAAACAACGTCTACTTTTGTCAAAACATCAAAAAAAATACGAAATCGAAAAATCACGAAAATTGTTGATAGACCTTTTGTGTTAATTATTTTTTAGAACGAAGTTGTCAATATCTCCCAAAACAGCTGATCGAAAAACATAACCTATCGTGCAACAACAAATAAGTGTATTAAAAGTAAAAATCATTATGTTACATTATTAAGCCTTTAAAATGCGGTCATTAATAGTTAAGCAGTTACATTACACTCCAAACCGTTACTTATTTAAGTCAATAAGTACGCAAAGTCCAAGAGTGCGTTTTGCGCCCAGTCCAACAGGATATTTACATTTAGGGGGCTTACGAACTGCTTTATACAATTATTTATTTGCCAAATCGCGAGGAGGTTCCTTCATAATGCGAATAGAAGATACAGATCAAACGAGGATGGTTGAAGGTTCTGTAGATGCGCTTCTGAACGACTTGGCTTGGGCGGGAATAGAGTGTAATGAAGGTCCAGGAATAAAGGGTGAATATGGACCATATGTGCAGAGTGAAAGGTTGAATATCTATCAGTAAGTTCTGTTTCTTACACAATATCCGATTTAAAATTGGAATCTTATGCTTACTTTCATCAATTTTTAAATAATCTTTATTCTGTGAGGCTTTGTATGACAGAGACCATAACTAAATAAAATATTTTTCTTCTTTTCAGAGAACACATAACAAAACTCCTTGAGAATGGTTCAGCATACAAATGTTTCTGTACGGAGCGGAGACTCAACATTCTACGCCGAGATGCGGTGAAGTCTCAACGCGTACCTAAGTATGACAACAGATGTAGGAGTCTGACTCATGAAGAGATTAAGGAGAAAATGGATGCTGGTGTACCACATTGTATTAGATTTAAGGTACATATTACTTTGGTATCAACATGGTTATTTTTGGCCAGAGTTTTACTGTGCTAGCAACTTAATAACAAGATTATCTCAGGTATATGAAGAGATTTAGAGGTATGGAGTCCTAAAGAGGAGGAGGGACCCTGTAAGGGGAAAATATTGATAATAAATGATGTGTCTTTTACAAATAGGTTTTTACAAACACTTTTACAAGTAAATTTTTTAACTGGTATTTCATACCTGACTACTCTGAGAAGAAACAGCCGAAAAGACGCAGAGGTCATAGCTTAAGGTCCTTTACATAGTCTTGGTATTCTCACATGAGGACTATATGAATAAGTGTCTGAGATGGTCTGTAAGACATTTTATTGCAAGCTTTCTCATTTATGGCAACCATACCAGTTTTACTTAAAAATGCTCTCTAGCAATTGGCTATTTGAGTACTCTTAAAAATTCACGAAAATGTTATGTTATTTCAAAGAAGTGACAGAAATAACACAATGTGTGAAAAAAGTAATAAAATCGATCAAAAAATGGAGTAGTGCTTTAGAAGTTTTTGGTGGGGGCACTGTCTATCCTTGTTGCGCGAAACGGCCATTTGTACTACGTAACTATGGCGGTATGAAATATGACGTCACATTTTTGTAGCGCTGTCTTTGTTTAGCATGTCATTTAAAGTCAGTTTAAACTAAGGTAGTTTTTGATCGATTTTATTACGTTTTTTCACACATCTTGTTATTTCTGTTAGTTCTTTGAAATAACATAACATTTTTTTACAGTACCTAGTCAAATAGCCAATTGAATAAATATAAATCCATTCCTTTATTCCAGCTTACTTCCGACTGCCAGTTCTTCGACGACCTGATCTTCGGCGGCATAGCATACGACGTCTCCCTCAACGAGGGTGACCCGGTGCTCATGAAGAGTGATGGCTTCCCAACGTACCACTTTGCTAACGTCGTGGATGACCATTTGATGAGGATCAGTCATGTGCTGAGAGGTGTGGAGTGGCAGATCTCTACCACTAAACATTTGCTTATTTATAGGTAACAATAAGTAAAATATTTTGATATTGATGTTTTATGATGTTTCCTTACTGAGCTTAACTTACTTATTGGAACGGCAACGCGGCACGCCCAGAAGGAGATGGCAGGACGAGCTCGACTCTTTTCATAGGGATTGGCGATTAACAGCTTTGGATAGGGATAAGTGGAAAAGGGAGGCCTTTGCCCTGAAGTGGGACACAAATGGTTAATAATAACACTTATGAGGGGGAGCTTTTTCAACTGACTTAAAAGAGGGCATTGATTAGATACTTTAAGAGATTGGAAATTTTAGTTAATGTGTTTTGTTAGGTGGAGAAATATTCATGGGTTAGTGTAAACTGCATTCCCTAGTGTAAACCATACAGGATTTAATTAACATTGGATAATGAACCTTAATCCAAGAACTATAAAGTGCTAATCAGGATGCAAACACGTTCATTTAACTTAGCAGTTTTTTTTAAAGAATAAAGTCTACTTTTCAATTTCATTAGGTATAAACTACACACTCTGTCCTTCTCTTTTGTCTATCTAAAAATGTGTTTTTGTTTTTCAGAGCATTTGGCTGGACACCACCGCAGTTCGGCCACATGCCGCTGATAGTGAACGCTGATGGTACGAAGCTTAGCAAGAGGCAGAGTGACGTCAGGGTTGAAGACTACAGAAGAAACGGTACTATATTCTTTTATTACATACATAAACGCACGTGTTTTCCCATGGGCGTACATCCTTCTATTCTATTCTATTATTGGGGGTTTGGGTTTCCGCACTTGGTCCTTAAAGTGGACCATTGTGCGTGAGCCATGTTGGCCGATCACTCTAACCAGCCTACCTCCCTCCAGAAGCAGATCAGACTTCCCGGTCTCCTCAGGGCATCCACAAGGGATCTTGGTGTTCCTAGGGTTTCCTCACGAATCTTGGTAACGCCTGTGCACTCAAGGAGCACATGCGCCACCGTTTCCTCCGCCTCCATGCATGCTCTGCACAGGGGACTGTCTGTGATTCCTAGGGTGTGGAGGTGCTTATTCAGTGAACAGTGTCCAGTGATGGTCCCCGCCACCAGACGCAGGCTATCCCTGTCCAGGCGCACATCCTTTGCCTCGTCCACATTCATGCATCTGGTCAAACACGCACGCCGGTTACGAGTACCACGCACAGGACCTGTCCTGCGCGTGTTTGTGTCTTTTTGACAAAATAATATTAATTTATCTAAAACGTTCTTAACAGGAATATATCCTCTGGCTCTAGTGAACTACATAACGCTCTCTGGCGGAGGGTTCGACCACGTGCCAGGCGCTGGAGTCACACTCAAGAGCATGAATGATTTAGCTGAAGAGGTAACTTTTGCACCATTCAATATTAAACTGTTCATTACCTATTTAACAGCTTATATCAGCAATGCGTGGTTCCATGGCCAACATCATAGCGGAAAAAAATAATCGCCGGCTCCTTTTTCTTTTTTTGGGCGGTGGGAAATCATCAAATGACTCCTCCCGCTCTGGGCAGAGCGGTAGGGAGTATCAGACTTCTTCTGACTAAAAACCACCCATGTTCCTTACACCGCCTTGCCGCGGTATCTCTTTCGAACAACCCGCAGCCCTCGAACAACCCGCAGACCAGTCGCCGGCTCCTTACAACAATACTTACCTAGACGACCCAAATTGACCATGAATTGTTTGATGCTCATATGCTTTTACGAAATAAAAACTAAGATTCAAACTGTGATCTGTGTTTGCTTATAGAGTCAGGATCATGTAGAACTTACATTTGGGAGATGCAGAATCACCCTAGGCGTTTGTTGCTGCTTAATCTCATGCACACTTTTAAGAGACATCGAATTTTGTTGAATTTAAAACCAGCTCAAACAATGAGGTTATAATAACGATTTAGGGCATTCTACTACCTTGCGCTTATTACTTACTAGCCTCAATGCCAACAGCTTTACCCGGGTGGAGTTCGGTACTTGCCCCACGCGGTCGTTCTACCGGCATAAAAGTCCTCTCCTAAAAATCCCGTGTTTATCTAGGTTATAAACTATCTGTGTGCCAAATTTCATCCATATCCGTACAGTAGTTTTTCTTTGAAAGAGTAATAATCATACCGCGTGCATCCTCACAAACTTTTGCATTTATTTTTAGTAGTTAACCAATTTTAATTCTCAGTTCCAGATAGACAAAATATCATCACACCCGAGTCGCCTGAACCCTGACTTACTAGAAGAATGTAACCGCCTGGAAATCAAACGAAGACTAAAGGACAATGACCTCTCCAAAACCTTAGTATCCACACTCCAGGATCTAATCACCAAAACATACCCTGACCACAAGCTAAACCTGACCGAAGAACACGTTACCAGCGTTCTAAACTGGTCTGCATCAAGAGTTTCACGAATAGAAGAGCTAGCTTCAAAGAAATACGGTTTCCTTTGGATTTTACCGAAGAAGACTTCAAAAGTCGACCAGGAACTGCTCAAAAAGCTGGTGGAAAACTTGGAAGGGCTCGAAAAGTTCGACCAAGGTTCGTTAAAAGAGAATTTAAGGAGTTTCTCAGTCAGTAACAATGTCAAGTTTCCAGCTTTAATGAAGATGCTTCGGTCTGTCATCAGCGGTTTGGATGAGGGTCCAGGAGTTGCAGAGATGATGGATTTGTTAGGAAAAAGTCAGTCATTAGAAAGAATTAAAGCTGTTGTACAATATTTTGCTTTTTATTTCATGAAAATAATGAAATGTTGTCCCAGGGTCGATCGCCACCCCGTCGAGGCTGCGGGTTGTTCGAAAGAGATACCGCGCCCTCGACACAAAGGGCTAAGAAGGAACATGAGTGGTTTTTAGTCAGTATAAGTCTGACACTCCCTACCACTCTGCCTAGAGGAGGAGTCATTTGATGATTTCCCACCGCCCAAAAAATCGATCGCCATTATATTAACGTAAACTTCCTAGAAAACCATTTAAAATGATTGTCTAGAATAAAACCTGATACAAATCCTGTCAGACTGCCTCGCTGGTCTAGTGGTTGCAAGCGCGACGTCCTGGGTTCAACTCCCGGGCCGAGCAGTGTTATTGGGTTTTTCCATCAGGAATTTCTCAGTAGCAGCCACGGAGCCTGGTTTGTGCCCGGTTGATGGCATTAGGCTCGCCCCTTATTACATATGACACAAGTATAAAATGGCTAAATGTTTGTAAGTGTGGGTCAACAGGTGTGGTGCAGTCACCACACCTGCCCAGCTCAGTAACTGGGTTGGTATTATTAGTTTTCACATTTCATCAACCCGGTAGAATACCTACCGCCTGGAAACGAACTGCAGTGGCCAATCTGGAAGTATTTTAACATATTGCGAGCCCAGGGTGGCCGTTGCAAATATAATCTGGCTAAATGGGGTATTCTCGATCCCAAACACATAGCCAGTGTGGAGCCCCTCTGCAGGATATGCGCCACCTCCTATCCTGCCCATCCTGCACAACCACTTGCATCTTTCAGGATTGACTCCAAGCAAATGATAGAGCTGTGCAGGTGGCCACATACTGGTCTAACACAATTTGAGATCATCGACACGTAAACAGGAAGAAGAAGTTGTCTCGGTTTTGGCTTCCTATTTCTTTGATGATGTTATGTATAGAATAAAACCGGATACAAATCCTGGTAGACACCTACACCACCTACCTACACCCCCCCCCCACCACCTTCATACTTCACGCAAAAGACTAAAAAAACCGTAGGTCAACAATCTCATAAAACAAAAGCATTCAACGTGTAATCTAATCATTTCTTTAATCTTTCTTTTTGAAGAGTGGACATTTTATAGTCCATTAAGAGACTTGAACCTAGCAATAAAAATGAGTTAAATCTTTATTTTGATGGGAGAACAATAACTCCATGGTTTTGAGAGGCCAATAAAGTACGATTACTGGAGCATTAAGAGTTTGAGAGGTGGACTTTATCTTTACGGGGACATTGCTGCCATTCAGAATACTACTTATTTATAAGTGCCTTTTTAGCAGGGACTGAAAGCGGTTAAGGTTAAAGGTTAAGATACCTCAAAAATATACCGGTACCGGTTTAAAATAAATGTTGAGCTATACTGGTACCTTTATAAATAAAGGTTAAGCTAAACCGTTATTATTTTAACCCTTATACAATTTCGGTACCGAAATGCATGCGAGACGGGGCGCGGCGCGCGTGTGCGCGGTGTAAAACGTTAGAACTTGTGCATTTTGTTTGCTACTCTTTTACTTATCTCTTTGTTGTGTGTGTGAGTGGCGAGGCGGTGCGTCAAAGAAAACCCCTATTTATTAAGGTTTTGGTACCGCTACCGATACATTTACTATACCGGTTACGGTACTTCTACCGAAATATACCGGTATGCATTTCCAACCTCAAAATTCCGCTACCGAAAACAATAACGGTATCGAAATATTTCGGTAACCCTTATTTAATGGTAGGTATGACGTCATACCGAAATTTAAAGGTACCGTAATTTTTGGGTAATTCAGTCCCTGCTTTTTAGTTTGATGTGGTCAGGCTGTTGAATACGCGTTATCATAATAACTAAACTGCGCACTACATGATTACGTTAGGTAGGTACATAGCAGTTACAGTAGCGCATGGCAATGCAATTCCAGAGAACGAATTGCGATATTTCGTTGTCGAGGTGCTCGTGGCTCAGTAATAACAGTTGGTTGGGTCGATCTTCAGGTTAAGCCGCGCTTGCCTAGGTTGGTCTATGGATGAGGGATTACATACCGACTTATTCCTCTTAAGGCGTTGGTCCCGGCTGTCATTAGTAGAGATTTGATAGTTGTAACAGTAAAGGCCGGAAAGTCTGACAACCAGTCTTACCAAAGGGCTTAATATGATATTACCCAGTAAGTGGAGGTGGTTGCCCCATGTAAAATACTGGTATTCAGCTGCATCCGGTTAGACTGGAAGCCGACCCCAACATGGTTGGTGATGATGATATCCAGGATGGCGCAAACGAGGTATCGAATGACTAAACTGCGGAGTATCTAATTGCGTCACACACTTACAGTAGCCAATTTGATGACAATGCCATTCAATTTGACAGTTTAACAGATTTATTAGCGATGTTTCGTTGTTGATCGGCTGGCTGGGCTTGCGATATGATCCACAGATAGGACCTGTTTTTTTTCGGAATTTCTTTATACTAGGAATTTCACCTGTATCGTGGGTGCGTTTACAAACATAAACTCACATACACAAATACCCAGACCCGAAACAACTATCTGTAGGCCTTACAAATATTTGTTCCGGGCGGGGATCGAATCCGCGACACGCAGCGCAGCAGTCCAATCGCTCAGCCACTGCGCCAACTGCGTCGTCCAAGTGTTTCTGGTCTGACTATTTCTGTATATGAGGTTAAATGTTTGTATACGTAGCTACGATACAGGAAAAATTCTAAGCGTGGGGCAACGTTTAAAAAAAAAAATTAAATACAATTTTTTCCAACGAAGCTATCACGATTTTCCTTGCGACAATCACAACATAAACGCGTCTGTTAAGTATTAGGGTACTGGTTCGGTTTGTAAGGAACATAATTATACAAAACGGCTACTACTATCCTTGTACGAGTATCCACGTATTGGTTATAATGTTTATCATTGGCAGTTTTTGAGTTGGCTCCATCCACCCTTTGATACTTTTCTGACCAGTAAGTAGCCTTATGTATCAAATTAATTTATCATAAATAACGCAGTTATTACTGGAAACCAATATTGATATGTTCCCACCTACATATTATTTCCGTTTACTCTCACACTAAGCGAAACCTAAATATTATTGCATTCTTAGAATTTCAGGGGCTCTAAAAAGCGCTAGGAGGCACCTAGGTCTCGGCGCTGAAGCAAGTGTTGAAATTCTAGGACTGTGGTTTTACTGCAAATGTCCAGACGACAGCACATCAAACTACTAAGTACAGGCTGTCAAATTTCTTTATTAGATTTTCAACTTTATCGTTATAGCATTAGGTTCAAGGTAGATTGGGAAAATTGTCAGTTTCGGGTAGCTTGAAGTGCTGGTGTCTGTTGGTAAGTTCAGCAACAGAAGTAGCTTAACATTTCGGAATTTAAATTTTTTGATGTACAGGATTCCGCAAATTATTTTTAATGTTTCAGAAGATTATTACTTAAAATATTCCTTACTTTTCAATAACTTGTTAGTAACGAGTAACATCTAACAAGTTTTTATTAAAAAATCTGCTTTAAACCTTTGAGTAGTGTTAATCTACTTCTGATGCTGACTGTACCTACAATTATGATTAGGAATTCTGAATTTTTTGAATGCTTAGGTAACGTTTTAAGAGTTGAATAAAACCAACACATTATGAGTAACAGTATAATTTATTGAATTCCCAAATATAAATATTGAGAGAAAATATCGAGGTCGATTCTGAGTTACAATAATATCATAAACAAGTTTCTGACCCACACTAAAACAGTTTTGTTCCATTAACAGAACAGTGTAGGTTGCACATCAAATAAACCATAAGTACTTATAGGTCAAGAGTAGGTATCTTGATCGAGATCTTGCAAAATGATTTAATACCACCAGTTTAGACAAAAACTCCAAGTAAATTGAAACATCATTATGTTTAAAACATCACTATGGTTGAAATGATCTAACTTTGACTTAGGGCCTGTTTCACCACCTACGATTAAGTCCCCGTCAACTTACTTGGCAGATAATTTCATACAAATTTGAATTTATTCGGTTAGTAACGGCTATTCGGACAACGTGAAATAGGCCCTTAGACAAATAATTAGATGTTATTTTATTCGATAGGATTTTGATGACCAAGACAATACGTTAGTTGACAAAAAAAATCTAATTAGTCCGTCAGATAGATTTCCAAAATATATTGGACACATATTTTTTCTTTTTTCAAAAATGACCATACAGTGTGCAGTGGTTCGAAAAGACGTGTGACGTCACAGCTTGGTACATTTTTACCACGAAGTGACGTCATAAGCCCCCACTCTTCCCATCTTTGACTCGTTTTAATTTCGTAAATTTTTATTAATTTGAGAAAACAAAAAACACGTATCCGACATTTTTCGAAAATCTAACAGACGTACTAAACACAATCATATTATTTTTAGACAGGAAACATCCCTATTGGACCATGTCAAATCGTTTATGTATGACTGTCAATGTTAAATATTAATTTGCATTGCAGACCTTGACTGTCCGTTGTCAACAAAGTGGTATATTCAATTTGATCGAATATCGCAGAAGGAAGGGTCAACAGTAGCAGGAAAAAAATATATATATACCTAATGGTAACTGTTACCACCACTGACAAGAAAGCGACTACTTGGCTGTCATCTCGTTCAAGTAACCTAGGTACAGTAGATTGTAGGCGTGTCAATAACAGAGATAAGTACTTACATACTTATATTAATAGTAATCGTGGATTGGTGACACCTCCCGGCCAGAGCTCTCTACAACTATTTCACAGTGTATTTTACCTATGACCACATGAACCCAAAAGCAGCCGTAAGATGACAACCACAAAGATCACTGTAGGTTTGACAAACTTGGTACTGGCAGCAACATAACTGCAACCTTATTGCAACGAAGTCAAAATCACAGTAATTTTGGCAGTGATGCAAAGTCCTAAGTAAAATTAACAGGTTTTTTTGAGAATCTTCTATATGCTAGACTTATTCGCTTTTCGCAAATCGTCAGCGGTGAGACAATACCTTTACACACAGCTACACATCAGGTAATACATTTACAGTATAACATGGCCTCGCTTCTCGCTTCATATAGACTTATAGACCCGCACAATGAGAAATCAGCATAATCTGGTTTTGTATAGCTTGATTGTCGCCCTGAGTACTACCTGGGCGTTCATCTCTTTTCCACACTGAAGATTTTACAATGTAACAGTGATGTGCAACCTTTTTTATAAAACAAAATAAACCACAACAATTTGGATCAATGAGTTACTGTTTAATAAATTAACTTAAAATACTTTGAGCAAAATTTTATAGAACTAAATTAAAATACAAAATTAGGCAAACTTCACACGAAAACTCAAACACAAATTAGGTTTACTGCGGATGTCTTAATGTTCTAACAAATCAGAATAGATCAAAATTCAAGTAGGTATAGTCGCTGTATTGTTCTTTTGGCGCGTAGTAGCTGTTATCAAAACTAACGCAGCAATCTTGTTTTTTCCATAGACAATTTCACAATTGTTTACCCACAGCGCGAGTGTCCTCCTGTTAATGTCATTCAAACGCCTGAAAATCTTTGCATCACAGTATTTTCTTTATTCCTGTTATTTTTAATTATCTTTAGACATCTGCAATAAATCTTTTGCAAACATAATCATAGAACACAGTCTTAATAATAAAAACTAAGTAGAACAACCAAAATTAAAACAATCGTTCTTAAATGCTAAAAATTTGGTCTTGCTTTACCTAATTGATGACGTTCGTATACAATCAATTATTATGCAAATAATATCTAAATGAGTATTGGAACTACTTATTTAATGATAAACTTTATATCGGTATGTGACGCTAATTTAGTAATTGAAAAAAAATGTTAATTAAAACGGTACAACACTAATGAGATAAATGAACATAAAAATCAGTACCTAGGATAAATGTACCTACCTACTATTTATTTATTCTGTGCATTAAATCAAAATTCAACTGATCCCAGCTGTTAGGTAGGAAATAGGAATTCGTATTTCTTTAAATTGACAGTCTTTACGGTTGATCAGCCCGAGAGTTTGAGACTTTTTTGAGCACTACTTTCATCAAGGGATACCTACCTATCATTGATTGGCTATCATGTTACCGAAGTCACTGGTTTTGAACTTCAGATTGTAGCTGAATACCAGTGTATTCAGCTACAATCTGTTTGAATGGAAGCAAACCCCAACATAGTTGGAGAAAGGCTATGCAGATGATGGCAGCAGTGGATAAAAAGATAATTTTGTTAAAATTCTGGCCAACTTTCGAACTGTCAATTTTTTGTGTCACTTCTACAAAATTTATCATCAAATAATTTGTACAGGACAAATCACACTTTAGCGATAAATAATTTTAGAAAACTAATATTTAGACAACACTGCCTACATGTTTTTCTTCTCACAACTTGCTTCAGGAACATACCGATATTACAGTGACTAGATAACATAAACATAAATAATTTGATTGTTGTTTTAATTTTGGCAAGCAATGATTTTTGGTTAAATGAGTTTTTAGATCTTTCTCGAATAGAAATCTCTTTTCTCCATGTTTATTTTTTTCCGAATACTTAAGCAAATAACGCACATAATGCTTCCTTAAATCTCCACTAAAGAAACAATCGAAGCTATTGCTTTTCTCAATTGGAAGTCCGAAATCGGAAGACATGGCCAAATATTGTAAGACAATAATGGAAAAGATTTTTGATTGACTGCTAGAGCGGACAATATTGCACAGTTAGGTATGGGCTAATGCAGCCGCCGGGTAAGATTCGTGCAGTTTCGGTACAATACAGCCCGGTAAGACTGCGCAACGTTCAAATATCGCCGTGTTATAGTGGCCAGATAAAAACCTCCAATTATCCAAATTATAATGTCATTGCCGCCAAAATCAAAACAAAACAATAATTACAACATCTAAGTAGAAAAATCGAAGCGACAAATCGATGCTTATTGCTTAATTGAAATCGTAAAATAGTTTACAAAGAATTATTATAATATAACGACAGCATTATTAAAACTGACTTAAACATATTGATATGATTACATTATAAGGAAAACACTAGAATTTATCGCATTGCCGTTTTCTGGAGACAGTTGGTAGGGGGGAGAAGAAAAGTGGCTTAGGTAGGTACCTGGTAAAAAAAATCAGGCCTTTGAACATTTGAGTCAGATTTCAGAAATTGATTTGATCAGGCTAAGATCAAACAACCGAAATAAGGATGCGACTATTTCGGTAACAAGTTACCTTATCTGATGTCTCATTCACGGTATCAATATTGTTTTCAATTAATTTCTCTGACGGTATATTTACTTCCCGAGGCTATATAAGCGTTAATGTTTGGCTGAATCTTATTTTCTAATCCTTCGTCCTCAGAAAACGACAAATTTGAAAAATCTTTACATAAACACTGAAATGTACCAACTATATAATTATTTAAAAATTCACAGCAATTGAAATAATAACAATGTAAAAAATTAAATATCATCAAACATCAATTCTCATATCAGATGTAAAACTCCACATTAATTTAATTTACTTGAAATATAAAAACACTTACAAATAATGAAAGTACAACGATTATTTTTCAATTACATTTTACTAATAATAACTTTGAAAAATATCATTTCGTTAAAATTTACTGAATAGAACGTTACGATTTGGGATTTCATTGAAGAAAGTATTGTGAACATAATTATTATTTAATTAATTAATGTAAATGAAATTATTAATAGGTATAATAAGTATCTATATTTTGGATAATTATTATGAATAATATGGATGTGTTTTTATGCGATGCTTAATTGAGCGGCTCTTATTCAGCACGAATTTCCCTAATGAAATTGAATTGATTATCATATTTATTCTAAGTAATATGCAATATTCACTGTCAATATTCCATAGCAAAGATGGTTCTGACAGTTCTTGAACGCAGTTTTGAAGTAGGTACCTACAGATATATCAGTTCAATTTCATTGGTAAAAGTAGCCGTCAGTCAAAAAGCTAGTTGTATTTTCAATCTACATTAATATTATAAAGAGGAAAGATTTATATTTTTGTGTGTGTATGTTTGTAATGAATAAAATTAAAAACTTCTGGACTGATTTGAAAAATTCTTTCACCGTTGGGAAGCTACACTATCCCCGGGTGACATAGGCTACTTTTTAACCCTGTATTCCCACGGGAACGGGAACTACGCGGGTGAAACCGCGTGACGTCCGCTAGTGTTAGATATTTTCCGTTCTTTCAGATCCTAAACATCGCATAATTACGCACCATCTATTTTTAGAAGTAGGTAGGTATATTTATTATTTTGAATAATCCTAAATCATCTAAGGCATTAAACGATCCGTTTAGTCCACGGCGGAAATATTTACTAGTTTAAGTATTAAGTTCGAGTTTACAAAACTATTATAAATATTCAATATAAATACAAGTATGTATAGACGACACACTTCCATGTACACCAGTACACAGACTGGGTACTCTGTAGAGATACATTTTATAAAAAACATTTATAAGGCAGATCATATAAGGAGAGGCGATCGCGTGGAACGAATCATCACTGAAACAAAACTAAATTTAATTTTAGGCCTCATTACTCACAAAAAACCAAAATTAAATCAACAAACAGATATTAAAAATGTTTGTTGAAAAATGTATTGGGACTTAATCAAAGAATCTCAATTATCGCATAACATACGAGCAAGTCACCAAGATTGTAAACGGCCTATTTCTCTTTCCCAAATCATCTGTTGTTGTCAATTAACGCATAAAATACATTCATCCCACGCGATCGTAGCATTTATCTAAGAGATATAAATAAAATTATAAGAGATCACATTTTATAAATAGTCTTATAACAGTTATTTATATAAAAGTAGGTTTGTCTGTCATAGTTCACACAGACGTGATGAGATTGCTTCATATTATTTAGAATTTTGAATTAAGAATAAGACACCTACAATGTAGCGACTGTCTACTCTATTCCACCACCCAAGGTCCTACCCACCCGTAGTCTTATTATACGCACCTATTCTATACAGTCACGTTATAGTGGCTTCTTATACACTTTATACAGCTATTAACCGTCTAATCGTCGAAATTGAACGTATCTATGATATATCCAGTGTTATTGCTAAAAATGTACTAGAAATGAAGCTTGTATTTTATATCGTTGGGTAAAGAAAGTTCTAGTGCGCTATAGATTCAGTTGTACTCCGATAAATGTTTGGTACTTACACATTTTTCTCAAGGCTTGTACTTATATTGTGTACCGAATAAATTACTCTATGCTATATATTTACGTTTAACTGCTACACGAACATTTAGGTACTATTTTGTGCAATATACGGGTATTTATTTGGTGCTGTATAAATGCTGAAAATTGGACTTGCAGTGTAATATATTGGCTCAGAATTTAATTTTTAAAAATTATTGAAACTGATAGAACTAAAAATTTCAAGATATTTGACAATCATCAGCCTAAATATGATAAGCCATTTTGCACGAGGCAACTGCGAAATCAATCTATGATTAAAGAAAATATTTTTTTTCAATACAGAGTTTACCTAAAGATGTAAAAATTGCAAAAGTCTGTTTAGCGCCTGCAAGTCCTCTATAAGTACATTATTTACGGATTTCATATTCTGCTACTATTATGGTAAATACTGACTATTATTTATTTATTATGGTAAATATTGATTATTATTTATGGTAAATATTGACTGGCTATTCCAAATTTATTTTTATTTATGGAATAAAAGTCCCAACTGACTATAACTGTTTATTTTATCAGAAGAAAATACTGCAACGTGTGGTAGGTGCATTATTTTTCTTTCTGACTGGCAGTCAGTAAGAGAGCTTTTATTTTTTTCTCCTTTTTTTTAAAAAAAGAAAGAGGTGTCTATGTGGTCGGGATGTAACTGCCAACGAGGTGCTAACAGAAATATTTGACAGTGATATCTAGCAGTCTTTTCCCGTAACAAACGGGTAAAGTATTTTAGCCAAACAATGTTATAATTCGTTGTTCCAATAAAATATCGTAACAATTTAAGAAATATCTTTTAGTCTTGGAAGGCAATTTTGGCAGCTTTTAGAGGTAAACTATTTTTAGGGACTATTTTATTTTATTTTCGTATATATTTTTAAGGGACGAAATTATGTTCAAAAATTGTATCTTCAATAACGGTTTAGAAAATAATTTTGTAGTAAATATTCAATAGGAAAATTTAAAATCGGGGAATTCGTAAATATATTGACCATTTGCTAATAAATTCGCGCAGTCTGTTCCCAATACATTTTATATTCGTTTTAATTCAATGTATGTATATTGATTCTATAAAGAGCAATATTTAATTATTTATATATTTGCCCTATATTATGTCCACCTTCATTCATTTCCATGGTCACTTAATATTTTACGTACCATATATTTTTGCCTTATTTAAAAAAGACTTTTAACTTGCCATAACCATAATATACGGTATGTCATAAATATCAATAGTATTAATCGAAATGGTTCCATTAGGTATTTAATAAAGTAAGTATATTTTACAATTATTATTCCAAATCCAGTAAATATATAAAACCAGAGTGGCATTTATCTAAGTATGTATAGATATAGATTGTCACAGAAAGTGCTCAGAAAATATTTGTTTGTAGCAATATGTGATTTATAGAAGAAAAATATGGCGAAACAGAGGTAGAAATGTTCGATGATAGAAGAGTAGAATGCTGTAGAAGAAAATATATTTTTACCCCGAAGGATCGCCATCGATCGGATGACGCTCCTTGTCGGACAAGAATTTGGCAAATATCATAATACTACCTAACACATTTGAAATTAAATGACTAAGCATTTATGTTTTTATTATATTTATTTTTTAAGCATGCCACTCTTAGTTTTTCCTACATTGTCGAATAAATAGAATCAATTTACAATCGATTCATAAACCGCATTCGTTATGTATTCTTGATAACGAAAACGTATGCACTATACTCTGAAGGCATAAACAAGTGACAATCGATTTCGAAGCGTTTCCTATTTCGAGAATGACTGTCAACAGGAGTGATTACCCTTTCCGATAGCACATGTGTCGGTTTGAATTCTTCCATTACTTTAGGGGGAGTCCTTTAATTACGTAAGGCGATTCTGACGATTTTTTGAGCGCTTTTGTTGAGATGTCGTGACACTTGGCTGTTTTTTGTGTTGCCAATTTGTCTGTTCCTTGCAAGAAGTTTACGTGATATTTGCTGAGACTCTCTCCCTAGTGAGATTGGGTGGGATTGATCTCCACCCCTCTTCCCCTTAAACACTGCACGTAATTAATGGACGTCCACTTATCGCTGATTGACTGTCACTTTGTATAGGTCTTCAGTTCAGCTTGACAGCTGTCACATGTCGAAACCGATTCGATTTCGACTGCGTATCGAGTGTATTTGAGTTAATTAGTTGAATCACATACTTAACTCTTTTAAAGGGGTCAAAGCTCCACCTTTAGAAATCGATGTTCTGATTTTTCTTTCATTTTCAGTAAGTTAGTTTAGTCCTTGTTTTCATATAATAATAATAATATCTTTTCTCTATACCTAAGTGGGATCACATGTAATATATTTTGGGACTTGAGTACATAGTTATATTTTAGACATATTTTCTTATTAATATTGATTATTTAACTATAGACGAAAAATATATTGTTATGCGTAAAATTCTGTTTAAATAGTTTCAAATAGTAGCTATTTAGAATAAGAGTTCTATATCTATAAAAATGTATTAATATATGGAAGAAAAATCAGATTCGAATTTTCGAACAGTTAAGCAAGGCCATCCCCTTCGGAGCGGCCTCGCCGTCGTCACTGGAGTTCTTTTACGGCCTGGAGAATCCTCTTGACGTGTCCTACCTTGGTTACTCCAAGGTCTTTGAGATCCCTCCTGGCTAGAGACAACAGCTCCCGTCCTGTGACGTCATGTTTAGCGAATGCCTCGGAGTACTCGTTTAGCTGGAGTGACTCCAACCAGTTCTGGACCTCTTTGACTCCCCAGCAGCGAACCTGCGCGGCGGTGTAAGTAGGAGTTGGTCCTTCGGAGACGCTTCGACGTCCTCTCAGCCAGCGACTGCCCTTCTTTTGGACCTAAGGACCAGGTGAAAGGGACTGATGAGATGGCTGGGGTTACAGTTGTGTTGTGTAAGGTGGTAGGTCTCATGGTGCTTTTAGTTTTTGGATGGCATGCGGTATTGGTGCTAATAGGCGTAGTGAAAGGAAAACAGCATTTTTTTTAAATAGCTCTTTCAAAATGATCACAGCTTAGATGAGAGTAATGTCGTATGAAACTTCTTAAATTATAATGCTGGTACTTCTTATTCTAAGTATATCTCGAGCCCTTGTTTATAGGATAAGGGATCAAACGTCTTACTAAGAACTAGAAATACGAGTATAGCCGGATTCCATCTAATGAGAGTCTACGATACGGTTTAGGGATTCTAACGGGCGATTCGAACTGGGGATATGGACGTGAAATAAAGAACCGTTAGTTAATACGGCCAGAATATATTTTTTATTTAACGCTATGTGCAATAATTTAAAGAATTTAATTCATGCTATCAGTGGAAAGGACATCGTAAAGAAAACTGAAGCCTAGACTAAAACTTAAAAAATATTTTGTTGGAAATCTGACCTTTTTTGCAGTCGACAAACCCGTAAGTGTCACGTTTCCAAAAAAAAACTGTAGAGGTACCATTTTCGAGCTTTATTTAAATTTTAGTCGATTTCGATCTCCTGTGGCTCTGGAACCACGGGTTGAATCTATGGTGAAAGTTTTCATTACGATGTCCCGTTGATGTGTAAAAGTGAAAGTCAAAAAGAGACTTCTGTTATCTTTTGTTTGTTTTAAGATTGTATGTTAAAATTTCAACTGCCTGAGCAAAAATTGCATGAAAAGTCATGAAGCGAATGTACTTTTGAAACAAACCTCGTCAGTGTGCAAGAATGCGTATCCATCGTGCAGAGTGGCTCTTGAGAGATGCGCGCGCAGTGACGACGCAGCACCTGCGCCTGCGCCGGTAATACCGCCACTTTCTACCAGTTCGTGGCA